>CM062532.1:21472306-22948140 GCA_031439595.1 Pterocarpus santalinus | reverse complement strand
GACTTTTGATTTTGCAAGCTTTTAGATTCGCGAAGCATGTTTTTGTTTATCTTTATCACGGATTTGAAGTAATTCTTTTCTTTTTTTCTGGTTTAATTTAATTTTAATTTGGTTAATCAATAGCTTTGCAAAGTTGAATATAGAAGAGAGACTGAACAATAGTTATCAAACATTTCTACCATGCTATGGAATTAAATCTATTTCTATG
Organism: Pterocarpus santalinus; assembly: GCA_031439595.1. Lineage (NCBI taxonomy): Eukaryota > Viridiplantae > Streptophyta > Magnoliopsida > Fabales > Fabaceae > Pterocarpus > Pterocarpus santalinus. Next base: position 22,947,932 of record CM062532.1, on the reverse strand, counting down.
CCTTTAAAGCTCTTCGTTATTACTTCGTTTGAAAGAGATGTTCCATTTTAGTGCAGCATAATTGAGTGTCGTAGGTTCTCACGCTAGAAATGTTAATACAATAAGAGTGGAAAGAGGATTTGTATGCTGTACACGTGCAAAGGTAAATCATGCCAACACACATACCAAAACTCTATTGTTTTGCCCAAAACTTCGTTACGAGTAGTAGTAGGAGGAGGAGGAGGAGGAGAAAGAGGGGAGGGGGGGGGGTTAAACTGAAATTTTCCTCTTCTCTTTTTTTGGTGGTCATGGACATATATTTACTTATTAACCAATTGTATGATCTACTTGGATTAGAGAGCAATGCACTTTATCAAGTATGGGTGCATTTTGTGGATAAGGCATGTTTTCTCTTCTCCTCTCTTCAATGGGTTTTTAGCGTTTTATTGGTCATTTGTTTTATAATCATTTGCTTAGTAAATTAGAATGATTTCTGATTAGGGCCTTCCATGTCTCTCATTTAGCCATTTATTTATTGGTTCGGTTGGATTCTTTTGTGGTGGTTTGATTGATGAGAGGAATTCGAGGCAACAAGATTATAATTGAAAAATATCATGCTTCTCTAACTCATTCTTCTGTCAATAAGTATTGCTTTTGTATAGCAAGGATGATTAGCAAAGATGAGGGCAAGATATCTGTACTATAAACTAGACTATGAATTGGCATTGGAATGAAGTCCACTTTGTCCAACATTGCATTTTAAAGAGCTTAAACTGCATTAAAATCATATTTTTGCTACAAAGCCAAAAAACAGAAATATTCTCCATTTTGTTATTAGTGGATATGTGGTAAATTGCGTTAATACCTCATTTTATAACTTTGCTATTCTTCGATTGTCTAAATATCCAAATCTAGTTTTCAATGAATTTAAATATATTTTTTGCTTGGCAAAATATTAGAGTGGCGACCAAAAATACAATGAGACATAGTGAGAGAGAAGAAAAAGATAAGGTAGAATCAGGTGATAACAAAACTGAAATATTCTTAAAATGGTGTATTGAAGAGATAAATATTAGAAATAAGCTAGGCACACAATTTAGTAGAGAAGGATGGAAAAATCTACAATAAAAATTTCAAGAGAAAACGAGTTTTTGCTTATGACAAAACCAAATTGAAAAATAGGTGGGATGCATTGAAAAGAGAGTGCACATCATTTGCAAAACTGGTTGAAAGAGAGGTCTATGATGAGATCATGAGGGAAAAAAAAAAAATCATACAAGCTTCCAAAGATTGGTGGATTGGTAAGGCTAAGATACGCTTGTGTTTGGTGTATGATATAAAGGTTTATTACCATATTCTTTTCTTGTATATTGATTTATTTATGTTATTTGTTTCATTGGATTACTGAGATTATGAAGTGGAAGAATCAAGGACCCATATCCTGAGTTACAACAGAAATGTTTCATGGGTATGATAGCAGCTATATTTGCTCTTTTAATGTCGTATTAGGATCCAGCATTAGATGAAGGGGGGCAATCATGGTGTGGACATTGAGGATAGTCAACCAAATCCAATTGATGATGATGAAGATAGTGATGAGGTTCTATGTGGCAGGAACCTAATCCATCTATGGTGCGAAGTTCTTTGAACGTGAAATCAAAAAACAGACAAATAGGGGGAAAAGAGAAAAAAAGAGAGAAAAGGGTTAGGGTAGCAGAAAACCCTCGACAAACTCTTGATTGTATTGCTCATGGGATAGATAAGATGAGGTGTCGGATTTAGTAGAAAGAAATTTATTTAATTGTTGGCCTAGAGAATTCTAGCCAACAAAAAATAGAACAACCATTTTGTCACTACACCTGTAATATAAGTTTTGGTTGACCTATGATTGGTTGAATACTTTTATTAAGAATAGCATCCCAGCCCTCATCAATTTAGTTAATAGTGAAGTCTTACTTTAAACTTTATAAGGATATATTCATTGGTGTGTTTCACACGTACCTTCGAGATTTTTAATTTTTATTGGACCTATATGCTGTGTTGAATATGTAATACTGAAATTTTATATTTATTTAATGTTGTCTTAGCATAAAAAATTCTTTATATTACAATAAATTGTAAGACATTCGCTCATTTTTGTTTTTCAAAATAACATTTATGTTCATTATGTAGGATGACTAATACTTCAAGTGATAGTGATGATAGATCTAAAATGAAAATTAAAGAAAATAACAATGAACTTTATCTTGCAAAGAGTTCAGCTACTGCTTTAGTGATGAGTTATCTTGTTTTGAAATATGATGTAAAAGAACAAAAAAAATGACTTCAATTATATCAAGTCATAAGTTAGTACTCGAGTTGAGAGGAGGAAATGAGAATAGATTTCTCGAGCAACTCCAAATAAGAAAACATGTATTTCAACAATTAGTACAGGAGTTAACCCAAAATTATGAATTGGTACTTGCAAAGCATATTAAAGCAAATGAAAATGTAGCTACATTCTTACGCATGATAGATTAGGGAGTAATATATAGAAATGTTGAAACGCGATTTCAACATTTTGGTGAGACCATTCATAGGCAATTTCACAGTTTTAACAACTATATAGATATTAGTAAACCAAATTATTAGGCCTGCGGATCCGATATATTTGGATGTCCCTCATTATATTAAGGATGATAATCAATATTGGCCTTACTTTAAATATTGCAATAAGGCAATAGATGACACCCATATTACCAGATAAGTAGATTCCTTTTTCACTTTTAATAAGAAAGGTTATATGAGCACAAATGTTGGTGATTTATGATTTTAATATGTGCTTTATATTTGCATTATACAATTAAAAAAGATTTACTCATGATGTAAAATTTTATAGAGATTCTTCACAAGTTATAAAGGAAATTCTCTTATCTTCTTGAAAGTTAGTGCAATATAACTTGAATTATTATTTTTTATTTATAATATATCGTCTAAATTATATGTTTTTTATTGTATAGGCATCCTGCATGCATTAAATATTTTTTAATGAATAAGTACCCTTAAATAATGGGAATGCAACATCAACAAGATAATATTTACTTACACATTAAAAGAATATATATTTAGATAATATACTATAAATCAAGAACAAAGTAATAATTTAAGTAATATTGCACTAACCACTTGCAAAGAGTTTCCATAAGAATTTTTGCATCATAAATAGATCCTTCTCAATCGCAAAATACAAATATAAAGCACATATTAAAATCACTAACTACCAACAAATTTGTGCTCCTATAGCCTTTTCTATTAAAGAAAGGTATATGCTTATCTAGTGGGATGTGAAGAGTGTCATCTATTGCCCCAATCCAGCCTTTAAAGCAAGAGCAATATCAATGATCTTCCTTAATATTGTCAAAGACACTCAAATGTATCAAATCAGCAAACCTAATAATTCAGCTTCGTAATTTATATATAGCTATTAAAACTCGATGGGATTGACTATGAATAATCTCACCAAAATGTTGAAATTGCTCTTTAGCATTTCTATTTGTTGCTCCATAACATATCATATATAAAAATATAGTTACACTTTCATCCACTCTAATGTGCTTCATAGGCACCAATCCATAATTTTGTGTAAACTCCCTACCTTTTGTTGAAATACATGTATTTTCATCCAAAATTGATCAAAAAACTATTCTCATTTCCCTCTGTCAACTCGTGTAATCACTTATAACAGAATTGAAGTCCTTTCAATTCTTTTACCGTATATTTCAAAATGCGATAATTCATCACTAAAGCGACAACCAAACTCCTTGCAAGATAAAATTCATTATTATTTTCAACTTCCATTTCAAAGCTATCATCATTATCACTTGAATTATAAGTCATCTTATATCACAAACATAAATGTTATTAAAAGACAAAAATGAGCAAATATCTTACAATGTAATGTAAATATAAAGGATATTTATGTCTAAGACAACGTCATGAAAAATATTTCAATGTTACATGTCTAACATAACATATAGGTCTAATAAAGATTAAACTCAAAAGTACATGTCAAACACACCACTTAATATGTCTTATAAAATTTAAAATAAGGTCTCACTATTAACTAGATCAATGAGGACATGGGATGTGATCCTCAATAGAAGTATTCAACCAATTATAGGTCAACCAATGCTTATATTGCGTGTAGCAACAAAATATTATTCCATTTTCTTTGTTGGGTAGAATTCCCGAGACTAACAAACAAATAGAACGTCCTTCTGCCAAGCCTGGCACTGCATCTAGCATTAACAAACATTTGTCTAAGTTGTAGGGGTCATCTACTTTTACTCCTATGACAGTAACCTGAAACTTCTTATCCATCCCATTGGGAATACGATCAAGAGTTCGCTAAAACTTCTTTGCTACCCCAAAGCCCTTACTCTCCTTTTCCCACTATCTTCCTCTTTAACAAACATGGTTTTTTTCCCCCCTCATGATCCATTCCCAGACCAATCTCTTTTTCAACCAGTTTTGCGAATGGTGTGAACTCTCTTTTCAATCATCCCACCTATTTTTCAAACAGTTTTGCGAATGGTTTTGTCAGCTTATTCCTAGCATGTATCTCTTTCAAGAACATTTCAGTTTTGTTATCATCCCCTCTTGCCTTATCTTTCCCTTCTCCCTTACTGCATCTCATAGAGCTTTTGATTATCATTCTAACATTTAGAAAAGCTAAACATATACATAAGGTCATTGGAAACCAGATTTAGATATTCAAACAACCAAATAATAAAGCTATAAAATGAGATATTAATGCAATTTACTACGTCCACTAATAACAATGAAGTACATTTTTGTTTTGTGATACTGATTTGTAATAAAAATCTGATACTAATGCGGTTTAAACTCTTTAAAATGTAGTGTTGAACAAAGTGGACTTGTTCCAATGCCAATTTACAGTGTGTACAAATCTTAGTTGACGGCTCTTGCTATACTAAAGTTATACTTGTTGACAAAAATATGAGTTAGAAAAGCATGATATTTCTCAATTACCATCCCATTGCCCCCTATTCCTCTCATGAATCATACAATCACCAGAGAATCCAACCGGACCAATGGTTGAATGAGAGACATGGAAGACTATTCAAAAAATCATCATAATTTAAAAAGAAAATTATTATAAAAATAAATGACCATAAATGCTAAGGACCCATTAAAAAGAGGAAAAGAGAGAACATGCCTTATCAGCAGTGGTCAAAGAAAACGAGTATAAAGAGTACACACAGATATACATGCACCTATACTTGATAAAGTACATTGCCTTGTAAACCAAGTAAACCCGTGCATCCCCCCCCCCCAACAAAAACAAAAAAAGAACAAAAAAATCCACACACACACACACACACACACACACACACACGCACCTATACTTGATAAAGTGCATTACTCTCCAAACCAAGTAAACCATACATCGGATTGATCAATTGATATATGTACATGATCACCAAGAAAAGAGAAAAGCAACACTCCTCTCTCTCTCTCTCTCTCTCTCGCAGTACTCAGACAAATGAATGAAGTGTTCTCTCTCTCTCTCTCTCTCTCAGTACTTAGACAAATGAATGAAGTGTTATGGGCAAAGCAAAACAAGAAAGGTTTGGGTATGTGTTTCCATGATTTAACTTGCTCCATTAAACCTCTACATATGTACAAAATATAAATCCTCGTTCCACTACCACTGTAGTAACATTTCTACGATAAAACCTACAACACTCAATTATGCCATACAAAAATGGAACATCTCTTTCAAATGAAGCAATAATGAAGAGATTCAAGACATAGAAATACATTTAATGCCAAAGTATGGCTACAAAGCTATTGATTAACCAAATTAACAATTAAACAACGGGAAAAGAAAGAAAAGAATTACTTCAAATCTGTAACAAAGATAAAGAAACACATGCTTTGCTAGTCAAAAAGCTAAGCAACATCAAAAATAAAATAAAAAATTAAGACAATAAAAAAAAAAAGAACAAGAAAAGAAACTGCACCTGTATGGATAAAATTTGATAGAGATAAAGAAAGTAATTCCTCAAATAAATTAATTCTTTGATGACAACCAAAGGTCAAAAATGCGTATCTAGAAATTGCATGCAAGTATCAATAACAATAAATGCAAAAATCAAACGAAGTACCAAAGGATTGAAAACAACAGATTAGAAAATGGGAACTAGAAGGGGCGCTGAGCTAGGGCCTGATTGCTGATAAACTAATGACAATTGAGAGGGCAGAGAGCTGGCCAACAATGGCCAGGAGTGGCGGTCTGATGGTCAGCAGCTTTGGCAGGGTGAGAATGAGAGGGAAGAGGAGAGGGAGAGTGGAAAAGGAGTAATATTTTCTTTAAAAAAATTAAGGATAAAATGGTAAGGTAGTGGTTTAGAGATTTGTGGATGAAATCCTTTCTCTTCTATTGCCTCTGCTTCTAGAAGAAGCAGCTTCTTATCTACTTCTCAAAAACTTAAGAAAATTGATTATTTTCTACTTCTATTTTTTTTTAAGAAGGATTAACAAACAACATTAGACGTTTTAGAAGTACTTTTTTTGTTCCAAAATCACAAATAAACGCATCTTTACCCCAACTTATTTCTTGAGAAGTGATTCTTCATGTCCTTAACTGGAATTTTATAATAAAAAAATATATTTATATTTGTCACATCCAAATAATTTAACATCTAATTCTACTAAAAAGTATAAAGTACTTCTACAATTACATCTAAACGTAAAACAATTTTTTACTTCTGCTTCATAAGATGTACCCTTTTGAAACTACTAACATTGATATAAACTGAGGCTTTCTACAATTGTTAAGAGTTACAAGTTCTCTAACAAAATTGCTTTGCTCATCAACAACTACAAAAGGATTTCAACCTAAATTTTGAATTTCGAATTAGGTACAATTGGCATCAGTCACTCTCGATTAGAACTACCCATACACAGATAAAAAGGTTTCGGTGGCAGGGACAGCAAAACTCACGACTACAAAATTTCCTAGCAAGGGTTGGATGAAGGTGATGAGCATAAGATATGATTGAAAATAGTCTAATAATTTGGCATGCTTGATAGAAGCATCTTCAATGTCTCATAAGTCATAAAGACAATGCCCACACCGGGAACAACCTTGTAGTACTCAGGCAGAATACCTCTATACAAACCTCGTATCCCTTCATTCTGGATTATGTGTCCAAATGTCCCTAACAAACTGGTATTGTAGATGTGTGCTCGACCACCAACCCCCTCTAACTGCATCCTGCGCCTTACTAGATCCAAAGGAAATGTTGCTGCATATTACAAGAGACAATTAAACTCATTAGGTTAGGTAAGACAGAATCATGCCATATGTGGAATTACTATCTAACCTAGGATAACTGATTTCTATCATGACTTCTTCCTTGGGAAAATCAATATTAACAAAACCTGACAAATTTATATATTCGTTCAATGAAAATAGTTCTTAAAGTAGTCAAATAATTCATTTTAAAGTCACCAATGCAAAATGTGTTTCACATGAGGGCATTTTATGCAGCGGGCAAGAATAGTCAGTTTACACCACTAGAAGCAATACATCAAACTATCAAGCATGCAACTTCCAACAGCAAGTTTTCTGTTGGGTACTAAAAGATTTTAACACCAATCACAAGCAATAGTTGTAACAAGTGAAACAGATCTACTCAAGTACATTATCAATAGACAATTTTTGCCCAACGTAAAATGCAGGTCTCTGCTGGAACAGGAAATGAAATCTTTTATCTAATCGAACTTGAGTATTTAAATGCACAGAATGGAGATAGCAACATCAGCAAGCACCCACCTGTTGATGATGCAATGCCTGAAAGACTGCCACAAGCAAGACTGACCATGATTGTTGAATCATCAGGCCTAAATTATAAAGAAACAGACAATTAATACTTATAAAACCCTACACACCAAGCATGACAAGGTAAGCTTCAGCATAAAGCCATAAGCTACCCTCAATTAATTTGAAAATATAGATATTCACCTTCGGGACTGCCAAAAAGAACGCAAGCTTTCATAAACAGAAAAACTTATAGCTATGCTGGGCCCAACGCCCTGTAACACACAAAATAGTTAGTTATGCCAGTTGTAAAAATACACCAGGATAAACACAGTGAAAAATAAGGAATTAAAAATGCATCATGAGCGTACCAATAATGTTGCTCCAAGTCCCTTGTACAGACCCAAGAAACCCTCTTCTCTGCATATGGTATTAAAAGCATGTGAGATGCCCCTGTAGTAAATGGCACTTCTCTGCAAAGAAACACAACAAAATATTCTCAACTCTCGGTTAAAACATCACAAACAGAAAAGTAGTAATAAATCAGATCAAATTCAATCAAACAATAAATACCAAATAAAATATACATAAGTCATTAATGCAAACAACTGAGGGCCTAAAAAGAATCCCCAAAAATTCTCAATTAACAGAAATTGTTTACCTGTGCTGCAAGCCGTGTTCTCACTAGATCCAAAGGATATGTGGCAGAAGCAGCTGTTATGCCAGACAAACCACCACCTACAAAGTGCACAATGGGGTCTGCACTTGGATTTCCTCTATGTTTCTCCCCCAGAAGTGAATGTAATAGCTGCAATAGAATAAAGAGAAGAAGAAATTGATCAGTTTTAAGAAATATATGCAACAACTTCTACACAACATATGCATTTTGTTAGGAGCATCAGATGTTACACTCTTGTAGCATTCATAGGCATAGAAGTTGACTGCAGTATATGGAAGACGATGGGCTACAGTCACCAAATTGCCTTTCCAAAATGCTCTAAATCCTTCTTCATTGACAATACGTGAGGCCTCACACCATATGCTAGGCTTGCTCAATGCTGCCACATCAAAATGCATACCTTGCACCTGATATAGATAAAGTTAAGGCATGTGATATAGTGAGGTAAACCCTAGTTGAAAGAACTGCAATTGAATCAACAAGAGGAATGACGGGTACATACTCAAAGCTTTTTAATCAAATCAACTTACATTTTGAGATTATAAATTGTCATTCAAGAAAAGAACAGAAGTTATAACCATGCAATCATGAATACCAGTAGAACAACAGTCATTTATCTCTCACGTGGTGGACCAAGCCGACTCAAACAAAATTAATTAAGACTTTGAATATGAAAATTACCAACAACAGCAACAATAACAACTAAACCTTTTGCCACTAGATTAAGTCGGCTACATGAATCCAATGGCACCATTACATCCTACTATAAACCATGTTTTCCGAGAATGAGACAATCAGACAGGTCATTAAACTTTATGTCATTTTTTAATGATTTTCTCTATACTTTTTCTTGTTCTTCTATCACTGTTCACTACTATTAGGATACCCTCCGTAACATTGAAAACCAAAATTACGAAAATAAATAAATAAATAAATAAATAAAATTCATTAGGAAAACCAAAATCACAAAAAGCAAAAACAAACCTGAAAAAGGATAGTGAGGCGCGAAAGTGGGGCAGTGCAGGTCTTGCCAAAGGCACCTGCTATCCCACCAGCCAGAAGCTGAGACACAGTTCCCATCTGCGACTGCTGATTCTGCTGCAACAACTTCCTCCCCCCGTCGTTCACGGCTCTCTGCCCACCCTCCACCACCATCCTCCCAAACACACCCAAGAAAAAAATTTCAGAAAAAAAAAATTCTTCCCTCGGAGTTCTCGGAAAAAAAATTTAAAAAAAAAAAAGGAAATTAAACCATGGAAACCTCGAAGTGAAGAGGATGAGGTTGGTGGTGATATTTGTTACATTGGACTATGATCTTTTTCTTTGATTCTCAAAGGAGAAACCGAAGGGGGGAAAAGACAAAAGAAAGTGGAAAAGGCGTGTATTAGAGAAAATGAAAGGGTTTAAGCGTGAACAGAAGCAATAGCTACAGTTGTTGTTGAAAGAAGAAAGAAACAATTGGAAATTAGGGTTTTTGGGAGGCTTTGGGCTGCGCTGTGTCTACTTGCTTCCGCGAGCGTGGCCGCCATTGGCTTGTGCAGATTTTTGGGTAAATATTGGCCTGTGCAGTTAACTGTGAATAAATATCTTATTCTTATCGCGAATAATCTACGAAATTCTTTTATCTTTTTTTTTATCTTAGTACTAGTTAATTGAATAACAATCCACATTTTTCAAATTTAATTTAAATTTAATTTAATTTAAATGCCATGATAGTGTAAAATAATTTTACACTGTTAGTCAATAGAAATAGTAAAAAGTATCAATTCATACAAATAACCACCAATTATAATGAGGAACCAATCATGATTTCTCACTTGTCTTTATTTCTATTAGTTGATAATATAAAACTATTTTATACTATCAGTATATATCAATTAAACTCATTTAAATTTAAGAATTATATTAGGTTTAATTGATACACATTATTAGTGTAAAACTTTTTTATACTTTTTTATACTAACTTCCAATTATGTGATAACACATAGATAAAGCAAGTTAACTTTCATACCCACTATCCTAAATGAAAACTATCTTTGCTTATGTGGTATCACATAATTAGACGTAAGTATAAAAATATTTTACTACACCAATTAATCTCATTATATTTTAGAAAAATTAAAACTTAAATTAAAATAATTAATTCAAATATATAGTTAATTTTATTTAATTTTCAAATTATTTATCTAATTAATTTTTATTACATTTTTTTCGTTTTTGAAAATTTTAAAAGAGTGTTGGTAGTTATTAGGTCATTTTGAGTACAATGATAGAAGTTATTGCTGCTACGGACATAAAATTATGAGTTTAGTTTTTATATTTTTTATACTGTTATTTAATATAAATGTGAAAATATATCATATCAATCTTTTAAATTTAAATTTACACGACTGCGAACGATAATATGGTGGTTTCTTACATTCATGTTGGATGATAATATAAAATTATTTTATACGACTAATGCATATCAATTAAACTCTAAAATTGTATTCTTGTCTATTTTGTTTATATAATATGAGTTTTTTACGATTTTAATTATAATGCATAGATAATATAAAAATTTTCACAATCAACTAATAATATCATTCTATTTATATGATCATTTAAATAGTAAGGATGAGACTTAACTATCTTTGTTGATGTACTAAAATATGATTAGATAACAATATAATAGTATTTTATATTGTCAGCATATACAAATTAAATTTAGTATAATATATTTATATTTTGTTTTCACTTGATTCTTCTTTAAAAAAATTAAACATACTTTACTTTATTATGGCTTTTTGACTTATATTTATTAAAATTTAATTTTTATGTACTAATAGTGTAAAATAACTTTATATTACCAGTTAATAGAAATTCAAGATTTTGCCAAATTATTATAGATAACTACTCACTACAATAAAAAATACACTATAAGTTAACAATTCCTTAAATTTTTATTGGTAGATAGTGTAAAGTTTTATAGTGTCATGAATAGAAATTAAACTCTATTTCTTAATCTTTTAACTTTTTTGTGATATCCTATATGTAAAAGAAAAAAAAAAGGAAAGAAAGGATTACCAATACTTTAAGTGGTGCGAACCATACTAAGCCTTCCCACTAAATTCTCCTCCTTCCTTCCACAACCTTGTTCTCCCTGTCACCATCCTTCATCTTTCTCTCTCAATCCGTTTCTCATTTTGCCTCCTTTTCATCTCCTTCTCCCTAAAACCTTGCTAATATTCACGCTGCTTTGTCTCTCACCATCGTTGCCCTCAACTACCGCCACCACCACAGTCCATAAGCCTTCGCCACCCCCACTATTTGTGAGCTCCCTCCACCACCACCATAGCTTCATCTCTCTCTTTCGCTACTTGTAATTTTCTCTCCACAATGTCTCTCTCTCCCTCACTGTTGGGAGGAGTTGTGTTTCTCTTCCCCTCGCCACCCCAAAGCTCTCACCATCCCCGAAGCCCTTTCTCTAGGCTCTCTCTTTGAGATTGGGGACCTTGGTTTAGCCCTTACCACCACAACTACGGTGTTAAGTCCCCCTCCTCATGCTTGTCTCCCTATCTTTAGAAGCTGATGCCACCAGCTTACTCTTTTTTTTAGTTGATTCATGAAAACTAGTACATGTGATTCCCTATTAATAACTAACTAGCAAGATATGCTTGATTAAATTAATAAATTTTAATTGTATTATGCCAAAGTTACTTCTTTTATTTTATTTAATCTTCTAGTTAGGTGTGTTACTCCTTTTTGGTGTCAATTGGTTGATGATCTTGAATTAGTAAGTTGTAGTTAGACTATTCTCCTGAGTGGATGTGTTTATTTTGACCAATTCATCATCTCTAGGGGGTTAGAATCTTCTCAGGAGCAACACTTTGGCCTTACCTCTTGAGAGTGTATGATAAGTAGATATTTACTTAATAGCATTGTTTTAAATTTGTTTTTGCGGGAGAAACTAACTTATTAAAATTAATAATTTTACTTCATATTGTTTAATTTATTTGATTTGTTGTTTTGATTAGCTACCTATCTATCTATGAGGATATTTTAGATTATGATGTTGATGACTAGTTTGGTATTATTATCAACTTTCCTTGTTATTTTTATCATAATCTTATGATGATGACATATTTAAGTTGTTTCTATGTTGAAGCGATTTATAAGAATTGTTACTTTCAATTCGGAATCAAAATGATATTGATTTATGAATTTGAATGTTAAGTTTTGATATAAGTTGTCTTTTGAGAAAATCATGATGGATTCTAAGTCAGAAATTGCCGCTCGCCGTAGTGAAGAGATACAACGACATTATTGCTCACCGTAGCGAAAAGATATAACGACCTATATGCACATAGTATATTCATTGAGATAAAGGGTGTAAAGACCCTAATTATAAACTATACCAGGTGAGGCGGAGTCCCGGCATGAGATAGCATGAGACTTGTGATTAAATGGATTGAGATTACTCTCCAAATGATTTAGTCTTTTATGTAACCCTCATGAAGATTTTAGTTAATTGATAAGAATGATTTCATCTTGAAATAATGATTTATTAAAAAAAAATTATTAATGAGGCATACGGAGAACTATTAGGTTCCTACATGTGAGTTTTCTACTTATGACTGAGAGTTATGAATGAGTTTTTGCTTATGGAATGTTGAGAAGGCATAGAATGGATGAAGTGTAATTTTTGTCAACTATGTTCAGTGAATAACATGATTGTTAAATTATTCCATTTTATTTCAAAAGCTCATGTGTGCAATGGTTTCTCCTTCTTGTCTATTTCGTATGATATGCTCTTACTGAATTTGTGTGACTTACTCTTTATATATTAATGCATTTGTAGGTAGTTCAATTGACTAATATTGTTATTATGCCTCGAACATGGTTTAGGCGGATAATGTCACTTTGATTTTAGAGTCTGCAGCAATAGGCTGTATACTGATTGGTCTAGTTGTTTTAGATAAAAATTGAGATGTGAGCTTTATCCAGTAATAGTCATGAGGTGAGATTAAGGACTAAATATTTTTTTATATGAAAGGTTACCATTTAAGGAATGATTTACTGCATTAAGTTAGCCAAGTTATATTAAATTTAATATGCTCTGTGTGCTACTGATGGACCCTACAACGAGTCATGACACTTTTATATTTTTAACTTTTTAAAATGAGACTAATTTTGATATGCTATTAGTGCAAAAGAGTTTTACACTAATTTTCTTACACTGATTGTATATTAAAATTAAATAATCTTAAAATTAACTTAAAGAAGAAATAATTGGTGATATTAATAATTATCTTATAACAACTTTTTTTTTTCTTTCAAGTTGTGTATATAAAATTATGAAATACATTTAAACACTTCTATAAATTAAAAAAAAATTGAAGCTCTATGATTACTAAATTTTAGCTTTAAATTATTTAATGAGACAGCCAAATTTTCAGAATAATAAAAAAATATTTTTCTTGAAACTAATTAATAATTCTCTAGGGTCTTTCAGATAAAGACGTGAATTGAAATTTTAAAATAAGGATGTTTAAATTCATCTAACTTGAATTAAAACAAAAAATCGATAAAAACTATTGTAAATCGATCAAAATAAAAAAAAAATATTTGAATTGAATTAGTTCGTATTTTTTGAAAATCAATAGGATTGGATGCGATTCTAGATGTAACTTTAAAATTGATTCAATCCAATTCAAATAGAACAAAATTATAGAATATAATTATTCATTATTAAACTTATACTTTTATCTAATTTTTTTTAAATTATTACATATTTTTTATTTATGTATCATATTCACTTAATATTATTCTATACATGTTAAATAAATTAATTTTACCTTTTCTTATTTATTTTTTAATTACTTAAGTTATTTTTACTTTATAATATTCTAAACTTAAAATTTATTTAAAAAAACTAATTTGACCTAATTCAAACTAATAAAAATGTGTTTCGATTTTATCAAATTTAAAATATAAATTAAATTAATCCAATTCAAATTAATATACATTCTAGATCTCCATGCATGGCTTGATTGGATGCAAAAGGAATTCAACCCTTTGCCTACAAGAGATCGTAAACTAGTAGCGTCAATTTGGGAAGGTGTATGTTACCAAAGAAACCAAGTTTGGACTAGAAAACCTACCTCAAGCTCATTCCAAATTCTTCTAAAGCATGCTACGAATCTTAGGAGCTTCAAAGCAGCTCAAACAAGTGAAAACCTCCATCAGCCTTGTCCGGATTCATCGCCGAAAAGGTGGGAAGCTCCGCCGCTTGGGTTGTTCAAAATCAACACCAATGGTGCCACCGCCAAGGATGCAAGGGTGATGGGGTTAGGAGCTGTGATTCGCGATTCTAAGGGAAGATTCATAGCAGCAAGGGCAAGAAGAATCATGGGGGAGGCAGATGCGATGAAGGCAAAAGCTTTGGCCATAAAGGAAGGGCTGGAGCTCGCTACAGATTTGGGGATAAGGGCTGCAATTTTGAAAGGGGATGCGAAGACACTCACAGAAAATTTCAAGAACAGTTCCAATATGTTATCCCATAATGGGCTTATTCTAGCAGAGGCTTTTAGATTGGCCTCTGAATATATGTACTTTAGGCTCCAATTTGTCCCTAGGAGCTATAACATAATAGCTGACAAGCTAGCTAAATTAGCTATAGATAGATTAGTTCAGGATTAGATCGATGAAACCCTTCTATATATTAAACAGGATTTAGCCTTTGAGGTTCTCTATTGAATAAATTCATAATTTATATTAAAAAAAATTGCTTTTTTTTTTTAACTCAAAACTTGTTCAAATCGAATTGCAAATAACAATATTATAGAGTAAAATATATTTTAGTCCCTGAAAGTATTGAATCTTAAAAAGTTATTCCTTAAAAGAAAAATTACATACATATTAGTCCATGATGCAGATTTTGGTTTTTAATATATCAGTTTTGTTAGGGCCTAACGTGTATGCACCGGCTTGTTTATTAAACAGGCTAAGTCAGATTAGGCCTAATGCATGCTAAGCTAGTCTGCTAGACTTTCTATCCCTATTTTATTTGCAAGTATAAATAATTCCTCCCTTCAAAATTTGATTTAACTCCTCTGCTCACGGTGAATGTCAAATGAGTTAAATGCTCTACATAGAAGGAAGGACCAGCAAACTCCCCAACAAATGTAAGACATTTCTATTTTCTACATCAAACTATTCCATACTTCAGTGCAAGAGCACAAAATTAGGCACTGAAAAATAACAAGTTACTAATATACAAACGAATGAACGATATGACAAGTTACTACAACATTCCCCGTGTTAGATTCTAACAAGATGCACCATCATCCTCATAGATTCTAACCTGGCACAGCCTGCCATCGCCACCTGCTTCATCAGCAAACGCTATCTTTGTCCTCTCTTTAGGCACTACATCTTGAGGAGCAGGACCATCATCAGCTAATTTCTGCAGTTGATCAATGTCAATAATTAACCAACATGCAGGAGGAAATGGAAAACGTATAGAAGCTGTTAAAACTCAATAGCATCAGAAGTATGCTTGATGAGCTACAAACCATTAGCTTACAGAAACGGCTGCAATTCCTTGCCATGATGGACAGGCATCCTTTTGTAGTTTCTTCAGCTCTAGTAGCCTTCGTAACAGCTACTCTTGCCTGTGAATGTCAATAATATTGAAAATATTGAATATAACGAGAAATTTGTAAAGGTTGCAGTTTCATATAAGAATAATAAAGGGCTACAGCCAGCATAATCTGCTTAAGCTTATGACAGAATGAATAAAGTATGAGCCACAAAACATGAAGGGCAGATTTACATTGAAAGTTATTGGTGAGGATGCAAGTGTCGATTTTAACTGAAAATTGCCCCAAATATTGACCTATACTAGTCCAAAATAACTTCAGCTAAACGTAGGTGACTCTCTTACCACCTCTTAATAATGCATCACTGCGAAAAAATGTAGGACAGATAAATCGATATCTTGCTTTTTCATGGAATAACTAATGAAATTGACTAAAAACCTTAAAACATTTTTCTTATGTCAATCATCAATAGCTAGAATTGGACTTCCAAACAAGAAATTTGTAAGTTCACCTCTGTTGGTTCAACCTAATAGATTTTTTGTTTAACTAGGACACAATAAGAAGTGTTCACAAATTAAACTAACTGAAAGCAAGAAAATGTTTTCATGTTAATGTTAGAATTCAACTAGCAAGATTACGATTGTGTTCTTTGATTGTCAACGTTTTCACAATTTGTGACAGTAAAGAAGTTTGTACTGCATTATTTTTGCTCATAAGGAAAAGAAGAAAGTGGGTGCAAATGCATCACTTGCATCCACAAGTTAAATGAAATAATTTTACTTTCTATCTTAAACACAATTTACTCTCAAATGAGCATAAAATATGGCAGACTTCAATCCAATTATCACAATTTCTATAGATTAAAATCAATACCAGTAAGAGGCCAACAGGCTTGCTGTTATCATACCTTGTCTACTTTACATCTCAAAGGCGTATTTAGACAGAACTCAGATCGTAACATTTCATCCACAATGTCCTTCATTGACTTCAATTCCTTTGCGAGTTTCATTGCAAGGCATTCAGCTTCATGCATCTGCCGCATTGAAAATGCAATGGCACTCTTTGAGCAACACCGCACAGAGCTGCATCCAGTGCTAAGGCGAACTGTAGGGAATGAAGGACGAGGACTCTTGAGAATTCCTTTAGGATGGACACATTTTTCAGAAGTCTTAGAATCGATATCAACTTTGTTAGGGTTATCAATAAATCTAACTCCTGAAGCTTCGCTAGGCGCTTCAGCAGTACCATTCTTCTTGTCAGTTTGCTCACCAAAGTATAGTTTTCCCCTGCACTCTGAAATCGTTATTACCCAGTAGAAGTCAACACAAAATGTGGAAAAGATCCAAATTCTTTGAAAGAATAAAATACCATCCAACTCCATGATTTTATGATAAAGGATTCAAGCATTATATATAAAAAATAACCTTTTTAGTTGAAATCCAAGCATCATTTGACAGACAGAAAAATGAGAGTTCAAGAAGAGAGATGTTGGTCTCAAAATAAAAGCATATTTTACTTCATCAGATCTCATGACAAACTAATTTCCATCATGATATGATCTCACAATAAACTACTTTGTGAAGAGGAAATTAAACATGTAGTTGTTATTTATGGATCAAGATCACTAAACTGAATGCTAAATGTAATATTTAGGGAACTTACTCAAAAATTCTTTATCATGTATATCAACGGACTCCATGGCTTTACAGATCCTTTCCTGAGAAGATGGCGAAATGCTCTGAAGAGAAACAGAATAATGAGGAGCACAACACAAACCAAGCCAAACGCAAATTTGGAAATAATATATGCACCTTTCTGTTTGATAATAGCCTTTTAGGATAATGCTGGTATGAACTACTATATTCATTCCATAATGTCAATTTATCGGTAGCCTCAATTTCACGTCTCTTCTCATCACATATGGATGAAAATGATTGCTTCTCCTCAGATTTAGATGAATCGTGTGAGCTACAAACCAGATATCCATCATGATTGGGGCAATACTCAATAGTAGAGCTGGTTTTTTCCTGAGCATCAGCACCATATGTAAATTCATCCTTTCTGCAGTCACTAAGGAAAGTACCATCATCTCTACAGCCTAGATCCATACGCTCAACGCCTTCATGAGTGGCCCCATTACGTTGCGAGACTGCGCTGTTGCCATCGGGCTGGTTTCTGTAAATATCAGAGTTATGATCTTCAACCAAAGATAGCATGTTTGGGGACATGTAATGGACATTCGGATGGATGATACATTTTTCACTTTCAAATTCTATTGCAGGGAAGTTTGGATACTGGTCATATGTGAGTTCTAAATTACTTGCCACAGTGTCTGTGCTAGAGGCCCAGATAATCTGGAGTGGAATAAGATCAGCATGCTTTCCCCACACATTATATAACTCATTCTCTAAAACGCGTTCGTGTGTTATCTCATCATCATCTTTGGCTACTATACCATAATAGTGATCTGATCCATGACAAGCTGAAGAATCATCACCAGCATTGTTTAACTTCATTAGGTGGTCAAAATGATCAGTTTCCTCAAATTTCACCTCAACAAGAGCAAATGAATCACCACAAGAGTGTGCAAACTCTTGACCAATGTGAATCTCTTCAGATTTAGCAACTGGTATGATGCCTTGGGTGTAAGCATAGAGTGGGTCTTTTATGCACTTTCTGTTCTTGGTCTTTGTTTTCTTTGATAGTTTAGATCTCCAGCTACTGAGTGTCTCCATGAAATCAGAATCATCTAAGGCCATTTGCATCTCTCCGTGCTCTCCTAGGGATGAGGAATCTTCAACTTTTATTTTTCTTTGAAATGTGTCAATACCTTGTGAACGTCTCCTCTTCCTTGTTTTGCACTTTTCTTTGATTTGCTTTAGTGTAATATTTTCAAAACCCTTATCATCCAAGTCGCAGCTTCTGGGATCATCAACATCATAGGCATTACAAGCAGAAGCATCAGGTTCAGTTTTGACCATTCTTTCCTCAATGAAACTAGAACATGACCTCTCAGCTTTTACATTATCATTGCAAAACACAAAGCTGTCATATATGTCTGTGACCTCTCTAAATGAAAGCGTTGGCTTTCCCCAAGTAACATTAAGAACTTTAGTAACTAAACCACCTTTAATAGCCTGGATGAAATGAAGATTATGACTACAACTCCTCAACTCCATTTAGATGCTACTTACAGTCTTTGCACTATATCCGTCTAGTGTTTGGTCTAAAAAGCTCATCAAGGATTCGAAACCACTGGAAAGAGTAAAAACGAACAGGATTACAAGAAGAATCTAAGGGTTACCTATTAAGCTATCAAATTTAAACAGAATAAAAAACTCATTCAGGAGCGACAAGAATATAGTTTACCTGAAGTATTGAGGTCATGCAATCAACATTATTTTTATCATTCTTTCTGGTAATGAGAGAAACATTTGCAGAACCTACATCAATTCCAACACGCAAGGAACACAATTCATAAGGATGTTGCAAACAAAACAAGACTCTACAAGTAAAATCTATACAAGGTGCCCACAAAACCGTAGTGACCAAACAGATCAGACATATACTTAATTTGCAGAAACTGGAACATGCAAAATAGAGCACCCTTTAAAAAAAAAATAAATAAATAAAGACACCACCCAAAATGTGCAATCATCGTATTAAACAAAGCTAAAATCAATAATGCAGATTTACAATAAGGGTTTGGTTAATCAGAAGACATGAAATGGATCCACAGAATCCACATTGGGCAATCACATGAGGAAATAAAATTTAAACTTTGAACTCAATCTTCAACTATCAACACTCACAAATTAAAAAGGGGGAAAAAAAAGATGAGTACTTATGGAAATTTATGAAACCCAAGTTCCAATTAGATTTTCTGACGCAGAACGAAAAGAAACAAACAGAGGAGATCTTATCAGAATGAAGAGGGAAAAATTAAGGATTAAGAAAACCCACAAGGAAAAATCCAGGGAGCGATTGAAGAATGCTGAGATTGAAAAATTAGAGATTCTAAATCATAGAAACTCACAATGCTTCGTTTAGGTGAAGAAAGAGCGAGTGAGGGAGTGGTGAGTTTTTATAACGTCTGAACAGAAAGCGCGCGAATTAGTTTTGGCGGAAGTGCACAAAAGATAAAATGGGAAGTGGAAAGTGCTGCTAGGTAAATGTCTAATACTATTTTTTTTTTTTAATTTCGATGAAATTATCAATATCTAAATTCTATTATTAGAAATTTATCTAATTTGGACCAATTTGATGGAGATTCCTAAAAAAGGTAAGAGATCTCTTAACAAGGATTTTTTCATTTCTAAGACTTAAACTTAAGATCTCTGGTTAAGAGGTAAAGAATTATATTGTGCAAAATAAATAATATGATTTAGATAAATTTAAATAATATATCGAGCAAAAAAGGATAAACCTAAATAAGACGATTTGGAATGTTTAGACGATGGTTTTTTTTAAATAAAAATTTAAAATATAGGATAACTAGAGATGGCAAAACAAGTTGGATCTGCCAAGTTTACCCACATAACTTGCAATTTTTGATGGGGTGAGTT
Source organism: Pterocarpus santalinus (assembly GCA_031439595.1). NCBI lineage: Eukaryota > Viridiplantae > Streptophyta > Magnoliopsida > Fabales > Fabaceae > Pterocarpus > Pterocarpus santalinus. Next base: position 22,927,298 of record CM062532.1, on the reverse strand, counting down.
GATATTTTCAACTCGTAAAAAAAATTTTAACCCGCGTGACCAGCCCCGTTTGACTTGCGAGCTAAAGTAAGGCAAGATGGTTTTATCTCGCGGGCCACATTTTTTTTTTCATCTTTTGTTTTTCAACACAACACACACAACATTTGGGGACCTTTTTGGCCCATGCACATGTGTCTCAACATTAAAAGAACTGGTTACATAATACCCTAAAAAAAATATCAATTATGAGTGACTTATAAGTCTTAATCTATGTCTCTTAGTGTATATGTGTTAAATTCAATGGAGAAGTTAGCTTCATCAACACAATTATATTTCTTGATTACACACCAATAAACGAGAATCATAACTTTTTCACTCTTCATTTTTTTTTCTAATTTCCTATCCTGTTAATAAATTTTTATTAATAATTATTTTGTTGTATTTAATTAAAAATTCCTTTATTTTTTCAAAAAAGATTTTGATGAATTAATTCATATAAAATTTTTTCTTTATTTTCTATTTTTTTGCTGCCGCAGGTTGGCGGGTTGGTATATTGAACCCAAATTACTAATGCAGATTGATCTGTCCTGTGCTGCTTAAAGGTTAATGATAGAACCTTATTCGAGTTAGATTCAAAAACTCCCAAAAGAGAGGCGTACTCTATAAATTTTATTGATTACTCAAAAAGATATTTACAATGAGTTGAGGGAGACTCTTTAATAGGTGCTAAGGAGTTTCTAATGATACATTCATCCTTATCTCCAATTACTCTATCCTTAAGCACCCTGAAAAGCACACTCTCGCATTTATTCTATAACTACTCTTCAGTAACTAATAATATTCCTTTCTGTTACATTTTGATCCTAATCCTATCAACCTACTTATACAATGTTATGTACATAATCTTTTGTCCAGCTAGGGCCTTTTTTCCCCCATGGATGCCTTTGCATTCTGGTTTGGGGTGTATTAGATGCTCAAGATGCTCATCCCAATTCTTGCTATAAATGAGGATGTTGTAAAAAAATACAGTCACAAAATTTCACAAAATGGTTTAAAAATTTTGTTCATTGTAGCTTGAAATGTTGAAGGTGCATTGGTAAGGCCAAATGACATTACAAGAAACTTGTAATGACCATTGTGAGTCTCAAAGGATGTCTTATACACATCTTGCTTAGCAACCCTTATTTGATGGTAACCTGAGTGAAGATCCAATTTAGAAAATATTGTTGCACCATGTAATTCATCCAGTGTTTCCTTGATATTTGGCATGGGAAATCTGTCCTTCACTATAATGGCATTAAGTGCACGATAATCTACACAAAAATGCCAAGTGCCATCTTTCTTTTTGATCAATAAAATAGGGGAAGAGAAGGAGCTAGTACTATCTTTATTGATACCACAGTTGAGCATCTCTGTTACTACTCTATCAATCTCTTCTTTTTGGAAATGTGGATACTTATAAGGTTTTACATGAATTGATTGTGATCCCTATTGGAGCTCAATTCTATGGACAATATCATGCTCCAAAAGAAGTCCCTGTGGTTCCCCAAACACCGAAGCAAACTATTGACAAAGTTGGTGTATCTCTGGGGCAAGTTCAGTTTCAGACAATATGGAATCTTGCTCTAATATAAACAAATGGCATAGAGAGGAAATGTGATCTTGTAGAAACAACTTTTGAATGCTCCCATTTTTCAGTGGGTTTCCTTGTAATAACTGTTCAACTAGTAGAATGACCCTTTTGTTGTTGTAGAAAAATTCCATTGAGAGTCTATTATAGTTTGTAAGGACCCTACCCAATCTTTGCAACCAGGCCATTCCAAAAACCAAATTTGCACCAATTATATCCAAGTGATGGATATCCATCTCAAAAGAAACACCTTGTACCGTGATTATCACATTCCTACTAATAGTATTATAGCAAATAAAGTCCCCACTACACACATACACTTTGAAGTTTGAAGGGGTCAATGCTTTCAAATGACAATTGTAAGGAATGAGCAAGTTCCGGCTTCATAAAATTAAAGGTGCTACCGCTATCTACTAAAATGTTTAACATGTGTCCAAGATATGAATATTTTAATCTCAATGTCTTAGGATTATATTTGCTCGATAAGGCATGAAAACTAACCTCTGAGTCCTTAATGGTAGCCTCTTCGAATGTCATTGGTTCCTCAATAACACTGCACACATCCTTAAGATCCTCAGGTGCTAATAGAGCATAACATTGAGCACGACAACTATGGCCTAGGTTATATTTTTCATCACAGTAATAGCAGAGCCCCCGTTGTCTGCAAGCCCTCAATTTCACTATCGTGAATTTTCCAAATGGTTGTTTAACTACTACTAAGGTTGTTGTGGAATTAGATTCAACAGGAGGGAGTGATACATTAGGAACCTTTTGTGCCACATTTGGCGGTGGATGTGGAGACATTCTTGGGCAAGAAAAACTTGTCAAAGGCACATTAAACTCAGGTTTCAAGTTTCTTTGCAAAGCCAAGAAGTTTTGTTCATGAAGTCTTGCCATTACCACTGCTTCTGGATAAGAGGAGGGTTTGGCTAGCTGCAATTGACATTTGAGGTAGTCGTTTAGACTCGCAATAAAGATACTGATAAGCCAATTCTCACTCAAACCTATTACCCTTGTGGGCAAGCTTTCAAATTGGTCCTGATATTCTGCCATTGACCCTGTTTGCTTCAGTTCTTGAAGGGTTTCTTGGCGATTATTGTAGAGATCTGTCCTGAACCTCTTCTACAGTGCTTCAACAAAAGAAAACCAATCATAGGTGTAGTTATTTCTCATCAACCACTTATACCAAGCATACACCAATCCCACCATGTGGAAAGAAGCCACTTTGATTCTTTGATCATGAGGGGTTTGAGCAAGATTGAAATATTCTTCTAACCTAAACAACCGATCGTCAACATTGGTACTGTCGAAGTGTGGGATATTAGGTCTAAATTCTCTGGGATTTCCTCGAATGGAGGAACATGGGGTGGATCTTCTTGGACTTGTTTTTGGATTTTCGGTGTTGGTGCCCAATTTCTCCATCATCTCCATGAGTTTGGAGAGCCATGATTCCATGCGATCTTGTTGTGCTTTTGATTGATGCATTTCGATTTCCATTCGCGCGAACTCAACCTCAATTTTGCCTAAGCGAGTGCCTTCCAGCACTTTGGTTGGTGAATAAGAAGGAACAAAAATGTTAGTGGAGGATTAGGAAAATGTAGAAAAGAACACCAAGAAGGCTCAATGAAAGGGCCAGTGACAGAACCTTATTCAAGTCAGCTTCAAAAACTCCCAAGAAAGAGGCGGTACTCTCTAAATTTTATTGATTACTCAAAACAATATTTACAATCAGTTGAGGGAGACTCTTTTATAGGTGCTGAGAAGTTCCTAATGATACATTCATCCTAATCTCCAACTACTCTATTCTTAAGCACCCATAAAAGCACACTCCCATATTTATTTTATAACTACTTTTTAGTAACTAATAATTTCCCTTTCTGCTACACTTTGATCTAATCCTAATAACCTACTTATACAATGTTATGTACATAATCTTTTGTCCAGCTAGGGGCCCTTTTTTCCCGTGGATGCCTTTGCATTCTAGTTGGGGTGTAACACTTAACCCGCGGCGGGCTGGGTTGATCTATTTGCCATTACTAGGGGTGACTGTTCCAATTCAAGTTCACGGCAAGTCTTGGAATATAGTGAACACTTAATCGATGTTTGAATTTTTATTTAGAGTTCCAAAATGAGTGTTTAAACAAAAAAAGAAAAAAAAACAAGAGAAAAACTATTCAAGATTCTTTCTTGTAATGTGACGGTATTTAGTGTTCTCGTTTTAAATAAGGTCAATAATAATACTACTTAACCTGAATAGGTCAAGATTCAAGAGGCTTCTCTTGTTAACACTTCAAGAGGCCTTTCCAACGAATTTGATCCAGCATGACACACGCTTGAGCATATCCCTCTATTATATGAGATGCCAGGGGATAGGGGTGTGCACGAGTACGGTTCTACCCGCGAACCCGACAACTCGAGCTGACCCGTGTGCTAAAAAATCGGTTTGGGTTGGATAATCGGGTCTAATCGGGTAAAATCCAATTGACTCGTCCAATATTTGGTTCGGATAATAGGTTTAAAAATTAAACCCGTTACTTGACCCAACTCAAACCCAACCCCAATTTTTTTTTCTTTATAAATAATGACTTATTCACTTATATATTAATATATAAAAATATAATTATACATATTGACTCTTAGACTATGTTAATATATTAGTGTATAATTAGATTTATTAATGATTGATATTATATAATGTATGATGTATAATATATTTCAAGGTAATGATTATGGAATTATCAATTATGTATGTAAATTTTTTAAAAAATATATTTGATTATATTCAGATTTCAAAAACACAATTTAAAGGTTTCAAAATATCACAAAATAGGGTGTTTCAATATATTTTTCACCCACAAAAAAAAAAAGAAATTGATTGACTACTCGAGTACCCAACCGGATCCAACCCGAAAAGTGTTTGGGTTAGGAGTAAAAAACACCAAAAATCCAATCCGACCATGTTTGATTGGTTTGGGGTTTTTTGCCTCCTAAACCCGACCAAACCCGACCTGTGCACACCCTACCAGGGGAGGTGAAAGTGTAATCCATTGTTTGCGGGACTACCTAAGCCTTAGGACATGTGGAACCATTGCATATAATATTCAATACTAGGTAATTTCTAGTCTATTCAAATTATATTGTAACATACAAATGCTTAATTCGTTCACATAATTTGGCATTTATTATTTTTTAAAGTAAAATTTTAAGTTTAAGTATTGTAAATAACAAAAACGAAAAAAATAGTACTAAAGGAACTTGAATGAGATCCAATAAATTTTAGATATTGATAATTTAGGAGAAAAAAAACAGATAAACTCTAAACTATTTAGGTTTAATGAAAACAAATTTCAATTGACCATGTCTTTTTTCATCTTTCCATGATCAGTTTTTCCTTTTCTACCGCAATTGCCTAATCCTATCTTTTTATGGTCCCAAAGGCTGAAGTTGCACAATTTAGTTTACAACAAAAGGCTTGACTACAAAAGCAATTTCAATATGACAGCCGTTGGATGACTATTCGTTTTGATCAGACGGCTCTCATTGATCACTAGTTAAGTTTATGAAAATTAGTTAAAAAAGGTTTGGTGAATGCATATTTGCTAATAAATCCCCTGAACCTACACTATCATAAAGTTCAGCATAGATGGCAGTGCGCGAACCTTAGGTGTTGGATTGTCGGAGCTAGGGAAGTTACACAACCTTCGTTGAACGAACGTCAGTGGAGGTGATGCCGAGATTACGGTGCAGAAGAATAGCAGTGGGAGTGGATGACGTTATTGGATTCATTGGATAGCTATAGCAACAACACCCGTCGTCCCATCCAACGCTGTCGTCGAGTTTCCGGCGCACCACCAGAGTCGCAGCTTCTTTTCCTCTCCTCAATTGCCGTCGTCATCTGCAACTGTTGGGGCACCACCATTCATCAATAAAACCACCATCATCTTCCACTGTTCTGCTTCCTAACGACCTCGCACCTTGCACCTTAGGACCGACACCAGCCTACAATGCCATCACCAGCGACCACTGTGCAGTTCCACCAACTGCACCATCAACAACACCAGTCGCGCACCTGTCTTGCCGGAGCTCCGCCGCTCAAGCCACCGCCTCACCACCATCTTAAATCGCGGCCCTCAATCTCCACTTTCCCAAGTTCTCCCCTTTCTTAGCTGCAAAATTCCACAGTCGTGCCAAGTCTTTACCACTCCATCCTTGACATTATAGCAATTGGGTCTTGAAAAAGAATGGATTTTGGATTTTTTTTTTTCCTCTGATTTTCTAAGTAGCCAAATGTGTGTTTGTCTTTTGTGAGTAATCACCGATTTGTTGTGTTGGGTGTGGGCAGGGAAGGGCATTGATTAACTAGTGAGACATGAGTTTGAGTAATGCCTAGATTCTCCCAACAAATGGTAATGGAGGAATTGCCGAGAAGGAGAAGCCCTTCAAGAAATTCGTGGGTATAATCCACGTGAAGACATTGCCTCCGGCTAACACAACAAACTTTGATGAGACCCCATGATGCAAATAATATGCAAACAAACTTTTTTTGCAATAAATTACTGGGGTTATTTTACAATTTTTCATACAGCAACAACGTAACTCCAAAAATGGTCCGGACCAAGTTAACACTCACCTTCAAACTATGGTAAACGCAATTCTGCAGGACTGTCTTGAGCTCCATCCCGTTCCAAAATTTGTGGAATTTGGCTCACAAAAACTTGAATGAGAAGAAAATGAAGTTCTGATTGAATGACTTGCTGCAGAGTCCATGTATACAGGAATACAGCACTCTACACTAATGCAACTTACATAAAGTCACTAATTCACTCAGCATAACTAACTAAAAACTCATCTAATAGCTTTAATATCTGGACAACCAAAATCAATACTCCCATTTAGTCCCATGTAATTGGCTGTCAAAGGCAACAATTTAAGTATAGAACACTAAGGGTTTGTTTGTTACAGTCTATAACAAGCGATTTTTTTAGTAGTTAACAAATAACTTTTTGTCAAAAAAAAAAAAAAGAGAACCAAATGCACCCTAAATGAAAAGTGAATAAGAACAAGGGGCCACTAATTTCTATCTAGGCCTCATCTAAGGTGATGACAGAGACGGTACTATGAGTGCACATGAAGACATCCATGACTTGTTCAGCCTTGTTCTTGGACCACAATGGATTTTGCAGGCCTTCAACCTTCTTCTGATTCTGCGCATCATAATAGATATAAGAATTAGTGAAGTTTGCAGCATCTCATTATTTTCATCTAGTGTGGAAGAACAGAAATGCACAATCTCAAAAGGGAAACATTGAGGTAGGTACTTTGGAGCTTCAGGGAAGTAAGCAGATGTTGGACAAAAGGAGTCGCCACCTCCTCTTCATACAATATGTTGACCAATACCATGAACAAGATGATAAAGAAATAATTTCAACTAAAACATTGTTCATACCATGTATGGCTTCCATGTTATTTTCCTTGTAAACACCAAGGGGCGATCCATGGACAGAGAGAAGCATCTCGCCAGGTTTGGGCAGCCTAAGTGTTTTGGGTGTCATCCCAATGGACAACCTCTGACTACTCACCTGCAAAATGCAACAGATCCAAATCAATCTCTTCAGCTGTTGACTTTAAGAGTTAAATCCATCAGGACATCCTTAGCAACAAATACTGGAGTTCATAAAAAAAATATTTAAAAAAAAAAAGAGAGAAGGAAGAAGATACAGACACCAGGAGTTTGAAGAGCTTCTTGCATTGCAAGAGTCTGAGCTTCGGATGGCTCCTCCAAAACCTATAATAGACATTCAATCAAAAAAAGAAGTGAAAAACTATCCTTTTGTAAATCCATGCATACTTCAGAACATGTTTCAATTAAGAATGGATGTGCAATATTAATGCTACCCTTACACAGCTACCCCAATTTTATGTCACCATAAACACAGACCCTTTTGCAAGTCCTGTGTAAGTGATCCAAAGGTGCCTGTGAAGGGTGTTACTAAGTACCATTACTCAAAGTGCACAGAGAAGAAAGAGAACATACGATGTCCTTAAAATGCAGATTATCAGCACCCAGAAAGCTTGTTCTCCCTGCCACCAAAGAACTAACTGTTATCAAGTACAATCCATGCCAAAAAACAATAAATAAACAAATAAATAAATAAAAGAAAAAAGTTTTTCAAGTAAAGGCCAAAATGCATATGAACCCCAATATCTATAGGTAAAACCCTGTGGTTCAAAACTCAACAATTTATCTCCCTGCACCTCAAATCATGTAGATTAATGTAAATTTAATCCCTCATGTATGTGCAAAAACCCCATAGCAAAAAAATGTGCATGGTTTCGCAAAATCAAGAAATTGAGTTGCCGAGTTTCGAATCTGTAATTGGCCTTTAATTGAAAGGGTTCCTGCAATAATTTACAGCCTAGAGTAAATACTACCTGCATTGCTAGAATATTCAAAGCCACCCAGAGGAGGAATAGACGCAGAGCAATCAGGAAAAGCCATGGACAGCCTTTGCAGCAAGGAAGCATGCACATCTCTTCCATCACCACCAGCACAGCTCATGGACATTCTGCTCCCTCTCTCTTTCCACCTCACATCAAACTTCTTGTTCCCTTCATCATTCACAACCGAGAGATTTGGGAGGGTTTCTTCGAAAACCTGCAACACTGGCTTCTGGAGCTGCTCCTTGTTGAAACACGACCGAAGCAAACGCAACTCGGTCAACAAGCGTTCAATTTCCACGTCTCGCACTGCCCTAATTGCAGCAATTTGACGATCCACTGCCCCACGCACGCAGAAAAAATCGATTGAATTGAAACAGATTCGTAGGTCACAAAAAAATTCCAGAAATCTTTTGTTATACCTTCGATTTCATGGTCCATGAATTGAGGTTGCTGTGTATGAACTTGAGGCTCCACGGATTCAGTTGCTTTGACTGTTTTCTTTGCTCGTCGCTTTGCCATTTTGGCGCAGATCAGGGAACTCCAAAACTGATCCAATCCAAGTATCCAACCTGCAGAAAATTAAAGTTTTTAAAATGTGCTTTAGTATGAATGCTTGAAACATGATTTATTGAACACTAGTTATATTCTTTGAACAGCTAATTCATTGTTTTAGAAACTTCTATCTATCTATTTAAAACCGCTTGGTTCAATTAAGCATATTATCTCTCTGCTAAAAAGTTCATCAAGAATTTAAAATTACTGGGAAGAGAAATAACAACCAGGATTACAAGAAGAATCTAAGTTAACCCATTAAGCTACCAATTCGATACAGAACACAACATTCATTCAGGGGCTGCAAGAATAAAAGTACTGGGGGTCACGAATTCATCATTCTTTCTAGTAATAACAGAAGCATTTGTATTCATCATTCTTTCTGAATCCATAAGGATATTGCCAGCAAAACAAGACTACAAGTCTGCTTCTATACAAGGCACAAAACCATTAGCTGCCAGCCAAGTTGTGCAACCATCAAATTAAAGAAAGCTTGGATCAGGATCGGAGATTTTAAAAAAAAAATAAAATAAAATAAAATAAAAAAAAGGGTTTGGCTGACCACAAGACATGAAATGGTTTCAAAGAAAATTAAATGGGTCAGCACAGCCCTTTTTTCAATTTTTTCACATCACAAATTCGTAATTGCTAAATACTATTGCAACTAATAATTAATCAAACTTAAGTCTAAAGTTGGATACAGTGTATATCAAACTACATAACAAACAATTGACAAGATCCTCGTGACACAGTCCTAAAGGTCGTTTAGATGATGTTAGTTGAACATCACATTTCAAGACCATATAAATCTCGGTCCTCATCCATACTCACACTAATATACAAACATTAACATACTATATCTATACAGAAAAGGTTTTAAAAAACATTTCTCCAACCAAATTTACCAAACAACCAACAACACAGAACCAGTAACAGCCAGAGCACAGGGGATGCGATGAGATGAGAAGGGGGTGTCTGAGATGGAGGAGAAACCGAGACGCAGAGATTGACGGACGAATCTGTGAGAAGGCAGCCTGAGTGAGGCGAGATGGCAGAGACAGACGAGTGGGTGAGGACGAGACACAGGGAGAAGGCGAGACACAGCGGTTAGATTTGAATATTTGAAAATGTGTGTAAGTGTTTTTTTCTCGGTTGTTGAATGGGCTTGGGATTGGGGCTGTGCGTGGGGCTTTGCTCTGGGTCTGGTCTGAACCGTCCATAACCATAATCCTCTAGGTTAATGGACCAGTTTGTTTGCTAGACAGGCTTATCTATTTGATTTACAGGTTCAACAGGCTAGATTAAAAATTGTATTTTTTGGCTCTTTTTTTTGGAGGGGCAAGGCCCAAAACAAGAAGAGACAAAGATTAGCTACTAGATCCTTCAGCCAAAAAAAATAAAAAAAAAGGTCTAACATGGCGGGGTATGGATGCCCCCTCTTACATCAAAGCAACATCAAAGGGAGGAGCTATCTAGATGAAAGGAGGTCTTGAATGGTCAAGGCACCTGTAAGGTATTAGATCAGAGAGAGAGAGAGAGAGAGAGAGATGTGAAAGTGAATTCTTACTTAATTAATCAATACACTGATGAGTTATCATATATGCAGATCAATAGCTTAGAGAGTGCTAGCCTAGCATAACCAACTACTAACAGTCTAACTGACTAATCGTTAACTGTCTAACTAACTAACTAACTAACTGTTTGCTCATCCTATCATTCCCCCTCAAACTCAGGGGCGGGTGAGATCCAGAGTTTGTCTCTGAACTTCAAAAAGGATTAAGCAGAGAGTGGTTTTGTTAAGACATCACCGACTTGCTCCAAGGATGGGATGTGTGTAATGTGGACTTGCTTTTTGATTACACGATCTCGAACAAAGTAAAGATCCAATTCAAATTGCTTCATCCGAGAGTGCAAAGCAGGATTGCCCGTGAGGTGGATTGCACTGATGTTGTCACATAATAGAGATGGAGGAATGGTACAAGGCTGATGAAGTTCAATGAGAAGGTTCTGGGTCCATGTGAGATCAGCCAGAGCAGCAACCATGCTTCTGAATTCAGCTTCAGTGCTGCTTCTGGATACTACATGTTGTTTCTTACATGACCAAGACAGAAGGTTAGGCCCCAAAAATACACAATAGCCACTGGTTGACTTTCGATCATCCTAATCACTAACCCAATCTGAGTATGAGAAAGCAAGCAACCTAAGCTCCTTGCAGAGTCGAAACATGAGACCTTGGTTTGATGTACCACTCAAATACCGAAGAATGCGTTTGACAGCTTTCTAGTGCTCAACTAAGGGATTGTGCATGAATTGACATACCTGGCTAACAGCATATGATAGATCAGGGCGTGTGATGGTGACATATTGAAATGGCCCAACTACAGACCTGTACAAAGTAGGATCTTCAAATTTGGCAGTTCCATGTGCTGTTAACTTTAGAGAGCTGAGTATTGGTGTAGGCATTAGCTTAGCGGATGCCATTCCTACCTTGGTGAGAAGGTCTAGTACATACTTTTTCTGAGAAAGGTGAATGCAGCCTGAAGGAGTGTGAGTGGCTTCAATACCCAAGAAGTAGTGCATGGTGCCAAGATCTTTCAAAGCAAAAATATTGTGAAGTTGCTGTATAGTAGAGGAAACCATATTAGGATCAACTCTAGTGATCAAAATGTCATCGACATAGACTAGAATGTAAATAGGAGATGGATAAAATCTGGTGAACAAAGATGAATCCGAGCATGTGTTCTGAAATCCAAAGCTGTGAAGGGTGGCGTTGAGTTTTGAGAACCAAGCACGTGGAGCCTGCTTGAGGCCATAGAGAGCTTTGTTTAGCTTGCAAACAAGGTGAGAGCCAGTATAAAATCCCTCCGGTTGAAGTATATAAACTTCCTCAGACAAGTCGCCATTTAGGAAGGCGTTGTTGAAATCAAACTGTCTTATACTCCATCCCTTTGACAGTGCCAGTGAGAGAATAATTCTAACAGTGGCAGGCTTGACTACTGGGTTGAAAATCTCCCCAAAGTCCACTCCCTCTTTCTGATGGAAACCCTTGGCAACCAAGCGATCCTTGTACTTTTGGATACTGCCATTGGGATTCCTTTTTATTCAAAAAACCCACTTATTGCCAATGGGTTTGATGTTGGGGGAAGGTGGGACTAGATCCCAAGTTTTGGATCTGAGAAGGGCCTGAAATTCTTCTTGCATCGCCTCCTTCCACTATGGGCATTGCAGTGCTTGAGCAACTGAGGAGGGCTCTTGATTGAGGAGGTCAAGGGTATTATTTCCAACTTCAGAGGCATAGAGCCTGATTTTAGGCTTAAAAATGCCTGACATGGCTCGAGTGTGCATCCTGTGCCCATTCTTGTAAGTGGTAGTAGGAGATGGAGCTAGTGGTTGAGCTGAATTCGAGTTGACCTGCACAGGATTAGTGGAGACAACTAAACCAGAAATAGAATTTTCAATAACAAAAACAAGCACATTAGAAATAGAGGCAGACAACAAACTAGCAGAGTTGGCAGGGGTTGCATAAGAAGTGGGAGTGGGTGTGGTAACAAAGGGAATAAATGGTACAGGTGTGGGGGAGTTAGGAAGTGCAGTGGCTAGGACGTTGGTGGACTAGTTGTAGGGAAAGGCAAGTTCATCAAAAATCACATTTGTAGAGATATAGACTAGACATTTGTACCCTTTGTGATTTGGAGCATACCCAATGAATGTGCATAATTGAGATCGATATTCAAGTTTATTGGTGTTGTAGGGTCTTAAGTTTGGGTAACAGGCACAGCCAAATACTTTGAGGTGACAATAGTCTGGTTTAAGGTGAAATAGGAGTTCATATGGGGATTTGTGTTTGGTAGTAAGCGAGGATAGGTGATCTATGAGATATACTGCTGAGATGAAGGCTTCATCCCAGAATGAGGTGAGGAGGGTAGCAGTAGCAAGCAAGCTGAGGCCTATTTCAATGATGTGCCTATGTTTCCTTTCTACCTTTCCATTTTGAGGGTGATCATAGGGATAGGTTAGTCTATGTTGTATACTATTAGTTTGGAGAAATTTTTCAAAGGCATTGGAAATATATTCCCTACCATTATCTGTTTGCAGGGCTTTAATTTTGTGTCCTATGTGGTTTTCAATGAATGCTTTGTAAAGCTGAAAGGCATGGAAGGCTTGGGATCGGTTCTCTAGTAGGTAAATGCAGGAATATCTGGTGTATGCATCCAAAAAACAAATATAATACCTACAACCAGACCTTGCTGGTACTGGTGCAGCTCCCCAAATGTCTGAGTAAACTAACTCAAGTGATGAAGTGTAGTGATGAGATGATACAAGATGTGGTAATTGATGAACTTTTGCCATGCAACAAGCTTTACACACATTTGAAGTGCATGCTGATTTATTCAAATGTAGTGGTATATTACAATCTGACAATACTTGTGATACAATTTTATGTGATGGATGGACAAGTGTATTGTGCCATAAAGGAAAAATTGAAACAGAGGAATTACAAGTTGAATTGAACACATGAGAATTTACATGCGGATTACAAACAGAATTAAACTTGGAATAGTGAACTATAAAATTGGATAAGGTATGAGAATTAACCATTTTTGATGGAACTAACACATCTTCAAACACATAAAGTCTACCTCTAAGTTTGCCTTGGAGAAGGATCTCCTTGGAAACCTGAGATTTCACAAAGCAGATATTAGGATAAAATTCAAAGTAGACATTATTATCATGGGCAAATTGAGAGACACTTATAAGGTTTTTGGTTATTTTTGGGACATGAAGTATATTTTTGAGATCAAAGACAGTATTTGACTTAAAGGAATGAAGGGAGGAATTGCCAATATGCTGAATTTGCATATCTAAGCCATTTCCAATATGCACCTGATCTAGTCCTTCAAACTCTAAGCTAGTTAACATGTTTCTTGAGTCATAGGTGATGTGATGTGTAGCTCCAGAATTAGGATACCAAGCACTATCAGCTACTATGCTTGGTGCTGCAAGATGGCCTCTAGGAGGATTGTGAAATGATGAGGGAGGAGGTGGTGGAGCATCAAACGCTGACCTATTTGGATTCTGAAAGTTGTGGTCAAACCTGTGAAAGCACTACCACACTGTGTGGCCAGTCTTCCCACAAAGTTGACATTGAGGTCTTTGACCATTATTCTAAGACCTTCCACCTCTTGATCTTCCTCTACCTCTTCTACCTCAATTTCCTCTTTCTCTACCTTCACCAGTACCAGATTTGGAATCATTAGAAGGAGCCTGAGCCACATTGGCTTGAACAGGACCTAAGTTTGTTTTCTTGAATTGCTCCAATATCTCTTCTTGAGCCATCAATAGAGCTTCAATCTCATCAACAGTAAACGAATTGGATCTTGATATTAATGTAGTGATGAAAGAATTGTATTCTTTAGACAAGCCATCCAATATAGCTTCTATGTGATCTTCTATTGAAATTGGAGACTTTACAGTCTGTGACCTTGATCTTGAGAACATATTCTACTGCTGAGATTCCTTATTTCTTAATCGACTTTAACTACATCTTGAGCTGTCAAACCTTGGCTTTTGTTTTTGAGGCAAAATACACATCAATTTTCTTCCAAATCTAGTAAGCAAAGTCACAACTAACCACTCTATTGATGAAAGTAGGATCCATCGAAGCTAGAAGCCATGAAACTAGATGTTGATCCTGTTGTTCCCAATTCGTGTAGGCTTGTGATTCAATCTCAGCATCTTTGCCAATTTCTGATGCAAATTTCTTTGGAATTTTCTCCTCAAGCAAATGATCCTGAAGCTTGTGAGCTTTGATCGTGGCATAAGCTTGGTGCCTCCATGAGAGAAAGTTTTCCTCATCCAACTTGAAGGATACAGGATTTGAGAAGGTTTTTGGTTGAAAGGAGGAAGCTGCTGAAGCTAGTGATTGTGCAGCGGAAAGTGATGATGCCTTTGGAGTTTCCATGGATTCTTTAAGCTCTGATACCATGTAAGGTATCAGATCAGAGATAGAGAAAAGAGAAAAGAGAGAGAGAGAGAGAGAGAGAGAGAGAGAGAGAGAGCAAGCAAGAGAGAAACTATGAGGAATGTGAAAGTGAATTCTTACTTGATTAATCAATATGCTGATGAGTTACATATATATAGATCAATGGCTTAAAGAGTGCCAGCCTAGGATAACCAACTGCTAACTGTCTAATTGACTAACCGTTAACTGTCTAACTAACTAACTAACTGTTTGCTCATCCTATCAGCACCAATAAAAAATCTTTTCAGCAACACGATCATATTAAGGCTAGTTGAGAATCACTTTTTACTATCAATCTTCGGATGCCAAGGTCCCAAGCCTTCTTAAGACCCCTCAGGATGGCAGGGAGTTTAGCATAGAGAGCCTATTGGTTGCCTAAGAGCTCTCCAAATCTAAGTAGTTAGTTATTTTATATGTGTCTCTAATGACACTGCCAATACTGGCATCTCTAGGGTTGCCTCTCGAAGTGCTGTCTGTGTTAAGCTTGGCCCAACCGGGGGGAAGGGGGTGCCAACAAATATCCGTAAGAATAGGCCATTGTTCCTTGTGGCTGGGATAGTCCCCATCTTTAGGCTCCTTCAAATGGCTCAAGAAGGTTAGGATTTGCTCCCTAATATCCTTAAATAGGTTAAGATTTTTAGATCACAACTCACCTTTTTTTTTTTTTTTGTTTTCATCGAAAAGTTGAATTTTATTAAGCAGCTTAATTAGAAACTAACAAAGGAATGAGAAAAACTAGTGATTCCTCAAGCCAAACACTGTCGTTGATGTGTTTGACACTCAAAAAATCTACTACACAATTAAAGTCTCTAGGCATAAAAGAATGTCTAAATCTAGTAAAGCAACTAGCATATAAACAAATGTCTTGCAAAATGGATCCATTATGCGATCTGTCTTCAGCCGAGTCCTTCAAACTGTCATGCAGCCTCTTAGCATCACCTTCCAAGTGCACATTTCTGCATCCTAAACTCCAAGCAAAAATCAGACCTTCCCTAGCAGCACATAATTCAGCTCGATAGGGATAAGATGCACATGGAATTTTCATCCCTTTAGCAGCAATGAACTTTCCTTTATAGTCTCTAATTACTGTGCCAATCCTTGCCGTACCCAAATCCTCGAACATAGCTGCATCAACATTTAATCTTATAGAAAGGGAACACAGGTTTGCACCATGATGAAACAGGATCCCCTCCCCTCGGGTTCTTATACAGACACCTAGCTCCGTGGAAGGATTCAAGAGAAATCCTAGCCGCCTCAGAGGCTCGGGTTTATGTCATATTCCTTTTACCCGACCACTTTAAGTTCCTAGCAAACCAAATTTCATACCATGTAGATGCCACCTTCTCCTCATCAACCATGTCCAATCCTTCTAGGAAATTTGGCAGTTCGGCTAGCTACTCTTCTTCTGAGTTGTGTCTAATGTTACCAATATTCAAGCAATGAAGGGCCTCATTCGAGAAGGGGCAGTCCAAAAACATATGATGTTCATTTTCCACAATCCCATTACACGTGTAACAGCCACGATCTATGGTTACCCCTCTGCATACTAAATTGGATTTGGTTGGTAAAATATTGCGGGCAAGCCTCCACAAGAAAACTCTCACCTTTGGCTCGACATCTATCTTCCATAACATTTTCCATAGCTTCCCAAAATTGGATAGCAGAGAGTAGTTGTGATATGTTGAGGAATTCGCAATTAGTCTAGAATTCACCTTCAGACCCCATGTAACTTCGTAGCCACTCGTCACAGAGAATTGGCCTTTAGTATCCAAAAACCAGCTCATCATGTCATCCTGATATTGAACAACCAAAGGAATACTTTTAATTGCTTTTGCCACTTCTTGAGAGAACATAGCATCGATTAATGATTCATTCTAGCTTTTCGGCTTGTGGTGCATAAGCTGTGAGACAACCCACCTTTTTTCAGTTGATAAATAGACTGTTCTAACACGTTTGACCCATTTTAAGAATCATAAGTTTATTAAAAAAAATCCAAGGAACTAATTTTCTTTTGTCCTTTTTTATTTCGTTGTCAATAGGAAATAGTTACTTTGATTTGGGATCAGATACACTCTGGACTTGGTAACATTTATTCTTCTTTTTGTTTTAAATGACTCTGTCAAAAAATATATATTTTTTAATTTAATTTATCAGAGTATCCCCTTATTCGATAAGTGAGAAAACAATCTCCCCAAAGTACGGTTAGGTACCAAAGTAGAGACCCTTTTTAACGATATTTTTTTCTATACACATGAATTTCAACATTGAACTTACAATCTCATACTTAAATATTCGAGCTATTTCCATTTAAACTAACATCTTGTTGGTTAGATAATGTTAAAATATAACTTAAAGTAAAATTATCTTTAAATTTACTTTTATATTTGCTTTTAAATTATCTCTAAATTTACTTTTATCTTTTTATACTTACTTTTAAATTTAGAAATGAATTTTTGTTCAAATTATTAAATGAGTAATTGATAATATTAGTTTTTAAAGAATAATATAGTTGTACATAAGAAGAATCGCTTTATATACATATGTAAACATGTAAGAGACATGAGATGATATTATCTTACATTGGAAGTTAAGTTAATTAAAACATGCTGGTATTATATTTTAAAAATCAAATTCAAACATGACGTGCAATTTGAGAAATTCAAGATGAGAAGACAATAGAGAACAGTACGCAGTAGAAATATAAGTTGTCAACACAAAAATATTTTATGAAATATTTTTAGTCCTACATGGAGCATTTTTGTGTTTTTTTTCAAATGACCTACATAGTACTAGCTAATTGATGTAGTGCGATGCTAATGAACTCAAACATTGTTCCTACACCACCCCACAATCACTGTTGTCTTCATAGCAATCAGACACAGCAACCTTCTGCACATTTTTGTAGGAGTACCGACGAGCAAAGAACACAAACAAGAACAAGTTCGCTGTGGTCATGCCTGCCAATAGCCAATAGAATTTGTCCAAGCGACTAGTGTTCAAGTCCTTACCAAACCAACTCTTCCCACTCTTCTCCGTTATGTGATCAACAAGTGTTATCAGCATACTACTAAGGAAATTTGCTGCCCCAATCACACTTAGATAAAATGCTATGCCTAAACTTCTCATTGAGTCAGGAACTTGGTCATAGAAGTATTCTTGCAAACCCACAAGGGTAAATCCATCACCAAAGCCAATAATTAGAAACTGTGGAGCCAGCCAAAATACACTTACTGATAGTGAACCCTTTAGTGGATCCCTTTCAATAGCTTCAAGCCTTTTCTTCTCTATAAGAGCTGCTACTATCATTGTACTAATAGAGAAAAGCATTCCAAAACCAATCCTCTGAAGGATGTTAATTCCTCTCTCATTTCCCGTTAACCTTCTTAAAACAGGTACAAGAATCTTGTCATAAATGGCCACAGAAATTATCATCCCAAAGGCAGCAACAGTGAAAATTGAGGCAGGAGGAACCTCAAAACCATTCCCTATCTTTCTGTTCAATGTAGCACCTTGTTTGACAAAGAATGTGGATGTTTGTGCCACACATATTCCAAATGGTATAGTAAATACCCAAATGGGGATCATATTGATAATGAGCTTCATTTCTTCAATCTTAGTTACTGTTGCTAGTTTCCATGGACTCTCCTTCTCTGCTGAATTCCCATCATTTTCAAGAATCGCAGCCTTGTCAAGAAATCTAAAACAAAAATACCAATAATAAATTAACAGTTGCCACATATATACCAATAAATTGGGCTTTCTTTCTCATTATAATGAACTAGGATGCATTTGTTTCTTTTTGACAAAAAAGTAAGTTTTTAAATTAAAAAAAAAATCACTTTTTATAAAAGTTACTCATCTCAGTTTCTACTCAAAAATTGAAAAAATTTATTTTTAACTTTTGAGTAGAAACTGAAATAACTAGCTGATAAAAAAATATTTTTTTGTTTTAAGAAAAAGAGGAAACTAACACACCCTTAATCAATAATCACATTACTTACTTGAGTTTCTCGGTGTGACACAGAAATCTTCCGGTGCAGCTATGAGACTTGGGAACTTCATACAATTGAGCGGGATTGGAAGGGTATGGAAGCTTTCTTTTGGAAAAGGCAGCAACAAGAACCTGCAACATTGGAGTCAAGGGACTCCCAGTTGGTTTCCTATAACGATAAAATGGCCTTCCTATTATGAAGATGAGCAATGAGAAAGCCATGACCCCTGTGAAGATTATATCAGCAACTCCCCAGTTCACATTGTCTTGAATGTAAACAATCAGTGTCACTCCCAGAATAAGTCCACTGCATAGGGCACAATTCCACCAATTGAAGAAGGACATTTTTTGCATCCTTTCTTCGGCATGATCATCATCAAATTGATCAGCTCCAAAGCTCTCCAAGGAGGGTTTGTGCCCTCCAGTTCCTATAGATATCAAGTAGATGGCCAGGAAGAAAACCACTTCATGGATTCTCCTAGGTTCAGTGCATGCATTGGCATGATCACATGGCTTTAAGTCTGGAAGGAACCATGACAGCGTAAGGAGAACCAATCCCTGTTTATTATCCGCCCCCACCCCCCCCCCCCCCCAAAAAAAGAGTTTTCTGAAGTTAAGAAGCTATAAAAGAAGAGTCATATTATTCGGATATATCTTCATAAGTTTCAATCAATTTGTGATAATTTATTTATAAATAAGTAAAAAATTTACTTATATAATTCGGAAATCAAGTAAGTGCAATAATAAATTAATGATAATATTATTACCCAATTTTTCAATTATATATATGTAAATTTCTTACTTATTTAATTTATATATGAATTACAATGAAATCGATTGACTTATATAAAAGTACATCCAAATAATATTTTTTATAAAGAAAAATCCTAACTAATAATGTAATTTGTACTACCAAATTGTAATGGAATAGTATGATCGAGCTTACCATTAGATAAACAATGCATGATGTGAACACAGTGGAGTAACGACCCAAGTATGCATCGGCTATGAATCCTCCTAATAGTGGCATCAAGGTAGTGACACCAGACCAGTAGTTCACATTCCTAGCTGCTGTCTTGAGGTCTTGATGCATAACCTTTGTGAGGTAAAGGACCAAGCTAGTTGCTATTCCAAAGTAGCTTAACCTCTCGCTGAACTCGATCGCTGAAAACAAGTATCAAATTAAGATCTAATATATGGTTGATGGCTTAATGAAAGTAAATAACTTGTTTCAAGTTGTAAACTCTAATAGGTGTATACAAGGTGCACTAATTCGTAAAAGATCTCATAATTATTCAATTCTCCTTTAATGGGATTCCGTGGGCTACTCGAATTCCATTAAATGGAAGTAATTTGTTAAATTTGTGGAATTTAAAATTATAAGTTCAAGTAATGGTAATAACTTATTGAGATAGAAAATTGGAAGTGATTTCAATATGGTTGGCTTTTGTGTATGTGGAAGATATTATTTAGAGGACCACAAAGATTGAACTACTTTAACAAGCAACTTGAACCATCAATTCCCTAAGTACTTCTAAGCGACAATTGGACAAGAAAGCAAACAGGTCCATTAATTCCATTCTTGTTGACTATCTTGACACACACAAGAGAATCTCGGGTTAAGTCAAATTATCAAATACAAACAAAGGGGGAATAGATGCAAATATTGTCTAGAATATATCTACAACTAAGAATTTGGCTCAATTGAAGTGGAAATTTCACTGGAGAAGAAACATGCTTGTGTATACTAAATTATAAAATTGTTAAAATCAAGTTCTACAATTTTTTATTAGCAATATAATCCTTTAATCTTTTAAAAGTGAATTCCTCACTTTAGAAAAATAAAATTCTAAAAATCGAAATTCAATGATTGGTTGTAGGAGCAACCAATTATGTAGATCTCCTCGTCGCTCAGATTTTCACAAGATTGGTTGAGTTTTGATCTGGTCATATATAATTTGATTTTATACTAAAGATAGAAATAATAAGAGTATGTTTGCTTTAGGTTTTAAATGATATTAAGATCATGTCTGACTCTCAAGAATTGAGAGTGACAGTATTCACATTTTTTGATCATGTTTAAAATAAATTCTTACATATTATAAAACTACAATTAATTGATTAGATAAAAAAATGCACTAAATGATTTTAGAAGGAGAGACAAAATCCCTTTAAAATAAACTGATCTTGATAATAAATACAGCTCCAACAAATGATGTTGTATTTTATATTGTAATACACTTTAAAAATAGAAATTTTCTCTATAACGAACTCACATTTATCTGTTGAAATTCTTTGAATTTTGGAAGTTTGGAAGAACTGTGATCTAAATTAATGCCACCATACTCTAATGCAAGGAGAATTTCAAAACTAGTGGAAGGTGTGGGTCCTGAGTAATTTGTTTATTCTCAAGAGATATGACTAGTTCTGTGGTAGAGTATACGAGGTCGGCCACCGCAGAGCAGCACATTATACATATGCACGATGAAAGTTTCATGCAATGGTCCATGTACAGTACATAACCACATAAAATTTTAATCATTAACCCCAAGTCATATTTGTTATAAAGCAGGGTCAGCATCTTACAAAAGAGAATCACTACTAATATATCATCATTTTTATTAATAGTAACCATGAGGCTTTGTGTGGTTGGTATCGTTTATCATAATTTAATACTCGTAGGATAATATCTATAGTGGCCTACTGGAACCCACCGCTTTTCATGATCATACTGTTACCTATCCATTATCGAGTTCAAGGAAAATCGATCTTGTAATTATTCCCCTTTTGTAATTTTTTTTTTTTTGGTTCTGACCAATAATTTATCTTAAGCTTTAACATATAGATATTATTATTATTTCGATAACTGACAACTTAAGTGATACTAAATCTTTTTGAAAATGGCTTAACTAAAGTTTAATATCCTAATGGTCAAAAGAGAACGTTGAAAACAATTAAATCATTTTACTTGTATTTTAGCATTTTAATATATATATATATATATATATATATATATATATATATATATATATATATATGAGCATCTTAAGATAGAAAGTAGATGCTTTCTATCTCAACTTCTTGTTTACAACCAAATAATGTGCACATACGGCTATGGGAACCTTGTCTAGCCTTTAGGATCAGAGTTTAACTTTCCTAATGGGATAGATGTCTCATAAACCCCACTAATTCATTATATTTTCATGAATCAAAAGAAAAGTTATTCTGCGCAGATTATTCGGATTAGTGAGAGAGAAATCTGAAGTACGAGTGATAAATTAAAGTTGTAGCAAATACTTATTAAAAAATTAATAAAAAGGTTGACATATTTACATTTTCTAATCAGGACAAGATGAGACTTGTTATTTAAGCAATCTTTCTCAGACAACGATACCTACGGAAAAGAATGATAGAGAACTATAGAAAAAGAACATACAAAGAAAAAAAAATATATATGACAGTGTTATAGATTCAACGTAGATGTCGCTTATAGATGTCGAGAAAGAGTGGCCAAATAATAATAGCATGTCTGGATGCCAAAAAACTGTAGAAAAAGAACATACAAAGAAAAAAAAAATATATGATGGAGTTATAGTTTCAACGTGGATGTCGCTCACAGATGTCGAAAAACAGTGGCCAAATAATAATAGCATGAATTGATTTTGAGATGTTAAAATTAATTTTGA
The DNA here is from genome assembly GCA_031439595.1 of Pterocarpus santalinus. NCBI lineage: Eukaryota > Viridiplantae > Streptophyta > Magnoliopsida > Fabales > Fabaceae > Pterocarpus > Pterocarpus santalinus. Next base: position 22,904,997 of record CM062532.1, on the reverse strand, counting down.
TTTTTTTTGTTTATATTTAGCTTTTCATCTCAAACTACAATTATGATTTCAAAATTAATTTTAGGTTCTTAATTCCATCAGAATTGATTTTAGACATTTTTTTATAAATTATATATTTAAAAGTGATTTTGATCAATTCTATCTAAATATAAATCACTACTTAGATCAAATTATCAAATATAAATCATTTTATTTTAAAATTAATTCTATAAAAATAGAATCAAATACGCTATAATTCATAGGACAAGATTATTGCTTTTGTGGCAAGAGAAAACTTAGCATATGAATTCATACCCAACAAAAAAATTGTGATGATACATGCACATAAAAAATTTAATGTAGCATTCATATGTTGGGAAAATTCATATAAAAATGTAAAGAGGTGAAACCTGACGAAGTAATTAAACCTGCTAAATAATTTAAGTACTTTTCGGTGAGAAGCTCTATATAGATTGGGTTCAATAGTTGGATATACACGAAAAAAAAAAAAGAAAAATAAAGATGTGAATATTTCCCTCCCCCGCTTTAACAACTACTCCCACTGCAGCACAGTACAACCTTTAGGTCAAAATAGTCTTCATTCATATGCATATTATGTAATAAGCCACGCATGCATGCAAATTACTTTCACAAAATTTTGGTATATATACGTATTTATAATGTAGGATTAGCTTAGGGCCTTCAATATTTTTGTATCGCGCAAATTTATACACACATGAAATGGGAAAAATGGAAAAATGATCAACTGGAAACTCCTTACACAAAAAACGTTTTAGGCTTTCAGCAAAGACAAGGAGCGACGACAACTGTTACAAAACTGATTGGAAAGTCGTTTAAAGCGAAAAATGGAAATTGATAAAATGACATATGTCATGGTGGGAATATTTTAGGAGCGGTGGATGATAAATTAATTGGTGAAAGTTTGAGGAAGGAGCTTTCCTTAATCACTTTAATGAGAACCAAAAGAAGCATAAAGAAAAAACACAACGCCAAAGTTGTCCTACTAGTTTTGAGTGCAATAATTTTGGTTGAAGGAAAACATGAAGACATTCCTTACCAATAATGAAGAGAGAAGCTTTCCAAGAACCAGTTGAAGCTCGGAGTGGAACCTTGCCTTTGTGATCAACTGAAGAATCATGAACCCATTTCATCTCATCAGCATCTCCAGGTTTTATTTCCACGCCGTTCTTCTCCATCTTGCAAAGCTGGCTGAGTAGAATTAGAGTAGCCTTCCTAGCTCAATATTACAAATCACAGAGATACTTTGTAGGAGCTAGATGTGGCTATCGCAACCTGGGTGCCTCTTTTTATAGAGGAGGATTTGCTTTTCTTTTTTTTTTTTCTTTTTTTTTTAATTTATTGATGGCATAATAAATAAGAATATTTTCAGTATTAGATTTTTTTTTTGGTATACAAACATTTACCTTGAGAAAATAAAGACCCGTTTGGATTCATAAAACATTTTTATTTTTAAAATTAATTTTAAAATTGTCATTTCTTCTGATTTAAAATATCTACCAATTTAACCATTTATACACTAATAAAAGAGCTCAAAATCAAGGACCGATTATAATAATATTTACTAAAATACCCTTATTTAATAACTAACTTTTTATTTTAATATTTCATCATTTATTGTGTTTAAAATTATATGGAGGGTAAAATTAAAAAATTTATAATAATAATACTTTATGGAAATTTGAGTGACAGATGAAATGAACCAAAAATTTTTACTCAAAGTTAAAGTTAATTTAAATAGAAGGGAGTACTTTCTTTTTATTTTGTTTTATGCAATTTTTAAGATTTTGTAAAAAAAATAGTGAAAATATATTTTTTAATTTTATTCTTTTTTATATAATCCTAAAAACTGGAAATAGAATAAAAATAATTTATCATGTTTGTAATTAATTTTTTTTTAAAAAAGAAAACAAAAATATTTTCTAAAACCAATTAGTTCTTGCCCCAATGTAGAGTCAGAACATATCTCCAAACTCAATAAATGCATACACATAGATGACATATCAATGAAAACATCTAAAAATTTAATTCAAGTTATGATGATATAGAAACCGAAAGACAATCAAGTAAATCAATTTCAATTGACTAAAACCCTTAAAGTTTATGTCAAAAACGCTTCTTGAAATTTAAACTCAAATATGCTACCCTCTTGATTTATGTGGTTTGAGCTTTTGTTTATAACTATCGAAAAATATTAAACTCAAATAAATTAAAAGGGGAAAATAAAAAGCACACCATAACTGTTCTTAGAGCCCTAAGGGGGTGTTTGGTAATTTAAAAAATCAAATTAACATAATACAAAATAGAACTAGTTATATTAATATGTATAAAAATGAATTAGTTTTATATTAAACTTTGTTTAATTCGAGAACTTAAAAAATTTGTTTTAACATAGGTGTGGCAGCAAACGACAATGATAGATGGTGGTAGTCAATGACAATAGATGGTAGTGGCTGGTGGTGACAGTTGATGATGGCATACGGTAGCAACCAACAACCATGGACAATGGCAAATGCTGGTGGCTGACAACAGCAGACAGTGGGAGAGGGTGGTGGCGAACAGCAATGGGGATGGTGGCAGTCAGTGATGGTAGTTGGCAATGGCGGACAGTGACAGTTGGTGGCAATCAACAGTGGATAGTGATAGTAAGCAGCGATTGGCAGCAATCGACTACTACTAATAGCAGTCAGTAGCAATCAACAACGATAGACGGTGACAATCGGCAGCAGCAAGCAGTAAACAGTGATAGTTGATGGCAGTTGGTAACAACCAATGGCAGGAGGCGGTTGCTAGCGGTAGTTGGCGGTGGTGGATAGTGGCAACGAATGGTTGACAAGGTCAAAAAAAAGGATTAGTGTTAAGTAAAAAGAACAAAATAGAAAGAGATAAAATAGAAAGAAAAAATTAAGATAAAATAAAATCAATTTAAAATTAATTTAGATCCAAATTAATTCAAATAAAAACTAATTTTAAAATATTTAAATAATTACTAGATAATATTTATTAAAATTAGGGCATATTATACCTACTTATCCAATTTTTGTAGTTTATCAAACATCCCTTGTGTTTCAGAATTTACTTTTCTGACTCATTACCCGAGTTGAGCTTTAGAATAAGGAAAAATTTTCCTTTATTTATTTTTTCAATGGCAAGAATGAATGACGTCTAAATAACCTTATATAAATAATTCGTGTCTCTCGCCACTATCTTTGTTATCGTGGCTTGGAATAAGAGAGGTATCTGTCTCTTGCATTTACGTGCAATAATTGTGACTTATGAGAGAGACAAAAATTCTTGTCAAAATACAGTAATTATACTAAAAGAAAATGCCTCCGATAATAGGTAAAAATGCTTAGAGGGCTTGGAACTCAAATCCAGAAAATACGGACCTAACTTACACTTGGAAAAACGTCATTGTCGTAATGGAACAGTCTCCAAGCCCATTATCATTCATGGGACCACACTACATTGCAATTGCATAGCGCACCCAGCCAACGACAAGAAACCATGGCATTATACTTGTATGTCTTTAATGGCATTGCTACCTTTATTGAATTAGGTAGTAGATTTGCTTTTCTTTTGCATATTAATTTTATTAAATTTTGAAGGTCTCAGATTGCAATTTATTTATATATAATCTTTTTATTTTAACGCAAAAATCTCACATTTGATAGGATAAAAAATACGTTAATTAATATGAACAACAAATAATTTTTCAAATACATGACGAGTATCAAAACATCAATTTATCACGGTTTAATTTTGTTTTATTTTTGTGATTTCAAGTCCTTAATCATAAGAAAACTGTATTTGCACTACAAAAAAATTGGCCATTTGTAACAAACGAATATGCTATATATGAACTAAAATCAGCCACAAAATTGCTGTTTGCGGCAGACATTGGGTCATCGCATATTTAGGACTACTAATCAATTGTGGCGGCCGGGTCTCTCTCTAATTTTAGCAGCGATCTTTTCCCTCCAAATTTGCGGCAGATATTTTCCCCTTTATTTTGCGATGGCTTTTTCCCCTTATAATTTGTGGCAGCTTTTTTTACGCTAATTAGCAGCAGATTTTTCCCCCTCAAAATTAGTGACAGATTTTTCCCCAAAAAAATTGTTCAAATGTTTCCTCGCAAACAAATAGTGGCAACACAACACGACAATACCATACAATACATAATCATCAACAATTCAATAATTATCAAAAATACCTTCTATAGTAAACACAAGTTAACATATTAATACTAATCCAAAATCAACAAAAGTTAACATATTTTTAATACATAATCAACTCAAGAATACAATACTATATACACATAATCATCAACAATGCAACAGTTACCAACAAAAATAAAAATAGTATACAACATTAAATTAAAAAGAGTTAACATACCTATAATTTCAACAACATTAATAAAGCTAAAAAAAATAGAAGCCATGTATTTACATACATTACATATGAAAAAGAGAAGAAAAACCTGGCAACACGATTCCCAAGGGCAAAGGCGTGAGTGGAGGCAGTTGGAGAGGTGTAGAAAGAAGAGAGATGGAGGAAAGGAAGAGAGAGAGAGAAAGAGAGATCTAGAGGGGGGAGTAGGATGGGGAGGAGGAGGAGGGTGGTAGCTAGAACAGTGAAGGAAAAGAAGAGAAAAAGAAAAGAGGAAGAAAAGAAGGAGAAGAAATGAAAGAGAAGAGAAAAAAAATGAAGGAAAACTGTTCTAATATACGTCTAACAAAAATGAATTTGCAGTGATTTTTTCAGATTTTGCGGCGGATTTTGCCACCGCAAATTGTACAAATATTGTTTTAACTATTCCATAATTATTAGGCCGCCACAAACTATAAGATTTTATTTTATTTTTCCTTCTTTTTGCATTAGTAGTAAGTTAGGCAGTTGCAAACTACAACATGCTTCTTTTTTCCTTTTTTTTTTCAATTTTTGGTATTAGCAGATTAGCAGCAACTATGGCTGCTGCAAGAGGCCTCTTTAGTTTTTTTTTTTTTTTAATAGACTTTACGCCGTCGCAAATATTTTGATAGATTAGCGGCTCTTTAGATTTTTTTTTTAATAAATTGACTTCATAATTAGCGATAGCATAGAGTGTTAAGGGGTTGCCGCAAATAGCCTCTTGAGATTGTTATTTAAAAAAATTGACTTCATAATCAGTGGTGGCATAGGCCACCGCAAAAGTGTTAAGGGGTTAGCGCTTACTCTCTTTTGATTTTTTTTTTCAAATTGATTAGTAGCCTATGCCACCGCAAAAGTGATAAGAGATTAGTGGTGACCTAGGCTGCTGCTAAGGGGCTCTTGAGATTTTTTTTAAAAAAAATCGACCTTGTAATTAGCAATAGCCTATGCTGCCGCAAATGAGCCTAATGACTTTTTTAGGCCTGTGTTGATGATAGTGGTGGCAATTGCTGCTGCAAATGGCTTCTTAAGTCTTTCTTTTTTTGAAATCCATTTAACAAATTTGTTCATAAAATAGCAGTAGCAATGGCCTCCACAAAATCCATCATCACATTTTTTTTAAAAAAAAAATCGAATATTTCTTTAGTAGCAGCTATTGGTTTACGGAATAGTTGCGGCTTTAGCCACTGTAGATGGACTTATGAGATATTTTTGAAATCACTATATTTATTAGCAATGGCTTTGGCCGCCGCTAATCTTCTCATATAGTAAGCCACCACAAAATGCATCATCACATGATTTTTTTTTTTTGTTTGCAATCCGGGAATTTTTTATGGAATAGCAGCGGCTTAAGCTACCGCAAAGCCTCCCCCAATTTTTAACTAAAAAAATCCTTTAACAAAAAAATTTAAAGAATATTACTATTAATAGCAAAATTTTCCACTACAAATATTTTTTTTTAGTTGTGCCTTTTTTGGCCTCATAGCATTCATATTCCACCGCAACTTAGTGGAGTATCGCGTTTGTTGCAAATTTTGCGCTGCTAATTAATGTTTTTCTTATAGTGTTGATATAAAAATATTAGTTTATTGCTGATAAAAGAAATTGTTTGAGGATTACATAAAGATTGTAAAAGAATTAATTTCTAAACAAATAAATAGTGACACAAAAGAAGTTGTAAAAGGTGTAAGAAAATCCTTGCAATATAAGTGTTAGAATTTCATGGAATGCATCACATTCCTTCCGAGAGAAAAAGCATGAGAAAAATGGATATTTACGCTTTATACTTCATAATGACAAAAGGGGCAGCCGGCTTTCTCCACACACACACACACATACATACAATCCTAAATCTTGCTAAATTGTCCAATGTATTGAGCCTTCCAAGTATCACCCCAACATTGAGCACTTGGTATAGCAATCCTTGCTCGATATCTGTTAGCTTCCAAGTAATGTTATGATAAAATTACTTGCCTATATCTATTTCAGAGAAGCATTCTATATCTTACAAATTCTATTCACAAATAGATGTGGCAATAACAGGTTGTTTCTCATACAACAATTAAATATAAAATAGTAAAAAAAAATCACATGTGGCAAGATGAATATTTGTAATGATTTCTTTTCTACACATATGATAGAAATAAGTGATCGTCTTCTACCTTTCTCAGGTAGGGACAACTTCTTATGTCTTTTGCTCTCACTATTCTCATTGTACTTAGGTTTGGTTTGGTAAGTGCTTTTTGAAGGGATTTTTTATATATGAAAAGTACAAGTTAATTTTTTCTATTTGATAAACAAAAAAGCTGGGGTGTTTTTGTTGTTGAGATTGCTCTTGAAAACATTTCATAGGATACTTTTTAGAGTTAACTTATACTTTTTAAAACTTGAAATACTAATATAACATTAAATTTTAATGAAAATCAGTTTGAAGGCTTCTTTATGTCTGTTAGAGTTATTTTAGATTTTAAGAGCAACTTTATAATATATTTATCAAATACTATGCTTATACTTTCTCCTTCTTGAAAGTAACTTTTATATTATTTTACTAAATAATACTGTCATGACTTTTTAACAACAACTTTTAGAGAACCTACGGAGCTCAATAACATTGAAAAAATTAGAGCATTACCAAACCAAGTCTCAACAACAAAATAAAATCCAGGTAAGGGTTTGTGCAATGCAATAAAAAAATAAAAACAATTTTCTAACGATTTAGACATGTTTCATTTATGCTTAAAATTAAAACTCGATTTTCAACATTTTATAATATTTTATATTTTAAAGTTCATTTTGGATATACATTCAAAAAATTATGTACATTTCTTTTTGTCAATTTTACCAAAATTCAAATAGATTTTAAAAAAATGATAACCATGTAAAATTTATCTGTACTAGTTAACTCTATTCCATTATTTGAATATAGAGGTTTACATACTCAAATTTATATGTGGTGATGGTAGTTTAAAAATGTGTATATTTCAACTATATAAGCCTCGAATCAATATGTTACCTTCATTAATGGTATGGATATATTCTTAGTTAACATTACGTTTAATTAACACTTACATAGCTAAAATCCACACAAAGAATACGATGCACACTACACGAAAATTGGCGGTTTGGTCAAATCCGTCAGAATGGATTGTTTGTGGTAGATATCGGGTCGCCACATAATCGAGGGCTAATAATGAGTAGCGGCAGATTTTTCCCTTTAATTTTTGTAGTAGATTTTTCCCTTTAATTTGTGGTAGATTTTCCCCATCAAAATTTGCGGCAGATTTTTCCGTCTAACTTACTGCAGATTTTCCCCCTAATTTACGGTGGATTTTCCTCTCTAATTTACATCAGACTTTTCTACCCTAACTTGTAGCATTTATTCTATTGCAAATGACCAATTAAAGGGGGGAATACAATTTTTAGATTTAAACACACACTTAATACTCAAATTCAAAACAATTTAGCAAAGCAAATTCAATCCAATTTCTCTTGGGAGTCTTCCACCACCTCTATTATGTCTTCAAATTTGTCCATTGAGTCTTTTAACAAAAACAAAACTCAATAGTTATTAATAGTATTAACAACAATAAAATCAATAATAAATATTATACAAAATTACCAATCAGTAAAATATTTTTTTTTAAAGAAAAAACTAGTTAGAGGTGTTGGTGATTGTAGTGGCCATTCGGTGGGGTGGTAGGTGACTAGTTGCTGGGCAGTGGCAGATGTAACACCCTTTTAACTACAATATTATGTTTAAGTCATAATTTCATAACTAGAAGAATGTCACATGTGGAGGTCTTATTCCTTAGTTCATCGCTATTTCAACTCGAGTCTCGTTTGTGTTTGGTCTAATAAAAGCATAGCATAATAAAATTCTTCTATGCGCATTACATATATAAACTTGTGTGTACAAAGAGTAAACCACAAATAAAGTGCTAAAGTGGCAAAATCATACATGTATTGAAGATAACTATAGCAAATAATTTACATAATATTTAGTTTACTATTTACATATCCCATGCATTTCAAGTACAAGTCTCTAAGTACACCAGATGTGATAATAAAAAATTAAGAGGTCCATCTAGGAACACCTATCAAAATATATGAGATCAAAAGAAATCCTATGTTTATGCCTATGGCCCAGTTTATCGACAGATTCAAAAGAGGACCACCTTGTACAAGGAACACTTGCTAAGCCCCATAGTGGCTAAGCTGCCTCCTAGAAGGTCTTGCATACACCCTTAATCCAACTTGGAGGTATGGAAGCCATTAACCAAAATGCTTACAGCCTTGGGACCACCGGGTGGATGCTCGCTACCTCCAGAGGAGGGTGCTAAAGAAGAGGAGGAGCTCGCCTCGGAAGGGTCAAACTCCATGGACGCTGAAGGTGAAGGCTAAGGCGATGCAAATGCTAGGTACACCATAAATAAAGGGATCCCATCAAAGGTGCCTCGAGATCAAAGTAAGGGCTCAACACGGAAATCGCAAACGATCGCTAGAAAAATATGTATAGTTAGAAATGCGAGCTAGCCATCAGGTATAGAAAGTCCAAGACAGGGTTGTAGTGCCACTGCCATTCAAGGACCTTAGCGAAGAACACTATCGCCATTATCGTCGTCGTTCGAGAATGACATAGATGCACATATAATAGGTATGAGAATTTAAAATTCTTAATTGGTCTCCTAGACTACCACACACACTGAAATCGTTATCATTCTCAGCTGCTCCGATTTATTTCAAAAAGTATTTGTAATATATAATAGTATAAGAACTCTAGTTAATAAGTTCTTAAAAAAAAAAACCCTTTATGTGGAGCAAGTTCATTTTATTCACATACTTGATAAATAAAAGAGCAATTTCATAATAGTGACAATGAGTCAAAAAGAGAATAGAACTTCTGCATATACAGGTGCAAATAAACTAATTATGCAAGTACACTTGACTTTTTTGTTCATACTTTAACTTGTATCATGAGTATCTACGCTTGGTCCCTTAGGAGTATTTGGCTATTTCTAACTCCTGGGTGATAGTTTGCTTTTCGGAACCAAGCTCATTCCAATACATGATTGCCATATTTACCTTTTTCGACTCTTATACCGATCTATTCCCATATATTTATTCTAGGGTTGGCCGAAGATATGAAAATAATGGTCATCTTGTAAGCTCATGTCGTGTACTCATTGGCACTTTTCATTTGTATCCGTGCATGAAAATGTTGGATATGCTTATGATTATACTACATAGCTCATTTTTAACATACTTTTACCGATAATTTAGCAGGATGACAGGAGTAATATAAAGATTTCCAAAATTGACAATAGAAACACCAACCAGCCAGTCACATAAAATAACAATCTCAACATAACACCAATAGGAATTCAAGCGTAATCATTATCATAAAGGCATAGAAGACTCAAGCTTGGAAATTTCAATGCATGGCTACCTCGTAGCTAATACATCAATATGGTGACAACTCAACACATAATTGCAAAATTTACCATGCTCATTAGGTCCCATATAGTTTGAAGACCCTTAAGCCACTTAACTCACGAGTTTGGTCCAATGTCTTTAAATCTGTTCAGAATTTAAAAATTGCACCAAAATTCTAGTTTAACTCATTTTAATCTCAAATTTTATTGGAATGTAGACTTATTAATTTACTTTCAAACCTCTTTAGTTTCACTCACTGCTACCCTGTTCCCAGACAGACTCACGCACTTAAAACTAGAAAATTACTAAAAATCTATCTTATGTTCTTTTGCTTTGAAATTCTATTGAGAGATACCTATATTTCAAATTCAACCAGTTCCACTTAATTTGAGTAGATAGAGCTCGAGTTATGACCTCCCCATTAAGACTACCCTATTTTGACCCTTATAGAGAATAGGACAAATTCACTTATTTACTAGGAGCAATCCACTAAGAATATAAATCTGAAATTTTATAGGCATGATCCTCTATGTGTTATCTTTCTAACAAAAGTGGTTTCACTTAAATTAAAGTTGTATAGGACGAGTTATGTCCATTACATCATGTACTGATTAGGATGGTGGACATTAACTAATAGCTTACTTTAGAAAATTATAATTTTCTCATCCTAAACCCAATGAATCTCAAATTTTGTGGATAAACTCTCCTATCAGTTTGTTTTTAGTCAAAATTGGTCTCACATCAATTAGGATTTCCTAGATTGAGATATTATTCATGTATTGAGCATTATTCACATAATTCTCAACAATAGGTTTTCTATTTTGGGGTTATTTTGGTTTTCTAGTTTATTTCTCAACACAACCAAGTTTTACCAGCCTTAGATCACTAGGACCAGTTCTATTAATATCATATCAACCTCATAATAAGTAGAATAACATGAATGAGGCATACCCTCACTCTCAAAGAATCACAAGACACCAACAAATTCTAGGAGCCTACCTTGGTTCCAAAGCTTTAAACTCTTCAAGTTTTTCTCATTTGGGGCTCTCCACTTCCCCAAAACTCCAAGAGAACCACCAGACTCCTTACTCTTATATGGCCGAAATTATGTGGCCCACGGGAGGGAGCTTTTGGCTTGTGTATGGGTTCTTAGGTGATGGATAAGTTAAAGGGTTGGATAATATGAGTGGAAACAAGCAATATGCAAGAGCTTGGATAGATTGAAAATAAAAAATGGAGATAGAGAGGTAGGAGGAAGAGCTTGAATTTTCCAAGGAGAAGAGGATCTTCTCCAATTTTTCAATTTTTATAAAGTTGGATTTGAAACTACAATTAATTTCCCTTAATTTTTAGTGTCATCATCTTTTTTTCTAAGATGACTAGTGTGACTAATTCTTAACCACACAACTTAAGGTTTTGCTGGCGATATATGAGTTCTCTTGTATTTTGAATTCCTATCGGATCAATTTGTTGTATTCCAAGAAACTACTTGTAAAGCTTGCTCTGCCCGGATAAAATATTATTATTTTAATATGGAGAAAATTATGACCACATTATCCTACGGTTAGCCTTACCCTATTACCCTCTTTCATATTTAAATTTATCTAATAATTAATTATTTAACAGTGTTGATTATCTACATTGTTACTTAGGGCATTACAGCAGAGGTGGTTAGGGAAGCATGGAAGGAAGGGATGAAGAGAGAAAGAGGAAAGAAAAAAAATGAAAGAACAAAAATGAAAGGGAGAGGGAGGAGTAAAGGAAAAAAAAGTGAAGGAAAAAAGAGAGGACGGAGGAGAGGGGAGTTGGATATGGTGTGGGGGAAGGAGGGAAGGAGAAGAGAGAAAGGAGAAGAAAATAGTACAAAAGGAAGAAGGGGTTCTAATGTGTCTCTAATAAAAATTTATTTGAGGTAGTTTGTTAAATTGGCGGCAGATTTTCCACCAAAAATAATTAAATTTTTCAATTTTTTTTAATTTTATAGAAAATTAGTGGCGGTTTTCTGCAGTAAATTAAAAATGTCTTTTTTAAAAGTTTTTTTATTTTAAATTCTTAATGATTAGTGGCGAACTTACTGTTGCAAAAGAATTAAATTTTTCAAATTTTTAAATTTTGTAGAACGTTAGCAGCAAAAAATCCACTGTAAATTACAAGAGTCTTTCTAATTTTTTTTTTAAATTCTTAATAATTAGGGGCAAATTTTCTGCTGCAAAAGAATTAAATTTTTCAATTTTTTTTTAATTTTGTAGAAAATTAGGACAAAACATCCACCATCAGTTAAAAATTTTTTTTCTACTTTTTTATTTTAATAATTAGCAACGGATTTTTCATCACTAATATCTTTTTTTTTAATTTTTTAAAATTTTTAATGATTAACAGTAGATTTTTTGCCAAAATTTTTTTGTCCAATTTTTTTAATTTCTTAGAAAATTAGTGGTGGCTTTTCCACCGTAAATTAAAAGTGTCTTTTTTTTTTAAAATTCTTAATACTTATCGGTGGATTTTCTACCATAAATAACAAGAGATTTTTTTGTTATTTAATTTTCATGTAAATTTGGCCACTGCAAATTATTTTTAAACAAATAATTAAATGAAAATTATTAATTAGTAGCAGATTTTTCTGTTGCCAAAATTTTTTATCTAATTTCCTTTTTTTGGTGCAACTAATCACCGCCACAGATATGCGAGGGATTGCATCCGACACAAAAAATCTACCGCCAATTATATTAGTTTTTCTTGTAATGGTACCGATTTGGGTATTTAGATACTATGTACAAAAAACATTTCTTGTATTAATTATACCCCAATATATACTCAAGATTGATACAATAAAAAAGAAAGTGAACATTGTTTTAACCTATTTTGGTTTATAATTTTTGCTTTATAGAGTAAGGGATTTGTTAGGATTTTATACATGGCCTAATTCTTGCAGTTTCTGCTGCTTAGTACGGCTCTTTCTACCCTAAGCGGTCTCTCTTCTATAGAGACATGATCCCCACCTTGCATCCCCTTTCTTTGCAAACTTGGTGTATTGTTCCAATTGTTCCAATCCTGAGAAGCAATCACTCATTTGTAAGTATAACCCCCAATTTATGCTATGCTGACAAACGTCCTTTTTGAGATTTGGGGGAACACAAGGATTTCGTTGTGAAGCTAAGTAGTGACAAACAAGTTGTACTATTTCTACTTAAATTAAAATCAATTCTTTTATACTCCATTTGATGACTTTTCATCTCTTCTGTTGTTAGCTGTTGAGATTTTAGGACTTCTTAAGCATGTACTTTACGAAGACTTAGTTTCACTTTTACATATAAGTCACCCTTATTACCACTTTACGGAGCCCTACATGAGATTTTCACCTCATATGGCTCCTCATTTAATTCGTTCAAAGTCACTGGAATTGTTGCTATCTTTGGTAAAACAATACCCTAATTTTGATTTACATAAAAGAATCACTTGATGCAAACCTAGTTTTATGTTGGTGAACTTTATTAGCAATGCACTGATTTAAATCTCGGCGACAGTGCGTTTTGATCAGGTCCACATGATCAAATACTTGAACGAAGATTAATTCATCATTCAAAGAACATAAGGACACTCTTATGAGAGGAAAAAAAGATGCATGGTATATAAAGGTCATGATCATATTTTTAAACAGTTATGTATCTCTTCTTTTTTGTTTTGTTAAAATTTATTTCATGCATCTTTGTCAAGAGCACGACGCAACATGCTTTTCACCAAGCCAAAGTTTTAAAATTTGTGGTGCAATTCATTGCCAATAAGGTATTCACATAATTCAATAGAAAGGCGTGTCAGTGCCAAATACGAGACTGCCAAAAAGTATATATGGCTTGGCAATGGATTGAAACCGTTAATGTAGATATGATTTTCTGTGTTTCTCGTCAAAATGCAAATGATTCATCGTGTACTTCCAGCCGCTGGTCTAGTCATTTTCGAACCATTACGATTCGTCAGGATGCGAATCTTCAAAAGTGTAAGATGTCAAAGACTTTCTTTAAGGTAACTCCTATTATCGAATTATAATTTTTTATAGTTTAAATTGGATTGATTTAATTTAAATTTTAAGTCTAATCCAATCTAATCCAAATTTTTATCGATTTAAATTGGATTAGTTTAATCGATTTTTGATGAAATAAAATTTTAAATATTATAAAATAAAATTAACTTAAGCCAATAAAATGAATAAATAAAAATAAAAAAATAGAACTAAGTCATTTAATATTTATAAATGTTATTTAAGCAAGATTAATACATAAATAAAAAATTCTATGTGAAAAACTAAAAGTAAAAGTATAAATTTAATAATAAAAAATTATATTATATAATACTATTTGGTTTGAATTTGATTAGATTTGTTTTGAAAATTAAATCTAAAATCGATCTAATCTATGTGGTTCATAAAAAATAAGATTAAACTCACTCCAAATATTTATGATTTTGATATGTTTTCAATTTAGATTGGATTGATTTAGCTGTTTTGATTGAGTTGGATTAAATTTAAATACTCCCATTTTTTAATATCATTGTTAATTAAGATTTAAAGGTTAGGGTATAGGTCGTGTTGTGTGCTATATATGTGGATATGGGTATGTAGTTTGTATTATGACATAATTAAATTATAAATACTTATCTAAATAAATTTTTTTACATGACACCTGCTAGAATATATTTTAGAGTAGACATCCATTTTGGCATCCTAAAAGATTTATGTGACATCAACTTAGTCTTTAAAAAGATTTTTGACATCAAATATATCATTGAAAATAAAAATGTGACATCAAATTAATTAGTTATTGAAAATTGTTTGGCATCAAATAGGTCTCTAAAAATTAAAATGTGATATCATTTTAGTCCTTCTGAAAGTTATTTAGTATCAAATTTGTCTATAAAAATTTATATTTTATCGAAAGAGAAGGATCAAATAGTCTTTTAAAAGGATTAAAGTGATATCATATTTTAATTTTTAGAAATTTATTTGATATAAAAATCTTTCACAACAAATAGGATATCATAATTTAACTTTCAGATACCTATTTAATGCCAAAAAGGGCTAAGGGCCCGTTTGGGTAAATATATAGCTTATTTAAGCACTGGTGTAAAAGTAACTTTTGAAAAATAACTTATGAACAAGTTCTTTTGCGTTTGAATATGTAGTAATAGAAATATTTGTTTAGAGTATTTTAATAAGTACTTCTTAAGAAGTTAAATATTTTAAATTCTCAAAAAGTACTTGTTCGGAACAAGAGTCTAGGAGCCGAACTCGGCCCAATGGCTCGACCCAAATAGAGCTCGGATTTGTTATAGTCCAAACCCATCTCGGGCCATTGACCCGAACTTAGGCCCAAACCCAAGTTAAGGCCAGTCATTCCCTAACAGTGCAGAACGTTCTCACCTCACATGTGGTCAATAAACTCAGACCCATCCGTTAATCTCAAGATAATGGACGTCCAGGGTTATCCCCTACAAAGGCGGGACCAAATCCCTTTTTTTCTCAACTACTTACTCGTATATATATGAGTCCAACTACGAGCGTCAGTTACCCTTTTTTTACCTACTTCTTATACACCTTCTTGTACTCACTGACTTGAGCGTTGGAGTCCTTGCAGGTACAACCCCCATCGCCATGGAAGTCCTCATCTAGAGTAGCTTGAGATCCCTATCTTGGTTCGGAGACTTCTTAGGTAACCCACCTCCGAACATTGGCACTGTCTGTGGGGACTCACGTTACTTGCCACCATACCACGGTTGTAACTGCACCAATGTCTTCACACCTAAGGAGAGAACTCACAACGGGGCATGCCCCCATGAGCAACAACCAACCGCTGATGGACGGACAAACGACTTTCGATTCGGCTTCGGACGCCGGAGACCACCACTATGAGTATAACTCAGTGGCTCACCGTTCTATCGTCCGAACCACAGGAAAAGTGGTCGCCTCCAAGGTCAAAATTAGCTCTCAGGCCAACACCGACCCATTCACCGAAATGCTAACCTTGATGCTGGAGTAAGCCACTCGCATTCAAAGGTTGGAACAAAACCTGCATCGCATGAAGGAATCCAATCGAAATCGACGTTGGGAGCGACATCGACGCCACCACGATAGGAGTCCAGATTATCGTAGAGGCCAAAGCTCGAGAGAACGTAGTTGCAGCATTGAATGTCGTCACCATGGAAACTCACCACATGGGAGTGCATCCAACTGCCATAAAGAGCCTCGGGTGGGAAGTGACTGTTGCCACCCTGAACATTCCAATCTCCAGTCCCAACTTCGGTACAATGACAGGTATGCTAGGTGCTGCTCCGAATGATATGAGGACCCCGAAGATGGCGACGACACACCGTTCTCCGACTTTATTATTGGAATTCAGCCACCCAAAAGATTCAAACCCCCCTCCGACATGGAGCCATACGATGGGAGCACTGAACCCCAGGAGTATATGGATGCTTTCAAGTCGAGGATGGCGTTAGCTGGATCCCATCAAATGCCGAGCATTCCTGATAACTCTAAAAAAAGCTGCTTTGAAATGGTTTAACTCTTTTCCACCTAGGTCGATCAATCGATTTTCTGACCTTACTTCAATATTCTTGGCCCACTTCAATACCAAGAGGTTCAAGCCTAAGCCTGTTTCCAACCTCCTCGGAATACACCAGCAGTAAAATGAGTTGCTTCGAGATTTTCTCGAGCGATATAATGCCGAATCTTTGCTTGTTAATGAGGTGCAAACTCAGGCGACAATTTTGACGTTGTTGAACGAATTACGACCCGGGCCATTTAAAACTTCACTATCCAAAAGACCACCGGAATCCCCAGAAGAGATACAAACAAGGGCCAAGAAGTATATCTTTCTTAAGGAAATGGAAAAGGCCACAGCTAACCTCGGAAGGCACCAATCCGACAGGAAAGCTGGCGGCCAAGATGAACACTCGAGGAAGGACGTACATTCCAGGGCCAGTAAATACAACGAGTATACCACTCTCAACGTATCTCTATCCGAGTTATTGTAACATCCCGATTTCTGAGTTTCGACTTCGCCCTCAGGATTGATCAACCTGATTTCCGATTTCATCTTTGCAGTTAAGATAGAAGGATTATTTCCGGGTTTCGAGTTCATCTTGCACAATTTCCGACTTCATCTTATGATATTTTCCCCATTTCCGAGTTCGTCTCACTTAATATCTACGACTTCCGACTTCATTACTTCTACAACTTCCTAGTTGAGCATTCGAGTCCGAACAATATGAACGTGATTCACCGGTATCCGACTTCATGTCTCAAGGGCATTTATACACGGTTTCCGATATCATCAAATGTAAGATACCGACTTCCGAGTTTAAGAACTTGTGTTTTGGAAATGTGACTCGAATTCACGAGTTCCGACCTTAGTGTTGAACCCAATTGGGATGGACACGAGTTCGGACCCTTGAGCAAATCTTCAGTCACACGAGTTCCGATTTTACATCCAGCATTGGCATTCCCGAGTTCAAATAGGAAGTTCCCAGATTATGTGATTGTGAGCTTTCGACTTACGGCCTCCGACCTTGATTCAAGATTTCCCCAAAGTCACAAACAAGCTGGTACGAGTTCCGACATTAGGCTTCAGCTCCCAGCTCAAGTAAAAACAACACGAGTTCCGACCTCAAGTATAATAAGGATGAGTTCCGACTTGAAATAGAGTAAATGCGAGTTCCAATTTCAAACAGTATGGCGGCAAGTTACACTGATAGGGAGACGTAGCTAAATTCTGTCCACAAGAAAATTCAGCCAATCAAAGCTCTCCAAGTTAACTACCACCTCAAGCTTATAAACTCATCTCTTTCTCTCCTTCAGCCCCATTTCTACGCCACTTTCTCCCTTGTTCAGCTCTCTTTTCTCTTCTCCAACTCCATTACTCCTTCAAGCTTAGCAAGGCTCTAACAATCCAAGTTTCAGGACCTAGCTCAAATCATACTCCAAAGAGGTAGGATTCTACTTTTATTCTTGAATTATTTGCCCTATGGCTGCATGAACTTGTATTCTTCTTCATGTATTTGATGAGTTAATAGGTATATTATGATGGATCATGATTGAGTTAACGTGAAATATTGAGTTGGGATTAAGATTAGAGGAAGAAAACTAGGAGAAATGAAAGTTGGAATACTGTCTAGTTGAGGAATTCCACGGCAGTCCGTACGACGGAGTGTACGGCGCCGCCTACAATCGGTCAAATCCGATGAAACCATTTTTAGATGAAAGTAGACCTTCAGGGCTTTCCGTGAATATATCATATAAGGGTATTGGATTAGTATTGAGAGAGATACGAATTTTTGAAGTTTGACCTAGGGTTTAGAACTTTCATCCGAGCAGGGTGACTTGAGGAGGGTATAACTCACCCTATACAACTCCAAATTGAGTGAAACCAGTTTTGTTAGAAAGCTTACACACAGGGGAACACCCCAATATAAGATTCCGAGTTTGTTATGGTCCCAATTGTTCCCAGTGATTCGAGGAATTTGTCCTATGTCCAATCTAGGCCAAAACGGAGTAGTTCAGGAAGGTAGACTTTCAGGACTTATATCTCGAGGTGTACTTAAGCAAATGGAGTGAAACTTGTGGAAAATGAAAGGTGTCCTGTTAGCTTTGATATGAGACTAATTTCGTAAGATTTGAGCTTAGTTTCGATTTTTAGTGAATTTATATTCCCAGGAGTGTAATTTGGGCTAGTGACTGAACAAGCTGAAGTAAAAGTTGAATATCTTGATTTATATAAATCAGAATGACATGGGACCAAAGAGGTTAGAAAGTAGACATATAGAGCTATGACATATCCAAATTTTAGATTTAAATGAGTTGAGTAGAGGCAAAGGTGGATTATACAAGATTCGGGCAGAACCGAATAGAATTGGCAGGATGGCCAAAATGATAATTTCACAAGAGTCAGTGGACATATAAAGTTTGAGTTGAGGATGGCTAGTTTGATACTGATATATATGTGTTAAGTTGATTTATATTGCTATGGTTGAACTGTCCGTGAGAGCTGACACTATTCATGGGGAAACGGACCTGATTCATATATCGCTTGATTTACGGCAGAGGTCTAAGAAGTTATGAATGTTTAAATGTAAGGATGAATTGAAATATGAATGGGTATATAGAAACCCTATATTTAAGAATGACATAATTATGTTATGAGGTATGTGAGGGTAAGTGATGTAGCCTATGTATAACTATGCTTGAATATGTTTGAGAAGGAAAGAATGTGAATATATTGAATGTGAATCCCTTCACTTGGAGGCAGTTATTTGAAATCCCTCCCTGTGAAGGCAGTTAATGGATAAAGATATGAAATCCCTTTACTTGGAGGCAGTTGCACTTGAATCCCTCCCTGTGAAGGCAGCTAAGACAATGAGATCCCTCTACCTTGGAGGCACGTGGTCAGATGAGATCCCTCTATGTTGAAGGCACATAGTCAGATGAGATCCCTCTATGTTGAAGGCACGTGGTCAGATGAGATCCTTCAACTTTGAGGCACGTGACCAGAAGATATCCCTTCAACTAGAGGCACGTGACCAGAATGAGATCCCTCCAAGACTAGAGGCACGTGAATCCCCTTGCGGGTGAGTCGGTGCAGACGACGGTCACGGGTGAAGCTGACGAGCTCACTCCACGGCCAGGCTACCCAAGGGCAGTAAATGCACCCTAGGGACGGTGATACGTAACGCCTAGGTGTGCCAAGTAAAAGATTAAAGACTAAGTATATGCAAACACCCCAATCACATAAGGCCTAGCACCGACCCAGCTAGTGTATGTACCAGAGACAGAACTTGCATGAGGCATGGCATGACCCAGCTAGTGTAAGTACCGAATGAAAGAGAAGCAAATCTTATGTATATGTATGAATTCAAGTGCAAGTTAAGTTAGGTACAGATGTTATGTTTCCAGTAGATTAATGCTATGTGCGGTTTATACGTTGAAGTTATTATCCAAGGTATTATTCATGAATTAATCTTGTGCAACACTTCCCCAAAGGACCAGTATATGAGTAAAAATGAACCTTGCTTCGGACAAGACAATTTTTTGAAATGTAAAATTAAACAGTTTGTGCTGCATGTTCATCTTTTTCAAAAATAAATCGAAGCAAACTGGAGACGACCATGATGACACTATGTATGAAAATTAGAGAATCCTACTGAGAATTTTATGATTCTCACTCCTATTTCCATGTTTTCTCCAGATGATTTTAGAAGTTTCCAAAGACGGCTGAAGTTGCTGTCAGACGAGGTCCACTCAGGTAATGATATGACTCCAGGGTATAGTACTATGACTTAAGCATAGTACTGTGCTTAGGAGGGTGTTACAGTTATTTCGAGAGGTTGGCCAAGTCGAGAGGTTCCCCAAGCGAAAGGTTCTCAAAATGAGGGCTAACACAAACAAGTCCCTGTTTTGCGAGTAGCATATTGGTTTTGGGCACAGTACCGAGGATTGCTATGACCTCTAAGATGCTGTAGAATAGTTGATAAGGGAAGGCAGATTGGCGAAATATATGGCTTCCCAAATAAGTCCATGAAGAAGACTAGCTTCCGATCATAGGGACGAGGAAAGGAGGAATCCAAGGAGCCAGAGAACCTCAATACTGGAAGGAAATCAAGACAACCATGAAGAACAGATCACGAGGACTATCAACGTCATCGCCGGAGGTTTCGCGAGTAGCAAAACGACAAAGTCATTCCGGAAAAAGCATTTGCAAGAAGTCCTTAACGTGTCCTCAGGGAAGATAAAAAAGTCAGCGCCGACATCTCGGCTAATACCGGATATCATCTTCTCAAGCTCCGACTTCGAGGGTGTGATTTCGGAACATGATGACCCTATGGTGATCTTAGTAGCAATGGTCAATGTTGAAGTAAAGAGAGTATTCGTTGATCAAGGAAGCTTGACAGACATTCTATTCCGAGATGCATTTGATAAGCTTGGATTGAGTAAAGCCGATCTCCAAACACACAAGGAAGAGCTAATTGGGTTTTTCGAGAAGAAAGTCCACCCCCAGCATTTCATCACCCTCCACCTAACCTTGGGGTCTCGACCTAAAACCCGGGCGATCAAAGTCAACCTCCTATTTGTCGACTGCACCTCTGCCTACAACGTGATACTCGGAAGCTGACGTTGAACAAGATAGGTGCCGTTATCTCAACGGCATCCTTGACCATGACGTTCTTTACTAATAAAGGAGAAATCGCCACGGTGAAAGCCGACCAGGTCGCGGCTTAGCGATGCTACAGCACCTGCTTCAAAATCCAGAAGCAACTAAAGGAGATGACCCATCGAAAGTTATGATGGTAGACTTGGATGCGAGGAAAGTTGAAGGAGAAAGACCAGAGCTAGATAGCAAGTTAGAAGAAATCCAAATCGGAAAAGAAAACTGGCAAATAACTCGGATCAACAAAAATCGTCCGATCACACTAAAACAAGGCTTAGTCGCTTTCCTCAAGTCCAATGTAGATTTTTTGGCATGGACTGCGGCCAATATGCCCAAAATCAGCCTGGAGTTCATATCCCGCCGACTCTTAGTCTTCCCCCTCTCAAAATCGGTAACTCAGAAAAGAAGGGGAATGAGCCCAGATAGAACCCTCGCAATCCAGGAGCAAGTCTAGAGCCTCTTGGATGCCGGATTCATACATGAGATCATATATTCGATGTGATTGTCTAATGGCGTGATGATAAAAAAGACCAATGGGAAATGGCAAATGTGTGTTGATTACACCGACTTGAACAAAGCCTGCCCAAAGGACCCATATCCCTTACCAAGCATTGATGGGTTAGTAGACACTGCTTCCGGTTTCTGACTGCTCACCTTCATGGATGCCTACTGGGATACAATCAAATCCCAATGTGCCACCTTGATGAGGAAAAAACAACATTCATAACTCCAATGGCCAATTATTGTTATAAGGTCATGCTATTCGGTTTGAAGAATGAGGAAGCCACATACCAGAGGTTAATGAACAAGGTATTCGCAGAGTTGATCGAAGATTTGATGAAGGTTTACGTCGACGACATGTTGATCAAGTCCTAAGAAGAACGAAATCTCCTATCCGACCTTAAGGTTGTATTCGATCGACTCCGACAGCAAAACATGAGACTTAACCCGCACAAGTGTGTGTTTGCCATAGAAGCCGGAAAATTCCTGGGATTCATGCTCACACATCAGGGAATCAAAGCAAACCTCCACAAATGCCGAGCAGTTCTTGAAATGAAAAGTCCAACAATAGTAAAACAAGTACAATGCCTCACAGAAAGAATTGCCTTTCTCTCCAGATTCATGGTTGCATCAGCCCGAAAAGTGACTCGAGTGTCGAGCTCGATTAAATTACAATAAAATCGAATTTCACTAAATTGTAGTAAGGTGCAACTCGGGTCATTTCCCACGGATGACAAGGTTATATGATCAGAATATTTAAGGGGGTTTGATGTGCAGATTAAAGAAACTAAAATGAATAGAAAATAAATGAATAGAATTTGAAACATCTAATCTAAGAATCAAAAGAAGACCATTTTAATTCAATCATCGAGTTTTAATTGTATGTCAACAAACCAATCATTGATTAATGTTAAGTTCGAATGAAACCTCAATTCGACCTCTGCATTACACATGAAAAACTTCACGCATTCGATTAACGCCTAAATGATTAAACTCAGGAACCTTTAGAATCTAATCAATTTGTGTTAATTTTCAAGTACTAATGCAATTAATCACCAAGTTCAAATCTAAAACCTGATTCTACTTGTCAAAACAGTTGCATTACAATATTAAACAATTGAGTAATATGCAAGGAAACAAACAACCAAGTAGTTAATCATAATACCGAATTGAAAATCTTCAAATCCAAAATTGAATCAAAAAAAAAGGAAAAAGGAGTAGAAGAAACCAAATTGATGAACTCTGAAGCAACAACCCTCAAGAATCCTTAGATTACATAGATGTTTACTCCTCCATGAATAGGGGAAAATGGATTGCAAGGTGAAGGTGGGGCGGGGGAGCATGAGAGAAGAGAAGAAGAAGAAGAAAATCGAAAATTGTCTATTCCAAAACCTGTCTCCTTGGTTACAAGTTCTGGCCCCTTGCTCAACTGGGCAAATCAGAATCAAAAGTGCCTAAAATATTAAATTGTTATTACTACATTAATCCTCTCTCTCTCTCTCCTTTGAATCCGGACACCTTATTTGCTAAAATTCGAATTATAGAAAAAAAGTTACACTAAACATATGAAATCAATATAACTAATTTTGTAAGTAATATTCTTCGATCATCGCTATCAAAAGGATTCCGTTTAGATTTGCACTCTAACGAAGAATTGTCGCCTTGGATGTCAGCTTCAAAATGCCACTGGAATGGGCTCAAGCGGACGTCTGTGGATCGAGATATGGCCCAAATACCATACCCTGCTCAGAATCCACAACTGCACCACTTTAGTTCACTTCTAGGCCCAAATTCAGCTCCTTAACACCAGAATTGGCCTTTGATCTCTTCATACAACTTGTAGGCCTATCTCTCAGCTTTTCTACAAATGAAGAATCACAATAAAATGAGTTCATATGGCCCAAAAATTAAAATAGTGTTAGAATTTGCCTAATGCTGGAAAATTTAACTCAAACCCAAACAAAATCCAAAAAACACAAAATGGTCTAATTCAAAACAATTAGGCACAAAAGAGAATTAATGAGCTAGGAATGATAGAAAATAGGTATATAAAGATCCAATTGATCAAAAAGCCATTCCCCTCTTTTCTCTCTTGAAAAAAGGGAATACTTTTGATTGGACGCCAGAATGTAAAGCTGTTTTTGCCAACTTCAAGGAGCATCTTTCCCGTCCCTCCATACTGAGCAAACTGAAAGTCAGAAAGCCATTCTTCTTATATCCCTTAGTTAGCAATGCCGTTATAGTTAGGGTGCTAGTCCGGGAAGATTCCCGACAATAGTACCTTGTGTACTTCATCAATAAAGTACTTCAGGGACTCGAGACGAGATATCGGAAGATTGAAAAAGTTGCCTTGGCACTAGTTATTGCAGCACAAAGGCTCCGCCAATATTTTCAAGCCCATATGATTATCATCCAAACTGACTAGCCAATCCGGTAAATCTTGCAAAAATTGGACTTGGTAGGTAGGATGATATCATGTTTTGTGGAGCTTTCGAAGTTCGACATCCAGTATGAACTGAGGACGACCATTAAAGCTCAAGCATTGGCAGATTTCCTTCCCGAGATAGTGAATGAGGCGGATGCCCTGGAACCAGGATGGACGCTACACGTGGATGGAGCCTCCAGCTCGAAGGGAAGTGGAGCTGGGGCGATTCTTGAAAAGGAAGGCAAAATAATCCTCGAGCTCTCTATTAAATTCGACTTCTCGGTTTCCAACAACCAGGCCGAGTACGAGGCCCTCATCGCTGGTCTAAAGCTAGTTAGGGACGATTGAGCATCTCGACTTCTGGTATACAGCGACTCTCAAGTCATGACTTCCCAAGTCACTGGGACGTACCAAGCTAAAGACGTTCTACTGCAGAAATGCCTTTTGAAAGTAAGAGAACTAGTAAAAGAATTTTAAAGTGTAGAGTTTTGACATGTTCCAAGAGAAGAGAATGTCACAGTCAACATCCTCTCCAAGCTGGCAAGCACTAAGCCTGGAGGAAACAATCAAAGTTTAATCCAAGAGACTTTGAAGCTTCCCTCAATCACGAATCCTCTTCTGATCTTGTCTGTCGATGGGGTTTCGAACTGAATGACTCCGATCGTTCAGTACCTGAAGAATGGAACTAGACCAGAAGATTCCATCAGTGCTAGGAGGCTAGCCAGAAAAGCTTCCTACTACACTTCATTAGCGATCAATTATTCAAAAGGGGGATATCTAAACCACTGCTAAAGTGTGTGTGACTTGATCGGGTTCCCACCATACTCGAGGAAGCCCACGAAGGATCCTGTGGCCATCATCTTGGAGGAAAGTCGCTCGCATTGAAAGTATTACGAGCTAGATTCTATTGGCCGTTGATAATGAAGGACTCAATAGAGTATGCACGGAAGTGCTCCAACTGCCAGAAACACGCCACCTTCCACCTCACATCTTTCGATGAACTAACGTCGATCATGTCCCCTTGGCCCTTCAGCAAGTAGGGACTCGACCTCCTAGGTCCCTTCCCATTCGCCTCGGGACAAGTGAAGTATCTGATCATGGCGATAAATTATTTCACGAAGTGGATAGAAGCAAAGCTGTTTTCCACCATTACTACTGCCCAAGCTCGGAAGTTCCTATGGAGGAATATTTTCACTCGCTTCGGAATAGCAGACTCGATCGTTACTGACAACGGAACCTAGTTCATAAATCAAAAGTTTTGAGGATTTCTATCGAGCCATGAGGTCAAACACCACTTTACCTCAGTCGAACACGCCCAAGTAAACGGTCAAGCTGAAGCTACCAACAAAGTCATCCTACGAGGGTTGAAGAAGAGATTTGACAAGGCAAAGGGGGCATGGGCCGATAAGCTTGGGAGTGTTCTATGGCCCTACCGAACCACCCCGCATTCAATGATGGGAGAAACTCCTTTCAAGCTGACCTAGGGGGTGGATGCAATGATACCAATTGAAGTTGAGGAGATAAACCAATGCATCATGTTCTGACCTACAGAGCACCATGCATTTTGGGAGGAGTCCGATTTGTCTAACGAAGTAAGGGAAATGGCTCATCTAAGGGAGAAGGCGTTGAAACATCGAATCTCCTAAAGATATAATACCAAGGTAATACCTTGGACATTCGGCAAAGGAGAATTGGTTCTCCGACGAGTTGACATTGGAAAACCTCCTATAGGCCATGAAAATTAGCTGCAAACTGAGAAGACCCATACAGAGTTATTGAGGTCTTAGGAAAAGGGGCATACAAACTCTCCACACTACATGGCACAAAAATTCTAAGGTTATGGAACTCTTCCAACCTCCGAAAATTTTTCATCTAATGTATATACCACGTGAAGTAGTTGTACTCTTTTTCCTACTTCCAGTTTTGTCCCACTGGGTTTTCTCGAGGAGGTTTTAACGAGGTAGAACTCCGTGGGCCAAGCAATGACTAGTAAACTCTTCTCGATTTTTTGCTTTTACATGTTACCTTTATTTTGCTGATTAAAGATTATCTTTGCTATGATATCACCCTATTTTAGTTCCATTATTATGTTGTAATCTCCTCCCTTTTTACTTCCATTATTTTTATTACACATTACGATTGTTGTTTGACGACCTCAACCCGCCTTAATTCTCCTAAGGAATTGATCATCCTTTGGTCGAGAAAAATGGATCCTGGTATGATAACTCGGATAGGAAATGTCAAAGACGATTAGAATCCGATGTCAAACCTTGGGTCAGTTGTACCTTCCATGCTAACTTAAGCGAACAAAATAAACCTTAAGTTCTAGCTAAATCCAGCTCGGATAACGTCCAGTTCGGTAAGATAATAAGGTGCCACCACCATTCCCTTCAAGGTTTAACTTCGGTGAAAAATAGGCACATCAATCAATGAAAAAAGGCAACAGATAAGACTACGAAATTCAAAGTTTCATTATAAGCCCGGAGACCGAGAAAATATTCATTTCAGGAGAGCCCACAACAAGGCAACACAATAAAAATACATTCAAATCAGGGGTCGGTGCTGGGTCTGCAGGATCAGCATTCTAGTTCTCGGTGCCTTTGTTGTCCACTTCTGGAGCTACCATGATGCGGCCATCAACCACCACTTTATCCAACCCGACTTCTCTAAAGTCAACATTGGGGCAGATGACCTGGTACTGCTCCAAAAGGCAACCTTTCATCTCGACAACCGAGCTCGCCCACAGCTGTTCCACCTGAGCGATTTCACCCTTCGCTTCAGCAGCAGCCTTGGAAGAGTTAGGGCACGTCTTCTCGAGATCTAATATCCAAAATCTGGAGTCCTCCAGCTGCTTGTCCTTCAACTCAAGCGCCCCCTTCAGCTCATTGATCTCTTGCTGTTTGGCTCTCTCCAAAGTCGACTTCTCATCTTGAAGGAGGGATAACTTCTCCTTCAAGACCTTCACCTCCTCCTTAGCTCGAACGCCAGAAGTAATTACTGGCTCCGAGTATCGGAGTAAGGCTGCCGAGTTCAACATTGAACGTCCAGCCCATTGGAACTTGGTGGCTAAGTTCTTGTCATTGCCTTCCAGATGTTCGACGAGGGCAGGAACTATCAGCTCTTTATCCATGAAGTTAGGATAAGGGAAGTCCTTGTACATCATGTGAATGTTCGACCTCTCCTTCGACGAGGGAAGGCCCCCGAGGTTGGAAACCACATCCTTATTCTTGACCACCTTCTTTGGTTTGCGTCTCTTCAAAGGCTGGACCTCCAGGGCCGTATCATCAGAAGCAGGAGTGAATACCGGTTCCCCAGACCCCACCGACTTTGGGCTGCTGCTCCCATCTCCCTCGCTGGGCCTCTTCAGCATCCATCATCGGAACTCGGCAAGAGCGGGTTTTGGGGCCATTTCGTCTACAAAATAGAAATCAATAATGAGTGCATAATAAATAGAAGGAAAAAAATGCAGTTACAATAAAAAGAGGCAAAAACCTAAGTATTGTCTAGCCTCCCCTGGTTCTACGCCAACGATGTTCTTCAGATTTAGATGACTCTTCCCAAAACATTTGAGGAGGAAATCAACCACAGGCTTCTCCTCGAGCTTAAGGGAGCTCCCGTCTATCCGGGGTACACTAAAGTACTTGCACTAGAAGACATTAAATCGGAATTTGCCTTCCAAGGTCTCCCAAAAAGGAATCGTGTTGGGACACCCAAAAACCTTAAAGTAGACAGGCTTGAAATCATGAAAGGATTCCTCGTATAAAAGGAATATCTTCCGATTGACGTCAGCTCGGAAGGATAACCACCCTGAGGTTACTCCACCTTCGGAAGGTCGGGTCAAAGGAAAGAGGAAAAAGAAAACATCTGCGGATGCCGCCACTCCAAGCCATTCATGGATGATCTCGAACCACCAGATCATCGCCCAACTATTCGAATGAAGTTGAGAAGGAGCAGCCTCGACCCGACTCAAAACCTCCACTTGAAAATAGGAAAATGGAATCCAAATCTCAAGCTTGGAGATAAGGACGTCGTAACACTAGATCCATTGAGGTCCTCCATGGAAGTTAATGTTGCTCACCCTCTGGCTCAAACCAAGAGCCTCCAAGTAATATTCCTTTTTGTACTCCCCTTCCGGTGATATCAGGTTCTACTCTCGAAAGTGTGTCAAATATTCTGGGGCGATGACCGAGGGGGTCCCGAGGAATTCAAGATCGACCCAGCGATATATAAAGTTGATTTCGGGAGGGAACGACAGAGCTTTCTTCCTGGCCATATCGTGATATTGGATAACCTACAAAGGAAACCACCCCTAAGTCACAAACTTGGAACAAACCTAAGTCAAAAAATTTGAAAGAAAGGGGAATCTGAAAAGACAGGCTCCCTACAATGATGTCCTCTATGCTAAAAGCCACGAGGCCGCTGGTAGGTAGCTGAGGCAGGGAAAGGAAGCAAAACAAAACAAGGGCCATGGCCACTCCCAAGTATTTGAAACATATGGCCGATGGTGGAAAGAACATAAACCACTACTAAAGCCATATTTCGTCTTACAAAATGAACATAAAAAAACAGCAGAAGAAAGGAATGAAAGGGAAAATGCATACCTGCTACTAGTAGGAAGTCTCACATAGAGGGAATGAGGGCAAAAATGGAAAGAGCGCCCCAATTCAAATGATGAGGCACTCTGAACGAGGCGCCAAAACGGTACGTGTCCACTCGGGGTTATGAAACGTGACCTATGAGGCGAAAGGATGTCACTGTTTCGTGAAGACTCAGGACATTGCTATAGGTAAACGTCAAATCACTTAAAAAAATGGCAATCCGTTGTTGAAACATAGCATATTAACTCGAAGACTCATGAAGAACTCGACACCCGAAGAAGCCACTCGAACACCGAGTTGGGGGCATTGTTCCGGACAAGAGTCTAAGAGCCCAACTCGGCCTAATGGCTAGGCCTAAATAGTGCTCGGATTTGTTATAGTCCGAACCCATCTCGGGCCATTAACCCAAGGCCCAAACCCGAGCTAAGGCCAGTCGTTCCCTAACAGCGTGGAGTGTTCTCACCTTGCGTGTGGCCAGTAAACTCGGACCCATCCGTTAACATCAAGATAATAGACGTTCAGGGTTATCCCCTACAAAGGCGAGACCAAATCCCCTTTTTTTCTTAGCTACTTACTTATATATATATAAGTCCAACTACGAGCGTTAGGTACCTTTTTTTAACCTACTTCTCATACACCTTTCTGCACTCATTGACTTGAGCATCGGAGTCCTTGCAGGTACACCCTCCATCGCTATGGAAGTCCTCATCTGGAGTAGCTTGAGATCCCTATCTCGGTTTGGAGACTTCTCAAGTAACCCACCTCCAAATAGTACTAAAAATGACTTTTTGAGAAGTAATAAGCTGTACAGCCAAATATGATAAAAAGTTAAAAATGTAACTTTTGACTTTCTAAAAAGTTAAAAAAAGTCATAAGTGGCATTATCTAAATTGGGCCTAAGTTAATGTAACATAGAGCTATCAACGCTGGCCAGGCCAATTTGGGCTAGACCATTCTTGGGATTGGCCTTCATCAGGTTATGCTAGCTTAGCCCAATCCTATTTTGCCCATAGGCTAGATTTCAAGGCCAATCTACTAAATTTTTAAATGCAATAAATATATTTTGAAACAATTGTAAAAATAAAAATCTAAAGAAAAAAAAGGATGATCTTATTATTACTTTATGGTCAATATAATGTGAAAAATTAATGGACAAAAGTATAAGTTTTCTTTGTCGATAATTAGACTTGGTAGTTTTACTTGTTGCAAAAGTGAAATGATGAATTTTTTTATTATTTTTATTTTTTGTCAACATAATTTTTTTTTTTGCAATTTAATTTTTTTTAAGTGAAGAAATAGACCAAACAACCCAAGCTCAAGTAATAATATGTAACGTCCGAAAAATTTTACCATTTTCAACCAAGTCATTCAATTTTTATCGAATAATTGAAATTAATTAGAATTCGATTAAGTATTTAGTTAAAGCCAACTAAGTGTCATTTAGAGAGATTAGATTTTAGGAAATTGGATTAGAAATATAAGAGACCTCATAGGATTTTTGCAAAACCATTTTACTATTTTAAAGGAAATCGGTAAGATTTCGGTATTTTAAACTGTCAGAATCGAGTCAATAGAAATTATACTGTGAGAACCGTAGATTGAATGGCCAAGATTCACCCAACTTAACCCTTAATGTGATGCAACATCAGCCCTAAAGTGGGCAGTCACACCAAATTGAAGAAAGAAAAGAAGTCCACCAATCAAAATAAACTTCTTCCAAAAGTTATCAAAAATTTCCTTCCTACTCCCTTGCAGATTTTCGTCCTTATTACCAGTAGATACCTCTTCATTTTCTTTCCTTCTCATCTCATATTCACTTCTTCTTCATCAAGCTTCCAAGTTCTAACAAATTCCAACAATTTTCCTTGCTCCAAGACTTGAATCTAGCAAGATACACCTAGAAGAGGTAGAAATTCAATTTATCTTCTTGTTTTCTTTGGATTAGGGCTGCTTGGGGCTCCTCTTTCTTTCATGATTCTGATATTATATTATATTGAGTAGAGATGATGAGTTAGGGTTGGTTTTGTATGTATGTTTGGATTTGAATTGAGGTTGGAGTGGAAGAATTTGATAATAGAAAGAAGCTAGATGCTGTTTGGGTGAAAACTCTACGACATTCATATGTTCATCTTGTACGGACCAAAATCTAGCCATCAGAACTTGATGAATCTATTTTAATATCAAACTAGACATCTAGGGCAACCATATAAAATATAAGGCCATTGGCTTAGTACTGAGTGAGTTATGAATTTTTGAAGTTTAACCTGAAATTTTAGGTCCTCTTCTGGGCAGTATGAGTTGAGAAGGGTGTAACTTATTGTAAAAAACTCTAAATTGAGTAAAACAAACTTTGTTAGAAATCCTACACATAGGAAAACATACCATAAAAATTTTAGATTTAGATTTGGTCCTAATTGCTCCCAGTAATTCAATGAAAATGCCTTAAGTCCAAATCGGACTAGAACAGGACAATCCAAGAGGATTAATTTACAGGGCTTATAACTCAAGGTCTACTTGTGCAAATGAGATACAACTTATTTCAAATAAAATATTGTCCTGTTAGCTTTAAGTTCATATAAGTTTTATATGATTTCACTTAGATTTCTATTTTTAGTGAATTTTTACTTCTACAGGTGCAATTCTGGCTAGTTGTAGGGCAGACCAAATAAACTTTGAATAACTTGAGACACACAAATCAAAATGAGATGGGATTAAAAAGGTTGGAAACTAGATCCAAAATTTAGGTCTAAATGAATAGAATGGAACTTATGGTGAATTTTACAAAAATCGAGCAGAATTGAGTAGAATGAGCAAAAACTTTATCGATGTTGGCCTATTATGTGAGTGATATTTTGATTATGAACTTGATGCTCTATGTTGATCTTTTTGCTTGATTGATTTTACTGGTAGCTTGGCACTATTTATGGGAAAGTGAACTTGATCCGTTATACTGCCAAATTTCCGGCATAAATTAGTGATAGTTCTATATGTTTGCATGTTAATGTTATGTGATGTGCATGAATGCCATGCAAGTATTACCATTTGAGAATAAGGTATGAAGCCTATGTATTTATGATTCTATGATGAAAGATATGATAATGAGTCCATATTTCGAAAGAATGTAACATGGCGATCACGCTCTGATGGGGTATGACATGGCGATCATACTCTGGAATGTGGCGTAATGATCCCACACCCTAAGGAATGTGACATGGCAATCACACCCTGATGGAGTATGACATGGTGATCATACTTTGGGACATGACAGAATGAGCATATTTTTAAGGAGTGTGACATGGTGATCATACTCCAAGCGAGTATATCATGGCGATCGTACTCTGGAATATGTATGACAAGTAAAGGAAGATAAAGGAAGAAAAGAAAATTATGAGTATCTGTATAAATTCAAGTACAAGTAAAAGCATATGTAGATTTTAAGTTTTCAGTATATTGGTGTTATTATATTTTAATACGTTGCAGATACTATTCATAGTATGATTTATGACTCCTTTTTGTATTGGCTCTCCAAATGACAAGTGTATAAATCAAATGGACTCTGCTTTAGACAACATATTTTTGAACTATAAAATTAAGCAGTTTATATAATATATTCACCTTTTTCATAATAAATCAAAGTAGTAGAGATAATAACGATGACACGGTATGAAATTCCTTAGTGAATCCTATTGACAATTTAAAATTCTCACTCTTATTTCCGTGTTATCTCTAGACAATTCAAGAAGTTTCAAAGACAGCTAAAGTTACGGTCAGATAAGGTCCGCTTAGGTAATAGTAACAACTCCAGAGTGTAGTACTATGACTTAAGCATAGTACTATACAGAGGAGGATGTTACATAATAACTCGTGTTTAAAGCTAGTTATTAAAAAAAAAATAGGTATTTGGCCATCAAGCTAATCTAGCCCAAAGCAGATTAGCCCAATTTGGGCCGGGTCAAATTAAGTCGGGATAAATTGGGCTAACTTTATTTTTTACTACAATTTTTTTAGCTCAACCCACACATTTTTTTGGGTTATTCGGGTTAGCTTATCGGCCTTAGCCCATTTTAATAGCTCTCATGTCATATACATATAGGTGGCACAATAATCAGCACTAAAGAGGGCAGCCTCATTAAATTGAAATATTGATACACATCCACCAATCATATGCTAGCTTCCTTCAAACATTTCTAATTATTTCCTTCCTAATCCCTCGGACATTTCGGCCACTATAACATGCTGACCCCTCTCCATTTTCTTTCTTCCTCACCGCATTTGCACTTCGTCTCCTGCAATCTCTCAAGTTTCAGCAACTTCCTTCAATCCAAGACACAAGGCTAATAAGATTACATCTAGTAGAGGTATGGATTTAACCTATCTTCTTGTTTTCTTTGGTTTGGGGCTGATTGGAGCTCCTTTTTCTTTCATAATTCTGATGTTATGTTGAGTAGAGATGATGAGTTAGGGTTGGTTTTGTATATATGTTATGATTAGAATTGAAGTTGGAATGGAAGAACTTAAAAATAGAAAGAAGTATGATGCTGTTGGGTGAAAATCCTACGGCGTCCATACGTTCATCTTGTGCGAACCAAAATCTAGCCATCAAAACTTGATAAATCTATTTTTATATGAAACTAGACATCTAAGGCTTTCCAACCATATAAAATATAAGGTCATTGGATTAGTATAGAGCTAGTTATGAATTTTTTAAGTTTAGCCTGAAATTTTGGGTCCTTTTCTGGGCAGTATGAGTTGAGAAAGGTGTAACTCACCCTACAAAATCTAAATTCAGTGCAACCAACTCTGTTTGAAAGTTAACATGTAGGGAAACGTCCTGTAAAAATTTTAGAGTTAGATTCATTCCCAATTATATCCAGTAATTCAATGAAGTAGCCTTGAGTCCAAATCGGACCGGAATAGGGTAGTTTAGAAGGGTCAACTTATGGGCTTATAACTCAAGCTATACTTATGTAAATGAGATGCAACTTCTTTCAAATAAAAGCTTGTCCTGTTAGCTTTAATTTGGTATGAATTTCGTATGATTTCACTTAGTTTCCTATTTTTGGTCAATTTTCACTTTACAATTCTGGCTAGTTGTGGACATACCGAGACAAACCTTGAATAACTTGAGCTACACAAATCAAAATGATATGGGACCAAAAGGGTTGGAAACTAGACACATAGTATTATAACATATCCAAAATTTAGATCAAATGAATTGAATAGAAATTATGGTGAATTTAACAAAATTGGGTAGAATTGAGTATAACGGGCAGAAAACCTTATTGATGTTGGCACACTACATAATTGATATTGTTGTTATAGATTTGCTGCTCTATGTTGATCTTTTTGCTTGATTGGTTTTACTGGTTGCCTAGCACTATTTATGAAGAAGCGGATTTGATCTATTATGCTGCCGAAATTCCGGCAGAAAATTTGTTATACTAAGCAAGACATTCAAATGTGTATGAAACATTCATGATAGATTAGATATGCATGTTAACTTATGAAGATTATTAAAGGATTCCATATTACTTGGGCTAACCCTTGAATAAGTTTAAGGGAAATAGATTAGTGAGAAGGTCGGGAAAATTAAACCCGGCAATCCTGTATAGGAACGAGTTCGATCCTGAAAAGCAAATTATTACCCAAGAGTGTATAGCCAAAGACTCCCAGGGGACCAAGAGTGGAAAATATAAGTTACATGAGTTGAAAGCTCCCAAAGACTACATGCATTTTCCATTTCACATATATATGCTATGTTTGTTAAATTCTAAGTTAAAGTCATAGTTTTCTGTGTATTCCTTGCGTTATATTAGTGTTTATCTATGGTTACTGTTTTAGCTATGTTAGCGTGCCTGTTTAAATATACTTGTATTGCTCTAATTTAAAATTAATTTTTGTTTCAGGTTATATTTTCCACAAGACAATTAAGCTGAGTATTACTGTTATATTGTATCATTTAAAATTAAGAAAAACTAAAACAACTGGGAATGACGGCGATGGCAGATGTGCGTAGAATTAGAATTCCTACTGAGAATTTCTTTAAATTCTCACCTTACTTTATATTTCCTCGTCATTCTCAGATCATGGCGAACATAGCGACAGACATCCTCTTCATTGAGTTCCCTGACCTCCACATCCACTTTGATCCTTTTTCTAGACTCTATATATATATTCGATGGCTGCCAGCTCTGTTTTTATTTCTTTTTCCGTAGGGATTTTGCCATTCCACTTACTCACCCGCTATTTGACCTTTCTGCACCTTATATAACCATCCCACTATATATGGCTCACACCTTTCTCCCTCCAGCAGCAGCCCTAGCGGCACCTCTGGCGGCATCACCTCCGCAGGTTCCTTCTATTTCATTTTCTAAGGAAGAGCACCTATCAGAGGCAGCGAGCTCATCCTCGTCATTTTCTGCACCCAGTGGTGGCTATGCTCCAGCAGACGCTGGCATGGTAAATGGATTCCTTCCTCGGAATCCATTTAGGGGGCTTATGTAGTATAGTAGGAGGAGTTGTATAGAGTGACCCTCTTTTGGCAATCTGGGCCATAGGTAGCAGTTTAGTGGGTGGGGTACATGGATGGGTAGCATATGAAATATCCCATGGGGACCATGTAGGGAGTTGTGTTTTTTTTTTATACCTTGTATTGGGTTTTTTTTTTTAACAAAACTTTGAAAGCAAACATCTCTCTCTCTCTCTCTCTCTCTCTCTCTCTCTCTCTCTCTCTCTCTATATATATATATATATATATATATATATATATAGATGATGTAGTGCAGTAGTTCAGTTTATTCCGTAGATTTCTTTTCTATTCTAATGTTAACCCATTTATTTATACTACGGCCAAAGATAAATACACAGATTAACAGTTAACTCCGTTATGAATATATAACATTGGATTTATGTGAAATTCTAACTAGATAATTATACGTAATAACTTATTAGGTAATATATTATGACTTAAGCATAATATTTTATCTGGTAAGGTGTTACACTATATTTATGGAATGTCTACTTTTTTTTATATCTAAACAACATTTCTCTTATTAAAAAGAATCCATAACAACGGTATAGGAGATTATACCTAATGCTGAAGCATTATTTAAGTTAAAAATTACTTTGATAGACAAATTTTCTCATTGATATTATATTGCATAAGTTGGTCTACTATTTTTTTAATTTTCAGTTAGATCGTATTCATTTATAATTGGCTATTACTTTTTTCCAACTCCTGTATGCACCTATATGCAGCTAGTCAGCTAGTGGCATATGTTTTTATTCCTTGCCAAAGAAGTGAAGCGCGATACAAAAGTTCACGTTCGCTGCTAGTCACTAATATAAGGGGGACAATAAACAAAACAAAGATTATTTACACAAAGAAAAAAGAGAGTAATGATATGTGTATTTATTTTGGGACTCGTTTTAAGAAAACACGCTAAAATGTCCCTAAATCTTTGGTTGAATGAAAAAGTGGAGCACACTTCTAACTAATAATTAAGAGATATTTTAGTGTGTTCCCTTAAAATAAAGTTCTTGAGTACACAAAATAATGACATATATACAGCACATACGGTTTTTCCAACAACTCGAAGCCACCGAATTTGGAAGTGGAATATTTTTTCAAGTTGGTGTCAAATCTCAACCACACATCATATAAATATTCGGATTTTCTATATATATATATATATACACACAAATAGTTGTCAAGTGCATGCCAACATTTACCATTTATTTTAGGAAATACTGTTACTAACTTCAATAAAAAGCCAAGAAAGTATTGCTACAATTAGGGCATTTAGTGCACATCACAAGAAAATAGATACTACTACCTCCATTTCAAAATAATTGTCCACTTTTAACATTTTATTTCTTCACAAGTAACTAATTTATTATGAAATCTAGATAATATTAACTTCTTTTTTCCAGTTATGTATACCTATATTAAATGGTGAAGAGAAAATAAATAGAAAAAGATAATTTAAGAAAAAAAAGGTATAAGTAAGGGTAATTCTATAAAATGTATCTAAATTTTTCTAATATTAAAATTTTTTTAATTATTTTCTTAATTCATATGTATATTTAAAATTAGATAATTATTTTCGTATAGAAGCAGTATTATTAATGACATAGGCTTCGAGATATGATATTTTACTAAAGTTGTTAATACATGATGATTAAAAACCTTTGTCACAATTTTAATATCTTTTTATGTAAGTAATTAAATAAATTAATTACATCAACTTGTTGGTTATTAGATAAAATCTACATGCATATATAATATTATAATATATATGAAATACTTAAGATGGCATTTGATATGAGATAATTTATTTAGATTATTGGTAATATAACTTTAAATTAACTGAGCCTACAATATTGTCTTATTTGGTTGGACCTTATTACTGGCAATTTAAATTTTCAAAACAATGTACATTACCTTCATAATGGCAATGTTGATTGCTCCCATAAGATGTTTATGTGGATTACCACACATATAACAATTCTTCTATTATTATTATTAATAATAAATATAATAATTATTATTATGTAATAATTAATTTTATAATTAATAATAATATTAATACTATTATTATATTAATCAAAGACATATATTACCTAATAATTTTTGTTATATATCAAATAAGATAATATGAATTACTAGTCATATTAATTATCTATGTATACCAAATATTATATTATAATATTATTAACAATTTAAAAATTGACAATCATTTTAAATGATAATTTAGAATACTGACAATGTTGTTACGCAATGTGCCAATTGGAATCTAATTTACATAAGCATATAACCGCAATAAAAACATCTTCAATTATGAGCCTGATGCATAGTAAGAACAGAGACAACCAAATACGTTGTTTGCTATTGGTCGAATGTTGTCTGCACAATGTTCCTTTTTTGAATAACTATACACTGTCATATTTTTATAGGAATAAATGAATTAAATTCAATTTTCAACCTTTCAAATTTTATTTTTCTGATTGTGACCAAAATGTCGATCGATTTTGTCGTGTCTCTCCTTCCTCGTAGGCAATACGGAACACCCACGCATGAAAACACAACAACTTCCTCCACCACCTTCTTCACCACCTTTAAGCTAAAGCAGGTGAGATTAAAACTTTGTGACCATAATGATGTCGTCTTGACTAAGATTTGGCTATTCTTTCCTTCCTTATCAGTCATAAAGCAACATATCCATTTAAGTAAAAGAACATTATAGATGGCAATTCAACTTGGTAATCAAGTAATCAACCCTAAACCTAATCAAGTTCTCTGGGCGATTCAACTTGGTAATCAAGTATTCAACCCTAAAACAACCTAATAAAGGCAATTGAACAAAGCTGAGGTCAACTGGCAATTAAGCTCAAATACCATTGTGGCCAAAGCAGTTCCATCTTCTTCAATGCTCTAATGGTAACAATATAGATTATGGGAAGCTTAATTTAACAATTTGTTGTACAGTGCGTCAACCAAAAACATATTATATATATTTAGGCAACCATCAGGGGAATATTATTATACCCAATACACTCGAAGATGGAAACCTACTGTAAGTCCTTTCATTCATTGTACTTTCACTACTTTGAAATTGAAAGCTATATATCAATTAAAAATGGGTTGGATAAGGCAAAATCGGTAACATATTTGAAATATACAGGACCACCGTCCACTATTCGTCTATACAAAAGAATCTTCTAGAGAGTGTTCTATGTCAAAAATAAATGCTCTACATCAAATCTGATTAAAGATTCTCAGATGTTCAAACTCTGGTCATTTTGGTTTCTGCAGAGACTTATAAAATACACCCAGTTTCTGTGGCATTTTTCATGATCAGAAGAACTCAATAAGAAACGTGGGTTAGTGAAGCCCTGGTTACTTTAGAGAATTGTTAGATTATGGAAGCTATGAGACGTGCTTTGTTGTGTAAATACTAATCAATGTAAAGCTAAACCTTGCATATTAAGGGCATTTTTGGTTTTTGCTTTCACTTTTAATTCCCCTTTTTTTGTGTTTTTGTATTTTCATGATTTTGTAAAGGAAATAATAAAAATAGTAAAAATAATAAATTTTTAGTTTTATTTTTTATTTTCATTATTTTTTCATAAAATTCTAAAAACAAGAGAAACACAGAAAATGAAAATATAAATAAAAATTTAAGAAAATCTAAACAGATAGTTATTACCAAAGCTTTTGTAGTTTGCAATATTAGTTACCATTAATTGTGTGACTGGACTAGTGAGGCCTGTATATTCAAAGTCATGCATCATACAATCACACTAATAGGCTAGAATTATGGTGGCTAAATTTCAAGTCATTGTTGACACTAGAACATTGTTTTTTCGTGCAAGTTGAAGCTAGAATATTGGGTATCAAAGAGTATAACACCCGATTTCCTCTTTGAATGATCAAAAGGTAATTCCAACCGGCTATCAAACACCACCCTTGGATAATTAGGCATGACCTAGGAAACTCCCCATGAGCTTAGACATACCCAAAATATATGGTCCACGAGAAATTGCATGAAAAGAATAAATGGCTAATACTTTCATCTTGAAAATTGCAAAGAACACACATGGGATCAATTTCTTGTACCACATTGGGTCTTCTAAGTCTATCCTTGGTGTTAATTCTCCCCAAAAGAACAAACCACATAAATGACTCTACTTTTGATGGCACTAAACCCTTCTAGTGTCACAACCCAAACCTTGGCCGTGACCGGCGCATAGGGACAAGTCCCCACGCAAGCCTTCCACCATAGAATTTTTATAAAAATTTCAACAGAGTCCCCTTTGTAATTAGGATATTTCCCAATTACAAAAAATTACCCTGCAAGATTAACAAACACGATCTTCCATCGGGGATCCAGATATTCTCATAATACACCCCTCAACACATAGTATAACAGAAAAATATATATTTACAAGTGTTCATCTGAAATACATAACTTTAATTCTTTAGAAAACCAAATCCTTTAGGAAATCCAACAACATAGTATAAACAAATAAAATACAATAGAATCAATATAATTAGGTCAAGGCCGGACCCTACATGCAGTACTATGGAGCTACCACTATCTAAGAGTTTCTCAAACATGTACATTTAAAAAATACCCTTGAATAGAAAAGGGCTCATCCACAAAACTTGGAATATAATCACAAGGGCTGAAGGATTAGATTCTACTAGAATACCTGTATCTGAAAACAAAAGAAAGAAACAATAGGGTGAATTTATGAAACTAAGTGAGAGATAGAGTATCCCTAACCCACATGAGATAATGTACAAACTTATAGATATTAAGGTAATACGATAATATGTATAATAAAACCAAAATAGAATCTTAATCAAATATCAGCCAAATTTTCTTTTCCAAAAACATAGAGTCCATCTATTCTAGGATAGTTAGGTAGAAATCACACTTAGATGGCCCTTCCTTCTTGTGAATCCCATAATCAAGCACGCACCACTCTTTCAGTGGCCGTGAAATTCCATCACGCACCACACTATGTGTATTGCCGTGTAATGTCCATCACGCACCATTCTCTTAAGTGGCTATGTAATGCATCATCCTAGGTGCACCCAAGGCTAACACCTACTACCATTAGCCTACAGATCCTAGCCTAGACTTTCACAAGTCTTTCTTTTCTATTATACAGAAGATTAATAATGATTCTCATAAACCTAAAATCATATGATTGAAGAAAATAAAGCTGTAACATTTCAAAACTCAACAAAAGTTGAAAGCATTGTCTAGAAACCTTTCAATCTCATCTTATATAAAATTCTCATAAATTACTTTCTTTCCTTTCAAAGAAGCAAAATTCTAAAGAATATTAGAAATCCAATATATTAAACATTTACCACATTTTTCTTTCTGAAAACCAAGTCATTGTCCCATGTGATCAAGTAGAAATAAATAAGCTACCAAAATTTAAATTATATTTAAGATATACCAAATTATTTGCATCTATATGTATATAAACAAAATATATCAGAAACTAAGATAGGGATAAACTATCTACTCACAGACTTAGCACCAACAACGGAATCCTAATCCCATGAACTCAGGGAGCCAAAGCCAGTCTTCTAATGTTATCTACTATCATAAATATGGCAATTTAATTCAGAATCAGTCACTTAGACTAAGGATTAATTTAATTTAATCTCAGATATGAAAATCCCTAATTCTTCTAACCTATGGTTGTCCAAGAACTCACTATTGGATAGATAATCCATAATTCATAGGAAAGGAAGAGGAAACGAGTTTAAAAATTACCTTTTAGAAAGGAAAAAGGAAGAAGAAAGCTTTCGAAGCCTTGGTGTCACATCCTCTAAGCTCTAAGACCAAATGTGTTGATTTTGTGGATGAAGATATGATTTGAGATTAAAGAAAGAAATTGAGATTAAGTAAGTGGGAATCGTGTAATTTAATGGAAAGATTTGAAGGATTGGGGTTTAAGCATGAAGGGAGATGTGTTTTAAAGAGAAGGGAGAGAGTTTTGAGAATCGCAGAAATGAGGGGGGAGAGTAGGTCTGGGCCTTATATAGACCCGTTGTAATCGATTACACTGCCTGGTAATCGATTAACACAAACCCAGTTGTTTTAATTGATTACCATTCCATGTAATCGATTACAACAAGGAAAAACTCAGCTTGAAGGAATACAGAGAGCACTGTAAACAATTACTAGCCCTACGGTAATTGATTACAACGTGCAAAACTTGATTCCTTCCTTCTGCAGTCCATTCCTAGGTCCAGGATATTGCACAGACTTATTTATATCTTTTTAACTTTACTCTCCATTAACTTTAAAACATAAATGTAAATAAGAGAATACCCCCTCATTTGGATTCAATAAAAATATTTAAAAATTCAAAATCCTTAGGAATTAGAATGCAACTTTTGGGTTTATACAATTCTCCGAAAACTTGCATTTTTATAAACTTGAGAATTGAAAACAAAGGGGTTATCCATTCGCTAAAATTCGTTAAAAATCCCTTTTCAACTCATTAATGCCCAAGGAATCATTATCGGAACTTTTGATCTTAAGAAAATGCCTCAATCCTATAGCCCTCCAAGGAGGCATAGGGTTCAGGCTCAGAATTTTTCAAGTTCCAGTATCGACAGGTAACTGCAACTCATGCCAAGTTGTTACATCCAGATTCCTTTGATGTAGCAATGTGACTCCTATTGAACTCCTTGTAAAGCCGCAACTGATGAGCAGAAGGACTTGACAAAGAATACCCCAATGCTGCAAAATTTCCATGAGAGTTAATCTGCCACCTCCATGTTAAGAGTAACTTAAGATAAAAGAACTTGCAAATCAAAAACCAAGAAGACTCCCACTCAAAGAGTGGTCGTCTCCATAAAAAATTCCAATTCCAAGATATACCATCCCAGAAACCACATGAAGCAATGGTGCAATATTTTTTGGAGTGAGATATCATATAATCTAGTAAATTTTGTCTCTTAATCTACCCTCCCCACTCCACATATCTTCCCACAATAGTGTGTTTTCTCTGTTTCTAACAGCAAGCCAAATTCCTGACATCAACACCTCCTCAACCTATATCCTTATCTTTGATTTTCTCAAGTAAATCTAATAACTACAATTAACAAAAAGATAGAAAAGATAATTTAGTTAAATTAAGTCATACATTTTCTACATGAGTCTATTTAATAATATTCTTAATTTTTGAATAAGAACTTTAAAAATACAAAAAGATTATTATTATTATTATTATTATTATTATTATTATTATAAAACATTCCTATGTGCTATGTTAATAACTGATCCCTAAAAAAGGCCAAACTAAAGACTTTTAATTATCATTAATAATAGGGAAATTTCTCCTTTATCCCCTTTAACTATGGGTTATATGTATTTTAGTCCCTAAATTAAAAAAATGAGTAGCGTGATCTCCCAAACTTTTCTAAATATGCGTCTATTGTTACCGAAAAACAAGTGCACTTTATCTCCTTAAACTTTAGATTATGTGCCCTTTAATTCCTAAAATAAATAAATAAATAAATTTAACTCTATCTCATAAAGTTCTTTGAATGTATACTATTTCCATAAACAATAGATAGAAACTTAACCAAAGGACTAAAATATATATTTAGAAAAGTTTTGGGATTATGTTGCACAGTTTTTGATAATACGGTATTATGTTTCCTTTAATAATACGGTCAATTTGATATTTCTAATAAATAAAGGACCAAAGCAATATTGCATATATTTAAAGGATCAAAATTGTCTAAACATTTACTTTTACAAAGCCAAAAAAAAAAAAAAAGAATTCAAAGATGGCTTCAGGCATGTAACGTCGAAGGCTCCATCATAAGAGGCAATTGTTTTTCAATGCTACCAATCATTTGACATAAGAGCAACTCCAACACAATGCTCAAACATCCCAATTTCTAATGCAGCTACATTGGGTGGGATGACCTACTTTTTGTCTTGCACTGGACAAACTTGTGGAGGTGGGATGCATCCCACTAAACCGGGATCGAGCCCATTTTTTCCATCACCATTGAATACGTGACAAGTGGCATTGTGTTATCATTATGCAATTTTTTTTTTTACCGTTGGTAATGTTAAAATGCAACGGTCATATTCTATTTTTTTTTAATCTTTTTACTCTATAAATATCAATCTTCTTCAATCTCTTTTTCAACACTTTCTTTCTAATCCTTCTTAACACTTCTTCATTCTTTCCATACCAATTTTACTCATTCTTCTTCCACAAAAATGGATCCAAACCAATTTAATTTAAATTCTTTTCTCAACTACTTGCAAAATTCTAACTTCCCTCAAAATCCAAATATCCAAAATTATCAATCTTCAAATCCTCAAAATCCTAATCTAAATCTTAATTTTCAAATTCCAAACTTCTTCCTAAATCAAAACATTCAAAATCCTAATGCTCAAGTTCCTTCTAATTTTCACATTCCTTCAAATTTTCAAGTCCCTCCTTTTTCAAATAATCAAAATCCACAAATATTTCAATTTTAATTTCCTTTTGTCTTTAATACACTAGATGGAAATACAAGTACACCGTCTTTCCCGTTTCAAACTCAATTTGAGGATTTGAGATCAACATCTGCCAGTGTTGGTCGATCATCTAAGCTCCCCAAATGCTCATAGATTTGACTTTGGCTTCACAATATTCACAATTTTTCAACCACAATGGGCTAAATGCTATTGACCTCAATAATGAAGAAATTGAATATGGCAAGCAAGATAATGGTCATTAGCAGTAAGAAAAGGATAAGCTGCTAATAAGTGCATGGTTGAATGTGTCAATGGATCTTGTGGTTAGTATAAATTAAAAAGGTGATGCATTTTGGAACCGAATTTGTAAGTATTGTGAGGAAAGCAACCATGGCTTGATCAAAAGAAGGGCAGTTGCGATGAAGAAATAGTGGTAAAGAATTAACATCGGGGCTCAAAGATTCGGTGCTTGCCACGATCAAGCATTTCAACGAATATGGAGTGGTTCGAATGATAATGATATAATAGAGTTGGCTCATAAACTTTTTGAAGCCACAGAAAAGAAGAAATGCAATTTTGTGAGGCATTGGAACGAGTTCCGGAGGTAACAAAAATGGAGATCTCAATCAACTCAGAATGGAGGTTCCAAGAGAATGAAGATAAGTGCTTTTGGAGCATATTCATCTTCTGTAAACCCGAAAACACCAACCAGTAAAGAAGTTGGT
The DNA here is from genome assembly GCA_031439595.1 of Pterocarpus santalinus. Lineage (NCBI taxonomy): Eukaryota > Viridiplantae > Streptophyta > Magnoliopsida > Fabales > Fabaceae > Pterocarpus > Pterocarpus santalinus. Next base: position 22,860,678 of record CM062532.1, on the reverse strand, counting down.
GTAGAGTCTCTAGTTCACCCCCAAGGCACCAAGGCATCTAAGGGGAAGGGTAAGGGGAAATCAAAAGCGTGCAAGGGAGGAAACGCTTTGGAAGAAGAGATTGATACACTCAAATTTGCTACAGTTAGGAAATTATCTCTCATAGAAGATTTTAAGACCATAAAGGAAAGGAAATTGGCATTAAAGAAAAAAGTGGTAGCCATAAAGGAAATGGAAATAGAAATGCAAATCCTTAATGCGGATACCTCTTTGATGACTGAAGAACAACGATCCATTCATGCTAAGATTGTAGAGAAAATTAGGGCAAAGTATTTTTAATTTAGGTATTCATTGTATTTTTAATTTAAGTGCTCATTGTACTTTTAATTTATTTAATATTTCAATTATATAATATTGGTGATCATGTACTATATTTTGTAATATAATTTTTAAAATTATGCAAGGTTATTTAAATTTAAAATGTCAACAAATAAATGTAGGAAATACTAGCTGTTACAAAAACTAGTCGTTATGAAACTAGCCATTATAAAACTAGCTGTTACAAAAACTAACTGTTATAAAATTAGCTGTTATAGAATTAGCCATTAAAAAATTAGTCATTACAAAACTAGTTATTACAAAACTAGCTTATAAATATAGAGCACCACTCTTTCACATTTGCTCACAACATCTTTCCCTTTCTTGTCACTAAAGCTTATCTGCACTAACTATCTTATCTCAAAACACCTTGTCACTCATAACCACCACTAAAATCTTTATCATTACATATGGCTGGAAACTATAATGATCTTAATAACATGTCTTTGGATGACTTGGTTGAGGATATTGTATTAAGTGATTCAGACAAATATGACGTCATGTCTTCAAGTGATTGGATTAAGGATGTTCTATTCGATGATTCAGATAAGCATCGACTTGAACTCATTTTGCAGTTACACGGGCAAAGCTCTTCCTCCAAGTCTTGTAGATCATGAAGCAGGATATGAACATCTTTTTAAGGACTACTTTTCCCATAATCCAGCATACCCTCCTGATACATTTTGGCAAAGGTTTCGAATGGGAGGGCATGTCTTTTTTCGCTTTGTCGAAGCCCTCTCAAATATTGATCCATATTTCTAGCAAAGGGTCAATGTTATAGGTACGATAGGCTTATCCCCATTGCAAAAGTGCATAGTTGCCATGCGTATGTTAGCATATGGAGTATCAACTGATGCCATTGATAATTATGTGCGGATAGGCGAAAGCACTGCAATTGAGTGCATAGAGAAGTTTGTTAAAGATGTAATTTTGATATTTGAGTCTGAATACTTGCGAAAGCTGAATTGAAATGACATCCAACGCCTCCTAAAGATGGGGGAGGACCATGGCTTCCCAGGCATGATGGGAAGCATTGATTGCATGCACTAGCAATGGAAAAACTACCCAAAAGCATGGAAAGGTATCTTCTTAAGTGGTTACCATGGGGTTCCAACTATAGTACTTGAAGCCATGGCTTCTTCTGATCTCTGGATATGGCTTGCATTTTTTGGAGTCGCAGATTCGAACAATGACATCAATGTCTTAAACCGTTCACCAGTGTTTATGAAGTTTTGGAAGGTTGCGCTCTAGAGGTAAATTACACTATAAATGGTATCAATTACACTATGGGGTACTATTTAATAGATGGTATATATCCTAAATAGACAATATTTGTCAAAACAATATCTCGACCGCAAGGAGATAAATAGAAATTATTTGCAAAATATCAGGAAGGAAAATGAAAGAATGTGGAACGAGCATTCGGAGTCTACAAGCTCACTTCACAATTATAAGTGGCCCAACACGATTCTGGGATAAAGAGAAGCTTGGAAGAATAATGAGAGTCTGCATCATATTGCATAATATGATTGTCGAAGATGAGATAGACACATACATGGGAAACTTTGACGAGCTCCACTTTTATGATGATGCGGACAACGGCATATCACAACTAGAGTTGGGGGGAACTTTTGCTCCATATGAGAGGTATATCGAAAATAATATCCAACTTCATGATAGACAAAAACATTGGCAACTACAAGCAGACTTGGTGGAACGTATATAGCAATTCCCTAAATGCCCATTAAGTAGCACTTTTAGTTATTTAATGTTTAATTATGCAATATTGTTGGGTTTGTAACGTATTTTTTAAAATTAAGCAATTATGTTGTTGTTGATCATGTCATATTTCTTCGATATTTTTAAGACTTTTTTTAGTTCATTAATTTTAGTTTGAATTTTTATAGTTTAGTGTTCAAAACATAGCCATGGTTCACTGTAATTATATTATCTTGATATTTTGAAGATTTATTTTAGTTTCTAAATAAATTTCCTTCAAATTTTTATATTTTAACTTTCAAAAATTAAATAAATGAAATTTTTATTCACAACTTATGTTTTAAAAAATTAATTGTTAACTAATATTATTCAAAAAATTTTAATTTTATATTTTTGTTCGATTCAAAAATAAAATTGTATATTAAATAATATTTATAATAAAGTATTTGATAATTATGTTGATATTTGTTTTTAATTTGAAAAATATATGGGATCAAAGTTAGGACTTTGCTATTGGAGAAAAGAGTCCCATTTTTTAGACACTTTTACTTTTTATGATGTGTTAACCCATAAGTGTTGATGTGGCATGTAGTAGAGCCAAAAGTGGGAGTCAAAGTGGAACTCCCCACTGGAGATGTTCTAAGAACCGCTAGAATTGAGCTTATAATGTTCCTTTTTAATTGTGAACACTTTCTATTTGTACGAATTCATGGTATATTCCTTTGTAGGGATGCAAAGAAGGTCGATGGGAATTTATGATTTTCTCGTAATTTTGCTTTCTCGCTATTATATCTTGATAGATGTTCTTGATTGCCTTTTAGTCATTTTGTGATGGAGTTCTTAAATATTTTGACACTTGACACCATGTTTCAAATGCTTTTGGGGAGTAAATTAACACGTTTGTAACGTTATCATTTGCAAAGAGCCTTTTCTTGATTGTTTAAAGTACTTTTCTATTGTAAGATATGCTCCCTAAAGCTTGGTTATCGTGTTGGATCTTCTTGCCCCACCCTCAAGATTCTGAGGATCTGAACAATTTATCAGCTTGTATGCAATTTGATACTTGCACGGCAGTGTGCCTTTGTTAGCTGTGGAACATAGCAGCAATGCTAAACCTAGAATACCAAGAAAAATGCTATTTGTATTCATTTAATTTCTAGACTCATTGTAGACATATAATGAACGAGAAAGACATAAAATAGTAGATGTAAAAAAAGAAAAAAAGAAAGCAATAAACTCACTGCCCTATATCTTTCTCTCCCATTATATGCTATAATAAATTTGGAAAGTGAATACAAATTAAATAACATTACTCAAACCACAATGACCCACTTGTCACTTCCACAACAAGTGAGTTTATATCATTCTCGGACTATAACACATTTCATCAGCAGCAACCAAACGCATAAACATGTCAGTTTCAGCTTTATCAAAAGCAATCGTTAATTGTATGAGGGGGAACTGCATTTTGCTCATTTATTGGAGAAATGTTTAGTGAACGCACTTTTGTGCTACACATATCGTGCAGGGTGATGCATGGGGCAAGTTCTGAGTTCTAACTTCAACCAAGTTTACAGTTTTGGGTTTCGAGTTGAATAACTTTCCAAGTTCCAAGTTCAATGTATCACTCAACATGAGAATTCACTTCTTTTCGATTCCTAGTTCTGAGTTCCAGGTCCATGGGTAGTTAATTGACTATGCGTCCATTTTTTTCCGTTCAAATATCATTAGGTAACTATCCATGAACCTAGAACTCGGAACCTAAAAGAATTGAACTCTCATGTTGAGCGACACATTGAACTCGGAACTCGAAAGGTTATGCACCCATAAGTAGCTAACTTCAACTCAAAACTCGGAACTGTAAATTTGGTTCAAGCCCAAACTTAGAACTCACCCTTACACGTCACTCTCCCTTTGTGCCACGAGTCACTCTGCACCGTATGCGTCATAGTGTAGTGTGTTCCCTTATCATTACTTCATTTATTGGTACTCCTTCTATTTCAAATTAAATGTTGTTTTAGGGTTTTTTTCTCTATAATTCAAATTAATTGTCGATTTCATATTTCATTGAAGTATTAATTAATTTATATCTATTTTACCCTTGCCCTATCGTGGGTGTGAGTTAAGTTGTGCCAATGAAAAGAGAATGTCATGAGATAATGGATGTTAAAAAGGTGTTTTAATCTTTTACTTTTACTTTTTAAAAGATCATGATCATTCAATCATTGCCTTGACTTTTGTGCAGGACTCTAAAACAACGTTTAATTTAAAATGAAGGGAGTACTATTGAATGCTTTAACTAAGAGCTAAACCAATGATAATTAATATTATTATTAACCAATTAATTAACTATATATATTATTTTCTATATTTCAAAATAACTGTCAAGTTTTTGGTATTTTAAAGTTTTAAAATATCTATCAATTTAATATATCGATGCAGTATTGATTTTTTCCCCAATAATACCCTTAATTTAATTGTGATTATTAAATGATTACATGTAATATTAGCAAAAGGAGTATTGTAATATTAATTGCATTAATGAAAATATGCTTTTCATATAGGAGTAATTTAGTCCACTCAATTTGTTTATTAACTTTAATTTGACAATTACTTTGAAACGAAGGAGGTATATGATGAGCATCTCTTTCTTCAGAGCTTAACCTTGAATTTCTCAATGATAAGGTTTGGGTGGGAGATTTACAAAGAATACCTATTGTTTAATCTAAGGTTTTGCTGATGTACTTATGTAACATCCCGAAAAATAGTACGTCTGACTAGTGCTGTTAGTTGATTTTATTACGATGCATTAGAGATATATGAGTAGTTAGCATCGAAGGTGAATGTTAGGGTTAGATAAATTCAAGTTTTTTTGTAGAAAAATTTCATGTAGACAGTTAGCAATGTTTAGCTAGTTTGAAGGAAATCGGTTTGTTTGCGGTATCTCATAATGCAAGAACTGAGTTTATAGGAATTTATACTATAGGATGACATGAGTACCAGTTTAAAACTCTAAAATATGTGGCTAGAAACTAACCACCTCACCCATGTTTGTTGGCTAAATTATAGCCACATGATGCAAGAATTAACAAAATTCAATATGCCACTTAGGTCCACCAATCACATTCTTTTTCCTTTCTTCCAACTTAGGATATAAGTCATCAAATTCTTCCTCCCTTGTCCTAGCAAAAATTCAGCCACCACCTTAAACCATTCACTCTTCATCTCTTCCTTCAACTTCACTCCTTTCTTTATTCTCTCCATCTCCATCCAAGCTTCCAAGTAAACATTGCCTTTTTCTTCTTAAAACTTTCACTCTTTCTTTGTGTTCCTTAAGAAAAATTCAAGATAACCTCACAAATTTTCTACCTTTGAATCATATAGCTTCATCCCTCCAAAAAGAATAAGAGAAACTAGCACTATCTTGGAGCTTTATTGAAGAGAAACGACTAAGAAACTCTAAGTTACAAGTCACAAGTAGTGTTTTTAGGTAGGATTTCTTAGATTAAATTGATTCCTATGTTCTATATGACTATTAGGGTTTCTCATGTCATCTATTATTTGATGATATTTGATGTTAATATGACTTGTTTTGAGTGACTTAAGCTAGGAATTATTGGTTTAGTTTGATGACTTGATCAAATGACCCAAAGAAACAACAAATAGAAAAGTTGAGAGAAAACTCTAGGATAACCATCCATATAGCAAATGGTGTTTCTTTACCCATAGGTATCAAATTCGAGTAAAACCAATTTTATATGAAACTAGACTTCAAGAGATTTCCAACCATATAAATTATAGATCCATTGGATTTAAAATGAGAGAGTTATGATTTTTAGAAGCAAGGTGTTGAAATCCACTCATTGTCCTGACCAGTATATGTTATAAAGAGCATAATGTAACGCCTTACCAGACAAAATACTATGCTTAAGTCATAATATATTACCTGATAGGTTGTTATGTGTGATTGTCTAATTAAATTTCATTTTCTATTCAATGTTTATTACCCATAAAGAGTTAATTGTTCACTTACTTATTTTTCTTTTGCTTGTGGAGTAAATAATTGGTAATCATCATAACAGAAATAAAATAAATAAAAAGAATGCGAAATAGATAGAATTATTTAACTGCATCATATATATATGTACATAGATGTCTATTTCCAAAGTTGCCAAAAAAATACATAAACAGTATAGGGTATAAAAAAAATGAGGCGCTAAGCAAAATAGAACTGGCCTATCTCTAAGAACAGAACCCCAACTGGTCCTCACGAGACATTTCATGTACTAACCATCTACTAAACTATTGCTTATGACCTAAAATGCCAAAAGAAGGCCATTCTATACATCTACTCCTACTGTACTACATAAATCCCCGTAGATGGACTCCTAAGAAAGGAATCCATTAGCCATGCCGGCATCTGCCGGAGCATAGCCACCGCTGGGTGCAGAAGATGATGAAGATGAGCTCGCTGCCTCAGATGGGTCCTCCTTCTCAGAAAATGAAATAGAAGAAGCCTAGGGAGGTGAAGCCACTGGAGGTGGGAGAGGGTGTGCCATATATAATGGAATAGTAATATAAGGTGCGGAGGGGTCAAATAGTGGATGAGCCAGTGGAACGGCAAAATCCCTATAAAAAAAGAAGTAAAAACAGAATAGGCAGCTATATATATATAGTCAAGGTGGATGTGCAGGTCAGCGAACTCAATGTAAAGGATGCCGATCGCCACATTCGCCATGATCTAGGAATGACGCGGAAACATACAGTAGAGTGAGAATTTAAAAAAATTCTCAGTAGGAATCCTAATTCTATACACATCTGTCATCGCTATCATTCTCAGTTGTTTCAATTTTTCTTAATTTTAAATGGTACTACATAACAGTAATATTCAGCTTAATTCATATTATGGAAATCTAACCCGAAACAAGACTTAATTTAAAGTTAAAACAGTAAAGGTATATCTAAACAGGCATACCAATATAACTAAGACAGTAACCATAGGTGAACAGTAATATCAGATGAGGAATATATAGATAACTATAGAATCAATTTAGGAATTCACAAACAGAGCATATATATGTGAACTGGAAAATGTATTTTTGTCTTTGGGAGCTTTCAACTCATATAACTTATATTTTCCACTCTTGGTCCCCTAGGAGTCTTGGGCCATATACTCCTAGGTAATAGTCAACTTTTCAGGACCGAGCTTGTTCCTATACAGGATTGTTGGGTTTACTTTTCCTGACTTTTCCACTAATCTATTCCCCTCAAACTTATTCAGGGGCTGGCCCAAGTAATATGGAATCGTTTATAACCTTCATAAATTGCATGCACAACTAACATTATCTTACTTGAACATCATATATTCGTACAAATATCTTATATGGTATATGAATTCGTTGCCGAAATTTTGGCAGCATAACGGATCGAGCCCGCTTCCTTGTGAATAGTGCCAGGCTACCAGTAAAATCAATTAAGCATTCAAATTAATATAAACTAGTAAGTTATAGCAATAATATCAATCATATGGTGTGCTAATGTAAAATAAGGTTTCTGCTTACTCTAACTCTTTTGCCCGAATTTTGTAAAATCCACCATTATTCCTATTCAAATTATTTAGACCTAAATTTTGGATATGTTATAGTATTGTGTCTAGTTTCCAACCCTTTTAGTCCCATCTCATTTTGATTTGTATAGCTCAAGTTATTTAAATTTTACCTCAGTCTGTTCTACTCTCAGCCAGAATTGGACCCTTAAAAGTAAGAATTCACCAAAAATGGAAATATAAGTGAGATCATATGAAACTTATACCAAATTAAAGGTAACAAGACAAGCTTTTAAATGAAAAAGTTGCACCTCATTTGCACGTGTATATCTTGAGTTATAGGCTTTGTAATTTGACCATTCTAGACTACCCTGTTCTAGTCTGGTTTGGAACTAAAGCAATTTCATCGAATTACTGGGAATAAATGGTAATGAATCTGACTCTGAAATTTTTATGGGAGGTTTCGCTATGGGTTAGCTTTCAAATAGATTTAGTTGCACTCAATTCAAAGTTTTGTAGGGTGAGTCACACCCTTCTCAACTCATACTGCCCAGAAGAGTACTCATAATTTCAAGCTAAACTTCAAAAATTTATAACTAATCCTATACTAATCCAATGGTCTTATTCTATATGGTTGGAAAGCCCTAGATTTCTAGTTTCATATAAAAATAGATTCATCAAGGTCTGATTGCTGGATTTTCACCCGTACAAGACAAACGTATGGATGCCATAGGGTTTTCACCCCATGGCACCTTGCTTCTTTCTAATTTCAAGTTCTTTCATTCTAATTTCAATTCTAATTATAACATACATGCAAATTCAACCCTAACTCATCATTTCTACTCAAAATAACATCAAAAGCATGAGAGAAATAGAAGCACCACACAACCCCAATCCAAAGAAAACAAAAAGAAAAGTTGAATTCCAACCTCTCCTAAGTGTAATTCTTACTAGATTTGTGCTTTGGGTTGATGAAATCTTGGTGGAGCTTGAAGAGTTGATGGAGATGGAGTGAAGATGAGCTGGGATAGAAGGAAAAAGGATGAGCGTTTTGCTCCTAATATGGCCGAATTTGTCAAGGGAGAAAGAGGGAATTAATTGAAAACTTTTAAAGCAAGTTTACATGTGATTGGTAGATGTGTTTTATTAATTCAACTTGATGTAGCTACCATTCTCCAAGGTTGATTGTTGTGCCATATATATGGATGAGTTGGCTGAATCTTGGCCATCTATTGTAGGGTTTTTATAGTATAATTTCTATTGATTCAGTTTCGACAATTTAAAATACCAAAATCTTACCGGTTTCTTTTATATTGGTAAATCGGTTTTAGAAAAATCCTATGAGGTTTCCTATGTTTCTAATCTAATTCCATCATATCTAATCCTTCTAAATTACACTTAATTGGCTTTAAGTGAATACTTAATCAAATTCTAATTAATCACAATTATTCGATAAAAAACCGAACAACTTGGTTAAAAACGATAAGCTTTTTTTTGGACGTTACACATAACTCACCCTATACAACTTCAAATTGAGTGCAAACAATTTTTTTAGGAATTTAACACATAAATAACCATGCAACAAAAATTTTAGACTTAGATATTAAGTACGTTACTCCTAGTAATTCACTATAGTTGATCTATGCTATGTTCAGTTTGAAACAGGGTATTCTACTTGAGGCACTCATAACTTGAGCTCTATACCCAATTAGATTAAAACTTCTTGAGATTGAAAGATAATCCAATTATCTACAATCTGATATAATATTCAGATAAAAATGATAAACTATAGAATTTTAGTGATTTTCTAAAGTTAGGTGCCCAATTCTATCCTAAAATAGGGTAACTTTAAGTAAAACTTGAAGAACTCAAATTATACATCTTAAAACTTAATGGGACCAAGGAGGTTTAAAAGAAGACTAATAAGGCTACAACATATTAAATTTTAAGATTAAAATAAGTTAAAATAAAATTTTGATGCAATTTACAAGAACAAGGCAGAATTGAAGAAATTAAGCTAAATTGACAACTTTAAGGGTTAGAAATCCTGTAAGTCATAAAGAACCAATGGTTGAACTTTTGATGCAACTCTCTGATATACTAATGTGGTATTGATGTATTGACATTATAATTTTTTTTTTTAACTATGATTGGCTGGCTGGAATGATAAAGTCTGTATATGGAAAAGTTTCCTGTTTCAGCTGTTATATTGCCGGATTTCTGGTAGGAATATATAAATCATGCATTATGATGATAAGTTCTTCAAGCATATGATATGTATATATGCATGTGAACTTAGACAGTATATGAATAAATAAGATAAGATCTGTTCATGTGGAGGTAGTTATGCAGTTATGAGATCCTTCTACTTTAGAGGCAGTTAGTCAAAATGAGATCCCTCCAAATTTAAAGACACGTAGATTCTCTTGTAGGTTAGTACTGTATGATGACGGTAATAAGTTGAGCTTATTTCTTAATTAGACTACCCAAAAACAGTAACGATTAAAGGCATATGCAAAGTAAAAAAGAAAAACAAGAAAGCACATCAAGTCATACAATCATGAGCATGTAACATATTTAATTATGTTTGATAGTTTGATGTGTCAGGAAAAATGCATGCTTAGCAATTGTGTAATTATTTCCATGTTATTCCCAATTGCATGAATTAAAATGAATCTGCTTCGGGGAGATACGTTTTCTAAAACTTAATAACTGAACCTTATCACTATGTATGAGATCACCTTTTCTTAATAAACCGAAGTAGCTGGAACGACAATGATGACATGGATTGCCAAGTAGTCTAGAAATCCTATGGAGAATATAAAATTATCATTTATACATGTGTTTCCATGTCATCTCCAGACAGCTTAGAAGAATCTTGGAGAAGGCCAACCAGAGGATTGTTATGAAATTGGACTAGTTGCTAAAAGCAAATGGCAATATATATATATATATATATATTATATATATATGTTAGTATTTGATAGTTATTCCCCCTAGTTGAAAGCTCTTAGTAAAGTTCTTCACTGTAAATTGAAAAGCTATTTTGTAATACCAATTATTTATAGAATGTAACAAGATATTGTATTATTTTTGTGGAAAGCGAATAATGAAATCAAGGTTTGTTTAATTAATTGTAGCAACTCCTAATGCAATGTTATGACTTAAGCATATTATTATAATTGGGAGGGTGTTACAACTTTTCTTATGTCCTGAGTTATGAAATTCATTTCTCTTTTCTAAAATTTAAAAAAAAAAAATTTAAAGATCTGCCATTACTTGAATTAAAGTATTAGAGTCTATTTTAAATACTCAGGTAACACACTAAGGCTTAGTTTGGTAGTATTTTTTGAGGGATGTTCTTATTTATAAAAAATATAAGTCATTTTTTTTAATTTGGTAAACAAAAAAATTGAGTTACTTTTGAGAGTTCTCATAGAGACCATTTTAGAGCTGACTTGTGCTCTCTAAAATTTAAAAGATTAATATAACTATACATTTTTAATGACAATAAAAGTATAAATTAATCTTTTTAATAATATTGATATTCATTATAGTCATTTTAGATTATAACAGCAACTTTACCAAATATTACTTTAGTGACTTCTGCTTATTGAGAGCAATTTTTACATTATTTTACCAAATAGTACTATTATGATTTTTTAAGAACAGTTTTTAAAAATCTCAGATAGTTTAATAGCTCTGAAAAAATCACAACAATACAAAACTAAACCTAAAAATTCTTTTGGGCAAAAGAATATTTTCAATTAATCAACGACTCATTAGACAACCTTAACTCTCACATAATTACTTTTTTATCAAATACTCCCTGCATTCGATATTGTCTGTCATTTTAGGTTTATGTACAAGAATTAAGAAACGCAAAATTAATGTTTGATTATACAATATGTTTATCAAAATATTCTTATTTAGTTTTTAACATGCAATTAATTCATTGTTAATGTCATATTACATTATAGAATATATGAAAAGCTAAAATTGAAAAAAATAGTAATAAATTTTAGGCTTAAATATGTTTTTGGTTCCTATAAAATTAGTGAATTTTGGTTTTAATCTCTCAGAAATTATTTTTTTGGTCTTAATCCAAATATTTTCAAAAATTTTAGTTTTAGTCCCTATTTTTTTTTGTTTTTTGATTTTGATCCAAATATTTCCAAAAATTTTGGTTTTAGTCCCTACTCGAACATGGGAATGACGACGTGATTATCCGTCATCCATGTTATCACTTAATGACGGCAGATTAACAACAGGGATTAAAACCAAAATTTTTCAAAATATTTAGATCAAAACTAAAAAAAAAAAAAATTTCTTAAGGACTAAAACCAAAATTCACAAATTTTATAGGGATTAAAAACATATTTAAGCCTAAATTTTATATTGAAATATGAGAATGACAGACAAAACGAAGCAAAATTTCTTCAAAAATGACATATAAAATGAAATGGAGGGAGTAACTGTCACGACCCAACTCGAGCTGTGACTGACGCATAGGGGGCACGTCCCCTAGCAAGCCTCTTATATTATTTTTTAACACAATATAAATTTAATCCACCAACAATAACATAACTAGATACAAAATTTTGATTAGTTTACATGTATTCAAGTAAATTTTGTACATCAGTTATATTTATATTCCACAAGGATTATACAGCTACCCATACTCATCTAAAACAGACCAGGCTGGATCCTGTCTGTGGTACATGGAGCAACAACTATAATCATGAGTTTGTCCAGGGTCCATACTATCAATAGGCCATTGGACAGGGAGTCTTTCTGAATGGAAATCGCTACTATCATGTAGCCAAGAGGACTTGATCTCTGGGTAGACTTGTATCTAAAATGTAGAGAGAGACAAGCTCCACTGACTCAGTGAAAGATAATATACCTCTAACAGGAGTGGGACAAGCCTAAACAAAAGTATTAACATAATATAAGTTTATTAAGAAAATATGCTTATAAAGAACCATACTGTAAAACTTGAAACACAATATTCACTAACAATTTCACTATAGTATCATAATTTTATAAATCATTTTTCTCTCAAGTAAAATGTTTATATATATATATGTTGAAAATACCATAAAGGTTTCCAGAAAACATTCCTTTCACATGATATATCTCTAAAGTGTCCACAGATTATTAATTCACACTTTAAATCTAAATGAAAATATTCTTCTTTGGATATAGACATAAAACATTTGAGACTAACTATATAATTTGTATGTAATGAAAGTATAATAACTATAACCTTTAAAGGAGGTTTCTATTCCAGAATCAGCTCTCTATTGGGCAGCACCGACAACTTGTCCCCAGTAGTACTAAATCCAATCTACAACTAGGTGGCCCCGACAACCTGTCCCTAGTGTGAATTCCCACATTTGGGCAATCCCAACAACTTGACCCCAGTGTATCCATAAATTATTCCAAATGTGTTGACCAAACACATCAGGCTAGCAACCCCCTGCTAGCTAGGGTTCTACCAAGGTACACCAAGGGCTAATGTCCACTGCTGTTTGCATACAGTTCTGTTAAAGAAACATTCCCATTTAAGCTAGTTATCAAATTCTATTAGAATACTCAAACATCTATATTTCAGACATAAATTCATCAAATCCTTAGCCATCTGTCATACTTTAGGATACACTTTTCAAATTCATCATCTTCTTTTTAAAACATCCATAAAATCGAGTCACAACTTTCCAAATTATGTAAAATAACTATATTACCAAAACACAGAGTATGAGTACACTAACTTCAAAATGTTCAATCTAAATATATTTGGAATTCTTTCCCAAAACATTGAATTTAAAAAATTACAACTTTCTAATAACATGATACTATGTCTTTTCTACCAAATTACTCAAGTTTCAAAAATTATGTTCCACGTTAAAGAAGCTTGTCCCACATATATACACCAAGAATATATATATATATAGAAGACAATATATGTTACCTTTCAAAACTTCAGTAGAATGCTATTTTAATCTTGACATCTGATCATTCTAGCCATAAATATAATATTTCTAAAATCATATATATGTCTAAAATAAGTTATAGATATATTATCAACTCGCCTAGCTTTCCAAGCAAGGATCCTATGGTGCCAAGAGCCAAAAGGTTGCCTTTCCGAATATCTAAGGTCATATAAATCACAAACCAAACATCAATTAGTGTCTAGATTCAAAGATGTGCCTACATTACCTTCTACACTTAAAATTCTCAAATCCATAACCTTAACCTCCTCCTTACTTCACCAAACCTTAGTTCCACAATAGATTCAACTAGTCCATGGCACAACAACAAAGATTGATATTAGAAATTACCTCAGTAAGCAGAGAAAAGAAGTAGAGCAAGAGGAGAGTGATGGTTCTCCTCCCAACACTTCCCATAGCTACCATTACTTGCTTTCACGAGCAATTCAATCCATGGAAAGGTTGAGGATAAAATTGATAGGGGTTAGGTAGGAATAAATGGTAGTATAAGATGATAAAAATACATTTGTGAGTGATCTTTAAAGAGGGAAGTGAGAGAGAACAAGAAAGGAGAGAGAGAGAGAGAGGGGCACAAAATGGATGTTCAGCCTCTTTTTTATTTTTTGTCACCGACTTATGTATGCTCGAGCACATGGGACGGCGCTCGAGCATAGCTTGGGTCTAGAATCTTCCTTGCTCTATTCTAGGAGCGCACTAAAGCATGGCTCTTAGTTTCCCAAATTCTGATTTGTTCCCTTCCTTCTTCTGATCTTCAAGGCCCCTTAGGCCAAGGTCTTATATACTTATTTACATTTTTTTATTAAGTTAATGTCTCATTCTCCATTAACTTTAAAATATAAATGTAAATAACGAAATACCCCCATTTGAACTCAATAAAAATATCAAAAAATTCAAAATCTTTATGAATCAAAATCCAACTTTTGGGTTTTAATGCAAATTTATCAAAACTTACATTTCCTAAAACTCCCCAGCTAAATACGGGAGAGTTGATGACTTACCAAAATTCATTAAAAATCATTCTTCGATTCCTTGATATCTAAGGAGCAATTACTTGGACTTTTAATCTCAAGAAAATCTTTTGAGCATACATCCCTTCAAGGAGGCATAGGATGTAGACTTAGAACTTCCGCAAGGTTCAAAAGAGCACAAAACAGTAATTTCCAAAAATTTTGACCGAGCATTACAGGACTTCACAAGATTTCATTGTGATTCGGACCAAATTAAAAACGATTAAAAACCTAATTTAAAAAATTATGTAATGATAGTTCTTAATTATCAGCTGCCAAAAAAATGCTAACCCTATATTACAAGACTCACCACGTGTAATGGTGGCAATGGGATGGGTTTTAGCTCAACCTGAACTCGCCTCGCGCCCTATTGAACAATCCTCAACTTGTCTCTGTCCTATCCATAGGTTTTGATATTCAAAATCCAAATCTTACCTGCAGACAACCCATCCAACCTGTACCCTATCCACCCCTATCCGCTTCTTCTTTTAAATATCGAAAAAATTATTTTAATTTTTTTTGAGATGAAAATTATTTTCAAATTAATTTGTACTTAGGATATATTTGGTATGAGAATAAAAATGAAGTGAAATTTTTATATATTAGCTTCATATGAAAAATTACGCGTTAAGCTAATTCATGAAATTTTTACATCCATATTTTCTTTTTTATATATATATATATATATATATATATATATATATATATATATATATATATAGGGTAGAGGCGGGTTTACCTTAAATCTGCAGCTAACTCTACCCACACCCAAACCCGCCCTTGTACTTGCCTACCCCACAGGACAGGTTCAAAACCTAACCCAATCATGTTGGGATGAAGTGGATACCCGCAAATCGGGTTGTAATTGCCACTGCTAACCACGTGGTTGGCAATGACTAGTGACCAATGTGATGAGATTGCATTGAGGATGCTCTCTTTTCTAACTTTCTAATAAAGGAGCACAGAAAAATTACGGAAAAGAACGAAAATGCGATAAAGAAGAAAAATAAAAAAGAACAGGTCGCGCAATAGCATTTCAAATTAAAACTCCGTGCAATATCTTCAAACTACTGTTTCTGAAGGGACTCGGATAAGATTTTAGACTTAAGATTTAGATTTCCACTATGAATAACAAATTTCGCATGATGGTTATATCTCCCGATTAAAAGTTTTGTTAACATGCAAACACGAGTTAATTAACCTAAATTTTCAGAGATAATCTCCTGCTGTAAATGTCTACTTAGTAGATTCTAAACGTACTGTAAACGTCCTCATGCTTTTAATGACACGTCTCTCCCATTTTAGTTTATAATAGTCCTACCATTATGTAAAACATGCTATTAGATAGTGCTCAACATCTAGCGAAACATCTGCGTCACCAGATGACCTAGTAGTCTACTAGCCTACATCACCGAACGGCATGATTGGTGCCAATCATATTGGACGAACCTCTATAATTTCGATAATGAATTAATAATGAAACTTCCACTACTGATGTGGCCGTATAACCTATCCACAAGCCAAAGTAAATCTTGTTCCGAAAACTGAGCACGGGTTTCGAAAAGCTGATCTGTAATTTTCATTCTAAAGTAAGTGGAATCAAGGAACGACCTATAACCCCACTCCACCAGTACTTATACAGGGGCGAAAGTTATGCAGGTCAAAAGCTTGGAGTGATCATTACCAAGACTGACTTGACCTTATTGAATTGAAATGTAGTCGGTAAGTACTAGTTTACCATATCCATATGTTGGGTGGACGCGATTTTAATTTGTTTTTAGGGTAAAACTAGTCAGGGGACCCGTGCTAGGCCTGCACGGGCCAAAAGCGAGTAATAAAAATATATTGTAAAATGTATATTTTTAAAATATTATTTTCTATTAATATTATATATTATTTATTATAACATAAATTTGACAAAAATATTATATTATAATTAAAAAATGAGAGAAAATGTGCATAATACTTAAATAAATCTTTAATAAGTTTGAGATAAAAATTCACAAACAAAATTTAAATGCATATACCAAATCATATTTATTTATCACAATATAGACAGATAAATTCTAGATTACTCAATAATATTATCAAAGAAAGGAAGAAATATAAAAGTTATAAATTAAAAATATAATAACTCAATCAGATTTTCATACTCCAATTAAACAATATTTAAGTAACATTATTTACGTATAAGTTTGTAACCAAAAATAATTACATGGAAAATATAAATTTGTAATTATAATTATTAGATATTATTTAAAATAATCCAACATATGTAGCAAAAAAATAAAATAATAGAGCAATGGGCCAAACTTCATACTTCAGAAGCATAAAATGAGAATATATTTCATTGTCTTAAAATATTGCCAATATATAAGAAAGAGGAGAGAAGAAAAAGAATACTAAAAATATTATTACAATAAAAAAAACGAATATTATAGTAGATAGTAATAAAAAAAAGTATGAGAATTAAAAATTTCACAAGGAATTGAGAAAAAAAAATGATAGAGAATATGAGAAATAAAGAAAGATGGAAAAATGTGGTATGAAACAAATCAAAAGAAACAATAAAAAAAGTAGAAATATTAAATGTGGAGATTAATTTCTATAAATACTAGTAGTAAATAGAATTGTAAGAAAATGACAAATTATGATGGATAGTTACCAACCAAGATTTGATATTTTATTACAATTTTATTGGTTAATAGTATGAAATTATTTTAAATTAACAATTAATGTATAGAAGTTAATCTCTTAAATAAGATATAAAGATAATAACCCACCATCACATCTTTCAAATTATTAATTAGCCTTAAAAGATTAAACTAAAAAAATTAATTTTAATATATTGATAGTGTAAATTTTTTTACATAATTCTATATAATTATGCAATTAAAGTTATTTGACTCTTACATAAGCTATCTCAAAACTTGTATAAAATAAGGAATGTAAAAAACAGAAAGTTAGCTACAAGGAAATAAGAAAAAAGGATAAAAAGGTTGATTGAAGAGAAAAAAGCGATAAAAAAAAGCATCAGTATTGAAAAGGAAGAAAGAATAAGTAATAATACAAAATGAATAAATTAGTAGATAGAACAATGATACTTTTCTTAGAAAGACAATCATGAATAGATAAACTAATAATATAATATAGCAGCATGAGCGAAAAATTGTGCGAAAAAAAAACCTGATGGGCTCGCGGTTTCAATAGATTATATACATAAGATAATAATATTACCCCTTTATTATCACATATATATATTTTTGGTGTTCATATAGATATTTAATTGCAAGAAAAAATATAACAAAAAATAAACTAAAGATAAAAAAGCAATTATTATTGATTAATTAATTTTAAAATTTAAAACAAATACTATTTATTAAATATTTATCATGTTTCGATTATATTTATTATTTTAAATAATATTCTTTAGTTATATTAAATTAACTATTATTTCATAAAATATAAAAGCCAACTAATATATAATATTATATCTTTGTTATATATTTTTATATCTTGCAATTGTGCCTTCTATTATCAAATACAATTAAATTATAATAGAAAAGTTAACATGAATATTATTATTGTTATTTAAATACTTAATAAGTTATGTTTATTTAAAATACTTTTAATAAATATTTTCTTTTTAAATAACATATCAAAGTAAAAGGTTCAAGAGAAAATAATAATAGAAAATCCTTAGTAAAATTATTGTTTGGAAATAGGACGTCTGATTTGACATATTTGAGTAGAAAAATTACTGTTTGGAATGTTTGCAGATTTATTTAAATATATAGATAAAAAGATCAAATTACTCTTTATCTCTATATAATTTCATTGAGATTTTAATTAAACTTTTGCATCTTTAAAATTTTTAATATAATTTTTATATTTTTAAATATTTCCTTTTTAGTTTAATTTGAGTTTTTATTTTTTGGGTGTGAGTTGAATTTTTAATTAGGTCTTGATTAATTTTACAATCTTATGATTGAGTTATTGAAACTATAACAGCAACGAAAAAACATAGCCTATAAATGAATGTAAACATGACAAAGTTCATGTCACTATTTCAGCTAGAGGCTGAGAGAGTGGGGTGGTTAGTATCTGCACATGATATGATATTTACACGGGGTGGGGAGATGCCTACTATTAATATTAGGCACATGTTAAGGCAAACATGGATGGAGGGAGAAAGATTGGCGGCCAGATATTAAGGAGGGGGCTTTCCTCATGTGTGGGGAAAGATGGGTTTGGATTAGTGGATAGGAAACCTAAATAGATCAAATGCCCCCTAATCTCGAGTTCAAATTAAAGTGCAAAGAGGCTTTAGTTGAAGGATAAGGTATTCGATTAACCTGAGCTATCCAAGGCAAAAGGCAAGTGGGCATCCGTTTTAGGATGAATGAGAAACCCAGATAGATTAGTTTAAGTAGCCCCTATAGTATATGTAAAAAAATTTTAGAAAGTATAGAGCGCAGTCATTGATGACTATGGGCCAAATGCAAGAGCCCTTCTTAAGTGTGAATTATGTACATTAAAAAAAAAAAAAAAAAAACTCTGTCTCAAAAGTATGCTAACAGGACTCCTTAAATGTACCAAATTATATATATAACATATTTGGTTTTTCATTTAAAAAATTTTTAAACCATGATTTAAACAAAAAATTATCCTTATAACTTTTTCCTAAATCATGGTTTTTGAAATTGTAAATCCAAACACACTATTAATTATTTACCCCTAGGGGTGGCAATTACTACCTTACCTGCGGGTATCCACCCAGCCCCAACTTGGTCGGGTCGGATTTAAAACCTACCCCGCAATGGGGCGGGTAGGCACCAAGGCGGGTTTGGATGCGGGTAGGATTGGATTTGGGTTCAAAGCAAACCCGCCCCTACCCTACCCGCATCTCATATCTATATTTAATTTATATATATATATATATATATATAAGATTATTTTTTTAAATATTTCTATTATTCTAGAGTTGTGTTTGGTTAGAAATAAAGATAGATGTAAGAAATTTTTAATGTGTAATTTTTCACATGAAATTAATATATGAAAATTTTTACTTTATTTTTAACTCCCATATCAAATACATCCCAAATATAAATTAAATTTTAAAATAATTTTCATCTCAAAAAATTTAAAATAATTTCTTTAATATTTAAAAGGAGTAGTGGGTAGGGGCGAGTGGAGTACGGGTTGGGATCGATTGTCTACGGGTAAGGTTCGGGTTTTAAAAGTCAAAACCCATTGGTAGGATAAGGACGGGTTAAGACTTGTTTAATGAAGTGAGGGGCAGATTCGAGTTAAGTTAAAACCTGCTCTAACTCGCCCCATTGCCACCCCTATTTACCCCTTGTATATATATGCAATAAATAGGGGTGAATATGGGTTAAGTCAGGTCATATTTATGAGTAAATAAAAGGACAAGACTTGTATCAAGTTATTATATCTATTTCAACCAGTTCTCAAATTAAATAATGACATGTGGCTATTTTTCTTCGAATGAATAATTTAAAACTTAAAAATATACACTTTTTTCAAGAAAAATATGCACTTATTATTATTTGATTTAAGAATTGAATAGAATAGATGCAAGTAACTTGATCTAAATTTTTTCCTAAATAAAATCCAACTTAATTAATTGAGGTTGGTTGGTTTTTTGAAAAAAAAAAATTGATAAATCCAAACTAGGGGTTGAGTGATCAAGTTGTTCAATTTTCTATTTTTTTAGAAAAAAATTAAAAAAGGGGGGAAAATATAAATACTTTTTTTAAAAAAA
This sequence comes from Pterocarpus santalinus, assembly GCA_031439595.1. Taxonomy (NCBI): domain Eukaryota; kingdom Viridiplantae; phylum Streptophyta; class Magnoliopsida; order Fabales; family Fabaceae; genus Pterocarpus; species Pterocarpus santalinus. The sequence goes on along the minus strand of CM062532.1, from coordinate 22,840,251 downwards.
AATAAAACTAGAACTAGCATCCACAATGCACAAATAGCACCTGTATTATAAGCATATAATCCAATACCGATAACTCTAACATACATCAAAATTTAATCAGTTGATGATTAAACTAGAACCAATCACAATAGTACATAGCTTGCCAAAGTCAAATCTATTAATTAAACATACATGAACCTAAGATACAAGTCATACCCAAAATCTAGCAAGCTACACCCAAAGGCCAAACTCTAAAATAACCAAACACTAAAATATGAAATAATAGAAGGAAAAGAAAAACAACAACTATCAATAAATATAATAGATGAAAGTATAACAACTTGAGGATGAGAATCAGAGTATATATATAACACATGCGAAAAAAAAAAAAAAACTTTACATACAAACTAGTAATGACCTTTGAGCAATGAACCAATGACGACCTTCAACCTCTTTTCAGCAATGAACCAATGACGACCTTCAACCTCTTTTGCAGTAGTGATGGTAGTGGGTGACTTAGGCTTGCAGTGAGGAAAAAGGAAGGAAAAGAGGAACTAATCAATGATTGAAGAGAGAGTGGAAAGGATGAAGGAGGGAGAAGGGAAAAACAAAGTTGACATCTCGACAATAGCAGTGGCGGCAGTGTGACAAGAGCTTAGATTGAAGAGAGAAAGAAGCCTTAGGGGTGGGGGTTGGGATTTTGAGATGAGAAATGGGTATTATCTAGGGTTTCCCTTACATATTTAAAAATTTGAAAGTTAGAAAAATTATCAAAAAGAAAATATAGGTAGAACAATGTCATTTTAGTTCAAGTAGTCTAGTCATTCGATACCACTTTTAAACTAGCTACCCTGGACTAATAATATATCAATTTGTCGGGTTTGACCTGAAGAAATCTAGTTATTTGATCCAACCCAACCCAGATTTTGTTATTGGATTAGATTAGCTTTATGTCACCCTAACAAAAATTCTTTCTATAGATTGTGTGTATTTGAAAAAGTTATCAGATTAAGATTATTTCAATAATCAATTATATGTATAATTGTTTTTTTATATAATTGATTATGTAAAAATCAATTTATGTTTGGATGCATTAACTTAAAAGTAATTTTAAAGTAGTTTTTTTTTTTGGATTGTATAAAATAATTATTTTTGTGTGATAAATTACTAAAAAGTGTATGAAATATTTTGTTTATATTATATAATTGTTGGCACCATAATTAACAATTAGGTGGGGTTAAAGAAAGCTTGTGCTAATTAATTATGGGCTAGCAAATGTGAGTTGTGGGACACGAATTGTGCTTGGCTCAGTTACAAAAGTGAGCCAAAGAAGGCATTCTAATCCGTGAGGTAGGCATTAGTTTGAGAATGAAAGAATTGGGCTAGGAGATGGAGCAAAGACCAATTACCAAAAAAAAAGAAGAAGGAGTTAGTTGGAGACTGGCACCAAAATTGAGGATGATTACACTAACTAAGAACATGGGTGGATAGGGATTGAGCCGAGAGCCACTAGCTACATGTAGCAAAACATTAGCAAGGATGTCAGATGATACAAAAGAGTTTTTATGAGCAGAAATAAAGAGAGAAATTCACACATCATGCCAACCTAGCTTTCAGTTTATTTTTCCTTATTAATTTTTTGCTTTCCTTAGCATTATTTTTTTAGGCTTTTGTTTACTTTTGTTTCAATGTTAAGACTTTAGTTTGTTCGAATTCTTAGTGCATTAATTCAAGCTCAATTTCTACTCAATCTTTTGTTGATTGATTTTGCTCAAAGATTTGGTTATATAAGTTAATTGAGAAGTCCATTTGCCAAGGGGCAAAGTACCTTCTTGGCACAAATTGCCAACATTAAGATAATCTTTGGGATTTTTGTTTTTGGATAGATTTCCTAGAGAGATTTAGCAGACTACATTTTTATCCAACATATAGTTTGGCATGCCCAGTAGGACATCTGAGATCAAATCAGTAAAGGTTTTTGGTGCCAAGTTTAGATCATACTTGGTGTATGAATGTAAGATCTAGCAAGACCATCAATATGAACACTCCAAATCAAAATCTTATGTCAAAATAAGCAAGCCAAAAGGCTGGAGGATAGCCGGTGACATCCATGACTGCCTTGGCTATACCTCCTATGATGACTTTATAGCAGTCGAGTATAGTTGTCTCTTCTCCACTGCTTAAGACCACGGCAACATCATTTAACGTGTCTGGCTCAACATAGACAGGACATGAGAAGAGGCATCCATTTGTCATGACTACTTCTTTTATTAAGCAGCAAATAGACTCGGTACGAATGACTTAATGCATGAGCTCTCTAAGCAACTAGCTAAGATTGTGAAAACAATGATATGAAATAAAATTCAAGTGGTTCAACAAGAATAATAAAAAGAGGCTTCATATTTTCAAGATTACTCAATTGAAGTTATGCATGGAGCCATGCCCGATTTGTCGATGAAATAACATCTGATACTGGGGGGCATCAGGGTCGCCAGTATGGTCAAGTGCATATGGTAAAAAGGCCTCCCAATGCACAAAGAAATTTAGGGTTGCCTCCAGGGAATGCTAGCTCTTGGATTAGTAATCACAATAATATGGATTAGCCTAGTTATGTGAATCATGTCTTAGGTGTTGATCCTGTGGTTTAAATGAGTTAGCCCTAAGGAAATTCCTCATGGATTGCCTATAACTTAGGAGCCAATACTTAGCCGATTGGGAGTTACACGCCCAGATTTTAGGACTGGCTCAACCTACATATATACCACACCACTAACTTACATTCCACAACACACTTATGCTCCCTAACCGCCGATGTATCCTCCACCACCTACATGTATTAATTTGTATATGATAATTGTATATATATTTATATAAATATATAAATTTTTTAAGTATGTTAAGTTATTAATTACTTGTTCCATTTTTTTGTATATATGAACTTTAAAATATTTTCTATATATTTGTTTAATTATACCAGTTGAACCGGTTGAACCAATGATCTACTGGTTGAACCAATGACCTAGTAACCCAGTGCATTGCCCGAGTCGGTCGCCGGTCCGAGTTTTATAACTATGGCATGAATCCTTAGTTGAGAGAGAAATTAATTATATTTGAATACGTGATTTAGCCCAACTCTCTTAGAAGCCTCTCAAATAAAGCAGTTTATTATTAAGAGAGAGCAAAGGAGAGTTATAAGGGCTGGACCGCGAGCCTCTCAGTTGATTGTTATAGTCGAGTGTAACTCAGCCAAGGAGGAAGCAAGCGATAAAGATGGAAACCTGAATGGAGAAATAATGGTTACTAAATTACTAGAGGGTAAGACGTATACCTGCCCTGCCCTCATTCTCGCTAAAGGGGAAGCGAAAGTCAAAACTGAAGAAAAGGAGGCATATCTATTTAAAATTTCAAAAGTGGATCAGATTTTTGACTTCTTAGTCAAAGACAAATAAATTGATCTTCTAGAAGAACACAAGCTCCCTCTAGTTGACCAAATTCAAAAAATAAAATTTTGCAAGTGGCATTACTTCTATTCTCATTACATGAACAATTGTATTGTTTTCTACAATATAATTCAAAAAGCCTTAAAGGATGGAAGGTTTAAACTTGCAAATAAAAAGGGAGTTAATATGACTATTGATTTTGACCTTTTCCCTCTAGCCACTATCAATATGGTGTTGATTTTGGCTAAGTCCAAGCATGCTGAGAAGGAAATTTCATCTTCCCAACTCGTTCAACGTTCTAAACAAGTTTGGAGGCCAAAATCAATGGTGGTAAAGGAGCATTCTCGAACTTTGAGCAGTAGTTATGGAAAGAGAAATAGTAAGAATGGTATCTTCGAGATCATCAAGGGTCAACTCAGGAGCTAAGAGAGTAGAGGAAGCCATAGCAAGAGGAACAAAAGCCAAACCAGGAGATTGAGTAGTTTCTATGCAAATCAATAATGAAGAGTTAGGAAAAAAAGTCATAAGGCAATAATGCACAAAAAGGAAATAAGAAAAGGCAATAATACTACTTGATGAAGATGGCTACCGAGCTTCATGGAATTTGTCAAGTAAGGAGGCCCAAGCCTTCTAGGCCTCAGCTAATCCTCTATTGCCAACTGGTTGAACTGGTTAGACTAGTTGGACCAGCTAATTTTCTAGGCCCAAGCCTGCCAGGCCTCAGCTAAACCGATTGAACCAATGATCCACTGGTTGAACCAGTGACCCAATAACCCAGTGCATTGCTCGAGTCAGTCGCCAGTCCAAGTTTTATAACAATGGCATGAATCCTCAGTTGAGAATGAAATTGATTATATTTGAATATGGTAATTTGGCCCTACACTCTTAGAAGCCGCTCGGATGGAGCAGGTTATTATTGAGAGAGAGCAAAGGAGAGCTATGAGGACTAGACCGTGAGGCTCTTAGCTGGTTGTTATAGTCGAGTGCGACTCAGCCAATGAGGAAGCAGGTGATAAAGATGGAACCCTGGATGGAGAAATAATGGTTACTAAATTACTAGAGGGTAAGACATATACCTACCCTGCCATTATTCTTGCTAAAGGAGAAGCAAAAGACAAAATTGAAGAAAAGGAGGCATATCTGTTTAACATTTCAAAAGTGGATCAGATTTTTGACTTAGTCAAAGACAAATAAATTGAGCTTCTAGAAAGACACAAGCTCCCTCTAGTTAACCAAATTCAAAAAATCAAATATTGCAAGTGGCATTACTTATATTCTTACTACATGAACAATTGTACTATTTTCTACAATATAATTCAAAAAGCCTTAAAGGATGGGAGGTTTAAACTTGCAGATAAAAATGGAGCTAATATGACTATTGATTCTGATCCTTTCCCTCCAACTGCTATCAATATGGTGTTGATTTCAGCTGATTCCAAGCATGCTAAGAAGGAAATTTCATCTTCCCAACCTATTCAACATTCTAAACAAGTTTGGAGGCCAAAATCAATGGTGGTAAAAGAGCATTCTCGAACTTTGAGCAGTAGTTATGAAAAGAGAAATGGTAAGAATCGTATCTTCAAGATCATCAAGGGTCAGCTTAGGAGCTAAGAGAGCAGAGGAAGCCGTACAAGAGGAACAAGAGCCAAACCAAAAGATTGAGTAGTTTCTATGCAAATCAATAATCAAGAGTTAGGAAAAAAAAGTCATAAGGCAATAATGCACAAAAAGGAAATAGGAAAAGGCAATAATACTACTTGATGAAGATGGCTACCGAGCTTCATGGAATTTGTCAAGTAAGGAGGTCCAAGCTGTAATGTCCGAAAAATTTTATCGTTAACAACTGATTTGTTCGATTTTATCGAATAAGTGAGTTTAATCAGAATCTGATTAGACACTTACTTAAAGCCAATTAAGGGTGATTTGAGAATATTAGGCTTGATAGAATTAGATTAGGAGCATAGAAAACCCCACAAAAAATTTTTAAGCCAATTTACCGATTTAAGGGAAATCGGTAAGATTTCTGTATTTCAAACTGTCGAAACCGGATCAGTAGGAATTATGCCATGAGTGCCCTAGGATCAATGGCTGAGATTTAGCCAAATAACCCACCTAAGCGGCGCCTAAGACAGCCCTTGATGGTGGAAGCTCAACCAAAATTGAGACCAAGGTTGAATCCACCAATCACAACTAAGCACCTCCAAATATCTTCACCTTTTTCTCCTTTTCTCCTCATCAAAATTTCGGCCACCTCCATCTGCTAAAGCTCTTCTCTTTCTCTCCTCTCTACTCTCATTTCCACTCCATTCTCATCCATCTTCAAATCTCATCCCAAGTCAGCACCATCAAAGACACAAAATCAACACAAAATTTCATAAGACAAGGTAGGAAACCCTACTTCTCTACTTGTTTTCTCTGATTTGGGGCTGCATGGTGAGCATGCATAATCTGAGATATGGAAGTTTTGTAGAGTGGTGATGATGTTTTATGGCTGGTTTTGTATGTATATTGTGATTAAAATTGGAATTGAGGGCAAATAGCTTGAAGGAGGAAGACAAATCTAGAAGCTGTTAGGGTTTTCCTCGGCGGTCCGTACGGCGGAGTGTACGACTCCACCTACCGCCATTTAAATTGGATAAAGCTATTTTTATATGAAACTCGACATCTAGGGATTTCCATACATATATCATATGAGGCCATTGGATTAGTACAGAATTAGTTATGAATTTTTGAAGTTTAACCTAGAAATCTGGATTCCTATCTGGGCAGTATGAGTTGAGAAGGATATAACTTACCCTATACAACTTCAAATTGAGTGAACCCAAGTTTGTTTGAAAGGTAACATATAAAGGAATATCCCATAAAAATTTCACAACCAAATTCATAGTCGTTTTCTTCCAGTGCACTAAGGAAGTTGGCTTAAGTCTAAACTGAGCTGAACCAAGATAGTTTAGTAGGGCCAAGTTTTGGGACTCATAAGTCAAAATATACTTAAGCAAATGACATGAAACTTAATTCATTTGAAATCTTATTCTAATAAATTTAATTTGATATAAATTTCGTATACATTCATCTAGTTTTCTATTTTTAGTGAATTTTTACTTATAAGAACCCAATTCTAGCTGAAAACAGGGTAGTCTGAGTAAATTGTTTATATCTAGAGTTATACACATCAAAATGAGATGGAACTAAAAGGAATAGAAAATAAACATATAAGGCTGTAACATATCCAAAAATTAGATTTAAATAAGTTGAATTGAATAAAAATTGGGGCATGCCAAACTCCGACAGAATAGGGAAGAATAAACTGAAACATTATTGATGCTTGATTTGAAATTGTTGAATGATGCTATGAATGCATATATATATTTTGTTGGTCTATACTGAAATTACAAGTTGTACAATTATACTGGTTATCTGGCACTATTCACAGGGAAGTGGACTCGATCCGCTATGCTATCGAAATTTCGGTAAAAAGTTCATATGTTATGAAAATTTATGATAACTTGAGTACATCATATGTAAAGAATCAAGCTAGCTGTGTATTCATTTCATGATATTATAAAGGATTCCATATCATTTGGGCCAATCCCGAAATAAATTAAGGGGAATAGATCAGTGGGAAGGTCAGGGAAAGTAAACCCCGCTATCCTATATAGGAATAAGCTCGGTCCTGAAAAGTGGACTATTATCCAAGAGTATATGGCCAATGACTCCCAGGGGACCAAGAATGGAAATAAGTTCTAATAGGCGAAAGCCTCCAAGAATAAGATGCATTTTCTGATTGCGCATGCATATGTATAGTATAACATTTCTCTATTGATTGTTCTATATCCCTGTTTATCATTCTTAACATGCTATTGTTCTACCATGATTACTATTTGAGTATATTAGTGTATCTATTAATTAAAATTAAAATTGAATTTGTTTTGGTGTATGCTTTACAAACAAGTATTTAAGTTGAATATTATCATGTTACCGTACTATTTGAAAAAAAAGTATTGCATGACTGAAACAACTGGGAATAACAGCGATGACAGATGTATAGAAGCTAGGAATTTCTACTGAGAAATATTTATTTCTCACCCTATTGTATGTTCCGCGTCATTCTCAGACCATGGAGCAGGCAGTGACTTGGGTGCTATTCATTGAGTTCCCTGAGCTACACATACACCTTGACTCGTTTTTGGATTCTGTATATATCTCCGGCCGATGTCAGTTCCGCCTCTGCTTCTTCTTCCAGCGAGATTTCGACGTCCTGCTTATGCACCCTCTCTTTGATCCTGCTATCCCATACATTGTCATACCCCTCCACATGGCCCATCCATTTCCACCACCACCACCACCACCACCACCAGCTCCAGTACCCATGGCCCCTCCTGCTTCACCACCACAGTCGATGTCGTCAACCTCGATCTCGGAGGAGGATCCGTCCGAGGTGGCGAGTTCTTCTTCATCATCCTTTGCTCCCAGTATTGAACACCCTCCAGTGGACGCCGCCATGGTGTCCTTTCATCAGATTCTGTTTAGATAGCGTGCATGCTGTAGTAGGGTTAGATGTACAGAATGACCCTTTTTTGGCAGTCTGGGTCATGGGTGGATGGGTATATGGGTAGATGTTAGTAGATGTACACGAAATGTCCCATAGGGACCACTTGGGATGCTATTTATAGAAACTGGCCGTTTTGTTTTATATTAGTAGCCTCATTTTGTTATCTTGTATCGTCTTGACAAACTTTAAACTCAGATATCTATGTATAAAGTTATAGTGCCTTTTGCAGTAGTTTTGTCTTTATTGTATTTTTAGTAATGTTACATTATTTACAGTATTACCGATTAACTAACATCTATTCCGCCGTCATGCAAAAAATTTTGCTACGCGATTGAGCATTTTTATGCGAGTAATTAACACTAATACAGAAAATAGAATTTAACCAGTATTACACATAATCACTTATCAGATAATTTATTATGACTTAAGCATAGTACTTTGTCTGGTAAGGTGTTACATTTTTGGTATTAGAGCAGTTCATCCTAATATAGGCCTGAGGATTTGACTGACTATGCTTCACATATGCTTTGTATTCCTTAGATTTTATTATGTTTTGAGTCTTGTCCATATAGATAGGACGTATGTGAAGGAGTTTGCCTAACTGTATGCTATTATTTACTAGCACACCGAACTTAGTATTGAGCCTGATCAACTCAATTACTCTTGTTTTGTGTGTTTAGAACTTAATGGCTTCTGGAAGGCGAGGTAGACCGCGAACTTCCTTGGCCCAAGAGGAATCCACGGAGTTCTTGGACGCAATGCGAGAGATGGCGCATGCTATGCGCGAACAGGCAATTGCGGCAACTCAAATGATGGGCCAATTAGGTAAGCAATCAGAGGTAGATTGTGGGGGAAATCATAATGGCCTTGGGATGGATCTGGAATACCTCAAATTTGCCGAGTTTCGGAAGGCTAATCCACCCAGCTTCAAGGGAGCCTTTGACCCAAATAAAGCAAATGAATGGGTTAAAGCTATGGAAAAGATTTTCTCCGTGTTAGATTGCACAGGCCATCAAAAGGTGATTTTTGCCACCTATATGTTGAAGCTGATACAGAATTCTGGTGGAACGGTGCACGACGATTATTAGAAGGGTCCCAGATAGAAATCACTTGGGACGCATTCAAAGATGCATTCTACCAGAAGTATTTCCCTACATCTGTCCGTGATGCCAAGGAGTTGGAATTTATGCACCTCCGTCAAGGAAATAGTAACGTGTTGGAGTACATTGCTAAATTTGAGGAGTTGTGCAAATTTTCCACTATTTATCAACGGAACCTCGATGAAGTATGGAAATGTATGAAATTTGAAGGCGGACTAAGAGAGGACATTCTTGCCACCATAGGACCAATGGAGATAAGAAACTTCCCTATTTTGGTAAACAAGTGCCGCTTAGTGGAGGACTGTAATAAGAAGTTAGTTGCTGCTAGAGTATCCGGCAACAACTTTAAGAGGGGGTTAGCTCCACAAGGTCCGAGGTTCAAGCCTAGCCTGCAACAGCGAAGAAAGTTCCAGCCGACGAGTAATAAAGGCAAGCAACCTCAAAGGCCTTTTGGGAACCAGATTTGCAACTAATGCCGCAGGAATCATGGCAACTGCCCTTGCTTGATAGGCCAAAATGTCTGCTTTGGATGTGGCAAACCAGACCACAGAATCTATGAATGCCCTACCAGAAATTCTCAACCGACTCCTAGACCGCAACGCCAAGGGAGAGTTTTCACTATGAATGCACAGGAGGTCAAAAAGTCAGAAGATTTGATCCAAGATACGTGTGAAGTAAATGGTAAGACCTTAACCATTTTATACGATTCAGGTGCATCTCACTCTTTCATCTCTCATGATTGCATGACAGCCCTGCAGCTACCTATTTCTAAATTAACCTATGACTTGCTAGTTTTTACTCCTACAAATGAGCCCATTAAGACCAACTATATTTGTGTGAATGTCCCCTGTCAAATAGGAGGTTGAATCTTTTCAGCTAATTTAATTTGTCTTCCCTTGTCCGGGCTCGACATTATTTTGGGTATGGACTGGCTCTTTGCAACCAAGCCCTGCTAAATTGCTCCGATAAATCCATTATATTCCCCTCTGTTTCATTTTCTGAATCAGTAATCCCTGTAAGTTTTTATTTAAGTTCCTTAATTATGCACCCTTGTGGGAATGGTAGTCAAGGGTATATTTTCTTATCAACCAGTATAACAGAGGTTGATTAGGAGTTAACAATATTCGAGTTGTTAGGGAATATCCTGATGTATTCTCCGAAGATATCCCTGAGTGCCCTCCCGAGAGAGAGATTGAGTTTACCATCAAATTAGTGCCAGGAGTTGGACCAATATCTCTAGCACCATACCGTATGTCACCCTTGGAACTGGTTGAACTTAAGGGGCAGATTGAAGAACTCCTGGAAAAGAAATTCATTAGGCCGAGTGCATCACCGTGGGGAGCCCCAGTCTTGTTAGTTAAGAAGAAAGATGGAGGCATGCGACTCTGTGTAGATTACAGGCAGTTGAATAAGGTGACAATCAAGAACAGATATCCGTTACCAAGCATTGATGATCTTATGGATCAACTACAAGGGGCTACTGTATTTTCCAAGATTGATCTACAGTCTGGATATCACTAGATTCGGGTTCGAGAAGAAGATATTCCGAAAACGGCGTTTCAGACTCGTTATGGACATTATGAATATACTGTGATGTTTTTCGGATTTACGAACGCACCGGCAATATTCATGGATTACATGAACCGAATATTCAGGTCATATCTTGATAAATTTGTGGTGGTGTTCATTGATGACATACTTGTCTACTCGAAGACGGAATAGGAGCACGCGGAACATTTGCGAGTAGTTCTGCATATTCTAAGAGAGAAGAAACTTCATGCTAAGTTATCCAAATGTGAATTTTGGATGAAGAAAGTAAAATTTCTTGGCCACGTGGTATCCCATAGGGGAATTTCAGTAGATCCCAGTAAGGTAGAAGCAGTATTAAACTGGGAACGACCAACGACAGTTAGGAAGTTAGAAGCTTCTTAAGGCTGGCAGGATACTACAAAAGATTTGTTAAGAACTTCTTTCAAATAGCTCTACCTTTAATCAAATTAACTAGGAAGAATGCCCCATTTGAATAGACACCCAAGTGCGAGCAGAGCTTCCAAGAATTAAAGGAAAAGTTGACAACAGCCCTAATACTTATTTTACCGGACCCTCATGGACCGTTCGAAGTGTACTGTGATGCTTCCAAGAAAGGATTAAGGTGTGTCCTAATACAGAGCAGAAATGTCGTGGCATATGCTTCTAGACAATTGAAAACTCATGAAAGAAACTATCCAATACATGACCTCGAGCTGGCAGCAATAGTGTTTGCGTTGAAGATGTGGAGACATTATCTATATAAGGTGAAGTTTGAATGATCACAAAAGCTTGAAATACCTTTTTGATCAGAAGGAATTAAACATGAGGCAGCGAAGGTGGATGGAGTTTCTTAAAGATTACAAGTTCGACCTGAAGTACCATCCAGGCAAGGCAAACGTGGTAGCAGACGCCCTAAGCAGAAAATCCTTGACAATGGCATGGATGATGATCAAAGAAGCGGAACTTATAGAGAGTTTCCAAACCCTCAACTTGGGGATCTCTGTAATGCCCAACGCCATTCAATTGCACCAACTTAAGATAACTAGTACTTTTAGAGACCAAATCCAGCAAGCACAATAAGGGAGTGATGACTTCCAGCATATAGTGCGACTGGTACAATCCGGCAAGCTAACAGGATTTTTCCAAGACGCAGACGGATTATGGCGATATCATGGGAGGATATGTGTACCTAAGGAGGACAACCTCAGGAGGAAGGTCTTGGAGGAAGCCCATAAGAGTGAGTTTACTATAGACCCTGGCATTAACAAGATGTACCAAGACCTCAAGAAGATGTTTTGGTGGCCAGGCCTTAAAACAGATTTGGCCAATTTTGTGAATAAATGTTTAACTTGCCAAAAGGTGAAAATAGAGCATAAGAAGCCGGCAGGGACGTTACAACCCTTAGAGATTCTAAAATGGAAGTGGAAGAGCATTTCCATGGATTTCGTGATGGGTTTACCAAGAACCCCTTTAGGATATGATGCCATATGGGTCATAGTGGATAGACTGACCAAGTCTGCTCACTTTTTACCCATTCGAGCAAATTTTCCTCTAGAAAAGTTAGCTCAACTATATATCCAAGAAGTGGTACCGTTACATGGTATTCCTTCAACAATCATTTCTGATCGAGATCCAAGGTTCACCTCACGGTTTTGGGGAGCGCTCCAGAAGGCATTCAATACTAAACTATGTTTAAGTACTGCATATCATCTGCAATCGGATGGCCAAATAGAGTGGATGATTCAGACTTTGGAAGATATGTTGCGAGCATACATTCTGGAACAACGGGGGAATTGAGATCGATACTTACCATTAGTCAAGTTTGCCTACAACAACAGTTACCATGCTAGCATCGACATGGCTCCATATGAGGCTTTATATGGACGAAAGTGTCAATCTCCCCTATGTTGATATGAACCAGGAGAACAGAGTCTGTTGGGTCCAGAACTAGTCAGACAAACTACAGAGCAAATCAAAAGAATCCGTAGCAAAATACTTGCAGCTCAGAGCCGTCAAAAGAGCTATGCGGATGTCAGGAGGAAACCCTTGGAGTTTCAAGAAGGAGACCATGTGTTTCTAAAGATCACACCCATAACTGGGATAGGTAGGGCCATTAAAGTCAAAAAGCTAAGCCCTAGCGTTATAGGTCCATTTCAAATTTTAAAGCGAGTTTGGCCAGTTGCATATCAAGTTGCCCTACCTTCGCATCTATCTAATCTTCATGATGTTTTCCACATTTCGCAACTCAGAAGATACCAGCCAGATCCCACTCACTTGTTGGAACCTGAATTAATCCAATTAAGGGATGACTTGACTTTTCATGTACCCCTCAGCACGGATAGTGGATAGGAGCAGCAAACACCTTCGGAACAAAACTATACAATTGGTGAAGGTAGCATGGAGACATGAAGACTCAAAGGATTGTACGTGGGAGTTAGAATCTGATATGAGGAGGGAACATCCCGAATTATTCTTAAGTACTAAATTTTGAGGACAAAATTTTTTTCTTAGGAGGGTAGAAATGTAATGTTTGAAAAATTTTATTGTTAACAACTGAGTTGTTCGGTTTTATCGAATAAGTGAGTTTAATCAGAATCTGATTAGACACTTACTTAAAGCCAATTAAGGGTGATTTGAGAAGATTAGACTTGATAAAATCAGATTAGGAGCATAGAAAACCCCACAAAAAATTTTCAAGCTAGTTTACTGATTTAAGGAAAATCGGTAAGATTTTGGTATTTCAAACTGTCGGAACCGGATCAGTAGGAATTATGCCATGAGTGCCCTAGGATCAATGGCTGAGATTTAGCCAAATAACCCACCCAAGTGGCGCCTAACATAGCCCTTGATTGTGGAAGCTCAACCAAAATTGAGACCAAGGTTAAATCCACCAATCACAGCCAAGCATCTCCAAATATCTTCACCTTTTTCTCCTTTTCTCCTCATCAAAATTTCGGCCACCTCCATCTGCTGAAGCTCTTCTCTTTCTCTCCTCTCTACTCTCATTTCCACTCTATTTTCATCCATCTTCAAGTCTCATCCCAAGTCACCACCATCAAAGACACAAAATCAACACAAAATTTCATAAGACAAGGTAGGAAACCCTACTTCTCCTCTTGTTTTCTCTAATTTGGGGCTGCATGGTGAGCATGCATAATCTGAGATATGGAAGTTTTGTAGAGTGGTGATGATGTTTTATGGCTAGTTTTACATGTATGTTGTGATTAAAATTGGAATTGAGGGCAAATAGCTTGAAAGAGGAAGACAAATCTAGAAGCTGTTGGGGTTTTCCTCAGCGGTCCGTACGACGGAGTGTACGGCTCCGCCTACCGCTATTTAAATTGGATGAAACCATTTTTATATAAAACTAGACATCTAGGGATTTCCATACATATATCATATACGGCCATTGGATTAGTATAGAATTAGAAACTAGACATATAAGGCTGTAACATATCCAAAAATTAGATTTAAATGAGTTGAATTGAATAAAAATTGCGGCATGCCAAACTCGAGCAGAACAGGGAAGAATAAACTGAAACCTTTTTGATGCTTGATTTGAAATTGTTGAATGATGCTGTGAATGCATATATATATTTTGCTGGTCTATACTGAAATTACAAGTTGTGCAATTATACTGGTTGTCTGGCACTATTCATGGGGAAGCGGACTCGATTCGTTCTGCTGCCGAAATTTCAGTAAAAACTTCATATGTCATGAAAATTTATGATAACTTGAGTACATCATATGTAAAGAATCAAGCTAGATGTGCATTCATTTCATGATATTATAAAGGATTCCATATCACTTGGGCCAGCCCCAGAATAAATTAAGGGGAATAGATTAGTGGGAATGTCGGGGAAAGTAAACCCGGCCATCCTGTATAGGAACGAGTTCGGTCCTGAAAAGCAAACTATTACCCAAGAGTATATGGCCAATGACTCCCAGGGGACCAAGGATGGAAATAAGTTCTAATAAGTGAAAGCCTCCAAGAATAAGATGCATTTTCTGATTGCACATGCATATGTATAGTGTAATACTTCTCTATTGATTGTTCTAGATCCCTGTTTATCATTCTTAACATGCTATTGTTCCACCATGATTACTGTTTGAGTATATTAGTGTATCTGTTAATTAAAATTGAATTTGTTTTGGTGTATGCTTTACAAACAATTATTTAAGTTGAATATTATCATGTTACCGTACTATTTGAAAAACAAGTATTGCATGACCGAAACAACTGGGAATGACAGCGATGACAGATGTATAGAAGCTAGGAATTTCTACTGAGAAATATTCATTTCTCACTCTATTGTATGTTCTGCGTCATTCTCAGACCATGGAGCACGCAGCGACCGAGGTGCTATTCATTGAGTTCCCTGAGCTACACATATACCTTGACCCGTTTTTGGATTCTGTATATATCTCCGGCCAATGTCAGTTCTGCCTCTGCTTCTTCTTCCAGCGAGATTTCGCCGTCCCGCTTATGCATTCTCTCTTTGATCTTGTTGTCCCATACATTGCCATACCCCTCCACATGGCCCATCCATTTCCACCACCACCACCACCAGCTCCAGTACCCATGGCCCCTCCTACTTCACCACCGCAGCCGATGTCGTCAGCCTCAATCTCGGAGGAGGATCCGTCCGAGGCGACGAGTTCTTCTTCATTATCCTCTACTCCTAGTGTCGGACACCCTCCAGTGGACGCCACCATGGCGAATGGGTTCCTTTCATCAGATTCTGTTTAGATAGCGTGCATGCTGTAGTAGGGTTAGATGTATAGAATGACCCTCTTTTGGCAGTCTGGGTCATGGGTGGATAGGTAGATGTTAGGAGATGTACATGAAATGTCCCATGGGGACCACTTGGGGTGCTGTTTATAGAAACTGGCCATTTTGTTTTGTATTAGCGGCCTCATTTTGTTACCTTGTATCATCTTGACAAACTTTAAACTCAGATATCTATGTATATAGTTATGGTGCCTTTTGCAGTAGTTCTGTCTTTATTGTATTTTTAGTAATGTTACATTATTTACAGTATTACCGATTAGCTAACATCTATTCCGCCGTCACGCAGAAAATTTTGCTACTTGATTGAGTATTTTTATGCGAGTAATTAACACTAATACAGAAAATAGAATTTAACCAGTATTACACGTAATCACTTATCAAATAATTTATTATGACTTAAGTATAGCCTTTTGTCTGGTAAGGTGTTACACAAGCCTTCTAGGCCTTAGCCAATCCTCTATTGCCAACTTCTAAGGCACATTCTAGAGGTTTTTGCTTCTTAGCAAGGAGGACTATCTTGTTGTCCAATGTCTTAGCTTGGTTGTATAGCTAAAGGCTCTACTCATCCTCAGCCTTGATGCGTGCATTAACAACAACTAGCTCTACTTCCAAGACTTCTAATTCGACCTTTAGCTTGGCAATCTCTTCATAAATCGAGCCAATGTAGTTAGTCAGTTGAGTTTGCCGCTGCTGAGGCTGATCTCGGCTAGTCTTAACAGTTTGATATTGAGTTAGATAAGTGTTGTTTTAGGCTTTTAATGAAGCTAATTCTTATAAGGACTTAAGACTATGATCTCAGTAAGCCTTTTACATTTGATGGTCTAGTAGACCCTCAGAAAAAATGAGAGCAATGTCAGTGCAAATTTGACAAAGAGCAGGAGAGACCTTAGTATCTTCAGCTTTAGCTACTTTTAATAAAGATCTTTCTAGTTTAGTTGAGGCAATGGAATTTGTTGGAAAAGGGATTTTGCAATTCCTCTCAATAACCTGAAGATGTTGATGAACAATAGAGGAACTACCACTTGGTGGATAGGTGAGAGGAGCACTGAAGTATTACTCCAATTCTTTGTTAGGAATCAAAGTGGGAAGAATGCTGGGAGATGCAGGCCTTTCATGAGTCTTCAAAGTAACTCTGATTCTTAATATAGTGGATGGTTGATCAATGGGTTGAGACTCATCAACTACCACAATTTCCCCTAAAACAACAATGATATGGAGAAGATTATGAATGACATTGTTAGCCTCAACTCTTTGATCTGGATCAAGAGAAAAAGGCTGAGCCTCCATATTAGCTGAGGAAGGAGTGTGAGAAACGGAGGGCATCGGCTGAGAAGAAGCCTTGGGCCAGCTTTTGAAAGGGCATTCTTCTTTAATTTCTTCTTCTTTAGACTCCTCGATTATGACTTTTCTCTTCTGGGATTTGACCTTGATTGGTGTAGGAGTTGGAGAAGATGGTTGGGAGGAGACTGTTGCATGGTTCTCTTTTTGTTACTTCATTCTTTCTGAAGATAAAAGGGAAGAATGAAAAGTAGAAAACTCATTGTGTATAAAAGGAAAGGAGGGAGTAAGATATGGTTTGTAACATCCCTAACTCTGAGGGTAGATCAGTATAAAAGGAAGTCTGGACCGAGACAAAGGCAAAATAGTAAATAGGTGAACTGTAGTAAAAGTAGAGGCGAAACTGTAATTATAAGATTATAATGGGAAAATTGTAATTAAGAGTTTATGGTTGTCAGGAGGGGCATTAGCAGAAAATCCCAATTCCGGGAATATGTAAGCCCTACGACACTAGTAGATAACTAATATACGTGTAATAATTTTATAACTAATATTTTCAATATATAATTTTAAATAAAAGTATGGGATTACTCACATGTAAATAATATCTCATGTAACTTAAAGTACCCAAATTAGTCACCGGATACGTTGAATTAATCCTCAAGAGTCCCATATTGTCTTTGAGTATGATAAATCTAGGGAAATAATCTTATGGAGATTAGATGATATGTCATGAGAGTAGCCATAGTATATGGCTAGAAATAAGCCACACTGGTCCCAATCGGTAGATTAATCACCATTATTCCTTCCAATAAATATCATAAAACTCTTATCCTCTCTTTTCTCTCCCTTATTCACAACCACATACTCACCGACACACCATCATCATCTTCTTCCTCACCACCACCATAGCCATGAGCTTCAAGCTCATGGTTGACGGCCTTCTTCGCTTCAAAACACTTTGCTCTTTCTATGAAAATTAATTTTTATCTCTTCTTCTTCAAAATTCCTCAAAGAATTAAAGGATTCAAGTGACTTATGGAGCTCTTATAGCCCTTTGATAGTGGTAGCCATTAGAGGAGGAGAAAACTAGGAGTTGTTTTTAGGTTCTTTGCTTCCATAGCTCCAAGAATATTGAGGTAAGTAACTCAAATCCTAGCTTTTTTCTTCTAATTTTTAATGCTATATATGTTGCTAAACCCTAGGTCTCTCACCTGCTTTTGATGATGGTTTTGTTGGCTTGTTGTTGATTGATATGGATATGTGATACTTTTGAGCCTATGAAGGTGTATTGAACTTGTTTGTATCATATATTATCTTGAGAGCTAGGATTTTCTTAATTCATTTTGTTCTAGTTAATTTGAGCCTAGTATATGCTAATAGAACTTATTCAGTGATCTAAGGTTAGTAAGATTTGGCTGATATTGAGAAATAATCTAAAGAGTCAAAATAACTCTAAAACAGAGAAGTTGCTGCTAAGAACAACGTGAACAATGCTCGATCCATGGGTAATATCTCAAGATAAGAAATTCTAATTGAAGTGAAATCAATTTTAAATGAAAATACAATCATAGGAGAGTATAACCACGAAATTTGAGCTCTATTAGGCTTAGGATGAGAAAGTTATGAATTTCCAAATTAGGCAGTGAATAAAGAACCATTGTCCTAACTAGTATGTGTTATAGTGGAGATAACTTTCCTTGTAAACCTCAATTTAAGTGCAACTACATTTTTTAGAAAGATAAAACATAGGGGAATATCTAGTAAAGTTTAAGCTTCAGCTTCATATTCCTAGAGAGTTGCTAAATCCATGAAATTTCCCAATGCTTTGGTCAGGTTACAATAGGGCAAGCCTAATAAGGAGCTCATAACTCTCTACCTAATCAAATTGAATGAAACTTCATTCAAATGAAAGATAAGACATATTATTATATTCTGGCAAATTTTGGTAATTTTATAACTAAAGATGAATTTTTAGGAATTTAATACAATTTAACTACTCGAGATGAGAATGTAAAATAGGGCAGTGGTGATATTTAGCAAAACTGCACTAATTGGGTGATTTTATGAGGCTAGAACCATTTCTCTTTGTTAGTTTAAGATGAGTCAAATATGTATACCAAAACTATCGGCCATCCAAGCCCAATTGGCATGGATATGAATTTTAGAACAAAACAGGACGGAAATAGAGTAAACTCATGAACCCTACTTTCAGACCTTAATATCTCGGACTCTTGAGCTTGAAATTGAATGGGACTAAGTTCAATTGAAACTTTAGTTTAAGTAGAGCCATATTGAAATGTTTTAGAATTTATTAACCTAAAATGGAATTACTATGAATTTTGTAATATTGCTGCTCATGTTTGAAGCTGAAATAGGACAGCCTCACTTAGGACAACGTAACTTAACTTATACTAGCTAAAATGTAATGGGACTAAGAGGGTTAAGTAAAGGATATGATAAGAAAATTCTCTATAAAATACAAGGGTCAAATGGTGAGGAATGGATTTATGGTGAATTTCTAAACTAAGGGTAGATTTCTAGTGGTTTATAACCTAAGTGTTTAGCTAGACATAGAAGCATGAGTTTAGGTTATGACAATCCTTATGGTTAAAGTACCACTAACGATATGTTTATGATAATGTTATATATTCTTAAGTATGTTATACTATGTTCCTTTTCTTTTGAGAATGTCATGCATGTACGAATATTTTGAAAGTAAAGTTATGAAACATGTGCAAGAGTTCATATAGCACCCTCATGCATGACCATGTACAAGAATGTATAAAGTGACATAAACTCACAAATTGATAAAGAGACATATCGAGCCTCCGTCTAGTAGTAGGTTAGGGTGATATTGTCATAAATGATTTACTTGGGCCAGTCCCTAACAAATTAAAGGGAATAAGTTGATGCGAGAGTTAGAGAAAGTAAATCCGATGATCACTTGTAGGAATAAGTTCAATCTTGAAAAGCAGTCTATTACCCAAAAGTGAGAGAGGCATTTCACTTTTAGGGGACCAAGTACAGATATTCAAGTTACAAGTTAAAGAAAGAGATGGAAAGATAAGTGCACTTGCATGATTCAGTCAACACGCATTTGCATATGCATTGTTCCTTTTTCTTATTATACCATACAACTATCATGATTATGGTTGGAAATCATACTTTTAATGCTGTTGTACCTGTTTTAAAAGATGCCAAGTGATTGCTAAAAGTAATCCACTTCGAGAGATGCAATTTCAAACTTAAAAATTGAACTTGTGCCTAAATGTACTTGTCCATATTTTTATAATAAACCAAAGCAGCTAGAATACTTACGATGACACTCTATGTGTTTAGTGGATTGGATGTACCTACTGAGAATTTCAAATTCTCACTACTTACTTGTATGTCTCCATAAATATTCCAATACAAAAAATAGGCTTCAAGTCTGCAACAGGATTTTTGGACTCGTACGAACCATAATATGTGGGCTTGAGTCCAACACCTGGAGTTTCAACTTGAGTGTCAAAGTAGAATGCGGGCACCTAATGTGAAGGATGCAGAATGAAACATATCCTACATTTGATAGTAATTATGTTTCAAATAAATTTGTACTTTAAATTATACTTCTTTTCTAAATTTAGGGTTGTAATCCTTATTTAGTAACGAAGTATGATATTCTAAGGGCCATATATTATGTTTTCTTATTTGAAGGTTTACATAGCAACTGTAACAACCTCTAAATATGTTTCCATGACTAAAGCATGACATATATGTTTGGAGGATATTACATAGTTATTCTTATTGTAGAGCTTTCCTACTCAGAAGCCTCAGTTGGGGTTGCCATTCTAAGAGGAGCTAGGGATATAAGGTTTCTAGGACTTCTCCTCACAGTAGCTTTGGGCCTCGGCTGAGAAAGGACATGAGTCTCCATATCCACAATTAGGATTTCTAGAAATATAGCAATAAAGATGGTAATATAATTGTCAGATAGAAAACAGGCATATTAGCTAAAAAGAAATGGGGTGTTTACCTTTAATAGTAGCAGATTTTATCTTGAGGACTAGTTGCCACTTGGCTTTGCTGTTTCCTTGCTAGCAACTGGCCAAGGAGGTTAGGAAGATTTATCGTGGCTAGTTCTAGTCAGCTTGGCAAGGTAATGCTCAGGTGTAGAGGTGAATACTTTGGTGAAGACGGATTTCCACCATTCTGCATAATGGGGGATCATTCCGGGATTAATGACGAAGGGTTTGAATTAAAACTCAGCAAGTTTGTTGTTGTTAGTGGTGACAAGCTCAGCTAACTCCAAAGTGTAGATAAAAGGCCTATCTTTTAAGCCCACCTCAAATTGGTAAAGGACAGGAACTCCTTGATACAAGTCAAATTACTGAGCAAAGTAATTTATATTATAGGACTCAACTGAAGTTTTGTTGAAGCAAGCGAGCTGAGGGGCGAACTCCATTAAGCAAATCCCTACTAATTAAAGCACTAATCCAATATGGAGCCACCTCAGCTAGTTCTTCTTTAAAGGCTTTTAGCAAATCCAACTAACCCAATCAGGACCATAAGAGTAATACAGAAAAAGGCAAATCTCGAAATAGGCTCTGGGCTTCATTTGAAATAGTAGATTAGCTATTTGAAAAGCTAAGAAGGTGGAGATGGGGACATTCTTGTAATGCAGGCTGTAGGTGGAAGCATCATGGACCAACTCAGCTGCGATAAAGCAATCTCGGTAGAACTTATGGAAGTATTCATTAATCCATAGAAACAAGAATCATTTGGGGCTTGAAATGGCTTTGGTGCCCTTGGCTTTCAGCCAATCAATCCACATTTTTAAGCCGTCATAAAACAAATATAGGAACAGTGCTCCTAAATTTACTGGCCTATCAGATACTATGGCAACCACATAATAAGAGTATTCATTGACCATGGCGAGAGAATTGCTACAAATAAAAAAATTGCAAAGCCGAAAGAAAACAAAGGCATTATGTTCAATTTTGCTTATATCGCCTTGTTCTTGCTTATACTCTATCATATATTTGCTATAGCCAGTAATTTCTTTGTATATGGGGCAGCCAAGATCTTCAAATTCTTCATCATAGAGAGTGGGTATATCCTTACCAATGTAGCCATTATTTGGCTTTAGCTAACCACACAATTCTTTGGGGCGTCTTGAAACTGAAAACCAATTTGTCGTGATTAGAAGCTTAAAGTCATCAAGAGAATGAAGGACTTTGTGATGTGAAGGAATAAACGGGGTTCTGTACATGTAGAGCCAAGAATGTAAGTGCATTAGGCCTCATTGTAATGAATGAAGACTTTAGCTCTAGGATCATCCTTTGGTAAAGGTTCTCTTATTAGGCACAATGATGAACCTCGTCAAGTTGATTTGGATTTGCCAACAAGAGCTTTAAGGGCTTTAGCTGATTACTCTATTCTATCAGCTAATCTTTGAGGGGAATGGATTGATAGATTAATGGAAGAACTCTTGAAGCCAGAAGAAGAAGAGCTTTGTGAAGGGTTATGAGCAGTTGAGCTATTAGGGTTTTAATAATTAGAGTGATCAGAAGATATTTTGAGTGATTAAAAGCAAAGAGCTTTGCAGAGAAGACGAAAACTTGGGAATGAAGGAGAGTTTAAAAAGTGGTTAAAAGCTAGAAGGAAGTATAGCCAAATATGCGAGAAAGAAGAAAGGGAAGGTCCACTCAATGAAGAAGAAGGAATAGTAACGGTAATGTGTTTAAATATATTACCTAGCTTATTAAATAGTCGTTAGCTAGGAAATTTATAAGGCATATGTTGGCACCATAATTAATAATTAGGTGAAGGTTACAGAAAGCTTGGTGTAAATAATTGTGGGCTAGCAAATGTGAGTTGAGGGACAGAATTAGGCTTGATTCAATGACAAAAGTGGGTCAAGGAAGGCATTCTGTCCATAAGGCATGCATTAGTTTGAGAATGAATGAATTGGGCTAGGAGATGGAGCAAAGCCTAATTAGTAAAAAGAGAAGGAGTTAATTGGAGACTGGCGCCAAAATTGAGGATAGTTACCACAAACTAAGAAGGTGGATGCATGGGGATTCAATTGAAAGCCACTAGTTACATGCAGTAAAATGTTAGTAAGGATTTCAGATGATATAACAAAGCTTTTATGAGTAGAAATAAAGAACGATATTCACACATCATGCCAACCTAGCTTTCAGTTTATTTTTCCTTGTTCATTTTTTGCTTTCCTTAGTATTATGTATTTAGGCTTTTGTTTACTTTTGTTTCAATGTTAGGACTTTGGTTTGTATGAATTCTTAGTACATTAATTCAAGCTCAATTTCTACTCAATCTTTGATTGATCGATCTTACTCAAAGATATGCTTATGTGAGTTATTTGAGGAGTCCATTTGTTAAGCGATAGAATACCCATCTTGGCACAAATCGCCTTTATTAAGGTAATCTTTGGGAATTTTGTTTTCGAATAAATTTCCTAGAGAGATTTATTCTAGTACATTTTTATTCAACAATAATATTTGATGCTTAGGGTTAATTTGATGATAACATCATAATTCTAAAATAACAATTTTCTGCTTATAATAAAAAATTTCAAAAAATTGCTTATGATTATAAGCTATTTTTTAACTTAAAATTATTATATTTTGATTATAAACGATATATTTTTTAATACCAAACATGATATATTTTTTAAAAACAACTTTTTTACTTTAGAAAAATAAAAAGAAGAAGCTGTTTTTTGGATACAAAACATCCACAAAGAATTCAATACACGTTACTTTATGATTTTAAAATTGACATGATTTTCTATACGTAACATGTAGCTAAGGGAAATAATTTCTTGTATTTTATTTAAAAATTTTCAAACTATGAATATATTGTTATTTTAAGGTTCAATCAAAATCCAAAAGATCCACCAATGTGAGGTTGGTCAAGGTGATAAGTGCCTCAATTTCTTAGCCAAAAGTCTCGGGTTTGAGCTCTGGAAATAGAAAAATCCTCTCTATGAGATTCTTACCCCTTTCAAGGACCTCCATTGGGTTAAGTTAGATTAGTCAGATTTCTGATAATAGGACTTAGATACCGATAGTTTTATCAAGATCAAAAAAAAAAAAAATCCAAAAGACCCCAGCAACTTTAAAGTCAAGCTATTTATGCATGAGTTTTGAATGTGTTATGTAGTAATGTCCAATGATAATGATCAGTTACCTGAGAATGGTGGTAGTTCTAGTGATGATGGTCCTTCTCTTACATCACAGCCATGGGGGTATATCTACAAAAACTCCAATGCTCAAGTCAACTGTGGTACAAGGATGATTATGACTATAAGACAACACGTACATTTTTTCATTTAGTTGAGTTTGTTATCTATGCCTCCGTCATTAAGGTTAGGTTTTTTCTTAGGTGGCCATATTGAGATTCTCATTCTGGGAGGACGAGGATTTGGGGAATCAATGCCAAAATTAGGGAAATTCCCTTAATTCCCAATATAATGTCAAATTCCTTTCATTAATGTGAAATTTTGTTTCTGGTCCATAAAAAAATATGAATCTTGGGTGGAGTCTCGATCCTCTGTTGATGCAGTGGTTGGGCTTATGTCCAATTGGCCCAATAATGACCTCGGGCCTTTGGAACGTGGCTGGCAACAAAAAGGAAAAAACCTCCTTCGCCAACTGACGTAGATCGAATTCTCAGATAAAGTGCACAAAGTCTCCTTAAAAATTTTAAGTTATATATGTAATTTATCTTTTGAGTTTTTAAAAAGAAATGAACATGTAGGAAAATATTTAATAAAACAACACAGATAATAAATAAATAGAAATAAAAATTATCCCCAGATAATAAATATTAAGAATACTGAAATTAGAAAATTAAAATAAATAAAGAATACAATGAGAATAGAACTGCTTATCAGTACCGTTGTGGCTGAGGCATGTTAGACACTGAGTTTAAGATTATTTTACTACTACTAGTTAATAACTTGGTGTATATAGCTTTATGATTAATACTTCTCAAGATATAACAGTCACTTTTCATTAACTTTGTACTTGAACTAATAAGGCTATAAAAACAACTTACAAAGATTGTTCAATGGAACTAGAAAATATTATAGAAGAAGATGAATTTTAAGAGTCGATAGAAAATTGTTTCTTAGAGTCCTCGTATGTCCACGCACAGCTTAGAGCTATATATGACCACTATTTATAAGAAGATAAATAAGTGCCGTTGCCCAACATTTTAGTAAATATTAAGTAACATTGTAACATGTGCTCCAACGTCTACTTGCAAAAGCTCATTAAAGTTTTCCTGAGTAACAGCCCAAAAATGGTTGGAAAGCATAAGGACATGGTCTCATAAAAAGAACCACGCGAATCTTTAGGAATAAAGATTTGTTCAAGAAACTAAATGTCACTAAGTATATACTAACGTTAATAAGCATTAAATAATAATAATAATAATAATAATAATAAGCATTAAATAATAATAATAATAATAATAATAATAGTAATAACAAATTTAAAATATAAAATAATTATAAATAAAATACAACAAAACATGGGTTAAAACCCTAGAGAAAATAATTATTGAGAGGATCTCTTAATCATAACAATACCTAACTATAGGGATACCTTAATGGCCAAAAAAAAAAGTCCTATTCATTCTTTACTAAATATTTTCTTTTTGATAAAAAGACTTTGTCCAACCGACATCTATTTAGCCAGTGAAAATCGTTGTATTATTAACCACACATGCTGACATAAATTTTTCACTTCAACTAATTAAGTATCTAATTTTCAGTGGCAATCTAGGAAAACTTGTCTAAAAATGTAAATGGAAAAACTCTAACTTCGTCCCAGAGTTTTTTTAGTAATATTTTAATTTCGTTTCAAAAGTTTTTTTTATTTTAATTTTATTTTGAATGTTTTGATAAAATTTTAATATTATCCCTTTCGTTAACACCAACATTTTACTAATAGCGACTGTTGTTTTAATTCTAACATGTCGATTTTTATCTCAAGTGAATATCATATTATCCATGCAAGAGATCTATTTTCATCTAATTATATTTACTGAAATGAATTAAGTCTTATTTGTTTGTCTTAACTCTGAATACTAAAGTTTAGAAATTAGGAATGAAAAACTTTTGCACATATAACATTATATCCGCACGAGATAAAAAAAAAAATATCAAAACAAGGTCAATAATTTGTATTAGAAAAACTGACAACATCAGCAAAAAGAATAACATTATAACTTTATCAAAATATTAGTGACAAACTTTAAAAAAAAAAAACTTTTAAAAATGAAATCAAAATTCGTTAAAAGATTAGAGGAAAAAGTAGAGCTTTTGCCAATATAAATTTCTGGTATACAAGTTCTCAAGAAATTTTTCTCAGACTGATATGATGGAAACCAATCAACTATTCAATATGACGCCCATCCTACAATTTTCTTTGGTTAGATGAATATCTAGCTGGTGAACATAAGTTTTTTCTGGCATATATTAGTAAACAATGGATCGCTGCTTTGATTATTTTTAAAAATTAAGGTGATAAAACGCACATAACTTGAAGTTTAAGAGAATGCCTTCTTTTGTTTTTCCAACACATTTAATTAGCAAAGATCAATTAATATTGGAGGGATATCTTTTAGTTGTTTTCAAAGCTTGAGCATAAAATCTCAAACGATCCAAAGTTAGTGAGAGTTTTTGCACTTAACTTTATCTATATTACATCCTCCAATTGCAAACAAGCAGCTGGCTGAACTATTTAAATAGGTCGTGTACTCGTATTGATGAAAAAGTAATACATGGTTCGAAACTTCAAACTCAACATACTTATAATTTTTAATAATGAAAGAGAATCATGTCAATGCAGAAACTATTTTCCCCTCCAATAGAAAAGAGATATCATGCAAAGAGATATCATGCATTGTCCCCGTTTTGATGGATCTCTTTCCACCTTGCTTGATCAATATTTGTCTTGAAATTTGATACTTTACATCCTTACACAAGGTGATGAAATAACTTGAATAAGGAAAATAAATGTGAATAAAAAGATATTTAATCTCAAAGATATAAAAGATTAAATTTATTTAGAAAGATTACAAAAATTTTATCTAGGAAAAATAATCTTTTAATGCCATATAATAGATAAAAGTGTTTTTAATTAGATTTTAATTCTATAGTTGTCACTTATTTAACGAGAGTAAATAACTATTCAACGACAAATAATACTTATTCATGAATGAGATTTTATAAGTAAAGATACTAATAGTTAGGGAAAAATTGTAATTAAATAACTATTAAGTAAAATTTATTATCATGGAATAATTAATAGTCATATATGTAATTTTATTATATGCATATATATTAAGATATATAAAAGTAAGAAAAAATTGAAAATAAATATTTTTTTTATTAATTGATTATTAGTTCTAGGTTTAAATGCCATTTTGGTCCCCATAGTTACACCAAATTTTGATTTTGATTCCTATAATATTTTTCTTTTAGTATAAGTCCCTATAATTTTTTGCCATTTGGGGGTTGATTCTTGAGAGACCAAAAATCAAAATAAATTAAACTACAAGGAACTATCATTTATAAAAAAAAATAGGGACCAATCTTTATAAAAACAATAACTATAAGGATCAAAATCTAAAAAGATAAAAATTATAGTGGCCAATAATTGATTTCAAGGATCAAAATTCAAATTTTTCACACTTTAAAGACTAAAATCTAAATATAAAAGTTACAGGGATTAAAACCAAAATCAGTGAAAACTATAGGAGCTAAAAACTCGTTTAAACCTTAATTTTAACCGAAGCACTAGCGGTTATAAATAAAATTTATATGATACATAAATAATTTACAAACATATAACATTATAAGCAAATTTAAGTTACTTACCACTTCAACTATTTCTTTGTCATGATATTAACAAAATGGTCATGTGCTGGCGCCTAATATCCTCATCATGTCTGTCTAATAGTCTTAGGCCTCACGCATAGCCATTAATGGGCTTTAGGATCAAGTTACTCAAACTTTTAGGATTTTGTTGAGTTGTGTTTTAAGATAAACATCGATATTAAATAAAATGTAGAAGTATTTAATTTTTGAAAATAAAATATTGAATATTTTTCCGTTAAGCTATTATTTAATCCATTCTTCTTTGCTTATTATTATTTTTTATTAATTTTATAAAAGAATATATAAGACGAAAAGGGGATAATTCACAAGGATTGAATACTCATATTTAGTGCATCACCGTGCCTCGTAATATCATTGTCTTCACTAAATGACACATATGCGAAGCTAAAAAATAAATAGACAAAAAATTACGGAGAAAGTAAAATAATTTAATGAAATATAGGAAATTCTTCTTAACATGAGAGACATGTCACCGAAATCTTATTTTTTTCAATTATTGTTAGCATAGAAAAAAAATGGGATTACACGCCTTTGTATTCGATCCAAAATGTGCATTTATAGTAGTAGCTTCTAGAAATTGGGTCTTTTAAAGTTGTTGAGCAATTGATCAGAGCAGAATCCGCATTAGGTATAAGTAATAATTTTAAGGAGTGGAGCAAGAGTTTTTTAATTCTATATTGTTAAATGTTTAATACATGAAATTATACATTTAAAATATAATTAAAATAAGAGATAATTTTAGCCAAGATAGCTGAGGCGACAATAATATAAAGAAATGTTTCTTAGGGTTTAGTAGACGAACATTTTTCTCAGTCCGAGATTACTTAACAATTCCTCTAGTTTGATATATGTTGACGTCAATATTTTAGATGCTTTTAATATATGCTTGTAATCTCCAATGCTCCACTCTTTTGCTGTAGTGTTGAGCCCTCCTTTGGTTACTTATCACAAATAAAAAAAAAAAAAAAAAAAAGAGAGATTTTAGTGATATAAATTTAAAAAAATATAAAGAGTTATGTGTTAATAATTATATATTTTAGTTATACAATTGATGAATTTAATAAAAAAAAATTTATCTATTATTAATTATATTATCATCGTCACCATATTAATGAGAGAAATGTAGCGATCCCCATATGTTCAAAAAGATATCTAGATATTACATATAATAATGCTTCTAATGCCTAAATATAATATAACAAACTAATTGGGATATTCTCCATTTCTCATTTTCTTTCACAACATACTCCTCCCAAGAATAATACCCCCCACTTTTATTAGGAAATAAATTATATTATGTGAACACTATTATGTGTAAATTTTTATTACTAGTTTCATTTCATCGTGCGCTCCATACTAAATCCCACTTTTCTTATAAATGATGAAAATCTATATATAACCATATCATAAAAATTTCACTTGAAAAAATGCATTCCCTCTTCAGTACCAGCACCACCATCACCAATTACTTCCTCATCATTACTTCCAAATCTATTATTGCTGAGAGTGAGTGGATTCTTGAAACTTCCATTCTTAACTTAAGTGCTCTGCAGGTGAAGGATAGCGCTGCTGCTTCATTCTGCCAAGTTCTTAGCAGGTACCACATAACCACTTTGCCTTAGCTTTGTGGAAAGTGTCCTATACCCACTTGGTGGACACTGTATTACGTGGCAGACCAAATGCAATTGGTTTTGATTAGGGGTTTAGTTTAGGTGTGCCTTTGCGTTGTTACATGATTGTGATCCATAAATAACCATTCAGCTCTACATTGATCACCTTATTAGTTACATGCACACCAAGATGATCTCATCACAAGCAAAGGAAAAGTTTCTCAAATCCATATATAGTCCAATTTTCTATGGGGAAGGGGCGTGTGTTTGGCCTTTTTCTGGAATCTATAACCTTGTCATGATCAAGATTCTATGTTTAACCTAATCTACTTATTGACGTTGCTGACGGGAATCAGCGTAGAAAATTTTAGTAACAAGCAAGTAGTGTCAAGACTAGCTTAGCTAGATGCTTGTCTTTAGCACCTTACTAGTTGGGGATTTAACAGGACTAAGTAGTATTATGTTCCCTTTATCTCCTCTCTTTTTTAGAGGTTTTAGGGAGATTTCTATAAGCTGAAGCGTTGTTTACCTTCTTAAAGTTAGATTGTTTATATAGAAGAAGTAAGTGGAAAATTATAGTATACCCAAAAAAAAAAGGGTGCAAAATTATAACTTTAATTAAAGGAAACTTTGTTATAAGGGTATCAGAAAGAGTAAAATTTGCAAAAGCGTTAACCTTCAAGGGTCGATGTTGCTTATGTCATATGGTTTTTGATTTAAAAGCATTGTATATCTAACTTTATTTAAAGTATGTTTGCCTAAACTTGTATGTATATAACTGTGAGATCTAGCACATTGTGAGGTTTTTGCTTTAAAGTATGCTGCTTATGTTGTATGGTTTTTGCATTAAAAGCATTGTATTTATCAATTTAATGCTTCAAAAAAAAAAAGATCTATTCTTTCATTCACATGACAAGTTTACTGTCTGAGAGTCATGAATTCATAGAACAAAGCCCATGATTAAACTCATCTCAAAAAATGAGAACTCCACCCAAGAAGAAGCACGATCCATCACGCTTAAACTAATTAAATCATGTCTATAAACAAGGCTTCAGGCAAGGCTGAAGGACCCTCCATATGCAAAACGACATTACAAGGAGTTCTAGGTTCTCTTTTCTTTCCCCCAGCTTCTCAGCATTTCGCAAATACTCACCACCTTACTCGTGAACAGGCCTGGAGTAAATGAAAACTTAGAGCACCGAAGAAAAAGTATACATGCAAAATGTTTTAAGCAGGATATTGTAACGGAGTCTCGGACGCAAAGACCACTGTACAAAGTTATGAAGGCAAGAACGCAGATGCATGTGACAAACAATTAAGCAACATGTACGTTATGTTTATGTTGGAGATTTAGGAGTGGTTACTAACATTTGAGCTGATGAAACAGAAAGAAATAGAGAAATAAATCAGGAAATAAGGAAGAGGTGATTACAAAACGAAATATAGTGAGGCGTCGATTAGTGTGTAGTAGAAGCAACTCAATGATCTAAGCTTGAGGTAAAGATCAGGTGAAGCCCATGCATACCCGGGCGTAATAAAATTAGGCCTTCTTTTATACACATGATAAGATAAGGCATTATAGTATAAGATTTCATAATATAATTAGGCCTAATCTATAAAGTCTGTTAAAATTTTAACACTAACAAAGTATTTAATATGACATTGTAGATATATTATATTAATTAAAGGACTAATAGCATAAGTGATTAGAAAAATTAATGAATGTAAATTGTATTAAATAATATTTATATTAAATTTATGTTAAATAACATTCAGTATAAATTATCGTTTTATATAATAAAAATTAATGAATATTTATAAGAAATATTATAAAAATAATTATTTAAATCATATTATTTATTTTTAAACTTATAATTAAATAATTAATTAAAATTATTATTTTATTCCAATTTTATTTTTTAAAATTCTTAATTATAATTAGAATTATTTGTGATATAACAAAAGCATAACACACACACACACACAGAGATATATATATATATATATATATATATATATATATATATATATATATATATATATATAATTATAATGTTATAGTAAATACTATATAATATTAAAATTTTATGAAATCTTAACCCTAATTTCATAATCTTTACTCAATACTATAAAACATCGATATTTATAATATCTTTATATGCAAAGACTCCTTAAAAGTCTATCCTAATTAAGTTGTAACTTTAATCATAGGCAAATTACATATAAAAATAGTTTAATTAAATACTCTCATCAGGGGTATGTAAAACTTCACGGCTTATGACGTTTGAAATGTCACGGTTCCTTTTCTGAGAAATTACCAGAAATTTGAGCATATTTCAACCTTTGAAGATATTTTGCCCTGCGGGCTCTAGCAGGACATAGTCATTTTTTATATCAGAAGCTTTTCTTATATCCTCAGCTAGCTATTCCCAAACCTGGTACAACTATTTTCTTGGAACCTCGGCACAGAAAAATTTTTAGTTACTTTAATAGCAAGAACAAGTTGTACTTCTGTATGGCATTCTAAACAATTATTAACCCTTGTCCCATTAAATCGACCATATATAGACAACCTTATAATGTTTTGCACTAAGTTATATTTATATTCAAATAATTAAAATCTAAATCTCTTTTAATAATGTCGATTATAATTTTTCTATATCTCCTCTATCTCTCACCATTGAACTACTCTCTATCTTATCTATTCTTTTTTCTGGGATATATCTAAAGTTTCTCTACATATGTCGTAACACTCTACCAAATGTAATACTATGCTTAAGTTATAATGTTATATTCGGTAGTTTGTCACGGATGCTAATCTTTTTTTTTTTTAATTTCTTTATGCTCCTTTAAGAAGAATTAAAATTTATAAAATGAAGTTAATTGATATTATGTGAGTATACATTTACTTATAAAGCGCATATTGTCCTGTGAATGCCACCAATAAAATAAAATAAAAAAGAGAGTATTTCATAAATTGTATATACACATGATCTCATGCATTCATGTATACATATAGGCACTGAGTACATTAAATAGGACCGTCAAAACAGATACTCGATCCTTATCCATGAATATCATCTCAGTATGAGTCCGCACATGGACCTGCTAAAACTAGCATGAATACATGAGAGTACAAGGTGAACAAAACAAAAACTATATATGTGGCTCAAAGTCGTATAAAAGACATCAAAAGAGGGCCATTCTATACAATGAAGTTGCCTCCAA
This sequence comes from Pterocarpus santalinus, assembly GCA_031439595.1. Classification (NCBI taxonomy): domain Eukaryota; kingdom Viridiplantae; phylum Streptophyta; class Magnoliopsida; order Fabales; family Fabaceae; genus Pterocarpus; species Pterocarpus santalinus. Next base: position 22,807,824 of record CM062532.1, on the reverse strand, counting down.
ATACTAATAAGCTCCGCTAAGCGCATTCCGAAGAGATGAGTCCGTTTGCCATGATGTTCCCGGACTTGGGGTCACCTAGTGCCTAGCCATTGTTTGGGGCTAAAGATGAAGTAGAAGAGAAATCCATCATCTCTAAGGGATTGCTCTCAAAGAATCCTTGAGGTACATACTGGGAGGTGGTGTAGGTGGTTATGCCTGGTAAGGAAGGATAGGGTTTGGGTGTGCTATATACAAAGGAACTCCCAAGAAAGGGGTAACAGGATCAAAAAGAGGACTAAACATGGGTACGACAAACGCACGTTGAAAGAATATATACAAGTGGACTCGGGAGGTATTAGTCAAGTACAAGAAATCCATGAACGGCTCGTAATGCTAGTGCCACTTGGGCACCTCAGCGAAGAAGACCATCACCACCATCATCACTGTCTAAGAATGACACAGACATATGATATGATGAGAATTTAAACAATTTTTAGTAGGATTCTGTAATGTCCTCCCTTATACAATACTATGCTTAAGTTATAGTACCACACTCAGAAGTTGTTACTGTTATCTGGACGAACCTTGTCTAACAGCTACCTCTGGCTGTCGTCAATACTCCTTCAACTATTTGGAGATAACATAGAAATAGGAGTGAGAATTGAAAATTCTTAGTAGGATTCCTTATTTACCATATATCATATCATTGTTATTATCTCCAACTGCTTCAGTTTATTAAGAAAATGTGAACATGTTATGTAATCTATCCAATTTAACAGTTCAAAAATATATTATTCAAAGCAGAGTTTATCTTATTCAAGTACTTGAATCACATTGCAATTATATGATCATTTCATATCTCATAATTAGCATAGCAGTCACAGCACTTACAAATATAGTAAATTTTAACATAATAAGAAAATCAGAATATATATATATGCAAATGCAATTGTATTTTTATTTAACCTTCCTTTACTTTTCTATAATTCTCTTCCATGACATACCTAGGCATTACGTATTACCATTCCTAGGATATCTACTTGTGTCTGCACATGAGCATTACGTATCGCTGTCCTCAGAGTCTTTCTTAATTGCCTTTACTTGTTATGCATATTCTAGAGTATGATCACCATGTCATACTCTATCGGAATGTGATTGCCATGTCACATTCATTAGGATATGCCCATCATGCCATTAGAGTATAATCATCATGTTATATCCCATCAGGGTGTGATCGCCATATCACACTCCTTAGTTGTGTTTATCATGTTATATTCCAAAGTACGATCGCCATATCATACCCCATCGGGGTGTGATCGCCATGTCACACTTCTTAGAAATATAGAATCTTCCTCATATCTTTTAACTGCCTTCATAGAGAGAGATCTAAATAATTGCCTCCAAGTGAAAGGATCCAATCTCACATATTCATGTATCTTCTTCTTTTTCATGCAAAGATGTTGTCTTTCATAAAAAGAATCATGATTATATTATCATGCAATGTTTATATCTATTGTAGTGCACTTACTTTCAAACAATCTTGCATGTCGGATTTCATATTCATATCATAAATCTTCTTAACATAAGCTATCTTAACTTTATAAACTTTTACCGAAAATTTGGCAGCATAACGGATCAAGTCTGTTTCCTCATGAATAGTGCTAGCTACCCAGACAATCATTTAGATAGAAAATCAACATAATACATCAACCATTTCAATACTCATACAAAACTTGTAGCCTTTGCATTTAAATTGATATTCTCCAATTTCGTCAATTCTGCCCGTTTTTAGAAATTAAGCCATAATTTATGTGTAACTCATTTAAATCTAAATTTTGGATATATTAGAGCTTTATGTATCTATTTTCTAACCTCTTTGGTCCCATTTAATTTTGATAACTATAATTTAAGTTATTAGGGTTTTACCTTAGTCTACCCTCTAGCCAGCTAGATTTGCACCTTCAAAAATAAAAATCTACCAAAAATCGAATTCTACTTGGATTCCTATAAAACCTATGTGTTTTTAAAACTTATTGAATCAATTTTCATATCCTAGAAGTTCCACTTTGTTTGCCTAAGGAGAACTTAAGTTGTGAGCTCATGAAGTTGATGAGACTGGACTGCCCTGTCTTTGTTCCACCAAATCAAGGGGCAACTTCAAGAATTTTCTGGGAGTAATAGGGGCCAAATTTAACTCTAAAATTTTTATGTTGCCCTATGCGTAATATTTCTAATAAAATTGGTTGCACTCAATTTCAAGTAGTATAGGGTAAGTTATACCCTTCACAACCTGTACTGCCTAGAATAGAACATGGGATTCCTAGATAAACTTCAAAAAATCATATCTCTCTCAATACTAATCCAATGACCTTATAATTTATATGTATAGAAATCCCTAGAAGTCTAGTTTCATTTAAAAATAATCTCTTTAAATTTTAATAGCCGGAGGATGGTCTGTACATCTCGCAAGTACGGACAGCTTAGGGATTTCTTGAAAATCCTGATTCTGTTTTGGGTATTTCTAGTGATTCTCACTTAAGCTTCAAGTTAAACCAAATAGAACCATACCAAATCAACCTTAAACCACCTCATACACATCATATTCATGAGTAGAAAGGATTAGAAATAGTCACTAATCTAAGAACAACAATCAAAACAAGTGAATCCTACCTCTAATAAGTAGATTTCTTAACCAAGATTGGAGTTTATGGACAAGGGTATCGGTGAGATCTTGAGAGAGGATGAAATGGAGAAGGAGTAAAAGAGAGAAGATGGAGGAAAGACTGGGGGTGTGAAGGCCAAAACAAATAAGGAGAAAGGAGGAAAATTTTTGGGTTAATGATGGTGGTGGCTAGATGTTTAAAACCTCATTGGTCCTTGGCATTTGTGGTTCAAATTGAACCAACAATCTTCCTTGTGTTGTGGCTGCCCATGCGCCACTTTTAGAGGCAAGGTGGATGAGTTAGTGACCATAGGATCTAGGGTCTTTAGTTGAATAATTCTATTGATTCGGTTCTGACCGTTTGAAATACCGAAATTCAACTGGTTTTCCGCCAACCGGCAACTTATTTTCTATCTATTTTTGCTAAGGTTTTCTAATTGTCTACTCTAATACTTCTTAATCCTAATCCCTCTAATTAACGTATAATTAATTTTTAATTATTCTTACATATTTAATAAAATCAAATAGATCGACTAATGGCATAAATTAAACGTTTTAAAAATTTTCGAACATTACATATTCTCTATCTAGTACATACCAACATCGCAACAATTCCTAGTTGCTTCAGTTTAGTTTTATTATGAAAATTGTGACCAATAAAGTAAATGTCTTAATTCATAAATATAAAAAATGGCCTGAAGTAAAGTTTCATTTTACTTAAAAAATTAATAAACAGAAAAGAACACATATGATAAATAGAATAAATATCACAGAGAATAATTTAAAATTCAAACTAGACTACAATTAATTACATGATATACATAAGTGAGTGTAAAATAGAAATTTCAATGTAGATGCATTTGACTCTTAACCTTTCTTGACTTGAATTTTATAAATTTTCATACTTGGTCTCCTAGGAGTTTTAGGCCATATAACTCTTGGATAATAGTCTATTTCTCAGGATCAAGCTCGTTTTTATACAGGATAGCCGAGCTTATTTTCTCGACTTTCCCACCGATCTATTCTCCTTAATTTCATTCTAGAGCTGACCCAAGTGATATGGAATCCTTATATTTCTCATAACTTATGTACTTATGACTAATCATACTTGAGGGATTTAAACTTATAATGCACCATTTATATGTATTCTGCCGGAATTTCGACAGTGTAATGACTTAAAATACGCATCCCCAAAAATGCAAAGAGACATTTTCAACCAAAAATCAACAAAATATTACACTAACATTTTATCAATATAATAGAGTTGCATCGTCAAGATTTTAATCCTTGGGCATTCATGGCATAAGAGTGTTCAAATACTTAAAATTTACATTTACACTTCAATCTCTTAAATCTGCCCTATTTTAGAAATTGTGCCATAAATTCATTTTAACTTATTTAAATCTGAAATTTTACTGAATTGTAGCATTTTTTGTCTATTTTTAGTTCTCTTTAGTCCCACTAAGTTTTGATGAGTATAAATTGAATTATTGAAATTTTAGTCAAGGTTGCCTTTTGTTGGATAGACTTGAGTTCTTAAATATAAAAATTTGCTAAAAATCCAATCTTCATTGATTTTATCCAAAATTTACATTTGGATAAAGCTAATTGAACCATCTTTCATTCTCCATATGTTTCATTTCAAAAGGATGAGTAGAGCTCAAGTTATGGGCTCCTAAAATAGACTGTTCTATAATGCCCTATCTCAACCTGAGCAAAACATAGGGTAATTTTGAAAAAATTTTGGGAGCAATGTACTTAAGATATGAATCTGAAATTTTTATAACATGAGCATATATGTGTTATCTACCTAAAAATATTAGTTGTACTAAATTTGAAGTTATGTAAGATGAGTTATGCCCTTCAAAACCTATACTAGTTAGAGCAGTGGATACGATTCAAGAGGTTATTTCAAAAATTCATAACTTTCTCATTTTAGGTCCAATGAATTAAAGTTTATATGGTTGGAAAGTTCTGGATGTTTAGTTTTATCTAAAAATAGTTTCATAAATTTTTAACCTCTATAGGTCAAAACATACTGTATGCAGTACGATCAGGTCCTAAGCTTTAGAATTTCAACAAGCCAGTTTGAGTTTTCTTTTTAATTTCCTAATCAACTATCCAACCCAACAAGAATTTCCATGGCTAATCAATTGAAATAAGTCATAAAATCATCATACCTCATCGTATTAAAGAGGAACATGAAAACTTTAATCAGCTACATAACATTTATTATCAACGAGACTCAATAAATCATAACTAGATTCCAAGTTTGAGCTAATAAAGAGTAAGCTTTGGGTGATGAGAATTGAGTAGGATGAAGAAGTGAAGATGAAGAAGTGAAGTTGAGAAAGAAAATGGATTGAGGGAGGTCAGGTTGAAGGCCAAAATTTTGAGGGGTAAGTAGGGAAATTTTGATTTGTTGAGTCATAAACTAGGTGACTCATTATAATCTAATTGGTGGATATGTAACTCAAGTTAGATTCTCTTTAGCTTCCCCCATCTTGTGACTAAATTTGTGCCATCCTAAGGGAGTGTTGTGGCTCAATTTTAGCCATTCAAATTAGAGATTTAACTGGTATTCATGTGATCCTATAGTATAAGTTCCTATTGACTCGGTTCTTGTGTTACAAAATACTGAAATCAAATCGATTTTTCCCAACTTAGTATAACACCCTCCTAAGCACAGTACTATGCTTAAGTCATAGTACCATACCCTGGAGCTGTTACTGTTACCTGAGCGGACCTCGTCTGACAGCAACTTCAGTCGCCTTTGGAAACTTATAAAATCATCTGGAGACAACATGGAAATAGGAGTGAGAATTATAAAATTCTCAGTAGGATTCTCTAATTTTCATACATAGTGTCATCATGGTCGTCTCCAGTTTGCTTCGGTTTATTTTGAAAAAGATGAACATGCAGCACAAACTGTTTAATTTTACATTTCGAAAAATGTCTTGTCCGAAGCAAAGTTCATTTTTACTCATATACTGGTCCTTTGGGGAAGTGTACACAAGATTAATTCATGAATAATACCATGGATAGTGACTCCAACATATAACCGCACATAGCATTAATCTACTGGAAACATAACATCTGTACCTAACTTAACTTGCACTTGAATTCATACATATACATAAAATTTGCTTTTCTTTCATTCGGTACTTACACTAGCTGGGTCATGCCATGCCTCATGCAAGTTCCGTCTCTGGTACATACGCTAGCTGGGTCGGTGCTAGGCCTTATGTGATTGGGGTGTTTGCATATACTTTAATATTTAGTCTTTAATCTTTTACTTGGCACACCTAGGCGTTACGTATCGCTGTCATTAGGGTGCATTTATTGCCCTTGGGTAACCTGGCCTTGGAGTGAGCTCGTCAGCATCACCCGTGACCGTCGTCACACCGACTCACCCGCAAGGGGATTCACGTGCCTCTAGTCTTGGAGGGATCTCATTCTGGTCACGTGCCTCTAGTTGAAGGGATCTCTTCTGGTCACGTGCCTTAAAATTGAGGGATCTCATCTGACCACGTGCCTTCAACATAGAGGGATCTCATCTGACCACATGCCTTCAACATAGAGGGATCTCATCTGACCACGTGCCTCCAAGGTAGAGGGATCTCATTGTTTTAACTGCCTTCACAGAGAGGGATTCAAGTGCAACTGCCTCCAAGTGAAGGGATTTCATATCTTTATCATTTAACTGCCTTCACAGGGAGGGATTTCAAATAACTGCCTCTAAGTGAAGGGATTCACATTCAATATATTCACATTCTTTCCTTCTCAAACATATTCAAGCATAGTTACATCACTTACCCTCACATACCTCATAACATAATTATGTCATTCTTAAATATAGGGTTTCTATATACCCATTCATATTTCAATTCATCCTTACATTTAAACATTCATAACTTCTTAGACCTCAGTAGAATCCGGCAAAGATAACGGATCAGGTCCGTTTCCCCATGAATAGTGCCAGCTTTCACGGGCAAATCAGTCATAACAACATAATCAACTTAACACACACATATATATATATATATCAATATCAAACTGGCCATCCTCAACTCAAACTTTATATGTTTCCCTAATACTTGTGAAATCTTCAATTGGGTCACTTTGTGAAACTATCACTTTGGCCATTCTGCTACCTTCTATTCGGTTCTGCCCGAATTTCATATGATCCACTTTTATTTCTATTCAACTCATTTAGATCTGAAATTTGGATATATCATAGCTCTATATGTCTACTTTCTAACCTCTTTGGTCCCATATCATTTCGATCCATATAACTCAAGATATTTAAATCTTACCTCAACTCGTTCAGTCACTAGCCCGAGTTACACTCCTGGAAGTATAAATTCACTAAAAATCGAAACTAAGCTCAAATCATGCGAAATTGGTCTCATATTGAAGCTAACAGGACAACCTTTCATTTGCCACAAGTTTCACTCCATTTGCTTAAGTATACCTTGAGTTATAAGTCCTGAAAGTATACCTTTCTGAACTACTCTGTTTTGGTCTGAATTAGACATAGGGCAACTTCCTCGAATCACTGGGAACAATTGGAACCATAACAAACTCGAAATCTTATATTGGGGTATTCCTCTGTGTGTAAGCTTTCTAACAAAACTGGTTTCACTCAATTTGGAGTTGTATAGGGTGAGTTATACCCTCCTCAAGTCACCCTGCTCGGATGAAGGTCCTGAACCCTAGGCCAAACTTCAAAAATTCGTATCTCTCTCAATATTAATCCAATAACCTTATATGATATAACTATGGAAAGCCCTGAATGTCTACTTTCAGCTAAAAATGGTTTCATCGGATTTGACCGATTGTAGGCGGCGCCGTACACTCCGTCGTACGGACTGCCGTGGAATTCTCACTCAGGCAGCATCCCAACCCATCCATTTCTTCTAATTTTCTCCTTCTAATCATAATTCTAATTCAAAATCTACTATGAATTTAATCATAATTCATCATAATACATCCAATAATTCATCAAATACACAAAGAAGAGTTCAATCTCATGCAATCATAGGGCAAGGAATTCAAGAGTAGAAGTAGAATCCTACCTCTTTGGAGTATGATTTGAGCTAGGTGCTGAAACTTGGAGTGTTAGAGCCTTACTAAGCTTGAAGGAGTAATGGAGTTGAAGAAGAGAAAAGAGAGCTGAACAAGGGAGAAAGTGGCGTAGAAAATTGGGCTGAAGGAGAAAAGGAGATGAGTTTATAAGCTTGAGATGGTAGTTAACTTGGAGGGCTTTGATTGGCTGAATTTTCTTGCGGACAGAATTTAGCTACGTCTCCCTATCAGTGTAACTTGCCGCCATACTGTTTGAAATCGGAACTCGCATTTACTCTATTTCAAGTTGGAACTCATCCTTATTATACTTGAGGTCGGAACTCGTGTCGTTTTACTTGAGCTGGGAGCTGAAGCATAATGTCGGAACTCGTACCAGCTTGTTTGTGACTTTGGGGAAATCTTGAATCAAAGTCGGAGGCCGTAAGTCGAAAGCTCACAATCACATAATCTCGGAACTTCCTATTTGAACTCGGGAATGCCAATGCTGGATGTAAAATCGGAACTCGTGTGACTGAAGATTTGCTCAAGGGTCCAAACTCGTGTCCATCCCAATTGAGTTCAACACTAAGGTCGGAACTCGGGAATTCGAGTCACATTTCCAAACACAAGTTCTTAAACTCGGAAGTCGGTATCTTAAGTTTGATTATATCGGAAACCGTGTATAAATACCTTTGAGACATGAAGTCGGAAGTCGTGAAGCAGTAAATTATGCCACTTTAAGTCGGATATCGGAAATTATGCGCAATATACCTCTAAGTCGGAAACTGGCAATAATCAAAATTGAAGCTTAAATCGGAAGTCGGGTAAATTTTCCTTGAGACATGAAGTCGGATCTCATGGAATTACGTTCATGTGTTCGGACTTGAGGGTTAAACTCGGAAGTCGTGGAAAATGATCCAGACGAATTCGGAAGTCGTACCGGACATGAAGTCGAGAATTCAGCAAGACTAACTCAGAACTTGGGAATAATATCTTATCTGTGTTTCAGAGATGAAGTCGGAAATCGGGATGGATCAATCCTGAGGGCGAAGCCGAACTCGGAAATCGGGATGTTACACTTAGCATGACATTACTAATAGTTTTTCATAGAATTTTCTATATTGTAGAACTAAACATTCTAAACCCTACCATCCGCATTTTGACCTTAATTAAGTGTATCTCTCGAACACAATGAAATAAATCAATAAATGATGCTAATCAAATGCACCGTGATTTGGGATATTACACGTACCTAAATCCCTTAAAGCGAGATTCTATCATCCTTTTCATAATAAGTAATATCCCAACTTTTTCTATAATATATTTATTTCTAATTTCTACTAATATAACGTCTCATTCCTCCAACATTAAACTTATTCTCTTCTTGATTTTTTACAGTCCAACATTCGGTCCTATATAAAATAGAAGACATGATTCATATAATTGAGGTTGTAAATGCTTAATAGAACATAAAAACAGCTTTTCTTTAGTATTGGGGCCGGCATCTTAGAATTTTTCCCTCTTCACCCTTCAGTTGCTCCTAACTTACTGCACGTGGAAGTGGTTCTATCCAGCTTTTTCCTGGACTTTGACCTCACTGCTTTTTGAGCTGGCTTCTGCTACCGTTACCACTGGTTCTTGTTTAACAATTATCAGTCACCAAATTCAATTAAATTTCCAAAATGCATTGACAGAAACTGACAGCAAATATTAATCAAATGGATAGAAAACACTGGTGGGCTCCTGGTACCGAGGCATACAAAACAACTGTTATATTCTCATCATCAATGTTTTGTTTTGCTAATAAATTAAATAAAGCTTATACTAATCGTATAGCTTCTATAGCAAAAGGTTTTGGATCCCGCTTCTTGTCTCTTGTTTTCAGGACATTAAAATACATACAAGCTACGAATTTCAGCATGTCACTAACGGTTTCTGATTTAAAATTTCAAATTATATGCATAACAATATTGTTATGGCCATGGTGTGTATCTGCAGTTCTTGAATCACATATACTGGACAATCTTATCTTAGCGAACCAACCCTATTGTCCATTAATGCATGAATATCAGGACAGGTATGCATAATATGGCATGCAAAGTTGCAATCAATAGGCAATAGGTTGCCAATCTACATTGCTTTTAGGGGCTAATTGCATTTACATTTTGACCGTGATTCTCTGATTTCAATGCTTTTGGAATACTTAGACACTGGGTTATCATAATAATATTCTTTCAATTGGAAACCGCCTAACAAAAAATTTAATGAATTTACACTCCAACTAGGCTTCAATTTTACTGACAAGGAATGAAATATAGATGATAATCTTATACTACTGCTTCTATTTCTTTCTTTCTGTAGTCCATAATCCATCTTTACAAAACCATTTTCATTTTTTGTTGGATTGTTTTGGAAGGAAAGAAGCTATGATACCAGAAATATTTAAGCTTCTTAGTGAATTACAGTGATCAATAATAGGTATCATGAGCTACAAGACAATTATTTTGCTGAATGATTCAAGTGCAACCACTGCTTTATATTGATTTTATCCTCCCTCGTATAATTTATTGACTTGAGTGTTAACTTCAACAAGAAAAGCACACGCTGGTTTTCTTTGCGATACCATGGATGTTAATGAGAGATTGTTTTGTTGGAGGCAGTTCTTGATTGTCCTTTGAAATTGACTAGCAAATCAAGTCTATTTGTCCCTGTAAAAACGTGACATGTTAATGACAATGATCCAATTCCGAACTTATTGTAGCCTAGCCACTAGCATCTTCCAATGCAATCAGGCAAAACAGCAAAAGTTTTGCATTGCTAGCTTTTGAACCGGATCTAGTCTATTGAAAATACGAAAGGTAAAAACATTTTGTTCACCTACATTAGTCTGCATGAAATGAATCTTCCATGCTAGAAGCAGGATGTGGATCTTTCCTCCTTCGTACGTTGTTGGGAAGAACAAAATGTGTCATTTCACCTTTGCAGTTTCATCACCAATCAGGCTCTTTTATTGTAAATTAAGAAACTTCTGATCATCTTTCCCTCATAAAACTTTACTTTATAGGAACAAGAGCTTCTGATTTTTATAATTGAGTTCAAATGCATATCACAGCTCTACATGTAAACATCAATGTGACCTTGGTCCCCTGGTTGTTGCTTAGTTGTATTTCTGATTTTCTTATTCCTGCACGTGTACCTTCATTAGTTTCTCCTATTTCTTAGACAACTCCATAAAACAAGCAACAAATTGAAACTAAACAATTAAATTGAATATGTATATTGTTTACAACGAAGCACACGACTGTAGGATCTCACTGCATAAAGCATAAGCTTATATAACCAACACCAAAGCCACCTTCCTCCATCGCTTGAAGAACATCACCGTAACCCAAAGCTCTAAAAACAATGGCTCAGTTTCTTTCCCTGTGCTTGCTCTTAGGCATAGCAAATGCTTTAATAGGTCTAGCCATGGCTACAAACAAGCCCCAAATCATGGTCCAATCTATTTCAGTACCACCTTCAAATCCACCTGTTGAAGTTCCATCTAGTGGCCAAAAACCATACATTGCCGAACCCCCCATTATAAGAAAACTTGGTAAGCACCACCATCATAAGCATGTTAGATCCTATGTCACCTCAAGTCCAACTCCAAGCCCCTCTGAAGCACAGCAAAGTGAAAAGAAGCTACATTCTAGTAGCACTGAAGGAAGCATCCCTAGTCATCAGAGAACTTCTATTGAGCCAAATAATGAAGTTTTGGGTTCCCAAGGCAAGGTGCACTTGATAAAGCATCATCATCTTCATCACCACCACCCATTTGACAAGTCCATAGTTGGTGCAGGAGTCATTCTTGGAGGGCTTGCCACAACATTCTTGGTGGCAGTATTCTGTTATGTGAGGGCCACTCGAAGGCACAAGCCAGATACCACTGCCTATAATTCTTAGCGTTATTTCTGCATCATTTCTTCCATTTTTTTTTCTGATTTCTTTGTATCATAGACATAGTGTTAAGTGTAAATGAAAATGTCAAGTAGAAAATGACTATAAGCTACATTAGTTAAGATTAATTGAGGAATTTTTAACAATTGTTCGATAAATTCAACTACTCTGAGACAGCCTTTCTATTATTCAAATAATTCCAACAAACCAACCTTTTTTTTTGGCTCAATCAACAATCCAACTTCATCATGTTTCATTTTAGTTAATCTTTTTAATTTTTGGTCTTCATTTTTTAGTTAAAGCCCAATAAATTTTTCCATACATAATTTTGCATTTCTAGCTCTATACCGAATCCTATCCGCAGAATCTGGACCAAAAGAAAGGCCATCAGGATCTGTTTTTTGCGAAGAAACGGATCATTTATAGTTTTCTTTATCTTAACCATGAGAAGTAATTCGTGGGTTAATAAAATATAAGTAAAGAATATAAGACAAAAACTAAACTCGTTAGATTTTTTTATTAACTAAAATCATTAGATTTGGAACTGCATCTAGTGCAGAATTTATTTGCTGACTGTATGTAGTGGACTAGTGCATCTTCATCCTTCTTTACTACGCACCGCGCATCATCAATAAAATAGAATAATGTGCCTTCTTTCTACACAATGTGGTTGGTAATAAAATAAAGATCACTACAAGCATCATTTCTATCTTTATTTTCTTCAAATACAATGATAATTAAGGATTACTTTTATACTACACCAACTTCTACGCTCCTTTTTTTTTTTTCCAGTTTCAAAATTACTTAATCAACCTATAATACTACTCCCACTTTGTAATCTTTTTTTTTTTGGTTCACAGTTTTTGTTATCAATTACTTGTTACTTATTAGACGATTTAAAAATATAAAAAATTGTAAATACTTATTATTTTTTATTTACAGTTATTTTAAATTTTATAACCTTTTGTTATATAATTATAATATGTTTGAAAAAAATTATTTAATTTAATTTTATTTAAAAATAAAAATATGCAAGAGTTAAGGTTAGAGTTTACTCGTTAAAGGATGATATTGTATCTAACTTTTGAAAAAAAAAATGTAAAATAGACCCTTTTTTTTCTTATATTTATTTGTTCTATTAACTAGATCCCTTATCTTTACAATTAAAATGCAAATACGCATATTAACATACAAATCACTTAGAGTAAGGGATATTAAAATATCGAATTGCAAATCACTCGGATACATCCAGTGGCCACTGCCCAATAGAAAACAAAATAACAACAAATCACTTAGTTACAGGTACATGTACACTTGTTTCTGGTGAGTGCTTTTTCCGACAACATGAACAAACACTAATAATCACTTTCATTCAAAGAACAGATATGTCAAATTTTTTTGGTGAGTTCTATTTTTAGCAACACTTTCACTTCACCAAAACAACAAAGAACAAATAATCACAATCACTAATTTCATTCCAAAAAAAAAAAAAGAACTAACAAAGGAATACAATGAGACAAAGGATAAAAGCATGAGGGAACAATGGTTCGGTGGTCACCCTAAGTATGTTTCTTCAAACTACATCATCTTAACTCCTAAATAATAATAATAATGATAATAAAAATAATAAGCCATAGAAACAAGAAAATTAAAACTCTATTTTAGTCCTCAAAAGATATGCACATTGCTACATTAGTCCTCTAAAGATCACTATCATCATATAAGTCTTTCAAAGATACAAAATACCACCATATTCATCCTTTGGGTGATACAAAAGGACCAATTGTCTAACTATTTTGAATATTTGAGGGACTTATGTAGTGATAATGATACTTGAAGGACAAATGTGATACCTCGAGTATTTTTCAAGGAATAAAATAGGGTTTTAATCCAAAAAAGAAAGAATATGAACAATTGAAAAGCCATACTAACCAACAAAATCACATGGTATTTTGAAGAATGGATCTTGATTTATGTACCCAATTCTCATTGCCTGTATATGTCTCTCTCATTGCCCAAAAACAGTTGTCCAAATGCCAGCACCAAGTGCCAGCAAGCAAGCAAAATATTCCCTTTTTCTCCTTCTAATTTTTCTTATTTCTCATTTGATATTTTCTTCAAATCTTGAGCCTCTTTAATTCTTCTTCAAATCTTTTCTTTTGTCTTCTCGTTGTCTCCTAGCTTATTCGCGGTATATCTATCCTATACCAAAATAAATCAAGTGATAATCTTTGTCAGTTAAATAAACAAAAAATAATATTTTTCACTTATAGCGCTCTTAAATTCAATTTATTGAAATTAATTAAATTAAATGGCTCAAGAACAAAGCACAAATATGAGACAGATATGGGATAAAAAAATTATTTTTCACAAATTATCACTACATGTATTATCTACCATCAAAAGCATGTTGAAGAGGTTATGGAGACTTAATGTTCAACCAAAAATAGTGAAGACTAGTATGTAATATCCTAACAACATGAGTGAATGTGTTATTGGGGGGGAGGGGTTGCTATTTTTGTGGAGGTGAATCAAAGAATGTTTGCCATGTCTTTGGCGATGAGGGCCTATAGGATCTCTTGAACCCTTCAAAGGAGGTGACCACCATAGAGGCTTGGTTAAGATTCATGCAAAAGCCAATTTCTTAGGCTATGTTTGGATATTTCATGGTAAATGGAGTGGAATATGATGGAAAAGTACAAAGTAGAATGGAATAAAGATTCCATTCCATTGTTTGAATATCAAGAATGGAAGGAAGATAAGTTAGCTTCTCATTCTTTGGAAAAGAAAGACAATGGAAATGAATGGAATGGTGAAATTTTTAAACTTTTTACTCTCTACACATCTTATTCATTCTTAGTCCTCCTAAATTGAAAGGGAAAAAAATATGGTATTGGATGAAATGGAATGGAACAAGTTCCATCTAATACCATTTCATTCCACTATTTTTTAAAATACCCAAACATTAAAGCATAATGACAGTCCATTCCACTTCATCGATCCAAACATAGTTACCTAACCTTAGCTCAAGGTGCATATGAAAGAATATGGAGATAGAGAAACGAAATTTTGCAGGGAAAGCCAATGCAGCCTCAAAAGCAGATAGCTATTCAAGCTAAAATGAACCTAAGATACTTTCATGCAACAAGCAAGAAAGAGGAAGTGAGCCATTCAACTTCCTTACTCCACCTTCTTACCTGCAAGACCTTGCCCCTAAAGTTCATATTGATATAGTGATCTTTGTGGAAGAGCATGCTTTTCAGGGTTGGTAGTATCATCAAAGAGAAATGCTATGTTGACACAACATTTCTAGACATATACGGTGTCCACCGTATAAGAAGTAGGAAAACGACAAATTGAGAGATATATGGTGAAGGACCAAGATAGAATAGAGTGCATGTGAAAACTCCTCCTACTGCTATAATTAAAAAGAAAAATTAGATGAGTTTTCTTCTTTGCCTTTCTCTTTTTCCTTGCATCTCAAACTCTTCTCCCTTCCCTTGTACTTTTCGCTCTCATTTGAAATTCATTCCTTCTCTCTCAAACTCTCACCTTCAACCCTATCTCAGCACTCATCTCTCTGAAACTCTTCTCACTAGTTCCCAAACCTGTCATTGTGGGGAAGAAAGCATTTTTAGGGAAGAAAAAAAACCCTAACCACACCACAACACAATACAGAACCCATGTCAGCCCTTAGCCTTCAAAGTTCAAGAAGTTCCCACCCTACTCACCGCGTGACTTCCACCTAGTGAGGACAAATTTGTTCCTACTCTACCTCAAGAAATACCCAATCAGCAAGGAAACATCGATTGATGATCCTATGCCATTTTCCCTAATACCCATCGACTTGTTACTACATCAATTTCTCTTTCTGTCAATCCTTTTTCCCCTCTTTGTTTTTGTGGTAGTAATATTTTTTTGGTAGTATGATTATTTTAATTTTTTTTCTAATGTTATGGGTTAACAGCTTAATATTATGAGTGTTATATGAGCATGTTTTTGATGAAGTTGATCAATGAAACCATATGAATTAAGCTCAAGAATGGTACAATTGGTCATGGCACTATTAGAGATTTGTTTTGCTCTTTTGCCCTCTATGCCATTCGTTTTCTTTCATTGTTGAAGTTATTTTCTTGAGAATTTTTCTTAAACCAATGATTACCCATGAAAATTAAAATCCCAAATCAACATTCAGCAATGTTGTCCTTGTAGTGTCTTTTATTTTATTTTTTTTTCATGATAGATATTGATCATGTTATCATCAAAGTGGAAGCAATTGCAACTAAAATATTGAATAATAGACACTACAATGTTTGTCTAACATATTAGTGTCATTTGGACACAAGCCATCCATTTGTCATTACATGGTTAGGTAGTTCTCACTAGTTTCATCATGCTATTAGCAAAGCTTTGCAAAATGAAAGTAGATTAATAAGTAAGCACATGAAGCACCTTTTACAATTTGCTTGTGTTTTGCAATATATCCTATCGATTTTTGTGCTTTCAGTAAGATCAATGTTCAATGTCAAATGTTTTGGATTAAAAAATATGTGATTGGTTTAGGAGAAGAAGAAGATTAATTATCTTATTATTTTATTGACTTAAGAAAATTATTATCTTTTTTACTAGAGTGATAATATTAGTTCTCTAATAGAATTCCTATCAAGGCGAGCTGGAGTAAGGATTTGTTATGATTATATAGCTGTGTTCAAATATTTTACAATAGAAGAAGTTTCTCTATTTCTGGAATAGGGATCAACTTGTGTTGTGTTGTGGCATTTTTGAGGTTAAGTTCTTCTTAGGTAGCAAAATGTTATATGGTGGATACGAATGAAAGCTTCTTTTTATGCCCCATATATCAATTACAAATGTTAGTTTTGTTTCTACGGTATTTTTCCTTTGGCTAATGCTGTTGACGATCTAGAATAGAATGTTAGATGGTATCATGTGATACCACTCATATTGGTTTTTACTTTAGCCGTTATGCTTTAGTTAGTCTTTATCTTGAAAATGTATTGAATTTTTTTGTGTTGATACATCTTGGTTGCTCTCTTATCTCTCTTGTTTGAGAGTGTTTTGAGCCTAACTCAAATAAACATAAAAAATCATTACTTTGGCAAAACTCATATTATGTACGAATAATAATTTTTAACTATTGCAATCATGTGAAGAATATGGATGAATAAAAGAGCAAATATTTCGGCCAACAAAGTTGAAAAAGGCACACCCCACTGTGGACACATCTAGTACTTAGCAAATATTCTTCCCCACTCCATCACAAACAAAGAACCATCCCATAAGGAAACGACAAGGAAACAACCATTGTGAGATAAAAGTTTGGTTCATGACCCTGCTAGTTCATTAAATGATGTTAACTCTCCTAGTTGTTTATTTGTCTGCTCTACCCATGATCAAGTTATTCGCTCCGTATCTATATTTTTTTGTTGTGGTTGAATAGTATTTAATGGTTCTCAAATTTGGACCTTTTCTTGTATTGATGTGTAATTAATTTTTATTTAGGTATGAGGTGTAGATGGGATGTGTCAAGTTTTTAGCTACTTCTCTAAAAAATATCTCACTTTTTAATGAATATAAAGTTTGTATTTCTTGTTTGAATATGCGATTTTAATTGCTTTTAATAAACTTTATTAAGAAGCATGTTAATACATGTTAATATCTCAAAATAAACTTTAATTGCTTTTAATAAACGCTATTAAGAAACATATTAATACTTATTAATAACATCAAAATAGCGAAATAGCATAATGCTGCTGGCTCCAAAATAAATAAGAGTGCCAAGATTATTAAAGATGGGGAAGGACACATGGATATGCCAAAGTGAGGAGGTACTTATGGATGTGATATGAACAGACATCCAATTTTCCAGTTGATTTAAGTCCCATGAATCAAAATCCCATTAATGCTTGCACCATAGGTGTCTACCATATGCTTCTTCTCTATACAATGTTTTTTTCGTTTCCCTTATTTTCATATGGTGTCCATCGTATGTGTAGCTACTTATTATGTCAATATAGCATTTCTTTATCATCAAATATTCACAAGGACAATTTATAGTAGCCAAGGCACAAAAAGTTTTAAGGGTGTGTTAGTGCTCATAAAGCAGAGATCATGACAGCTAAAGAAGGGCTCACTTTTGCATGGGAGCTAGACTTCAAATCCATAATCTTGAAAGGGGATGCAACAAATGTATTTAGTAGTTTTAAGGATAGCTCGATTGATTTCTCATACAATGAAGTGATACTCTATTATGCATATATTATTGCTTCTTGATTTGGACATTTGGAAGCAAAGTTTGTGCTTAGAAATCATGCTAAGGTAGCATACTTTCTTGCTTCATATGCTAAATATGTCGACCTTAGCATGTGGCTGGAAAAGACTTTCGTTATATTCTAAACCTTATATTTTGATTCAAGTATGAATAAAATTAGTTTCCACATAGGCCTTTTTTATACAAATAGAATAAAAAAGATCATTATTCATCAAAATGCTTTCTTTCAACTTTCTTTTCCAAAATATTTTTTTTTTGGGCTATTATAGAGAAATCGTTGGAGCCTTGGCCGATTTCTATGGGTTTTGGAATAGTATAGAAATTGTCCAAGGCCTAGCCGATTTCTATACTGCTCCAAACCCATTGAAGTGGCTAATATTGCTGGGTGCCACAAACTCTAATTGGATAAAGTGAGTTAGCATTTAACTTCTATCAACAAAACACACAAAATGAACAACATTAACAAAACATCGCAAGATTAACAAAACACATAAAATACTGTAACTTACGTAATACTTGAAAATTAACACATTAATAATAGTGAAAAATTAATTGTCTTCAACAAATATAGTGATGATATTTACATGGAAGTCTATAAAATGGAGTTTGTACCTATTGCAAATGAAGATTACTGACCTATATATAATGGACCTCGATTACAGCCAAATCCGGACCTTAAATGAGCTATTGAAGGATGTTCAATTTCAATAAGAATTCATAATGAAATGAATGCTGTTAAACCTGGGCCACCAAAATGCTTACATGCTTCATCCCCTAACTAGACTAGTGAAGATAATTAATTTTTTGTTGATATTAATGTGTTAAATTTTGGGTGTTATGTAAGTTAGGGTGTTTTGTGTGTCTTGTTAATCTTAAGATGTTTTGTTAATATAGTTCATTTTCTGTGTTTTGTTGATGTAAGTTAAATGTTGACTTCGTTAATTTATCTAATCAAAGTTTGCAATACCCAATAATTTCAGTCACTTCTATGGGTTTTGGAGCAGTATAGAAATTGACCAAATCTTGCATGATTTCTCTACTGTCTCAATGCAATAAAGAATTTGTGCAAAGCTTAGCCGATTTCTATACTATTTCAAAACCTATAGAAATTGACCAATGCTGCAACGATTTCTCTATAATAGCAAAAACAAAAAAAGGACGTCTTAAAAAATATAGTTGAAAGAAGACGTTTTGATAAGTAATGATCTTTCTATTTTATTTGCATGAAAATGCCCTTTCTAACCATTGTTTTTTCTTTAATAATTTTACTTTTTCTCCTCCCTAATGCACTATTTGATAACATGTTATAATCTAAATGGATATAAATTAAATCTATGATAAAAATACTTTATTTTAAAATATAAATTTGTTAAGAATAATATTATTTATTCATTAAACGTAAATAAATTGACAAGATATCATAAAAGTACAAAATGGTTGGTGATAGCGTGCAAATATAATAGTAGGCTTGTGTTAAGTTAGTCCCCTCCAAGATTGGAAGTTGGTTACTCTAGTGTAAAATATAAGAATTTTATATTGCAAATGGGTGTCTTATTTTTTTATTTACAATCAGAGGCCTTGCGAACACAGAACTCCAAGACCCCAAATGCCTAACAATGGTGAATTTTATGGTGGGGTGAGCATTTCCTGGAAGGAAAGTTTGGAACTTGAGGAAGTAAAGTCCAAAACCTGTGAAGCAGATTCTGCTGCGATATGGCCTTCCACAGCGAGGAAGTTGAAACTCGAGAAATCACCGTACATCCACTACCACCTTAGGCTCTATTCTACACTCCAATCTCACAATCTGCTTCTCCTTCTTCCTCACCTTCCTTCTCTTCTTCTTCTTCTCCCCTCCTTCCGCTGCCACCACCACGCCTGCGGCAACTCCCCCTTCTTCTTCTCCTGGGGAGACCCCGACTGAGAGAAGCGCATGGACCGCTTTACTTGCTGGAGCTACCCCTCCAGCCTCATCATCCTCATTATCGACACCGCCGGCTTCGTCGGCGCCCACATCTCCTTCGCCGTAAAGCATCGTGGTGACGACATCCTCGGCCTCAACAACTGCAACCACTATTACGACCCCAACCTAAAGCGTGCTTGCTAGCGCCTCCTTGAATGCATCAGAGCCTTCGTCGTTGACGGCAACATCAACAACATTGTGCTCCTTCGCAAGCTCTTCGACGTCATCCCACTTACACACGTGGCGCACCTTGTGAGGAAGGGAAGGAGCGAGAAGAGGAAGAAGAACTACTCATGGAAATTGAACCAAGGCCCAATGCTCCTCAAAGTGTTGGAGATGTTGGCGAGGGCACCCACCAGCAAGCTGATCAGAAGAAAGACAGAGAGGCACTGGCCCACTTGCTTCCCACAAAGTCGTTGGGGAAGAAGAGTTGTATTTTGTGGGTGTAATTGCAAAGAAAAAATATATGACACCTATTTAATAATATTATTTTGGGATACTTTCTAATATTTTTAAAAAGACTAAGTTATTCTCAAAGTTAGATGGGAGCAATGTAACATCCACTATAATAGTAAATCATGAAGTTTAATTACCGACTATCCTCATGTAGGAAGAAGCTACATAAAATAGACTGAACCGCGAAGCATCTGTGCGGGTTTCTTCTTCCTCCTTTAATTCTTGCCCCTGCTCCCAAACTTCCCTAGCTGTAAACGACACTGCCGTCGAGCGCCGAAAACCATAGACGACAATGGCGAGTGACAAGACGGTGATGGCGGTGATCAGGGCGGCGAGGCCAACCTTCCGCAACCAAAACGACAAGATCGCCTTTGCCGTTCACGCCTCCTTCCTCGCCTCTGGCTACGTCCTCATCGCCACGGGTCCCCAAGCCCTCTCCGACACTGCGTTTTCCATCCCTTCCAATGGTAAAAGCCCTTTTTTTTTTAATTATTTTCTCTTCTTTATTTTTTTTTTCAATTCTTTTGCTGAATTTTTGGATTTTCTTTTCTATGCTGCGTTTTTGTGTGTAGATGAGGTATCGATTGATCACTGGAACGAGCTAAACGACGAGTACGCTTTCGTTTACGCGAACCCAGAAAAGGGTTCGAAGAAAGTGATTGTGAAGTGCCTCGTGATGAACGACAAGTTGCTCGTTGATGCTTTGTCTGAAGGGTCTTCGGAGCCTGTGCACCTTGAAATTAGGTAATTGATTGTTATTTTTTGTATTTTATTTTTTTGAGTTGAGAATTTTTTGGAAGTTCTCTTTGTTCTGTGTTTAGAAGTTTGGACTTTTGCAACTGGGTTTTCTTTGTTCTGTTGAATTTTGCTCCTTCGAATAGAAGGGAAGGGGTCTCTCTCTCTCTCTCTCTCTCTCGGTTGAAGATTTTACTTTTTCTGGATGTTCTGTGTTGAAAAGTTTGGGGCATGTTTGGTTTCTGACTCCATTTCATGTTTTCAATATTAACTACAAAACGTGCTGCATTGTTTTCATTGAGTTGTCTGTTTTGATGGTTTTGTGAAGGAACAAGTCAAAATAAAAAAATGTTTTCTGAAACCAAACATGCCCTTGGACTCTTGCAACTGGGTTTTCCTGGTTGTGTTGAATTGTGCTCTCGCTGAAAATTTATAGGGTTTTGGTGGCTTTTTAATGTATTTTTTTTTATTTTTTATTTTTGGTTTTAAATGTGCAGTGTTGGGGACTATGCTGGAGAGGATGGGGGTAGCAATTATTCTCAGCAGTTCAAGAATTTGGAGAAGCTTGTGAAAAGAATAGATGGTGATATCTTGTCTAAATTAGATGGTTCTGCCAATGCCAGCTCGTCAAGGAAAAGGTAGATTTGGATCTTGTTAATTCGGTGTCCTTTTCAATGTAATCTGGGAGTGCAAACCTTATGTAACTCTTTCAGAGCAAATGCTTGAATTTTTGCCAATTGGACCTTATGTAAACTCGCATTCTGATCCACTTTCTGTTTTAAGCTTTTTATGCTATCAGTCAATCATGTGGGAATGCATGATTCAGTGCTAATGTAAAAGCTTTCACATTGATAGTGGATGAAAATTAAATTTTGCATACTTATTTTAGATAATATTAAGGATATAGGGATGACCTAGTTTTAATATGAGAAAGATTTCAAAGGATCTATGTGCATTTTCGTGTTTGGTTCATATTATGTATCTAAGTATTGTGATTTTTCTTGTTTCTTTGCATATCTTAAGTATTTTCTTGCATTAGTGGGTAAAATGGCTTCTTATTTCCATTCACAAGATTTTATCTAGTTATCGTGATGTAAAAGGTTTTGCACAAAATAACATGATGAACTTTTTATTCTAGCAGAATTTTGTTCATTAATGCTTTCTGTTAAATTTCATAAACATTTGTCTAATATTGGCAAATCACATGATTTTTTTCACTCTGACCTTTGAAGAACTTTATTCTTGTGTCTAAAGACTTCATCTATTTGTCTAGTCTTCTTAATATGTTCAGCTATCCAGTATGATTAGATTCTGAGAAACAGAACATTGATTTGTGTTTAAGCAAACGTATTAATGCATCTCGGATGCTGTAATTACTTCACGTCTGCTGTACTTGTGTGTGTGTGATTAGAAACAGCTAAATCAAGTATATTGTTAGCATGCTGGATAATCAAATGAATTGATAGCTTATAGTATTGCTAATAAAAGGCAAATGCTGAGTTTGCAGCTCCTAGATAAACTGTTTGGAAACTACCATTGGAAGGGGATTCCTGTGAGCAGTGCTCGGACTGCCTGGTCCCTTTTTGCATAGCATGTCATATGATAAAATTTGGCACTTGCATTTGTCTTAAATATGAGTAGTTGTGTTGACCTGCTGTGGCGCTACCTGCATATGAAGGTTTTGTGCCATAAGTTTTGATGAATTGGGATCTTCCTTAAAAAATTGTTTCATCATTTTATTACAGCTCAGAAACAAGTGACAGAACAAGGCCAGAGATATATGAGCCTGGTGCTGGATTTGGTGAGCCTGGTGCTGGATTTGGTGAACCTGCTGGCCCTCCAAATCATCCTGCTGGGTAAGGGACTATTGATATTTTTGTTTTAATGAAATTTGTTGAACACTTGAACACATTCTGGTGCTGCTCAGTGGACTGGTGGCAATTCCAGGATTTTATTACACTTACAATTGGCCCTGGTCTCCTTCATGGCTATTTTGAGCATCAAGATTTGATAATCTAAATATCAGAGGGTTATATAGTTAATGGTCCATGCTTGGAAATTATGAATGCAGTCTGTGTGTGTTGCAGGTTGGTGGGAGAGTTGGTGTTTATGTATAGGACAGTTTCTTTGTGTGACTCTATTTATGTTCTATAGGCAATTACTGTTTCCTATTAAGTCAAAGCATACCCTCCTATGTACCACATGCCTACCCTGCTAAACATAACTATGATATACTATTTTTGATCATGGTGAAAGATGAATTTCTTCATTGTCAATTTTTTGAGTAATGGGCATACTTTTATGGCTAATATAACTGGTCTTTGAAAAATGGTGAATTCCACTATTTCTTCCTTCCATGTAGAAAGGAATGGTGTGCTGTTACTTAACCTCTGACTGTGTCTACTTTTGGTTTTGTATAGTCTATCAAATCATTCTTTTTTTTTTTTTTTTTGGATGATGCCCTTGTGACATACTTGTTATCTTTAATGGAGCAATCATTTGCCTGTATGGTGTGCTGTCTTTATAATCGCTCTCTTAATTTTTCTTGCATATAAATGCCTTTTGCTTTTGTATTAATTAATTTGTTTTTAATATTTTGTTTTTGTTTTTGTTTTTTTTTTTTTTTCAAAAACAGAATTACATTCCCTCCAGTTCCCATTGGGTCTGGTAGTGATCTTTTTCCTGGGCCAGCTGCTGGAATTTATCCTTCAAGGTATGTTACCCTGTAATACCTTCATCCTAAATTGTTAGCTCGCGGTCTTAACTGTTGTTATCTCTCTTGAAACTTTCATCACTGGATTTTAGGGGCAGTCATGGCATTGGCGGGAGCATGCTTGTAGGTATGTATGACATGTTCCAATTTAGTTAAAAGTAAGTGGGGTTTATTTTTTTTTTTTTTTCTTTTTAACAACCAATATTGTTAATGCTGAGTTCAACATTTGGAAGCAGGGCCTAGTGACCCCCGTTTCTTTGGTGGTGGTATTGGTGGAGAACCAGCTTTTCCTGGAGGACAGCTGTAAGTTGATTACTTCTTTTTCTTTTTGATTATTGCTAACTAATAGCTATGGCATATTTTGAAGCTTATATCCGAGTGTAAATCTATCTAAATAGGGGTGTTCCTCCTGGTGCTCGATTTGATCCTTATGGTCCTCCTGGTGTTCCTGGTTTTGAACCCAACCGGTTTACAAGGTATGGTAGTGTACATTGCATATTCATATAGTATATCGTAGCAATAATGTCATGTATATATTTACCCTTTGAGTGGTCCAAGAAAAATGTCCTTTATCTATTCTTTCTTTTCTTTTGTCTTCTCCTTTTATGCATGTCTTTAGAGAGATTTCTCTTCAAATAATGTTGAGATTGGAAAACTTTGCTTTATTGATGAGTTTTTTCTTTTGTTATTCTTGCTTTTTGCAAGGAGGATCTCTCGTCTTCCTATCTCTTTGTTTGCTTCTTCTTTTCATCTTAATAAAATTATTCTTTTATCAAGAATCTTAAAAAAAAAAAAAGGTGGAATAAGTTGCAAGTCAAATCTGGGATTAATGTTTGAGGGGTAGTGATTAAGATTGAAGAAAACATTAAAAAGAAATGCGAGTTAAGCAACATGTACTTGATCCTTTGTTGCACATCTTGGTCCCACTATCTCCTATATGGATAGATGTTGAGAATACTGGTTTCAAATGGTTAGTCAGGCTTTTAAGCTAAAACCATGGACAAGACATGGGACTCTGATCATACAACACAACGTAGACAAGACGGCAAGGCCCATTTTTGAAAAAAGACAAGATTCACAGGCCTAAACATGTTATATAATACAACATAAAATTTTTTTTAATCATAAAATGACATATCCTAAACATAAGAACTAAAACCCTTAGCATACAACTACTACAAAAACAACCCAGGGTTGTCCCAACATGGGGGGTTGGCTAGTGGTTATGTCATTTTATGAAAATTTAATCCATAAAAATTTCTTCATTTTCACTTCCATACCAACCACACCTTTAAAATTCACCAACATCCATGGCCTTAAACAATGAGTTAGGTCTCATTTGCCTCATCACTGAGAATCAATGGCTATGACATTTTTCACTTGCTGCAAAGAAGGAAGAATGCCTTTAGCAGCTTGACTTGTCAACTCATTTTAGCCACAAAATTAAGACCAGCATCAATGTTGCCAGAGGGAGCAAAAGGGAATGATGGAGTTCCTTCTGAAAGTGTCTCTTCTTCAAACAAACTAGAGATACTCAGGTTTCTGTTCTTAAGGTTTAAGATCTACATTTGGTTTCTGAGTTCCTTCCCTTGAAGAGGCTATCAACAATCCATCATCTTCAAAAGGATTTTCAATTTCAGCATCTCCCTGAAGACCAAAAGAGTCTTAACTCTGAATCTAAACAATTCGAGCTACTAAGCAGACCATTTGCCACCTTTACATTGGCTGCCTCTTACTGTCTTCAATTTTGTTCACCAGAGCAAGAAGGATCAAATTTAAAAGGAACGGGAATTTTGTTTATGCATTGGTTCTCCTGAGCAAATATAGAACTATCACCTTATTTCCCTAAAACATGAGGGCTCTTACAATTGTCGGAGTTCTTTTTGGGGACCCAAACTTGTTTAAGGACCTTCCGAACCATGAATCGGCTGACAATAGGCACTACCACACTGAGTTCTAGCAAAAAGACTTCCCAATCTAGAAAAAACCACTATGATTCCTCAACCTAGAAAAAACAATGTTTAGGCCTCTCTTGAGCAAGATTCAAAATCTGATTGTTGGTATAATTTGACTCCTTACCTCCTTGAACCCGGACACTTTCCTTTTTTCCTTGAAAGACACATTTACATGAGTGGTCCAGTTTGAAGATAACCCTAAAACTGCCTGCATACTGCAACAATCCACATTGCCACCACCTTTCCTAACAACATCAGAGTATACTTTCCCCCAAACACCAACTGTGAACTAAATGGAATTGTTTGGGTTGTATTGCATCTTCCTTTGGAGGAGCAGCCACCAACAAATCTGACAAAGCTCTTCTAAAATGATCCCAGCTAGCACTAGAATGGCCCTCGGGAGCAACAACCATAATCCTGCTACCATATCCAAAATAACTCTCTAATCATATCTCCCTTTGTCATTACGGCTGCAAAAGACAGAGAGAACTTTGCCTTCACCTTCAAAGTGCCTAATTAAGGAAGAAGCTGAGGCCAAGGCTTTGTCCTAAAGCTGGAAAGCAACCAGAAAGATGCAATAATAGAGTCTTGATGAAACCCTTGCCCCTTTTTTTCACTTGTAGCAAAAAAAACTTTCCTTCATTTTCAGGCACCATGTCAAAGCATTTGGCTTCTGTAACAATGAGCTTAACACCTCCAGATGAGATCAGGAACACGGTTGGGATGACCAGACAACCCTACAACAGAAGTTGGAAAAAGCAGTGGATTGGCTGACATCCTCCACCTCATGCTAGAACCCTGCCAAAATATCACAAACAACCTAGGGTTGGCTGGAAACACACAGGAGAATACCTGAAAAATGGAGAACAAACTGACCTTGCATGTGCCTCCATGCACTTGAGTCTCGAACCAACCGAGTGTTGGTATATGAAATGTGAGATATAATGATATAAAAAGTGAAAATAGCAATTTATGTACATAAAGCAAAGAGAGGAGATGAAGTGTCAACATTCCATGAAGTGATTTATATATTAGGATTTTATTAAATCAGCGATGAATAGATACCTACATCATCTTTTGTACATCAGTCTTGCATGATTAGTCTTGTGGACATATTTAATGAAAAAAGTTATAGATTCATGTATGATTTAATAATAAAAAATTATGAGTAGTAATGTATAAGTTTTGGTGCCAAAATAACCAAGTCTTTACAAAATAACGGTGGAAAGTGACCCTAGATTGCAGTTGTACGAAGGTGGATGAGTTATTAAATACAGCATAAAGTAGAAAAAAACTTTTGCCCGTTTTGCAGGAATCCTCGGAGGCCAGGATATGACACTCATCCAGATTTGCAACATTTCCGGAGAGATGCAGATTCAGATTACATATAGTTGCAATGATATCACCTTTTCTTTTCTTTTTCCCCGTTCTACTTCATTCCCTGTTTTGTTAATATTCCTTTTATCAGGGAATATAATAATTACTGATGTAAGTTGAAGTGGGTGTAGATCATTAAGTATCCTTGTGAAGACAGTAAACTTAGCAGTGAAACATACAAAACTGACGATGCACATGTAGTGATTTTGAGTGCCCTTGCTCGGGGATTTTTATTTTTGTCTTTAAAATGTACTATGTCAGTTCAATTTCCTAAAAGAATGAGGGATGCTGGTTACGTAGATAAGTTCTCTCTTGAATCTATTTTTGGGTTTATCTTTGTAATTCAATTCCAGGGCCAGAAGATATGTTAACAAATAATAGGATGATTGTAAATTTGTCAAAATTTAAGGATTCTGTTCGATATGTTTAATTATCCTTCGTAACCATTCATATACGTACTCGCTAAAATCACTCTTTATTATATGTTTGTAGAGTTGTCTGACTAAGTTTTGAGGAATTGGGTGGACTTGGTTGCTTAAAATGCACCTCAAAAAAAGTGGGTCATTTTGACGTAGCTCACTTAAGCTTTGTCTTTGGCTCTCGCTGCCAGAAGTATGGAGTTTTTAATATTCATAATTGGTTCTTTTTTTTCTTTGGTTTAATATATTTTCACAGAGGAGCTTTATAAGAAAATCTGGAGAATTCAGTTTATTAGTGAGGAGTGAAAAGTTATCTCTCCATTTTTTTTTTGTTTTCCTTGTCATAATATTATTGAAAATTTGAATGCTGCTTTCTTGGCGATTTTAATGTATCAGTGGAGATTTGAATCATCTCTCTTGCTATCTTTTTTATGCGTTCAAATATTTGTAAAATTTTCACTAAATAAAATCTCCTGTAAGTAAATTTGCTCTCTCCTTTCTCTCGTCAATCTAAAGACTCCAAAAAATAAATCAAGTAAGAGATGGTTTTCTCTCTCTTCACTCTTGAATTGAAAACCTCTCAACTTCCTTACATGATTTTTAAGTCGACCCAAAAAAAAAAAAAAAAAAATTGCACATGTTGTGAGCATTGAAAATTCCTGGCAGATGTGAGGATCAAAGCCTTGTCCAGGGATTGGTGGGTTGTTTAAAGTTTGAAATCTTCTTAGACCAAACAAAACTTGAAATCTTGTGTAGTTATATCTGATATTTATGTATTCTTATATAAGTTGGTAACTTAAGCTTGATGAATAATATATATTTTTGAACAATTTTTAATAGTGGATCGTTATTTTATGATTTTGTGTGTGTGTGTGTGTGTGGGGATGGCAAAAAAACACACCCCGTGGATACCTATGGATAATACCTGTAATTGGGTAGGTATAGGGGGAAGATTTTGTCCCCACGGATAATGGAGATAGGAATTTCAAATATCCGCATGTTAAACGATTTGGGAGTGAGGATCACTATCCCTATACCTGCAAATACTTGATATAAAATTATTATTTTACCTTTAAGTTATTAACTTAGTTAGACTAATATTATTGTTGTTATTTAAATTGATTGAACTAAGGTTTAAATTTGAAAGGTTGATTTATTTGTACTTATTATGTGTTAAACTAATGGTTAGATTACTATTATATATTTATTTTTATTTGAGTATTTTAAGTCGTAGGAATTTAGATTGTGAAATTGGATTATTGTGCTTATTTTGTGTTTATTTTATATGTTTATTTTTATTTTAAGTATTTTAAGTTGTTAGAATTTAAATTGTGGAATTGAATTACTATTTATGCTTATTTTATGCTATGAGAATTCTTTATTTAATTTAAGTTGTTAGAATTTTAACATTCCAACGAGTATCCATGGATATTTGCGAATATCTGTGTAGATACAAAGTGGGCTTTTATCCATGCAGCAGGGGATGGGGGCTTTTCCCCTACCCCCGCCCCACCTCGTTGTCGTGTATAGATATATATATATATATATATATATATGGAGTAACTTAGTAGGTTGAACTAGGCTGGTGGTGAAGTGCATGAGGAAGTGCTAGTGAATTTGGAGAGGCTGGTGGATTTGTAGAGAGAGTGGTGTTGAAGTGGTCAGCTACTAAGTAAAAGGTGGTGCATAAGAGTAAAAGGATGTGGTAGAGGTGAGTTCTTTTGATGGGCTTCTTCTTGTTGGAGAAACATGGCTTCGAGATGGGTGGTAGGGTGAGGGTGAATTGGGTAAATTAGCTTTACCCCTGGGCATGGCTGGCTGTTGGTGATTCTTTGGAGTTTATTTTGGAGATTCTTGGAGTTCACTAGGGGTGTGCAAAAAAATCATAAACCATAACCAAATTTTAAACTAGACCAAAATCTTCTCATAAATATCCTTTTTTTTTTTCAAACTACTAAATATGTTGAACTAGTCTTTTAAGAACAGGTTAATAACCTGAACCAATTATAGAGTCTAATTTAGTTCACCGATTAAAACCATATCTGGAATGTGCTCAAGATGTGCTATTGGTAAGTCGTCATTTAAAGCTTCCCTTCTGCATTCTCCACTCTTCATTTGAGTTTTGTATTGATGTTAGGACTGCTGCTCCATCATTTTCGATACGCTATTGTTGGACTTGCTACTTTCCTCATGAACAGATTCACGATTATTGGAGTCATTTTTGCTGTATCATTGTTGTATCCACTCCTATGATCGTTTCCAATGCTTCGGTGCTAGAACTATTGGGTTGTCATTTTTGTTACTGTTATCATTTGTGTTGCACCATCATGTTGATGTTATCTTTACATTGCATTGTTGCCAAATGCCCAGATCAATTGCAATCTACTGCTATTATCATTTTAGTTGTGTTGCTGACAAATAGACAATAGTTTGCTATTGTCATTTTTGCTGTGGCATCAACACAAACTTCTCCCCATCCAAACCGGTTAACTAAACTAGATTAACTAATTCATACAGTTTGGATATTTGATATGAAATATAAAACTTGTTTAGTTTAGAAAACCAAATTGTATTTTTGGTTTAGTAATTTAGCATAAAAAACCAAATTGAGCTGAACCATGTTTGAACACTAGAGTTCACAATTTGGAATGTGGTGGTCTTTTATAATTAAGGATTATTATAGTTATTGCATCAAGATTGCTCAAAAACTAATCAACAATTGTGGTTTTTTGGGTTCAAACCACTGGTATTCGAAATTCAATAGACTCCAACTCATTTGACTCGAGCCAATTTTGTCATGACCTGAAATTTGGCCATGATTAGTGCATAGGCTAATGAAGCCCACTTAGCCTAGCAAGCCTTAACATTAAAAATTTACTAATAACACAATTATAATTTGATCAAAACTGCCAAAAATTCGGCAGAATCTTCCCTAAAAACATAACCATTCCACGTAACAAATAGACTTGCTCCAAATCATGTATATTTATCCAGAATCACCAGTCAGAGTATTTCTAAAGTATTGTTTATAAATATCAAAAGGATCAGCTATACAAAATAGCATATTTAAATTTCATGGTCATTTACATAGCCCAAAAAGCAATATAAACCTATGCCTAATAGTTGCAAAAAATACTAGAGTCAACAAAACATAAGCCTCTTCTAACAACGGAGGCCTACCAAAAAAAATCTCTTGAGTAGAACAGCAAATCGCAAGAACCTGTGACCTTGCACCTTGCAAATTTGAAGGAAAGGAATAGGGTGAGTCATACAGACTCAGTGAGAGCATATAAACAAAGTGGACAAGAAGAAAAAAACTAATAGATGCATGAGCTTTTAAAATAAAAGGAAATAACTTAACAATTATGCAATCACTAAAAATAATTGGCGGAACTAATAGTCCATCAATGCTATGCCTTCTCAATATTTTTCATAAGTAGAAACTTATTCATACACTCATTCATAAATAGAAACTCATAGTTCTCAATAATTTTCATAAATAGTTCTTCTCAGGATATGATTTTTTCTTTCATTAATTAATTAAATACTTTATCAGGGTTTAAGAAGGGAGTAATCTTAACCCATCTAAAAAAATTCTAATCTCATCTCAAGCTGAAGGCCTCACCTAACCTGGTACTATCTCATTTGGATATATATATATATATATAGAGAGAGAGAGAGAGAGAGAGAGAGAGCATTATATCTCTTTGTTAATGGTGAACGGTATCATCATATCTCTTTACTAATGGTGAACAATATTCTAACTTAGAACCCATCATAGTTTTCTTAAAACAACTTACAGCAAAAACACAACATTCAAATCCATAAATCAACATTAATATGATTTCATTGTTGAAAATAACAACTCTTATAAATCATTTTAGCACAAAATGAAATAAGATATAACAACATCATGAGGTTATTAAAAAAAATAACAAGGAAAATTAATTATAATTCCAAACCAATCAACAAGTCATAATTTAATTATCATCCTAGAAGGGAAATGTAATTAGGAAAAAAGAATTAACTAAATAACATAAAATAAAATCATTAGTTTTAATAAGTTAGTTTCTTTCATATAAACAATTTTTAAAATAATGCTATTAAGTAAATATCCACTTACACTATTGAGAAATCAATTGAGTTACTCCCCAATAGCCCTGGAAGGAGTAACTGGCATAGTATCCAAAGAATTTGACCAACACAAGTATTTTTGACAAGTTTAGATACTTTATTTGAGGATAATTTAACAATTGGTAAACCTATCAAACAAAACCCCCATTTTGTGAGATGTAGGGTTCCTAAGGATTAGAGTGCTAATCAAAGTTTGGCTTACTTATGACAAACTATTAGTGCTTGACCTTCCAACTCACAAGATTCTTACTCCAAATCCCAAACATTTACTCATTCACTATTTTGTTACTACTCACTAACTTTAAGAGAAACCTTAGAGCAAAACCATAAGAATAAGGTTTGAGATTAGAGACTCACCTTAACCTTTGTAAGCCAATGGATGTCAAGATTTGATGACAAAGTGAAATAAGAGTGGAGCTTGATGATTAGGTGTAGAAGGAGAAGAAAGAAATAGAGAAGGGAAAGTTAGGGGGCGGGGAAGGGGTCAAAGGAAAGAAGAAAATGAGAGAAGGGGAGGGTCTCGTGAAAAAGAAAAGATGGTGCCCCTCTCTTTATTTATTTATTTTTTTGGTTACACTAAAATTTCCTATGTGCCCTATCTTTTGTTTTGTTTTTGGTTCTGACAATGTTATAGGGTTGGCCCATTATAGAGGTAAAAATCCTCCTAAGCACAATACCATGCTTAAATTATAGTGTTAGATTTAGGAGTTGTTACTAATAAATAAACAAACCTTGTCTAACAACAACTTTTGGCTGCCTATCCAATCTCGATCAACTTCGTATAGGATGACCATCATAAATAATCTCTTGAGCTATTTGGAGGTGACAAGAGAACATAGATAAGGGTGAGAATTATAAATTCTCAGTAGGATATCCTAGATTTTCATATACAGTGTCATCGTCATTATCTCCAACTATTTTGGTTTATTAGAAAAAAGTGATCATGCCATATCAATTATAGATTTTGTTTTATAAAGATAAAAAATATCCTTCCAAAGTAGGTTAATTTTACTCACACACTTATCAATTAAGAGAATAGTTTCATAACAATAATAATGAGTCAACAACAAAATATGCTTTATGTATATGCAAATACACATCATATACTTATGCAAGTGCACTTGTGCTTTCTTTAACTTTACTTAACTTTCTTTAGTTAACACATCCAGGCAAAATGTATTGCCATCCTTAGGGTGTCTGCATATGTTTTTAATCTTTACTGCCCTTGGACAGCCTGATCTAGGAAATTAGCTTATCTCGTGACCATTGTTACACAATACTAACCTACAAAAGGACATACATGCCTCTAAATTGGAGGGACTCATTGTGAAATTGCCTCCAATATAGAGGGATCTTGTCTTTTATTATAATTGCCTTCAAATGGAGGCACCTCATAACTGGCTCTAAGTGAATGAACTCTCTCTTATCTATTCATATACTTTCACAATTCATATGCTCATATGCATTTCTTGTACATGGTCATGCATGAAGATGCTACATAAGTCTTTACATGTGCTTCATACCTTTGCTTTCAAAATATGCTTGATATGCTTATGCTTATGATTATGCCACATAATTCATATAATTGTGCTAATAATCTAGCATCATGATAGCTAAATTATAAAGTTTTCCAAAATAGACAACGATAATAACAGTTAGCTAGTCACAGAGATCATGCTCTCAACATGATACCAATAAGAGTTCAAGCTAGTCACAAAGATCATGATCTCAACATGATACCCATAAGAGTTCAAGTAAGAGCATCATAAATAATATGCCAACATGACATCATTCTTGTATGTAGTTGCATAAATGTTCAATCTATTTAGTCCCACATGATTTTGGAACCTCTAAACCATGTAATTCACAAGTTATTTTACTTTTCTTAAAATTTGCCCAGAAATTCTAAATTGTACTAAAATTCTATTTTAAATAATTTTAATATTAGATTCTAATAAAATGTAGCACTGTTAGTCTACTTTAAACATCTTTAGTTTCACTAAATTTCGAGATTTATAGTTTAAGTTATTAAAATTTTACTCAAGGTGGCCCTATTTCAATCTTCACAAAGCATACGGTAACTTCACCAATTTGCTAAGAGCAATCTACTAGGAATCTAAGTTTGAAATTTGATAAGCATAATCCTTTGTGTTAACTTTATAAAAAAGGTAGTTGCACTCAAATTGAAGTTGTATAATGCGAGTTAGGCCCATTGCATCAAGCACTAGTCAGGATTATGGGTGTTAGCTAATAGCCAAATTTAGAAAATTATAACTTTCCATCCTAAGTCTAATGTACCTATATTTTATACGGTTGGATTGCTCTTCGAGCCAAGTTTCATCTAAAATTAGTTTGATTTGAAATTGAGTTTTATAGCTTGAGATATGTCTTTCATGGTACATAGTATCCCTAGATTCCCTCGCAATAGTTTTCTATTTTAGGAGTATCTTGCTTTTCTAGCCTATTTTTCAACACCAATCAAGTTTTACTAGCCTTAGATCACTAGAACAAGAATTATTAACATCATAAAAACCTCTAAATGAGTAGAGCAAAGTGAATTAAGAAAAACCTAACTCTAAGAAATCCTAAAATACAAACAAGTCTAGGAGCCTACCTTGATTTCGAAGTTTTAAACTCTTCTAGTCTTGCGTCTTTGAGCTCTTAACTCCTTCACGCACTATGTTGACAACTAGTCTTACTTCCTCCTTGTGATGGCTGAAGACATATAGTCCAAGGGGAAGGAGTTTTGTTTCTTGTTTTGGTTGAATTAAGAAAAATAAGCTTAGGTTGCAAGTGGAAACCAAGAGGCTTAAGAAAAACAAGCTTTTGGTGATAGAGAGGAAAAATAAAATGAAGGTGGAGGTATGGGGGTGTTGGCTGAAAATCTTCAAGGAAGAAGAAAGAAAGTATGATGAGTACTTTGGGCTCATCTTCTCCAA
The DNA here is from genome assembly GCA_031439595.1 of Pterocarpus santalinus. Taxonomy (NCBI): domain Eukaryota; kingdom Viridiplantae; phylum Streptophyta; class Magnoliopsida; order Fabales; family Fabaceae; genus Pterocarpus; species Pterocarpus santalinus. The sequence continues at coordinate 22,773,200 of CM062532.1, read as the reverse complement.
TTTTAGATTTTTATAAGAATTGGATTGGAAAGGAAAAATTAATTTTCCTTAATTGGAGTTGTGTGGTCATCTTTTTTTTTCCTTCAAAGATGACTAGTGTGGCTAATTCTTAGCTACATATTCTAGGGTTTGGGATGAGGATATTTAGGTTCTTTTGTATTATAGGTCTATACGGGATCAATTTATAATGTTTCAGTAAACTATTCTTAATACTTGGGTGGTGTGGCTTCTTCTACACTACTCAATTTACTTAACTAAGGGTGTGAGTAACCCTGTAATATCTTACCAGACAACTTACTATACTTAAGTCATAATATATTACCAGATAAGTTATCACGAGTAATTGTCTAATTAACTTCATTCTTATTCAATGTTATTTACCCGAAGAAAAATTTTTCTATCCATTTATTTATTTATTTTAGTCACAGAATGAACAAATGGATTTAACTTCATAATAGAAAATTCACGAAACTGACAGAAACTATAGAAAACTACATCAGGCAGGTATCCATCCTTTGAGTTTGCTATAGTAACAGAAAACATAATAGTACAGGATATAAAGATGAAGCCACCAAACAAAATAATTCGACCTATCTCTCAAAGATAGAGTCCTAGCTGGTCCCCACGGGACATTTCATGTACTATAAGACTAAGTTTGTGACCCAAAATGCCAAAAGAGGGCCACACTATACAACTAACACCTACTAGGCTCGATAACACCTCTAGATGGAGTCCGAAGAAAGGAATTCATTCGCCATGCTGGCGTCTACTGGCACATAGCTGTCACCTGGCGCAGTGGATGAAGAGGAGCTCGTGGCCTCCGAAAGGTCATCATCATCAGAAAAGGAAATAGAAGGGACTTGTTGGGGTAGTAAAGCTAAAGGTACTATGGGAGTTGCTGCTGCTGCTGGTAGAGGTGGAAATAGATGTGCCATGTACAGTGGGATGGCAATATAGGGTGTAAAAGGATCAAACAGTGGGTGAGTAAGTGGGACAGCAAAGTCTCTGCAGAAAAAATAAAAATGAAACTGACAGCTACCAGCTATATATACAGAGTCTATAATTGGATCAAGATGGAAATATTGATTAGGGAACTCAATGAAAAGGATGCCCATTGCTGGGTTGTCCATGATCTGAGTAGGGTGAGAATTTAAAAAAATTCTCAGTAGGAATCCAACACTACGCTAGTCTGACATCGCTATCATTTTCAGTTGTTTCGGTTTTTGCTAATTTTTTTAAAAAAGAAAATGTAACAAAATATGATATTTTACTCAATTAGCGTTAGGAAAATCATGACCCGAAACAAGGCTTAGTTTTACTTAAAATAAAGAGAGATGAAACAAGGAAACATATTCTAACATAGTGAGGGTAACAGTTGTAATGTAGACAGTAACATAAACACAGGAGATATACAGATAATCATGCAACTAGTTCAAGACTTAGCAACAAATCTTGTATATGCAAAAATGATAATGAACTTAGCCTTAGAAATTATTCAACTTAAATGACTTATATTTTTCCATACTTGGTTTGCTGGGAGTCTGTTGGCCATAATACTCTTGAGTAATAGTCTGCTTCTTAGGACCGAGCTCGTTCCTATACAGGATAGCCGGGTTTACTTTCCCTGACTTTCCCACTGATTTATTCCCCTTAACTTTATTCAGGGGCTGACCCAAGTAACATGGAATCCAGTATAATCCTCATAAATTGCATGAACAAGACTAGTTTGTTTTAAACAATATATGTATAGGCAATTATTTCATATGTCAGATGCAATCTTTGCCGAAAATTTCGGCAGTATAATGGATATAGTCCGCTTCCCCATGAATGGTGTCAGGCTACCAAAAAGATCAATCAAAAAATAAAACCAATATAAAGCATCAAGTCCATAACAATGATACAACAATATAACATCCCAACATAAATTGGGTTTTCCATTCACTCTACTCAATTCTGCTTGATTTTGTAAATTCTGCCAAAATTCCTATTTAATTCATTTAGTCTACATTTTGAATATGTTAGAGTACTATTTGTCTAGTTTCTAACTTTTCTAGTCCCATCTCATTTTGATATATGTAGCTTAAGATATTTGAAATTATACCTTAGCTTGTCCTACAATTAGCCAGAATTGCACTCCTAAAAGTAAAAATTTACTAAAAATAGGAATCTAAGTGAAATCATACGAAACCTATATCAATGTAAATATAACAGGACAATTTTTATTTCCAAAAGTTTCATCTCATTTACATAAGGAGAGCTTGAGTTATAAGCTTCGTAAGTTGACCCTTCTAGACTGCCCTGTTCCAGTCCGATTTGGACTTAAGGCAACTTCATCGAACTAGAGATAATTGAATCAAATATAACTCGAAAATTTTTATGGGATGTTTCCTTATATGTTGGCTTTCAAAAAAAAAAATTGGTTGCACTCAATTTAGAGTTTTATAGGGTGAGTTACACCTCTCACAACTCATACTGCCTAGAAGAGAACCTAAAATTTCAGGTTAAATTTCAAAAATTCATAACTCACTCAATACTAATCCAATGACTTATATTTTATACGATTGGAAAGCTCTAAATGTCTAGTTTCATATAAAAATAGATTCATAAAGTTTTGATTACTAGATTTTTGTCTGTACAAGATGAATGTATGGACGCTGAAGGCTTTCAGCCCAAATAGCTTCTTGCTACTTTCTATTCTCAAATCTTTGCACTTCAACTTCAATTGAAACCCAAAGATACATATTAACCCAACTAATAATCATCATCTATACCTAATAAAACATCAAGAGCTGAAGAAAAAAAATGAAACCCCAAGCAGCTGCATTTCAAAGAAACTAAGAATAGAAGTTGAATTCCTACCACTTCTAGGTGTAAACTTGCTAGATTTAGGTCTTGGGTTGAAAGTATCTTGTTGGGGCTTGGGTTTATGATGGAGAGGAGTGAAAAGGGGGATGAAGAGAATGAAAAAAATGAAGTGGGGGTCTGTTGGTCTTGAAGAGGGCCAAAAATTACAAGGAGCGAGGAGGAATTTTGGTGGTTTGTTGGAAAAAGTTTGAAGGTGATTGGTGAAGGAATTTGTAGTTGTTGAAAAGCCAAGTTTCTCCATTCCCTCTTGTGCAAGCGGTGCCACTAATTGGAGGTAGGGTGGCTGAGTTTTCAGCCTTTCAATTTAGGTTTTGATTTGTGAAATATTACTGTTTTGGTTCTAACAATTTAAAATACCAAAATCTTACCGATTTTCTTTAAATTGGCAAAATGATTTTGGAAAAATTCTATGGAGTCTTCTATGCTTTTAATCTAATTCCCTCAAACCTAATTTCTCTAAATGATACTTAATTGCCTTTAAATAAATACTTAATCAAATTCTAGTTAGTTTCAATTATTCGATACAAATCGAACAACTAGGTTAAAAACGATAAAATTTTTCGAACGTTACAAACCCCACACTTTTATTCAAAATCATGTGTATAAAATATCATTTATGAGGTTGTTATATGTATATTGTTTAGCTTTCAGTATCCTAGGGCCCACATATTCCTGGAATTGTGATTTTTTTCTAATGCCCCTCTTGATAATCGTAATCCATTATTTACAGTTTTGTCACTTGTCATTATGATCCAACTATTTCCTATTGTACCTTTACCTCAGGACCGGCTCCCCTCTATACCGAAATATCCTCAGAGTTAGGGTTGTTACAATACTACCCACCTTAGAAAGAACTTTGCCCTCAAAATTTTGTTATCCTTAGTAACTCATCTAGATGTCATAGATTCTAGCCTACACCGAATGTCATATGGGAGTGATTAAGCTCAATATGTAGTTAAGTGTGACAGATAAACTACAACATTCATAATAAGGCAGCCATGCGCAAACACTTATGTCCTTGTTATAAGGACCTAAAGCATGGCCTTTTTAGACTTTCGGAGTATGCTTTAGAAGCATAGTTAGTACATCCCTTGGTTTGGTTAAGATGAACTGCTTTGATACTAAAATATAACACTCTCTTAAGCACAATATCATACTTAAGTCATAGTATTGTATTTAGAAGTTATTACTAAGAAACAAACAGACTTTGTCTAATAGCAACTTTCGGTCGCCCATCCAATCTTGATCAGCTTCATCTAGGATGGCCATCATAAATAATCTCCTCAGCTATTTAAAGATGACACGGAAACACACATAGGGGTGAGAATTATAAATTCTTAATAGGACATCCTAGACTACTGCATACAGTATCATCATCATCATCCCCAGCTACTTCGATTTATTATAAAAAAGTGATCATGCCATATCAACTATAGATTTCATTTTATAAAGTTAAAAAATATCATTCCGAAGAAGGTTAATTTTACTCATACACTTGTCAATTAAGACAGTAGTTTCATAACAACAATAATGGGTCACCAGCAGAATATACTTTATGCACATGCAAATGCACATTATATACTCATGCAAGTGCGCTTGTGCTTTCTTTAACTTTCCTTAGCTTTCTTTAGTTAGCAAACCTAGGCATTATGTATCGCCATCCCCAGGGTGTCTACATATGTCTCTAATATTTGCTTCCCTTAGGTAGCTTGATATGGCAAATGAGCTCATTTCATGACCATTGTCACACAATACTAACCTACAAGAGGACCCACGTGCCTCTAAATTAGGGTGACTGATTATGTAACTGCTTCTAATGTACAGGGATCTCGTCTTTTATTATAACTGCCTTCAAATGGAGGGACCTTATAACTGCTTCTAAGTAAAGGGACTCCATCTTGTCTATTCATAAACTTTCATGATTTATATGCTTATATGCATTTCTTGTATATGGTTATGCATGAAGATGCCACATAAGTCTTTACATGTGCTTCGTACCTTTGCTTTCAAAATATGCTTGATATGTTTATAATTATGTTACATAATTCATATACTTGTGCCAATAAACCAACAGTATGATAGCTAAATTATAAAGATTTCTAAAATAGACAATGACAATAACAACCAGCTAATCATAGAAATTATGATCTCAACATGATACCAATAAGAGTTCAAGTATGACCATCAGAAATAATATGCCAACATGGCACCATTCTTGTATATAGTTGCATAAATGTTCAATCCAATAAGTCCCATATGATTTTGGGACCTCTAAGCCATGTAATTCACAGGTTATTTTACTTTTCTTAAAAACTACCTAGAGCTTCTAAATTGTACTGAAATTTCATTTTAATAAAATATAGCCCTGTTAGTCTACTTTTAAACCTCTTTAGTTTTACTAAATTTCGAGGTTTGTAGTTTAAGTTGTTAAAGTTTTACCTAAGGCTGCCTTATTTTGATCTTCACAAAGCATAGGGTAAATTCACCAAGTTACTGGGAGTGATCTACCAAGAATCTAAGTCTAAAAATTTATAAGCATGATCCTCTTTGTGTTAACTTTCTAATAAAGGTCGTTGTACTCAAATTGAAGTCGTATAAGGGGAGTTAGGCCTATTACACCAATCACTAGTTAGGATTATGGGTGTTAGCTAATAACCTATTTTAGAAAATCATAACTTTCTCATCATAAGTTCAATTGGCCTACATTTTATATGGTTGGATTGCTGTTCGAGTTAGGTTTCATCTAAAATTAGTTTTATTTGATTGAGTTTTATAGCTTGAGATATGTCATTCATGGTACCTACTGTCCCCAAATTCTACTATAAAAATTTTCTATTTTGGGAGTATTTTGATTTTGTAGTCCATTTCTCAACACCAATCAAGTTTTATTGGCCTTAGATCACTAGATCAAGTCTTATTAACATTCCAACCTCTAAATGAGTGGAGCAAAGTGAATTAATAAAAATCCTAACTCCAAGAAACCCTAGAATAAAAACAAGTCTAGGAGCCTACCTTGATTCTAAAGCTTTAAACTCTTCTAATCTTGCTTTTTTGAGCTCTAAACTCCATTTAAACACCAAGTTGATAGCCAGCCTCACTTCCTCCTTATGATGGCTGAAGACATATAGTCTAAAGGGAGGGAAGGAGTTTCCTCTTTGGGTTGAATTAAGAGAAAATAAGCTTAGGTTGCAAGTGGAAGCCAAAAGACTTAAGAAAAACAAGTTTTTGGGGATAAAGAGGAAGAAGAAAATGAAGGTGGACGTATGAGGGTACTAGGTGAAAATCTTTAAGGGAAAAGAAAGATAGTGTGATGAGCACTTTGTGCTCATTTTCTCCAATTTTAGATGTTTTTGAGCTGGATTTGAAAGGAAAAAAATTAATTTCCCTTAATTGGAGTTATGTGGTTATCTTTTTTTTTTTTTTTCAAAGATGACTAGTGTGACTAATTCTTAGCCACACATTCTAGGTCTAGGATGAGGATATCTAGGTTTTTTATATTATAGGTCCATACCAGGTTAGTTTCTAATGTTTCAATAGACTATTCTTAATACATAGGTGGTGTGACTTCTTCTAAACCACTCAATTTACCTAACTTAGGGTGTGAGTAACCCCATACTTTTATTCAAAACCATGTGTATAAAACATCATTTATAAGGTTATTATATGTATATTGTTTAGCTTTCAGTATCCTAGAGCCTACATATTCACGGAATCAAGATTTTTCTTCTAATGCCCCTTTTGACAACTGTAATCCATTATGTGCAGTTCTGTCACTCGTCACTGTAAGGCTGTTGTACCGCAGGACCAACTCTCCTCTGTACTAGGCTATCCACAATGTTAGGGATGTTACAATATTAACTACCTTAGAAAGAATTTTGCTCTCAAAATTCCATTATCCGTAGTAAGCTAGCTGGATGTCATAGATTTCTGCCCACGCTAAACATCATATTGAGGTGATTAGGCTCAATATGTTGTTAAGTATGACAAATAAATTACAACATTTGCAATATGGCTTGCATGCTCAAACACTTATGTCCTTGTCATGAAAGGACCTAAAGCATAGCTCTTCTAAAATCTCAGAGTATGCTTTATAAGCATAGTCAGTCCAGCCATAGGTCTGGTTAGGACAAACTACTGTGATACCAAAATATAACACCCTCCTAAGCATAATGCTATTCTTAAGTCATAGTATTACATTTAGGAGTTTTTACTAATAAATAAACGGACCTTGTCTGACAACAACTTTTGGTCGTCCATCCAATCTCGATCAACTTTGTCCAGGATGGCCATCATAAATAATCTCTTGAGCGATTTGGAGACGACACGGGAATATACATAGGATTGAGAATTATAAGTTTTCAGTAGGACATCACAGATTACCTTATACTGTATTGTCGTCATTATCCCCAGTTGCTTCGATTTATTATAAAAAAGTGATCATGCCATATCAACTATAGATTTTATTTTATAAAGTTCAAAAAATCTTTCCGAAGTAGGTTAATTTTACTCACACACTTTTCAATTAAGAGAATAGTTTCATAACAATAATAATAGGTCAACAACAGAATACACTTTATGCATATGCAAATGCACATCATATACTCATGTAAGTGCACTTGTGTTTTCTTCAACTTTCCTTAACTTTCTTTACTTAACACACCTAAGCATTATGTATCACCGTCCCCAAGGTATTTGCATATGTCATTAATTTTTATTGCCTTTGGGTAGCGATCCTAGGAAATGAGCTTATCTCGTGATCATCATTACACAGTACTAACCTACAAAGAGACCCACGTGTCTCAAAATTTGAGGGACTCATTATGCAACTACCTCTAACGTAGAGGGATCTTGTCTTTGATTATAACTGCCTTCAAATGGAGGGACCTCATAACTACCTCCAAGTGAAGGGACTCTATTTTGTCTGCTTATATGCTTTCATGATTTATATGCTCATATGCATTTCTTGTACATGGTCATGCATGAAAATGCTACATATGTCTTTGCATGTGCTTTATACCTTTGCTTTCAAAATATGTTTAATATGCTTATGCTTATGCTACATATTCATATACTTGTGCTAATAATCCAGCCACATAACAATTGAGTTATAAAGGTTTCCAAAATAGACAATGACAATAATAGCCAGCTAATCACAGAAATCATGATCTGAACATGGTACCAATAAGAGTTCAAGTATGACCATCATAAATAATATGCCAACATGGTGTCATTCTTGTATATAGTTGCATAAATGTTCAATCCATTTAGTCCTACATGATTTTGGGACCTCTAAGCCATGTAATTCACAAGTTATTTTACTTTTCTTAAAATCTACCAGAACTTCTAAATTACAGTAAAATTTCATTTTAATCTCAAATTTTAATAAAATATAGCTATGTTAGTCTACTTTTAAACCTCTTTGGTTTTACTAAATTTCGAGATTTATAGTGTAAGTTATTAAAATGTTACTTAAGCTTACCCTATTTTGATCTTCATAAAGCATAGGGTAACTTCAACAATTTGATGAGAGCAATTTACCAAGAATCTAAGTCTAAAATTTTGTAAACATGACCCCTTGTATGTCAGCATTCTAAAAAAGTGATTGCACTCAAATTGAAATTGTATAGGGTGAGTTAGGCCCATTACATCATGCACAAGTCAGGACTATGGGTGTTAGCTATCAGCCTATTTTAGAAAATCACAATTTTCTCATCCTAAGCCTAATGGGCCTATATTTTATATGGTTGGATTGCTCTTCGAGTCATGTTTCATCTAAAATTAGTTTGATCTCAAATTGAGTTTTATAGCTTGAGATATGTCCTTCGTGGTACATACTATCCCTGGATTACCGTACAATAGTTTTCTATTTTAGGAGTATCTTGATTTTCTAGCCTATTTCTCAACACCAATCAAGTTTTACTAGCTTTAGATCACTAGAACAAATCTTATTAACATCATACCAACCTCTACATGAGTAGAGCAAAGTGAATTAAGAAATACCTTAACTCCAAGAAACCCTAGCATACAAGCAAGTTTGGAAGTCTACCTTGATTCCAAAGCTTTAAATTCTTCTAGTCTTGCTTCTTTGAGCTCTAAACTCCCTTCAAATACCAAGTTGACAACCAGCCTCACTTCCTCCTTGTGATGGTTGAAGACATGTAGTCCAAAGGGAGGGAGTTTTGTTTCTTGTTTTGGTTGAATTAAGAGAAAATAAGCTTAGATTGCAAGTGGAAGCCAAAAGGCCCAAGAAAAACAAGCTTTTGGTGATAGAGAGGAAGACAAAAATGAAGGTGAAGGTATGGGGTGCTAGCTTAAAATCTTTAAGGGAGAAGAAAGAGAGTGTGATGAGCACTTTCTTCTCCAATTTCAAATTTTTATAAGAATTGGATTTGAAACGAAAAATTAATTTTCCTTAATTGGAGTTGTGTTGCCATCTTTTTTTCCTTCAAAGATGACTAGTGTGCCTAATTCTTTGCCACATATTCTAGGGTTTGGGATGAGAATATTTAGGTTCTATTGTATTATAGGTCTTTACCGGTCAGTTTCTAATGTTTTAGTAGACTGTTCTTAATACTTGGGTGGTGTGACTTTTTTTAAACCATTCAATTTACCTAACCTAGGGTGTGAGTAACCCCACACTTTTATTCAAAATTATATGTATAAAATATCATTTATAAGGTTGTTATTGTATATTGTTTAGCTTTCAGTATCCAAAGGCTTACATATTCCCGGTATCAGGATTTTTCTTCTAATGCCCCTCCTGACAGCTATAAATCATTATTTACAGTTTTGTTGCTTGTCAATATAATCCAATTATTTCCTATTTCGCCCGTACCTTGGAACTGGCTCCCTTTTATATTGGGCTATCCCCAGAGTTGGGGATGTTACACTCCTGGTGCTAGTTTTTTGCATCTACAAGATGCAAATCTGAGATGTTATTTAAGGGAAATAAGTTCCAAACAACTTGGACTAAACAAGCATTGATGATTAACTATTATGCTTAATTAAATTTAACTTTTTTTGTAATATAAAACATGACTCAAGATTTTATAATTATATTTTAATAATTATACAGTGACCTAGTAAATAATTAAATTACAATTTTAAATTGTCTCTTCACCCTATCCCTCTCCACCAACCCCCATTCACTACATTTTTCTTCTCCACTACTATTTTCATTAAACTTCCACCAAATAACTACTTAGTTAAATGTACAATATTTATTTGTTTGCTAACTCTGATTAATATACTCAAGATATCCTAGATGCACATTGTGAAAGTATATGAAAGAAATTATACCTTTAGTATTGCGTGGGAGACCTATTCATTCAAGTTTATGTTTATATTTGTTTCCTCTCACTTTACATTGCCTGCCTAATTCTTGGAAATCTTTGCAATATGGTTGGAACCAATTTAGAACAGTATCAATATTTGATCCAAACAAAGAATTAGGAAACAATACAAGGCTATGGTTTAGTTGGTCCTAGTTAAGGGTCAAATTGGTTTGCACCTTTGGCCCAAGAGGTGGATCTCAACTTTCAGGACTTTGATGCAACCTTGCCTCTAATGGGACATGTTGTCGTCATAGGTGGCGGCGGTGGCGGCAATGGCATCTAATTCCTTGATGGTGCTTTCTCTTCATGCTTGCTATTGTTTCTCTTGTTATTGTAAAAAATGGTTAGAGGAAGAATGCACGGCTTGGTGATTGGAGAAGGAGGAGTGAAGTGAAGGTGATTTTATTGTTGGTTAGTGTAATTTTGTCGGGGTGGCAAATGGGTGCCTCTTAATAATAGTTATTTTCTTCCTAAGTAATTGAGGTAGAAGAGGGGAAAGGGAGATCGATCATGAAAAATGGGGCAAAAAAGTAAATACATCAATTTTACTAATTTCATAATTTCACCTTCATAACATTGTATATTATAAATTGTCTAAGGTCTATGGTATTCCGTGATTAGCAAAGATCACCACATAATCCACCTTTGGAATTGGACAAGTTTTGTGGTGGTCCATGTCAATTAAGGACCACGATGGTCCTTGAATCTAGATTGTTGAAAGTTAAATCAATTAAAGAGATTTTATGTTTATATTTTCTATTAAATATGAAAAACTACCTTACAACATAGTAAATTTATTCTTAAATTTATAATTTTGAGAATTATAAAATGGTCCAACGAATTAATCTAATTTCATTTGCCACTTGTGCTTTACCACTAACATCCCACCTCATCAATGGCACCTTAATGCCCTCTACCTCCTTTATCAGTAGCTAGGGCTGTTAAAACAGATCGAGCATGTCGGGTTGACCCATTTACCCATCAAAATGAGGTGGGTTAGACTTCAAAATTCTTAACTTATTTAAATAAATTCATTTTCAACCCAACCTATTTACCTATTTATTTTTTCTTTTTTACTCATGTAAAACCAAACCAAAGTTTAGCACCTATTAAACCATTCACCTAACCTATCAACTCATTATCCACTAAAAAGCCCATTAACCAAATAGTTTCAAAAATAAAAAATAAAAATATTTGAAACAAAACAATTAAACAACATAACCGTTGATGGAAGTTTGGGCCACACCCTGCCTTGCCACCTCCCATCTCAAGCTCTCTTTTCAAGCCCTCAAAGTGCCACTTAGAGTATTGCTTCATCGAATCCTTTACAACGCCACTCATTCGCTATCGCACAACTCGTCCACACAACACTACTGCATAATGCTGCTCAAATAACGCTATCACACAGTCCTACCCACACAATGTCACCACACTCCATTAAACCCCATCGTCTCCATTATAACATCACTAGCTACACCATATCTTTAGAGTCATTAGTGTCTTCTAACTTGTAACCTTATTCCATGTTGATTTGGGTTTGGTTCAATGCACTACTTTTTTTTTTCTTTTTTAATTTAGGGCTTTGGACAAATTACACTAACCTCCCCTAAAATTTATCGAAAATACACTTAGATCCCATAAGATTTCAAATTGACAATCACCTCCCTTGATGTTAACATACTTTTCAAAATATCGATTCCCTTTCTTCTTTTTTTCCTCTCTTTTCTTTCCTTTCTTTGCCTTCTCTCCTTCTACATCGTCTACAACACAATGCAACCAAAACCTTTGCCCACTTCTCATTCTTCCCTTTCCTCCAATCCTTTTTCTCCAAATCCAAATGCTCTTGGGTTGTTGAAACAAAATAGAGAAGCAAACTCATATTTGCATTGGCAAGGACAACAACACCATTGGTGGAGGATGAATCTTCATTTTCTAAAATGGAAGCTAGCAGAGGAAAAAAAATCATAGTTTATAAACCAAACCAAAACAATAATCAACGGAATACAAATGTATAATAAAAACCCTAAAACAATAAAATAGAACACCCAAAAACCTCAGCCACCAACCTGAAGGCCGTTAACCACCGTTGCGTCCTATTTCACCACTAGAATAATGAGCTATAGGACCTCTGCTTTCACTTTTTCAAACCACCACGTCTCCCGTGCCAAATCAGTGAAGCATCCTGCACAAGAGTGGGATTATGGTTTGATGATGGTGAGGGATGGGTATGGGTTTGGTTTGATGATGGAGGGAGATTATGGTTTGATGATGTTATTGGGATGGCATGGGTTTGGTTTAATGATGGTGGGGGGATTGTGGTTTGGATATGCTTGAAGTATGAGAGGAAGTGTTAAGGTTTTGATGATGCCCAAGAAGGATTTGGTAGTAGGTGTCGTAACTTGCTCCAAGTTATAATTTTAAAATACTTAATATTAAATTTGAAGTATAATGTAACCAAGGTCATCTCACAATGATGTTATTTGTATTTAATTAAGTGACAAGGGGATGTTATGCGTTGTTATTTAGTTAAGTAACAAGGAAGATTTATGTAAACATGCAATAAATAAACTATAAATGAAAAATGGATAAAATTTAAGACACTAATTCAAAGAGTTCCTTAGGCATAATATAAATCAATCATTAACACATAATATATTAAACACATGAAGTGTGGCTAATTTAAGCTATTAGAGAGACATTTACTAACAAGTCCATGATTCTACCTAGCGACCCTTGGCATTCAACTAACATACAATTGATTAGATAACTTAGCCCTTAACTCTAATTAACCTATGTTGATTTCTAGCCCCAAGTGCATTAGCTTAGGTTTCGACCCAAACCTAATTTCTAATTCTTTAATTAATCAAGTTCATATCAATTAACCAATTAGTAATCACCCAACTAATTCCTTATTCATAGACCCATATATCAATACCATTCAATGTAAGTTTACAAATTAAAGAAGGCAAAGAAGGAAGAAAACAAATATGATTGAGAATTAAGTATAGGGTTTCAAGATTACAACCATAATGCTTTTGAAGTCTCCTTGAACTGGCTTGAAGTGTCCATAGCAATAAAGGTTACAAAATAGAACCCAAAACAAGTGTCTTACAAAATGAAAGAAAAAGGAAAGGAAAGGATTGGAGAAGAGAAGAGAGAAAAAAATGAAAAAAATTTAAAGAAGAGAGACTTCCATTCATGTCCCTATTTCTCACTACTTATTGGACCTAAAATGTGAAACACGAATGTTTGCCTTGAGCCCAAATAAATCTTTTGCCTCTTAGCTTTAAATAGACACCAAATTTGCTTAATTTGGACTTAAAATGAGAGCGTTATGACCTAATTTTTGTAGCGTATTTAGGTTGTATATTTATTCACATCAGTTAGTTTTAATAGCCAATAAATCTATCAAGTCATTATTTTGGAGAGTGTGTCTTTGAATTAAATCTTTATGTCTTAGCTTTCAAATGACATTAATTTCATCTCAATCCAATGTATATAACTCTAGTTATGACCCAATTAGTTCACACTGCCCTGGTTCCAATGATAACAACCCTATTCTGACTTTGTGGCCCAATTTGACCTACTAGACATCTAAATTAGCTTTCATCTTCTTATCAAAGTTGTAGATCTTTCTCTTAGCTTTCTTACAATATACAATTTGTAATTTTAGAAGTCTACAACTCAAGATATGCTTAAAATATAGAAATAGTATAAATTTATAATAATACTAAAAAAATACAATTAAAATGAAATTAAAGTCCAAATCATAAAATATTCCCACTTTGATCAATTAAGCACAAAAGAGGCTCAATAGACTAAATATAAGAGTTAATCAATGCATCAAAATTTTATTTATCAGGATTGTTTCAAAAATTTTGGTTAGGTATCATTTTGGGTGTAGGTGAAGGCAGAAGAAGATGAGGTTATGGAAGTGGCTGGAGAGAGGGGTGGCCGGATGGCATCCAAATAGAAATACAATAAATAATTAAGGGCAAAATGGTCATTATATGTATTTTTAAAATTTTTTTAAAATATAAAATTTTAGGTCAAGGGAGTTAGTGTTTTGTTCTTGAACAAATTAAGGGAGTCGGATGTCTACTTAAGGCCTAGGCGTATTTTTTATGAATCTCAGGGGAGATTGGTATAATTTGTCTTAGAGCTTTTGGTTTGATTTTCGAAAGTGGGTCTGTAGCTTCAAACTCACAACAAATTTGGTCCCTTTGTATTTTGTGCTAATATCTTGGTAGATAGTTTGGCCTCCTTTTGCATTAGATAGAAAATTTTGTCATTGAAGTGTAGCAAATTGTTTCCAAGCATTATTGATCCCTTGTGTCTTATATTATCCATCCCTTGCGTATTGGATGTAATTGTATAGGATTTAAAAATGTTTAGGCCTGCAGGTCGGGCTTAAATAGGCCGAGCCAATATAACATCGGTCCATCGGTAATTACTATAGGCTTACCCCAACTCGTTTCATTTGTAGGCCTAAATGGGTCTATTAGTACCTATTATAGGATTAGCCTAACTCGTTTAAATCGCAAGTGACCCAAATGAGTCAGACCAAAACAGATTGGTCTAACGGCCATTTGACAGCCTTACTAGCGACCACCATATGTAGCGTTTCAAGACACCACTAGACGCTCAGACTTCCTCCTTTAGTACTTCTTTGTCCATCTCCTTTCTTCCAAGCACAACGCCTTTGTCCTCCCTCCCAATAATTTTGTTCTTCATATTTGGATTATGGTTATCTTTTTAAGAGTGCAACTCATTTTACTACATTAAACCCTTATTACTATTTTGAGTAAAGTTTTGATTCACTTATTTTATACTAAAAAAATGATATATTTTATTTTGTACACTTTGAACAAAATTAAAAGTAAAATAAATTAATCCAAAATAGCAGTTCAAAAGATGTTAGTAGGGATATCAATCTGGAAGGGGGCAAGGGATAGGCCCCCGTCCCCCGCCTCGCAAGTAAATACTTGCCCTCGTCTCGCCATATATCCATGCTGATTTTTTTACTTACTGAGTTTACGGTGCAGTGGATATCCATGGAATTCTAATACTATAAAATACTTAAAATAATCATAAATAATAATCTAATTTAACAATTCAAATTCTAACAATTTAATATACTTAAAATAAAAATAAACACATAAAATAAATAAAAAATAAGTATAATAATCCAGTTCTACAATCTAAATTCTAACAACTTAAAATACTTAAAATAAAAATAAATACATAATAGTAATCCAATTATTAGTCTGATATATAATAAATACAAATAAATCTAACTTATAAATTTAAACCTTAGTCTAATCAATTTAAATAACAATAATATTAGTTTAACTAAGTTAATAATTTAAGGGTAAAATAGTAATTTCATGGCGGGTACCCGCGGGTATGGAGATAGTGATCCCCGCCCCCGCCTCGTTTAACATGCGGGTATTTAAAATCCTCGTTCCCATTACCCGCGGAGACAAAATTTTTCCCCCATACCCGCCCCATTGTGGGTATTACCTGCGGGTATCCACGAGTGCGGATTTTTTTGACATCTCTAGATGTTAGACACTGTTACTCCACATTTAATTTAAAGGTTTTAATGGATTTTCATTTTTGTTTATTCAATTCTTATAGAGTTTAATTGATATGCATTAACAGTGTAAAACTGTTTCATACTGTCAACCAATAGAAATAGAAGAAAGTAAGAAATTATGGTGAATCCTTCATAATAATGGATAGTTATTTGTGTGAATTGGCACTTTTCACTATTTCTATTGGCTACCAATGTAAAACTATTTTATACTATCAGTGTATTTAAATTAAATTCATTCTTATAATATTTCATATGTATTATCATATATTTAAAAATGAAACAAACAAAGTGCAGGATATAAGAGGAAACTCTGAATATATATAGTTTATAATTTTAAAATAATAATAATAGTAATAGTAATTATAGAGATTAATTTTAACGTATTGTTAATATAAAATATTTTATATTGTCAAAAAATTAGACATTATTCCAATAAAAAAGGGAATTAGATATTATTATACATTTGAGTTTTGAAACAATTATTATAAAAATTAAATCTTTTTGATGATATAATAATAGGTGATTAGAGGATTATTTTGCCCTGAGAACATATTAAATTTAAATCCATATTAATTAAGTAGCCATGATAGATTGAAAGTGAAAGCGAAAATAAGAGGAAACTTTCCACATTTTACAGAACCAGGGGGCAAAAGCATCTTAGACGTTGTCTTTTCACTTCACAAAAGAAACGAGGGCTATTTCGCTTGACTTTAATGCGGACTTAAACCGAAAGTTTGCAACTTACAACCCACGAGGAAAGTAGCTTACAATTTCTCAGTCATGAGCCCCGAAGAGACGTAACGAAGTCGAAAACGTGTGGCATGCTCTGTGTGTCGTCATCCGGCACCTTAAATCCTTTGTTCTCTTTTCATGTATTTTTATTAAAATACTATTAACTAATAGAATAAAAATATTGTGAACTAGGAGAGATATAATATTTTTTTTCATACCTTACAGGGTGCCAAGATTGGTAACATCAAAAAACGAAGAGAGATATAATATAATACTCTCAAGAGCTTATATTCAAATTTAAATTTTATAATATAGCAAAATCTAAAATTTAATGCAATGACATGTATAGTTATTCTTTGCCACTTAATATACTTTATGAGCTGATGTAGTACTGTCAGAATTTTGTATGATGATTTTGAATTGGTCTTCCCGGATCGCACTGGCCCAACTAATTTCAACTTCTCAAGCTCCCATTCAATCCAAATAAAATACGAAGACCAAAAGCCAATACGGTTTTACTTCTGTAGAAACACACTACCAAAACGTTACAAAACAATCAACATTGCATGTCACTTTCACCTTTTATATTTTTCTTTTTGCATTTAAAAAATATAATAACAACAATCATATGGCTAGTGTACTTTCCAGCCAAAACCCCTTCTTGCAAGTTTAGTCCTTAAAAGCTCGCAACTCTGCAGTGCTCCACAGCTCCTAAATCTCTAATGTTTTAGAAGCTCGCCATAGCACAAAGGAGTTTGAATTGGGGGTATAAGATATGGGTATGAATAAGCATCACGTTCTCATGTTGATGATCCTCATGGCTGTTTCAATTGCAGAGAAACCTTCAGTTGTAGAAGGAAGGGCACTTTCCTTAATATCTGCTCAAGGTAATCAGGACTATAAAGAATTGTTCTACCTCTCTCTCCCATAGGATCTGTTTTGTGCTTATGATATAATTGCTGATTTTGTTTGTTTATGCTTATTGTTGTTTTGTTTGTGATGCAATTGAAGGGTACTCGAAAATTTTTGCCACACTTGGAGTTGTTTGCAAGTGTTGTGATGGAGTTGGAGGTGCCTGCACTAGTAGATGGACAGAATCTTGCAACAACCTGCAGTGTTTACCTTGGAAATCAGTGTCACATTAGTTATCTTCATGTATCTTTTCTTTTCTAGTCTTTCATTTGCAGTGTGCTAAGTCGAGAAATGTTCTACAAATTAAAGAATCTGTGAAATATGTGTTCTGTGTAATGTGAACAGTTTGAATTTGTGTTGAACTGTCGGTAGTATCCATAGTTCTTCGTTTGGAACAGGTCAATGGCAATAGTATATGATTACATGGCATGTCCTCTGTATTTTGCACTTTAAAATTAGCTCCAAAATGAACAATCACTGATCATAAGAGAAGATGGCCGCACTTATTTATGGTTGACTTCAGAGTTTAGAAGGATAAGGGAAGGAGGGCTTCCTAAGGGATGAGTAGTATTTAATTTCACTGTCCTGAATATGACAAGTGTAACTAGCGTAAATTGTCGAAAAGAAAGTTGAACGAACATATCTACGCAGAATATACCTTCTATTTTCTTTGTTTGGCGAAATAAAATCATACTCTTTTCTATTGACGAAAATCTGCAGACTTCTACGAGGATTAGTTCCACAAATTTTATTTTATCATATTTGATATGTTACTTGAATGCATAAATTTCTTTAGTATGTTTTGAATCACACAAGTTCTTTGGGATAGAGGACGATTTGTGAGATGTGGTAATTGCAGGAAGTGAAACAATTGAAAGTCATTGCCCATATTATATAGAAGTAACAGAGAAACTTTATCCTTGGGTTCGTTCTTACACTTATATTGCTTATATTGCTCGCCAAGAATGCCATTTGCTTTAGGATATGGGTTTCAGGTTTGATAAATGGATTCTGATTTTCGAAGAGGCACGAGTGAGTTTAGGTTAAAGTGTTAATGTTGTGACGGAATATGCTAAGAGAAAGAGGAAGAGATGGAAAGCTTAAGAAGAAAAAAGAAATGTCATACCAGAGTAAATTGGGTATTCCCCCATTTTATTCCTCTCTGGGTTACAAGAACAGAGTAGTTAAACAAATCTCAACTATCTGAAATTACAAAGAAGAGAGAGTGAACAGAGAGTGCTCATCGTTACCCACTGTGAGTCGCTAGCTCTCTCTCTTTTTTATTAATCCCTCTTCACAAATGGAACTCCCTTGCTATTTGTAGGCAACGCTGAGGGGAGGTCACTGTGGTCTTGCGGACAACAATTCTCAGCTTTATGTCGCACCATGCTGCTACGTGGTGCTTTATGGTACAACAAGGACAACGTTGTGCTGCTAAGTGACAACTGCTCTTTCTTTATTGTGATGGTGTCCGGTGTTAGAGGCGGAGTGACTAGTGAGTTCTTAGCATTCTAATGTAGCAGAATTTAACTTCATGGCTCAGGCGCCCATGTGACTCTTAGCATTCTAGTGTAGCCTTTTTTCGATGGGACGCTGGTGTGGCCTAGCACGCCCCCTCCTCTTCTCACAGTGTCTTCCTCCACCTGAACCTGTTGCTTTGAAGGTGTAGGAGGCTGCGGAGGCACCCTTCCAAAATACTAGACCTGAGGCACGGTTATGTTTACGAGCAAAAAGCATGGCGCTAGAGGGCTGGCACTGACCGCTTATGCAAAAGGCACCAGTGAAACTTCGTTGAACTCAGTAAATAATAGTGCTCTTGATATAAAGTTGACGCCGGCAGTGTGTTTGGTTGGGAGTAAAATTTTTATGGATGAATTCTATGTATAAAATTACATATAAAACTCGTATTTGAAATGTTAATCTCTCGACCAAACACACCCTAAAAGGTAAAAGCTCTATGTTAGAAAGTTTTATATACTTGAGATTAGAAATTAGTTGGAGCCAGTTGAGTTAGTTAGATATTAGCTAATAGTTAGTTACACTCATTAGTCTTGTAAGCTTAATTCACTTGTATTAGTTACTTCTTTACCATAAGTAAAATCAACTTTCACATTTTCCCTAAACTCTTTCTGCTCTAGCATGGATTTCAGCATGGAATCAGAGCCCATTTCCCACCTTGAAACCCTCCTTTCTGCTGCATTGAGCTCTTTCTGGGGAGCAACCTTTTCTTTGACTCTAATTTTTCCTTTCACTTTCTCATATTTTCTTTCCCTCCAAACACTACTTTATTTCTGTTAGGCTTAATTGAATCGAGAACGAAACACTGTTGTATTGATACTGATGGCTCAATGCCAATGAATGAGAATTCCAATACAAGAACTGTGATGGACATATGGAAAGTATAGTGACGATAGAATTTCCCTCCTTTTGGTCTAAGGGCAAAGACTCCAATTGATTCCACTCAAATTCCTTCTTTGCCAATTAAGAGCAATCATGAAGCCTTACATCGATGTGAAGGAGTGTATTTCTCCTCATAGGAGTAACATAATCTTTTCTCCCATTTCTGCTTGATTTCTGCTGTAGTCAGTCACTCAGTGTTAGACCCCGAAGAGTGCACAGGGCTCTGTGTAGTGGCTACTCTACCCATTAGGTTCCTGGGCTTAAAGGTCATATTCTTGCGACTAATGGTAGGCACACTTACACTACGGTCATCATGGCTGGATACACCCCGCACTTCTTGATACTTGTGGACTTGCTACATCGCCAAGTGCTTCTGTTCATGCAATTTGCAATAGACATTGCCTCGACGTAGGAGTTGGGTCTCGCCAACATCAACTCACATTTCAAATGGTCTTAGAGACCAACCGCAAATAAGGAGATTAGCCAAAAATCACTTAACCCAGTCACTTGATTAGACAATTCCTCAAAGTGAAACTAATACTCAGCCACTGAATTCACCAATTTTTGCTCCTTAAGAGTTGCCTTGGGGTTATGGTAAATATTTTGGCCAAACCTCACAATAAGAGCATCCAACAATGATTCCTAGGTATATATAATATTGTTATTCACCCCCCAATGATACCAAGTATATGCAGATCTAGTTAAATGAAAAGAAGGCATTCGAATCCGTAAATCAATAGGCACATCATAAATCTCAAAATATTCATGCACTCTAAACACCCACTTCTCCACTACTTGGCAATCAAACATGGGGAGCTAAGCCCTTACCCCTTTTTGCTAGTACTGATTACTCTAGATAATAGCCTACTTTTTGAGACTGAGCTCGTTCTTATACATGATTGTTGGGTTTACTTTCATCGATTCTCACATCGGTATATTCCCCTTAAGTCTATTCAAGGCTAGTTCAAGTGATTCGCTTAGATAGTACCACCTTGGCCCACTTTGAGGTGGAGGCTTGGCACGTCTCTTTGCAAGTCCTTGTTATCCTTTTCATTCTTGTACATAACCATACATGAATATGCTATATACGCTTATACACATGTTTCATATCTTACTTTTGAACATTCTTGCATGCATGATTTCCATATACATAATACATACTTACTCACTTTTGCCGAAAATTCGACGGCATAACAGCTAAAATATAAAGGGTCCAAAAATAGACAATATATCCAGTCAACCAGCCAATCACAGTAGTCACATTCATAATAAACAACAAACCAATATTACATTCACTTTTGGTGTGGAATTGCATAAATATTTATGCCGTTGAACTCCTCATAGCTTATGGAACCCCTAAATCAAGGCAACTCTCAAGTTATTCTGCTTACCTTAAATTTGCCTTGTATTTCCAAATTTCATCAAAATTCTATTTTAATTTGTTTTAACCTAGAAATTTAATAAACTGTAGCTTTGTTTGTTAAACCTCTATGATTTTATCAAATTTTGAGGTGTATAACTTGTTATTAGGGTTTTACTCAATGCTGTCTTATTTCAAAATAAACTTGCACACTTAAATTTAGAAAATCATTAAAAATCCATTTTTTATCATTTTAATTCTAAATTTGTACCAACATGTACCTATTTGGGCCATCTTTCAATCCCAGTAAGTTTCACTCCAATTGGGTAAGTAGAGCTCAAGTTATGCGCTCCTCAAATAGGCTGCCCTATTTCCACCTGAAAGGAGTACTGGTTAATTTCAAGAAATTATTGGGGAAAATCCACTTATGATCTGATTTTGAAATTTAATGGACATCATCTCCTATGTATTAGCTTTCTAAAAAATTGGTTGCACTCAATTCAAATATATATATATATATAGGGCAAGTTATGCCCTTTACACCACACTTTGGTCGGGGTAGAGAGTGAAATCCAACAACTAAATTCCAAAAATCATAACTATCTCATTTTAAGTCCAATAGACCTATAATTTATATCGTTAGATTGCTCTTTAAGTCTAATTTCATATAAAATTAATTTCACTTAAATTTAAGCCTAGTTTGAGAAATTTATTCACTATATGGATGATAGTTAGGTTTCCCTTTAGTAACTTTCTCTATTTTGGTTTTTCTTAGTCTTTTGATATAATCTCCAACCTAAACCAAGTTTTTCTTATCTCAACTCACTAGAAAAGGGGTCATATTAACAACATACAAGGTTAAATAGAGGATGACACAAAGAAACCTCATCAACCACATAACCATAAAAGACATCAAAGCTAAGGATTTAAGCTACCAATCTCAAGATTCTTGAAACTATAGAAGTAAGGAAGATAAGAGCAACTCCTATCCTTTCTTTCCTCTCATGGCAGCAGCCTATATAGAGGTAGGGAGACTCCACTTGATGCTTGATCATGAAATTGATAGAGGGGGTTTGTAGAGGAAGAGGGTTGATTTTTAAAAACAGAGCAAGGTGTTTTGAGGCCAAGAAGGTCATCAATTATGAGCTTGAAGCTCATAGCCATGGAGGACTTGAAAAAGAAAATGGTAGATGAAGAACTTGGAAGGACGGTCGAAAATTTGAAGGGCAACGAAGGAAGAAAAGTTGGCTTACTCCTTAAGCTAGTAGGTTAAATCTCATTGGTATGTTTGAAACAAAAATTAAATTCCCTTAAGCTTAAATTTGAGTGGCTCATCTTAGACCATACATGTTAGAATACTCTTCTAACAAGTCTAACAAATCTCTGTAAGACTGTTCCCTTGAATTCGTCCTGCCCAAAAACAATATAGGAATCTTGAAGATAGATTTAAGGTGTCCAGCTATCAATTGGGGTATTCTATATTACCCAAGATACTATAACATTATGTGAGTAATCCAATATGTTTATTCAAAAACATGGATAGAAAATCTCAGTTTAAAGTTGTTACAGGTATTTTAGTTATCTACCGGTGTTGTGGAGCCCACAAAATCTTGGAAAATCGAACTTTTCTAAGATTGCCCCTCTCGACAACTATAAACCCCTTAATTACAACTTTGCCATTATAATTTGAAATTTACAATTTCATCTCTGCTTTTATTACAGTTTACCTAATGATAATTTTGCCCTTATCTCGAGCCCGAACTTCCTCCTATCTGGTCTATGCTTAAAGCTCAAGATTTTACATTGTTTGCTTCTGCCAAGTGGTTAAGCATAGATTGTAGCTTCTAATTAAGTGGTTAAGCCTTTATATGGTATTGATGATTGCCCTACATTTCGGGATTTCTTGATGTTTGGAGGCTTATAGAGCTCTGATTGTGCAACATGGTTGTTTCTAGTTGCGACGAGAATTGTGGAGATACCAAAAGATGTGCTATGGATCTCAGTTGTCATCAATATCCAATATTTTTTAGCTTCTTATTGCTTTTTAAAGCATTTATAATTGTATTTTTCATTATATTCTACTATTGATCCGAAGATGAAAATGTTAAAGTATGCATCCTCCAACTTGATGGGGTTTTAGAGTATATAATTGAGATTAGAAGTTAGTTAGAGTCACTTGAGTTAGTTAGATATTAGCTAATAAATAGTTATACTCATTAGTCTATATTAGATTATAATTCATTTGTATTACTTACCTTTTCACTATCAGTAAAATCATCTTTCACATTTTCTCTAAACTCTCTCTACTCTATCATGGATTTCGATACAAAGATTACCAAATTTGATCACCATGAAATAGCCTTTTTACGAAGGAAACATTTAATTGTTTCCTCAATACTTTGGAAATTAAATTGGTAGTAAGACATGTTGGAATTTTCTTATGTAAGCTACAATTAATTGTGGAGTTTTTTTACTTATGAAATTAGGTTGATGATATTTGATTCGGGTTATGGGTTGTGCACACCTATTACTAAAAGGTAGTGTGGCTAAGCAGCATTAGTGTGGATCGATTAACTATTGGCTTATTAGGGTTTTCCTAACATGTGACTCTTGATGGGAAAGCCTATTGTGGTTATAAATATGCGGCTAGGTTCCTTCCCTACTACCACCATCATATGAATTATCTGGCTTGCGCTATTGATAACTACATGCAGGAAAAGGTACATGGGGAAAAGGGTCTAGCAAGAGGAACACTCCTCATCTCAACATAGCAAATAATTCATGGCCAATTTAGGTACACTCTTTATTTAGAATTTCTATATTAGTATCCTGAATATATATGACCCAATTTATTTTACAAGATAGTCTATTTTAAATATTATTTTGGATATTTGGTGTGTGTTTGGGAAAGTTATAAAATTAAAATTATTTCAATAATCACTTATTTATATAATCACTTTTTTGTATAATGAGAATCAATTTATATTTGGATATTTTAGCTGAAAAGAGGTTTTAAGATAATCTATTTTATTTGGATTGTATGAAAAAAGTTACTTTTGTATGGTAAAATTACTAAAAAGGGTATAGAATGATTATTTATATTATATAATATTTGATACTTAAGGTTAATTTGGTAAAAACATAACAATTCTAAAATAATTAGCTTCTGCTTATAATCATAAGCTCCAAAATATTGCTTATGCTTATAAGTTATCTGTTAGCTTAAAATTATTAGTTTTAGATTATAATCTATTTCTAAAATTTAACCAAATATAATTAATTTTTGTAAAACAGCTTTTGTTTCAAAAAAAAAATGCTGTTTTATGCAATTCCCAAACATGCACTTAGTGATTAATGTATAAATAAATAAAAATTTCAGATATGCTTCTAGTAATTGTGGTGAATATGAATATGGTAAGATAACTAATAATGGGTGTAAAATCTTTTCACATGAATCAACAATAAAATAATTAAAATTTTCTATTACTAATACATGATTCTTCATTTTTTTTAATAGATAGATTCATCAGTAATGCAACTGAAATTTTTGGTTATTAATACGAATTCCTTAAGACTCAATAATATTTATTTTAACAACTATATGGACCATTGAGCTTTCAAATATATCAAGTTGAAGTACGTGAATGATATACTACGATCAATGATGATAAAACAAGATGGGATAACTTTTCACCAATTGTTGCAATTGGCATTGATTGCTTTGAATGATTCTTGAACTGGTCTCCAATGATTAGAACATCTACTAAGTGAGGGCACATCTTGTTGGCTATTTTAAAAGAATCAAGATGCCTCTTCAATGTAAAGACTTATATGACAACTTGATTTATCAACTTACTAAAATCTCACGTTGATTTTTCAACTTCCAAAAAATGAAGTTCTTTGATTAACTTTTGTAAACCTTTGATTGCAACATCATGATGTTTTACTAATTGGGAAGTTCTAGAGATTGAACCATGACATTATTAAATAATAAAGTATTAGAAGCTTTGTTGCATCCTTCTTAGAATTCTTCATTTACTAACCCTTTAACTTTCTCCATCTCTACATTCCTTGTCTATCGACATAAAATATAATGAGAAGCAAGTGTATATACTTTTCTCTTTAGGAATACAGCCAAAATGTGTCTACAAAGAATACCCATAGACTCAAACATGTGAAAACTACAACTTGCTTAATTTGAAATGGCATGAAAAGTCACATAGTAGTTGGGCTTTTCTTGGTAATTTTCATGAATTTTGTATGTGTACACTTCGGTAGAAAATTTAATTTTCTCTATAGCAAACTTTTGAGAGCTAACTAATTCATTTTGAAATATCCTAGACAACTTTCTTGTATAATTTTTTGAAACAACTTCTTCAATAAGATATAAAGTCCGCAAAACAGGACTTGAATTCATGATATTAAAACTTTTCTCTCTTTCTTTGTTATAACGTTCATCAAGATACTTCTCATAGTGCGTTACAAACTTGCTCAACAGAGTACTTGAATTTAAAAAATCTTTAAAAAACTTATTCATGCCTTCAGTCGTTTTTGAGTATAGAAGACATTCCAACACAAAACTTATACGGTACATAAATAGGAATCCATTTTTCTTGAATAGAGTTTATCTTTTTCAGCCACTGATTCTTGTAAACCATACTTGTCAATCATTGATTCGCAATATCATTCAAATTCTTCAATAGTGATAGATCGATGAATGCACTCATAAAATTGGTTCGTGAATTCACTATGATCGTGATAAATATAGTTCAAGTACTCAGGAATTTTTTTCCCATTATTCCACATACAAAAATGATGGCTGATCTCTAGAAATGCTGTTGAAATAGCATTAGTAATAGTAGCATCTTGATGAGTAATAATTATTTTCGGATGAATGCCAGATATTGCTTGTAACCAAGTACTTAATAACCAAACAAAACTTTCTTTTGTTTCATCCAATAATAAAGCATAACCAAATAGAATGGATTGTTGTCGATGATTGACTCCAGTAAATGGCGCAAATGGCATTTTATATATATTTGTCAGTTATGTAGGTCAAAAGTCGCAATATCATTAAAATATTTATAGGTCATTCTAGACCTTGATCAACCTGAAAGCTATTTGGTAATTGTCTCTCTGCATCCATTTGAAAATGCATAAAAAAATCCAGCATTTTCCAATTAACAATCCTTAAAATATGATAACATCAATTGAGCATCTCCTTTTTCTAATTTCTTTTATTTCTTTCTACTCAAGTAATTTATAACATCTTGTTGACTAAAGCCAACATTTTCAACTCCATCACTCTCAGTACATAAGACAGATACTATTTTGCTAGGACACAGACTAGATTTATCGAGCATATAGATGTCTTTTTTACATTTTAGTCTTCTTTCTATGTACTCGAAGAAACTGTGAACTTCTTTGGGAAGCAAGGTTGTGATTATGGTCTTTTATGAATCTAGAAATAAATGATTTATCTTCCTCTTTCTTTGCAGACAACATTGTCTTACATCTTACCCTTGTCTCATCAGGTGCTTCATTGCTTTTGTCTCCTCATGTCCTTTCTTGAGCCACCCCCCCCCCCCCCCCCCCAAAAAAAAAAAAAACAAAAACGAAAAACCTCTGGACTTTAGGAAAACATGCATTATATATACCAAATCAAATAAAAGAGAAAAAAGAAAACTTTATAGAATCATTAACATAATGTACATTTTATCTGGAAGACTAAGACCTAAATGATAGTAATTGCAATTAAGAGCAATTGCAATTGACATGCGAGAGCTTTTACTCTAACCAAAAATACTGATCAATTTGAGATTTGAGATATTTTGCATAGTTTACCAATTAGAGAAAATGGTGCTAACGACCATACGCAACTGGTTGTCACAATTTGAAAATTTTCCAACGTCTTGATGTCCTCCAGCAAGTTAAGGACGATAAGATGCAAAATTACTAATTAAAAAAGTGGCTATGATTTTGGGTGGTCCTTCCAATTTCTTTTTTTTTTTTTTTTTTTCGGCGGGGGCAAGGAGTGAAGAGGAAAGATGAAGTAGAGATAGTGAATGCAGAGAAAAGGAGTGGAGGGGAGTAACTACAGCCAATAATGGTTGAGAAAAATTACGGGTGTGGGTTTTCTCATAGAATCATGGAATTATTTTTTTGTTTACTAAGATCAAAATTTTTTGGCAAAAATATGACATGGCAGTATAGAAGAATCTTATTAGCTAATAATATAAAATAATTTTACATTGTCATTGTCGGTGCATGAGAATTATACTCTTATTTTAAAGTACTTTAATCTCTTTAAGGAAAAAAAAAAGATAGGATTTGAAAGAAAACAAAATAAGAATGGGGTTGTTAACCTCTACACTTTTATACGAAGATTAACAAATTTCATATTTCATTTTGGACAGAAAAGTTCACACCTTCTTTTTTTAGTCAACTTATAATTAAGGGCAACTTTGTTTTTTTTTTTTTTGTCCACATTAGTTACCACTTTAACTATTTCTATTGTCTCTCTACTATTTCTCTCATGTGAATATTAATGTTCTTGTTTTTTTTTTTTTTTATCTTTCCTTAAGTAGGAGCAGAGCTAGAAATATAATTGGAGGGGGCAGACCAAACATGTATAACATAGAATAAAAAAAATTAATTATGACATAAAGATGTACTATATAAAACAACAGAATATAAATTACTCAAACACATTTGTGATCAATATTAACTATCCATATCAAATATACATATAAGATAAAATATATACATATAACTTTTAAATTTTATTCACTTTATTTTTTTTATGGGGCCAATAAATTATCAAATAAGATCGTTTTAAAACAAAGTGACTAAGCTATGTGTTGCTATTTAGGTTCAGGACAAAGAGTTAGGGTTTGATTTTTAGGGTTAAGTTGCCATCTCTTGTTTGGTCGTGTAGTATATAATGTGCCTAGAGGGCAATTTGGGCATTAATGGATTGGTCATTAGGTTTCCTATGATTGAATGATTGGAGGGAGTAGGGGTTGTGGAAGGATCCCCATTAATGTGTGGTGTACATCGTGATGTAACCGTATGTACTTGAAGGTAAGGTAGGGCCCTCAATGCAAAGTCTTAGATCGAGTGATCTCAGGGAAGGTTCAGCTTGGCCATAGGAGGGCATGATGTAAGAAGAGTTGATGGGTGATTGGCTTGGACATGTGATTAGTCTAAGTGTCTCAACCAAGCCATGACCAGATCACAAGCCCTCCTAACCTAAGTCCAAAAGGATGAAGAATCAAGAGAAGGTGTGGGAGACAGTGGTGAGCTAGGCCTTATGGCCGATCCATAAGTCCTTCTAACCCAAGTCCAAAAGGACGAAGGGTCGCAAGGCACTGGAGGGACCATGACATTCCTTAATCCCCTTTTCCCTTTGTACTCGTCCTTAATCATATATAAGTGGAGAGAATATTAATTAAATGAGATTAATAATTAAAGTGGTAATTAATTTGGATAAAATAAAATTATAAATTATCCTAGTTATAAGGTTTTTTATTTTTTATTTTTTGAGTGGATTATCCTAGTTATAAGTTGATTAAAAAAAGAGTGTGTAAATATTTTATCTAAAATAAAATATAAAATTTATTAACCTTCATATAAAAGTGTGAGGATTGACCATCCTCTATAAAAAATAATGTGCAAATATTATCAATGATATATATTTTTATAATAGTTTTAGTTTATTCATTTCTTTCTTTCGCATTTCATTTTCGAGTCAGTCGGAGGAAGGATACAAGTAATAAAGTACGCGTGTATTAAAATAACAACAAATATTCTATATATTTATGTAAAAATATTATATATAGGGTGATTCTCTGGTGTAGATTATAAAAGGTCAGTGTCGTGCAAATGGCATTTTTTTTATATATTTTAAATAACAAACGATGTTGATGTGTGCGTTGCAACTCGTTTGATTGACACGTTTGCCTGCCAGCTCAAGGTTGAGAGTTCGACTCTCACTCTTTCCTTTTCTTTTCAATTTTTCAATTTTTCAATTTCAATAGCACATATTGTAGTGCACCAACCTAAATATAGTGCATCCATGCACCATCTCTTTTTTCTCCTCTCCCCATCTCTACACTCCTTCCATGCTCCCCCCTCTTTTTTTTTTTATTTTATTTAAGGTACAGACTCTACCCCCCTTTTTTTCATCATGTTCATCATAGAGATTTGTAATTCACAATAGAAATGGCAAAGCGAGGCAGGTCGAATTAGGAAAGTGAGCTTAATATTCTAATTTGTTCCGTTTAAGGGTGAGTTGGCCCGCCAAAAAAAATATAAATAAATTTATTTTAATATTTTTTATGAATTAAATTACTTTATAAAATTAAAAAAATATATTGAATGAAGAATCTACTTAAATAAAATAGAATAAAATAATTAAATTATATAATTTATATGTAAATTTAACCCAAATATAAATATAATAAATTAATTAAGATCTATAAATAAGTTTATAAATAATAATTAAATATAAATTTATAATATAAAGTCTCTAGTATAAAATTTATAAATTAATAAAAATATAATAATAATATAATTTATAATAAAAATCTAAAATTTATTTTTAAAAATACTCTTGAACCTAAAAAAAAAGCGATAAGTTTAGCCTGGCGGACCAACTCGCCCTGACCCACCAAAGCCTGCGGGTTAGGCAGGTGGGTTAAACGGGTCGAAAATTTTTTATAGTCAAATATGTCAACCCAACCTATTATTTTTTGCGGATTTAACGGGCCAACTTGATGGATTAAGTCCGTTTTACCATCTCTAATTCATAAAGCCAAAAAACAAAACCCCTCCCCCCCCCCCCCAAAAACACCTAATTTGCTTGTAATGTTAAAAAGAACCAGAGTCACCAACCCATATCATCATCTAAACAAATCCACCACCGTGTCCACCTCCATACCCCTGCCTCTTCCATCGCCATGCCCCCTACTTCCACCTCCGTATCGACCGCCTCCTTCGTGGCAGCTCCCTTGGACGCTAGAGCCATTGGGGTCGGTGGCATCCTCACCACCATCATCAGGGGTTATAAACCTGAAACCCTTTTGGTCATTGAACCACTTCCCCTTCCCGCTAACCGTTGTTCCCATTCTCACTCTCACACACACACAAATCTCCCTTCTCCTTCTTTTGCATGCTGGAAAACAAATATTATCGGAGCCCAAACTTGCAGTGCTTGAAGAAATTGTTGCTCATTTCACCAACTGATTTCTTCTCCTTTTTTTCTATGGTATGATATGATAGGATTTTAATATCAATAACACCATCATCTTCTTCAATCTTGCCTGAAAGAGAATAGTATTAGACCAAGATATGACATTCAGAAAATGGTGCTAAGGTGAGGGTCAAACTCTCAACCTTGAACTTGTGAGGCAAGCACGTCAACCAAATAAGCTGCAATGCATGCGCTTGTCATTTAAAATATATAGAAAACAAGCCATCTACACGATGCAGAGTAACCGCCAGATATATAACATTAAAAAGTAATATTCAAATAGTATCATTCTGATCGCAAAGAAGGCAATCTGCATGCGTATCTGTATCCGTGCACTACTGTGCAAATCCACAGGCCAACATCCTCTATCAGCCACAAACACTTCTCGATTGCCAAGTGTTCAAACTTACTCTTCGTTAAAATAATGTGATACAATTTTTTATTCTATTATATGCTAATCAAAATAGTCTCGAAATAAATGAAGAACACATTCATTTTGATGCTATGTAATCTTTGGATGGTAGTATTTACTCTTTAAAAGATGAGTGGTCTTACACACATTGCAGTTCTTGATTATTAGTAATCTAAAATTTTGTACTTGTATGATTCAAGTCCACAAGCAATCAAAAACCTGAAAGAACTTTGAAAGGTGTTAGAATCGTTTTCTTTTTTTTTTTTTTTTTCCGATAGGTTAAAGAGTCTAAACTCCACGACAGGAGCAGCACTTAGGGAGTGGTAATAAGCTACTCCTTTTTATCTATTGCTACTTCCATTCAATAGTTTTCGTTACTAATTATACTAAAATACTTTTCTTTGTTTTTTATAGTTAAATTAACAAAAAAAAATTTCAATTTTACAATATTTTATAAAATACATTAGATCAATTTTTTTAAGAAAAAATAAATAAAATAATTATTGTTATCATAATAATAGAAATAGTTTGGGGGCTGAAATTAATTTTTACTTCATATATTTTTTAAGATATAATATCATATATGAGGGTCTATTATTACTCTTACATATTTATTGCCACTAATATCTAATTAAATTTTATTTATTTTATTAATACACTATTTTTCCTTCTACAATCAAACTTAAAAAAAAAAAGTTATAAAAGATAAGAATAATTTAGCTGATAATAATTAAGGAGGGTATTTTGTTTAATAAAATATTCATACGTCGCATTTAAATGATAATAGCCACTTTCCTCTATTTTTTTAATTAAATACACTAGGTTAATTTTTTATTTAACAAAAAAAAAATAAAATAATTTAGAAATTAAATTCAATTTTAATTTTGAATCACATATTGTTAAGATAAAATATATTTTTATATTTTTACATTGTAATATTATTTATAAAATATACAAGAAAATTTTGATGAATCTTTATTAACATGTCCAATTTTGATTAAAAAAAATTAGTTTTTGATGAACTTAATTAATACATGAATTTATCAATTTTTTAATATTCTTTAAAAATACTTGAAATCATGTTAATTTGATACTTACGGTTTAAATTTATATTAAATAAGTAAATTTATACATTCATAAGATTCTTAATCGTCGCAAAAGAAAATTAAAAATCAAGCGACAATAAAAAATTAAAATATTTTAAGAATTTAAATAAAGTTAGAAGCTATAATAAAAATAATTTTAAACAATTAGTTTAATTAATGAGGGAAGAAGAGTATTTTAGGTAAATTAAATAAAATACTCTAGAATTTAATCAAATAGTACTAACAATAGACACATAGGGGTGATAATAAATCCTTCTTAAAAGTATATAAGATATTAGATCTTAAAAAATATATGAAATAAAAATTAAATTCAGCCTTGAAATTATTTTTATTAGCATGATAATAAATATAAGTTGCATCAAGATTATTTTATTTATATTTTTAGTTAAAAAATTTGATCTAATCTATTTTATAAAATATTGTGAAGTTGAATATTTTGATTTATTTACCTATTATAAAAAAAAAGGCATTTGAGTAGAATTAGTAACTAGAGTTATTGGGTGGGAGTGGTAATAGATTAAAAAGAATAGTAATAACTACTCCCATAATATATATATATATACATACTCTCTCACTTAAAAGTTGGTCTCCAGTTGCAGGTTCCATAATTGAAATTAATTAAAGGACGAGTTTGTGGAAAATCAATCATGAACGTAGGTCCCCTTTTCTCCACTACCATTTACTAGGCTCTTCTTTCAACTGGCATAGGCAGCATATGAATTACGTGACAAGATACATAAGCCATAAAACTGTGAGCTGGAGGTTGACCTTTTATAAGTTGTAAGCTTTACCCCTCGAGTTGCCAGTTTACCAAACATCCACTATGCTTACAAAGTATTAAAATATTGTGATAGTTATCTGGCGCTCTTGCTTCTTATAGATTAGAGAATCAAATTTATTATTCTTAGCCAACCCTAATTCTTATTTTCTTTCTCCTTTCTTTCTCCGGTCTTTCCTTAGGTGAATGTTGTTTAAAAGGAGCCGTCATCCATTCCATTTTGTTTTTGTTTTCTTTTTCTTTTTGTTGTTTAGACTTTTCTATCTTTTTGTTCTATTTTCATTATCTTCTTTATGAGATTTTTTATTGTCTCCTTTATGGATATTTTTGTTGTTATCTTTATGGATATTTTGGTTTCCTCTCGTAAGTATTTTTATTTTGATACTCTTACATATAAAAAAGTTTTTCAGATTTATTTTAAAATGGGACATAATATACATTACTTAAGTTGCAATATTGTTTGTATTGATTTTTGATATAAAATATAGTTACACATTAATACTTTTCAGAAAAAGGAGTAGAGCTATAGATCGTTAGTTAATTTAGAATGTAGAATGTATTTATTTCTTTTTAAATTTAAATTCGATATATCTTTTTTAGTTTATAAGTATCGTTAGGTTGGATTATAAATATTTTTTTTTCTCGTAAAAAAAAGAAAACGCAATCAAATTTTCATTGTATAAATGTTTAAATTAGTCTTTAAATTAAAGATACATGAGACATCATATTAATTTTTTTAAAATTTTTATATTAATTTGACTTTGCATAATATAAAATAATTATCAAGTTAAGATTTAAATAAATGTTTAAATATGGAGAACTAAATTAATATCTATTTTAAACATATAGGAATTAAATTGATATCTGAAATTTTTAAAAGACTAATTTAATATTGTCATAATCTTTAAAAAATTAATTTGAGTGTTTACTTAATTTTGGGTTAAGAGAAGCATGAAAGTTTTTTTGAAATAAAAATGCTGTAATATGCTATATATTTATAAAAAGCGTACATATTTTTTCTTTTGTTTAAGTTACCAATATCTAAAATCTACTGAACTCTGGCTAATTTGGTTAGAGCTAGCTAGGTCAGCCCAATGAATTTATAAATTTTAAGATACTTTGCTATGACATTAATATCTTGGACACTATCATCACTGAGAAATCCTCCTACGCTCCAACAATTTCCTTCTTTAGGATTTGAGTCTTGATCCATCTTCTAAGAGTGCAAGCTCTACTGTGCAGCTCACTGATCATTCTAACCAACCCTTATTGGTATGAAATTGATACTTTAATAGATTTGTTCTAGGTATAAGGTTTGCTAAATTGAGTTGTTAAATGTCTAATAGTTATTAGTTTTAAAATAAATATTTAAAAATTTATTAAATACAATTATTATGCAATCAATATCTGATCAGATAAAAATAAAGTAATAAATATTTAAGAATTCATCTTAAGAGCTGATATTATTAAAAATGATGCACCAAATGAATTTTCTGGTAGAAGAATAACCTCTTCTTAAATTTTAACATACTCCAACACAGTATCTTAAGCCCAAATAATTAATTGCTTTAAAATATTTTGAGTTAATTCAAGGAAAATTATGCTAGTTTTCATTTAAATTTGATAAAATCACATTTACCTTCTGTCTGATTTTGAAAATAGGTTAATTTCTTCTACTTTGAATTGCACCAAAAATAAAAGGGTAGAGAATTGCAGTAAAGCACCTTGTGCTGAGTCCCTTGCATCGTGTGATTGTGACGAATTTTTACTAATAAAAGCTGTAGCATAGTGGGTTTGCCAACATTTTTTTTTTTCATTTTCTTTATTTCCCAGAGCATTCCTCCCTTGATAGGTAATAAATTAATCTCAGGATTGAACCTAAATCCTCATACTTAAGAGACTTGATTCCCTTCCGCTCATACTAACATCTTTTTTAATAGGCTAACAGTAAAAATGTAAAATATCTTTGTATACTAGCTAGAGACATACAAAAAATAGATTAGGTCCAATTAATTAGACTCAAACGTGATTTAATTTGTTAATTGGATCTTTTTTTAATTTATATATGACCTAATAATGACATGATTAATGATTAGGTCAATTGCAACCCCACCCAACGTTTAAACAACACATAGAGATTTGAATATTACATATAGTAAAGTCATAAAATATTTTACAAGTAAAGAATAAAATTTAAGAGATATTTTATAATATATATTAATTTTAAAACAAATTAAATTATATTAATAACAAAATAATATCATGTCATATTAAATAAATAAATTATAGTATAAAAATTTTATAAATTATCAACTATTTTTAAAAATATAACTTTTAAAAAATTACATGACTTCAGAATAGATTGAGTTAGTTTGAAGTATAATCTGAATCTAACCCAAAAATATATCAAACCAAAATTTTAAAACTCAATACCAAGCTAAGAAGTTTTGGGCTGAATCAGGTTATCAAACCGTGTTAAGTCATGAACACCAATACTATATATATATAGATTTTGGTTGGGTCAAATCAAAATATGTCTTATGAAGTTATTAGTGTGTTTTTATTTTTATTTTTTAAATCACCAATATTTAAATATTATATTTGATCCTAATTAATCTAGTTTAAATTGAGTTGATTTATTATGTAAATAAAATTTTTTTAGTGATAATTTTTTCTATTTGCAAAACTCAAGCTTAAGATACTTAAAGTAAATAAATGTCGAACTAGTTAAACCATCTCATAAAAATTAGTAATTAATGTGTCTTTATTATTAATATTAAATTAATTTGTTTTATTATCATTTTTTTAATATAAAAAGAAAAATACTCCCAAAAATGAGAGATATTATTAAAGCAACATGTACGGACCTATCTCCTAGGATATTGAAAGGGGTACCTAGTCGAACTTGGTCGGGCTTTACCTTTGCCTAGCTAAGCTTATCTAAACCTAGCTAAACAATAAGTCAAAGGTCAGTTGTTTGCAAATCATTAGAGTAATGGTAGGTAAATTTATCTTTTCTGAAATATCATGTTAACTCATATTTTATTAATTATTGGATTAGATGTAGACTTAATTTAAGGAGGATTTACACTCTATTTAATAATAAATAAATAAAAAATCAACATGATATCTAAAATAAGATGAGTTTACCAAGTATTTCTCAAATTATTTACAAAGATAATACTTCTTGTACTAATGCATGTTCGAGCTTATATACTATATCGTAGGACAATATCTATTTAAGCACCTCCCAGTAGAGTCAATGCTCCTAGAAACTACCAAGCACTCCCATATTCAATCGAGCTGATTCAAATGTGCCCAACCATATCGGTTGGTTGAGATTCTCCACAAAATTTGGACCTTCCTTATTATTCCACGTACCATAACGATTAAGAGATTTAGGAAGAATTCAAGGGAAGCGTCCCTTATCAGCTGATAAAATATAGTGGGGACTTGATTATTTAAAGATGAACTCATTCCAAAAGATAATTTGTTACTCCCAATTTATCTTACTCTCTCTCGTTTTTCACTTTTGAATTGATAGACGAAGTGTCTTTGCAGGTTCCACCAAAACTCTTCAACCACACACGAGTAGTTCCACGACTAGCAAAAACAAAGTCTGGTCACCATTCTTCAACCAAAATTATAACTTGTTTTTCCTATTACTTTTACAAGATGAAAAAATAACTCCCAAAAATGAGAAATGTAGTATAGGAGTCTTTTATGCCCAATAGCACCTCAACAACTCCATCTTCCCTAGCCTCGCCAAACTCTTTCAAATCAGGGTTCCACTTTTAAACCAAAAAAGAAGAACAGGAGAGAGAAGGGGGGATAAAAGAGAAAAGGGAGGAGGGGGGACTTTGCCGTCAAAGCATACATCATCACCCAACATGTGTCCTTACTTACGACTTACCATGTTTGGGTTGGGAATGGATCATCCTTTGATATGTAATTTTCATATGATCAAGTCATATGTGATCTTTTATCATCAATTAAAAGAGGGGTTTATACATAACACTTGATAGAAGGAAATTAATAGTAAAAAATTACACATAACTTAGTCATACGAAGATCACACATGAAAAGATCCATTCTCTATTTGGTTTTCCGTTGAAAGCTTCAAATTAATGTTTTAAAAGTTGGATGAAACCTTTAGTTAATTGATTAGGTCATAAAACACTCATATCTCTGATTTAAATACTTTTATAATTTAATTATGACTTAAATATAAGTTTAATTGATTGAAGAATTGAACTATGAGTTAAAAATCTCACTGATTTATCTCTAATTTAATCTTTAAAACATCATTTCAAATTATATTTAGCTCAACAAAACATGATTTTACGCAGAATCTATATCTTCTGTCGTTTTCAACAGAAATTGCGGTCACCATTAAACTTTCCTCTGACTAGAAATAATAAAACAAAGCTATTTGCATTCAATTATGTATTTCACGGTAATTAAGATTTGTTCTATTAAAATCATTTCAAGATAAAAGGCACAAACTATTTTAATGTAAACACAATTTCGAGCAATATCAAATTTATAAAAGTAAGTTTGTGAAATCTAATTCAAACTAGCCATAATGACCCAAACCATGATCAGATCTCTCAAACAACAATTCACGCAA
Organism: Pterocarpus santalinus; assembly: GCA_031439595.1. Lineage (NCBI taxonomy): Eukaryota > Viridiplantae > Streptophyta > Magnoliopsida > Fabales > Fabaceae > Pterocarpus > Pterocarpus santalinus. The sequence goes on along the minus strand of CM062532.1, from coordinate 22,735,819 downwards.
TGAAGCATGGCCAGACGTGCCATACATGTAAGGAAGGACGCCATCAGCAATGAAGGCAAGTCCCTAAACATTTATATCTCACCTCATCACAAGCTTATACTGACTTAATTACTGTTTGTTTGAATGAGACTTAAAACTGTCGTGTATTGATTTTCAAAAGGAAATCTCATTTTTCTACACTCTAGATTCTAAACGTTCTACAGCAATGAGAAAAAGTTAAAACTAACTTAATCATAGAGCTCCTTTACGGATGTCAACCACCTTGCCTGTGGCTTCTATGGATGAGACTTTGGAGACCAAATGCTCATTGGACCACACAAGAAAATGAAGAGAGAGAAGATGATGATGATGCATCTTCGAACATTGGAGACACTACATGTGGGAGTGAAGTGAAAGATAGGCACGCAAGCAAGCGGCGACCCTCAGTAGTGAGTAGTGAGTGTAGTGAATGTGTTAGTGCCTTAAAGGCTCAGCCTACAATGTGGACCATTGTTTTGTTATCTTCCATTTTATTGTGTCACCATTTGCTATGTGATGACAATGGGGGCCCCTACCTATCACTAATCTTGCTTATCCACTCTAATTAATCACCCATATATATCAATGACTATCATTCTTTTTAGGAATTTGTTAAATAATAGATATAATTTTTCGTAGTTATCTTGTGTGCTTGGAATCCTATTTGCATCCATTGCCAGTTGGCCCCATATATGACACTTATCCTGTATTTAAATATCTCAACTACTATGGTATGTCCTATTAAATGTTTTTAACTTCCTTATCCAAAACTTGTGTTTCATGACCCATTCTTAGTGAACTCAATTAGTGCATCCTGTGACACCATTTCCTCATCCACAACTTTTATGAACCTTATTTCTCCTCATTAACAAATGATTTTGAAGGGCACATCCAGCTTCTGAAACAGTACAATAGAAGAAAAAAAGTTGATTTGATCTTCATATATGGTGGCTTTTTCTTTCCCACTTATTATGTAATTCTTAGTTATTGTAGCAACTTAACTGACATGTGAATTTGACAGGAATTTTGGTTAAAATATTTTAGATGATTATTATAGATAAAGAAAGAAAGATAAAATCTAAGAATTTTTGTTTTCGTTTCACGCACAAATTGAACAATCACTTTCTTCAAAACGATGTGTAACAATATTCATAATTTTATAAGAACAAAAACAAAAGTACAAAACATTTCTCCACTCTGATATTGTAAACAATGTTATCATTTGTCTTTCTTTATTAGTGAGTGCCTTTTTCCAATTCCAAATATAGATCCGATGTTCTTGTCTACCCAATTCCTCTAAATGGCTTCCCTACTCTAACAACCATTCCATTCACTTTTTGTTCTATTATATGTGTTAAAAACAGTAACGAATCTGAGCTATTTTATGATGGAAAGGAAGAAGAGCAAAGAAGCCTCACCCAATGTGGATCCAACAAGATAAAAAGATAAGGCCATAGCATAAGGTCCTGTGAGGTGAGGTCCTTTCACTCTCCTTTCCAAAATGTGTAACTATAAACTCAAATGGAGCCAAGAAATTCAATCCTTAGAAAGGAAAAGTCAAGAATGTATCACGTCATTGCTTTGAAAATCAGACTAGTTACTCATAAAATATATTTTGATTTTGGCGTTAATTTTTTTATATTATCATGTATTTATATAATGGGTGTTTTTTCCAATTTACACTCTTTACTATTAATTTATTACTTTAATTTTCTAAATCACCCTCACATAAATGTATTTATTTTATTAAATGAGTATATTACTTTTTATCTTTCATACTGTTATTTAATATCAATAATTTTCGCCTTTATTGTTCCAAAACTATTCTATCTTTTCCATTTCATATATCATTTTTCCTATTACTTCATCATATCATACCTTTTTTTCCCTCTATCAACACTCCTTAATTTATTTATACTTTTATATTTTTTCAAAATTCCCAGAACAAATAATATATAAAGATTTACCATAAAAGTCACCTAAAAACATATGTTCTAAGTAAATGTTTTAACATCAAAATATCTCAATAAAAATTTAACATCCAACAATTAATAAATAGTATATAATATTACTCATAATAACAAGTTCATGTCAAAAGCATCCATCTAATACTTGGACAAATTATATTTTCAAATTTTAGGTCTTCAAATATATCAGTTAAATATCTATAAAAAAGACTTCACATACCCATTGAGTGGTTTTTTTATTATTATAACACAAAAGTTTATATTAAAGAGAAGACTCGCCCTTGGTTAAGGGTCAAGGCATGCTTCCGAGCTTATTGAGCGTTTATAAAAGTATTTACAAATTGCCTATCAATTGGAAAATCTAAAAATCGAACCCAAATCATGATGATATATGAATAGATGATCAACTAGGTGAGCTTGTTCCATTATTAGCATCCAATGAATGGCCCTTCACACTAAAGGGAGACAAATTGACTTAATAAAAGCCAAATGGGATATTTACTATTTACGAATGGTCGACTAAGCAAAAATAGATCTAACCCAATAGGATTGCCAAAGGTCACATTAAATCTTCCATCCCCTTTCACTGCAAGTGGTAGGTTTTCCAATCTGCATCCTTGATTGCTACAGCGTTTACAGAGGGAAATAGCTCACTCAAAATTTGGCAAAAGTAGCTTAACTGGAAAAGAATTAAGCTTTCCCCTTCAAGAGCTTCAGACAAAAAACCCATATCTACCACAAGAAATCACTTCCTCAAGCGTGAAATGAGACAAAGGGTAGGAATAGGCCAAACAATTTTTCAGGGCATTTGGCTTTAAGCCGTTTTTATTTTTTTAATTTATTTTTATTAGCAAAAACTCTAGGTTGAGGGGTCAGCATGGTCCAATCCAAGGTTAGACATGCCTTAGGACTCATCAAGTGTTTACAGACATTAACCAATGAAGAAAAACCAAGGAATTGAATCCAAATCATGATGATACATGAGCGGAAGGGTGATTAGATGAAATAACTATATCTAAGTTAAGTTTAGGCTGGCTTTTTATGTACAAAACAAATTTGGACCCATTTAAACAAAACTTAACCTAGATCATCATAATAAAGATTAACATGAACTGTGAAATGTTAGAAAATGCAGCCTTTGATGATAATTGCAAATGAGATGAACTAAGATGCAGATGCTAATCTAAGACAAATGCTGTGATGTGATTTAATAAACGTGGATGCACGTGTCATATGGTTTGAAGATTGTTAATATGGAAAGGTATAAAGTGGTTGATTTGTGATAGATCTTGATAAGAGTTCTGTTGTTTTTTGATGGTTGATTTTGGATGGTGTTGATTTCTGTTACCTTGATTTTCATGTTATGCTTTCTGTACTTTGCTCCTCGCTGGTTTGGTGAGTTTGTGCTTTTGAACCTATCCAAAAAAAAGATTAACATGAAAGAATACGGTTATTAAAGAGATAAGATTAACATAAAAGAATCAGGTTATTAGAGGAAAATATACAATCAAGATTAATAAAGTTAGAATTTAGTTTTTAATATATTGTTAGTGTAAAATTTTTTATATTATTAATCAATCACATATTACTTTTTACATAACCTTTAATTTTTGAGATAATTATTATAAGAATTAAGTTGTTTTAATGATATGTCGATATATAATTAAATGATAATATAACCTTTTTATTTTAACAATATATCAAACTTAAATATATAAGTTTAATATTACAGCATGACTTTTTCATCCTAGTGAAAAATATTAAAGAATTCTCATTCGGTAGCAAATTGTGCTCGAACTAGCGATCTTGAACCTAGCGAAGAATATGTGGAAGGTTTGGTGGTTTGATGGAAGTAGTTTAACTGTTTAACTTCCAAACAGTCCCACGCCGCGGCGCCACGCCATGGGTATTGGTGCGAAGAGGAGAGGCATAAGATGATGGCATTGTGATAATTGATCAGCTTCTGCCAGATAATCAGGAATTGTTGCTTTAATATCTAGTAGCTATGCAAAACTTATCAGAATTGGGAATATCTAAACTTTTGGTTGATTTTTATTGAGATTTGTTTTATGAGAATTGGGAATATCTTAACATATTAGTTATATTTGTTACTGTTTGTAGTTTGGATTGCACACTAATTACTTGTGTGTTTATTATTATGTTTTAACCTTAGGAATTGCATCTTTTATGCTTTGCAATGTTTTAACATGAGGTACAGTTTCTTAATTAAATGTAATCTGGACTTTTTAGTTAATGGAAATCTAGATATTGCATTCTGGTCTATTATTGGTATCAGACAGATAAATTTTGGATTTTATAAAATTCAAAATTCTTTTTTTTTTTTTTTTTTCTGTTTACAAGTTTGCGATTGATTACATTTTAATGACCGATTTTGCAATCAAAAAAATGGCATAGGTGTTGCGACTGATCAAACTTTGCGACTAATTTTGAAACTAAATTTATGACTTATAGTTTCAGTCACTAATTTTGAGACTGATTTAGTGACCAAATTATTTGACTCTAAATTTGTGGCCGAATTTTCGTCACAAAATAGTCAAACACACCACCAATACAAAAGGTCGCATATGTTGCCAAAATCGGTACAAAATTTTGCAATCGATTTTTCGATCACAAATATTCTTGAAACCAAGGGTTGTGTAATAGACAGAATCAGTCGCAAGTGATTTTTGCAACTGAATTAGTTGATTTTGTAACCAATTTCATCTTAAATCATATTACTTGAGCCAAAAAAATCAATCACAAAATCGGTAACAAATTCAAAGATTTGCAATCAATTTTTTGCTCTATTATATTTCGTTCACATAAAAAATTCGGTTGTAAAATCTGTTGCAAATACAAATTTTGTGACCCATTTTATGATTGATTTAATTCTCCATTATATTTCTTGTGCCTAAAAACCTCAATTGCAAAATTCGTCCCAAATTGTTAATTTGCGACCAAAAGTGTATCGCGAAGGTCAACATTTGTGTATAAAAAATTGGTGACAAATCCTCATTTTTGTGACCGATTTTGTTTTTCATACTTGTTTTCCTTACTTTCACAAATCAGTCGCAAATCCATATTTTGTGACCGATTTCTTTCCCCAAATAATGGTCTTAGATTACTCCAATTGGTCACAAATTTATTTTTTTACGATTGAAAAAAATTGGTTGCAAAATCGATCCCTATTCTAATAATTTCTAGTAGTGTAATGGCTCACCAAATGGGTCTAATGAATTTTTTATTTAAAAGTATATTTCCGTCGGTCCATAATATTTGTCATTTTACTATTTGTATGAGTATTAAGGAACTCAAAAATAGGAGTTGATTGTGAATATATTTACCAAATCACCCTTATTTAATAATCAATTTATTGCATTAATATTTCATCATTTATTATGCTTAAAATTATATAAAGGATATAATTAAAAATTTTGTAATAAATCTTTTATAGAAATATGACAATGATAGATAAATTGACAAACAAAATTTACCTAAAATAACAGATATTATGAATCAGAAGGAGTATATTATAATTTTATAAGTTGTCACTACATCTTTCGATGGAGAAAATATTTGATACAGTGACCACATCTCGTAAAGTTTAATTTATATTTATTATTAATATGGAAAAATGAACACTATTTAATATTGATTTAATATTTGACTAGCTAATAAATTTAATTTATTAAAATGAGTTTAATTTTTATGTATTAATGGTGTAAAATAATTTTATATTACTAATTAATAGAATTTTAGAAAAATAATCAATTATTGTGAACAATTACTTGTTATGATTTGTCATTTTTCTTAAATTTTATTAGTTGACAGTATAAAATTGTTTTATATTATTAATATATAGAAATTAATCCTTGTTAGTAAATCATATTAGTTAAATCTCTTAAATTCTTACGATATATGCGTGGGATAGAATGATCCAATAAAAATTATATAAATAAAAGATATGAGATAATGTATGATTTTAGGACTTTTTTATAATTTCATTCTTACAAGTGATTTAATCAATTCTTTTAAAGTAGCTTTTAATACAATTTTGCTATTCACGTCTCATTTTGTACACATAATTTTTACATTAATTAAGACATAACACGTTTATTATTAAATAATTTATGTACTTTAATAATCAAATAATATATTATACAGAATATAATCAATTATTATTTATAACCATACATAATACGCGTAACATTTTTTATTAATTACTTACGCATAAATTATTAATGTAAATATACAATTTATAAAATTTAATGTGTGAGTATTTTTTAGTTAATACACTATTTTAATTATAATATAAATTTTTCAATTAATTTCATTAAAATTTAATTTTATAATATAATAATTTAATTTTAATACGCTATTAATATAAAATTGTTTGTATAAATAATTTAATCATATATAGTTTTGGCATTAAAAGTGTCTAATTCTTATTATAATTATCTCAAACAATTATATAAAATATAAAATATTTTAAATTATCAATATAATATATTTTACACTAATAATATATTTAAAATATTCTTGTAATAAAATACATTAATATTATTGGATTCATTATATATCCCACCTAATAAAAAAAAAATCGTTAATTATTGTTGTAATTCATTAAAATTTAGGGATGCGTTTAAAAAGCCGCATGAACTGAAATGACAAAATTTAAATAAATATATTTGAATGTAATTAAAAAGAGAGTCAAATAAAAATTGGGGGGGGGGGGGATAATTCTTCTCTTTATTGCCACTAAAAACTTTATGTGATTGTGCTCTATGCTCACGAAAGGTTGTAAGGAGTATTGTATACCCACAAAACTTGGGGGGTAAAAATGGTGCCAATAAGTTAGGGATGTAGTGTAAAAGTCATGGAATTTTCAGTTATGCATCAGGGATTAAAATACAGTCTCTTTCTTTTTGTAAAATTATTTTATTGGGGATTTATATGTAAAATTTTCTTAGTGTATTATTGGGATGTAAAATTTACTTTCTTTTCAAACTTTATCTCTCTTTAAACTAGAAAGAGATTTTTTTTAATAAGAAAGAAAATTCACAAGCCTAACGATACTTATAAATCGAAAAAGATATATCATATCTAAATTTAATAAGAAACAAACACATTTTATATTTTGAACTAACCAATGATCTGCTTTGCTCCTTGTCCAGAAGCCATTAATATCTAAGCATTTTTCACGTTAGAGACTAACATGATCAATGCTACAACTTAAAGAATGTATTACATCTCTTTTCAAAATAGATCTAAACGAATTTTTCATTTATAAGAGCCTAAAAAAAGAAATATCCACACAGAAAAACCAAAATAATCACAAAGGGAACACCAAAATATCCATAAAAAGGACAACGAAAACACCCACAGAATGGGACAATGAAAGCCCTTACAAAGAGATCAACAAACACAAGACAAAAAATAGAAAAGTTAAGCAACGAAAAGAAAAAAACAATAAAATGGAGGGGTGGCCACCAAAAAAGAAAGATGGCAATCCCCTTAACAAGACTATCATACAAAGGAAGACCAGAAGGAGAAAGGAAGAGAGAGAGAGAAATTTACATTTACAATCAATATACTAAAATTTCCATAATTTTACATACAGTTTTCTAATAAAATAATGTTATATAAAAGTTAGAGAGAATAATTCGTAAGTCTCCATATATATATATATATATATAAAATTAAAATATCCAAAATTTGAACACTGATTCTAGTATTATAGCACTCCCAAGGTCATTTTTTTTATAATATAGTATTTTCAAATACAAATTTTGTGAGTATGATACCCTAAAACTTATTTGTAAAGACCAAAAACTTCTCTAAACTGTTTTTCTTATTCATTCAAATTAAAGAGTCATTGATATAATAACAAACATTTCTCTTCTATTTTCTTATTAGACTTATTAATCATCCAACCAGGCAAACACTTTATTGCTTACTTTTTCATTTCATTCTATTTCAATTATCATCTTTTGTTATCTATAAAACTCTCAAAACTTAGTTAATACTGGTGTGAATTTTAAAACATGTTTTCAACTTCAAACCAAATGCAAACGAGATTACGGCTCAATGGTTACAACTAAAACTCATGAGAGCAAAGGAACTCGGTTGGAATCCTATAGGTAAGGAGAAGGAGAAATTTTTACATAGCTTATGAAGTATCATATAGATGTATTCAAAGTCAATAATAAAATAATATTTTAAGATATGACTTATTACTAATTTATACTTTTATATAAAATATCATTCTATTATTGATTACAAGTATAATTTATGTAGTGCTATAGAAGCACCTAAGATCTTCTCCGTAGGTAAGGGGTGCAAAACATCCTTACAAATCTCCCTCCTTAGGTCTAAAATATCATCTTATTATTAATTATAAATATAATCTATGTGGTACTTTAGAAGCATTCAAAATCTTCTCCGTAGGTAAGGGCCTCCCTCACGGGCAGCATGAGGGGCCCTTCTTTTTTCCTTTTTTCCTTCTCCCTAATGGACACCCAACATCCTTTCAATTCAAGTTAAAAAGTTGTTTAACTTTTTTATTGAAAAATTTTACCACCAAACAACAGGGTGTTGCGGGATGCCCAAAAAAGAAAAAAAAATCCTTCAAACCAAACGTCCCCTAAACAACACTGGACAAAGGGTAAGTAGGGCTATCAAAATAGGTCAAACCTATTAAGCCAAACTATTTACCCACTAAAAATAGGTAGGCTAAGCTTAAAAAATAACAACTCATTTAAATTAGCCCATTTTCAGCTCGACTCATTTTATTTGCGAGTTAAACAGGCCATCCTAGTCGATTTACCTGCATTTCTTTTTTTATTATTTTTTTTTGAGGAAAAGAAGTATAAATTTAAGATATAAAAATATAATTTAATAATCAAATTTAAGATATCTTTATTTTTTAATAAAAATAACAATTTTTACCTTTTTATAATTAGAATTAATTTTTTTCAAATATGAAAAGTTAAAAAAAAAAAGTTAAACGGGCTAGCCCATTTAAACTCACAAACTGATCTTAAACAGTCAGCCTAGTAAAATATGACTGCGAGCTAAATAGGTTGGCCCATTTAACCCATTTTTTTTTTTGCGGATTTAAACAGATCAAACTTAAACAGGCCGACCTCGCCCGTTTGACACCCCTAAGGATAAGGTTGTTATTATTCACTCGCCAATTCTCTAATGGCTTTGCATTCTTATATATTTAGTGTATTTTTTTTGTTTTTGGCAAAATAAAAAATGACTTATGTGCTTATATATGGTATATATTAGACCAGCATAATATACAATAGAAATCTTCGAAAATAAATTCTTGCTAATCTAATATGTGACTTCAACCTCTCAAAATAAATTTTTGCTAACTTGATATCCGTCTTCACTCTCAACTCGTGGTGGATTTTCATTAATGGAGAACCTTTTAATATATACCATACTTCTCAAATGTATATCTTTTTAAGAACATGTATAACTTTTACAAAAAAACAAAATACCAAATACATAACAATACAAATCCAGCATAGCATCCACCTTATCCACTAGGCATCCGTGGCAGGAAAAGGTTAGGATTTTGCTGATTGGCCCCACGCCATGGATCCACTGATCCACGTGGCAGCAATATGCTCAACCTCTTGACAGCGGGAAAGACTAGAAGAGTGGGACACACTTCACTCTGTTTTCTGGAGACTTAGAAGAGAAAAGAAAAGAAAAGAAAAAATAAATAAAAGGCTAATCAGAGAAACGAAAATAGGAGTCTGAAAAATTTCACCTCAGAGGCCCTCTTTTCTGCCTCTATAAGTAAACGGGTGTGACCGAAGGTTTCACCAACTTGTACTTGGAACATTTTCTTCTCTCTTCTTTTCTTCTCTTCCATTTGTTTATTTTTCTCTCTCTCGCACTCTAGTGACAACGTTTTCACGTGTCTCTACTTGTCCTTGTTCTGTTCTTTTCTGCCCTCCTTCCTTTCACTCCGTTTGTTGCCTAGGAAAAACCTCGATTGGGTTTTGCTCTTTCCCATTTTAAGGTTGTTCTCGGGCGGTGGTTGATGTTTCTTTGTGGGGTAATTGTCTTCTCATAAAAATCTCACTTTGTTTGAAGGGTTGAACCAGAGGATCTTGACACAGAAGTTCAAGGGTGGTAATGGAAGGAAAGAAGCAATTCGGTTCTTCTTCTTCTTCTTCTTTCACTTCTGAACTCTTTGGGTCCAACCAGTCCCAACCATCTTCTTCTTCTGGAATCTTTGCTTCTATATTTTCTCCATCTTCTAAGGTGTGATGGTGTTTTCATTTTCGCAGCTTTTTTTGTTTTGTTTTTTTTTTTTTAAATCATGCGTTTGTTTTGGTTGTGATTAAGGAATGTTCAATTCAATCTGTCTGTTTTTCTCTGCATTTAATGGTTGATATGAGGATTTCTGCTATATATTGTATTGGGTGTGTTTTGCTCTGAGTTTGCGATACACTAGGAGGCTATGTCTTTCAGCAAATTCAGCTTTTCAAGTTTCGTCAGAGATTTTGATTGATGAGCTATGAGAAAAGAGACAATGAGCGTTTACACACATGATGTATTCGTTTACTAGCTGATGATGAATTCAGCTAACTTTCGAAGTTATTCATTGAATTTTAAAGTGGGGGTTTTAATCATGCACCAATTTCATTGCGTATATGGACCCATGTTGAAACAGCTCTGAGAATTTTTCTGGGTCGTGTTGTTTCAGGTGTTAGGGAAAGAATCTCTGCGCTCTCAAGTGAGCGGAAATACTGCAAGTGAGGGATGGAGCCCAAAAATGGGTACACCTGGTAGGTGTATTTAGTTTTAGCCTCTATTTCTTTTTAAAGATTTTGGTAAATATCTGTCATTTTTTATCATGTTTTTAGGTGCACCCAAAAAGTTACACAGTAGCGCATTTCCTATTGGCTCTATTTTCCTTGTTCTCGGTTTCCTTTACTGTCCTTGCGTCTCAATTATCTGCATCCATAGAATGCCCTTGATTACACTCACTAACTGACATGATGGCTAAAAAAGTTTATAAAGTAATTTATTTGTTTCATTATTAAACTTAGCTTTTGAAGATTTTGCAAATATGAAATGGAATAATACGTAATGGGTATCCATTCATTTTTTTTTTTATGAATTTACTTTAAATTGTGGGATAAAAATATTATTTCTTTTCCTTCCAATTTTTCCTTTTTACGCTATGTCATCTTGTCTTATTCCTGTTATCAATACAGATGACATCTTCAAGGGCAATGGTGGTGAAACTCATAACACAGCAAATAAGGATATGAGTTCCTTCTATCAGGAACAAAGAGTTCAACCTTGTCATCTTAGTTCATCAATCTATTATGGTGGCCAGGACATATATTCTCATCCTCCAAGTACACAGGATTCGGGATTAAACTCTTTGGTGAGTGCATTTATTATTGTCTTTAGTTATAATGTATCTTCAGTTACGTCAAGAGCATAACAAAGATGTATTGTTTTGTAAACACAATTCAAAGGCGTGATTTGTACTACAAACGTGCTACATGAAATAAAATATAAATCATTTGAATGGACATGATGAGTTACTGAACAGAAATCTGCAGGGATCAAATCAAACCTTTTTTGTTTCGATCGGTATGTTAGATGATATTGTCATATTAAAACTAAACACCGTATAGAGTTCAAGACAGATTGAGCTATATTCAACCAAAAAAAAAAAAAGAAAAAGTTATTATTTTGGTTTATTGTATTTGGTTTGGATGATACTTTTATCTTTCCATAAAGAATGCCTAACATGATTTTTTACTTCTCAGTACAAGAAAGATGGGGCAGAAGATGATTCAGGAAGTGCTTCAAGAGGAAACTGGTGGCAAGGTATGAAATATACCTATCTGATAAGATTTGTGTTAAAAATTTTGGCAGTTGGCTTCTATTGGTATGTCAGAATTTTCTCATTCCTTTACTTTCTCTCCACAGGATCTCTCTATTATTAGGATCACTATTGCTAAGGGATATACCCCTTAAGGTATATGATTTTCTAAAAATCCATGGCCAAGTGGCACTCTAGATATCTTATTGCTTTTCTTCCTTTAATTTCTTAGACATAGTTTATTTGAAAACTAAGTGCCCGTTTTGTTATACTTCTGGGAGACCTAGAAAGCCTTTTATTGGAATGAGAATGAAAATGTATAGTAATTAATGTATTTGGTATGTAAAGGCTTTTTTTAGAAGACCTTTGGAAATTCCAAAAGACTTTTTGGAAAAAGTATCCTTAAAGTTACTTTTCATTCTAAAAGAAGATCTTTTGAAAAGGAATCTTATTATTATTCTCACATCAACAACCAAAAGTAATTTTACTTTATCCTATCTAAACAAAATTTATTCTTCTAAACTTACTTTTGACATATTAAAATCAAATAAAAATTATTTTTTTAAAAATAATTATTCTAAAAAGACTTTTTTTAAAAGATCTTCTCCTAAAAATTAAATTAAATGAACCTTAAGAAGTCTTAGAAAATAAACAAGAGGATTATGAAGGTAAATCAAGAATTCGAATAATAAAATGGAGACATGCCTCATCCTCTTTGCCAATCCTATTATAAAAAAGGAAGGAAAATGGGAAGGAGGGCAAGCAGATAAGAATTTCCAAGTACATACATGTATTATATGTACATTTGACCGTGTGTCTAGATTGCTAATCATATTTCTTGTTTTCCATGTTCATTTTTTATTTTATTGTTTGTTATTGATTTGTTGCATGCCTTTTTTTGCAGGCAAGTAGGAGGACAGTATAGCAGTATAGTCCATCTTTTGATATATGGAAGAGTTGCATGCTATGGTGAGCATGTTGGCGGCTAGTTGTTTTCTCCAGCCAAACAACAGAATCACATTGTGAACCTGTAGTCATACTCTTTTCTGTCTGTATTCCTGTAAAGAATAAATGTACTCAGCCATTGTAATGTAAAAGTTGTATGGTATAGGAACTCCATGTGTGAACAATCAGCCACTCATTTGCGGCTGAGGCTTTGAAGTTTTTACTTTAATGGGAGAAACTATATTTTACTGGTTTCTCCTCTGCCTTGTATTTCAGATGTGATGACTGATGGGTATGCATGTATCAACTGAAATAATTTATTTATGAGTGAAATCCTCTCTACTGTTTCTACTTCTATTTTGTGTTGTAATTTTATGAATGTATGGTAGAAATTTCAATCACCAACTTAATTTTTGTCACTATTTCCTAAACTAGTGCATTTCTTCTATGTTGTGTCGTAATTTTGGTTGCTATTTCGATCAATGCACATGATTCTCCATGCATTTCTTCCTTTTTTTTTTTTTCTGACCAAGAAGCAGAGCATGGTTTAAGGTCTTGCTGGCAGCATTGTGTGCATCTTTTGGTACACTCATCCATGAACTAAGTGATCTCTACATCTTTTTCTGACATGCTCAAACTCAACCCACTGTTGTAGAATCTTTTTAAGTCATTGTTGGTGCACATTGATGGTTGTGGATGTTGGAGTACTGGGAACATTAAAATATTCCTGAAAAGGGTCGAAGCCATAAGGTTCATGAACCATCTTTGTACTCCATGAAAGTGAGAAATTGCCACGCACAGCTAAAAGTTAAAACACCCTTCAAAGGGTCGGGGGGTGTGTGGTCCACCCAGCAAGGCATAATTATCTGGAAACTTGTAAAAACAGTTCGTTAGCAAACAGGTCCACTCGAATTCTTATCCTCGTTCCGAAAGATTTCTTGTCTAAGGTTACTCATTCCATACAAAGCTTGACCCATCTTCTATCCTTATCCGTCAATGGTGGGACGAGACCTTTGTCAGCATCCGTAGCTGTTCCTGGTCGTTAATGTCCTTTTCTTCTTCACAGGGCGATTGATAGATAAAATAAATTTTTATTTATAGAAATAGTATTAATAAAAATATTATTTTTGGGAATAATTTTATTTGATATAATATTTTAGGTATATTTAATATACAAATTAAATTTTTGAGAATATTTGATAAATTTTTAAAAATATCCTTGATGAAGGTGATGGCAGAAGGCGACCGACAGCGGTGGCAGGTGGCTTTGAATGGTGATAGGGCTATTTTAATATTTTTATAATGAAAGATATTTTCTTCCCATGAAAATATTGGATTTTCATATGGGGTGACAATCTTTTGGGAGGGATTTTTCGTCCTAGGAACACAATATTCCTGGAAAAATTTCGTCAAACCTTCTATCAAACATGGGAATAAAAAAATTTGCCCCCTTACCAAACGCCTTATCATGCAATGTTTAGATATTTATGTTTGACAAAGATACAGTAATATTTTTAAGCATGGTCCACTGTAAAAATGCATGTTGATGTCTAGCATTTAAATTGTAGGCAAGTTCTTGGGTAAAAAAGTTATCCAATGGTTGAGATGAGTTGATTTTGAAAATCTTTAAAATCATGAATGTTACTAAAGAAAGTTAAGAATTAAATTTGTTGAATTTTATTTTGACCCATAGAACCATTGTTTTGATACTCAAAAGATCAAAATACTGACAAACTAATCCTTAAAAATTGTTTTATTAGCCTATGGTATCTCATTGATTAATATATTGATAAGTTAATCCCTAAAAGATTAATGTACTAATAAATTATTCTTAAAATATCAATATACTGATAAATTAATTTTTATAACATTTTTGTTAACACTAATAAAACCAATTAACAATAAAGAAATTCATCATAGGAGTACTACAAACTAATAAAACATCTTTTAGGGAGTAATTTAGATTGTTTAAGGGTTCTCCAATCATTGAATTAAAACATGGATTTGTGGCTAAGTAGATATTAACAGCAGATGATTAAGTGTGTGTTTTAAGGGAACTAATTGTCGTCACCCCCCTTTTTCGTCCAAGAGCCTGAACATCCCCTCCCCCTACCACCGTCCTTCACCTCTGACCACCCTCTTCTCTCCGACCTTCTCGATGTCATCGCCGTCCAGACTGCACTTGCCATTAGAGAAGCCCTAAATGATGACCTCCACCATTTCTTCTCCAAACCAGAACCCTATGTCTCTGTGGGGTTGCCATCATTGCAAAATATGCAAGCTAGGGACTTGATCTCCTAAAAATCATGTCTGATATGTCGTGCATTGTGCTTATTTTGGCCAACTAGGGTGTGTTTCTTTTTTTTTTTTTTTTTTTGGTTTTTTTGTTGGGGGGAAAGGGTTGGGAGTGTGAGTGGGTGTTGTTGAATATTGGGTTGTAGTAAAAAAGTTGTTATCTTTTAAGGAATTTGTTTTTTCAATTTATGAAGCATAAATGCGTCAGCTTGCCATCGGCCTTTTTGTTGTGACCATCTAAAAAATTCCAAAAACAACGACATCCAGCAGCTTGTGTGGTGCATTCCATTTCAACTCATAATTTTATTAAGAATAAAAGCCATTTTTCCTCAAAATAAATCTAATCTAAACATTTCACCGAGAAAATAATTGAATCCTAAGTGAAATTGTATATCATTGATAGCAAGAACTTAGCCATTGCTCTTCTTAATCTTCTTCAGCTTTCTCAGAAAATACCTAATTGAAATCAACAAATCCAAAAAATCCAAACAGCAACAATTAATTGATCGAGCGAACTATTCTGAAATCGAAAGATCAAATAAAACAAAAGCAAAGAACCACCGAATTCTTTGTGTTGAATTCCAATAAGAGGTACGTTCAATAAGGATAACTAGGTAGTTAACCATGAGCTAGCTAGAAAAGGGTCTTGCTTGCATCTTAGCATCAGCATCCCATACCTCCAAATATCCTCATATCAAGGGTCTTGCTTGCAAAGACTGTAAGATATCAATATCTTGTTACACTATAAGTTTTTTTTAATCTCCTCTCCAAAACTTTCAATGTGAATAGGCATATTTGCAAAACATATGGCTTCCATCCTTCCCCTTGCATTGGATCATCGACCACCCTCACTATCGAGATTTGGTCTCCGGTCTCAAATGAGTAAAGGTGTGGTCGAGGATTATCACATTACGGGTGATTCGGGCATGGGCATGAAGAATATGTTTTCTATGTATGTTGGGAATCTTCCCACCAATGCTACGAAACGTTGGATTAGAGGACACTTCAAAGTTTTTGGTGAAATCTCTAATACTTTTATTTCGAAGAAAAGAAAGCGATTGAGGTCACCTACATATGCTTTTGTCTGATACAAGAGTGTTGAGGATGCTTATAGGGCTATGGAGGCGATGAATGGAGTAGATATTAATGGATGTTCTTTAGTGGTTTCTTAAGCCTTTTCTAGGAAACTAGAGAGCAGCTCACAACAAACTTTGGTCGAAGGGATACAAAGGACAAGGAGAACTTTTTAGATGTGGTTTCTCTATGAAATCTTATCATATGTGTGTGTCTGCTCCAAATGTTCCTGAGGTTTAATATTCCCCTTGTAACTGCTCATGGTTAAATCGAAGTATTATTGTTGAGCTTAATGCACCTTTCAGCGAAGGTGAAACCCATCAGTTTTTTCAAGCTGTTTGGGGCAAAGTGGACAATGTTTTCATTTTAAGTTCTTCAAAAATTTTAGTGGTTTTTGAAAATGAAAGTACCATGTTAGGAGCATTAGCTAATGGTATTCAGCCTGTGTCATCGATTTGTTCCTCTCTGAAGAAGTGGAACATGGAGAGTGGTCTTTTTGCAGGATGGTTTGGTTGGAACTTTCTGGCATCCTTCCCTCGGCTTGGTCTAGTAGCAACATGGTCAAAATATGTAGCCTATGGGGGAAAGTTTTGGCCTTTGATGATCGAACTTCTCGAGAGCAGATGTTCTCTTTTGCACATGTCTTGATTGAATCTAATAGTAGTGAGTTTATTATTGGATCGGTGACTATTGTCATTGAAGGAGTTCGATGTACGGTGGCTATCCGGGAGGTCCCAATGTGGTCGGTGGCTGCTCCATTATCTCTATCTACCTCCACGTTCGTGATAGCAATGATTGAGTTTCCAAGAAACTCTGGCAGAGGTAGGAGCGTGAACGTTGCTGATGCCTGGCCAAGGGAAGTTAGTCGACCCGATGCATTCAAACTTGGACCCCGCTAAGCTCGTAAATAACAATTATTATGACAATAATTGTTACAAGAGACTTGAGAATAACAACGTTGTTAATAGGATTAATAAGGAATACCTTTTTCCAACACAGTGCATGAGAAGGAAAAAAGCACGTGTAGAAGAAGAGTTAATTGCTGAGGTTCGAATGGACTTAGGCTTGGAGAATGTGGGCCAGAGTCAAGACTTGGATGGGTTAGATGATGAATAATTACAATGTAGTCTCGAGATGAGCCCAACCTCCAGCCCATACTACCCCCCTGGATTCAAACCATGGAAGCTCAATGATAATTATAATGGCCTTGTAGGTCTTGACAATAGTAAGGAGATCCATTAAGATCAAACTAGCATGCTGGCGCAAAAGTTTAATTGGATGTCGTGTGATGATGCGGATGATATTGTTGTTGCTAATTTAGTTTCCAAGTGCAAAAAGATCAACAAAAAGCAAAAGGTAAATAAAAAGGAAGAGGCTCTAAAAGGTGCTTTCAAAAGAAAAGGCACAAAGAAGAGAGGGGATAATGTGGATCAAACACTATCAAATGAAGTAGCAATTTCAACAAATAATCTGCTTGAGGAGCATATTTATGAGAAAGCAAGACTTACATGGGAGTTAGGCAAAAGTCTTGGGTTGTTTGCTGACAAGAATGAGGATGTTATCAATGAGTTGGCCAAAAATCAAGAGTACAAAAAGAAGAATTCTAAACTTGTGAAGACTAGTGGCAAAAAGGGAAGCAAAAAGAGTAGCTTATGTTAGTCTAAGCTTGAATGTGTAAGTTCACACTGTTTGTTTGTGAGCATGTTCTATATGTATGGGCTTTATGTGTAGCTACCTTTTTTTGGCATTAGTCTTGTTATTTTATAGGACCCTTCTCTTTTTAAGGAATTATGTTGTAATAATTGCTCCATTTGATTTGAATGTCGAGACTTCAATCAAATATCGAAAAAAAAAAGTTGGGAAAGGGAAGGCCCCCTGGGCCTGCACCTCAAGTCTGTGTCAGAAGTAAAAGATTAAATCTTTGTTGATTGGTGTTAGTGATTTAGATGTTCAAAAGTAACTCATCTTAAGTGGCAATGTAATAATGGGTCGTTTTAAGTTTTAAACTTACTTTTTAATTTATAATTTTGCCCCACTTTTATCTTCTATTTGTAGTCACAAACTAAACAATGCCCACAATAGAACTCGCCTTAAATTGTAATAATGTTTTGTTTCAGGATAAAAAGTGAGGAATAAAGATATGGATTTAATTTTGAAACTTTGTTGCACTATCATACATTTATGTGTTACTGTATTGTTACTATTTCATTAAAAATTGTTAGATATTATGAGTAACACTCTCAATGGATAACATTTGATTTACTATTATTACTAATATTTTAAATTTGATTTAAATACTTGTATAGTTATGCAACCTATATGTTTTGTTTTTAGTGTAATTATTGTGACACTTTTGAAACACATAATATTTCCACCACTGTTCCTAGCTTATGAGAGAAAAAAAAGGAAAGGCATAAAAAATAAAGGAAAAGTAAGAATATCATCACATTTTTTTTAATTATGATTAAATGGCCTCTCGTGCACTCTTGCTCTATTAAGGTTCTACTGGCAACGGCTCCAGTAGAACGTGGAGGGTGTCTTGCGTTTTTGTGAGGTTTTCCACTTGGATATTAATCGTGGAGAGGTAGTGGGACAGCTGAGGGTGTCAGCTAGGGAAAAAGCATGGTGGAAGAGATTATCATGAAATGTAAGAACATGAGTGTCTCAAAGGATGAGTGTCAGCTAGTAAGCGATCAAGGTGCAGCAGTGGGGAGCTCTAGTGAGAAAGAGAGGCTTTGATGGTGGCAAGCTTTATGACTACAAGGACTTTCAACCACAAAGCACTAGGGAGGACCATGGAGAATGTTTGGAGGCCTGCTAAAGGAGTAGAGTTCAAAAAGGTCACAGATGATGTTATGCTCTTCAAATTTAGTGGTAAGAAGGATAGAGATAGAGTGATGGATAGGAGTACATGGTCATTTGATAAGAAATTGCTCATTACCCAAGAAAATGATGAAAGGGTAAGACTATCAAAGTTGACATTCACCCATGTGCCATTTCATGTGAGAGCTCTTGACTTCCAATGAAAGAAATGAGGAAAAAGAAAGAGAGATGTGTAATGATAGGGGAGGATCTAGGGGCATGGATTGCAGTGGATAAAGATAAAGAAGGAAAGGTTAAGCACAATCATCTGCAAGTAGGGGTCAGCATCAATATCACTATGCCCTTATAAAGAGGAGTCATGTTAAAGATTCATGGAGTCGATGAAGCACAGTGGTTATTTAAACAATATGAAAGATTATCCAATTTCTGCTATTCTTGTGGAAGCTTGAGGACCAAACTAAATGATTGTGAGATGGAGATTGGTGCAGGTGAGGGGGATTTATAGTTTGGAGATTGGCTGATGGTCTATGTAAGAAGCCCATACAAGGTGGAACCATTGCTACACGTTAACCTCATGGGAAAGGATAAGGAAAAGGGTCAAGGGAGATGGCAATAAGGGCACCACAGTTGTAGGGGAGAGAGAGAAGAAGGCTAGTAGCCTTGAGAAAAGTGAATTGTTAACCCAAAATAGAGAACTAAGGGAAATCAAAATCCTATCATTGGCGAGTAGAGCCAAGAAAACTAGGAAAAGGCGGTAAAGAAGAGAAGCCAAGATGAACAAAGAAGGGGAGGGATCAACAAAACATATGAAAAGAAGTATAGAAAACATGTTGGAGGGTATGCATGATATAGAGATTAAGTTGAGTCATGCCGCAAATAATAATAATGTCATGGAGTAAGGGGAAGGAACTTCTTCACACTTAATGGTGGGTCTACATGGCAGCCCTTCTAAGAACCATGAAAATCATAGTTTGGAACTTTCATGCTCTAAGGAACCCAAATGTAGTGCCTACTGTATGTGTAACGTCTGAAATTTTTTTGAATGTTTAAATTGCACTGCAAATCGATTTATTCAATTTTAGTAAATGTGTGAAGGTAATTAGGAATGAATTATGAAGAGATTAATGAATGAAGAATTTGAAATAGTTATGTAGAAAATTTTAGATAGTTACTAGCAACATTTTACCAATTTATGTTATTAATTGATTAATTCGATTTTAATGCATAAGTAAGGTTAATTAGAAGTTAATTAAAAGTTAATTAGGAGTTCATTAAGTGATAATTAAAGAGATTAGACTTGAGAAGATTAGAATAAAGATATAGAAAATCTCATAAAGTTACTTAGTAATATTTTGCCGATTTGAAGGAAATCGGTAAAGATTTGGTATTTTAAACCGCCGAAACCAAATCAATAGAATTACACATAAAAAATCCTAGGATAAATTGCTGAAATTCAGCCACCATTTCCCACCAAAGTGGCGACAAGTTGTTGCCAAACAATGGGAGAAAGTGGCTCAACAACCACCATAAACTTAACAGCCAATTATGTGCCAAACTCCCAACTACCATATGTCATAAAATCTCACAAATTCCTTATTTTTCCCTCTTATTTTCATGCATCAAGAGAGCTAAGCTCTCTCTCCCATATTGCTTCCCCTTTTCATCCTCTTCCTCTTACTTCTTCATTCCACACCACTTCCCACACTTAAGGCTTCCATCTTCCAAGCTCAAAACTCAATTTTGAGGTAGGATTCAACCTCTTCTTTGAATTTTCTTATGAATTGGGGCTACTATGAACTCATTTAGATGCATGTATTTGATGTTATTATGAGTCTATATGAAGGTCTATGGCTGGATTGTTGTGTTTAAATTGAGGTTTGGATAATTATTTAGTGAAGATAAGCAAACAGAATGGATTAGGTTAAGGAAGCCTACGATGCTTCGTACAGTAGAGTGTATGGATCCACCTACAGCCATTGAAACTGAATGAAAATAATTTTATATGAAACTAGACATCTAGAGCTTTCCAATCATATAAAATATAAGGCCATTGGATTAGTATTGAGTGAGATATGAATTTTTGAAGTTTACATTAGGATTCTAACCCTGATTCTGAGCAGACTGAATTTTGAGGGGTATTACTTGCCCTATACTCCTTCAAATTAAGTGAAATCAATTTTTTTAGAAAGTAAGACATAGGGTAATATTTCATAAAAATTTTCTAACCAAATTCAACACTGTTGCTCCTAGTAAATTCGTAAAGTTGCCCCATGTCCTGACTAGACTAGAGCAAAGTAGTTTAGACTATCCAAATTTACAAGGTTAACTTGAGCTCTATTTACTCAAATGACATGGGACTTATTGGATGTTGAATCAATAAGCTTTAAAATGACATAGGTTTGGTATGAATCCAAGTAGATTTCGATTTTTGGTGGATTTTTACTTTTGATGGTGTAAATCTGCCTAGCTACAAGGCAGGTCAAGGTAAATCCTCAATAATTGGAGCTATACTTATCAAAATCAAATGAGACTAAAGAGATTACAAACTAGACACATAACATTCCAACATATCCAAAATTCAGGGCCAAAGGAGTTAAGTAGAATTTATGGCATGATTTAAAAATTCAGGCAGATTTGGGTGCTATAGGCAGAATTTTTATTTGAGTGTTTGACTACTCTATTACATAAATGAAATTCAATTAGAACTTGATGGTTGTAACCCTATAATATTACTGAAGGACTAATGTATGATGTTAACTCTGCTATTGTAACTGTATGCTTGTATGAGCTGGACTATTCACGGGAAGACAGACTTGATCCGTTATGTTGCCGAAATTTCGGCAGGAATATGTGAATGATAAACATGTTTATGTGTTATGTCCATGAATGCATATCATTTAAGCATAAATGTTTGAAATCCAAATACAGAAAATGTACATGAACTTCTCATATATGAAAATATGAGTGTATGAACTATGAAAGCACATGAAAGATAAGATTAGATCTCTTCACTTGGAGGCAGTTAATGAGTCCCTCCTTGTGAAGGCAATTAAATAGACAAGATGTGGATTCCTTCACCTGGAGGCAGTTATTTGGATCCCTCTCAGTGAAGGCAGTTAAAACTATTGGATCCTTTTACATTAGAGGCAGTTGGCTAGCTGAGTCCCTCCAATATAAAGGCACGTATGTCCCCTTACGAGCCAGTACTATATGACAACGGTCACGAGTTGAGCTCACCAAAGACAAAGACATATTCATGCAGACACCCTAGAGATGGCGATATGTAACACCTAGGCATGTCAAGTAAAGGGAAAAAAGAAAGTATAAGTGCATTCGCATGAATTCATGATGAGCCATTGCATATGCACATTCTGCTATTGTTATCATTAAGAAATCACTCATAATCTGCTATGCTTATGCTTTAATTCTTACTCTATTTATCAAGTGTATGACTAGAATAAACTCTATTTCGGATAATATGATTTCAAACTATAAAACTGAAAATATTTATATAACATGCTCACCTTTTTCTTAATAAACCGAAGTAGCTGGAGATAATAACAATGACACAGCATGTAATTAACTGATTCGTACTGAGAATTTGAGAATTTATAATTCTCACTTCTATGTAGCTCTGAAAATATTGAAGGCGACCACCATAGGTAGAGTTAACTAGAGATATCGAAGACAGTCGAGAAGCGCTATCATACAAGGCCCGTTAAAGCAATGGTAACAACTTTCAAGTGTGGTATTGTGACTTAAGCATAGTACTGTGCTTAGGAGAATGTTACTGTACGCCATTTAGATGGAGTTGCAAAGTCACCCAGATTTAATGGTATGCCTGCACTCTTTTTTCAAAGTTTTGGAATATTGTAGGGTTTGATACTAATAATGCGGTCTCAAATTTTCTAAATAATTTTCTAAATAATGGAGATTTTATTGATGAGAAAAATTAAACATTTATAGTTCTCATTCCAAAAATTAAATCCACTTGAGATGAAATATTTTTTGTCTATAACCTTGTGTAATGTTTTTTATAAAATTCTTAGCAAGGTTTGGACTAACAAGTTAAAAGTTATTCTTCGTCCAATTATATCATAATCTTATGATGACTTTGCGCGAAATCACCATATTCCACAAATTATCCTAGTTGCTTACAATTTTCCACTCTGATTTCATTGAGTTTTCCATTTTTGTTCCCTCCGAATCTTATTCTAGTACCTCTCAAAATTGCATTTCTTCTTATTGAATCTATCTTGATAGATTTTATGAAACAACTCCATTATATCATCGTTATTCGAGCTACTCCATACTTTTCGAGATACTTGATTGTTGTAACCACAAAATGCTTAAACTCTTACGTTAATCTTATGCCATCATTTCTTCATCACAATCATTATTCCCTTTTTTTGATCAAGCCATGATTGCTTTCCTCATAATACTCACATACTCGGTTCCAAAATGCATCACCATTAAACCCTTAAAATGGTGATGAAGAATGGCCTAGTGTATTGGGCATGATGAAGAATGTTTAAAATAATGGGAAAAAAAAAAAGAATAATGTTTGCAGATTTTGGGGAAACATATCGAAGTCATTTAGCATTTATTGGAGAAATTAAATAGACGTCCACAAAATGAGGTAAACTTAGGCTAAATAAACATTCTAAAGCAAGAGCTTGATGAGATTCTTCAACATGAAGAAACCATGTGGGGATAATAGCTGCAAATATAGTGGCTATAGGATGGAGATTAAAGTACCAAAATTTTCATTACCCTGGCTTCTACTAGGCAACCAAAAAAAAAAAATTACTAAGCTATAGGAAAAGGAAGGTAACCTACATATATATTGAGTATGAGGAAATATATGTCGCTACTAAACAATATTTTCAATATTTATTTACTACCACAAACCTATCCATGATTGAAAACTGCATTGTGTGGAGGAAAAATTCACCAAAAAGATGAATGATTTCCTTGATATGCTATTTACTGGATTGAAGGTAAAAGAAGCTATTTTTGTAGATGGAGCTGCCAAGTCACCAAGACCTAATAGTATGTTGCACTCTTTTTTCAATAGTATGGAATACTATATAGGGTTTGATAATACTAATGCGGTCTTAAATTTTCTTAATAGTAGAGATTTTATTGATGTGATTAAATAGACATTTATAGTTCCTATTCCAAAAATTAAATACACTCAACAGATGAATTATTTTTTATCTATACCCTTTTGTAATGTTTATTCTAAAATTCTTAGCAAGGTTTGGACTAACATGTTGAAAGCCATTCTTCCTTCAATTATCTTAGAATCCTAGAGATACTTTATACAAAATCACCATATTACAAATATTATCCTAATTGCTTACGAGTTCAACTCTGATTTCATTGAATTTTCCATTTTTATTCCTTTTAGATTTGATTCTAGTGCCTCTCAAAATTGCATTTCTTTGTATTGAACTTGGATTGACAAAGTTCATGAACATACTCTATTATATCGTCATTATTTGAACTACTCTGTACTTTTCAAGATGCTTGATCGCTACAACCATGGAATCTTTGAACCTCTACATTAGTCCTATGCAATAGTTTCTTCATAATAATCATCCTTGTCTTGATCCCTCTTTTGATCCGATCATGGTTGCTTTCCTCGCAATACTCATAGATTCGATTTAAAAATGCATCACTTGTTTTTGTAATACTGACCATAGGATCTATTGACATATTCAATCATGTACTTATTTAGAGTTTATCATCTTCCCATCATCAATGACCATTATCTTGCCCAATATCTTCATCTTCATTATTGTTGAGGTCGACAGCATCTAGCTTATCATGGTTGAAAAGTTGTGAATATGTTGAACTCAAAGTCAAAGTTCTGGATGTTTGGAGAGATAGATCAGATAACCACCCTAATATTAGTAGATACCGACCTCAAACCCAAAATCGGTTTTGAAATTAGGAAAAAACAAGTGTTCCTGTGTTTTCGATAGGTAGGTTAAAGATAACAAGAAATGAAAATGAAATGTTTGCATATTTTAATTGTTGTGAAAAAAAAAAAGGAACTTGAAAATTGAAATTTTGAAGGTTGGGGAATTCTAATTTTGGAAGAAGTTTGGAGGTTAGAAATAAGATTTTGGATTTGGATTTGGATTTTGAGGGTTTAAATAGTGGGAAATTAGGATATTTGAATTTGAAAAAATTTGAAATTATGGAAATAATGGTAAAAAGAATTTAAACTAAATTTATTTGAATCCATTATTTGTTAAAGAAGAGAAATATGTATATATATATATTTGTGTGTGTGTGTGTGCGTGTATGTTATTAAAAATTCAATTTTGAATACCAAATGAGTAGATTTTAAGTGGAAAGAAGTTGGAAAGTGTTGATATTTATAGAGTAAAAATGGGGAAAAAAAATTAACCTAAAACCAAAATTCAAGCATATTATTGTTGCATGTTATTGTTTCTTTCTTATTATTACATGCTACAAGGTCAAGAAAAAGAACATTGATAAATCAAGCAAAGAAATATAGTGGGATGCATTTGCCTACCATGTGACTGTTGGACCTTATGCAATTTACAATACAAAATAATAAAACACATTTGCTCTAATTCCAGGTGTCACATTGTGATTGGAAAGCAAAGAAATGGTTTTGGTCCCAAGTTAAAAGGACCGGTCCCATTTACACCTTTACTCCAATGGGTAGGCAAAAAATTGATAGTCCCATTAGTAGGTCCCACTGTAATTTGGGACCAAAAAATACCCATTGGAAATGCTTTAAAGGCCTGCAATCTAAATTGCATTGACTGTATAGCAATTGAGGAGGAGAGGAATGAAGGTTTACATTATTTTATAGAGACACAACATGGGATCTCTTGAAAAGTCTAAACCCCGATTTGGATATCCCTTAGTTGTTGGCGAAGATTTTAATGAGATCTTAGACATGAATTAAAAACTAGAGTGCTTAGACTAGTAAGATAAATTGAAGCTATTCATAAGGCTTTGGATGTGTGCGGATTACATGACATTGGCTTTGAGGGTTAAGTTCACCTATAATAACAAAAGATGCATGAGGAGCACACAATGTCTAAGAAAGATTGGATTGATATGTGGGTAATACTAATTGGCTTCATGCATATGGTTCGACTAAAGTAATCCACTTTTTTACATATCACTCAAACCACCAGCCAGTACTATTGAAAATGAACTATCGAGTAAGGAAACAAGTGTAGGAATAAACAAAGAGAGGTCATACCAGTTTGAGAATATGTCAGTGTCGCACAATGAATGTGAAATAGAGATTGAAGAAAATTGGCATATTAGGTATCTCCCATGTGATCTCAAAATTGGCCCAGCATATTGGATGTGTTGGAGAATGTTTAAAATAGTAGAATAAGGTGGTTTTTGCCAATCTAGGGTGTAATACCCTCTCAAGCACAGTACCATACTTAAGTCATAGTACCACACCTAGGAGTTAGTTACTGTTGTATGAACAAACCTTGTCTGATAGCAACCTTCGGCCGTCTCCAAAGATTAAACAACTCTGCCCAGTATGATCATCTTCTATATCTCTTGAGATATTTTGAGATAATACAGAAATATATATAGAGGTGAAAAATATAAATTCTCAGTAGGATTTTCTAGACTACCATATACAGTGTCATTATTATTATCTCCAACTGCTTTAGTTTATTATGAAAAAGTGATCATAGCATATAAACTATAAATTTCATTTTAGAAGGTTTAAAAATATCCCCCAAAAGTAGAGTTCATTTTATTTAATACACTTAGCAAGTAGAGAAAGAATCAAATCATCAACATAATAAGATAAAGGACAATTGAATAAGATGCAAAGATTCATAACAAAATGAAGAACAACTGAATAAAAAGGCATAGATGAATGCAAATGACTTCTTGATGCAAGTGCACTTGTCTTTCTTTAGCTTCTTTACTTAACACATCTAGACGTTACATATCGCCATCCTTAAGGTGTCTTTAGTCTTTACTGTTCTTAGATAGATTGATATGGGAGTGAGTTTAACTCGTGACCATCGTCGCATAGTACTAACCTACAAGCGGATCCACGTGGCTGTAGACTTAGAGAGATCTCATAGTTTTAACTGTCTTTATAGGGAGGGACCTCATAACTATCTCCAAGTGAAGGGATCCATATCTTATCTGTTCATATTCTTGTACATGATCATGTATGAACATGCTAAATGCACTTATGCATATGTCTCATAGCTTACTTTCATATATTCTTACATGCATGATTTCCATATACATGTATATATAACATATAAATGTTCATAGCACTCTTAAGGCTTCCCAATATATAGATAATAACATTTCAGCCAGCCAATCTAGTAATCAAAATCTTCATATCAATAAGTGAATATCATATTATTATGACAAGAAATTTCATAAGTAATTCAGCCATTGGCTCTTTACAGTTCATGGAGCTTCTAAATCTTAATACTGTCAAGTTATCTCATTTTTCTCAAATCTGCCCTATTCTTCTAAATTGTACTATAATTCCATTTTAATTCATTTTAATGTAGAAATTTAATAAATTGTAGCCCTATTTGTCTTTTTTGAACCTCTTTAATTTCACCAAATTTTGATTTGTGTAACTTGAGTTATTAAAGTTTACTTGAAGCTGCCCTATTTCAAGATATACTCAAGCACCTAACTTTAGAAAATCACTAAAATTCCAATTTTATTATTTTAATCCGAATTTTATGCCAAATTGTAGCTAATTAGATTATCTTTCAATCCTAATAAGTTTCATTCTCATTGGGTAAGTAAAACTCAAGTTATGAGCTCATCAAATAGACTGCGTTGTTTCAACCCAAATAGAGCATTATACTTAAGATCTAAGTCTGAAATTTTTATGATATGGTTATCTATGTGTTAGCTTCCTAACAAAATTAGTTGCACTCAATTTGAAGTTATAGGGTGAGTTATGCCCTTCTCAACACATGCTGGTCAAGACAGTAAGTGAATTTTAACACCTTACTTCTAAAATTCATAGATCTCTCATTTTAAATCCAATGGACCTATAACTTATATGGTCAGAAAGCTTTGGAAGTCTAGTTTTATCTTTGAGACTTGTGGGATGAGAACCACTATTTGTTGTATGGATGACTCTTTTAGAGTTTTCTCATAGTATTTTTGTTTGTTTGTTCTTTTGATATTTGATCAAATCTTAAATCTAGCCCAAAACAAGTCATATTAACATCAAATATCATCAAAGAAATGATGACATAAGAAACTTTAAGAGCTATATAATCTATAGAATTCCATTACTTATTGCTTCTAAGTTTGAGTTTCTCTTGGTGATTCCTTCTCACTATAGCTTCAAGAAGGTGATAACTCCTCTTTTCCTCTTTGGTGGCTAGAACTAGATGATCTAAAGGAGGGAGGTTTATGAAGTTGTCTTGAGTTTACTTAAGGAATCATGAAGAAAGAGTGGGAATTTTGAGTAAAAGGAGACAAGATTCGCTTAGGGTTTTGGGTGAAGATAGAAAGGATGAAAAAGAGAAAAAGGCTGAAGAAGCAAAATGATGGAGGAAACAAGATAAAGGGGGCGAAATTTTGGGGGAAAAAAGGGAAAATTTTGATAACTATGTCCTAAGTTGGAAAAAGTGAAAAAGAATGTGATTGGTGGACTTAAATGGCATTTTAATTTTTGTTAATTCTACAAATAGATGGCCATGATTTAGCCAACAAATATGGGTTAGGTGGCTAATTTCTAACCACATGATTTAGGGTTTTTAACATGTCATCCTACAATATAACTTCCTATCAACTCGGTTCTTGTATTATAAGATACTGTAATTAAAACAATTTTCTTTAAACTAACAAAATATTGCTATTTATCTTCCTAAAATTTCTTCTAAAAAGAAACTTGAATTCTTTAACCTTAATAGATTCATTTCGATTTGGCTTACTTGTATATATATAATGTATCTAAAAATTTAATTATACAACAGTGTTAGTTATACAAAATTTGGGATGTTACATGGGGAAAGAAGTCAAGGTCATTTTGTAAGAATAGGAGAAATTAAATAGATGTTCACCAAAAGAACAAAATCTGGGATGAATAAAAATTCTAAAAGAAAAGCTAGGTGAGATTCTTCAACATGATGAAAGCATGTAGAGACAACAGTTGCAAATATAGTGGCTAGGGAAGAGAGAACAAAATTATCAAATTTTTCCATACCAAGGCCATTGCAAGGCAACAAAAAAATAAAATTAGTAGGCTACAAGATAAGGAAGGTAACATATATACTGAATATAAAAAAAAATGTATGTCATTGCTCAAAAATATTTTCAAGATTTATTTACTACCACTAACCTATCTATTATTGAAAATTGCATAGATTGTGTGAAGAAAAATGTGAACAAGGAGATGAATGATTTCCTTGATATGCTATTTACTGGATTTGAGATAAAAGAAGCTATTTTTTAGATGGAGCTATAAAGTCAACAACACTTAATGGTATACCTGCATTCATTTTTCAAAAGCATTTGAATACTATGAGGTCTTATGCTACTAATGCAGTCTTAAATTTTTTGAATAATGGATATTTTATTGATGAGATTAACCAGGCATTTATCATTGGCATGCCAAAAATTAAATCCATTCAAGATATGAAATATTTTCAATTTATATCCTTGTGTAATGTATTTTATGAAACTCTTAGCAAAGTTTGAACTAACATGTTGAAAGTCATTCTTTGTTCTATTATATCATAATCTTAGAGCGATTTTGTGCAAATTGCCATATTACAAATAATGTCCTAATTGCTTACGAGCATTGCTCTAAGTTGATTAAGTTTTCCATTTCTATTCCTCCCATACTTATTCTAGTGCATCTCAAAATTGCATTTCTTCTTATTGAACTTGGTTTGATAGAGTTTATGAACTAATTCTACTATATCATCATTGTTTAGACTGCCCCGTATTTCTCAAGATGCTTGATTGTGGCAACCATAGAATCCTCGAGGCCCCACATTACTCCTATATCATTATTTCTTGATTGCAATCATCTCTCTTTTGATCAAGCCATGGTTGCTTTTCTCATAATACTCATAGATCCGGTATGCTGGCCACCCGATCGCAGGATCCATTGTCATATTCAACCGTGTATTTATTTGGAGCTTATTCTCTTCCCATCGTCGACGACCATTATGTTGGCCACCATCTTCACATTTGTCATTATTGAGATTGATAGCATCTAACTCCTCATGATTGGCAAACTGTGAATATGTCGAACTCGAAATCAAAGCTACGACATTTGGGAAAAGGATCAGATGACCTCCCAATACTGGAAGATCCCAATCCAAATCCTAAAATTGGGTTTGAAATTGGAAAGAAGTTGTACCCTTATTTTCGATCGGTGGGTTAAAGACAGTGGGAAATGGAAACTGAAATGCTTGTGGATTTTGATTGTATGGACGAAAAAAGGAACTCAAAAATTGGAATTTTGATGGTTTGGGAAATTATGATTTTGGAAGAAGTTTGAAATTTAGAAATTAAAATTTGGATTTTGAGGGTTTAAAGATAGGTAATTTTAGATATTTGGATTTTGAGAAAAGGTGGAATTCTGCAAGTAATGAAAAACAAATTTTGAGTTAAATTATTTTGAATCCGTTATTTATAGAAGAATGAAGGAGTATATATCTATATGCGTAGTAAAATTTTAATTTTGAATGGGGCAGCAATAGATTTTATATGGAAAGAAATTAAAAAGGGTTGATATTTATAGAGTAAAAATAGGTGGAAAAAAATAACCCAAAAAAAATTTGAGCATATTACTGTTGCATGTTACTATTTCTGTCTTACTATTGCATGTTACAAAACTAGGGAAAGGAAATTAATCAAACAAGCAAGGAAATGTAGTGGACTTGTTAGCCTACAATGTGACTGTTGGACTTTTTGCAATTCCTAAAATAAAATAATAAAACACATTCACTGTAATTCCAAGTGTCACATTGGGATTAGAAAAACAAAGAATCAGTTTTGATCCCAAGCTAGAGAGACTTGTCCCATTTTACACCTTCATTCAAATGGGTGAGTGAAAAATGGGTAGTCCTATTTAGTGGGTTCCACTAAACTTTGGGACCAAAATCTTGCCATTGGAGATGCTTTAAAGATCAACAATGAACTATCTAAATTGCATTGACTGTACGGTTGTTGAGGGGGAGAGGAATGAAGGTTTACATTATTTTATAGGGACACAACATAGGATCTCATAAAATGTCTAAACCTAAACTTGGATTTCCATTGGGTTGTTGATGGAGATTTTAATGAGATCCTAAACATAAATGAGAAAACTAGACCACCGACACTAGCGAGACAAATTGAAGCTTTTCGAGAGACCTTTTATTAGGATGGTAATATGAGTTCGACCCATTGGGTCAACCCGCCTAATCCGCTAATTTTGGCTGGTTGGATTATATTTTTTAACTGATCAAACAACTTTTGACATGCCTAGATGACCCCACCAAACTTGCAGTTTGAGGCAGCGCAGGATGGATTTAACATGTGGGTTACTTTTTTTTTTTTTTTGAAAGAACTATTTTATTCCCACACGTTTGGGTTGGGCCATGGGTTGTACTTAGAAGATACAAAAATTAAGGTTTCACAATCATATCACACACTTTTGGAGACCAATGTCTCTTTCTTTCTCTCAAGTGTCATCCTTCTCTATCTCTTATGCTCTTCTCTCATCCCAGTTCTCTTCTTTTCTTACTTATCTCCATTCTCTTCTCCTCTTTCTCATCTCGTCTTTTCTCTCACATCGACAGCAAGGGCTGCCAATCATCATCGCATTGCAAGGGTCAATGGCTATGGACCATCTTGAGCAGTAGTAGCAATCCGCAGAGAGCTCAAAAGCAATAGCGGTCTGGCGGAGAGTTCACTGGTAGTAGCAGTTTGGCAAAGAAATCCTGAAGTAGCAAACTGTGTGCTTGTTCTAGTCCTTTTTTTATTATTATTTGGACTATTCTGTTTTTTATTGGTGTTACTCTAATGTTGTGTCTGTAATATGATGTTGTTAGTTCTTTTTTTTTTTTTTGTTTAAACATGAATCCTGATTCATGTATTTTTTGGTTAATTCTGTTTGAATTTGGATACAAGTTTTGGAATTTTTAATTTTTTTTTAAGATGGTATGAATATTCATCATTATTTATTTATTTTTTAATTCTTGTTAGATAAACTAGCTCATGAAATTTTTTTTTTATTTTTTAAGGCGAGTTGACCTACCAACCTATCTATATACGAGGTGGGTTAAGTATGTTAACCTACATTTTATCAAGGTTAGTCATCCCACCCTGCCCCATTTTAGGTTTGACTTGCGATGGGTTAGGACTGGTTGACTCGTTTACCACCCTTACTTTTTATACATGCAGATAACATGACATTGTCTTTTAGAGCTACAGGTTCACCTGGACCGACAAAAGAAGAAGACACACAATGTCAAAGAAAAGATGGACAGATATATGGCTAATACCAATTGGTTTCATGCACATTGTTATTATCTTTTCATTTCACTCAGACCATTAGCTAATATTATTGAACATAAACTATAGGATGAAGGGAACAAGCAGAGGAAAAAGGGATATGTCATATTTTTGTTCAAGAGCTTAAACTAGCTAAAAGGAAAGGAATAGAGCGTTTACAATTTTTTTTATTAAGTTAATTTAATATATTTAATATTTTTCATTACAATATTAATTTTAAAATTTTTTAAAATATATTATATATTTTTTGGAATTTAAAAATATTTCTTTTGTCAAAAATATTTTCTCTCTCTAAAATTTTGTTCACTAAAATGTTGTTTTCTTAATTTTTTTTTAAAAACTATTTTTTTATCTTCATCTTTTAAAATGTCTCTCAAAATCTTTTCTATAAAATTATCTTCTCTAAAAATTTCTCCTTGTCTCTTATTTTAAAGTTTATCTGACACACACACACACACACCCACACAAACACACATGCACGCACATATATAATATCTTTATGTTAAAGACTCTATGTTAAAATGATAGGTAAATTAAAAATGATATTTCAATCTTTTAATAGAAATAAGATAATAAATTCGTTGTAATTTCATTGAAAGCCCTTCAATTTGGGGACCATGAAGGGGAAATAATGGAGGTTTTATAGAGTTAATAAAAGCTTAACGTGTCTTTTCTTCCTAAAAAGTAAAAGGGCTGTTTGTTTGTACTGTTGGAAGAAGTTAAAGTATTTTTTATTTTTCAAAAAAAAAAATACTTCTACAATTTTTTGTGTTGTTTGTTTGTGTTTATCTGAAAAAATAAAAGTAGAAAATAATCAATTTTTTCTATCTTTTTGAAAAGTAAGTAGAGAGTTGTCTTTCCCAAAAATAGAAATAGTAGAAAAAAAGATATGTGCTCCTGGAATTTTAGAATCCACTACCTTCCCACATTATTACTATTCTATCTTAACATTTTATTCAAAATGTCACTATCTATGCACTAGTATTGTAATTTTATAGACAAAAAAATACTTTTATATTTATTACATTTGAACAATTTAATAAGTTCTAATTGTGATAAAAGTACATCCAAATATAAAACAATTTTCTACTTCTACTTCTACTTCTGTGTTTCTGATTATAATTTTAAAACAATATTTCTCTTAAAATTTTAACCAAACATGCTCAAACTCTCAAATAGGGAAATTTCCATAAACTTTTCCTTTCCCTCCTTTCACTTATTAGTATGCCAAAAGCTTTTCCTTTTGTAATTTTTACCCAAATCACGATTCTAAGCAACAAAAAACTCCTTTTCCCATTGTGAAAAAGTGTTTGAGAGTAGCAAATTCCTTCCCCTAAACCACGTTTGTGTTTACGTAGAATTTAACACAATTGAGTCGTGCAATTCAGGATGAAACATTATATGCATATAATAACTAAAAGCCCTGTTATGAGGTTGTTGCATTTTCACAAGATAATTGACAAAATATCAAGATTATGGTAATCGACATAAATCAGCTCACATCATCTGTAAGGATTTCGTTCAAGTTATTTCCTACTAAAGCATTTCCATAATTATTATCACAGTAAAACTTTGATAAGTGGTAACATCATTACAAGATAATGTAAAAACATCAAGTCTAAAGTTTTAGTAGGCACATTAAACACTGGAACTACATGTTTTATTCCGGATGGACACTAGTGAGCTGCTAGCTCTTATTTACTAGAAACAAGAAAGTTACAAGACAATACAACAAAGTTGTAGTCACAGTAGTAGTTGACATCAATGGTGCATTTACGCCCAGTTCCCTTCTCCTTATTTTCAGCAACAATGTTAACTCTTTTAAGGCAGAGTGTATGCTGCAAAAATTAGCAATTTTATATGAGAAATGAACATATTGTTAGATCAAGAAAATTGATAGTAAACCAAAAAGTAATAATAATAATAATTTTTATGTACCAAGAGTCATCTAATAGAATTGTAAGAAAATGTACTTGACACTTTTTTACAATTCTATTGGTTAATAATATAATTTTTTTTTTTTTAAGTATTGTCGTTGCATAAAAATTAATTACAAGAAAAGTATAGGTAAAGTTATACTCACGTCCACACTTGTAACCAACAGGGCGATCAGCAAAGTTGCATCGCTTGGGGATGGTTATGGCAATCTGAGGGTTGACTCCAGACATTTTGGCTGTGTTAGAGAGCAAAACAGCACAGAGGCAACTTGGGTTCTGGCCAAGTCTCTTGACCTGAACACAGCAACTCCGGGAGACACTAGCATTTTCATCTTGTGCTGCTGTGGCACAAGGAGCAAGCTTTATAGCTTCATTGTCTGGAGTGGTACCCTTCCCACATTCACCAGCACCCTCCACTCCATGGATCCCTCCAATGCCAACAAGGAATACTACTACTCCAACAAGGCATAGGAGCTTAATAGGAGCCTCCATTTCTCAAAATATATGTTTCTCTCTGTTAGTGAAACTGCCAGTTCTCTACCTCACAATGCAACAATCCCATGCCTCTGATGGGGTTTTATAGCAATATCATGCCCCAAAAAGTGCTTGGTCCAGTCATCCACCTCATATTAATGGAGCTTGCACTAGGACAAAGGATGAGTTCCTTATTGCAGCACTTTGGTGTAAAAAGCTGGTGTAAACACAACTTTGGTTACTTCTTTTTTCCAGTCGGGGTAGGTGTGCCTTTGCACAAGACAATTTTCTTTTGTTTTTGGTACTTCCAAATGGAGCCAACTAGCCATTACTCACAGAATGCAACTAATGAGAGCATGTTATGCTGACACCTCATCCTCAATCACCTGAAACGCCAATGCACTTTCTGAAAGCCTGTGTTTAATTTTAAGCCAACTACCACCGGCCCCCAACACAATGATTCTAACAAACACTAACACTTTGTGAATAGTTGGTGATTATCTACTAACATCAACAAAATTTTAGATTTCATCAAATTTTATCCTTGGTTCCTCAGCGAATAGAAAGAAAAGTAGAAATTTATTTGTTATTGAAAAATGTTTTGACTGTCGTAAAGTTTGTGAATCGTTGGTGATTATCCTATTTTATTGTTCAAAATGATTATAAAATAAATTCAAACTATATGGTTGATTATGACTCACTGACATTAAGATAAAAATATTATCTTTAGTTTATATTTTTCTAATAAAAATCAAACATAACATTAAACGAACTTTCTCGGTTCATACACGCAGGAAAGATTCTTCGAAGAGTAGGCTACAATTGAAGTTCTTTGAATTGTGACACGTTAGAAACATGGGCATTTGGTCTAGTGGTATGATTCTCGCTTAGGGTGCGAGAGGTCCCGAGTTCAATTCTCGGAATGCCCCAGCTTCTGTTTTTCCAATTTTTCTAAGCACTTTGCTAGTCCTGTGACTCCCACTTCCCACTGCCATTAAGAACTTCTTTCTTTCTCAAAAATATCTATAACATGAAAAGATATCTCAACTTTAAGCATTTATATATTTATATTTCTGAATCCTTCAGAATGATTTGGTGAAGTTGAGTTAGCAGGAATTGGCATATCGAATACCCCTTATTAAGAGGTACCTCATTACTACCACGAGTAAATAATATGAAGAGTATGAATCCACTCTAAATCCGTGAATCCTCTACGTATTCATATACATACAAAGACTGAAAAGACTACCAAAAAAAAAAAAAAAAAGCCCCGGCAAAGAAATGCCTCAGCTGTAAAAGATCAATAGCCTTTGTCACTCTTGCCATGCCTTGCCCAGCATATTGGGCTAACAGCTTCTTCCGCGAAGTCACTGGACTCCACATCTGTTTCAAATGCTGGCCCTTCATCAATTGAGCTACCATAGTCCTTTCCTTTTGTATCAATGCTAAGAAAATCAGTCAATGATTTCTTCACCCCTACCCCTCTTTGGGGAATGCTGCTGTTGCTACTATTGATGAGTGGTGATTTCCCTCCCTTCGCAGAACTTATCCCTTGTGCCGGAGAGGCGCTAGGTGAGCCTAAAGCCGATTTGTATGGAGTGCTTGGGACAGGCACTGAGTGTGGAACTGAAATACTCTTGTGAGTAATTACACCAACTTTTGTGTGAGATGAGAATTGATCAGAATGTTTGGTCAAGTCATCTACATAGAGCACATCATCGATGCGCGCTACCATGTTAAATGCCAAACTCTCTAGTACTCTGGAGTAGCTCTCCAGAATGGCTTTGCCAACATCCTAGACAACACAACAATTTGAGGGAGTAAGATTAAACTCATTACAAAAACAAAGGGATTTAAGTTTGAATTTTAATTTAACACAAACCTTATTGTATTGGATTTTGCTCATATCTAAGGCTGTTTGAGGGAGACCAGGAAAACGCTGCTTCAAGGAAAGCAGAAGGCTTTCTGCTCTCTCTGAAAACAATTCCCTTTTTTCTCCATCAACCATCAGATCCTTGACCATTTCCCATGATGTTCTTGAACTAGACCTGGCACTAGTGACATTGGCAGGCCTCAAGTTGGTCGTCCTTTTTCGCCAAATATACATGGAAGCCTCGGCTCGGTTGGCAATCTCTATGGCTTGATGTTCAGAAGTTAAATCAAGGCATGCTAGCAAACACTCAGGAGAAAAATGATCCGATGTGATATATCGATAAATAACATCTCCCAAACTGGCTCTAGCATTCTGAAAAGAAAGTAGGATCAGCAATTAGACCATTATGTTATTTGATCTCACGATGCTTGAAAAAAATTTGAATAGAAAAGGATCATTTCATTGATACCTTTGGAAGAGATTCCAAATAAGACTCAGGAATGTCCATTTCAGCTAAAGTAATATTGTTAATGGCCATTGCAGCTTTTAGTATTTGGTTTGTGCAATCGCGCTTGTGCTGCAACTGCTTCCTTGCAATGTCATGGAGGCCACAAGGAGGGACTCGGGGTACAGGAAGCCACCATTTCTCCTCCTGTCGCTGAAGTGCTTGTCGAAAAGAAGATACGCCATCAGCATCTGGGGCTAGAACCCCTTGGTCTACATACCAGAACTCTGTATTGACAAAACTATCTAGAATTTCCTGTGAAAAAAACCAAAACTTAGAATGGCAACTTCTTGAAACTGGACTAATGATATACACTGAATGCTGTAAATCTTACAAGAAGCATGTTATCTAATTTACGCAGAGCCGGAAGATTGACATAAAGATCTGAGCGGGGTCGACAAGTCATGACCTGATTCACATTTCAAAGACATTGTTAACCATCAACAAATTCCCTATCCATCCCCCTGTTCTGTAACAATGCTAACCAAACAAGAAAGCAGAAAACATGGAGCTATCAAGATAGAAGATATCTTCTCCTATATCACACAAATATCCTTCACTTCAAATGGTGACATTGACATGAAATACACAGCAAACAAAGGATCAAAACTAAATGGATTGAAAAATCTGATTATAGCATATGAATCAACAAAGAAAAGTTCTTTGAACTTCAATTTTATGTACAACCATAAATTACTTTAAAACTTTGAATTCAAATTACAATCTTTAAGTCTATGATTATAATACAATTTCAATTTTATCATGACCAGACAATCAGGCATGCATAAATAAGCTATGGAGGAAAGAAATGGGGTTATGTTTTTCTCTAAATTCTGCCTTTCAGATGCCAAATTAGGGTTATGTCAAGGTTGGCAGGGCAAAAGAAGTAAATCTCCATGACCAAAAAATACATCAAACAACTACATAACTCCACATTAAAACTTTTTGCACTCTGTACCTCAAGCTTGCTTCCATCTGGGAAGGTCTGCCAAGTAGGACTCAATTCAACTATGTGATCGCTGACAGAAAGAAACCACTCCATCTCTCTTCGCCACATTGCTTTCTTCTCTGGACGCAGAGGTTCTAGTCTCCAAAGTTGCCCAAAGAGGGTAGCTACATTTTTAGTATAAAGGAAAATGAGCAATAGCCATCAGAGGCAAGAATTGCAGTCACTAAAATTCACCAAAGACAACTTGCATCAATTAATAAAGCACAACCAAATAAGATCACACACGCACACACGTGGGCATTTTGCATACCACATAGATTAGTTATGGCATTTGAGATGGCTAAGGCTGTAGGGACCCCATTTCCACAACCTGACATATCTTCTCCAAGTAACAATTTTGCAAACCTCTCCTTCATCATCTCAACCTCTACCAGTGAGAACCAAAGATCAAATCACAAAACATAATATCAGCATTCAGTGAGAACAATCCATAATAGAAATTAGAAAGAGATTATTTACATAAAAACACACACTAAATACCTGGTACTGAGTCTTGTTTCTCAAATTCCTTATTCTCCAAGTGCTTTTTCTCGCCAACTTCACTTCCATGACTACTGTTACAGTTCAATGCAGCAATTTCCTGAACCGGCCACCCCATTGAAGGTAGTGACGATGATTCCTCGGTGCTACTTGGACTTTGTTCTTCATGGCCAGGGGTCTCAGATGACAGAAACTCAGAGCTGGAACTGCTCTTATGACCCTTCTCTTCAATCAAATCAGCAAAAGTCTCTTTCTTACCACCATTTTCCCTTCCCTTATTCTCTTCAACAACTTCATTCCTCTCAGCCAAACTCACACCCTTTTCCATTGCAGAAGAAGCTTTCCCTTCTTCAAGGACACCAGAAGAAGCATATAGGACAGTGCTGCTTATCACCATGCCATGGCACTGAATCCTTCTCAAGCAAAGCCCTTGTGAGAGATGAACTCTGAAACACAAGCTTCTAAGAGATTTAGCCAGCCAGAACACCAGAATGGAAAATGGGTTTGGATTAGTGGACCTTCTAAGCCTAACCAATGGGGCACAATGCTTGAGATGCTGATGCTGTTGTTGGGTTTGTTCTATTGCTTCTTGTTGGGTGGAAGTACTATCCATAAGTTGTTAAACCATATCCGGTGGTAAAAGGGCAGAGAGTGTGGTGCACAAAAATTGTGGGCTAGATTTGATTGCTTACTTGTATGTGGAGGGTGAAGCTAGTCATGATTACTCAAAAATTTGTTCCAAGCACAGCAAGTTAAGAGAGATATGAGAGAAAAACTCAAAACCCCATTCTTCTCCTCATTTTATACAATGCTCTCTTTATCCTTGTTACAACCAAACAATAAGAAGCCAATGTGTCCTTTCACCTTTGCAGCATTATTCTGAAGTACACTTATTGCACGTAGCTGAAAATAATAATACATAAACACAATGTAAAAACAGTGCATTGCAACTGCGGTACGTGCCAATTGGTAAAAAAAACTATATTTGTGCTGGAAGATCTGATTTAAAGTGTGTTACCACAAAAAACTGATTTAAATTACGTGTATGATTCAAGATTTTGAATTAGTGAAACTATTTGTTTAGTTTATCAGAAATAGCAGAAGAGATAAGTAAAATAAGTTAAATTAATTTAATGACTGAATCATAGAATATTTTTAATTAAAATGAAAATTGCTATTTACAAATATTTTAATGGAGCAAATGTTGGATTACTGTTCAACATTTGCTATGCTTTTGCTTAAAGTACGTATCCAATATCAAAAGGGGATTAATTAATGTAAACCTGTTTAAAACATACAATAAAGAAATGTCATGGGAAATCGTGTAAGCGACGGATCTGGCTATGATGTCTACCAAATTTTTGCTTCATTATGTTCGTGACTTGTTAAATAATACATTAATTATTTTATAATTCAAGTCCGGTTGATTAGTCACCCTCATTTTGAAATTACCAGTTACTATTATAGATTAGGGTAATGTCTTCACTTTGTTATGCCTGCGCTCCAATATGTCTTTCACTCAATAAAATCACTCATCCTTTTTTAAGACCAAGCGGGTGAAAATTGGTTAACAAGAGAAATCCAGAATAAAGAATAATGTCAAGAAATAATACTTTAAAAACGAGTGAATGTTGATTTTGATATGTGAAATTGTGTGCATTTTATTTCAACCTCTAAAACTAAGAAATTAATAATTTAATTTGTAAAGTTGTTTCTAAAAATCCAACGACTTCCCCTCTTGTAATACTGGGAAGGAAAATTTGAATGTCTCATGAAGCAGAGTTTAGAATAAAAGAAAGAAGAATTTAAAGTTAGTTGACTCTTGGGAGGCAGCGTTAAAAGGTAGCAAGGGATACCCCTAAAAAGGGGTGTTTCTGTCTGTAGATGTCTCACATGACAAAGGGAATCCCAAGGATCAGAAAGTCATTAAGCATTAGCAAGAGGGTTCCGGGCAATGCAGGAAAAGAATTGTTTCTAATGTTTTTAGGGCTCCAAAGGAATAATATTAGCGCCATTTACAGGGTACTTGTTGGTGAAAGCTTATGGTACACCTTATAATGTGATAATAAGAATTATGAGGTGTATTAATATATTTATTATCTATAATATATTATAGTAATATTTAATTTTAAAAAAATTTAAAAATATAATTAAATATATTTTAAAAATTAATTATTATAAATTGATAGTATAAAATT
Source organism: Pterocarpus santalinus (assembly GCA_031439595.1). NCBI lineage: Eukaryota > Viridiplantae > Streptophyta > Magnoliopsida > Fabales > Fabaceae > Pterocarpus > Pterocarpus santalinus. The sequence goes on along the minus strand of CM062532.1, from coordinate 22,694,823 downwards.
ATATTTATAATATAAAATAATTTTATATTATCAATATAAAATTATATTGATGTATTGATAAAATAAAATTATATTGATAGAATTTTTTTAAAAATTTTTTAAAATTTTATTGATTAATAATATAAAATTATTTTATATTATCAATATAAATTTATATTATTAATATATAATAATTAATTTTTAAAATATATTTAATTATATTTTAAATTTTTTAATTAAAATATTATAATAATATATTATAAATAATTAATATATCAATATAAATCTCATATGATGAGCTACAATCACAAGTGCACTGACCACCTTGTACCGTAGCGCATAGCTTTATCAAATTGCCAACAGGGTGCATTGGAAACTAGCATCTGGAAGCCAACTATGCTTAAGGCTTAGGAGGCGTGGGGTTAGTTTGGTGATTTCAAGATATAACCATAGTACTATTTTGTATTTTTGTTGCCTTTTACCTTCATATGCTTCATTATGGAAGGCCTAGTTTTTTTCGATGCCATTGCCGTTGCGGCACAAATGACCAATATTTGACCGTGACAAAGACATAATTGATATCAACAAAAGAATACTAAGTTTATTACCAATATTTTGTGCTTCTAAAGAATATTAAATGAAAAATCAATCAAATCATGCAAACACACGTAAAGGAACAAACATAATTGAGACAAATCACTAATAAATCCTTGTGAAAAAGACATTAGTTTAAGATAGATCGGTTGCAGTTGAGATCTGATCAAATCAAAATGAAACAAATCATAATAATAATAATCTTCAATAACATAACTGCTTACTTTCCTTGCAAGGTTTTCCTAGTCTCAAAACAAACACAATTTTCTCTTTGCTCATGATGCCGGTTGTTCCAACAGAATTTGCAAATGGGAATAGAAAGAGATCCCACAAACGGCTAAGTTGATGTGGACCAAAAATTTCGAAAACAGTGAGAGGGAAAAAGAAAACTTAAGCCTCAAGAATTTTTAGTTTGTATTAAAGGCAAAGCTAGCCTTATTACTTTCTTCCTGTCCTTTTGTTGATTTTTCTCCTTTACATTACTAGTTTTCAAAGTCATATGTTTAGCATCTTCTTTTAATTTGAACCCGCTCCAGTTCAAGTTTTGAATGCGAAGAGCTAAAAAGGGTGCTGATTTCTCGCCTCTTCTGCGCAGGAGTTTACTTTTGGTTCAATTAACTGTGTAATTGGCACAATGGTTTGAAACATATGAAAAAGGAGGAAATGGCTTTTGCTAATATTTTGAAATTTGAATATGAAAGTAAAAGTAACATAGAGTGGAGCTCTAAAAATTTTGTACTAAATTCTCAACTGTATCCCTTTTGTAACAGGTGTGAATTCCCTTAAGAACTAAACATGCAGATGATTAAATGATTCTTTAATTGGTTGCAAATTTGCTATAGTCATCGACTCTGTGTTGCTGCCAACGCGTTATTATCGTTAATTATTGAAGGTGTTTTCTTTGAATTGCATTAACTCGCCTTGTTTTCTAGTAAAATTCATCTTGTGGTTCAACTAAAGGCTAGACCATTCATGTTATGACTAAAACTCACCAAAAAGATAAGTAAAAAATTTTAAGAAATTGATACTAATAAAATATAATCTCGATAATAATGCATCAAGTAACACCTGTATTTCCCATATGTCAATAATCCAAGTTTTTGGTCGACACCAACCGTTTTATATTTTTATTTCCAATAACTGGCTTATGGGATTTTGCAGATGTTGAATACCCCAAAGCCCAAAGTTGTTTAGGTCCACTGGACTACGTAGGTGGTACGGGCAGGGTCACTAATGTGGAGCTTCTTCTATGAATCTATAGGCCTTCTTACCCACATGGAGGATCATAGAAAACTAGACCAGCATATCAGCAATGCGTTTAGATGGATTTTGTGGTGCACCCTGCAATCTAAACCATCTAACTTAAAGACCACCCATACACCTTATCAGCAGTGATGGATCATTCCAGTAGTTCTTCTAGTAATCATCTCTTAGCATTTTTAAAATATTTTAAACCGTAAACTTTGTAAACTGATTTCAAAGTTCAAACTAGGGTAGACTTTTGAATGAGCTATGTCTAGGCTTTAAAAAAAAATATATAGTTGGTCACAGGCCAAACCCAGGTTGAGGGATTTCAAACTAGCCTAGCCTCTTTAACCCTAATTTAGCCTAAAGTCTATTTACAAAATTTGCAGTTAGTTTGAACTTCCACCTAATGTTTCATTGAATCATTTGGAAAACTCTAGTGTCACACGCACTCCCCTCTAACATCCAACGCCACCCTCCACTTTTTTCTACCACTCAACCATCAGAAAGTAGCAATCTTTTACTCATCATTTCTGTTAGGGGGAACTAGTGTCATGGAGGTGACTATCCCCTCCATAATAACCTACAACCCCTCACTTGCCTTTTATTTTATTATTTTTTCTTTTTCCTTTTCTTTTGTTTTCCACCTCTTCCTAGCAAGATGATTTGCTTGAGATCTACCATCTTCTGAGTTTTGTATAGCTAGCAATAGCTGATACTTCAGGTTATATCGGAAGGTTGCACTTGAGGCTGGTGGCATCTGCTTGCGTAGATTGTTGGATCGTGATCTTTGTTTTATGTCTATGTGTGTTGGCCTATGTCCTAAGGCACTAGGCCTCTTATCTAGGAAGCTCAGCTATGCTCTATGGTTGTTGCTGGTATCTTAATGTGTATTACAAGGTCAACTTATTATGTTTGATATTGCTACATAGCTCAGATTTGACATGGTGCCCTATTTAGAGTGCATAATTGTCCATTGATTACCCTCTATACAATTGGTGCAAAAAAGTTGTATCAAGACCCATCTGTGATAAGCTCACTTATGCTTTTTGTAACATCCCGATTTCCAAGTTTCGACTTCGCCATCAGGATTAATCAATCCCAATTTCCGACTTCATCTTTGGATTTCAATAGGATGATTATTTCCGAGTTCCGAGTTCATTTTGCCCAATTTCCGACTTCATGTCCAGTCCTATTTCCGGCTTCATGTGATGGTTACGAGTTAAATGAGAGGCTTCCAAGTTCCAATATCCGACTTAATGTATCTGATTTCCGGTCTCATAATGTAGCTTTAAGTTTCAGCCGAGATACCCGATTTCCGGTCACATACTGTGGCTTCAAGTTCAAATAGAGGTTCTTGAGTTCCGACCTCATACTTCATGCTTCAAAATAGTGTACGTGGTTTCCGACCTCAGAAGTAATAGTTTAACAACATGGTACGAGTTCCGACATCCGGATTCAGCTTCAAGCAATGTAAAAGGTCACGAGTTCCGACTTAAAGTATTATAGGGACGAATTCTGGTTTCATGTAGGACGAAAGCGTATCCAGTTTTGGGGCAATGTGGAGAGCAAATTGGCCACAAAAGTGAGAGACATGGCCGAACTTCAACCACAAAATTCCAACCAATCAACACCACAACTTTCATATATTTAAATCAGACTCTTCTCTTCATTTTGGTCTGATTTACGTTCCCCTTCCCAGCCTTCTTCTTCTTCCTTTCCTCTCTCAATCTACTCTCTCAAACCTCCAAGCTTTGTCAAGGCTTCCTTCAGCTCAAATTCAAATTCAGCAATATCACACTCCAAAGAGGTAGGATTCAATCTCTAACCTTGATTTCTCTAAACTGAGGATGCATGAAAGATTACTTTTTATGATTATTTGATAAAATATTGGATGTGTATGATTGGATTAATATGGGATTAATATGAAATCTTGAGTGGGAATTAGAATTAGAAGAAGAAAACTAAGAGAAATGGATGGATTAGGATGCTGTCTGGATGAAGAATTCCACGGCAGTCCGTATGACGGAGTGTATGGCTCCACCTACAACAGGTTAAATCTGATGAAACCATTTTTAGATGAAAGTAGACATTCAGGGCTTTCCATAGATATATCCTATAAGGTTATTGGATTAGTATTGAGGGAGATATGAATTTTTGAAGTTTGACCTAGGGTTCAGGATTTTTATCCGGGCAGGGTGATATGAGTAGAGTATAACCCACCCTATACAACTCCAAATTGAGTGAAACTAACTTTTTTAGAAAGCTTACACATAGGGGAACATCCTAATATGAAATTCCGAGTTTGTTATGGTCCCAATTGTTCCCAGTGATTCGAGGAAGTTTCCCTGTGTCCAATTCAGGCCAAAACAGGGTAGTTCAGGAAGGTTGACTTTCGGGACTTATAACTCGAGGTATACTTAAGCAAATGGAATGAAACTTATGGAAAATGAAAGGTCGTCCTGTTAGCTTCAATATGAGACTAATTTCACATGATTTGAGCTTAGTTTCGATTTTTAATGAATTTATACTTTCAGGAGGGTAATTCGGGCTAATGACTGAACAGGTTGAGCAAAAGTTGAATATCTTGAGTTATATAGATCAAAATGACATGGGACCAAAGAGGTTAGAAAATAGACATATAGATCTATGATATATCCAAAATCCAAGTTTAAATGAGTTGAATAGAAGTGAAGGCAGATTATACAAAATTCGGGCAGAACTGAGTAAGATTGGCAGAATGGCCAAGTTGATGGTTACACAAGTGTCAATGGATACATAAGGTTTGAGTTGAGGATTGCCAGTTTTACATTGATATATATATATATATATATGTTAGATTGAGCATAATGCTATGACTGAATTATCTGTGAGAACTGGCACTATTCATGGGGAAGCGGATCTGATTCGTTATGCTGCCGAATTTACGGCAGAAATCTATGCAATTAGAGATATTTATATGTAAGAATGATATAAGTGTAATATGAGATATATGAAAATAAATCAAGAAGTAGTATGATATGAGTTATCAAGGATGAATTAAAGTATGAATGGGTATATAGAAACCCTATATTCAAGAATGATATAAGTATGATACGAGGTATATATGAAAATAAATGATGAGCATGTGTATAAGTGTATTCAACATGTTTATGCTTGACTATAAGTGAGAATGAAAAGATATAAGTATATTAAATGTGAATATAAAGATATGGATCCCCTTGTGGATGAGTCGGTGTAACGACGATCACGAGTTGAGCTCAGTAGCTCACTCCAAGGCCAGGCTACCCAAGGGCAGTAAAAGTTAAAGAGTAAAGGCTTAAAGACTAAAGATTGAAGTACATGCATAGCACCCCACTCACACCAGGTATGGCATCGACCCAGCTAGTGTGAGTATAGGAGGTAGGACTTATATGAGGCATGGCATGACCTAACTAGTGTAAGTACCGAATGAAGGTCCCATATTCCTAAGGAACGTGACATGGCGATCACGCTTCGATGGGGTATGACATGGCGATCATACTCTGAAATGTGGCATGTAAAGATATGATGATGAGTCTATATTCCTAAGGAACGTGACATGGCGATCACTGTAACATCCTCCCAAGCACAGTACTATGCTTAAGTCATAGTACCACACCCTGGAGATGTTACTGTTACCTGAGCGGACCTCATTTGACAAAGAATCTCAGCTGCCTTCGGAAACTTCTAAAATCATCTGGAGACAACATGGAAATAGGAGTGAGAATTATAAAATTCTCAGTAGGATTCTCAAATCTTCATACATAGTGTCATCATGGTCGTTTCCAGTTTGCTTCGGTTTATTTTGAAAAAGATGAACATGCAGCACAAACTGTTTAATTTTACATTTCGAAAAATGTCTTATCCGAAGCAAAGTTCATTTTTACTCATATACTGGTCCTTTGGGGAAATGTACACAAGATTAATTCATGAATAATACCATGGATAATAACTTCAACATATAAAATGCACATAGCATTAATCTACTGGAAACATAACATTTGTACCTAACTTAACTTGCACTTGAATTCATACATATACATAAAATTTACTTCTCTTTCATTCGGTACTTACACTAGCTGGGTCATGCCATGCCTCATGTAAATTCTGTCCCCTGTACTCACACTAGCTGGGTCAATGCCATGCCTCATGTGATTGGGGTGCTTGCATATACTTTAATCTTTAGTCTTTAGTCTTTTACTTGGCACACCTAGGCGTTGTCCCTAGGGTGCATTTATTGCCCTTGGGTAGTCTGGCCTTGGAGTGAGCTCGTCAGCTTCACCCGTGACCGTCGTCACACCGACTTACCCACAAGGGGACCCACATGCCTCTAGTCTTGGAGGGATCTCATTCTGGTCACGTGCCTCTAGTTGAAGGGATTTTTTCTGGTCACGTGCCTCAAAATTGAGGGATCTCATCTGACCACGTGCCTTTAACATAGAGGGATTTCATCTAACTACGTGCCTCCAAGGCAGAGGGTAGCTGCCTTCACAGGGAGGGATTCAAGTGCAACTGCCTCTAAGTGAAGGGATTCATATCTTTATCATTTAGCTGCCTTCACAAGGAGGGATTCAATTAACTGCCTCCAAGTGAAGGGACTCACATTCAATATATTCACATTCCTTCATTCTCATACATATTCAAGCATATTCATACTGAGTGTACTCATACATATACTTTAATTCATCCTAAACATTCATAGCTTCTTAGACTTCTGCCAGAATCCGGCAACAGAATCTGATCAGGTCCGTTTCCCCATGAATAGTGCCAGCTCTCACGGACAGTTCAACCATAGCAACATAAATCAACTTAACACATATATATCAGTATCAAACTGGCCATCCTCAACTCAAACTTTATATGTCCACTGACTCTTGTGAAATTATCATTTTGGCCATTCTGCCAATTCTATTCGGTTCTGCCCGAATCTTGTATAATCCACCTTTATCTCTATTCAACTCATTTAAATCTAAAATTTGAATATGTCATAGCTCTATATGTCTACTTTCTAACCTCTTTGGTCCCATGTCATTCTGATTTATATAAATCAAGATATTCAACTTTTACTTCAGCATGTTCAGTCACTAGCCCGAATTACACTCCTAGGAATATAAATTCACTAAAAATCGAAACTAAGCTCAAATCTTATGAAATTGGTCTCATATCAAAGCTAACAGGACAATCTTTCATTTGCCACAAGTTTCACTGGGTTTGCTTAAGTACACCTCGAGTTATAAGTCCTGAAAGTCGACCTTCCTGAACTACCCTGTTTTGGTCTGAATTAGACATAGGACAACTTCCTCGAATCACTGGGAACAATTGGGACCATAACAAACTCGGAATTTCATACTGAGATGTTCCCCTATGTGTAGGCTTTCTAACAAAGCTGGTTTCACTCGATTTGGAGTTGTATAAGGTGAGTTATACCCTCCTCAAGTCACCCTGCCCGGATGAAAGTCCTGAACCCTAGGTCAAACTTCAAAAATTCGTATCTCTCTCAATACTAATCCAATAACCTTATATGACATATCTATGGAAAGCCCTGGATGTCTACTTTCATCTAAAAATATTTCATCGGATTTGACTGATTATAGACGGCGCCGTACGTTCCGCCGTACGAACTGCCGTGGAATCTCCACCAAGACAGCACCCTCATCCATCCATTTTTCTTAGTTTTCTTCTTCTAATTCTAATTGCCACTCAAGATTTCATATTAATCCCATATTAATCCAATCATACACATCCAATATATCATCAAATAATCATAAAAAGTAACCTTTCATGCATCCTTAGTTTAGAGAAACTAAGGTTAGAGATTGAATCCTACCTCTTTGGAGTATGATTGGAGCTAAGTGCTGAAACTTGGAGTGTTAGAATTCTGCTAAGCTTGAGGGAGTAATGGAGTTGGAGAAGAGAAAAGAGAGCTGAACAAGGGAGAAAGTAGCGTAGAAATGGGGCTGAAGGAGAGAAAGAGATGAGTTTATAAGCTTGAAGTGGTAGTTAACTTGGAGGGCTTTGATTGGCTGAATTTCTTGTGGACAAAATTTAGCTACGTCTCCCTTTTAGTGGAACTTGCCGCCATACTATTTGAAATCGGAACTCGCATTTATTCTATTTCAAGTCGGAACTCGTCCCTATTACGCTTGAGGTCGGAACTCGTGCCGTTTTTACTTGAGCTTGGAGCTGAAGCCTGATGTCGGAACTCGTACCATCTTGTTTGTGACTTGGGGAAATCTTGTAGCAAGGTCGGATGCCGGAAGTTGAAAGCTCACAATCACATAATCTCGGAACTCCCAATTTCAAACTCGGAAACCACGCACACTATTTTGAACCTTGTTGTCTTAGGTCGGAACTCGGGTACTTCAACTGAAACTCGAGACTATATTATGAGACCGGAAATCGTAGGTCAAGTCAGGAGTGAAGAAAATGATAAGGTCGGAAGTCGGAAATTGATTGAACATGGAAGACAAACTCGGAAATCGAAAATAGTACCAGTTTATGTGAAATTCGAAGATGAAGTTGGAAATTATGTGGAATCCGAGGGCGAACTCGGAACTCGAAAATTGGGATGTTACAATCACGCTCTGATGGGGTATGACATGGCGATCATACTCTGGAATATAGCATGAGGATCCCATATTCCTAAGGAACGTGACATGGTGATCACGCTCTAATGAGGTATGACATGGCGATCATACTCTGGAATATGGTATAATGCTGCACTTGAGGACGGCGATATGTAACGCTCAAGTGTAGACAGATGCAAGCACCCTAGGGACGGCGATACGTAACGCCTAGGTGTGCCGAATGAAAGAAAAGTAAATTTTATGTATATGTATAAATTCAAGTACAAGTAAAGTTATGAGTAGAGATTATGTTTCCAGGAAATTGATGCTATTATACTCTATTTATGTTCCAGTTATTATTCATAATATGATTCATGAATTGACAAGTGTATGAATAAAATGTACTTTGCTTCGGATAATGTATTTTTCAAACTGTGGAATCAAACAGTTTACATAACATGTTCACTTTTTTTATAATAAACCGAAGCAAACTGGAGATGACCATGATGACACTATGTATGAAAATTAGAGAATCCTACTGAGAATTTTATAATTCTCACTCCTATTTCCATGTTGTCTCCAGATAATTTCAGAAGTTTTCGAAGACAATTTGAAGTTGCCGAGATGAGGTCTTCAGTAACAAAGAATATCTCCAGGGTGTGGTACTATGACTTAAGCATAGTACTGTACTTGGGAGAATGTTACACTTTTATATTTATTCAAAATGTCATACAAAATTGTCTATGGTTTGATTTCTATTATTTAGAGCTATTTAGAGTTCATTAATTATAATCTTAGGTTTAGATATTAATTTATCATATTATGTTATCAATTCCCTAATGTAAGCAAGCTTTGCCTTTGATTATCAACCAACAAAATTTTTTGACAAAGAAAAAAAAACTGCAGTTAAAAATATTTTAACCGTGCTAACAAACAATCATTGGGAGAGTTACTAGAATGATCTATCACTAATAAGGTGTATGGATACTCATAGATAATCAAAGCCATTTTTATTATATTTAAATTGGATGGGTGTAGATTGTAGGATGCGGGGTACACCCAAACTTGCATTAGTACAACACAGCATCTGATGTGGGTTAATCATATCATGTACAAAGTAGAATGATCCACTCCCCTTAGCCACGGGAATTCATGAAGTCACCAGCCTCCAGGACACAGACACCTCATCAATCTCTCTAATAAATGGTGTCTTTCTTTTTTTTCCCTTGACAAAAAAAAAAATCATAAAAAAATTCCAGCTAATGACACCTATTAATTGAAAAAAATATATTAGATTCAAATTTAATATAAAATAAATATATCCTACATTCTAAATTAATTAATGATTTATGACTCTATTTTTTTTTAAACACTATTGATATATAAGTATTTTTCATATCGAAGATTAATATAAAAGGTGTTGCAACTTGCATAATATAATACATCTCTTTTTAGAATAAATCCAAATATCTTTGTTATTTATAAAACCATCAAACTAAAAATATCCGTAAGAAAAAACCAAAACACCTATAAAAAGAACAATAAAAAACAAAACAAAAGGCATAACAAGTTAGGAGAGTGAATAAAATAATATTATATGATTTTTATTACACGATTTTAACTTTTTTTCAATAATAAAACAAGCAAAACATCCATTTCAATACGTTAATTGGTTCTTTATCTTTTTTATTTCCTATACTAGAAAAAAATTTATATAATTTTAAAAAGTTAATACATATTTTTAATGATAAAGTCATGATTAATTTAAAAAATTATTCATAATATTATTATTTTTAATTAATAAAAAAGTGACATATATTCGCTAACTCTCTGGCCTTATCTTTAACTAATCTCTTTTACTATCTTTTTTCTCTTTTTTATTCACTAACTATATTCTAGATTTTATTATATACAAATTGCATTCTTTTTTTCTTTATTTTACCAATGTTTTAAAAGTCAGATAAAATTGTTTGCTTGAGCCGGTTTGATTTTACATTTGTCATGTTTTTGGTTCAAACATTTTTCAGTTCAGTTATGATTTTGTCATAGTTAGATTATATGTTTAACCACTTAAATCAATTAATCCATGAAACAAAAATCATGCGGGTTGAAACTCCAATTCGATTATAGGATATCATTTTTTTAGAAATAATTTCAATCAATCGAAGAAATTATAGACTTCAATAATAGGTTCTATAATTTTGGATATTTGATTTGTATTTTTTTTATTTCAAAAAGTTTTAAAATATAAATTTCCAATAAAAGATTAGATTTTTTTAATTGAAGATTAGATTATATTTAACAATAAAAGCCATCAAGAATTAATTTTGCAGTAACTTCTATTAGATGATAGAACAATACATAAACTTGCTTAACCTGTGCTAAAATTTAACTTATTAATTAATAAAATTGTGATGAGATTAAGTTATCGGACATTGTCATGGTAAAAAAGTCCTCTTAACATTTCTGTCCTTCATGGTTTGAATCTTTGTCCTCTCTTTTAAAATGCAATTCATTTAATACTGCATCAAACCCCTGTTGGTTAAAAAAAAAAAAAGCTCCATTTTACAATTTTATTGTAGGCCATCAATTATAATACCAACAATTGGTTTATTCAAATAGTTTAATAGTTATTCCTTTTAAATAAGGTTTCTGGTTACAATCTTATTGATGAAAAATAATTAATATTGGGGGAGTTTTAGCTCCATATTTAATAGGAGTGAAAATAGATCAGGTCAGGCCACAATTTAGCTTAAAATAGTTTATCATGTGTTTTAAATTAAACTTATTACTCAGCATGAGATTCTTTTTAAGGTATAGTCTAAAATTTTTAAAAGTTCAATCACGCCATGAAAACCTATTTAGATGTATATTAAATAGGTCAAAAATTCAGTAAAATAGAATAAAAGGCTTCCTAAATAGGTTAAAAAGGATAAAAAGCTTTTTAAATAATAATAATAATAATAACAATAACAATAACAATAACAACAACAAAAAGAAGTTAGTCTATCAAAATCAATAGCCTTTGGCATAACTTATAACCTGACCATTTTGGTTAATAAGATTTTTTGAAAAATCTTGACCATTCTTATTTATTAAATAGGCTAATTTAGACCAAACATAATGTGGTCCAAACTAAAGAGCCTTAATAGAATGTCTAACTTATTTTCAACCCTAATATTAAACTAACTCAGTTTAAGACAAATTAATTAGAATCTATTAAACTTTTAATACTAATGGTTTAGATAAAGGGGGGATCATCATGAATATCTATCGATATCACATACGCCCACTATTTATCAAATTCATTATGTGTGTGATTGTAATAACCTTATTAGAATTAAATAAACAATGACATAAGAGTAATACTTGAAATTTTTTCAAGAAAAGAATAATGGTAATATTTCTCTTAAGACTACCAGTTGAGTTATTTCTTGTCAACAAATTGACCATTTTGGTAAAGATTTAATTTTGATGTATTATTAAAAAAATATTATATTACTTCTTATTATATATTAATATCTTATGTTATAATATGATGATATATGATTGGTTGATTATGTTAAAAATATTTATATTAATAATATATCAGAATTAAATTCTTTAATAAATTATCAATTTTTTTCGCATCAATATATTTTATAAATAACAGCACCGCAACTGTAGATACTTTCACTTTCTCATTAACTCATAAGGTAATAGTAAATAATTTTTATATATACTACCAAATTAATAACTAATGAACCTATTATTGTTATTTAATCAAATAGCTATCCAATTTTTTGTTACATTTTCAAAACTTCATAAGCTTTTACACTCTAAGCTCGTATATCAAAATATATCGAAAGATTTTATGCCCCATACTTTACTTTTTTCCATATCTACAAATGGTCCACCTAAATTTTCTTTTCCGCAGGTCCCGTGCCTCAAGCAGTATGAAAAGTTGTGTGGAATGTAGAATGTGGAATATGGACAGGAAGAGCGGCGATAAGAGCGTTGAACGATCATATTATCTGAGGTCCTGCAATTTCTTGAAAATAAGCTCAAAGTCAAATATTTGGTGGATTGACTCCTGGTCAACTCCTACATAGCGTTTTGGTGGGGCTCCCTGTACCCAAGAAGCAACCGGGTAAAGAATGTTGACCAATGGAAAATTACCAAAGCTCCACAAAAATGGAATCAAGAATTTACAAACGCCGGAAAATTTTAGGTAAAAACACGTTATCCTTTACACATTTTATTCATCGATTGACATATATAAAAACATTTTTATTAGAAATTAATTTTGATATAATGGTAATGTAAATTTTTTTTATATTATCATTAATTATATATTGTCAAATATCAGCAAACTTCTTTGACGCTCCTCACATCCACTATTTCGAAAGTCATATATATAAGAGGAATAGAGAATTTGATTAGATGACAATATAGAATATAGCAAAATTAAATTCTTTAATTTTTCTTAATGATGTATTTTTATTATAAACTACATAATTTTATTTATGTGTTGGACGAAAAAAATGCAATCAGCTAAATTTCTTAGAAGAAACTCATCCGAAAAGTAATATCCCAAAGATTTCCTATGTTCAGACAATTAACGCCAAGGAGCATATTCTGCTCTTTAGCAAATGGACTCTTCAAATGACTCACGAGAGCAAGCCTTTGAGCAAGATCAGTCAACGAAGAATTGGAATAGAAACTTGAAATTCTATTAATCAACCATAAGTTCGTACAAAGTCTTGAAAATGGATAAAGAAACTAAAGAAATGACATAAAGCTAAAAAAGGATAAACTTACAAGTAGAAAATAAAAGCTGATAGTTAAAATGACATGATGTGTGTTGATCTCAGAGATCCTTTCTTCTTTGTGCATGAGCCTTTTATAATCTTTCTTGACTTTCACCACTTCCTTATTTCATGCATGTAGTGGTCCTCCATACACCCACATTCTTAGTAGTGGTAACCACTGCTTTATCATGGCTTCAGTCTCCAACTACTCTTCTATCATCAACTATTGGGCTCGATTATTTTTCTTATCCCAACATTCCATTCAGCTAATGCAACACTTTTAAGTCTATCATTACTTCTAAACTGATGAACATTTTCCTTGGACCCAATTGCTTTTCTTGTCCCATTCCAGCCTGTAACCAAGCCCAATTTTAGATCATTTGTCAGCTTATAATTATCCTAATTTATGGTGCCAACATATGCCCCCCATACATTATCTAGCATATGACTAGATACTTAACTAGGTAATGTATTTAAGCTCATTATCATTATTGTTCTTTCCATCAAGACTACCGTACAAGTGATTCCCCTTCTAGCCGATGAATCTCAGGTAGGTAATAATCAACTGATGTCTTATCTAAGGGGACTTGCAACAACCAATGATGCCCAGCCAGGTCGAGTTTTGGAAGGAAACAAAGCTTCTTCTCCACAAAATTCTGCTGCCCCTACTACTCTTCAGCAGGCCTATGCTAACATTGCACTTTTCTTATCTGATGTTTTGCCACCCTTAATGACTTGATATTAATCTCTGAGTAAAACTGTATCTTGACCATAGGTTAGTCTAAAACAAGTTAAACCTGTAGCCTTGTTTCTTGAATATCTATAGACCCAAAGAACCTCGGATAATGCCTCATACCATTTCCTCGGTTGATCGTTAATGGCTCTTTTGATCATATCAATTAGAACCTTGTTAGTTGCCTTGGCTTGACCATTAGTCTGTGCATAATAAGGTGATGAATGGATTAATTAAATTCCATATTCTTCTACAAAAGATTTCACCTTATCTCATGTAAACATGATATCTTGGTCAGCTGTTATGGTTTCTGGAATGCCAAACTGATGTATCATTTGTCTTTCAATAAATCTTATCACATCAGCTTCTGATATATTTGTCATCGGCTGAGCCTCTAATAATTGAGGATTCGGCTGTTGCTCAACAAATTGCAAAGTATTTTGGTAATAGCTCAGCTGCTGTACCATTAGCTAAGACACTGGAGGTCAAGAGCTCGGCAGCCGAACAGCAAATTGCAAACAATTCTGCTGACTATTTAGCTGATTAACTAACCGAGCTTTCGACTGCATAGTTTGCGATTAAGCAACTGGCTGTTATACCATCAATTGAGACACCCGAGCAGCAAACTATGAACAATTTTGCTAACTATTCAGCTGATTAACTAAATGAGCTTTCGGCTACACAATTTACCGTTAAGCAACTGGCTGCCCTGATAGAATGATGTATATAGGTTGACTTATTGCTTGAGGTGGAGATAATCCCCATGACTACTCTACAACAAACTCATCCTATGCTTTGTATGCATTTCTCCAAGGGATGAGAGTTTAATCTGCCTGAGTAGATACGTATTTTAGTACTTTTTGTTTTAAGCTTAAAATCAACTTGAGCTACCAAATTAGCCAGACATTGGATTAACCCTTATCTCCAATCGGCCAATGCCATCGACTGATAGTTGATCATCATTTTCCATAGCATTGACTTCATATCATGAGTTTATATCTAGAGGCATGCTATGTTTTTTTTTTTTTTTTTTAATGAAGTTGGTTATCTCCATATTAGTCTCTTTAGGATCCTTTTGAGTCTTGCCCAACTTCTTTAAGATTCCTAACAGTATAACATATATGATGGCACCACTATCTACCAACACTTAGCTGATTGGTTTGCCATCAATATAAGCATTTTTCTTCATCAACTACTTCCTCATTGGCTGAATCACAATCGACTAAGGAAACCAGCTGAAAACCTCTAGGTCCTGCTCTCTTTCTATTATGAATTGCTCAACTTGAGCTGCTTTCTACAACAGTTGAGCCAAATCACAATATTCATAAGCAATCAACTTTTCTCTCAACTGAGGATTAATATTATTAACAGCAATGGAGGCATATTCATCCTCTGGTTATTGTATGCTGCATTTTCCTTTTATCCTTCTAAATCTTTCCAAAAACTCTATCACAAGCTCATTGACTTGTTGTTTGATGTCCAACAAGTTTAGCACAGAGCCTCTAGTTGGGGCCTATAAAATCTGTCGTAGAATAACCTCTCGATATCGAGTTAGCTTTGCATAGAGTTTGGGGGCAATGATGAGTATCAAGTAAATGCTGCCCCAGTTAAGGATAAAGACAACAATTGTAACATTAAAATGTCATTTTGACCAACTTCAGCACATTGAGCTACAAATCGGCTGATATGCTCCATAGTTGATTTACTATCTTCGCCAGAGACTGTTGTAAAGTTTGGGGGTTCTAAAACCTCTTGGGAATTGGACCCTATCCACCCAATCTGGGTATGGTTTCCTGTAAACTGGCCTTTCCACGGGTCTCAGTTGGACACCAAAATGCCTCCTCATAACCTCGGCTATCATATTGGGATCAATCAGCTGAGGTACCACTCCCCTTGGCTCAACACATTGCTGAGGCTGAACGGATGTTGTCTGTCGATTGTCCCTTAGTTCAATTCTTTGAGGCATTTTGTTATGAGATTGTACATAGAGTAGAGGGTATATTGATTGTTGAGGTGTACTTATTAATTGCGAAGCATAATTTATTGGTAGTATATATGTTGGCTGAACGGATCTTATGGGCTGAGCCGAGTAACCACTAATCGGCTGAATATTAGGCCCTTGATTATAAATGTTCCATTGGTTATCTCCCTGAGGCTAATTAGGTTCACTTATTGGATCAACAATGGGCACGGGGCTACTATAGGTAGGTTGTTCCAATTACTATTGGAACTATTCCAAGAACCTGTATTGTCAAAATATAGTCCCAAGTTCCCTAGCACATTGGGGGGTTTTCTGATTAATTGCACTTGACCTAATTGAGGCCCTGAATGCCTCCTATCATAAGCCACTGTTTCACTAGCAATTTTATGTCCACCCCATTGCATGGCCTTAGCTGAATGATCATAAGTTTGGGATATTTCCTTTTGCTGTTGCTGGACAAGCTGCATTTCGTTTGGCACCATTAGCTTTACTATCTCAGGAAATTGTTTAGATACCTCCTGTATTAGATCATTTATGCGTACTTTGATATGTTGCCAGATAAATGATGTAGACATCACTAACCGCTGCTTCTCCTCATGTCCAGTCTGTGTGGAGTTAGTCAAGTCAGGAAAGGCTGCTGAAGCCCTCGGTGGCTGGGCAATAGCAACTATATTCAGCTGCTTTTATATCACCACTTGGGGTGTGGTCAAGGCTGCCACATACATAGCTAATTGCCCCTGCTTTCTACCTTGGGATAGAACTTGATCCCTTGGCGGCTGAGAGGTAGCAGTTGTATTCGGCTGCTCTAAAGTCACCCCTTGGGGTGTAGTTTAGGCTGTTGTATACATAACTGATTGCCCCCCAGCTTTCTGCCTTAAGGTTGGAGTAGGATTTATTGAACTCATGTTGATGACCTTCTTGGATTCCAAATTCATATGCTAAGTATGATCTAGCCCTGGTACAGGAAATTTTCGCTAACCTGATCTTAGAGGTCCCCCCGGGCGCACCAATTTTATGTTGGATGAAAAAATGAAATCGGCTAAATTTCTTAGAAGAAACTCATCCGGAAAGCAACATCCCAAAGATTACCTATATTCAAACAATTAACGTTAAGAAGGGTATTCTGCTCCTTAGCAAATGGACTTCTCAAATGGCTCACGAGAGCAAGCCTTTGAGCAAGATTAGTCAACGAAGAATTGGAATAGAAACTTGAAATTCTAATCAACTATGAGTTCGTATAAAGCCTTGAAGATGGAAGAAAAAAACTAAAGAAATGATATAAAGCTAAAAAGGAATAAATTAACAAGTAGAAAATAAATATTGATAGTTAAAATGACATGATGTGTGTTGATCTCAGAGATCCTTTCTTCTTTGTGCATGAGCCTTTTATAATCTTCCTTAACTCTCATCACTTCCTTATTTTATGCATGTAGTGGTCCTCCATGCGCCCGCATTCTTAATAGTGGTAACTATTGCTTTATCATGGCTTCAGTCTCTAGCTACTCTTCTATCATCAACTATTGGGCTCAATTATTTTTCTTAGCCCAACATTCCATTCAGTTGATGCAACACTTTCAAGTTTATCATTACTTCTCAGCTGATGAACATATGCCTTGGACCCAATTGCTTTTCTTAGCCCATTCCAGCCTCTAACCAAGCCCAATTTCCAGTCATTTGTTAGCCTATAATTATCCTAATTTATGGTGCTAACAATATGTTTAATATTAAACAGAATATGTAACAAAAGGTTATTCTCACTGCCAACTATCCTATCATCATGCTGTAGCCATTACTGCATGATCATTATAGACCAAGTTTCCAGTTTTTGAGAGAAAAGTGGTAATGCTCTGGTATACTTTTATTTTATTATATTTTTTTCGTGTTTGATCATGTACTTTATTTTTGACTACTAATATACCATGTACTTAGGAGTTTTTTTTTTTGGGGGTGTACTTAGGAGGTTTAATAATATTTTTTTAGATTTTAATTTTTAATCTTTTCTTTAAGATTATAACTCGCTTGTCCAACCTTTATTAGTGCCCTATATACTTTGTTTGCAATTTTAGATCCTATCATTAATGGAATTTTCTTTTTCATTTAGTGTAGTATTTAACAAATGATAACCTCAAACATTCATGAGTGATTTATACTTCTTGTAATTGTACAAAAAAATTATATTTAAAAATGGAAGATTAACTTATATTTAGATATACCAATGATTATGTATATCAGATGGCAGAGAGCTATTCTACTTTAATAAGAGGTCTCAGGTTCGAGCCCTGTGTATATAGCTTTTTTTTTGGGTAATTTATTGAAAGCTACCTCGCCAAATCAAGTGAGAAGCAAAACATGAGAAAACTAAGCTCTAACAAAGAAAAAATTAGGAAAGAAGGCATAACTTCCCAACTTTATACAAACCCGATGACACAATTCCCACCCTTACGACACTTACACTTGGTTTTTGAAACACCAGTGACATGCCTAATCTCAAAAATCTCCTACTGCTTAAAGAACCAGATATGGGCATACAACATGCGTGATTCCCTCTATTTAAAAACATTACAAATCAGGACATGCCCATGGCAAACCCACAGAACCTAAAACTCAGTGTACCAGATATGGACTAGCTTCATCGACAAATGCAAATCCAAGTCATTCATGACCCATCAAATAGTAATTATACAGCATCCAGTAGCATCCAAGCTTAACCTGCTGCTTAACTCAAACTCTGCCACTAGCTGATTGAGTCAAAAATGGACTTGAATATTGGAGTTGATTAAAATAAAATATCTTGGAAAAAGTCTCACATCGCCTAGGATTGCAAGGGAAGAGGAATGCCAAGGCTATATATATAGACCCAACTCCTTTGTTTCAATTTGCACCAGTTGGAAATACTTTAAACTTGTATCTGACTTTCTTTTTTTCTTTATACTCTTGTTTTAGAGTGTTATGAGATGTAGATCAGATATTTACTTTGGAGGGTGGGCGTGTATTAAGGTCATGGGATATTTGATAGAAAAGTCTATGCATTGTAAAATTTTTCATATGGTATTATTTTTTGATTGTCTTTAGATAATGGCCGTGGTTTTTCTTTGGTTTTGGAGTTTTCCACATTAATTCTTATGTTATAATTACGTTCTTGGTACATTTTATTTCTCTATTTTTAGGAAAGTTCTCAAGAGAAAAATGATGTTTTCCCCAACATTGAAGGTATTTAGTTGGACAAAGAATACCCAGCACTCGCTTGAGAGAAGATGCAAAATTCTTTTTAGGCCACATACTTGTAACCACTCAACACTACAAAACATAAACAGCATCTCAAAACCATGCCAACAAGAACAAAACAATAGCCCCATTGATTAAGAAGGCATTCACCATAGCACATTAATCAATTGTAATACACCTTGAGAAATGGTCATATATTAAATAGAATAAATGAGGTAATGAAAATCATGACCTGACTAAACTAGAAAAAAGACCAACAAAACTGACCTATGGACAGCTGCTACCTTTGTATTTCTTTACCTATACTTTCCTTCTTTTTCATTTTTTTTCTTTCTTTCTTTTTTTCCCTTCATTTTAAAATTCGGAAGGGAGAGCCTTCTTGCCCAAGTGATCTTACTCAGCTCAAGCAAAATTGCCTCCGATAGGAGAATATTTGTGATTTCAACGAATATATATGTTGTAAAAATTTCACTTTTTGATATTTATAAATGTTTAAATTTTTTTTTTTTGGTTGAAACCACATATATCCTCCAATCGAAGGTAATTATGCTCGATCCTAGTAGGACCACCTAGGAAACAAAGCTCTCCCTTCTAATCATTTTTGCATATATAGTTGTGTTAAAATTTGCAAGGGAAAGCTTTGCTATCCAAGTGGTTCTATTCGGCCCGAGCAGGATTGCCTCCGATAGGACAATACTTGTGATTTTGACCCAAAAAAAAAAAATTTTAAACATTTAGGACTTGTAACATACTTTGGGTGGGAGAGTCTCTAAACTTAAATACCATACTTTATAGGCATGGCTCCCCGATATAAGATTTATAACATTGCCACTCCCATTTAAAAGCTGGCGACCATGGCAGCCCACTCTAGGCTATTTTTTTGGAGTGGCTTCACTCTGGCCTTTCTAGGTAGCCCTTTCCTAGGTGACTCACTTTGTGTGTTGGCCTTTCAATGAAAGTACCATTATTATAAACTAAAGCCCAAAGGAAAGCCCAACCCAAAAGACTTGTTTATTAGGTGGAAAAGTCCTTAAACATAAGTACCATACTTTGTAGGCATAGCTCCCCGATATAGAACTTGTAATATTGCCAAATTGTTATGATCCAAGTCCATGAGGAGAGCTCCATCCAAAAGGTTAGCCTTTAGGTGGAAGAACACTTAAATTTAAGTACCATACTTTGTTGGCATGGCTCTCCAATGGGTGACTTGTAACATTGCCACCATCATTTAAAAGCCGACAACCATGGTGGCCCGCTCTAGGTTGACTACTTTGAGCGGCTTCACTCTGTCTTTTCTAGGTAGCCCTTTTCATAACCTAACTTTCAATAAAAGCACCAATTGTTATAATTTAAGTCCATGAAGGGAGCCTAACCCAAAAGACTAGCCTATTGGGTGAGAAAGCCCTTGGACTAAAATACCATACTTGGATGGCATGACTCCCCAATGTAGAACTTGTAATATTGCCACCCCCATTTAAAGGTTGACAACCACATCAGCCTACTCTATACTGCACAATCTGAGTGGCTTCACTCTAGCCTTTCCAAGTAGCCTTTTTCTGGGTTACTCCCTTCGTGTGCTGACCTTGCAATGAAAACATTAATGTTATGGACTCAAGTCTAAAAGAAAGCCCAACCCAAAAGAGTAGCCTACTTGGTGGGAAAACCCTTAGAGTTAAATACCATACTTGGATGGCATGACTCCTTGATGTGGAACTTGTAACATTGCCACCCCCATTTAAAGGCCAATAATCATGGTGGCCCACTCTACGCTACCCACTCCGAGTGGCTTCACTTTGGTCTTTCCAATTAGCCCTTTCCTGGCCCCTCTTTTACTAGGTTTCCCCTTCCATGTGTTGGCCTGTCAATGAAAGCATCAATATTATGGACTTAAGTATAAGGGAGAGCTCGAACAGAAAGACTAGCCTATTGGGTGGGAGAACATCTATATTTGGATGGCATGACTCTTCGATATAGAACTTGTAACATTGGCAAAGCTCTTCTTTTCGAGTTTTAACACATCTGCATATCTAGTACTCGAGCTCGAGACCTCTAGTTGAATTAGAACAGCCCCTACTAGCTGACATACACATTTGTTGGTAAATAAATAGCCTTCTAGAATAACATTTGAATGAACTTGAAAAAATAAAATTAATAGGTCTAATAATAAATTTGACCAAATTGAACAATTCGATCTGGAACTAAAATTAGTTTTTGATTTTTTTTTTTTAACTTAAGCCACCATGTTTTATCCTGTTAGTGGTAGGGGTGTTCGCAATCCAGTTTGGTTTAGTTTTGTAAAAAATTCCAACTAAACCAAACTATTCGGTTTGTAACAAAATATCATTTAACCAGTTTTTAATATCACTGACCAATCGAACCAAACCAAACTGAACTGACGACAATTGGTTTTGTTCAATTCGGTTTTTGGTTTTTAATTAAAAATAAAGAAATAGTACCTATTTTGTGTATTTCACTTCTTTACAAATTGTAGATAAAATCAAGACCCAAAAAAAAAAAAAAACCAATTCAACACCACCAAAGCCCCTTCATCAACACAAAAAGAAAAAAAGAAGATGAAATCATTCACTTAAAATGAACAAAGTTAGAAATATCAGAAGCCGTGAATTTGATTTAATAAGTGTGCAATGCATGCCTTTACAAAGTCTCACTAGAATTTGGTTGTTAGATACATCACTTCAACCAAGTCAAAAAAAGAAAAGATACATCACTTCAACAATTCAACCTATGCCTTATGCCCCCTTTTATATTGAATATATTCAAATAATAATTTAATAAAAGGTAAAAAAATAAGATATGTACGGGTAGCCACAAATCAAAAGAAAATCGGAAATAAGGCTAGCCTTTACCAAGATTGAGGGATGATTGGCTGCCAGTAGTAAGGAAAGGACAACAGCGACAATTGTGAAGAGACAATGGCGGAGACGCCATGATCTTGCAATGGCGGTGATAGTAGCAATTTGAGAAAAAGAGCCTAAAAGGGTATGATGGTTGTAAGGGAAGGTGTTCTTAGTGGCGGTCATTAGTCAATAAGGGTTTGTATGTGTGGCTGTGTGAGAAGGTGAGAGGTTCTGAGTTAAGAGAATGGGTGTAGATGTGTGGTGTGGCACAAGAAGAATAGGACACAGTAAAGGTAATGTTAAAAGTTAAAATGGGGGTATTTTTGTTCATGTATAAGAAATATACGGGTATACTAGATATCTCTAGTATATTTATGTGGTTCGGTTCGGTTTTGCATTTATCAACCGAAAATCAAACCAAATCGATTGGTTCTTAAAAAAATAACCATAAAAAACCAATTTAATTGGGTTTTTTTTTTCATTTTTTAGATCGATTTTCGGTGTTTTAATCAATCCGACTCAGTTTTGAGCACCCATAATTAGTGAATTGTATATCGGACTCATTTTACCAATATACACGCAAAAGGCATATATATAAAAGACTATGATGATGTCATCCTAAGAGTGTATGTATTGTTTTTTTTTAAAAAAAATTGAGTGTACGGAATGCATATAATTATAATTTTCAGTATCTTTAGTTGTTTAGATTAGAACAATCTAAAATCTAAATATTATATTTTGGGGCTTTTTATTATTAATATCATAAATGACTGTATTATATACTCGAATATGGGTTTATAGGCCAAATTAGATTAAAATGGTATTATGAAAAATTGTCACTGATGGTTTTTGTTGTTTTCATAAAAGCATTGAAAAGCTGCTAAATGCATGGGAACCATTGTGGCAATACACGGATACAAAGGGCATGGCAATTTGGGCTCTGATTTTTTTGAAAAGATGCACAGATCACATGGTGGTTTCTGAATGTGTTGAAGGCTCCCAAAAAATTGCAATGGCGGTTTTTGCTTTATTTGAAAAGCTGCTGCATGGAGATAGCGTGGGAATTTGTTCTGCAAGCCTAAAAAATTGCCAATGGCATTTTTTGCTACAGGGAATCCCTGTAACAACATCTCTTCTTGTTCCCCTTGCATGTGCATACCATGCGTATATGTGAGATGCGAGGAAGAGAGTTTGAGACTGAAAAGAGGAAGAGAGAAAGAAGAAGGGGTATTTGAGAGTTTTTTTTTAAAAAAAATAGTTATTTTTTAAAGAAGAAGAAGGAAAATATCAAAAAACAAAAAATGGTTCATGACTCAACAATGAATCCACACAAACATATTTCAAAACAAATTCATGATTAAAATGTAAGTGTTATTTTTTCAGAATTTAATTTTTTTATTTTGTCTATGAAATTTTATTATTAGCAGTGTTGATAGATATTACTGATTATTGAAATTATAAAAAATTATTTATAAAACAATGATTAACAATATTGTTAGACAATATTTTTTTTTGATCTAGACATCTCTATTTTTTGTTATTACATTCTTATGGGGCTCTTTCTCTTGTTATATGTTTTGTTGTTCTTAATTATAAGTGGGTTTTTTATTTTTTTATTTTCCAAAGTGTGAGGCCCACACATTACAAGAAAGAGATGAATGATCTATCTTTTGATTGTAGATATTTTTCTCTTGTTTTTGTAACATGTATAGTCAGAATGTTTAAAGCGTGAGATGTTTTTTTCCCCCTTAACTATTATAAAGTTGTTCGACCAAAAGAGAAGTGGTACTCTTTTAAATTAGACTTGTATTTTTATGTGACTATAGTTAGTGAATTGATTATACTTGGAATTATTTTAACTTGTAAGGGTAATTTTATAGTTAGATAAATAGATTATGGTACACAAATTATAGCTTGTTTAACTTGTAATTTGCCTAAATTAGTATGTTTGCTTGAATATAGATTTATGAGTCTGGTCCATATTACATAAGTTGTGATTTATTGATTTGTGCATTAATCTATTAACTCGCTAAATATTTATTTATTTTTAAAAAAGTATTTTTTTAGGTGAATTTTTAAAAAAGCTTCTAAAGTTCTTTATTTCTTGTCGCTAATAGCTCTCTTACCCATTAAAAGAAATTCTTGTCAATCAAATTTCTTGTTTATCGTATTTAATTTATTCTCATTATCACATTACAAAAAATGAAAGAAAAAAAAATTATATTTAAGTATTTTAAAGAAGCTAATTATGGAATAAAAAAATGTCATATTTAATTTGTTTTTATATTTTTAAACAAATAATAATTATAAAATATCATATTGCATGCTTTATTAATCTCTTTTTGTTTACTGTTTGTAACAGGCAATGAGGCTATTGCAACCTCGTCACTTATACATGATGCTACTCAGGGGTCGAAATATGTGAGCATTTACAGTAGGCTGGTCTTGATCGTGTAACACATATTTGCCAAATGCAAATAAACGATCCCTTTGTTAATGCACTTATCCAATGGTGGAGGCCGGAGACACACACATTTCATCTTCCTTATGGGGAATGCACATTCACATTAGAAGATGTAGCTATTTTGCTAGGACTCCACGTCCATGGTCGACCGATCATTAGATCTACTCATCCTAGCACCATAGCACTTCAGGATACGTGTGACGAGCTACTTGGCAGTCGACCTAGATCATATGATACTGAGGGATCTGAAATAAAATTAAAGTGGCTCACACAGCATCTTGGCTGGCTTCCTACTAATTCTAACATTGTGATAGCACGACATGTTCATGGATATATATTATCTCTGCTGGGGCATGTTCTAATACCAACCAAGAGCAATTCAGTGATCCAAGAAAAATTCTTATAACTGTTGGCGAATGTGAATGAAATTGGGCTTTATAGTTAGGGTTAGGCATGCCTTGCTTTTCTTTATAGAGGGTTGGATCGTGCTACATACAATGATATGAAAGAAATTTGTGGCTGCATGATACTGCTGCAAGTGTGGATGTGGAATTGGCTCCCGTGGTTAGCTCCAATACTGGGCGAACCAATTGCTTTTTCTATTGTTCTCAAGTAATTTACCTTTAAATAAATTGTAAGTCCATTGTAGTTAAAATTGTATCTAATTAACATAACCTTTCACAAATGGAGACAATCGTGCTATCCACATAACACTCTGTTTAAAGATCTTGGGAATATCAGATTGGTATTAGATCATATGTGAGTTCATTAGGTAGGCATTAATATACTATAGAATCTCTTGTAGCATCACATATATAATATTTGTATATATGATTTATTTTCAATAATGTAGTTTGTGTGGCAACCGTCTGGGGATATTGCTATTGATGTCCATATTCCAGATGATGTAAGAGGCGAGCGGCTATTATGGTCAACTATTAGCCCATTGATATGCTTTGAGGTATTAGAGCGGCATGTAGCTAACCGCATAATGCATTAGTTCGGGTTTGCTTAGCCTATTCCTCTCTAGCCCTAAAGTCTAGAAGGATTCCACAACAAAAACTTACGGGGATTAAGAGAACTAAGAAATTAGAGAACCATGCATGATGAATGGGTTATGATATGGGACCATCGATATCAGCGTATCTTACAGAGAATTTCCATTGACAATTATTATCCTTCTGCTGAGTATTAGGCATGATATATACAATATACGATCAACTGGCTATGGTTGTCCCCGTAGATGGAGCAGCCAGCCCATTAGCAACAACAGTTCACTATGGAACTGCTTTCTTATCAACAACAACAGTTCCCTATGGAGCCATCACCCTTGTAGCACCAGCAGTTCCCCATGGAGCCAACCTTCCAGCACCATCAGTTTCCCACGGACCAGCCACCCCCTCAGCAGCATTAGTATCCCATGCACCAGTTCCCTGTGCTTTTCAACACAATCTAATGAGGAGTTATATTGGTCTCCACGGAGGGAGCAGTGGTGTCCATTTCAGTGGGATCGACAACCCCCATAGCAAGAACCAGCGCAAATGTCCTTAGATGCAATGGACATCCGTCGTGGTTCAAGAAGCAGGAAATCATGGGGAAAAAGGTCTGTTGACTAGATTTGTGCCAATGGGATATCTTGTGGATTATTGTGCACCTATGATTTTGTCATTGATACTGCTCAATCTATCCAACGAATTGCCCATTGCGACTTCGACCTAAACGATGGGGCTTCCATGGATGGGGTGTGTAACGTCTGAAAAATCTTATTATTTTTGATCAATTTATTCGATTTTAGCAAATAAGTAAGATTGATAAAGAAATCGACTAGATACTTAGTTAGCAATTAATTACATGTTAATTAGAGAGATTTGGATTATGAACAATTAGAATGGCAACATAGAAAATCTCACAAAATTTCTCCAAACTGTTTTGCCAATTTAAAGGAAATCGATAGAAATTCAGTAATTTAAACTACTAGAACCGAATCAACAGAATTATATATTCAAAACCCTAAATCAAGTGGCTTAAAACTCAGCCACTTAACATATTAAAAGTGGTGCAAGATAGCCACAAGAGAGGAAGAGAGTTGGCTCTTTCTTAGCCACTCATGCTAAGGACCAATGAAGAGCTTTCCTTCAACTATCCCAAAATTCTGCTTGCTTTAATTCCTTTTCTGGCTATCATAATTCATCCCCCTTCTTCTAGCAAGCTTCTCTCCTTCTTCTCTTCATCTTCTTCTTCCATTTTCAGCCTCCTTCAAGTCTCTTGCACCCATATCTTTCACTAGAACTCAAAACTAACTAGTTGTTGCATCAATATAAGGGTAGGATTCTACCTTGTTCTTGATTTCCATAAATTGTGGATGTATGAAGTTTTAATTTTCTTCATTTCTTGGTGATATATTGGGTGTAGCTGGTGGTGTATGGTTGGTTTAACATGAAACTTCGAATTAGAATTGAAGTTAGAATGAGAAAACACAAAGAGTCACAAAATAGAATCTGTTAGGTTGGGAAACCCTACAGCAGTCCATACGACAGAGGGTACGGCTCTATCTACAACCATTGAAAGTCAATGAAACTAATTTTAAAATGAAACTAGACATCTAGGGCTTCCCAACCATATAAATTATAAGGCCATTGAGTTAGTATTGAGAAGTTATGAATTTTGGAAGTTTGCCCTAGGTTTCTAAGCTTAATTATGGGCAGGGGAGGCTGTTCAAGATAAAACTTTCCCTATACAACTTGGAATGGAGTTCAACAAAAGTTTTTAGAAAGATAAGACATAGGAGAACATATTATAAAAATTTAATGGTCAAATTCATTTTCTATAGTTGCCAGAAAATTCATGATGTGTTCCCCTTCTTCTGGTGAAACAGAGATAGGGCAGTCCAATATCATCAAATTGATGAGCTCATAACTTGAGCTTTCCTTAGCCAAACGAAGTGAGACTTTTTGTCATATGAAAATCGATTAATAAGCTTCAAAATGAAATAGGTTTGATAAGCATCCACTTTGATTTCAATTTATAGTGAATTTTTACTTTTAGGTATACAATTCTATCCTACTATAGGGCAGGCCGAAATGAAACCATAATAACTTCACTTACATTTATCAAAATGAGATGAGACCAAAGAGGTTAGAAAATAAACAAATAACACTCCAACATATTCAAAATTCAAGTAAAAGGATTTTACTAGAATTTATAGCAGATTTTACAAAACTAAGCAGAATTTCCAAATTGAAGAACTAGGCACTCTAAAGCATATGTGATTCCAATTAAAACCTAAATATTGCTATTCCATGTTAATGTTGAAGTTTTATGTGTTATAGTTATGCTAGGACTTTGGCTGGTTATTTGTTCTAGAATGGTACTATTCATGGGGAAGCGGATGCGATTCGTTATGCTGTCGAAATTCTATTGGAAAACATGCATGATTCATGAAATATACTTCGCATATGTGACAATTGCATGAAACTTATAAGAGTTATGTTATGAGAAAAGCTCCATAATACTTGGGCCAACCATGGATTAAAGTTAAGGGGAATAGATTGGTAGAAAGGTCGGGGAAAGTAAACCCAACATTCCTGTATAGGAACAAACTCAATCCTGAGAAGCAGACTATTACCTAGGAGTTACATGGCCAAAAACTCCCAGGAGACCAAGTGTGGAAAAATGTAAATCATATGAGTTAAAGGATCACTAAAGCTAAGTGCATTTCACTTCCATTCATGCTTTCACATGATTCTGTTTATTAATCCTGAGCTAAATACATTGTTATCTGTATATCTCTTGTGCTTATATTCTTGTTTATGTTGTGGTTAGTACACAAATCATGTTAGGAATATGTATCTATTTCTACTTCTTCTTATTTCAAGTAAAATTAAGTCTTGCTTTGGATTTTGGTTTTCTTAACATTAATTGAATAGAATATCATAACTATGTTACACTTGTTTTTAATCTAAATATAAGTCGAACCAACTAAGGATGATGGCGATATCAGCGTAGTATAGTTTAGAATCCTACTGAGAATTTCATCAAATTCCTACTCTATTGTATATTTTAGCCTCATTCTCAGACCATGAACTCGAAGGCGACCTTCACCCTCGTCATCGAGCTACCTAATCTCCAGATTCACTATGAACCCCTGCTTGACTCTATGTACATAATTGGTACATGTTGTTTCCGCTTGTACATGTTCTCTCATAGGGACTTCACTGTTCCTCTCCACCACCTGATGCTTGATCCATCTGCACCTTATATAGCCATCCCCTTGCATGTGGCTCATCCAGCACCAACACCAACACCCCCCACCAGCTCCTGCTTTACCGCCACTACAGGTGGTACCTATTATCTCGTCTAATAGCGACCCGTCCGAGGAGACAGCTTCTTCACCTTCTTCTTCGGGATTAGATGGCGATAGCTATGCTCCGGCCAACCCTAGCATAGCTAGTGGATTCCTTTCTTCAAAGTTTGGTTAGACAAGATCCTCCACCAGCAAAGGCACGTGTACAATGTGACCCTCTTTTGACAGCGATGAGACTTGGGCCACCAATCTAAGTTTCTTTTGAATCTATGTAGGTCTACACTTCATGAGTATGGGTCGATCTATTTTGTGTAATAGCCCAACATTATTATACCTACAATGTTTATGTAGTTATGACTTTAAACTCAACACTACTGTATATATGCTAATGAAGGTTCCATGGATATATAATACTACTTTTATTCGACTTATCTGTTTTCTGTTAGTACGCTGCACCTCACTGAGGATGTATATAACATCACGAGTAGGAAAAAAATAAATAATTACACACACACACACACAGATATATATATATATATATATATATATATATATATATATATATATATATATATATATATATATATATATGTATGTATGTATATATGTGTGTATGTATGTATATAATAATAGCAATAGCTATTTTGATTTCGAAATGGTAAAATGTCAATCAATTAAGATTAATCAATATAAGAGATAATCACACATAATAGACTGCCGGGTAAAATATTATGACTTAATCATAGTATTATATCTAGTAGGGTGTTACAAGGTGTCTGTAGATCAGGTGCCTGTATAAGAGGCACTTGTACAGCAAATACCCATACAGGAGGATATGTACCGATCGGAGATAGTAACACTTGATTATGGGATTACATCTTGGCCAATATTCTTGCTGGGTGATTGATTGTCAGTGCCACTCATACAATAGGAGATGAACCTGCAAGACACATCTACATTTACACATGCCGTGGAGTGCAAAGTTGCAAGACATAAGGGTAGAGGAGATGAGGGTAGGGGGATGAGGTTGGCGGAGATGGGGTGTGGGGGATAACGGTTGTAGAGAAGTAAGACGAAGGGGAGTCGTTTCTTGCACTTTATGTCCATTTGTGCATCCCCCTAGTAGATAGAGCCCCTCACTAATCAAGAAGAAAAAGTGGAAAGGAGGGTTGTGGTCTTTAGTATAGTTAGGAAGAAATTTAATGTTTAATTTCTTGTAATATAGATGTTCATTCAGCTTTTGTATTTGTGTATAATTAATGTCTTATTATTCTTATGCTTATTTTACCCCTTTATTGTAATTGAATTAAAGGTTTATATTTGTTCTTCACTAATGGATTTCTTCTTTGTTTTTTTTTATCATCTTACTAATCAGTTTAGGTCTCCGGATGAACAAAAAAAAGGAAACGTCACTATTACAATATTCATAAAAAATAAATTCAAAATATTATTTAAAGAGTAGAAAAAATCACGGAACTTAATCGCTCATTATTTTAAATAATAACTGCTCTGTACATTTTATATGTATTTTAAATTCAAGTAATAAATTGAAAGATGTAGATTTAAAATATCTAAGACTATATTTTAAATAATTAAAATACATAATCAATATGAGTATAAATTTAAAAATGTAGGTTAAAAATATTTAAAATATCATAAAATAGAACGTATAATTAATTAAAAGAATTTAAATTTAAAATAAAAGTTTAAATGAGAAATTTTACCTAAAAAATTATTTTTAAAAATTACACTTTAATTTAATAAATAAAGATAAATGATATATATATATATATATATATATATATATATATATATATATATATATATATGCTTCATGTATTTAAAATTTACGAATATAATTTTTTTTGAAAAATTGCATTTTGAATTAGTACTATATGTGGCAAAAAGCTAATCACTAATTATTCAAAAGTATCAGTTGTCTTAAAAAAAAAGGGTATCGAAAAAATCACTTAAAAATTTAATTAGTTAAAACTAAAATTTAATTTTTATCAGCAGTATTTGACCTGTATAAATATTTTATCACTTTTTTAAAAGACTCAAAGGAGTCAAATGCCATCCGTGGATATAGGTTGAATATTGTATTTCTTTTAACCGATAAGGCTGAAAAATAATAGAAAGAATAATACTTGACCAGGTTATTATGAGTATATATATTACTTTAGTCGTTTATCATAGCAATTTTTTTTAATAGGGTATTGTAGTAATTGTTTAAATAAAGTAAAGTTTGAACTTAAATAAAGTAATATGACAACTTAACTCAGTAATATATAAATTCATTAATAATCTAATCACAACTATAATCACGTAGAACAATAAGAATTCAGTCATCACAAAACAAAAAATAATAACAATAATACCATGAACTAGACTCAAGAGCATTTGGACATTGGCTGTGACTATGCCCCTTGCCTCAATAAAGACCACACCGTCATGGTCTTCGCATCTCACGCATGTCCATTTCATTCAGGAAACGGGTTGATTTGGGATGACCTTTTACTGTGTGCTTCAAGGTAGGGTTAGGACAAAGTCTTGGGCCTCTATACTAGCGCCATGTACTTCCATTCCCGACGATCTCAAACTTCTTCTTGTAAACTTTGCATATTTCACTGATCATATACATATCATTAACATAAGCTCGCGAATCATTAATATTCTAGCTAGAGCAATAGGAAATCATGTGATGACATAGATATCGATCTATTTGGAAGT
Organism: Pterocarpus santalinus; assembly: GCA_031439595.1. NCBI lineage: Eukaryota > Viridiplantae > Streptophyta > Magnoliopsida > Fabales > Fabaceae > Pterocarpus > Pterocarpus santalinus. The sequence goes on along the minus strand of CM062532.1, from coordinate 22,663,334 downwards.
CACCACAATCACAATACTTCTGCCTCGAGTCAACTCTATAATCTTGGCTAGTAGATAGCTCCTGAACATGGAAACCCTCATTTCGTCTATCGAATTAAATGACACGAAGGTTTTTGGATGCCTGCTTGTTTGATTGAAGTCAAGTCATCACGGCTTCAGAGAAAATGTGTCTAGCATTTTTTTGCACATGTGCCTCGCTACCTTTCCATGCAAATAACTCAACTAACCGGAGGTAAGTTGCTCAAACTAGTGTTGTGATGGGAAGATTGTGAGCCCCCTTTAGGATAGAGTTCATGCATTCAACTAAATTCGTGGTCATGTGATCCCACCGATGCCCACCATCATATGCTTAAATCCACTTTTTTCATGAAATTTTGTTAAGTCAATCTGTATATACCTCTCCATGTTCCTACATTTGCTTGTAATAAATATTAAATCCATGCTTGATCCTCGAATACCCTACAAAACACAGTAGGTTGATATATTATTTCTAAAAATCGCATTCACAAATTCATCAATTCACAAGTTCAAACAAAATTTAAATTATCCATTTGGATGACAAGTTCATGCAAGTAAAGTGCCTTAAATCTCCACAAGAAATTGGCAGCGATGTGTCTGATACAATATATGTGGAATGCTCTCGGAGGTTTCCACTCGCCATTGCTTTGCCTTATTGCTGCATTAATTGACTCATGGCATTAAGAAATAATGCCAACTTCATCTCAGGTCATTGCATGTTGGTGTATATTATCCAGGAAAAAATGCCATGCATCTATAGTCTCACTCTCAACAATAGCAAAAGTAATTGGTAATATATTCTGATTGCCATCTTGTGCAACTGCCATCAAAAGCTCCTTTGTCTTTCCCATACAAATGTGTCCCATCAACCTACATAAGCAGTTTGCAGTGCCTGAATGCTCTAATGCACGGACCAAAACTGCAAAACACTCGATAATATTCGCACATTTGAAATTAGCTCATTTTCACAATAAGCCTTTGCAGCATCCAGTTGAACAATTGATCCTCAAGCAGCATCACACATTGCTACACACTATTGTAGCAAAGCTTCAAACAAGGCTTCCTACTTATACTTTTTCGATTGCTTTTTGCTTTGCCATCTATGCTTTTCGATACATCATCATGTATTCGTACTAAGACTGAATCTCTACAATCATAGATTTTATCTTAAAAGAAAGGTCAAATCCTACCATGGGCTTAATATATTCTGCACCTGCAAAATCCTTGCTCTAGTGCAAGTATATGGGCTATTATACTTCTTGATTTCCCAATCATACTTATTCTTCCTGAAATTGGCCCTAACAAGCCATCTACAGTCTATGCCATAGCATACACATTTACAATAAAACGTTGTTGCTTCTGACTCGTACATTTTGTAATCTACTCCTTTTGATATATTGTAGCGCTTAATTGCCCATATAACAGCTTATATGTCACTAAATTATATTCCAATACACGATTTTCTATCTGCAGCAGGATCACCTATGAAACATGAAGATAAAATAATAAAAACAAGAAAATTAAGATGGAAAAAAATTAAATATATAACAATTAACAGGGTAAAAAAATTAATAAGGAAATAAAAATTAAATAACAATAATTATAAAAATACCAAGAAAATTAATACAGCAAAAAAATTAAATAAATAAAATCATACATTAAATTACAAGTAGCCAAAACAATAATTTTATTGAAGTCAACATTTTTATTTTTAATTAAAATATAAGGTCAAGCAAGGGATTACATAAAGTGCATGCACTATAATAATGAACATATAGTGGAACTCCATCCATACTCTAACATCATAACCCTCAATGTTATAATAATAATTTTTAAATCACAGATAATGAAGTTTCTACTAAAAATAATGATTAAGAAGAAATATTAGTGACTACGTACTTAGGTTCGCATTCATTGGAAACTCATACACATGCATAGCTTTAAGATCTAAAGCACGCATAAATGGTGGCTTTCCAAACGGATGCTGACTAGCCACTACTATGTTTGATATGTGCAAATGCTCGTCATTTACATCATCATCTGCCCTATCATCGTTGCTTCCATATTGGCTTTCAAAGTCTTCGTCATCACTTTCATTAATGTTTTGTTTCTATTCTACTTCTCTTTCTAAAATTGTGCCTAGCTTAGGTTCTTCCTCTTCATCATTAGCTTGATGGTAAAGGGCAACAATACTTCTTTAAAATTGACGTACAACTCAATAATAGGAATTTGTGCGTGATGTTGCTGATGTATCCGAAACAGTTGTTGAAGGTTGCCATCATGGCTTATTAGAATTGCTTGGTATTACATGAAATCGCCAAAAATCGAGAATGGACATCTATATGTTATTTTCTCCACTGTTTTCGGAGTCTCAGCTTCTATGCATCGACAAAGTCCACTCTCTAGATCCGCAAACAACATAGTATATGAAATAGAGAAATATGCTGGTTTCTCGTATATAAATATCACACCTTCATTCGTGTTTGTAATAATATCACCATTAAAATATACTATTATATTTGCACTCATTTTTTCCTCCTTTTTCTATTTTATGCTACTCTCCACTCTCCACTTTTTTTTTCTTAGATTTACAGCATGAACTTTTACAGACAATTTGCAATGAAAAGAACCGAGTTTATATACTGGAGGTTTTAAAAACCACAAATGGCGGGATTTATGCAGTTTAAAACTGCCAATGGCATTTTTTACTAGTCAACTAACATCTCAAACTACCAATTTGTCATAGCGGAGCGTTCAACAATTTTAAAAAGAAATTGAAAAATCCAAAACTTGCCAATGGTGGTATTTAATGTCAATAAATTGCAATACTTTCAAAATCCAAGACGGGCCAATTATAACATCCCCACTTTCGTAAGCAAGGTATAATGAAAACTTTAAATTATTTTCCTTAGGCAGTATGAGAATTTCTCAAGCAGTGTTATACCATGACGATCATCACGCTCAGAATTATAGGGTACTATGATGCTGCCGTTGAAAATATGACATTATCATATGTTAAAAATTAAGAAATGATAAAAGCGCCCCTATAAACTTTTGTTAACTGCAGTGATGCCTAGAATTTTTAGAAATTATATTTTAACCCCAAAACTTATTCCCACAATAATCCTAGAACTTTTCATGAAATAACCTTTATATCCCCACATCTGTAGAATTAGCAGAATGGGATTTTAAATAGAGCAGAATCACGTGGTGAAACTATAGGAGTTTAAATCTTTGTCAATTGGGCCATGGAGGCTGTCTAGTATGAAATGATGTGGGGTGCTCTTGAACTTGCTCAAAATTATGGAAATGCCATTAGCTATGGAAAATAGAAAATAGAAAAGCTCCAAATTTGCAAAAACATTTATTTCATGTTAACAAACAATCTATTCGATCTTATTGACTAAGTAAGGATAATTAAGAGTTAATTAGATGATAATTAGAGGAATTATGCTTAGGAGCAATTAGAATAGAGATATAGAAATTCTCTCAAAGTCATTTAGTAAAGTTTTGTCGATTTGAAGAAAATCGGCAAAGATTCAGTATTTTAAACAGCCAGAACTGAACTAGTAGAATTTTCTACTGGAAACCTCACTTAAGTGGATGAAATTCAGCCACCCCTACCACATATGAGTGGCACCAAGTGTTGCTCAAGATAGTCGAAAAACTTGGCCTCACCTCTACTGGATTTTTATCATTTTTCGTCTAGTTGTTCAGTGTTTATCAAATAATCGAGGTTAATGAAATCCGACTAAATATTTATTTAGGGTTAACTAACTAGCAAATAATTGAGATTAGAGGGGAGAGAATTAGATTAGAAGTGTAGAAGATTTCATAGAGATTTTCCTATACCGATTTAAAGGAAATCGGTAAGATTTTGATATTTTAAACTGTCAGAACCGAATCAATAGGATTGTGCACCCAAAATCCTATGACTTAATGATTGAATATTGAGCCACTTATTCATCCATCGGTGGCACAAGAAAGGCCACAAAATGAAGAGAGTTGGTTGAAATTTAGCCACTAGCTCTCAACCAACCAAAATCCAAGTTTCCAACTACTTCTTTGATGCCCTAATGACATATTCCTTTCCTTTTCCTTTCCGGAAAAAATACGCCCCCTCCTCTCCTTTTGCAACCTCATTCATCTCTTCTCCCTTTAATCTACTCCATCAACCTTCAAGTTTTGACAAGATTTCACCTATCAAAACTCCAAACTCTAGTAAGATCATATACAAGGAGGTAGGAACTTCATCATTTCTCTTGTTTTTCTCTGATTTGGGGCTGCCTAGGGCTCCCCCTTCTCCCTTTGTTTTGATGTTATATTGGTTGGATATGATGGATTATAGGTGGTTTACGGTGAATGATTGAGTTAGGATGAAAGATTGGATGGATTGATTTAAGGAAATCATGAGTTCAAGATGCGGTTGGGGTTTTTCCTCAGTGATTGGTACGGTAGAGTGTACGTCTCTACCCACAGCCATTTAAATTTAATGAATATATTTTTATATAAAACTAGACATTTAGGGCTTTCCATACATATAAAATATAAGGTTATTGGATTAGTATAGAATTAGTTATGAATTTTTGAAATTTGACCTAGAAATCTAGATTCTCATCTAGGAAGTATAAGTTGAGAAAGTGTAACTCACACTACATAACTCTAAATTGAGTGAAACTAATGCTCTTTGAAAGCTAACATGTAAGGAAACATCCCATAAAAATTTTAGAGCCAGATTCATTGCCATTTGTTCCTAGCATATCAATGAATTTATCTTAAGTTCAAATCGGGTTGGAACATGGTAGTCCAATAGGGTCAAGTTATGGGGCTTATGTCTCAAAATATACTCATGCAAATAATATGAAATTTCTTTCATTTGAAAGCTTGTTCTGTTAGCTTTAGATTTTATAAATTTTGTATGATTTTATTTAGATTTCTATTTTTAGTGAATTTTCACTTATAAGGGTGCATTTCTAGCTAAGTACAGGGCAGTTTGAGATAAAATACTAATAACTTAAGTTATACAAATCAAAATGAGATAGGACTAAAAGGGTTGGAAACTAGACACATAGAGCTATGATATATCCAAAATTCAGATTTAAATGAGTTGAATTGGGTAGAAGGTGGATTATACAAATTTCAGGCAGAATAGGATGAAGTAAGCAGAAAACTTTATTAATGTTTGCATTGAATTTGATGAATAATATTATCAATATATCATTGCTATTCCATATTGATTTGCATGTTTGAATGATTTTATTGGTAGTCTGACACTATTCATGGGGAAACGGACTTGATCGATTTTGCTGCCAAATTTTGGCAGGAGTTTGTGAGAACTTATGCTATAGGTGATTATACTTTGGATATACTTACATTTACATGTCATGTTCGTGTACATCATGCATGCAAGCACAATTAGAATATGATAGGAAAAGTAAGGCATGAGACATATCTATGAATGCGCAAAGCATCCGCATGCATGATAAGATATGGAAAGGAAAAGATAATAAGAACTTACAAAAGGGATATACTAAGCTACCATATAAGGCATGACATAGACCCAGTTAGTGTGGGCCATAGCGATACTGTCTATGACTTGGGCCAGCCCTCGACCAGATTTAAGGGGAATTGACCGATGTGAGGGTCGGGGAAAGTAAACCCGTCACTCATGTATAGGTACAAGATCGGACTTGAAAAACAGGCTATTACCCAAGGGTGAGAGAAGCTATTTGTAACATCCCCATATAATATAATAGGAAATAATAAAAACGTCATTGGGCAAACTTTTATTATTCACAACCTTGTCCCTGAACTTTTTAGAAAATGACATTTAGGTCCCTATATCAATAAGATTAGCAGAATAAGGTTTTAAACGAAGCAGAATCACATAGCAAAAACGTAGAAACCTAAACCTCGACTGATTGAGCCACGGAGGTATCCATATGTCAAATGACATGGAATGCCCCTAGACTTATCCATAATTATGAAAATGCAATTAGCCATGAAAAATAGAAAATACTAAATGGGTTTATGAAAAAGCAAAACTGTAACGTTCTGAAGAAATGGTGTGACTAAGTAGCACTATTACTTGATTTATTCTGTAGTGTTAGGATTGAAATATAAACATTAAAGTTGAAGAAGAATTGAATTTATTATGTAGAAAAATTTAGAAAATCATTAGCAATTCCCTCTTATTTTAGGGAAAATTGGTTTAAATCTTGTGCCACACCCCGCAAGAGTTGGATCAGTAGAAATTATATCATTTAGGACCTCAAGAGGAGTAACTAAATTTTAGTCACTTAACCCTCCAAAGTGGCACATAATTAGCCACAAATTGTGAAGTCGCTAGACCAAACCTAAGCCACACAACACAACTACTACCCTTCACTTTCTATTCTATTTATTACTCACCAAACCTACCATTTCCACTTTTCCCCTTCAAGTTTCGGTCCCTAAAAGAAATGAGCACTCTCTCCACATTTTCTCATGTATTTCCTTCAAAACATCCTCTTTTTCTTTATTCAACACAAACTCCTTCCACCCAAGACTTTTTTTAGCTGGTTCAACCATCAAATTAAGGTAGGATTCAACTTCTTTGCATGATTTTATTGAATTAATAAATGTTAGGAATACTTTCTTCTCTGTGTGTAACTGATGATATATGGTGGTGGTGTGATGTTTCATGGTTGACTTATCATGTTTTTACTTGGGTTGATTGAGATTTGAACAAGAAAACACAAAGAGGCACAAAACAGAATCTAATAGATTGAGGAAACCTACGGTGGTTCGTATGACAGAGTGTATGGCTTCGCCTACTGCTGTTTAAATCAGATAAAACTATTTTTATATGAAATTAGACATCCAGGGCTTTCCATATATAATATAAGGCTATTGGATTAGTATTGAGAGAGATATGAATTTTTGAATTTCGACCTAGGCTTTTGAGTTTGAATCTGGGCAGATTAGGGTATTCAAGGCAAAACTTGCTCTATACTACTTGGAATTGAATGAAACCAACTTTCTTAGAAAGCTTACACATAGGAGAATATCCCATAAAAATTTCAGAGTTAGATAAGGTCCCGTTTGTTCCCAATGATTCAAGAAATTTGCCCTATGTCCAAACTACTCCAAAACAGGGTAGTTCAGAAAGGTCAAATTTCGGGGCTTATAACTCGAGTCCTAATAAGGCAAATGGAATGGAACTTTTTGCAAATGAAAGATTGCCCTATTAGCTTTAATATGAGACCAACTTCGCATGATTTGAATCAGTTTTCGATTTTTAGTGGATTTATACTATTAAGTGTGTAATTTTAGCTAGCTGCAGGACAGGCCGCGATAAAACTTAAATATCTTGAGCTATACAATTTAAAATAAGATGGGACTAAAGAGATTGGAAATAGACACATAACACTCTAACATATCAAAAATTTAGGTTCAAATGAGTTAAATAGAAATTGTGGCCTGATTTAGAAAAAAAGGATAGAGTGAAAGTGTTAAGACAGCACACTATGTTTTAAAGGCACCCATGTTCTTATGAAATTGAAGTTGAATTGCGAATGAAACTCATGTTCCTATAACATTGATGTTGAATTATGAATGACGTGCTGTGAATTTTCTATAAAATTGGTTGTCTGAGTATTGGTACTATTCATGGAGAAGCGGACACATTCCGTTACTCTGCCGAATTTTCAACAGAATTGTAAGAAGATAATGTGCATTAATGCATTAAGAATATGTATGTGGAAATTCTATATGCAAGAATGATTCAAGTACGAAAATGAAAGGATATGAATATATTAGGATGTGGGTCCCTTCACTTGGAGGCATTTGCACTTTGAATCCCTCCCTGTGAAGGTAGCTAAAACAATGAGATCCCTATACCTTGAAGGCACGTGGTCAGATAAGATCCTTCTACATTGAAGGCACGTGGTCAGCTGAGATCCCTATGTTCTTGAGGCATGTAAATAGAAGAGATCCCTTCAATTTAGAGGCATGTGACCAAAATAAGATCCCTCCAAGACTACAAGTATATGAATCCCCTTCTAGGTTAGTTCTGTGTGACGACAGTCACGAGTTGAGCTCACTCCTAGATCAGACTATCCAAGGGCAGTAAAGAATAAAGATTAAAGCATATGCAAGCATCCCATTCCATTGACGTGGCATGGCATCAACCCAGCTAGTGTGAGTATAGGGGATAGGGCTTACATGAGGCATGGCATGACCCAGCTAGTGTGAGTACCAAAAATTTATGGTGGCATATAAATATTCATGATCAAAGAAAATGACGAAGGTCCCATATCCCTAAAGAGTGTGACATGGCGATCACACCCCGGTAGAGTATGACATGGCGATCGTACTCTGGAATATGTGTAACAAGCAAGGAAAGATAAAGGAAAAATATGTGTATTCTGCATAAAATCCAAGTACAAGTAAAGATGTGTGCAGATTTTATGTTTTCAGTATATTGGTACTATTATAAATTAATATGTTTCCGTTCTTATTCATAGTATAATTCATGAATTGATTTTGTGTTGGCTCACCCAAATTACAAGTGTATGAATGAACTTTGCTTCGGACAATATATTTTCGATCTATAAAACTGAATAGTCAAGTTAACATGCTCATATATTCTCATAATAAACTGAAGCAACTGGAGATGACAACGATGACATTATATATGACAGTAAATGAATCCTACTGAGAATTTATAATTCTCACACCTACGTTTATTTCCGTGTTATCTCCAGATAGTTTAGAAGTTCCGAAGAAGGTCCTCCGAGGTAGAGTTGACTAATAAGATTGAAGGTAGCCGAAGGTTGCTACCAGACAAGGTTCGATTAAGAGACAGTAACAACTCCTAGGAGGGGTATTATGACTTAAGCATAGTACTGTACTTGGGAGGGTGTTACATTAATGGCATTAGAGCCAGGTTCATCCGAACCGGACTTGGGATGGTCTGATTATGCTTCCAAGGGGCATACTTTGAAAGTTTAGAAAGGCTGTGCTTTAGGTCCTTACATGACAAGGACATAGTTATCTACGCATGGTAGTCTTGTTGTATGTTGTTGCTTATCTGTTGCACTTGACGATATATTGTGCATGATCACCACAATATGAAATTCGGTATGTGCGGAGATCTACGACATTCAGCTGGCTTTCTAGCGATAAAGGAATTTTGAGGACAAAATTCGTTTTAAGGGGAGTAGCGTGTAACATCCCCATATAATGTAATAAGAAATAATAAAAGCTTCATTGGGCAAACTTTTATTATTCACAACCTTGCCCCTAAACTTTTTAGAAAATAACATTTAGGTCCCTATATCAATAAGATTAGTAGAATAAGATTTTAAACGAAGCAGAATCACATAGCAAAAATATAGAAACCTAAGCTGATTGAGCCACGGAGGTATCCATATGTGAAATGACATAGGATGCCCCTAGACTTACCCATACTTATGAAAATGCCATTAGCCATGGAAAACGGAAAATACTAAATGGGTTTATGAAAAAGCAAAACTGTAACATTCTCAAGAAACGGTGTGATTAAGTAGCACTATTACTTGATTTATTCTGTAGTGTTAGGATTGAAATATAAGCATTAAAGTTGAAGAAGAATTGAATTTATTATGTAGAAAAATTTAGAAAATCATTAGCAATTCCCTCTTATTTTATGGAAAATTGGTTTAAATCTTGTGCCACACCCCGCAAGAGCTGGATTAGTAGAAATTATACCATTTAGGACCTCAAGAGAAGTGACTAAATTTTAGTCACTTAACCCTCCAAAGTGGCACATAATTAGCCACAAATTGTGAAGCCACTAGACCAAACTTAAGCCATACAACACAACTACTACCTTCCACTTTCTATTCTATTTATTACTCACCAAACCTATCATTTCCACTTTTCCCCTTCAAGTTTCGGTCCCTAAAAGAAATGAGCACTCTCTCCTCATTTTCTCATGTATCTCCTTCAAAACATCCTTTTTTTCTTCATTCAACACAAACTCCTTCCACCTAAGACTTTTTTTAGCTGGTTCAACCATCAAATTAAGGTAGGATTCAACTTCTTTGCATGATTTTATTGAATTAATAAATGTTAGGAATACTTTCTTCTCTTGTGTAACTGATGATATATGGTGGTGGTGTGATGTTTTATGGCTGACTTATCATGTTTTTACTTGGGTTGATTGAGATTTGAATGAGAAAACATAAAGAGGCACAAAACAGAATCTATTAGGTTGAGGAAACCTACAGCGGTTCGTAAGGCAGAGTGTACGGCACTGGTTACCGCTATTTAAATTCGATAAAACTATTTTTATAGGAAATTAGACATCCAGCGCTTTCCATACATATATAATATTAGGCTATTGGATTAGTATTGAGAGAGATATGAATTTTTGAATTTCGACCTAAGTTTTTGAGTTTGAATCTAGGTAGATTAGGTTATTCAGGGCAAAACTCATCCTATACTACTTGGAATTGAATGAAACCAACTTTGTTAGAGAGCTTACATATATAGAATATCCCATAAAAATTTCAGAGTTAGATAAGGTCCCGTTTGTTCCCAGTGATTCAAGAAAGTTGCCCTCTGTCCAAACTGGTCCAAAATAGGCTAGTTCAGGAAGGTCAAATTTCAAGGTGTATAACTCGAGCCCCACTAAGGCAAATGGAATGGAACTTTTTGTAAATAAAAAACTGTCTTGTTACCTTTAATATGAGACCAATCTTGTATGATTTGAATCAGTTTTCGATTTTTAGTGGATTTCTACTTTTAAGTGTGTAATTCTGGTTAGCTGAAGGGCAGGCCGGGATAAAACTTAAATATCTTAAGCTATCTAATTCAAAATAAGATGGGACTAAAAAGGTTGGAAAATAGACACATAACACTCTAACATATCCAAAATTTAGGGCCATATGAGTTAAATAGAAATTGTCGCCTAATTTACAAAAAAAGGGCTGAGTGAAAGTGTTAAGACAGCACACTATGCTTTAAAAGCACCTCATGTTCCTATGAAATTGAAGTTGAATTGTAAATGAAACTCATGTTCCTATGACATTGATGTTGAATTGTAAATGACATGCTATAAATTTTCTGTAAAATTGATTGTCTGAGTGTTGGCACTATTTATGGGGAAGCGGACACGTTCTATTATGCTACCGAATTTTCGGCAGAATTATAAGAAGATAATGAGCATTTATGTATTAAGAATATGTATGTGAAAATTCTATATGCAAGAATGATTCATGTACGAAAATGAAAGGATATGAATATATTAGGATGTGGGTCCTTTCACTTGGAGGCAGTTGCACTTTGAATCCCTCCCTATGAAGGCATCTAAAACTACGAGAACCCTCTATCTTGGAGGCACGTGGTCAGATGAGATCCCTCTACATTGAAGGCACGCAGTCAGCTGAGATCTCTCTATTCTTGAGGCACGTGACCAGAAGAGCTCCCTTCAATTTAGAGGTATGTGACTAAAATGAGATCCCGCCAAGACCAGAGGCACGTGAATCCCCTTATAGGTTAGTTCTGTGTGACAATGGTCACGAGTTGAGCTCACTCCTAGATCAGACTACCCAAGGGCAGTAAAGAATAATGATTAAAGCATATGCAAGCATCCTATTCACATGAGGCATGGCATCGACCCAACTAGTGTGAGTATAGGGGATAGGGCTTACATGAGGGATGGCATGACCCAACTAGTGTAAGTACCAACAATTTATGGTGGCATATAAATATTCATGATAAAGGATATGACGAAGGTCCCATCTCCCTAAGAAGTGTGACATAGCGATCACATCCCGATGGAGTATGACATGGCAATCATACTTTGGGATATGTGTAACAAGTAAGAAAAGATAAAGGAAAAATATGTGTATTCTGTATAAAATCCAAGTACAAGTAAAGGTGTGTGCAGATTTTATGTTTTCCATATATTAGTGATATTATAAATTAATATGTTTAAGTTATTATTCATAATATAATTCATGAATTGATTTTGTATTGGCTCACCCAAATTACATATCTATGAATAAAATGAACTTTGCTTTGGACAATATATTTTCAAACTATAAAATTGAATAGTATAGTTAACATGCTCACATATTTTAATAATAAGTCGAAGCAACTGGAGATAAAAACGATGACATTATGTATGACAGTGAACGAATCCTATTAAGAATTTATAATTCTCATTCTTACGTTTATTTCCGTGTTATCTCCAGATAGTTCAGAAGTTCCGAAGAAGGTCCTTCGAGGCAGAGTTGACTAATAAGATTGAAGGTAGCCGAAGATTGCTGCCAGACAAGGTCCGATTAAGAGACAGTAATAACTCCTAGGAAGGGTATTATGACTTAAGCATAGTACTATACTTGGGAGGGTGTTATGTTAATGGTATTAGAGACAGGTTCATCCTAACCGGACCTAGGATGGTCTGATTATGCTTCCAAGGAGGCATACTCTAAAAGTTTAGAAAGACTGTGCTTTAGGTCCTTACATGACAAGGACATAGTTATCTATGCATGGCAGCCTTGTTGTATGTTGTAGCTTATCTGTTGCACTTGATGACATATTGAGCCTAATCACCTCAATATAAAGCTCGGTGTGTGCAGAGATCTATGGCATTCAGCTGGCTTTCTAGGGATAAAGGAATTTTGAGGGAAAAATTCTTTTTAAGGGGAGTAGTGTGTAACATCCCCATATAATGTAATAGAAAATAATAAAAACGTCATTGGGCAAACTTTTATTATTCACAACCTTACCCCTGAACTTTTTAGAAAATGATATTTAGGTCCCTATATCAATAAGATTAGTAGAATAAGGTTTTAAATGAAGTAGAATCATGTAGCAAAAATGTAGAAACCTAAACCTCAGCTGATTGAGCCACGGAGTATCCATATGTGAAATGATATGAGATGCCCCTAGACTTACCTATACTTACGAAAATGCCATTACCCATGAAAAACAAAAAATACTAAATGGGTTTATGAAAAAGCAAAACTATAATGTTCTAAAGAAACGGTGTGACTAAGTAGCACTGTTAATTGATTTATTCTGTAGTGTTAGGATTGAAATATAAACATTAAAGTTGAAGAAGAATTGAATTTATTATGTAGAAAAATTTAGAAAATCATTAGCAATTCCCTCTTATTTTAGGGAAAATTGGTTTAAATCTTGTGCCACACCCCGCAAGAGCTGGATCAGTAGAAATTATATCATTTAGGACCTCAAGAGGAGTGACTAAATTTTAGTCACTTAACCCTCCAAAGTGGCACATAATTAGCCACAAATTGTGAAGCCGCTAAACCAAACTTAAGCCACACAACACAACTACTACCCTTCATTTTCTATTTTATTTATTACTCACCCAACCTACCATTTCCATTTTTCCCCTTCAAGTTTCGGTCCCTAAAAGAAATGAGCACTCTCTCCTCATTTTCTCATGTATCTCCTTCAAAACATCCTCTTTTTCTTCATTCAACACAAACTCCTTCCACCCAAGACTTTTTTTAGCTAGTTCAACCATCAAATTAAAGTAGGATTTAACTTCTTTGCATGATTTTATTGAATTAATAAATATTAGGAATACTTTCTTCTCTTGTGTAACTGATGATATATGGTGGTGGTGTGATGTTTCATGGCTGACTTATCATGTTTTTACTTGGGTTGATTGAGATTTGAATGAGAAAATACAAAGAGGCATAAAATAGAATCTATTAGGTTGAGGAAACCTACGACGGTTCGTACGGCGGAGTGTACTGCTCTGCCTACTGCCGTTTAAATTTGATGAAACCATTTTTATATGAAACTAGACATCGAGGGCTTTCCATACATACATAATATAAGGCTATTGGATTAGTATTGAGAGAGATATGAATTTTTGAATTCGACCTAATTTTTTGAGTTTGAATCTGGGCAGATTAAGTTGCTTAGGGCAAAACTCACCCTATACTATTTGGAATTGAATGATACGAACTTTGTTAGAAAGCTTACATATAGAAGAATATCTCATAAAAATTTCAGAGTTAGATAAGGTCCCGTTTGTTCCCAGTGATTCAAGAAAGTTGCCCTATGTGCCGGTCCAAAATAGGGTGGTTCAGGAAGATCAAATTTCGAGGCTTATAAGTCGAGCCCTACTAAGGCAAATGGAATGGAATTCTGTACAAATAAAAGATTGTCCTGTTAGCTTTAATATGAGACCAATTTCGTATGAGTTGAATAAGTTTTCGATTTTTAGTGGATTTCTACTTTTAAATATGTAATTCTGGCTAACTACGGGGAAGGCCGAGATAAAACTTAAATATCTTGAGCTATACAATTCAAAATAAGATGGGACCAAAGAAGTTGAAAAATAGACACATAACACTCTAACATATCCAAAATTTAGGCCCACATGAGTTAAATAGAAATTGTGGCCTGATTCACAAAATAGCGGGCTAATTGAAAGTGTTAAGACAACACACTATGCTTTAAAAGCACCTCATGTACTTATGAAATTGAAGTTGATTAGTGAATGAAACTCATGTTCCTATGACATTGATGTTGAATTGTGAATGATGTGCTATGAATTTTCTGTAAAATTGGTTGTCTGAGTATTGACATTATTCATGGGGAAGCGGACACGTTCTGTTATACTGCCGAATTTTTGGCAGAATTGTAAGAAGATAATGAGCATTTATGTATTAAGAATATGTATATGGAAATTCTATATGCAAGAACGATTCAAGTACAAAAATGAAAGGATATGAATATATTAGGATGTGGGTCCCTTCACTTGGAGGCAGTTGTACTTTGAATCCCTCCCTGTGAAGGCAGCTAAACCTACGAGATCCCTCTACCTTGGAGGCACGTGGTTAGATGAGATCCCTCTACATTGAAGGCACATAGTTAACTAAGATCCCTCTATTCTTGAGGCACGTGACCAAAAGAGATCCCTTCAATTTAGAGGTATGTGACCAAAATGAGATCCCTCTAAGGCTAGAGGCACATGAATCCCCTTGTAGGTTAGCTCTGTATGACGACGGTCACGAGTTGAGCTCACTTCTAGATCAGACTATCCAAGGGTAGTAAAAAATAAAGATTAAAGCATATGCAAGCATCCTATTCACATGAGGCATGGCATCGACCCAGCTAGTGTGAGTACCAAAAATTTATGACGGCATATAAATATTCATGATAAAGGATATGACGAAGGTCCCATATGCCTAAGGAGTATGACATGGCGATCACATCTCGATGGAGTATGACATAGCGATCATACTTTGGGATATGTGTAACAAGTAAGGAAAGATAAAGGAAAAATATGTGTACTCTGCATAAAATCCAAGTATAAGTAAAGGTGTGTGCAGATTTTATGTTTTCAGTATATTGGTGTTATTCTAAATTAATATGTTTCAGTTATTATTCATAGTATAATTCATGAATTAATTTTGTATTGGCTTGCCCAAATTACAAGTGTATGAATAAAATGAACTTTGTTTCGGACAATATATTTTCAAACTATAAAACTGAATAGTCTAGTTAACATGCTCACATATTTTCATAATAAACCAAAGTAACCGAAGATTACAACGATGACATTATGTATGACAGTGAATGAATCCTACTGAGAATTTATAATTCTCACTCCTACGTTTATTTCCGTATTATCTCCACATAGTTCAGAAGTTCCGAAGAAGGTCCTCCGAGGCAGAGTTGACTAATAAGATTGAAGGTGGCCGAAGATTGCTGCCAGACAAGGTCCGATTAAGAGACAGTAACAACTCATAGGAGGGGTATTATGACTTAAGCATAGTACTGTACTTGGGAGGGTGTTACATTAATGGTATCAAAGCTAGGTTCGTCCTAACCAGACCTGGGTTGGTTTTATTATGCTTCCAAGGAGGCATACTCTGAAAGTTTAGAAAGATTGTGCTTTAGGTCCTTACATGACAAGGATACAGTTATCTACGCATGGCAGCCTTGTTGTATGTTGTAGCTTATCTGTTGCACTTGACGACATGTTGAGCCTGATCACCTCAATATGAAGTTCGGTATGTGCGGAGATCTATGGGATTCAGCTGGCTTTCTAGGGATAAAGGAATTTTGAGGGCAAAATTCTTTTTAAGGGTAGTAGTGTGCAACATCCCGATATAATGTAATAGGAAATAATAAAAACGTCATTGGGCAAACTTTTATTATTCACAACCTTGCCCCTAAACTTTTTAGAAAATGACATTTAGATCCCTATATTAATAAGATTAGTAGAATAAGGTTTTAAATGGAACAGAATCATATAGCAAAAAAGTAGAAACCTAAACCTCGGTTGATTGAGCCACTGAGGTATCCATATGTGAAATGATATGGGATGCCCCTAGACTTACCCATAATTCCGAAAATGCCATTAGCCATGAAAAACAAAATATACTAAATGGGTTTATGAAAAAGCAAAACTGTAACATTATGAAGAAACGGTGTGACTAAGTAGCACTATTACTTGATTTATTCTGTAGTGTTAGGATTGAAATATAAACATTAAAGTTGAAGAAGAATTGAATTTATTGTGTAGAAAAATTTAGAAAATCATTAGCAATTCCCTGTTATTTTAGGGAAAATTGGTTTAAATCTTATGCCACACCCCTCAAGAGCTGGATCAGTAGAAATTATATCATTTAGGACCTGAAGAGGAGTGACTAAAATTTAGTCACTTAACCCTCCAAAGTGGCACATAATTAGCCACAAATTGTGAAGCCACTAGACCAAACTTGAGCCACACAACACAACTACTACCCTCCAATTTCTATTCTATTTATTACTCACCAAACCTACCATTTCCACTTTTCCCCTTCAAGTTTTGGTCCCTAAAAGAAATGAGCACTTTCTCCTCATTTTCTCATGTATCTCCTTCAAAATATCCTCTTTTTCTTCATTCAACACAAACTCCTTCCACCCAAGACTTTTTTTAGCTAGTTCAACCATCAAATTAAGGTAGGATTCAACTTCTTTGCATGATTTTATTGAATTAATAAATGTTAGGAATACTTTCTTCTCTTGTGTGACTGATGATATATGGTGGTGGTGTGATGTTTCATGGCTGACTTATCATGTTTTTACTTGGGTTGATTGAGATTTGAATGAGAAATCACAAAGAGGTACAAAACAGAATCTATTAGGTTGAGGAAGCCTACAGCGGTTTGTACGGCGGAGTGTACGGATCCACCTACCGCTATTTAAATCCGATAAAACTATTTTTATATGAAACTAGATATCCAGGGCTTTCCATACATGTATAATATAAGACTATTGGATTAGTATTGAGAGAGATATGAATTTTTGAATTTCGACCTAGGCTTTTGAGTTTGAATCGGGGCAGAGTAGGTTGTTCAGGGCAAAAATCGCCCTATACTACTTGGAATTGAATGAAACTAACTTTGTTAGAAAGCTTACACATAAGAGAATATCTCATAAAAATTTCAGAGTTAGATAAGGTCTCGTTTGTTCCCAGTGATTCAAGAAATTTGCCCTATGTCCAAACCAGTCCAAAACATGGTAGTTTAGGAAGGTCAAATTTTGGGGCTTATAACTCGACCCCTACTAAGGCAAATGGAATGGAACTTTTTGCAAATGAAATATTATCCTATTAGCTTTAATATGAGACTAACTTCGCATGATTTGAATCAATTTTCGATTTTTAGTGGATTTCTACTTTTAAGTGTATAATTCTGGCTAGCTGCAAGGCAGACTGAGATAAAACTTAAATATCTTGAGCTATACAATTCAAAATAAGATGGGACTAAAGCGGTTGAAAAATAGACACATAACATTCTAATATATCCAAAATTTAGGTCCAGATGAGTTAAATAGAAATTTTGGCCTGATTTACAAAAAAATGGGCTGAGTGAAAGTGTTAAGATAGCACACTATACTTTAAAGGCATGTCATGTTCTTATGAAATTGAAGTTGAATTGTGAACGAAACTCATGTTCCTATGACATTGATGTTGAATTATGAATGACGTGCTGTGAATTTTCTATAAAATTGCTTGTCTGAGTATTGGCACTATTCATGGGGAAGTGGACACGTTCCGTTATGCTGCCAAATTTTCGGCGGAATTGTAAGAAGATAATGTGCATTAATGTATTAGGAATACGTATGTAGAAATTCTATATGCAATAATGATTCAAGTACGAAAATGAAAGGATATGAATATATTAGGATGTGGGTCCCTTCACTTAGAAGCAGTTACACTTTGAATCTCTCCTTGTGAAGGCAGCTAAAACTATGAGATCCCTCTACCTTGGAGGCACGTGGTCAAATGAGATCCTTCTACATTGAAGGTACGTGGTCAGCTGAGATCCCTCTATTCTTGAGGCATGTGACTAGAAGAGATCCCTTCAATTTAGAGGCACGTGACCAAAATGAGATCCCTCCAAGACTAAAGGCACGTGAATCCCCTTGTAGGTTAGTTCTGTGTGATGACGGTCACGAGTTGAGCTCACTCCTAGATCAGACTACCCAAGGGCAGTAAAGAATAAAAATTAACGCATATGTAAGCATCCCATTCACATGAGCATGGCATCGACCCAGCTAGTGTGAGTATAGGGGATAGGGCTTACATGAGGCATGGCATGACTCAGCTAATGTGAGTACCAAAAATTTATGGTGGCATATAAATATTCATGATAAAGAATATGATGAAGGTCTCATATCCCTAAGGAGTGTGACATGGTGATCACACCTCGATAGAGTATGGCATGGCAATCGTACTCTAGGATATGTGTAACAAGTAAGGAAAGATAAAGGAAAAATATGTGTATTCTACATAAAATCCAAGTACAAGTAAAGATGTGTGCAGATTTTATATTTTCAGTATATTGATACTATTATAAATGAATATGTTTCAGTTATTATTCATCGTATAATTCATGAATTGATTTTGTATTGGCTTGTCCAAATTACAAGTGTATGAAGAAAATAAACTTTGCTTCGGACAATATATTTTCAAACTATAAAACTAAATGGTCTAGTTAACATGCTCACATATTTTCATAATAAACTGAAGCAACTGGAGATGACAACGATGACATTATGTATGACAGTGAATGAATCCTACTGAGAATTTATAATTCTCACTCCTACGTTTATTTTCGTGTTATCTCCAGACAGTTCAGAAGTTCCGAAGAAGGTCCTCCGAGGCAGAGTTGACTAATAAGATTGAAGGTGACCGAAGGTTGCTGCCAGACAAGGTCCGATTAAGAGACAGTAACAACTCCTAGGAGGGATATTATGATTTAAGTATAGTACTATACTTGGGAGGGTGTTACACCATTCATCTTTGGGGGACCAAGTATAGAAGAGCAAGATCAAATTGCAAGTTAAAGAAAGAGATGAATTAAGTCAAGTGCACTTGCATACAGTCAAGTATAAGCATCTATATGTGCATGTTCAATTATCTCATTAAGTTATACTGTTATTATGATTCTTGTTGAAACATGTTATACTATTCATATTTTTATGTCTGTCATATGATATGGTAAGTGGCTGTTAAAATATAACCCGCTTCGAGAAAGGTGTTTTCAACTTAAAATTGAACCACTATTTGCGTTTATGTGCTTATATTTTTTGAATAAATCGAAGTGGTTGGAATGTTTATGATGACACTGTAAGAGTGATGGCTGGAGTTTACCTACTAAGAACCTTAGGTTCTCATTGCCTGCTGATATGTTTTTCTTTTTTGTAAATATTCCAGCACCCAAGTTGGAAATCAAGTGCGAGGCGGAGTGTAGGGACATTCACTAAGTAAGACTCGGGCATAAACCAGACTAAGAGACTATTGAAGCTAGCTAACGACTAGTCGGAAGTAAATGTTGTGTATTGTGTTAGCCATAATTTCTTTTAAATTGTAATTATTTTACCCTCTATGTATCAGAGATGATGAAGTTTATGAACTATTAGTCAGTAATAAAGTGTGCAGTTAGAAGGTCATATATTATATTTTCCATATTTTAAAAATTTCTTAGCACAGTGACAATCTTTTAATATAACTTCATGACTCAAGTATAACTTATATAATAGAAGTTGTTACACCAGTGGTGATTTTTTTTCTCAATTCTCATATTCCCGTAATTCACCCTAAAATCCTATATTTATATACATAATATTCACTTCTCTTTTTCCATTTTTAATCAACAGACAATTAAGTGAACGCCAGAAAACGCTAGAGTGAAAGATGGGCTAATATGAGATATAACATGATGACTGAAAACTCTAGATTGTTCCATGTAAATGTTTGAATGGCGGCTTTTGTAATGTTCCAAGGTAAATCCTAGTACCCGGGGGTGCCAATATTTTCAGTCCATCAAATATGAATAAAAAAAGGAAAATGGTTGTGATTGACGGATATAAATCTAACGTAGTACCAAGCACTATAAGAGCATGCATAGACCACCAGTCATCCAGCAAAATATTTTTCTAATAAAAAATGGTGTTTTGTAAAATGAATCAAATGCACTCAATGTCAGGCTTTAGATTTCACAAGCCGGTTCTGTACAACCAACTACTACGGTACATGGAGTTGGACGGTAAACTCAGGTGGCTTTCGGAAATGCATGGGTAGTTTTTTTTTTTTTTTTGGCTCTTTCTAATTATGTATATGTTAAATTGGTAAGTTAAATCTCGCCAAAGAAAAAAAAAATTGGTAAGTTAAATTATTTAATTATAAATATAATATAAGCTGAATATATATGATTTAATCATATAGGATTAAGTTAACCTAATGTAACTTTGAATATTAATAAGAATGTAAGAAAATAGCTTTTTTATCTTATATTATTTAGTTGTATATATTGCCTTAATTGTGATGTAGATAAAAATTTACCAAATATTTTTAGATTTACATTAATTATGAAAACCTATAGAGATTATATATAACTTATGAATTACTAATCGAATAGTTGGTGATTGTAAAAAAATAAATAAGATTGTATAGCGATATAAGATTTTAGGTAATATATAAGCCAACCATTAATGTGAAAATAAAAATTAGCAAGTCATAGGCTAGCTTAAATGTCATGAAAATGGTAAGCCATCTTTCATAAAATAAACATTTCAATGTTTATGTGATGGAATAAACTGTAGTGAAGCGGAAGTTGGAAGAAAATGTGCTAATTAAATTCGTGTTTTGTTATAAACAAGATAAAGGGTTTTAAAAATGATGTTATGGTTTTATTATTTAGTCAATTGTATTTGCTTGCGAGATAGTATTATTGTATAATTTAGAGAAGTTAATTATTTACGTAAATATAGTATATTGTTTGAAGGTTATACAGAGTAAATCATTGACATGCACTTGTTATTATCATTAGTATTATATATTGTTTATGAATTATTGAATGCTAATTTTTTATTGCAATATTTTGCAGCTAAAAATCTGTTTAGAACCTATGTTTTTACATGATTTTTGTGGTACATATTATTTTTTTAAGAATTTTGAATAAATATAAAAATATAAATAAATTAAGAAATATATATGATAGAGGAAAAATTTTGATGTGATGAAGTAAAGGGAAGAGTGATGCAATAGAGTAAAAAAAAGAGGTTTTGGAGAAAAATATGAGAATAAATAATATTAAATGGGAGTGTGAATAGGCAAGTAGTAATTTACTCAATTAAACCACTAGGAATGGGTCAGTGGTGATGGATTTAGGTAGTTTGCATGAAAGCATATATATGTTCAAACCTTAGTGCCACCGATGTATAAAAAAAGAGTAATCTACTTAATTCAATTTAATTTTAATAAAATCAATTTATCTAAATTAAGGTAGTTTAGGAAATCAAAGTTATAACCTAATAATAGGGGAATGTGGATAAGTAAAAGAAAGTGCTGATAGCCCTACCCCATTATCAATTTACACGGGAGTAAGCAAATTGAATTGATCTAATAAATCGAAAAATTGGAACCAAATCAAACTAATAGAATTAGTTCACATTAGTTTGGACAATCGGATTATTTTAAGGTGGAACTAAATCAACTTTTCAGCTTGATCATCGGAATAACTAATTGTTTATATTTATTTCTAATTTTTCAGAGTTTTACACTTAGTAAGAGAGTCACTTGTTATCTGCTCTGTTAATATTTGTTTAAAGAATTTATTCATTTACATTATTATTAAAGTATATCATAATCAAATTTTATATTATTATTAATTGTTATAAGAATTAAATTTTTTTAAAAATATAATTATTTATTTTTTAGTTCAACCTAACTAGCCGAGCCAAACTAACTCGATGTTGATCAGATTGGTTTGGTTCAGATTTGTGAAAAAAAATGTTAAAAATCAAATCAAATCAACTTAATTAAATTTGATCGGTTTAGACTCATTTTTCACTCGAATCCAAACCAAATTAACTCATTTATGCCCCTATCAACTTATACAAATTAAATAAAAATAGTGCTTTTTTTAAACTGTCTTAATATAATTAAAAAAATAATATTTAACTTTTTTTAAAAGAAATTAGATAAAAAAAGAAACATCAATAGAACCAGAAAATATTAAACTATTTGTTTAACTAATTTTAATGTTTACAGAATAGTAATTTTATGCTTCTTTTGTTTCTATTAAAATATATAAAAAGTGATTATATACATAAGAAACTTAGGTTTATGTATAACATATTAAATTTATTCATAATACTAAAAATTTAATTTTGATGTATGATTAGTATAAAAAATTTTTATATAAATATTTAATTATATATTATTATATTAGTAAAACTATTTGCATTCAATCATCCATTTTACTAGAAATAGATGATTGGATGATATTTATAAATTTTTTTATAATAATAATTAATGATTAATAAATTAATATAATACACATTTAGATAAGAGCTTTGACAAAAGAGAGGCGAAGGGGAAGTTCAAAACAGAGTCATAGAGACAAGTAGACCAATCGGCCACAAAGGAGATGGCAAGGTTGTAATTTAAAAGGTGGTTAATTTGACTTTTTAAGCATTTTTTGAAAAAAAAAAAAAAAAAGCTGATAACTGATCAGAAAAAAGTTGATATACTAGTATATCATGATTTAAAGTGTATTTGTTTGTGTTTTTTTTGTAAAAAATTATTTTTTTATTAAAAATTAATTTTTATATATTTAAATAATTTTTTAAAATAATCAAACTCTTAAAAAAAATTATTTTTAAATTTTTTGATAAAAGTAAAAAAAATAACTTCTAAAAAAATTAATTTTAATCACAAATAAAATTTAAATTACAAAGTCACTTTTTTTTAAAATATAAAACAAACCCACCCTTGCTCTGAAGCATTGGAAAAGCCTCTGTATGGGAGCACATGTAAACACTTTCTTGCTTCTCGATGATTGTGTAGCTAGGCTACGATTCAACTCAACTCCGTTACTACAGTTATATTGCTGAAATAGTGTGTGTGTCTGGTTTTACATTTATAAAATTAATTTTAAATAAAATTAATTTTGTTAAAATTAATTTTGATGTAAAATAATTTATATTTAATAATTCTTTTAAAAATAATTTTAATAAAAAATAAAAATTAATTCTAAAAATAAAAATTAATTTTATAAGTGAAAAATTAAACATCACATTTATTAACCAACATCAATTTTGGCATACCACAATTGATTCTAGCGCTGCGCAATCCGAATCCAAGCACAGCAATAATCTCTTACATCATTTCTGGGCCTCAGCGTGTTAGAACCTTTTTGATATATAGAGTAGTATTTAATATCGAGGAAACAACGTTATGATATTTTAAAGATAATATTAATTTGATTTTGAAAATTTTTTTGATATAATTTAATTTTAATATTTTGAAGTTAATATTAATTTAATTTTAAAAAATTTTGATAATATTATTGTGTCTTTGGGACTTCGACTGTGTGGGGTGACAAAGCATCCAAGATGCCCTTTATGAGTCTTCTATTTCAACTTGCTCTTCTTGATCAGTTCTGTGAATTGCTACTTCGTTTTAGATTATAAATTGGTTGTATTTTCCTATGTTTCTAGTTGTGTTTTGGACCTTTCGATGAAGTATATATCTGCATCAAATGAAAGTAATGCGCGCCGTTACTTTTTATGCTTTTTAATTTTACCCATTCAACTTTTTCTGCACTACAAGATTTCTAATCGATAACATGTAGGTTGAAAGTCAATCTTCCTGGCTCTATAAAAGCACACAAGACCTTTGGAGTCACATACGAAAATTAAGTACTTACCTTTGCTTAGTTGGTTTAAGTCCAACCTATTTAAAGTGCTGCAAATCAATGGCTGCAAGTCAGGAAGAGGTGAAGCTTTTGGGAGTTGTAGGAAGCCCATTTGTTTGCAGGGTGCAGATTGCTCTCAAGTTGAAGGGAGTTCAATACAAATTTCTAGAACAAGATTTGCAGAACAAGAGCGACCTGCTCCTCAAATACAACCCAGTTTACAAGAAGGTTCCTGTGCTTGTTCACAATGAGAAGCCAATATCAGAGTCATTTGTGATTCTTGAGTACATCGATGAGGCCTGGAAAGGCAACCCCATCTTGCCTGCTGAACCTTACCAGAGAGCCTTGGCTCGCTTCTGGTCCAAGTTCATAGATGAGAAGGTAATTTTAATGATTCCCTGCATAAAAATCACCTTTCATAACATCTAAAAATGTGTTATCTCTGAACCTGTTGCAATAGTCAATAATCAACTGTCAATCATATTTATGGTTAATCCACTTCATTTGTATATAGACTATACCTTAAATTATTGTTAATATTTTTACACTTTATTGAATCCTATAGGGTTTTGGTAGAATTGATATTATTGAAGGGTGTTTCATACCAAAAACATGATTGTGGTTTTAACCATGATTATAGGGTGACTTACATGATGGATGGCTATAAAGGGGAGATTAGATACTTTCTGAGACGCTGAGCATAGGGATGGCATTCATTGACAGTGTATCTCAGAAGGATGGCCAATTAATCCTGGAAACTATCCAAAAGTGTGGCTTGATAGACTTTAAGTGTAGTATTGGTCTTAAGAGAGAGAATCTTTTTAAAGAGATGCCAATAAAATCTTGAAAATAAGAACAAAAGTCTCTGCATAGGACACTCGATGGAAGTCGCCCTTAATTTCTCCATTTTTCAATGGATAAGTCCTAGGTTACACCATTATGGTAAAGATGTCTTTGATCACTTACCAAACTTGTATCCCCTTTTTGCCTAGCCTAGGCCAATGTGTGTGAGACAACCTGGCCAAAAGTAGAACACATATCCCCATAATTACATGAAGTGTCCCTTTCACCTGGCATCCACTTTTGACCACCAATTCCAAGGAGTGGCTTGGAACCCATGAACTAAAATTAGTACATATAGATTTCCCCAAGCTGAAACAAGGGGAACAAAAGGTCGTACATTTAGAATGGAGAGAAATACATGTTTTCTTAGTGATATGAACTCTCTATGTCTCAAACAAGCTTCATGACCCAACACCCACCTAACCCACCTTGAAACCCACATGAAACTAGACACCCACAACCAAGAAATAGATAACCAAGGCTATCTAAACACTAGTAAGACACACCCAGAACATAGAGTGACAACCAAAAGTAACTAAATACCTAAGAGTTTAGTCGTCGCCTAAGCATCCCGGTGTGCTAAGAGAGAAAGAGCACCTCAATCATCCCTCTATTAATTTTATTGGTGACTACATCTGTTCACCGCTAAAATCACCCCTGGATGGGTGGTTCCTGCCCCTCTTATTGTTCACATTTTCCTCTAAAGCTTACAATCCTAAAATCTTTAAGTTTGGGTTATTGTTAAATCTACTTTCTAAAAAGAGTATCAAAATAAAGAGGGAAAAAGGATATGTAGTGTGTATTTCTAACTAGTAGTTAGAATCTAACTGTAAATTATATATGGGAAGTACCAAAGTAGAAGTTGCCATGAAACCTTGCTTTTACACTAATTTTATTTATTTCTAAATAATTGAATCTATGTTCTGTTAGATTCCTGATTATGTTCAAACATAATTGTTAATAAGTAGTTTTAATTTGTGAAATCAGGTATGTAATGCTGCATGGAAAGCTGTTTTTACCGTTGATGAGAAAGAGCGTGAGAAGAATGTTAAAGAAACATATGAGGCTCTTCAATTTCTTGAGAATGAACTCAAAACCAAGTTCTTTGGAGGAGAGGAGTTTGGCTTTGTGGACATTGCTGCTGTTTTCATAGCGTTTTGGATCCCCCTATTTCACGAAGTAGGAGGGCTGCAGCTGTTCACCAATGAGAAATTTCCCAAGCTCTACAAATGGAGCCAAGAATTTCTCAGTCATCCAATTGTCAAAGAAAATCTGCCTCCTAGAGACCCTCTTTTTGCCTTCTTCAAAGCTCGCTATGAAAGCCTTGTTGCTTCAAACTAGATTGATATAGAGTGATAATCAGAATCTTTGAGAAAAATTGTATGAACTTCTTTTGTGTCATTGAGTTATTGTCAGAATTTCATTTCTAAAAAATGGTATATGTAACCTAGGAATTTTCCGTATCAAAGAAATCCTAGGATCTTGTTGACATTTTGCTATTTTAGTTAATAAAGGAAAATGGTATCTTTGTTCCCCAATCGTATAAATTTTGAAGTGGAAAGCATTTGTTTTCTATTGCTATGTATCCTTCAAAGTTCTTCACTCGTTATGGTAAAGAGACTTTAAGCAGCTACTGCCTTTCAATCATTGAGAATTTTTCCTCAGTATTTATAAAGTGCAAATTGTAGCTAAACTTATATAGTTTGGCTTTACCTCAAGCCCTGCATTTTAAAAATCTGATTAGGAACGCGACGACATATCTTCTTTGCAATGCACTAAGAAAATCAGAGCTGCAACATTAAAATGATTTTTAGATTTAAGTAAAGGAGATATTTTATCGATATGAGTTTTTGAAGACAAAATGGGAGGCTTTATTCGAGCTATGGATGTAGTGTACGATACTTTGGATTCTTTGACAAGCATTATGCCCCTTTGGATATACAACAATACAAAATGGTAATACAAGACACATTACATGTCATAGCCAATACTTTAATTGGATGATGTTAAAATGGTCCTTAGATCAAGATGGTCTTTGAATCTTGTCTATTGAATTTTTTATATAAAATTTTTTATATAATAAAATAACTATTGATGAATTTTTTTTATGGACAGGATTCAAGAACCATTTTAGTCCATAACTCATCAAAGATCATATTAGAACTTACCTACTTTAATTATACCTAATCCCTTTCATTAGACAATAAAAGATGCAACTCAACATAGGGCCCTACATAGTACATAGTGCCATGCCTGCTTTTCTATATTATTGTATCTTTTTTTTAATAATTTTGTTTACAAAAGGAACATTTTTACGTACAGGAAAGCTTTGCAAGCCAAGTGGTCTTACTTGATTTGAGCAGGATTACCTCCAATTGAATGATACCTATGATTTTGATCCAAAAAATAATTATATTTAAACATTTATGATATAACATCATAGTAGAAATATCCACACACGAACTAGTCATCATAATTTGATAAATAATCAATTATCAAACGAGTTGCATAGCAAAAATTTTGGTTTTTGATATTCTGCTATTTAGATAGTATTACTCTAACCAAAAGTTATTGGCCACTTTGAATTTCCCTTTTATCAAGCATAGTAGGCTATCGTGATAAAAAATATTTCAGTATACGAGGATAATTATGCTGACATAATCTCTTGCATCAATTTTCATGTATACCCAATCTTCTTGATAGGGAAGGTTTCTTCGTTTTCTTATAGATCCTTCTCATGGCTAATCTCTATTACGTCCAAATTCATTAATCATTTTATTAGTGTCTAATGGTAGTGCCGTATATATCAAACAGAATTAATCCGCGTCACCATTTTTCCTGTTTCTTTATTCTTCCACTTTTTCTCCACCATATGTAATTGACCCTATGTACGTTCAACATTGATTCATGCTCTATAAAAGCACATCAAGACCTTAGGAACCACATACCATAATCTTTTTCTTGAAAAAAGAAAAAAAAAACGGAAATAAAAGAGAAGAAAAGTTACTTCAAGCGAAGTTTTAGTTTATTTATACATAATTCAAGCCGACTTCTGTTATTTCTAATTTCTAAGATAATTACTAATAATAAGCACTTCAATTTGTGAAATCAGTGCTTGGCTGCTGCATGGAAAGCTGTTTTCACCCTTGATGAGAAAGAGCGTGAAAAGGGAATTGAAGAATCACAGGAGGCTCTGCAGTTTCTTGAGAATGAGCTCAAGGGCAAGTTCTTTGGTGGAGAGGAGTTTGGCTCTTGGACATTGCTGCAGTCTTCATAGTCTATTGGATCCCTATAGTTCAAGAAGTAGCGGGGCTGCAATTGCTCACCGGTGAGAAATTTCCCAAGCTCTACAAGTGGAGCCAAGAACTTGTCAATCATCCGGTTGTCAAAGAAACGTTGCCTCCTATAGAACCACTTTTTGCATTCTTTAAAGGTCGCTATGAAAGCCTGCTGCTTCAAAAGAGATGAATGGAGGGCGAGAAATGAACCACATTTTCTGTCATTGAATTATTTGTTGTTTGAGTTTCATGTCAAAGTCATGTATCCTAGGATTTCCCCAAGTCAAATAAAGCCTGGGATCTTGTTGATATTTGTTTTTGCTATGAGGACTATTATTTTTACATAAATACATACGCGATGCTAACAAATAAAGAGAGTATGAGAAGTAATACACGTATGGTGGGTCCACAAAATTCTTCACCTATTCCTCCTAGGTGTCTATCACTGTGTGGAGAATAATATGTCCAAATACTATATTCGTTTTGCAAATTCCATCTAATAAAAGAATTAATCCTTTTTTTGGCATCATATATATTTTGTAGTGGGAAGAATTTTCTTAAATCCTTAAAAGCTCCTACTCCTGATTGTAAAGAGACTAAAAGCAAGGTTTGAGCTCGGTATTTTTAATTTGTAGCTAATGGATAATTTATAGTTCTAAGGCCTTTGGTAGTGCTTTTTGAGAGATACTTGATGAGTTGGATTTAAATACTAATTCATCCCTTATATTTAGTGTTTTAGTCCTCTTTGTTGCATATTTGCGTTTCAATTGCATGAATTTTTGCCAGTTTGCCTCCTTTGCCAATTCTTGTACAAGCATGCATTTTTCCTCGATTTTGTGTTTTAATGAGTTCCAAGACTTCGAGATCATTATATATATTGTTTTTGGCTTATAGGAACCTTTGTTGGAGGGATTTAAGACTTAGAAATGATTGGAAACTCAATTTCAAGTTGCTGAAATTTTAGCTTGTACATACTGCAAAGATCAAGCCATAATTCTCTCATTTTAAATTCAAATGAATCAAATAATATGTTCATTTTGAAGCCAAGGAAAATATCTATAACTGTAGTGAAGATACCAAGAATAATTCGAAGGATTTGAGCCTCAAACAGGACTTGGAATTGAGTAGAACAACAAAAATCTATGTAATTATTGTAGTCTATTGCACTATAGCACAGATGCGCTATAGTGAACCTTGTAGCTAAAACACCACATGTATGTATTGACTATTATGCTATAACACAGCCTGTTGCACTATAGCACAACCAAAAAGTACAGAATAGCAAAATGGGTGCAATCTCTAGTTTTGGGCCACTTGGGCTTACTTTTGGAAAGTCAATGCACAGAAATTTATGTACTAATACCTAAGACTTTACATAATTAAGGAATTAGGCTCATTTTAAGAAAAGTAAATCTCTCTCTCTAGTTTTTAGGTCTCCATTCTCTCTAGTTTTTCTTAAATTTTCTTCTCTTTTCATCAAGGTTTGTAAAACCCATTTGTAGTTGCTATTTTGTAACCTCTATTACCATGGAGGAGTAGACTCAAGCTAGCTCAAGCAGTTTCCAAAGGGCTCCTAGGCTGTATCTTGAAACCTTATGCTCCATTTATGATATATGATATGTTTTCTTTAATTCCTTGTCTTCTTCTTTTATTTATAGCTTACATTGAATGGTATTGACATGCTGGCCTTGAATGAGATCATTAATTAGGTTTTTATTAATTAGTTAATTAGTAGAGATTCAATTAACTAAGGAATTAGAGTTCGCTTTGGGTTCAAATCTAAGATAATGCAATTAAGACTAAAAATCAATATAGGTTAATTAGAGTTGAGGTTTCAATTTCCTAATTAATTTATGTTGGTTGACCAACTAGAGGTCTCTAGCTAGAATTATGGGGTTATTGGTAGAGATATCTCTAGTAGTTCAATTAGCCACATATACAGTATTTGATTAATTGTGTGTTAATGATCAATCAATCTTGTGCCTAAGGAACTTCTTGAGTTAATGCCTTAATCACGTATAGTTTCTTATTTTAGTTTTTAATCATTGCATGAAACACAAAATCCCCTTCTTGCTAATCAAATAATATTAACATCTATGTGGGAGGACTCGAGTTGTACTACTTTGCTACAATTTTTAGTGCAACCAATTATTATGATTTGGATGAATTGCGACATTCACTGCCAGTGCTCCTGCTTATGAAATGCATAAGTTAATTTTTTCTATTTGGTAAATAAAAAAATTATGGTGCTTTTACTCCTGACTTTTAAATGTCGGTGGTGCTCTTGAAGGCCCTTATGGAATGTTTTTTGAGTTGGCTTATGCTTAAGGGTGGGAACAAGCCAAGCTAGGCTATACCCTAAATAGGCCAAGCCTACATAATAAACACTTGGCCTAAGCCTAGCATGCTACTATCAAAGGCCTCCTTTTTAGTTTGGCCTGGCTTGCTTGAGAGGCTTGGCGTACAACTTGCTTCCAAAGCCTGTTTTCAACAAAAAAAAATAGACCAAGGCCTTCATCTAGGCCTAAATAAGCATAGGCCTTTAAACATGCATTAAATAGGCCTTAAAAGTACTGTCACATTACCACCGAAAATTTGATAGAATAGAGAAATTAAATGATAAAAATGCCAATGTTTTCATCTAAACTATGCTATCACAATATTTGCAAGCTATTTATCAAGTTGCATTAGATGCCACTACAAATCTAATATGCTAATGTCATCATAGCTCACAAGTCCACAATAAGAAGTGGAATTTAATATCCAAACCCAAATCCACAATATAATAATATAACAAATATAAGAAATAAATGCAACAAAGAAAATTCAACAATAATAATCCAGCAATATTGCATCACCGCAAAGTGCAACCACCAAATGAACCAACGAAGCATCAAATCTTTAAAATGATCTCCTCTTCTTGTTCAAGTGCAAGTACCTTCAAAAGAAGAAATTACTTATATTATTAGATCATGACATAATTTAACAACTATAAGAAAAAATAACATTGCAATATATAAAATTCATACTTTCTGCTTTTTCTTCAAATTATTCTTATTGCAAAGCCAATACTTGCCATAAATGAGTGATGTGATAGATTCTTCATTCAATCTAGAATCAATTACTTTCCCTTCAGCATGAAATGTGGACTCTAATGTAATTGTTGAGATTAGAATAGCTAGATTGTCAGTGGCCATCCTTACTAAAATTTTATTTTTCAAGCTATTATTTTTCCACCATTCCAAAGCATTGAAGATGTTAGCATTAGCATCGAGAATATAAAAGTCCTCTCAAGATAAACTTCTAACTCAAATTTCATTGGGTGCTTTTCACAATCAATACTCATAATTTGGTCAAAATTATGCCACTATTATCAACTTCACCAGTAGCACTACCAAATTTTTCTTCCTTGCTCAATTTAACGTAGTCATCATATAGTATCTCCAATGAAGTCATCACCATATCCACATTCTCTTTAGCCACATGATCAGGTTTATATATCAAAGGAAAATAATAATTAACAACATGAATTTTGCACCTAGGATCCAAAACACTTGCAATGGCCATAAGTAGATTGCATTCCCCTCCATATTTGTCAAATTTTGCTTTCATTGATGCTGCCATTTCTCTCATCGAGTAGTCTTCATCGTCTACAACTTTATTAATCACTTGCTTCACCTTCCAAACTGTAGGAAGATACAAATTGCCAATTGGATATATAGTCACAGCTTGATATGACATGAGTGGCTAGATTGAAGACCTCTAAGAGTTGACAAACCTTCTCAACTTCTCTCTAATCCTCTTAAATTGGTTCATAGGTATAATGTGGCTCTCTTTCCTTATAAGCTAGAAAGACAATCTTAAATTTCAAGGCAATAGCTAGCATCAATTGTAAGTAGAATTGCATATTGTCAGACAGTCAATGCTGAGCTTTCTTTCTTTCAAGTTTTTTTTGCTCAACTATATCGCAAAAAGCCTTCACTTTGAATCATTGTAATTAATGTACTTGACACTCTCTCAAATATTCTGAATGATATCTTTAATCCTACTTAGGCCATCCTAGACCAACAAATTCAGAATATGTGCACAGCAGCTAACATGAAACAATTGACCACCACAGACTAACTTATTATTAAGTGATAAGTTATCCATAAGATTTCTCAAGCATGAGTCATTGTAGGAAGCATTGTCAACAGACATAGAAAACACCTTATTTTCAATCCTCCAAGCTTTAAGACACTTGAAAAGAGCATCCACCACATCAATTCCACATCTATAAGTAGGCACTTTAACAAATCTTAAGACCTTTTTTTGAAGATTCCACAACATATCAACAAAAATGACTAGTGATAACCATGTATTCAGTTACTTGGTGACTTGATTTCCACATAAGTTTTTCTTCTTTGCCTCATATATTGCTAAACAATCATTCCTAATTGTTATACGAGACACTTTGCTAAATTTAGCATTCACATATTGAAAACCCCACATCTAAACTTCATCCTCAACAATACTAAAAGCATACTCATGCACCATGATTGCAATAGCAGTGATATCTCTCATCTTTTCATTTGAATACCTAATACCAGGTGATACAAAATGATTGACTACCAAGTTGGAAGGTTGAAATGGAATGGTGGGCTGCTTCTCATGTGAGGCCATGTGTAACCACATTTGCAAGCAATGCTCAACATGTCTTCTCATATAGCTAGTGCTAGCTCCCTTCCTTGTGCAAGCAAAATGCCCTTTATAGTACTTGTAAGCAGCTTTTGTCACTCCTTCAAAAATTTTAGTCTCAACAAAATCATTCTAAATAGGTGATGTCTTCTACCTTTTTTCTTAATAACACATTTCTCCTCATTTTGATCTTTACTTCCTTCACTATGACCTCAAGTTGACTTGAATTTGTCGGTGCTCATGCATTGACTTCACTAGGGGGATGAGTATTAAATTACATTGTCTCATTACCCTCGAGTGGAGAAGACATTAACTTAACATGTAACATAAAAAGATATTAAATACAAAGTAAGATTCAAGAATATAAATATGAAGTATTTTAACTGCGTAATGAAACCAGAAATCAAAATCATATAAATCTACACACTGAAAACACAAAACAAACAAATTTTAATCAAAATAAAAAAATAAACAATTAAACAATGTATTTTAACATGGACATGCTAACTTAATCAATGTTGTGAGATATACAAAGCATATTGTTTCATACAATTGTCTCTAACTTTCTTTTCCAATCTATATAGAAAAGAATAGGATGCCATTCATTTTCAATTTATTGGTCACATCATTGCAATATTCAAGCTGCTTGAAAATACAAAAAATGTTTCCTTTTAATTTAGGGACCATCATTTGTTCTCACAAAGCTTAGGAGAAATAAGCATTATGCATAATTAGGAACTTCACAAACCCATAAATATAGTCATGCATTAAACATCTAAATATGTAAAATAATAAACCAATAACAATATCAGAAACGTAAAGCACACTCACAAGTCAAAACCAAAAGGATCTAATTGATTAAAAAAGAAATCCAAAAACAACACTTTCTAAACAATAAAGCTTCACGAATGTGAGGAAAATTCGAAAAAGAAGACATAGGGGAACTTACATGGGCTAGCCTTGCTCGAAGCATCAAACTTATGCTGCCAGATTATGTGTGGTGGAGGACATTAGGTCTACAACCATGGTTTCGATAATACAATGGTGGGTGTGTAGTGGCGACAGCACTGTGCAATGGTCGGTGGTAGACGTGAGCATGGTGGCAGATGTGTGTGCGGCAGAGTGTATGAGCACGATGGTGAACGACCTCGTTGTGGACATGAGCATAGTGTGGTGTTCTTCCCTGCGCCGTTGAGATAAAGGCTGAGAAGAAAGAGATCGCATTTCTAGGCTTTTTGACTTAGTGGTTTGTTATATGTTATACTATATTTAACCTACAAATATATTAGTTATGTAGCTTAAAACACAACAAGTCAGGTTGGCTCAATGGTAATTGTCAGGGTCCTCCAGGTACATGCTAAAAGACCTGGGTTTGAATCTCACATCACATAATTTAAAATTTTGCATTAAAATTACACATATATATAAACAAGCTTGCCTTGTAAGCCTAATAGGCTTAGTAAAAGGCCCAGGCTTGGCCTCCTTAAATAAATAGGCTTCTGGAAAGACCTAAACTTGGCTTAAATTTTAAAAAGGTCAGGTTGAAAGTAGGTGTCACAATCCATCTCAGACAATGATCGGCACATAAAGGACAAGTCCCCTAGCAAGTCTTTACCATACAATTTTCACTAAAATTGGACAAATTCCTCTTTATATTTATGATAATTCCCAAATACGAGTTCTTTACCTATACAAATAAATAATCACACTCATGCATCGGGGATCCAAGCATTCTCGGAATGTACCCCTCAACACACAACATAATTAATTATCAAGACATATTCAATTAGATAAGTACACACATATAAATATCCTTTCAAACAACTTAAATCCAAATACATAGTTTCATCTCTTTATAAATCCAACAATTTCAATACACATAACTACAACACAAACATCATCATAATCCAGCAAGGTTCGAGCCCTGCCTGTGGTGCCATGGAGCTACATCATTCTAAGAGTACATTAATAATCTAAAATTTCATAGTGTCCTTATTCTGGAGGGCTCACCAGAGGAGTTAATGATCAAAGCTGAGAAGCGAGAGGATCAACTCCCAAGTCCGCACCTGTATTTGAAAAAAGAGAGAAACAATAGGGTGAGTTTACACAATCAGTAAGAGACGAGACACCTCTAACCCACATGAGTTAATGTACAAGAACGATTAATAAATCTCAACATGGAATGAAATTTAACTTTATTTAAAAACCATAGGAACTGTCTAACACAAGATAATCCGTCAGGATAACACTTAAGTGGCCCTTCCTTCATGTGATTCTATAATCCATCGCACATCACTCCTTAAGTGGTTGTGTAAATAATAATCCAAAGTGCACCAGGGCTAACATCTACTATCAAGGCAGATACTGTTATAGATCTTCCTGAACCCTTTCCTTAACCATCATGCAAAACATATTCAATAAATTCTCACAATACTAATCATTGACTCATGTGCAAGATCTTATAATTAATTGTATTAACGAAAAAATACTTGAACGTCATAGTTTAAAATAGAAATCAAGTCAAAGGTGTTTTATCTACTCACAATACACAAGCCCAAAAAGGAGGATCTCAATTTTCTTGAGCCACGGAGCTAGGGAAGCATTCCTTGGGACAATTTAACACCACATCCATGGCAAATTAACTGAATATTAGTCATTAATACAAAAGATTAACACCAATTACTCTAAGACTTAAAAATTCCCAATTTTCTAACCTAGAGTTTAGAAGGAACTCCTAATCTATGCAAAAATTGAAATTTCTACAAAAAGAATTAGGAAAGATGTTAAGAGTTACCCTTAGGAAGTAAATGAGGATGAGAATGAGGTGGATTCCGCAATTTTTCCTTCTCCAAACTCTAAGCTCAACAATGGTGGAGGTAGAGACAGTAGGAAGAGGATTTGATAATGATTTGAGATAATAGAGAGTGTTTAATGTGTGTTTGGAGTAGATTTTCGTGAAAAGATTTAATATATAGAGGTAAAGAGAGAGAAAGAAATAGCAAAAATGAAGAGACAAAAAATATCCCATATATATATATATATAGCCCTATCATAATCGATTACACGTATTGGTAATCAATTACCACAAGCCCAGTCCATGTAATCTATTACAAAAATGAACAATTTGATCCGTGGGCACATAGAGAGACTTGTAATCGATTATAAACCCTAAGGTAATCGATTAAAAACCTCAAAACTTGTTTTCCTCATTTTTGGAGTCCCTTTTTAAGACCAAGGTATGTCACACACATATTTACAAAGTTAATGTCTCTTTTAACTTTACTCTCCACTAACTTTAAAACATAAATATAAAAAAGAGAATATCCCCCCTTGGATTTAATAAAAATATCAAATAAATCAAAATCCTTGAGAATCAAAATTCAACTTTTGGATTTTAGTACAATTTTATGAAAATTTGCATTTTTATAAACTCTTGGGTTAAAACCAAAGAGGTTACCCACCTTCTAAAATTCGTTAAAAATCACTTTTTAACTCATTGATGCCTAGGGAACTATTACTGAGACTTTTGATATTATAAAAATGTCTTGATCCTATAACCCTTCAAGAAGGCATAGGATTCAAACTTAGAATTTTTCAGGATACAATGTATTGACAGACAGTTGCAACTCACACTAGGATATTACAGTAGGCAGGCCACCTGGCCTATTCCTATCCCTACTTATTCTCTTTAATGATAGTAAAAGCAGAAATTGGTTTGTTTAATATTTATATCCATTATAGTTATTTTATATTTTGATAGTAATTTTACCAAATATCAATCTTATGGCTTCTACTTATTAGAAATATCTTTTATATGATTTTATCAAATAATACTATTATAACTTTTTAAGAGCAACTTTTAGAAAGTCTAGAAAGCTCAGCAACTTTAAAAAAACTATAGCAATATCATACGAAGCCTAAAAATAACATTTATTTGCATCGCATAAGTTTAGTGTAGTAAGAAGTAACTATGAGGATATCATATCCACGGAATTAGTAAACTAAAATCTATTATTTACCTACATTATTTAAAAAAATTAGAATTAAAATTAAAAACTAAATTGAATAATGCAATTTAAAATTGAGCAAAAGTAATTATGAACTGGGTTTAGGACTTCAAATCCACCACCAACCTCTAATAATGAAATATTAAATTGAGTAGTGAATTTACTAGTTTTATGTTATGACATAGGCCACAAGCTTTGGTTCGCAAATAAAAATTAATTTACAATCCAATTGTTGAAAAAAACTCATCTATTGTAACATAAACTAGTCAAATTTTAGCATAAATCATTTACCTAAGTATGAATCGTTAAGCCCTTAAATAAAGAATACCAAAAATACTATTGCACATAAGCTTACAAGATTCAGGCATGTAAAATGTTATCAATTTCAGCTTATTAATGAATTCCATAGGGAAAATGCTAAAGAGCCAGAATTATTACCTAAATTTATTTGCCAGAATAATGTGGCGTACATGTTAATCCTTTTATAGATAAATCAGTCATACCACTTTATTCTATCTAATAATCACCTTTGTTTTATGCCAAAAATTTTAGCAATTTTTCCGAGCTATGTAGCATTACTCATTCCATAATAATAATAACAACAATTAATAAGTTAGATTTAAACCTACGCATTGCACAAGGCTCTAAAATGAATATATATATATATATATATATATATATATATATATTTCTAGAAAAGAGAGATAAATAATATTAATTGTATTAATATGGAAATGATTTGTTGTCTTGATAATTCGAAGTCAAATAATTATGTAATGCAAGGAAAATATTCTTTATTTAAGATTAACTGATAGTATGGTATTATAAGTTAAACAAAGGTACATATATATCTTTTATGGTCATTTTGAATGTAGTGAAACTGTATAGATATATGATATTGAAATAAGCTTCATCTTTTCGATACCATTTTTGTCATTACCCTTTTTTACTCTCATTTTTTCACAATTGTATTACCTTTTTTTTTGCGTTGGGTTGCATATAGGTTATGTTTATTTAGAGCTGTTTTTCCTAAGGCTTCTAATTAAAACTGACTTTTCATAAAATGATTATGTGCGCTTTCTTCTCATTGATGCCTTCTTATTCCTTTATAAATGCCCTCTTCATATGAAGATGTTGTATCTTGCATTTGTTTGTGATACTTTTTCCTTGACATTTGTATATATGGATATAGACTCCTAATTTGATAATATCCCTATTGGTGAATGTTGTTCCCTAATTATGGAATAAATGATAGAGCTAAAATTTGTTCACTTTATGTGAATACAATTATATGCTTCTCATTTGTTTTTCTTTGACTTTGTTGTTCTAGAAGAACAATGAAGTGAATTCTATTTGAAGGTTGGTTACCTATTTGATTTCTTTAAAAGGGGTTAGGGTTCGAAGATGCTTGCGACAAAAGTCTTAATGGCAATGTAGTTGTTTCAAAGTTGTGTTTGCTCATCTTTATTTTGAGTAAGTGTGTGACAACAAAAGTTTTGTAGTATTGATGGTATATCAGAGTTAATTCACGTGACGCTTCTTATTGTTTAATTTTGCAATTCTATTGGTTCATGACTTTTTGTAGACTTTTTTTTTTTTTTTGGTCATATTAGATGGTGAGACCATTAAAAAGGTAATAGGGATATAAGGAAATACATGAAACAATTAATTAATTATTGGTGATAGGTTGATATTTTTGTAAAAGTATCTTTTTAATATTTAAAATAAATATTTAATTGTGTCTTCTTCTTGGTTATTGAAGAATTATTAGAAATTAGAATTTAAAAATTGATAACTTTTGAATAATTTTAAATAAAGAATTAAATGTATATAACTAACTTAAAATATATATAACAAATTGAAAGGTCAAATAAAGAAAAATGAATAGAGATTAAGAAATCAGATTATATACATTAAATTAATTTTAATAAACAAAAATGTACTTTTATTTATATATTTTATATTATGGAGTTCAATTTCCAAATTTTTCTTGTATATAAATAGGCTTTCGAACCAAATTCTGCTTTCACATACTCGTGACTCCATCAAATTTTTCATAAATCAATTCTGCCAGAGTCGGATAGAGTCACTTAATCAACTATAATAGACTCAAGCCCAAGGGAAAGTTTAACCCAAAAAACCAGCCTATTAAGTAGAAGAGTCTCTAGACTTAAGTACCACAATTTGTAAGCATGGCTCGCCGATGTAGGACTTGTAATATTGTCATTCCAATTTAAAGGCCAATAACTACGGCAGCCCACTCTAGGTTGTCTATAACGAGCTGCTTCACT
This sequence comes from Pterocarpus santalinus, assembly GCA_031439595.1. NCBI lineage: Eukaryota > Viridiplantae > Streptophyta > Magnoliopsida > Fabales > Fabaceae > Pterocarpus > Pterocarpus santalinus. Next base: position 22,624,008 of record CM062532.1, on the reverse strand, counting down.
CTAGCATTTCTAGGTAGCCTTTTTCCTAGGTCGGTTGCTTTGTATGTTAGCCTCTCAATGAAAGCATCAATATTATAAACTCAAGCCTAAGGGAAAGCCAAACCCAAAAGACTTATCTCATTACTAGAAATTTCCGATTTAGTGACATGTTTTAGTGACAAATATTTTTCGCCTCTGATTAGTGACGAAAAGACTAGTTAGAGATGAAATGGTTAATTCTGTAATTAGTGACAACCTTAGCGACGAAAATATTTCATCTCTAAATTATTTCGTCACAAATTTTGTTGCCAATTAATCAACTGAAAAAATTGTAAAATGTCAAAATTGTTTAGCGACTAAAATAGCAACAACATCGATCCTCTCAATCATAATCTGTCTCTAAATTCATCGCTAAATAATCAATGCATATTTTTTTGAAAGTCAAAATATATTAGTGATGAAAAATGTCCATTTCTAAATTCGGAGACGAATTATTTTTGTTGCTAATATTGACAAAATTAGCTACTTATAGACAAAATAATTAATTTTATAATTAGAGATGACTTTAGCGACCAAAATATTTCATCTATATTTAATTTCATTTTTAGTCAAAATCATTTAGCGATGAAAACAACAACAAAAGTTTTCCTCTAAATTGTAATCTGTCTCTGAACTTGTCGCTAAAGGCCCCTTCGAAGTACATAAAACATGATGGTATATATTAGACTTGTTAAGGTTTTTTTTTTTTTAAAAGTGCCTATCAAGATCTTAATACTATTTAATATTTAGTAAGACATTATATGCCCGTTTGGATAAGCTTTTAAAAAAAGTACTTTTTTATAATCAAAAGTAGAAGTAGAAATAGAAAATTATTTTGTATTTTGATGTAACTATGGAAGTACCTTTTATCAAAATTAGAAGTTATTAAGCTCTTTGGATATAACAATGATAAAAGTACTCTTTTCTTGCAAAATTACAATTAAGGACATAAGAAATCACTTTTCAAGAATATCAATTATTTAATTTTTTTATATCCTTTATTTTTCAATTAAAAATAACTTAATTATATATATAACCAATAAAATTAATTAAATATTTCACATAAAAAATTAATTAAATATTTTATTTTTATTTTCCACTTAAAAATAACTTAGTTAAATATGTAAACTATAAAATTAATTGTTGGTAACATTGGCTAAGTTACTCTTAAGAATTACTTTAGCTACGGTTAATTGTGGCTAAGTCACTTCTAAGAATTATCTTTAGCTATGGTTAACCATGGCTAAGTTATTTCTAAGAACTACCTTTACCTACAGATGATTGTGGCTAAGTTGAAAATGAAATTACGTGAGAATTACCTTTAGCTACGGGTAATCGTTGCTAAGTTGCTTTTAAAATTATATTTTTACCTATCGTGAAAATGAAATTATATAATAAAAAATTAGATAAATATGTTGATTTTTATTTTTTTTAAGCATAAAAATTATGCAAGACCAAAGTTTAGGACCTTCCGTCGAAGAGAAGATCCCAATTTTAACCAATTTAATTTTTGATAAATATGACACATTTTATTTTATTGATATTTTGAAGACTTATTTTAGTTCCTAAATGAAGGTGGAAATGACTTATATTACTAATGATGGTAAGTGATTGACAGTGGAGTGGCAAAGAAAAGCATTCAATTTTTTTCTTCTTGTTGGTTTATGTTCAAAGGAACTGAGAGAGATAGAGAGAGAGAGTATCAATGAGATGAGAGAAGAAAGAAAGTAGCGAGGGTATTTTTTGTCATTTTAAAAAAAGCCAAGGAAGTCGTCAGTTTCAATACCTATATTAGAACAATTAATTACAATTATTTTCAAATCGTATATTTTCATTATATATAATTAAGTTTAATTAAATATAATGCATCACTAAATATTCTTTATTTATGATTTTAAATATTTATATTATTCTAAATATTTATTTTATATCAAATATTATTTTATAAAAATCATTTATTTATTATTAAATGTTTTTATTTAAATAATTTTTATATAAATAATATTTTAGTTATTACATTTTATTTAAGTACTAATTTTATTTTAATAAAATACAAAAAACAAAGAATATAATCTAAGCAGTCAATGCGTTTATTATATTTATTTGATAAGTGTTTTTTTTGAAATAAAACCTAAAAAAAATTAAATAGTTAAAGAAGAAGCAGATACATACTTGGACATTTTAGGGATAACAAAACTTGGACGTTAAATATAGTTAAAAGAGGGAAATCCCCATTATTATAAAAGACGATACATATTATGGGAGTTGTTATTGTCACTTCTTTTTATTTATTATCTTTCCTACTTAACAAATCTACTTATCAATTTCTCTAAAATAGCATTCCTTATTATTCATAATTAAATTAATAATTTTTCAAGTGCCAAAAAAGAAAGAATTTTTCATTGTTAAATAATTAATAAAAATATTCAACTTCACAATTTTTTATAAAATATATTAGATTAAATTTTTTAAGTAAAAAGAAGTATTATTCCTCTCCAAATATTATTTCTCTCCAAATTTTTTAGTATTTATCAAATTAAGTGTTATTCCTCTCCAAATAAGGAGTAATTAAACGATCAAATATTATTATGTTTTTTTTATATACAAATCATAACCTTTATTATTAATTTAAAGCAAAAATTCCTGATTTCAATATTAAAAGTAATCTCAAACCTAAGTCTCAATTTGGTTATTTTGCCATTATTTGCGGTATATTATTTAACAAATTTATTACCACATAATTACTTAATAATTTCATGCATGGCTGTAATTTGCATTTTTTGACTTACAAAATATTTTTAACTAACATAATTTTGTAAGTTCTAAATACATTGCTATTTTTTTTATATATCTTTTATATACTTTACAAATCAATAAACCCATAATACTCTCTCTTGTATTAATATTTAATTTAATTCATAAGACAGTAGAAATTATAAAAAAATATTTATTTTATCAGCTATTTCATTAAACATAAATAAATTTTAAATTATAAATATATTTATTTAATATTATTAGATTTATTTTAACTATCTTTTAATATTATTCATATATTATTTATATTATTTTGGGTCGTTGCTTTTACATTAAATATTTATTACTTTCATTATTCTTGCCGTTTCAAAGTTCTTATTGCTGCAAATATGTGTTGCCACGTCGTTATTTATATATATTATTTTTTATTAATATTAGTCATTGGTTGCGCTGCATGCTGGATCCTTCCAACTTCTTCATATTATCCTGCGCAGTGTCCAGTTTGGACATTTCAATAAGGCTTTATTTTAATTGCTTAAATCAATATCCCATTATCGGTTCTCCACCCATGGTCTAAAAGTGTGTATTATCACATAACATTTACCACCCTCTCTTTTCTTTTTGGTTCCGTCTAACAATCGTCAGAACCTTCCAAATGTTCACCTTCCCAAAAATTAGAAACCCTAAGTATCTGGTCACTCTCTTCTCGCAAACGCCACTTCAGGTTCCTCTGCTCATGTACGCCATTGACATCTAAAACCTGCAAGTTTTCTTCCTATCTTCTATTTTATTCCCTTATGATATTTTATTTTTATTGTCTAATGCTTGCTTTGCCCCACTTTTCTTTGTGCGTACTCATGTTTATATTTTAATTCATTCTTCTAGTCCATGTGGGGTCATTAAAACCACAAAAAAAAGTTTCATAATGGGTTGGATGTTTACTTCTTATTCAGCTCTAGAGGATGATGGAAAAAGAAATTTGCATTGGAGCCACTTCTTAATAGGCCATGACATCAACAAAAGGGTAGGTACTTCATGAATGCCAAATCTTGTTTTATTCTTCTTTTCCTTTTATTTTCGGTTTTAGAATAGAAATAAGTTCCATGCCATTTCAATATTGCTGCCAAAATTTTATATTGAAAATTAACATAGGAACACATCACTTTTAACAATTAAGAAATGTGTGATAGAGTACTGCTCCCTAAGATTAATATATTATTAATCTAAATTTTTTATTCACAAGTTGATAATACAGCTTACATGTTTCTTCAATATTAAATTATTGCAAAGGCTATAATGCTCACTGCTTACAATTATCATGAGCTTGCAATTCAATGGTCCTAGCGTCTAATGTACAAATGGGCATAAGTGCATAGAAAGGGTGAAGAACTTAACATTTGTGTCAAACCCAACTTTTTAAATTATTATTTTATAACTTATCTAAAATTCTTGACTTGTTTGGTATGAAATTTTGTTTCAACTTTCAAGATAATTGCTATTGGTAGTAGAATTGCTTTTTAAGTTGAGACCTTGTCAACATGTTGTGTTTGCTATCTTTGATTGTATCTCTAGGTCGAGGATAAATAGTAGTTCAAATATTTTGTAGAGCAATAAATAATTTCAATATTTGTATTAGTTGAGTTTATACATTGTTTTATGTTCATGAGCTTATACATATTATTTGGGACTTCAGATTGCAACCTATTTTATGGAAACTAACGTAAGGATATGTCCTATATTTGATGAATTTTTTTCCTCTCTTTTGATCTTTTGATTATTTAGGCTTATTTCACACAATTTCACAAAAAAGGGAATCGCTTACTCTTTGACTCCTTCCTTTCTCAAGTTGCTTAAGTCTTATTGGATGAGAGATTCCCTAGACTTAAGTACCATACTTTGTAAGCATTACTCCTCGATGTAAAACTTGTAATATTGCCAAATTGTTATAACTCAAGTCCAAGAAGAGAGTCCAACCCAAAAAACTAGTCTATTAGGTGGGAAAGTACCTAAACTAAAGTACCATACTTTGTTGGCATAGCTCTCCAATGTGAAACTTGTAACATTACCTCCCCCATTTAAAGGCTGACGACCATAGCGGCCTACTCTAGATTGCTCATTTTGAGTGGCTTCAGTCTGGCCTTTCTATGTAGCCCTTTCCATAGCCAAAATTCTCAATAAAAACACCAATTGTTATGATTTAAGTCCATGAAGGGAGTTCAACCCAAAAGGCTAGTCTATTCGGTGGGAGAGTCCCTAAACTAAAGCACCATACTTACATGGTATGACTCCCTAATGTGGGACTTGTAACGCTGCCATCCCCATTTAATGGTCGACGACCATAGCTGCCCACTCCAAACTACACACTTTGAGCAGCTTGACTCTAGCCATTTTAAGTAGCCCTTTTACGGGTTGTTCCTTTCCTAGGTTGCTCCTTCCATATATTGCTCCCTCAATAAAAACATTAATGTTATGGATTCAAGTTCAAGAAAGAGCTTAACTCAAAAGAGTAGCCTATTGAGTGGAAAACCCTTAAACTTAAATACCATACTTGGATGGTATGACTCCTTGATATAGGACTTGTAACATTGCCACCTCTATTTAGAGGCTAACGACCATGGTGGTCCACTCTAGGTTGCCTACTTCAAGCGGTTTCACTTTGAATTTTTTTAGGTAGCCCTTTCTTGGGTCACTCCTTTCCTTGGTCTTCCCCTCCATGTGTTGATCTTTTAATGAAAGCAAAAATATTATGGACTCAAACCTAAAAGAGAGCCTAACCCAAAAGACTAGCCTATTGGATGGTAGAGCCTCTACATTTGGATGGCATGACTCTCCGATCGAGGACTTGTAACACTGGCGAAGCTCTTCTTTTCAAGTTTTAATGCATCTCCATATCTATTACTCGAACTCGAGACCTCTAATTAAACTAGAACATCCTTTATTAATTAACCTATGCGTTTGTTGGTAAATAAGTAATTCTTTAAAATAACATTTGAATGAGCTTTAAAAAAATAAAATTAACAACTCTAATAATAAATTTGTCCAAATTGAACAATTCCATATGGAACTAAAATTAGTTTTTGATTTATTTTTTTTAATTTAAGCCACCATGTTTTATCATATTAGTGGAAGGATGTATCGAACTCATTTTATCAGTATAAAGGCTATGATGATGTCATCCTAAGAGTTTATGGATTTTTTTAATAAAAAATTGAGTGTACGGAACTACACATAATTATAATTGGAATCTTTTACAATGCTTCATGGAGCATTAATGCTCCAAATTTTTCTTCTCTTAGCGATATACCATAGAATTTTCTCCTAAAAGTCCATCAATGCACCTCCAACTGCTTACCCAAAATTTCTTGCTGGTCACCCCCTCCTCCTTACAGTCAGTGGTTTTGAAGGCACCACCATTTCCGTTTAGCAGCTACCATTATTATTTGCCTAACAGCCATTACTTCCACCCAATAGCCAAGCATTCTTCCACCAAGCCCCTTTATTCGCAACATTGAAATTGGTGCTTGTGGAGGTAGGGGTTGAAACCGGAAGTCAATAGTGGGGAGGGACTTGTGGTGGACGCCAGTTGCACATGCGGCAACTACAACGAGTAACGGATGGAAGAGGCGGTGGGGTGGGTGATGAGGGAAGAGGTGGTGGTGTTGAATATTGAGATTGAGAGAGGTGGGATAACTATAACGAATTGGCGGCAAAAATTTCTTATGGTGGGTAAGATTTATTTGAATAAATCTAATTCATTTGTATTATTTTAATTAATATATGATGGTTGTAAATATTTGGTACATTATAATGTATAGTGATCCATGGATTAATGTAAACACTTCCATTATAATTCTCCGTATCTTTAGTTGTTTAGGTAGCAATAATCTAAAATATTTTTAGTGACTTCTCTTTTTCCTTTTTTTAATCAACGGACAGTTAAGTGAACACAAGACGACGCCAGGATGAAAGATGGACTAATTCGTCAATTCCTGTGAGATGTAACATGATAACCAAAAAAGTCTAGATTGTCCCACAATTATATTGCTGATGTAATATCTGACATCACTTCTGGGCCTGTAGCGTATTAGAACCTTTTGATATATAGAGTAGTATTTAATATTGAGGAAACAATGTTCTAATATTTTTAAGTTAATATTAATCTAATTTTGTAAAGATTTTTGATATTATTTTAATTATATTTTGAAGTTAATAATAATTTAATCTTTAAAAAAATCTGATATTAATTTAATTTTAATATTTTAAAATTTAATATTAATTTAATTATAGTATTTTAAGTTTTGATATTAATTCAACTATAAAAAAATTTAGAATTAAATTGATAACAAATATAAAATATTAAGATTAAATTAATATAAAAAATATTTGAGAACTAGATTAGCGTAAACTTTAAAATATTAAAAAAAAAATATTTACTCTTTAATATTTAATAACAGAGGTGCTTCATTTTCTTTTTCTGGATAATGCTCATGTCCCATCTAATAACACATCCATATGCATCAATTATCTATTAATGTAAAATGGCTGTGCCATCTGCCTCAAATGGAAGTAATGCGCGGCGTTGCTTTTTATGTTCTTTTATTTTTTCCATTCAACTTTTTCTGCGCCACAAGATTCCCATTTGATAACATGTAGGTTGGAAGTCAATCTTCCGGGCACAAAACACACAAGTTCTTTGAAGCGTTTGATATATTATTTATTAAAATTATTAATAATATAAATTATTATTTAAAAAAGTTATTATTTTTAAATTATTGATAATATTAAATATATTATTTACTATATATAAATAATTTAAATAATAATTAATATTATTTTATTTAATATATTAAAAAAATTATTAGATAATATATAATAATAATAATAATAATAATAATGACAATAATAATAAATAGTTAATAATATTAATTATTAGTCATAATAATAATTAATAATTAATAAGAATAAAAAATTTAATTATTAATTATGATTATAATAGTTAATTTTATTAAAATTGTTATTAAAAATAATTGATATTATTAATAATTATTATTAAATAATAATTAATTATTATATAATTAATATTTAATTATAATAATAATTAATCATGTTAATATAATTATTATGAATAATTAATCATGATGATAATTATTATTATTATTATTATAGGGAGATTGTCATATTGGTAGTGATCTATATTATCATCTTTTAAAATGGAAATTCATATTATTATATTGATAATAATTTACATTACCTTAAAAATATGAATTGCTAGTAATATTATCTAACTAAATAAAATAATTTTATAAATTTAGATAATTTAATCAAATATTATTAATAATTAAGATAAATTATGTAATAACAAATGCTACCTTAGGAATCACAAACCAAAATTAAGTACTTACCTTGCTTAGTTGTTTTAAATCCAGCTTATTTGAAGTGCTGAAATCAATGGCTGCAAGTCAGGAAGCGGTGAAGCTTTTGGGGGTTGTAGGAAGCCCAGTCGTTTGCAGGGTGCAGATTGCTCTGAAGTTGAAGGGAGTTCAATACGAATTTCTAAAACAAGATTTGCGGAACAAGAGCGACTTGCTCCTCAAATACAACCCAATTTACAAGCAGGTTCCTGTGCTTGTTCACAATGAGAAGCCAATATTAGAGTCCCTTCTGATTTTTGAGTACATCGATGAGGCCTGGAAAGGCAACCCCATCTTGCCTGTTGAACCTTACCAAAGAGCCTTGGCTCGCTTTTGGTCCAAGTTCATAGATGACAAGGTAACTTAGGTATTCTCTGCACAGAAATCACCTTTCACAACGTCTAAAAATTTGTTATCTCTGAATATGTTACAGTTGTCAATAATCAACTGTCAATCATATTTATGGTTATCGTTAATATTTTTACACTTTATTGAATCTTATAGGGTTTTGGTAGAATTGATATTATTGAAGGGGGAAAAAAGGATTTGTGCTGTGTATTTCTGACTAGTAGTCAGATTCTTACTGTCAATTATATATGAAGAGTACCAAAGTAGAAGTTGCCATGAAAGCTTCCTCTTACACTAATTTTATTTATTTCTAAATAATTCAGTCTATATTCTGTTAGATTCCTGCTTATGTTCTAACATAATTGTTAATAAGTAGTTTTAATTTGTGAAATCAGGTATTTAATGCTGCACGGAATGCTATTTTTACCGTTGATGAGAAAGAGCGTGAGAAGAATGTTAAAGAAACATATGAGGCTCTTCAGTTTCTTGAGAATGAGCTCAAGAGCAAGTTTTTTGGAGGAGAGGAGTTTGGCTTTGTGGACATTGCCGCAGTTATCATAGCGTTTTGGATCCCTCTATGTCAAGAAATAGCAGGGCTGCAACTGTTCACCAATGAGAAATTTCCCAAGCTCTACAAATGGAGCCAAGAATTTCTTAGCCATCCAATTGTCAAAGAAAATTTGCCTCCTAGAGACCCTGTTTTTGCCTACCTCAAAGCTCGCTATGAAAGCCTTGCTACTTCAAAATAGATTAATATAGAGTGATATTCAGAATCTTTGAGAAAAATTGTATGAACTTCTGGTGTGTTATTGAGTTTTTGTTGTCAGAATTTCATTCCTAAAGAATGGTGTATGTAACCTAGGAATTTTCCACATCAAAGAAATCCTAGGATCTTGTTGACACTATGCTTTTTTTTTTTCGATGAGTATATTGAAGGCACATCACAAAACTCAAGTGATGCGCAGGAAGAAAGAAAAAGCAACGCAGAAACAATATCCAAAACAAAGAGCAAAAACAACAATAGAGTTGTGGTCAAATACACCAAAGAAAATATGACCCCAACCAGTCGTCAATCAGCAAATCAGCTAATATACTCTAAGCAGAAATCACCAAGCTAAATTTTGCAAAGGTCATAGTCACGAAGTCGAAGCTAGAGAAAGTCGATTAGCTAAGAAACCCAAGGGGAGAAATTAAGCACTCCAGTATTTCCGCCTATTCCATAATTCATTCATAAAAGAAACCAGGCAAACTGACTTGTTATGAAAGATCACCTTGTTTCTCAGATTCCATAAGGAACAAATCACCAGACAAAAACAGGAAATCCACAGCTTCTTATTTCAAGCTGAAGAATTTATAGCAATCTAGGGATCAAAATTTACAGCAGGATTGTCAGAAAAAACCCAATCAATGCCCCACCATTGGCAACAAGCACCCCAAACATGCCATGAAAAAGGACAAATGAAAAATTGATGGGGCAAGTTTTCATCTATATCAGAACAGAGCACACACCTATAATCAATAGATGACAGCAGGTTCATTCTCCTTAGTCTGTCTTTTGTGTTTAAGCGCCCTTGAACAACAAACCACAACAGAAGTTCAGCTTTGACACTATGCTATTTTAGTTAATAAAGGAAAATGGTATCTTTGTTCCTCTATCCTATAAATTTTAAAGTGGAGAGCATTTGTCTTATGGTAAAGAATCCTTCAAAGCATTTGTCTTTTACTGCCTTCCAATCATTGAGAATTTTGCTTGATTGTTTATAAAGTGCAAATTGTAGCTATAACTTATATACTTTGGCTTTACCTCAAGCCCTGCATTTTAAAATTCTGAATAGGAACGTGATTACATATCTTCTTTCTAGTGCACTAAAAATCAGAGCTACAACATTAAAATGATTTTTAGATTTAAGTAAAGGAGATATTTTATTCACATGGAAATGATTTGTTGTCTTAATAATTCGAAGTCATATAATTATATAATGCAAGGAAAATATTCTTTATTTAAGATTAACTGATAGTATGGTAATATAAGTAAAACAAAGGCACATATCTATCGTTTATGGTCATTTGGAATGCAGTAAAATTATATAGATGTATGATATTGAAATAAGTTTCATCTTTTTGATGCCTTTATCATTACCTTTTTTTACTCCTGTCTCATTTTTAACAATTGTATTACTTTTTTTTTGTTCGGTTGCATATAGGTTATGTTTGTTTAAAGCTATTTTTCTTAAGACTTCTAATTAAAACTAACTTTTCATCTAATGATAATGTGCGTTTTTTTTTCATTAATGTCTTTCTTAGTCCTTTTAAATGCCCTCTTCATATGAAGATGTTGTGCCTTGTATTTACTTGTGACACTTTTTCCTTGACATTTGAATATATGGATATGGACTCCTAATATGATGATATCACTATTGGTAAATACTATTCCTTGATTATGGAATAAATGACAGAGCTAAAATTTGTTCACTTTATGTGAATACAATTATATGCTTTTCATTTGTTTTTCTTTGACTTTGTTGTTTTGGAACAACAATGACGTGATATTCTATTTGAAGGCTAGTCACCTATTTGATTTCTTTTAAAAGGGGTTGGGGTTTGAAGATGGTTGCGACCAAAGTCTTTGTGACAGTGTGACAGTGTAGGCTTGTGTTTGCTCATCTTTATTTTGAATAAGTGTGTGACAACGAAAGTTTTGTAATATTGATCGTATAGCCAAGTTAATCACACGATATTTCTTATTGTTAATTTTGCAATTCTATTGGTTCATGACTTTTTGTAGACTTTGTTTTTGTCATATTGGATAACGAGACCATTAAAAAGGTAATAGGAATAAAAGGAAACACATGAAACAATTGATTAATTGTTGGCAATAAGTTGATATTTTTGTAAAAGTATCTTTTTAATATTTAAAATAAATATTTAATTGTGGTCTTCTTTTTGGTTATTGAAGAATCACTAGAAATTAAAATTTAAAAAATGCTAACAAAGAATTAAATGTATATGATTAATTTAAAATATATATAACAAATTGAAAGATTAAATAAAGAAAAATGAATAGAGATTTAAGAAATCAGATTATGTACAATAAATTAATTTTAATTATGTAATTTTAATATAGTAAAAAATGTATTTTTATTTATATATTTTTATATTTTATATTATGCAGTTCAATTTTCAATTTTTCTTATATATAAATAGACTCTCAAACAAAATTCTTTTTACAGGCTCTTGACTCTATAAAATTTTTTATTAATTAATCTTACTCGTGTTGGGTAAGACCACTTGGCCAGCTATTATGGACTCAAGCCTAAAGAAAGGCTTAATCCAAAAAATTAGCCTATTAGGTGGGAAAGTCCCTAGACTTAAGTACTATACTTTATAGGAATGGCTTCCTGATATTAGACTTGTAACATTGACACTCCCATTTAAAGGCTGACAACCATGGCGGTCCACTCTAGGTTGTTTATTCCAAGTAATTTTACTCTAGCTTTTCTAGGTAGCCATTTCCTAAGTCGCTCCTTTCCTAGGTCGCCCACTTTGTCTGTCAGCCTCTTAATGAAAATACCAATGTTATGGACTCAAGCCCAAATAAGAGCTCTACCCAAAAGACTTATCTATTAGGTGGGAGAGTATTTAGACTTTAAGTACCATAGTAGGTATAGCTCCCCGATGTAGGACTTATAACATTACCAAATTGTTATGACCCAAGTCCATGAAGAAAGCCTATTAGATGGGAGAGCACCTAAACTTAAGTACCATACTTTGTTGGCATGGCTCCCCAATATAGAACTTGTAATATTGCCACCCATTTAGAGGCTGATGACCATGGCAGCCCACTCTAAGTTGCCCACTTTGAGCGGCTTCATTTTGGCCTTTCAAGGCACCCTTTCCATTGCCTAATTCTCAATGAAAGCACCAATTATTATGAGCCAAGTCCATGAAGGGAGCCCAACCCAAAAGACTAGCCTATTGGATAGGAGAGGCCCTAGACTAAAATACCGTACTTAGATGACATAACTCCTCAATGCAGAACTTGTAACATTACCACCCTCATTTAAAGGTCGATGACCACAGCAGCCCCTTTCTAGATAGCTCTTTTTCTGGTCGCTCCTTTCCTAGGTTGCTCCCTCTATGTGTTGACCTCTTAATGAAAACGTTAATGATATGGACTCAAGTCTAGGAGAGAGTCCAACTTAAAAGAGCAGCCTATTGGGTGGAAAAGCCCTTACTTAAATATCGTACTTGGATGGTATGACTCCTTGATGTAGGACTTATAACATTACCACTCTCATTTAAAGGCTGACGACCATGGTGGTCCATTCTAGGCTACCACTCCGAGTGGCTTCCCTCCGGTCGTTCTAGGTAGCCGTTTCCTAGATCGCTCATTTCTTACGTCTCTACCTCCATATGTTGACCTCTTAAGAAAAGTACCAATGTTATGGACGCAAGCCTAAAAGAGAGCCCAACCCAAATGACTAGCCTATTGGGTGAGAGAGCCTCTATATTTCAATGATATGACTATCCAATATAAGACTTGTAATACTGCAAAGTTCTTTTTTTCGAATTTTAATGCATTTGCATATCTAGTACTCAAGCTTGAGACCTCTAGTTAAACTAAAATAATCTTTATTAGCTGACCTATTTGCTCATTGGTAAATAAATAGCCCTTTAAAATAACATTTGAATAAACTTGAAAAAGATAAAATTAATAACTCTAATAATAAATTTGTCCAAATCAAACAATCCCATATGGAACTAAAATTAGTTTTTGATTTTTTTTTTCCTAAAACCTAAGCCACCATGTTTTATCATATTAGTGGAAGTATATGTCGGACTGATTTTTCTATAGTAATGTTAAGTGAACATATTTTTTATGAAATATTATATCGATTCATATCCCATTCATCAATAGATAAGATGTCAACTTTACTTAAATTGGGTTCACACTCTATCCAATATTGTATTTTGGTGATTTTTTATTTTTAATATGGTAAATGAGTGTGATATATACAAAAATATAAATTTATAGATCAAAGTACATAAATATGGGAATAAAAAATTGCTAGTGATGATTTTTACTTTTTTTCTGATATGTTGCAAATAGGTATATGGCTTAGTTTTTGATTTTTCAAAAACTGCCATTGGCAATTTTTATTTTTTAAAAAAAATTATTGCATTCTAAACAATCAATAATAACAATTTTTCTTGAATTCTCATATCTCTATTATTCATTTTAAAATATCATATTTTGATATAAATTATTTTCAAATACCATTTAAAAGAAATGGACCCTATTTTGGTGACTTCTGTTTTTCCATTTTTTATCAACGGACAACCAAGTGAACACGAGAACGCCAGAATGAAAGATGGACTAATTCGTCAACTCCTATGAGATGTAACATGGTAACTAACAAAAGTCCAGATTGTTCCAAGTAAATTTGTGAGCACATGTAAATACCTTTTGGCTTTTCGATAAGGCTACGGGTATTACATTGCTGATGTAATCTCTTACGTCACTTCTGGGCCTATAGAGTATTAGAACCTTTTTGAATATATAGAGTGGCATTTAATATCGAGGAAACAACGTTATAATATTTTTTAGTTTATATTAATTTAATTTTGAAAAGATTTTTAACATCATTTTAATTATAATATTTTAAAATTAATATTAATTTCATCTCAAATAAATTTTGACATCAATTTAATTATAATATTTTAAATTTTAATATTAATTTAATTATAATATTTTTAAGTTTTAATATTAATTTAATTTTAAATAAAATTAAATTTATTATTAAATTAAGGCCACGGTTCAATTCAAGTCCATTACTAGTATTACATTGCTGATGTAATCTCTTACATCACTTCTGGGCCTATGGAGTATTAGAACCTTTTTGATATATAGAGTGGCATTTAATATCGAGGAAACAACGTTATAATATTTTTTAGTTAATATTAATTTAATTTTGAAAAGATTTTTAACATCATTTTAATTATAATATTTTAAAATTAATATTAATTTCATCTCAAATAAATTTTGACATCAATTTAATTTTAATATTTTAAATTTTAACATTAATTTAATTATAATATTTTAAGTTTTAATATCAATTTAATTTTAAATAAAATTAAATTTATTAATAAATTATTAATTTAAAATTAAATTAATATCAAAATTCAAAATATTAAAATTAAATTAATATAAAAATTATATTTTAGTACTAAATTAATATAAATTTCAAAATATTTGAACTTTAAAAAATATATTTACTCTTTAATATTTGATAAGGGAGGTGCTTCTTTTTCTTTTTTTGGATGAGTTAAGTATTACTTTAGTCCCTGAAATTATATATGTGCATCATTTTAATCCCTAAAATTTGGAAATTAACTCTTTAGTCCTTGAAGTTACATTTCGTCGATCACTTTAATCCCTAATTAGTCAACCACTAGTCAACTGTTACAATTTTGCTGATGTATCATGTTCATAACATCTGACATAGTGGCATAGCCCTAATGACATGTCATGCCACATGTCTTCAATTTAAATTAGTCCCTAAAATTTCTAAAATATGTCAAATTAATTCTTGAAATTTTTAAAATATATCAAAATAGTCCCTGAAATTTTTTAAATGTATCAAAATAATCCCTGAAATTTTTAATATGTGTGAAAATAATTCAAAATTCCTAAATTTCTCCTCTTCTCCTTCACAAACTCTTAATATTTAATCGTCCTTAAACCCACTAATTTCTTTCCCATTTTCACACCATACCTAGACTAGATCCTTTCCACATGGAAGTTTGTGCATCTTATTAAAATGACAAGTAAATTTAAATATATTAAAATTAGTAAATTACAAAATTATTGACAATTATTAAATTCAAATTTAACATTTAAATATATTTGATTAACATTTTAAATATTTACTAGTGCTGTTTAATTTAAGATTTAAAGTTTAAGATTAACTAATTTAAAATTTGAAATAATTTATAATTAAAAGTTTTCTAAAATACGTCACTAGAAAATGGTAAAAGATTTGGTAATTAGATGAGATCATAATTTAAAACTTCAATGCAATCGATACATCAAAAGAATTTTTTAAAACTACAATTTTAAATAAGATTATTTTTCTCGGAACAACTATTTTCAAACATGCACTGAATTGATACATTTGTCATAAAAGCTCCATAAATGTGGCCTAATCAAAACTAAAATCAACTTTTTTTTCTTTTTTTAAATTAAAAAACTATAATTTAAGATAAGAAAAAGGCTTAACATAATTTTGTCATTGAGAATATGTTTAAATTCATTAAGTGCCTATCTATATAAGTACTTACAAATAACTAATTAATAAAATAATAACAAATTAAACGCAACTTATAATGAAGTATGAGTAAAAGATCAATTAAATTAATCAACTCTTGGTGAATGAACGATGGCTAATTAGTCTTATATATAGGCAATAACTTGACTATGTTCAATATTTCGAATATTTTAAAAATTTTCTTTTATTGTTCGAATACTTTTGCCTTTATAATCTATTCTTTGTTATTTTTTATTAAAAATTAATATTTTATTTATTTTTTAATAAAAACATATTAAATTTATATTTTTTTTACATAAGTACGCCTATAAGTATTCATTAAATCTAGAGATATTATTGGATCTTGAACTAGGATGAACTACATTAAAATTGTTTATTATGTTGCATTATTTCATTTCTATATATTCTCTTCCTATTATTTTATATGGAAAGGATCTAGTCTAGGTATGGTGTGAAAATGGGAAAGAAATTAGTGTATTTAAGGAAGATTAAAGATTTAGAGCTTGTGAAGGAGAAGAGGAGAAATTTAGGAATTTTGAACTATTTTGACACATTTTAAAAATTTCAAGGACTATTTTAACATATCTAAAAATTTCAGGGACTAATTTGTTGTATTTTAAAAATTTCAAGAATTAATTTGAGCTAATTTAATTCGATGACACATGGCATGCCACGTTAACATGCCACACCAGAGGTTGTCATGGTGTTTGCCACATAGCATGACACGTCAGATGTTGTGCCATATGACATGGCATGTGGCATGCTGATATGTCATTTAACATGACACATCAGCAAAATCGTAACAGTTGATTGATGGTTATTGAACCCAAGGTGATCGACGAACGCAATCTCGCAGACTAAAGAATTAATTTCCAAATTTCAAGGATTAAAGTGACGTACGTATACAATTTCAATAACTAGTATTTAACTCTTTTATGGATTATTCTCATGCTATCTCATGCCTCATCTACTAACATGCATATGCATTAATTATCTGTTAATGTAAAATGGCTGTGCCATCTGCATCAAAGGGAATGCGTGGCGTTACTTTTTATGTTCTTTTTCCATTCCACCACTTCTGCACCACAAGATTTCTAATTGATATCATGTAGGTTGAAAGTCAATCTTCCTGGCACCATAAAAGCACACAAGACTTTTAGAGTCACATACCAAAATTAAGTACTTGCCTTGCTTAGTTGGTTTAAGTCTAGCCTATTTAGAGTGCCGCAAATCAGTGGCTGCAAGTCAGGAAGAGGTGAAGCTTTTGGGGGTTGTAGGAAGCCCATTTATTTGCAGGGTGCAGATTGCTCTCAAGTTGAAGGGAGTTCGATACAAATTTCTAGAACAAGATTTGCAGAACAAGAGCGACCTGCTCTTCAAATACAACCCAGTTTACAAGAAGGTTCCTGTGCTTGTTCACAATGAGAAGCCCACATCTGAGTCCCTTGTGATTCTTGAGTACATCGATGAGGCCCGGAAAGGCAACCCCGTCTTGCCTGCTGAACCTTACTAGAGAGCCTTGGCTCGCTTGTGGTCCAAGTTCATAGATGACAAGGTAACTTAACGATTCTCCGCATAAAAATCACCTTTCATAACATCTAAATTTGTTATCTCTGAATATGTTACAGTGGTCAATAATCTACTGTCAATCATATTTATGGTTAATCCACTTCATTTGCATATAGACTATACCTTAAATTATCGTTAATATTTTTACACTTTATTGAATCTTATAGGGTTTTGGTAGAATTGATATTGTTGAAGGGGTAAAAAAGATATGTGGTGTGTATTTCTGACTAGTAGTCAGATTCTAACTGTAAATTATATATGGAAAGTACAAAAGTAGA
The DNA here is from genome assembly GCA_031439595.1 of Pterocarpus santalinus. NCBI lineage: Eukaryota > Viridiplantae > Streptophyta > Magnoliopsida > Fabales > Fabaceae > Pterocarpus > Pterocarpus santalinus. The sequence continues at coordinate 22,606,302 of CM062532.1, read as the reverse complement.
AGTTGCCATGAAAGCTTCCTTTACGCTAATTTTATTTATTTCTAAATAATTCAATCTATATTCTGTTAGATTCCTAAATATGTTCTAACATAATTATTAATAAGTAGTTTAATTTGTGAAATAAGGTATTTAATGCTGCATGGAATGCTGTTTTTACTGTTGATGAGAGAGCGTGAGAGGAATGTTAAAGCAACATATGAGGCTCCTCGGTTTCTTGAGAGTGAGCTCAAGAGCAAGTTCTATGGAGGAGAGGAGCTTGACTTTGTGGACATTGCTGCTGTTGTCAGAGCGTTTTGGATCCCTCTATTTCAAGAAATAGCAGGGCTACAGCTGTTCACCAATGAGAAATTTCCCAAGCTCTACAAATGGAGACAAGATTTTCTCAGCCATCCAATTGTCAAAGAAAATCTACCTTCTAGAGACCCTGTTTTTGCCTTCTTCAAAGCTCGTTATGAAAGCCTTGCTGCTTCAAAATAGATTATTATATAGTGATATTCAGAATCTTTGAGGAAAATTGCATGAACTTCTCGTGTGTCATTGAGTTTTTGTTGTCAGAATTTCATTTGTAAAGAATGGTATATTTAACCTAGGATTTTTCCATAACAAAGAAATCCTAGGATCTTGTTGACATTATGCTATTTTAGTTAATAAAGGAAAATGGTATCTTTGTTCCCCTAGCATATAAATTTTGAAGTGGAAAGCATTTGTCTTCTATTGCTATATCCTTCAAAGTTCTTCACTGGTTATGGTAAAGAATCCTTCAAAGCATTGGCTTTTTTACTGTTTTAAATTAAAAAAATATATTATTTACGTATATATATTTTTTCAATATTTTTTACCAAAATATCCTTTTTTTAAGACAGTAGTGAATTTGATTAAAGTTAGATCAAATTCATCACTGTGTAGATTTATCTCATATGAACGGAATTCGATTTATCCTGCATCGAACTCAAAAGGGGCAAAGTGGTTTAGGATAGAGTTTAAGATAAACTATAATATTTTAAGCGTATAGCAGACCTAATATAGTTAAATGATAAAAAAGTATAGTTAATTATCATACAAGTATGGCTAATTGCCAAATAAGGTGTCGCAAAGCACCGGGTCCACTATAAAATGGGGTCCATCCTAATAAAACATAGCAAAAATTAAACTTTGCTCTCTATTAAGGCTGTAAAGAAATGAATGAAAACGATATTTGGATCAGTCATTGGTGGCTTAATAGCCACATATTTAATATTTAAAAAGTTCAAACTTATTGTTTCTATGTATACGATTGTGGATATATATATATTCTCTCGCTATATTTAAAGTCAACATATTTTTATATGTATATTGCACTAATGATGAATTTGATCTAAGTTGGATTGGATTCATCGTTATTCACCCGAAACAAAAAATATAAACTGTGATATTTCTTAATTAATTACTATTATAATAAATTAACTAAATTAAGTTACTACTTAAATATATTAATTAAGTTAACATAATCTAAACTAATTTAATGGCAATTTAGAAATTAGTTTGGGATATGTTAACTTAGTTTGATTTATTTATTGTAATGGTAATTAATGAAGAAATATAACAGATTTATTTTTCAAGTGAATAATAATAAATCTAATCCAACTTAGATCAAATTTATCACTGATGCAATATAAATATAAAAAACTATTGACTTTAGATATAGCAAGGGTGTATATATATATATATATATATACACCCACAATCGCATATATAGAAATAATAAATATGAATTTTTTAAATATTAAATATGTGGCTATTAAGCTTCCAATGACTGATCTGAATGTCAACCTTATTCATTTTTTTACAGTTTTAATAAATAGTAAGGTCTAATTATTGCTGTATTTTAGGATAGACTCTGATCTATAATGGACTTGGTGCTTTGCTTGGCTATTTTGAATTCGATTCAGGGTGGATCGAATTCAATACTATTCACATGAGTAGTGTTGAATTCGAACCGGCTAGTCCACGAAATTAATGGGCTGCCATTATATTGGGCCCACATTCGCCTCGCATGGATCCGCAAGTCCATTCACATGAATAGTATTGAATTCGATTTAGCATAGATCGAATTTCGTTCGTATGAGACAAATTTGCACAGTGATAAATCCTATCGCAATGGACCACATTTAAAGGGACCGGACTGAGCTAGTCCACGAAATTAATGGGCTGCCATTATACTGGGCCAGCATCCGCCCCGCAAGGCTGCAGGCTGATCTTCACCAGTTGATGATCTCCTTTTACTTTGGCTTGTAAAGTTGAATTTTGTGAAAATGTGAGTGTTGGGATTCGAACCCAAGCCATCACAATTACAGAATGAAAGTTATAACACTGATGCAGCTAAACGTTATGTCAAATGTCTTAGTCAAATTGTATATATCATATTTGATTGTCATAAAATAATAATATACAGATAAACAAACCAGCCCATTAACCTGTGGGTTAAATGGAGCAGGCTAGAAAATTCGCGAATAAACGGATTAAAAAAATACTTAGTCCTAATCTATGTGGATTGCAGGTTAAATGGATCGATCCGCTGATCACGACCCATATACCTAGCTCTTATGAATTCGATTCAGCCTTAATCGAATTCATTTCGGTTCAAAAAAACGAACATTTTGGTAAAAAATGTTAAAAAAACGCATATGCGTAAATAATATATTTTTTAAGTAAAAAGCCCTCAAAGCATTTGTCTTCTACTGCCTTTTAATCATTGAGAATTTTGCCTGATTATTTATGAAGTGCAAATTGTAGCTATAACTTATATAGTTTGGCCTTACCTCAAGCCCTGCATTTTAAAATTCTGATTAGGAACGCGATTACATATCTTCTTTATAGTGCACTAGGAAAATCAGAGCTGCAACATTAAAATGATTTTTAGATTTAAGCAAAGGAGATATTTTATTCACATGAGTTTTTGAAGACAAAATGAGAGGCTTAATTCCAGCTATGGATGTAGTGTATGATGTTGAACGGTATAATAGTGGTTGTGGTTTTCAAAGGGAAGCTCATTTTCTTGTTCTAGCTGGATAATCCGTAATATTTGTATGGCATTGATGTGATACTATGCTTATTTTGGGCCAGTTTTACAATGTTCTCCCTCAAAACGGAAACATTGAATGTTCCCCCACTTGAACACTATAGATTTAAAGCTGTCATTCGAATAACGGTGAAGAATAGGAAGATAAGTTTAGTATAGTAATAGTTGCGGTAGGAATATCTATAGTCCATGAAGTAGCCGGTCAAGTTTGATAAAATTTTAAATATTATATAAAAATGGTGAATTTTCCACAAAACCATAAGTATTGTTCATCCTCCTGCACCACTGTCAAGCAGAACCGAGATACTTGTTTGCTTTGCCTAAGTAAGTAGTAAGAAGCTCACAAATCTAAACAAGGAGTCTATAGATTAGGACAGACATGAAGTCCATCTTTGCTTTGTTCGTAGCCTTCTATCTTCTCCGAGTGAGTGCTTTGGAGCCACCTGTAGAGGCGTTCCAGACGGGGGCAGCAGAAGCACTAGAGAGGGGGACTCTAGAGGAGCCTGGGACGGGCTCTAGAGCAGCCAAGAGCTCCAGAGCGACGTTTCAGGCGCTAGAGACAATCGGCAAAAGCGTATAAGGCCTGACTTTAAGGATCCATAAATCAATAGTCGAAAACCAATCAAAACGTGGTACCTCATCCCTAAGTACTTAAAATAGAAAAAAGTTTTTTAATATTATCTATAAATAAGAGGTGCTACTATTTACCTCATAAACATAAATTTATTCTTGATTTTAAAAAAAAATTAGAGAGAGAAAATATTATTATAATTAAAAAAAATATTGTTCAATAAAAAGAAGAATTTTATATGTCACTCTTATCACATTCTAATTATTATTTTGTTTGATCTTGGTTAACTTACTTTTTTTACCTCTTTGGTATTTATAAAACTCGACTTTAAAATAGTAAGCTTTCTAATATGTCTTATTATGATAGATAATTATTCATTATAATAACTACCTACCATGATAATAATAAAGATTATAATTAGAAAGTTTGCATTTCGTAACATAGTTAAAAAGTTTTTATGTGATTATTATTATTATAATCCTTTAAATATGCTTTTCAGATTTCGTTATGCTTTTATCTGTTCGCAAAATAGACAAATTAAGCTTAGGCCCACAGTTTATATTACAAACTTAAGCCTATTTAAATAAAGTCTAACTTCCCTACCAAAAATAAATAAATAAATAAAGTCTAACTTAATATAACTTATTTACATCCTATTAGTGGCTTTAACCCTTTATCCCATAATATAAGTAATAGGGAGCAAGGGGAAAAAAAATAGTAGATACTCAATTCAGGAAAAATATTCTAGTTTCTACTTCTTCTAAGATTATTTTGATAATGTACATCCTATAAGTGATTACTTTGTGACGAACTACTATTATATGTCAAGTACTTTTACTGAGCGTGTAATATTTGGGTATACACTTGCAGATCCAAACACGAATCAGAAACGAGAAAACACCTAGTTATTACTGATTAAGTACTAACTATCACGCTGTTGATGATTTATGTGTAATTTGAAAGTCTTAGTTTATACCATTATTAAAATTTTGTCAAAGGAACGACATAAGATATAGGAGTGTTACTTCCTGTTTAATGATGCTGGACTTGGCTACCCTTGTACTAAACGCCGGCAAGTTGAAATTGTTGACCCCTGAAAAATTTATAATGCTCCACAAATATATAGTCAATAATTACCTTCCAACCATCTAACATCATGCTGGAAGCTTTAATTTACCACATCATAAAAATCAGCTTTAAATGTTTTACATAAGTGGACCCTCCATCCTTTATTCGCTATTTCAGTTCAATGATAAATTAATTTCCTTTTTCTTTTGGCACAGGTTAGTCAACAAATGCTAACCATCGATTTCAATATGGATTCATGCTTGTTTTGTTGTTTTTAAACAATGTAATATCTTTATTGGTTCAATAATAATGTTCATTTAACAAAACAATGTTTACATTACAAAAGTTGACTTGCACTTTTCTTTCCTTTTTTTTTTCTTCTTGTATATTTGTAGTGATAAGGTTTAAACCTATGAACTCATATATAGTACTCAAGTCCCTCAACCACACATTTTTACATGATTTATTTTGTTTATTTATTATATTTTTTTTAATGTTTAAAGAGAGTTAACAAAATAAAATCCAAAAAAAAAATTGGAAAAAGAAAGAGTACAAGAACGACAAAAAGAAATAAGGTGGCTTTTGATATGAAGCAATCTTTGTGGATTGTTGGTTATTTATAATTAAATTACGTTGGACTGCCATATTACCCTATTTGTAATTACATATTATTTGGTAATATGGATCACTTGGTAATCTAGATTGCCTCTAAAGTGGCAATCAACATTACTCATTCTTACGTAGTCCATGAAGGAAGAACCATCATGGAGCAATCTTGACTCTTTAATTTTGAATGTGAAAGATAGAGAGAAATAAAGAAGTCAAAGAAGATTTAAAAATAGATATATAAAATGGAGGAAGAAAGTTTTAGTCCATGCACATATAAGAATTTTCCCAATTAACATAGCTCTCATAAAGGTGTTTATCTAGATTACTACCCATGTGGCATTCCTTATATTTTATTATTATTAGTTTGGAGGGTGTTTTAGTAAAAGATATATACTACCTAGTAATTTTTTTTAATATACTAAATAGGGTAATATGAATCGCCAATTAGATTACTTATGAATACCAAATATTGTATTATAGCATTACCATCAATTTAAAAAGTGGCAATATTTTTTAGTGGTGATTTGGATTACTAGCAATTTTGTTAAGTAATATGTCAAATACCACCTAAAGGCAGTGTAAAAGCCTTTCAAAAGTTAAACAAAAAAGAATGGCAAGAATCCAATGTTGATCCTGCAATCTCGTATACCTTAGAAATGTAATGAAAAAGAGAGAGGAAGCAAAAGTTCAAAATGGAAATTAAGGGAAGAAACAAAGCATCTCATCTAGGTTGTTATATGCTAGACCTTGTAACAAAGGTCCAGTCATGATCATTATCCTTTTGCCATTTGACTGGAAAAGTTTCAAGTTACAACTCTGTCAATCTAAAGGTGAAAATAACAACAATCATGACTGGACCTTTATTCCAATGTCTAGCATAAACACACCCATCTCAACTATGACTAAGGGTACAGGAATTGTCAATAAAAGGAGCAACAGGAAACAACAAAAGAAAGGAAGGCAGAGAAAAGAGAAGCCACATTCTTTACCAAGTGACCAATTAGGTGGTCCATTCCATTTTCTAGACGATTTGATGACCCTTAAATTTTAACTATTATATTAAAAAAATTTGAATCAATGTCGAGATCAAAAATTAAAAATATCGTAAATAATTTATTAAAAATATAATATAATTCAAAATTACAAAGTTATCCTTGAACCACTCCCTTCCCCTCAATAATTATTAAACCATTTTCTATCCATCAGTAGTGGCACTCTTTTGCTGCTAGCCTCTGCCTTTATCAACACCACCAATCTTAGGGGGTGCTCGTCTCAAAACTTCATATCGGAACCAACAAGAAGATCAGTTGAACTCTATCTTCACCTATTTCTACCATCACCTCCGACCTAAGGGGTGGTCACCACCACCTGTAGCATGATTAACCAACTTCCAACATCTTCCTGGTCTCGTTTTCATGGGTTTAGGGAAAGAATGCCATGGATGATCAACTAAAATAGAGTGGAAAAAAAGGGGAGAGTTTACACTAACCTAGATCATGTTATAAACTCTTAGGAAAGTTCACAACTTTCCTTATTTTTTTCAAGTTAATTTGGATTGGGTGAAGTTGTTGTTCTAGCACTCCTCACATTTGCAAGCTTGGATAAGGGAGGCGGTGTACAGTTTAATAGTAGCTCCAGCTAGTCCACCTGAAAAAACCATTACTGCGCATGCACGAACTGGAGACGGGCTACGAGGCAACAATGAGGCGTAATTTATGCTTTCGGTGCAAAATGACAAGGCTACTAGGGGGGCCGTAATGAGGCAAGGGAGTCGGTGTTGGCACTTTGCCCAGTCAAGCAGCAGGTGCAATGATGGTGGTGGCTCAGTCATTGGAAAAGGTTGGTGAAAGATGAGAAGGATGAAAGAGTATTTGTCATAGAGAAATTTATTTGAATTTTTTTTTTTTTGTAATTTTGGGGTGGACCATACCATCAGATGGTCCAGAACTTAGGCAAACCACCTTATCATTCACTTCCTCACCATCTTCATCCTTCTCAAACTCAAACAATGTAGTCCTATCTAAAAATTGATTCTGCAAAACCTCTACAAACCCTGTAGCCAAACCTCACCATTTCAAGCCACAAAGACAAAATACTCCTTATAAACCAAATCAAACCAAATTGAAAAAAAAATTTCAAAAAATAGTAAAATAGTAAAATATAAAAACTAGAAATAAACCTCAAAATCATATCCAAAGACCTCCAACAACCATAAAGCTGTAAATATGTCTTAGTCAAAATTTCTTTAGAATCCAATCACCCACCATACCCTAACCAAACCCAAATTTTTTAAAAAAAAAGTACACAAATTCTTCAAAGACCAAGAAAAATATCAACTTTTGCATTAGCCCCAAACCACTACCTTTTTTCCTTTCATTAATTAAACACAAACCACAACCCAACCTCTATTTGCTCCCCACTGTGACCAGAGATTGCTCTACCATTATCAAGTGCAGTGACAAGCCTTCACCATTGAACAACCATGGAGCAACCACAAGGTCCCACCTATCTCACCAAAACTGTAAGCCCTCTGCCACTGCAACTCCCCTTCCAAGGTTAGACTAAACAACCACCAGAGCTCTATTGTAACATTCCGAAGAAATAGTTAACTGATTAACACTTTTAATTGGTTTATTCCATTACATTAGAAAAATAAGAGCAATTAGGATTGAAATATAAATATTAGAAATGAAAAGAATTTAGTTTGTTATGTGAAAAATTTAAGAAGGTAGGGGATAATGTTTTGAGAATTAAAGGGAAATTGATAAAGGTTCCGGTATTGTATAACATAGAAACTAGACCAATAGAAATTTACACTGTTAGACCTTAATTTGGACGGCTAAGATTAAGCCAAACTCACACCTTGATGGTGCCATCTAGGCCATCCAAATAGGCAGCCAAGCCAAATTCAAATAGCTATTAAGTTCCACCAATCAAAGCCTTCAAGTTATTTCAATATTTATGACCCAACATCCATAATTTTCCCATTTCTCCTCTCATTTTCATGCTCCCTGCAATAGCCCACTTTCTTTCCCATTTTCTTCTTCTTCATCTCTTCATCCTACCTCCATTCGTTTACCCATACTTGCTTCTTTTTGGCTTCAACTCAAGATTTAAGGTAGAATTCTTGAGTTTTGTTTGATATTAAGATTTATGTGGTTGGCTAGGGTTTATTGGTTCCTCTTTAATCTGACATTATGTGATGATTATATGACTTGTTTCAACTGATTTAACATGTAAATTCTTGATTTAGGTTGGAAAATTGATCAAAAACTCAAAGAAAACTCAAATAGATTTGCTGAAACTCAAAATCCCTAGGACATATCCGTACTATGTATTGTGTGTTTTTACCTACAATGATCAAAATTGGATGAGACTATTTTTAGATGAAATTATACATTTATAGATTTCCAACCATATAAATTATAAACCCATTGGATTTGAAATGAAGGAGTTATGAATTTTTGAAATAAACTCTTGTATCCTATCCACTGTTTAGACCAGTATGGATTCTGAAAGATATAACTCACCCTATACAACTTCAAATTGAGTGAACCAATTTTGTTAGAAAGCTAATGCATAGATTATCAAGTATACAAATTTTAGAGTTAGATCTTTTCTGGGTTGCTCTTAGTAATTCCTTAAACTTGACCTAAAATCCTATACGTGGGAAATAAGACAGTTCCTCTTAGCCCGAATTAAGAGCCCATAACTTGGGCTATACCTATTTATTCAAATTAAACTTGTGGGAAATAAAAGATGGTTCAGAGATTTCATTCAGATATAGATTTCGAATAAATTGAGTAAGAATTGCAATTTTGGTGAATTTTTATATTTAAGTTCTTGAATCTACTTTTCATTAGAGCGTCTAGGACTAAAAACTCAATAACTTAACACATGCTTATCAAAACTGAGTGGAACTAAAGAGAACTAAAAGTAGACACATAGTGCTATTAAATATTAAAATTTCAAGTTTAAACATGTTAAGATGAATTTATGATATAATTTACAAAATCAGGTAGAAACAGGGACAGGGGGCAAAATGACCAACTTCCAAATGTGGCAAGCTCTTGAACTATAACTTGCAAATCTATTTAGTTTATTTGCGCAAAATCCCTATTAAACTGTTGGAATGCTGATATATGATTATGTTGTCCCTGTTGATTGGATTGGCTAGTCAAAATTTGCTCTATTGCGTTTTTGGGGAAGTTTATATTCAATTGCTATGTTGCCAAATTTCTTGCAGAAATATGTGAAAGTTATAGATGTTTATATATTATGTATATGAACATCGTGCAAGCATGAATATTGAAAATAAGATCTGAAGCACATGCATAAGCAACATATTCATACATGAGAATATGAGCAAATGAACCATGAAAGAATATAACAGACAAGATGAGGTCATTTCACTTGGAGACAATTATATGGGTTCCTCGCTATGAAGGCAGTTAAACAAATAAGATATGAATTCATTCACTTAGAGGTAGTTATTTGGATCCTTCCCTATGTAAATAGTTAAAACTATGAGATCCCTCTACTTTGGAGGTAGTTGGCTAAATGAGATCCCTCTAATTTAGAGGTACGTGGATCTCTTTGCGGGTCAGTATTGTGTGATGACGGTTATGAGTTGAGCTCACTCTGCCCAAGGGCAGTAAAGATTAAAGACATATGCATGCAAATACCTTAGGGACGGTGATACGTAATAGCTAGGTGTGTTAAGTAAAGAAAGTTAAAGAAAGCCAAGAAAAAGAAACACATGTGCATCTGTATATACATAAGTTATATTATGTTTATTTTTATCATGAAACTACTCTTGTAATTGTCAAGTGTATGAATAAAATTAACCTACTTCGGAGGGATAATTATGAACTTTATAAAAATGAAATCTAAAATTGTATGGCATAATCATTTTTTTTTATAATAAACTAAAGCAACTTGAGATAATGATGATGACATTATATGTGGTACTCTAGAGAATCCTATTGAGAATTTATAATTCTCACCCCTATGTATATTCTCATGTTATCTCTAGATAGTTTAAGCATTGAAGATGGTCATCCTAGATGAAGTTAACTAGGATGATAGAAGACGATCGAAGATTGCTATCAGACAAGGTCTGTTATGTAACAGTAACAACTCGTGGGTGTGATATTATGACTTAAGTATGGTACCATGCCTAGGAGAGTGTTACATCCACACAACCACCAACCCTGCATAATCCCTTTTCTTGCTTTCGTTGTTGTGTGTGTTGCATCATGTATTTGAGAGGAGATGAAGATGCTTCTTCTTTCTTTGCTTTTTTTTTTTTAGTTGCCTCTTAATTTGGACGGGGTTATGGGAGTAGATTTTTTGGTATAAAAATTTTTATAGGGCTTGATGACATGTGAATTTTTACTATTGAGTTCTCCTTTTAATTGTTTTGTCTAGGCCCCATTTTTTTAATCAATGGTAAAAATTCAAATATGAACAAATCATGTAAAAACTTCACATGAAATGATATCCATTCCAGTTTATTGCTTATGTTATGGACGTTGGTTGAAGGGATTTTTGAAGTTGTTCTTTCCTTTTTGTGAATTTTGGTTGTCTCCTTTTCTAAACCAAAAAATGTTGATTTATTTCTCTTCTTATATTGTGTTAAGGCCGAACAGGTTTTTTTCCCCCTTAGATTTTGGGATTGTTTGGGATTAAAAAATAACGAATAATAAATTAAAATGCCAAAAAATAAAAAGGATAAAACACAACAAAAAAACAACATAAAATATAAAAAAAAAAATTGATTGAATGTTTTTTATATCCTTTTTCGTTGGCTCTATTGAACAATTATAACTTTTTTCAATTGATCGCTCATTCAATTCATGTTTGTTTGATTTTTTTATTCTTTATACTATGTTCACATATTGCTCTAGTAGAAGTTGGCTCATTGTTAAATATTTTTCATTTTATTTAACTATAACCATTTTTTATATCTACATAACACCTGTCGATGTCGATTGCACGGTTTACTTTCCTCAAGTAGTATTGTAAAAGTTGTAAAAGTTTATTGTATAGTTTATATTATTTTGAACCATATGTCAAAGAAGAGATTTTTTTCAAGCAAATTATCTTCAATTTTTGTCATAACTAAAAATCAATCAACCAACAAATATTTTCTAAAACATTATGTGGGTTTGAGTTTTTTATTGCACCAGATGCTATATAGGAATGCAAGTCAAACTAAACTACAAAATTTCAAAATTTTGTTTTTGATTTTTATATATTTTTATTTGAATTTGTCCTTATTTATTTGTAAATATTACAATTTAATTTACTTAATTACTCTTTTTTAATTTTTGTTTTGGAGAAATTTGATATGTTGTAGCTATTTAATTTGCACAATTAGCTCTCAGGTAACAATCCTAAGGTGTAGTGTGGGGTTCAAGTTGCATTCTTTTTTATGTGTAAACATACTCTCAAACCAAATTTTATTTTCACAGTCTAGTTTAAGGATAGCAATGGGGCAAGGTAGGGGTGAGGATTAGTTTCACACTCCTTGTCTCATGCCTCTAGAGTTCCTCTCATCTCTATTCCCCACAATGAAGAAAAATTGCCTTATCCCAATTCTTTGTCATCCCCCTTCCTTGCGGATCCCCTAGATCCCCCCAGGGAATCTATAGAGACCTCAAGAAAATATTTAAAAAACCAAGAAAAGTTGTCTAAGCAATTTAATTAGTCAAAAAATTAAAAAAATAAAAAATAATATCTTAAATTCTTAGTCTTATATTATTATCACCAATTTTTCAAATTTTAAATTAAGTTGCAATCATCACAAGAACATCAAAATAGATAACAATGAAATATAAAAGATTTCAACAATATTATACATTATTAACAAAATACCAAATATATTCATAATCTTCATGTGTATGATTGAGTTCTATTTCCACTTGCCTATAAAATGGAATACATTAACTAATGTTTAGTGGCTGTGTTTGGAGAGTAGTGAGAGGGAGAATAAGTTACTAACGTCGGATAATAGAGTTTGGTTGTGTTTTCTTTCTTTTTTTATTAAAAATATAATTAATATAATTAATTTATGCAAAATTATCAAATTACTTTTGAAGTGGAGACCTCTGTGAGGCAAGGGCATAATTCTATCCCCATCCCCAAAGTTACTATGGGGAGACCTTTGTCCTCAACTCTATCCCCACAAGAAAAAAAAAAAAAAATTCCCACATTCAGATCCATATATGCAAGGATCTCCAGCGGTATCTCCGTGCACAGATCACATTGCCATCCCTAGTCTAGTTTTAAACTTTGTTTTAATTTTTTTTAATAATTTTCTTTAAATAAATTATAGTGGCAACTACATAATTTTATTTTATTTTTTATAAACTCTAGTTATCATTCGTCACGGTGCCCTTCACATGCGTTATGACATTATCATTTAAAATAAATAAATACTCCTTTAAAATAACATTTGAATAAACTTTAAAAACATACTTCCACATTTGAAAAAAAAAATTAAAAAAATATGCTTAATAATTCTAATTTATTTGTCCATATCGATTTATCCCATCCCGAGTTAAAATTACTTTTTATTTAATTTTTTAATTTAATCAACCGTATTTTATTGGGTTGTTGGAATTATCCAATAGACTGGACTCATTTTATCAACATGCACACAAAAGGTATAAATATAAAGTGGATGCTATTGTGCACTTTGCACCATGCACCTTATGATTGAGTGGATAAAATTTAGTGGCATATCAGTACACCAATCACATACAATATATTATAGTAATTCTTCAATTTTTAACCACGCTTTAGAATTGTGGTTAAATGTAATTTTAAAGTGAGTAAAATTTATTTGCATAAACTTTGACTATACCAAAAAATTCCATTTAGTTTAAGAATTATACAAATATATTCTGTTCAATTTCATAATCAAGTAGATAAGTTTCAAAATTACTACAGTATATTATATATAATCGGCGTATCAATATCTTATTAGATATCGCCAATTAAATTTTAAGTTGCATGACGCATCTTAAAATCCAAGATTGCATTTTAGACACTGCTATCAAGATATCATCCCCAGGGCATACGAGTTGATTTTTTGAGACAGAGAGAAGAGGGGGGTGTATAGAACTACCCATAATTATCATTTTCAATGTTTGTAGATGTTGTATAGATTGTGTTAATCTAAAGTTTAAATAAAATTTATTGTAATTTTTTTCTCAATAAAATTACCAATATTTAAATTCTATTATTAAGAATTTCACTAATTCAATTCGACTATATTGAGGTCTTTGAAAGAATTTGATTAATTCAATTTGACTAATCCCTGACCTTTGGTTAAGAGACCAAAGGAGCTAATAAATTGGCTAATCTCATGTTGATAAATTTATTATAGTTTGGCAACTTCCTTTTTTGCCTTAAAATTCTATCAAATTTGATAAGAAACTTAAACATAAATGGAATAGAATTAATTTTTATTTTTATCATTCAAAATATTATTTAATAAATTCCAGACATAATAATTAATTCATAAATTAATTTAAATTTTATTTTGTATATCTATTATAAATATAAAATTTAATTCATTACTTAAATTGATTCAATTTCAATGAATTAATTAAAATTACTTTCTAATATTATAATGTTCCGACTTAAGTATGGGAACACGTGAAAACGCTTTTTTTTTTTTTAAATAATTGGCATGGACGAATTTGTCAATTTCTATGACAGACGGAACATAAGAACTAGAAAGTATTGGAGTGATTTTGCTGTCCACTTTGGAGAAAGAATTGTCTTTCTCCACCTCTATTTTCACCACAAAAATTTTGAAGGAAGTATAAAGAGTAGGTTCCCATAAAAGTTTGTTAGGTCCATATGAAGGAAGAATCCTTCCATGAAATGTACTGGAATTTTCCAACGTATTGTTCCACCGTAAACATGGGAACACGTGAAAACGCATTTTTTATTCATAATATTGGGTAGACTACGACTCAACTCCATTAATATTGCTGATGTAAGCTCTTGCATCACTTCTTGATATAATATTTTCCCTTTGGAAATGTTTAGTAACCATATATTTTATCCGATATTATGCAATTTATATCTTATTTATTATTAAATAAAAAATAAATAAAATTTAAATAAATTATATATTTTATTTAATAATAGATAAATATAAATCAACATAATATCTAATATAAAATATACTTATTTAATATAACTATTTCGGGTACATCCTTCTTGATAATGATTCGATAAGAGAGGTGCTTCACTTCTTTTTCTGGATGGGTGCGTGCTTCAGTGAAGATGGCATTTTCATCTTCACATTAAGTTTTGATGTGGATGTAACAAATAGATGATATGTGATAGAGGTGTATTGATACTTTAATCATTTATAATGTATTATAATAATATTTAATTTTAAAAAAATTTAAAAATATAATTAAATATATTTTAAAAATTAATTATTATATACTGATAGTATAAAATTATATTGATAATATAAAATAATTTTATATTATCAGTGTAATCAAAAAAATTTATCAGTGTATTTGAAATTACACTGATAAAATTTTTTGATTATACTTACAGTGTAAAATTATTTTATACTGTCAGTGTAATTTTACACTGTTAATGTATGATAATTAAAATTACACTGATAAAATTTTTTGATTACACTGACAGTGTAAAATTATTTTATATTGCCAGTGTAATTTTACATTGTCAGTGTATGATAATTAAAATTATACTGATAAAATTTTTTGATTACATTAATAGTGTAAAATTATTTTATATTACCAGTATAATTTTACGTGAAATTACACTGATAAAATTTTTTGATTATATTGATAGTGTAAAATTATTTTATACTGCCACTGTAATTTTACACTGTCAGTGTATGATAATTAAAATTATATTGATAAAATTTTTTGATTATACTGATATTATAAAATTATTTTATATTGTCAGTATAATTTTACGTGAAATTACACTGATAAAATTTTTTGATTACACTGATAGTATAAAATTATTTTATATTATCAGTGTAATTTTACACTATCAGTGTATGATAATTAAAATTATATTGATAAAATTTTTTGATTACACTGACATTATAAAATTATTTTATATTACCAGTATAATTTTACGTGAAATTATATTGATAAAATTTTTTGATTACACCGATAGTGTAAAGTTATTTTATATTATCAGTATAATTTTATATTGTCAGTATATGATAATTAATTTTTAAAATATATTTAATTATATTTTTAAATTTTTTTAAAATTAGATATTACTACATAATATTATAAATAATTAATACATCAATACACCTCTACCACATATTATCTATTTATTACATCCACATCAAATCTTCAAAAATATCATCTTCAACAAAGAACTCACCGGCTGGATTATTCCCATTTCTCACCTCTGACATCCATATAATAAAAAGGGCTGTGCCATGTGCATCGAATAAAACGAGGCGTTACTTTTTCTTTTTCATTTTTATTTTTTCCATTCAACTACATTTTGTCCACCATAAGAGTTCTACTTGACATTGACAGCCTGTGTCGGTTGAAAAATCAATCTTCCTGGCACTATAAAAGCCCACAACACCTTAAGATAGATATATCGGAGTCCAAAACTGAGTTGCCTTGCTTTTGAAAGTCCAGCTGTAATTGAAGTGTTGCAATCAATGGCTGCAAGTCAGGAGGAGGTGAAGCTTTTGGGAGCTGCGGCAAGCCCATTTGTTTGCAGGGTGAGGATTGCTCTCAAGTTCAAGGGGGTTCAATACAAATTTCTGGAACAAGATTTGCAGAACAAGAGTGATTTGCTCCTCAAGTACAATCCAGTTCACAAGAAGGTTCCTGTGCTTGTTCACAATGAGAAGCCAGTATCTGAGTCCCTTGTAATTCTTGAGTACATCGATGAGACCTGGAAAGGCAACCCCATCTTGCCAGCTGAGCCTTACCAGAGAGCCTTGGCTCGTTTCTGGTCCAAGTTCATTGATGACAAGGTAACTCCCCTTTTCCTTTTTTCTCGCTTTTTAATGATTCCCCCCATAAACACTTTTGTTAACATCTAAATGTGTCATTAGCCAATTGTCAACCTTGAAGACTTTCGAATGCATTTCATTCATAGATTATATCTCTTATCAACTAATTTAAATCATATTTGTGATTAATCCAATTCATTTGGATATAAACTATGCCGTAAATTATCGTTATGATTGGTAAATTTTATGGAATCTTAAAAGGTTTTTGGTAGAATTTTATCTGATTGAATTGGAAAGAAAACAAAATAAAGAATTTTATATAAATCAATCTAATTTCTGCTAGATTCCTAATTAACGCCAAACATAATTACTAGTAAGTGCTTTAATTTGTGAAATCAGGTCGTGCCTGCTTCATGGAAAGCTGTTTTCACCGTTGATGAGAAGGAGCGCGAGAAGAATGTTAAAGAATCTTTTGAGGCACTGCAGTTTCTTGAGAATGAGCTCAAGGGCAAGTTCTTTGGAGGAGAGGAGTTTGGCTTTGTTGACATTGCTGCCGTTTACATAGCATTTTGGATCCCTCTAGTTCAAGAAATAGCAGGGCTGCAGTTGCTCAGTAGTGAGAAATTTCCCAAGCTCTACGAGTGGAGTCAAGAGTTTCTCAACCACCCAATTGTCAAAGAAACTATGCCTCCTAGGGACCCACTTTTTGCCTTCTTCAAGGCTCGCTATGACGGCCTTGTTGCTTCAAAATAGATTAATATAGAGTGAAATCCAGAATCTTTGAGGAGCATTGTATGAACTTCTTGTGTTTCATTTGAGTAGTTGTTGTTGTTAGAATTTCATTTCAAAATTTCACATGTATTGTAATCTAGGATTTCTCCATATCAAAGAAATCCTAGGATCTTGTTGGACATTTTTCCTATTTCAGTTAATAAAGAAAATTGGAATCTTTGTTCCCCCATTGTATATATCCTTCAAATTTCTTTTTCTTTACGGTAAAGAGACTTGTAGTAGCTACTACCTTTCAATGATTGAGAATTTTGCCTGATTAAAGTGCAAATTGCAACTGTAATTTACGTAGTTTGGCTTTACCTCAAGGTTTGCATTTTAAAAATTTGATTAGGAAAGCAATTACATATCTTCTTTACGGTGCACTAAGGGCATGTTGGATTGGTGGTGAGAAATGGAATGAAGTAAAATGGAGTCCAAGGTGGAACAGAATATAGTGAAGTGGAATAATTATTCTACTCAATTATTTGGATAAATGGGATTGTACTCCAAATCCTTCAAATTGGGAGGAATAAAAAATGGGGGGTTTAAATAAGATGGAATCTTTTTATAGTACAAAGAATGCTAGTTAGGGGAGGTACCCCAAATACTAGCGAGCAAGGGACTGGTGCTCAAATTGGGGATTTAGCCAGTCAAAGGTAAGGGACACTTACTAGGCTCAGCTCATGGACAACGTACTCACCCCGCCAAATTGGGCCATTCCAGGGCCGTTGACCACCCAGATAACTCATTGACATTGCCACTAGGTGGTAGGGGATCTCTCTACAGAGGCTTGCCCACCAATACCCATGACATGGAAGTCACAAGTTCAAGACCGAGGTCTCAACCATTTGTGCCAACCTCAATTGGCGAACATGAAGGAGTTTATTTCCTCATTAACTACTCAACTCCATTATAAATTTATCAATCCAAACAATGGAAACCTATTACATACCCTAAGACTCCATTTCACTTCATTTCATCCCAAACAAGTAATCCAAATATAGCCTTAAGAAAATCAGAGTTACAACATTAAAATCATTTTTCATTTTTTTTTTTTTTTTGGGTCAAGGGAAGGGGTTTTTGGGGGGAGTAGGGATGGGTTCTTCTACCCACTACTTTCTATTCTTTTTTTTAAGTTGGTTCCTTTCTTGATCGATTGTTGAATTGCCAAGTATTCATGTATCCAGGGTGCTTGTTGAAGGATTGATCGACCTAAGCTGGTGTGAATTTCCTTTAAGTATTGCACATTACTACTATTACATTGAATAGTTTCATACTTGTTGTTTTCAATTCACTATTAGCTCTGTAATTGTTAAGGGGATTTGAATATATCAATTGTTACTACTGTTTAGTTTGATTTGAGAATCATACAATGTATATATAGGGCCATATGATATGAGAGGGCTTGTTTGTTGTGAAAGATAAGAGGAAGCATCCACAATCCTTGGAAAATAAATGAACAAGATTAAAACATCTAATTAAATCTCCCTACCAAAAATTTTGGAAAAAATAAAAAGAAACACCATGCCTAAACCTTTCTGTGCCTCACCTTACCAACCGCTTGGATTGGTTCTTTGTGCATCACTTGCTGCCTTTTGTGCTCATAGAGACAACAAATAAAGAAGGTCAAGATCATAATATACTCTTTATAGTTGTTAGTCTCTTTTATCAATGACCATTATCGTTCAATGAGTAATTGCTTTATATTGTAGCATGCCTCCACTTTTGGCCAAAATTTCGTGCTGTATGATTTATAATCTCTCCTATTCAAAATAGTTGTCACTTTGATTATTTTCACACATATTAAAAAAACCTAAAATCAATATATAATTATGATATAGGTTTACTAAAAGACCATTGTTAAATTTTATTGTGTGGTGGAAAACAAAACTTTTTAATATTTTACCCAAGTTATATCATTATGTGGTGGAAAATAGCCATCTATTTCAACCAATGAACATAAAGGATAAAATTAAAAAATCAACAATAAATATTATATTGATATATGAGAATAACAACTATTGCGAATAACAAAATTTTATCCAAATTGATAACTATTATAAATCAGAGGAGTATATAATATATAAAACAAAAGCTAGGTTAAAAAAAGATACAAATTTCACATGCATACACAATGCATGATTATTACTCTCTCTATCTACTTATAACTGTTTTTTAAAGTTTTGGCATATAGATTAAAAAATCATTAAAATTACACAAACATAGACAAAATTTAGACTATTTTGACAAAATTGCCCTTTTTTAGGAAATTGAAAAACATTTATTATAAGTAGATGAGCAAATAAAAGTAAACATAAAATTAAAAAAAGTTAATTAACACTACTTTAAAACTCTCAAATGCCAGATAATTATGGACAAAAATTTTTTGCTAAAAAGACTGTTATAAGTGGACAGAGGGAGTATTTTGGGAAAGAGATTTGTGAATGAAGTGATGGAGCACAAAAGACATTCCTTGGCAGGGAATGATATAAAATATAAACTATAAAATTAATACTTCTCCCTTGGGGTTGAGGATTGGTTGATTTGAACAACAATTTGGACTTGGGAATTTATTTATTTATTTTTTTCATTTTTACACATAGAATCAAATGAGCGAAATTCATATAACTAACCCAGAAATTCAGCTAGCAAGTTTTGTCAAAGAAAAGAGAAAAAAAAAAAGAGAGAGGCATGACAGATGAAAGACAATGAGAAAGGGATGGAAAAAAGAATGTAGAGGGTAGGCAAGTGAGAGGCTATGAGTTGAGAATGGTCACGTGACTACTTAATTCTTTTGTCTTAATCATAGTGATCAAACTCAACTCGGACCATCCAATTGGGCTCTAGCTAGTCCAAGTTGCATGGGTTTTATAAAAACTAGTGACCTATGTAACGTCCGAAAGAAAATTTTATTATTAATAACCGAGTTGTTCGGTTTTTATCCAATAAGTGAGTTTAATTGGAATTCAATTAAGTATTTAATTAAAGCCAATTAAGTGTGATTTAGAAGTGATTAGGCTTGATGAGATTAGATTAGAAACATAAGAAATCTCACAAAATTTTTCTAAAACCGATTTACCGATTTAAGAGAAATTGGTAAGATTTTGGTAATTTAAACTGTCGAAACTGGATTAATAGAAGTTATACTGTGAGAACCCTAGGATGGATGGTCAAGATTTAGCCAACTTATCCATGCAAGTGGCATCATCTCAACCTTCCATATGGGTTGCCAAACCAGGTTAAATAATCTACTCAAATCCACCAATTACATATAACTTGCTTTAGAAGTTTTTAAATTTTTCCTTTTCTGCCCTTGCAAGTTTCAGTCCCTATATGCTGACCCCTCTCCATTCTTTTCTCCATCGTCTCATCTTATCTCAACTCATATCATCCTCCTTTCCCACAAATCTTCAAATTACAATAAGATTTCTTCAATTTTAACCATAAATCTAACAAGAATCACACATAGAAAAGGTAGGAATCCAACTTATCTTCTTGTTTTATTGAATTGGGCTGTGTGGGGATCTTATTTTCCTCATGATATTCACGTAGTTTGGAGTGATGATAATGGTTTATGATTGAATTTGCATGTGTGTTGTGATTATAATTGGAATTTGTATGAAAGAACTTGAAGAAAAGAGAAAACTCAAGAAGCTGTTAGGGTTTTTCCTCGGTGGTCCGTACGGCAGAGTGTACGGCTCTACCTACAGCCGTTTAAGTTTCATGAATCTAATTTTATATGAAATTAGATATTCAGGGCTTTCCATACATATATAATATAAGGCCATTGGATCAGTATAAAGGTAGTTATGAATTTTTGAAGTTTGACCTAGATATCAGGACTTTCATCCGGGCAGTGTGAGTTGAGAAGGGTGTAATTCATCCTAGCAACTCCAAATTGAGTGAATCCAACGTTGTTTGAAAGCTAACATATGAGAGAACATCCCATAAAAATTCTAGAGTCAGATTCGTTGCTAACTATCCCTAGCATATCAATGAATTCATCTTAAGTTCAACTCAGGCTGGAATAGGATAGTCCAGTAGGGTTAAGTTTCAGGGTTTATATCTTAAATTATACTTATTCAAATAATATGCAACTTATTTCATTTGAAAACTTACTCTATTAGCTTTATATTGATATAAATTTTGCATGATTTTACCTATATTTCTATTTTTGGTGAATTTTCTCTTACAAAGGTGTAATTCTGACTAAAAATAGGACAGTCTGGAATAAAACACAAATAATTTCAGTTAATATTAGAACTCAGAACTTAGCAAATAGAGAGCTAGATCGGGTATACTTAATGTTAAACTCGGAACTTAGTGAATAGGAAACTAGATCGGGTATAGTTAATGTCAGAACTCGGAATTTAGGAAATACACTCATAAAAGTCTTAAAGAACCAATTGAAGATTAAGGTCGGAGATCGGGATCACAAGCCCATAAAACTCTTATACATGTGATTCCAAAACTCGACCCAAAATTAATCTCGGAGGTCGAACATAACCCCGGAGGTCGGAACTTATATAAGCTCGGAACTCGGACCCCATTCAATCTTGGAAGTCGAACTCGGGAATATCAATAAGAATTAAAAGTTTGCAAGATAGATTAAGACTTAAGATTTTAAAGCTTGCCTGTATTGATATTGTTATACTCTTGGTATAAATATGATGTTCTATATTGGATTTGCTGTTTGATTAAAATTTCCTAGTTATCTGGCACTATTCATGGGAATGTGGACATAATAAGTTATGCTCCCGAAATTTGGGCAAAGATTACAATTAATATGAATTTACAAGTTATGTATGCATTAGTTAAAGCATGAGACAAGTAATACCACCTTTATAAGAATAAGGAAGGATTTTCATGTGACTTGGGCTGGCCCCTAAACAAAGTTAAGGGGAATAGATCAGTAGGGAAGTTGGGGAAAGCAAACCTGGCGACTTTGTATAGGAACGAACTTGATCTTGAAAAGTGGACTATTACCCAGGAGTCTTATGGCCAATACACTTCCAGGGGACCAAGTATGGAAAAATATGAGTTAAGGTCAAGTGCATTATTTCTTATGAATATCCATAATTTCTGTTATCATGCATCGAGTTAATAGTATCATTGGATATTTAAACTCCCAGGAATGGTTGCTTATTTCTCTGTTTAATTTCCTTTACTTCCTTAAGTAAAACTAAGCTATGATTTCTATAATTAATTGAGTAGAACATCCTGTTGATGTAATATTTTCTTTTAATTAACTAAAATCCGAAACACCTGAGAATGAGAGCGATGACAGGAATGCATTGATTTAGGATTTCCTACTGAGAAATCTTTATTTCTCACCTTACTATATATTTCCGCGTCATTCTCAAATCATAAAAAACGCGGTAACCGGAGTTCTATTCATTGAGTTTCCTGAGTTCCATATCCACCTGGACCCGTTTCTGGACTGTATATATGTATCTGATAGATGTCAGTTCCGTTTTTATTTCTTCTTTTGTAGAGATTTTGTTGTATCCCTTACTCACCCATTGTTCGACCCTGTTGCATCTTACACTGCTATTCCGCTATATATGGTGTATCCCTTTCCACCTCCATACGTAGCGGTAGCAGCACCGATAGTAATAACAGCTCCCATGGCTCCGCCAACCTCATCACCATAGCAGATACCGTCAGTCTCGATGTCTGAGGAGGATCCCTATGAGACAGAGAGTTCATCTTCCTCGTCCTCTACTCTAAGCGTGGACTACACTCCTGTGGACGCCGACATGGCAAATGGATTCCTCTCCTCGGAATCCATCTAGTTAGAGTACCCACCGTAGCAAAAGTAGGTGTATAAGATGACCCTCTTTTGGCAGTCTGGGTCATGGGCAGATGGGTAGGAGTCAGGAGTTGTACACGAAATGTCCCGTGAGGACCAGATAGGGTACTATTCATATAGACAGGCCGACTTATTTTTGTGTTAGCGGCCTCATTTTACTACCCTATACCGTTTATTGTATCATAGTCAAACTTGAAAAATAGATGTTTATATATATACGATGCAATTTTCAGTAGTTCTATTTCGTATTTTTATTTATGTTATTTTACTTCTGGTGCAACGATTATCTAGTATTTATTTTATCGTCAAACAGAAATTGTGAAAGCAATGGGTAAGAATAATGAAGCAAAGAATGGAATTTAATCAGCTAGTCACACGTAATAACTTATCAAGTAATATATTATGACTTAAGCATAGTATTTTGTTTGGTAAGACGTTACAACCTAGTCCGATTTGATTAATTGACTGATTCACACATTTTTTTTAAATTATTCGAATCCTTTTTATAAAAATAGATAACTTCATAAAAATTTAACTTCTTAAAAAGAATAATAGATGACTTTATCAAATCATCATTCAACCACTTGGATCTTGAAATAAAAGTTACGTAAAGGGCTTTAATCATTTTATAACTAAATATTTAACCTCCAAAATAGTGGGAAGCAAGTTGCATAGGTGTTGTTTTATACTAATGCAAGTAACACACCTTTTATTTTATAGCCTGTGGTTTAGTTGATTCAACCAAACTA
The DNA here is from genome assembly GCA_031439595.1 of Pterocarpus santalinus. NCBI lineage: Eukaryota > Viridiplantae > Streptophyta > Magnoliopsida > Fabales > Fabaceae > Pterocarpus > Pterocarpus santalinus. The sequence continues at coordinate 22,582,665 of CM062532.1, read as the reverse complement.
GTGACTCGGTGCTTTGGCTAAGTTAAGCACCAGCTTGAATTTTATAACTATGGTTTTAATTTTATGTCCATTTATTTTGATCCAAGGGTTAGGAGGGCTTCTCATTTGATGAAATGAGTTTCAAATGAGTTTTTGAAGACACAATGAGAGGCTTAATTTTAGTTATGGTTGTATTTTGAACCCGTGCAATACATGGATAACAAAAATAAACATTAAATTAAAAGTAAAATGTCTAATACTATGTGAAGTTGTAAACAAATATAATAGCTTAAACAACAACAACAACAACAATAATAATAATAATAATAATTTTATATAATATTAATATCTGTTGTAAATGAATTTAAGACCAAATTTACATAATGCATAATCAAGGTAAAGCTTATGAAGTATAGAAAAAATAGAGAAAATAAAATACTCAAAATAGGAATAGAGAATAAAACAAATAAACTCACATGAAAATGAAACCATACCAAGCATGCCACTGGTGACTCCTTATCTCTTATCATTGAGCACCATGTGGAGCAAAAACTGCAACCAGAAGCCGCAGCACCCCCTCACCAATGACAACAAGCTTGAAGACTAGGCCGATGGATGCCATGGTCACTCCTCCTCGAGGTGGTTTGAGCGGCAACCCCCTCATCTCTCTTCACTCTTTCTTTTGTTGAACCATCGGATCGGTGAACCACCTTTGGTTCATGCGATTCACCTATTTTTGACCAGTCTTTTGAGCCACTAAGTTTTATTAGTTGACTAGACCGAAATGGGGTTCAGTTCTCAGTTTAATTGGTCAGATTGGTCCAATTTTCAGAACATTGGTTACCATTAGCATCACCAAGAAGTCTCCTTTGATTACTATCTTCATCAGCATCCCAAGAAAGAACTATATTGACCACGAGTTGCTCACCTATAAGAGCATATTGAAGTAGAAGCTCTAAATTGCCATGGCTGTCAAGAAATTTTGCCATAAAAAAAGATTTAATTAATCTACAGATCCCTATAATTTCACTCAGTTTTCAATTAGGTCTCTATAGTTTAAAATTTTATAATTAAGTCCCTATATTATATAAAATTTTTCAATCAAATCCCAATCTACATCAATCTTTACAAAAACGTTAATGAAAATGGAATCTTTCATGAATATTCTTTGCAAATGTTGTCATGGTTCTTATGAAAAACAGAGCATCACATACTACTTTGATCCTAGCCATTTAGTTTCTTTATAATAAACATCATTAGCTGAATTATATTAGAGCACTGATACAATTAGTAATAGGTGATGCACTCGAGAAGCACCACTAACTCAAGCCACATCTCTAGCAAAGACACGACTGTCATCAATGAACCCAACCATTGTACACCTCCGTCGTTTGAGTTGCTACCGCAAGACAGCCATGTCTTCTTCTCTCAAATATGGAACCACACCCACCACGTCTCACATTGCCTATCTTCGTAGCTCCTCCCAAATGGTTGCAAGGGGAAGAGTTCTTAATGTAAAGCTGCAAGCACACCTCCGCGCCCGAATTCCCTCAGTGGTGGATGAGTTTTTATTCATTTTCTCAATGAACAAAGGGTCATGTGCTTCCTTCCCTTCTAGCTCTCTCAGGCAATACTCCAACAAGAATGCAAATGAAGAAGAAAATAGAGAACAAAAACTCAAAAAGTGTTGTTTTTTGCAGGACGACAATAATGAATTTGCCAAATTCTTTACCTTTGTGAGTTTATGGAAAATAGGAAATAGGTTGAGTTTCAAGACAAAGAGCTCTTCTTCTCTGAGATACTTAGATCGAGTTTGTGCTTTGAGGAATTTGGTTGTCATTTGATGGCAATTTTTATTTGCCTCTCTTGTCTAAAAGAGGATTAGGATTGTGAAGAAAATCCTTATGTTCTGGAGTGGGTTAAGAGAGGTCCATGACTTGTGCAAAAACAAAAATTCCTCCTCCATATGTTTGTGTTTCTATGTGTATTGTATTCAACGGAGGAGATAGATTAATTAAACTTAAAAAAAATCAAAACAACAAAAATAAGAAATCATGAATGTATCTCTTCATAATAGAACTCATGAACAACCAATGAGGAATGGTTATAATAAGATTTATAAATCATTTTCAAGTATATTGAAGGTAAAGCGAGAAGATTTTGTGATTAACACATGACTAGTTTAAGTATATTGTAGGTGTCAGTGTCCATTTTGTTTGAAAGATTCAAAATAATTTTTTTTTTTTATAAAAGAAAGAAAGATATTAGTTTTTATAAAAGTATTTCGAAAAAATAAATTATTTTTTTCGTTCATCAAAATGTAATAGAAACAGGCCTCAAGCCATTAATTCATGTTTAAATGTTTATTTAAAACTTCAAAAATATAGTTTAAATAATCTTTTTTTTTAAAAAAAAAAAAAAAACCTTTCCACATGAAAATCCGAACAGACTATGAAGCTGGTTAGCCTAATTGCTTGTCGTCCCTACCGTTCTGGTGGCTTCTTTTCACCCAATTCTATGAATTTGCGTTCTAAAATTTCAAGTTATTCAAATTTGGATTTAGATTCCTACCTCTAAATAATGTAAAAGTCTGATGTTATTAAGCGCTCTTGGGTTTATGCACTCCATCCTTTGATCTTGTTGGATCAATCAACTTTCTTTTTGAGACGTGTGCATTGATAGTGCTACCAGCAAGCTCAAGCACACTACAGTATCGTTAACCAATGCAATGCAATGCCATGTGCAATGTCCGAAACTTTAGAATGCATGGGTAAAGATTGCAAAAATTAGTTGGCAGAACCGATTAAGCTGGGACCGAACCCCCTTCCAGTCTGGTCAACTAATAAAACTCGATGGCTCAAAAATCGGCCAAAAAGTGGAAAAGCTGGTCAAAAACTAGTGAACCGCATGAATCAGAAGCGGTTTATCTGGCAGTTTAACAAAGACAAAAGAAAACCAAAAGAGTGAAGAGTGGCCATGACATCCATTGGCCTAGTCTTTGAGCTTGTCATCGCTGGTGAGAGAGTGCTGTTGCTTTTGGTTGCGGTCTCTACTCTAGGTAGTGCTCAGATTTGGTCTTTTAGAGAGATAAAAAGGGACGAAGGTTGAGGGATCTAGGGGAAAGAAGCCAGGAAGGTGGGTGCCGTTTTTATGTTTCTTTTCTTTCATTTGTTTTGGACCAAACTGCCTTAGACTTTAGAATGTTTGGATTTTTTCTTTTGAAATGTTATTGGATATGAATTTGGGTCTTCGGCCCAACTGATTCATACACAAGAAGGATACTAATGGGCTGCTGGCAAGATAAGAAGATACTAATCAGTTACACTCCAATTAAATCAATAAACTTTTGAATCAATATGTTATTGAATTTGATATCTGATTCGATTCGATTTTGAGAGTCTTAATTTTTCTCGAAAAGAAATGTCACCGGGATAGTGTCGTCTGAACACCTAGAAAAATTAAGAAAATAAAAATCTTATCCAACGGATCCACACTCAGTTGATGACTCTACTAATGAAACTTCTATCTTCACTTAACAAATATCTCAACCACTCTGCTTGAAAAATGATACACAGATAAGATCTTACATAAAGAGCAAAGAATAGTTTTGAACTTTTTACACGAAATTTTGAATAAAAATTTTTCCACCGGTTGAAAGTTCTGAAAGATTTCTATAGTGCATCTATAATTTCTCACTCTCTTACCAGTAAGTTGTGCCGTAAAATTGTCAATCAGACATGAGCACCAACTACCACCAAAGGACAAAGTCCACTATCTCCCCGCGTCTACCGGCACAAATGAGAACCAAAAGATTTAGGAATCCATTACTAGAATTAGCTTCTAATTTATAAGATCCATATTAAAAAAAAAAGAGAGGATAATAATAAATAAGGTCTACCCTGGCCCTCAAATTACAATATTCCTTTGATAAAGTCAAGGGTGGAAATGTAAAACAGTACCTCACTCTCAATTCTCAACTTTGAAGCCACAATAATAAGAAAATAATATATGGTCTAGTAGAGCTCAAGTCCGGGACAAAGATCAATGGAACTGTAAATGCTCTCCCAAAGTGATCATCTACATCACTTGCTGGTGCTTGAATCCTTGACAATAGTGACAGGGCATGGGGCATGCGTCATCACAAAGTTGCTAACACTTCCCAATATTATCCTGGTTTTTGGGCACCACCATCACAGAAACAGGCTTGTCCATGAGACCCAAATCACAATGAATAGAGATAGACAATAAGGAAGTTCCCTCATCCCACAAACAACTAATAAATAAAGAGAGAGAGAACTTTTTTTTTTTTAATAAACACAAAATAAACCAATTTGATGTTTAAATACAGTCACACAAACAGGCATGATCATGAGACGCATACATAACATGATAAATAAAAATAGAATATTTTGGTACTTCTGCACCAATCAAAGACAATGTGATTTTAAGTTAGGATTTTGTTAAGATGTGTACTACGAAATTTAAATTAAATTAAATATATATTAAAAAAATTATTAAATAAAAAATATAAGTATTTATTAGTTTAAAATTTTCTAGAAATAGTTAATCTTTTTTATGGAACTAAGTTAATTTAATGAAAAATAATAAATATTATTTTGATCCTTACTATTTGCTTTAAAAATGCACATTAACCAACAAGTTATAATATTAAAAACATAATTAATTTTTATAGAATTTAATTTAAATGCACTGATAGTATAAAATAGTTTTACACTATCAGTCAATATAAATAGTAGAAAGTGCCAACTCACACAAATAACTACCCATTATAATGAGGGACTCACCATGATTTCTCACTTTCCTCTATTTCTATTAATTGACAGTGTAAAACTATTTTACACTGTCAGTGCATACCAATTAAACTCATTCTTATAAAACCATTCTTAAAGTATAGTTTTAATTATGAATTTAATTTGTATACATTAATTCTATAACTCATTAAATTTTCCCATCATATATCAATTCTTTCTTTCAAAACATATAATCCAAATCAATAATCAGTCCTTAAAATTGTCGAACAAAAATTCCAAAGAGCAGTAAAAACGAGAGATTAGACAAGGTACCCCACCTTTGGATTGTGCTAAGGCCCCTGCTTCCCAATACAATTGAGTCCAGTTTCAGATCTTCTATAGCGTCCAGAAGTTTCTCTCTTGCATCACCCCAGTACAGTTTTGCAACAACGTTAATCTAGAAAAATCAAAACTTCACTCATAAGCACAAAAAAAAAAAAAAAAGAAAGGCAACCCCAAACAACCAATCTATGAAAACAGAGAAAGCAAAAGAAGGAAAAAAAAAAAAAAAAAGAAACCTCTTTTTGTCTGGCAGCAGTGTCAAGCAAATCAAGAACCTCAGCATCAGATTGCACACCATACTTGCTCATAACCTCTGGCTCTCTGAACTCTGCCAAAGGAATAAGAGCTGCAAAGAGAACCAAATCAAATCGAAATCAGATCAAAACAGAGGATCAGAAAAATTTGCAAGAACCCAAATAATAATAATAATAATAATAATAATAATAATAAATTAAAATTGAAATTGAAAAAATAGGACTCACGAGAACCATCTTTGGCCCATAGCTGGTTACGGGACTCATCAAGGGAATTGGGGTTGATGTGGATGATGTAGAAAGTGTCACCTTTATCAGCCAAGTTCTCTATGGCCCATTTAAGAGCATTCTTGCTGCTCTTGGAGAAGTCCATTGCCACGCCAACTCTTCTATCCTTTGCCATGGTTTCTCTCTTACCTCTCTCTTTTCCTTTGTTGTTGTGAGCTTCTTGGTGATATCAAGCCGAAGAATGGAGAATCTACCGAGAGAAAACAGGACTTTGAATTCAGATAGTGGGTTATGACGAATGATGATGACGATGATTGTGCTGTGTCTGTCTCAGTGGCTGCACATGTATGTGGTGTGGCAAATAAAGTATAGCGGATAAGCGTTCACATTTATGCTAATGTTCGATATACACGTATAAATTCGATCATATTATTTTATATTTTTTATTATTTATAAATAAATCTAGCTTATTTTTATAAATTTATATTCTAATTCTATGACATAAATAAATATTGTAACACTTAATGTTGATCTTTTCAAGTCACAAAAGAATAACATTCTTAGTTAACTGAAATTTTAAAAATACTAGTCAAACAATATTTAGTAATTTTTATTAGTTATTTTATTTGTTCAAAAAAATATTAATACAGGTTAAGTTTGCTTGATTATTATTTAGAAATAGATTTTCATTTGAAAATTTTATTAATGATATTTTAAACATAATTTTTAAAATATAAATTTAAATACTGTAAAATAATTTTAAATTTATAACATATTAAATGCTTTATTCTTTTTTCTAACTAATATTTAAAAACACACATTAAAAATTTTACATAAAAAATATTTTATATGTTTAATATATAAACTCCCTTTTTGTTTGGCATCTTCATGTTTTTGGTACATAATATTTTTTACTTTTATTCCATAATTGACGGCCTATCAACATTTTTAGTAGATCGTTACTTTTATGGGTATCACGAAAACGCAATGATTGTGTGTTTGTCACTTTATTCTAAGTGCATTGCAGCTGTATCCTCCACTGTTAGGTGGTTACTTAATTGAATCACAACCGTTGATGTTGATAATATGGATGTGCTGTTCTTCATCATTTGGCTTACTTCAATCAGAACGCTTCTTTCTGGTTTGGGCTTGTTGTTCCCTTTTTTTTCAAATTTAAATTTAAGATTTTATATAAATTACTTAAATCTTCCACTATTAAATCAACTCTATTGACTTAACATTCTCTTACTCTTAACTATGAGTAATTAGTTAAGATCTTAACAATCACTTATGATCTTTTTATTTTCTTATACCCTTGTTGACCTATACACTGGTTACATTTCTATGAAGAAATAATTTTTTACATAATTAATAAGTATTTCGTATAATATAAAAGTATTCTTAAATTAAATTAAAAAATAATATAGGCAAAAGCTAGCTTCACATACATTAATCTCTTTATTATTATTTGAAAAATTCAAATAGTATACTCAAGCTATAAAATTGCAAATAATATTATTCATATACAGTTACAAACATATCATTTTGTAAAATAGTTTATATATTTAATTATAAATGTTGTATAATAAATGCTCCAAGGAAATTATTGAAAATAAGAAAATAAAAAAGTAGAATATTTTAAAATATTTCTTATATTAAAAACTTGAAAACTTTTGTACATAATTTTTTTAATTATTTAATAAGTGTTCTTAAGACAATTAAAATCTTATAATTATATACAGTCAACTCATTTTCTATATTCATATATACCAAAACTCTGTTATTTATGTCATCGTACAAATAAATTGACAAATGTGCGATGATCAATTTTCAATGCAAATCAGGATTAAGTATACTGTACACTGCTTTTTCATTCTCTTGCAGATGCTTGATGAAGAAGGCTTTTTCTTTTCCAAGTAAAAGATGGACAAGAGTTTTTGTCCCCCTGTTTTTGCCAATAATTAAATGGAGAACGGAAGTTGCCAAGAAGCTTCGTTGCCAGCTTTTTCATTTGAATATTTTTTAAATATTAACTTTATTTTGTTTTAGTATATTTAAATTTAGCATTTTTTAATAGATTTTTGTGACCTTCTTTATGGCATAAAAATTCCATCGTAATTAACATAATTTTTGTTACTTTTCTATTAAAAAAAAATTCCGCTAATAATAAACATAAAAACTTTTTCCTTTTAAGATTATATTAAAAAAATAGTAAATCACTAAATTTGTTGTGTGTGTATATATATATATATATATATATATATAAAGGTTAAAAAAATTGGACCAGACATCGAACCAATAAAGATATTGGTTCAAAGGTTTAGAGGTCTAATCGATTTAATCGGGATTTAATTGAAATACAATCAGGATTTAATTCAAATATAATTCAATCGGGACTAAACCTTTGAACCAATATCTTTATTGGTTCGATGTTTAGTCCAATTTTTTTAACTTTGATATATATATATATATATATATATATATATGATTAATTAATAAATAAAAATTATATTAAATCATTAATAATAATTAAATAAAAATAAAAAAAACAAATAAAAACTATCATACACCTTAAATAATATGAAACACATTAAATTTTCCCTTCTCTTTTTCTCCTTCCACACTCTTCCCTACTTTTTTTTCTCCGCACTTTTTTCTCCTCCTCACTTTCTTTTTACTCCTTCCACACTCTTCCCCCGTAAGCACCAACTCTCAACTTCTCGTCTTCCCAATCCAAAAAAGTTTATCCTATTCCCGTTTTCTTTTCATTTCTTATTTGTTTTCTTTTTTTTGATAGTTACTATTTTCCTTTCTTTATTTTTTTCGAATTTGCAAGCACTCTTTTCACAATCAATCGTTCTTCCGTGTATTGTCTTTTAAGGCAACAAATCTATCTAGCAATGTTGATTTCACAATCCTTTGAGAATTTGAATCGAGGAAATTGACGGGATGGATCTACTACGTGAATTAATTTGCAGAGAAGGGACCAAGAAGAGGTTGCAGAGATGACAATCAAAGCGGCGGTTCGAGTTTCCTTCTTCTGCCTTTTTTATTTTTTTAGAAACCAACCAAACCGGTAAACTGCTGAAATCGATCTAGCTCACACCGGTTTAAGGAGAATGATCGGACAGGCCTGGTGTCTGATTCCCGGTCCAATCGGCCGATCCGATCCAATTTTCTCTTCCTATATATATATATGTTCCCTCAATGAGTATCCCAATATAAGGTTTGTTTTTTTTTCAGATGGGACTCAAATTACACTTACTCTCATATTCAAGGATAGGTTGTATTGATGGATCCTCTACCTCCAATTAATAAAGCTTTATCCTACACTCTGCAAGAGGAGAAATAGAGAAAAGTAGGAGCATCTAATTCTTCTTTGGCCTCAAGTAGCCTTTGTTGTCAAGAGTGGGGCACCTCAATCCGCTATTGATAGTAAAATAAATCCACAAAGAAAGATCGACCTCTTTGTGCTCATTCTGGAATCTTGGGATACACTAAGGATATATGTTATAAATTCCATGGTTATTACCCTAACTATGGAAAATCTAAAGGAAAACCCCTTCCCACTCAAGCACATCAAATTTTAGACATGATTCATGATCCATCTAGCACACATAATGTGAATCTTACACTAATTCAATATAAACAATTTATGATTCTGTTGAAGTCTTAACTTGCTTTTCTTGCATTAGAGCAATTAAATGCTTTTGTCTCTATCGGTATGGTCTTTACCACCTGACACATGCATTCAAATCTTAAGGACAATTCTTGGATCATTGATTTTGGAGCAACCTCACACATCACTCACTACTTTCATTCCTTCATCAAAGTCCAAGCCTTTACTCAATCACTTTGTTACTTTACCTAATCATACACAAATCAAAGCTCATTCTATAGGCTTTGTCAAACTATCTGATTCCTTAGTCCTCTATAATGCCTTTTACATTCCTCATTTTCAAGTCAATTTACTTTTTGTTTCTACACTAATAAAAAACTCTCCTTATTACATTTCTTTTAATTGTTCTAGCTTTATTATATAGGAACACAACTTTTTGAAGGTAATTGGCAAGGGTAACCACCTTGAAGGTCTCTATGTCCTCCAATCGATTCCTTCGGCATCCTTGGTTCCTTTACCTATTTCAAATTATGTTTTCAATGTTACTAGTGATATTTGGCATGCTAGACTAGGCCATTTATTAAATAATGTCTTTAGTAAAGTCAGTTCTTATATTTCCTCTCAAACACGTAGCTTTGACTCTTCAAAATATACAATTTATCCATTAGCAAACTTAGGAGGTTGTCTTTTCATTCCTATAATCATTTGTCATAATTTCCTTTTGATCATGTACATTATGACATTTAGGGACCTTATCATGTTCCCATGTGTATGTGTGTGTGTGTATATATATATATATATATTGTGGATGATCATTCAGGATTTCCTTAGACTTATCTTATGCAACATAAATTTGAAGCTTCCTACTTATTGGTCAATTTCTTTAATCTAATTTAGACTAGTTTGGCAAGAGAAATAACTAGATTAAATATATAATACCAAGGAGCTTGCCTTCACTAACTTTCTATAAGAAAAGGGAATTTGACATCAAATCTTTTGTGTTGAAAGGCTTGAATAGAACTCATTGTAGAAAGGAAGCATCAACATCTCCTCAATATTGCTAGAGCCCTCTTTTTCTAGTCCAAGATTCCTATCTCATTTTGGAGAGAATGTATTGCCATTACCACCTATTTTTATCAATAGGCTGCTAAGTCCAATGCTGAAGCTAATTTCACCTTATGAGAGGTTATTTGAACAACCATCTCATCATCAATATTTTAGGGTCATTAGATGTCTATGTCATGCATTAATTCTCCTCTCTCACATATCAAAATTTAATCTGTGAACTATACCTACAGTCTTTGTGGGATATTCTTTGGGATACAAGGGTTACAAGCTTTCTGATTTATATCACAAGAGATTTTTGATATTCATGGATGTGACATTTTTCCTGTCATGATTTGCACCCAGCTTTGAAACTATTGATCCTTCATTTGAGGTGGTCTTGCCAGTTCCTAGTAATGATCCTTAACCTCAGTTCCTACTGAGGCTCCTCAGCCTATAGTGGTTCCTACTGTAGAATCTCCATCTGCACAATGCCTTCTATAGATCCTTCATCAATAACTTCCTCTCATTCACTAATTCATAGAAGGAGATCTTCTCGAGTGTTACGACTTCCTACATACTTGCTAGTGTATCAGTGTAATTAGGTCTCAAGTCCATATCCTATTTAGCACTTTGACTCATGTGAGCTTTTAGCTCATTCTAAAGCTTTTGTTTATCAAGTAACCTTAGTTCTTGAACCATTTTTTTACCAATAGACAAAAAGGTAACTTGAATGGAGAAAGGCTATGGATAAGAAGTTAAAAACCATGAAAGCCAGCAACACAAGGTTTGTGGTTGCTCTTCCTTCTGTTAAACATAGCATACGATGTCATTGGGTTTTTAAAATTAAATAAAAGTAGGATGGTTCAGTTGAGAGAAACAAAGCTAAATTAGTAGCAAAATGTTACACCCAACAAATTGATATTGACTTCCCATACACTTTCTTACTAGAGGCAAAGCTTATAACTATTAGAATTTTGTTGTCTATTCTGCCATTAAGAGCGAGAGTCTATTACAGTTGAACATCAACATGTATTCCTCAATGGTGACTTATTTGAAAGTTTACATGACTTACCTCTTGATTATAATAAAAAAGGGGAGGGCTTGGTTTGGAAGCTACATAAGTCCATCTATGACCTTAGACAAGCCTATAGGCAATGGTTTTATAAATTTTCTACTGCCTTAATTGCCAAAGGTTTAGTTCAATCCAAGAGTAACTATTCTCTCTTTACCTATGGCTTGGGTTCCCTCTTAGTGATTTTTCTTGTGTATGTTGATGACTTAATTTTAGCTAATCCATCTCCAGCCATGATTCATCAAGTTTAACAGCTTTTACAGGGTTTGTTTAAATTCCAAATTCTTAGTGATCTTAAGCACTTTTTTTGGGGGGGGGGGTTGAACTTGATAGATAACCATAAGGCATTTGTTTGACTCAACACAAATTTGCATTACCACTATTTTGAAGATATGGGTTTTTTTAAGATAGTGAACATGCTTTTCTAGTAATGGACCCTAAATTTCATCTTAACTCAAATAATGTTGATCTCATATAGGATTAGTTCATGCATCAAAGGCTCGTAGTTCACTTGATGAACCTCACAATTCCAAACATGATATTATATATGCGGTAAGAAACTTAGTCAATATATGTTAGAGCCGTAAGTACCTTACCTGCAGGCCCTTCACCATTTGCTAAGATATATTAAAGGTAGTCCAGGGTAGGGTCTTCTTTTTTTGCTACCTCATAGCTTTAGTTAATGGCATATGCTGATGCCAATTAGGGGAATTGCTATAATTCCAAGGAAGCTGTCATGGGATAATGTATTTTTCTTGGTGAATCCTGAATCTAATCAAAATCTAAGAAACAACTAACTGTATCAAGATCATTGGCCAAAGCTAAATATGGGGCTTTGGTAGTAGTTACAAGTGAGATCTCTTGGTTAATGACATTCTTATAATGCTTTGAAGTTAAGGTTGGTTCTACCATGATTTTTTTGTGATAGCCAAGTAGCTGTACTACCACACCTACTTTTCATTAAAGATTTAAGTATGTGGAGATTGATTGTCATTTCATAAGGGAGAGAGTTGTCTCTAGTTTTATTAAATTGGTGCATGTAAAACCTCGACACTAACTCATTGATCTTTTAACAAAACTACTATCAGTTATTCATTCAAGGGGCTTTTGTCCAAGTTGGGCACCATCAACATCTATTTGCTAACTTGAGTGTGAGTATTAGGATATAAGTTATGGCAAGTTCTCAAATGGTCTTTGTAGTTTCAAGGAGTTACAAATTCCTTGAATTTACACCATCTAAAATTGAATCTATGGCTCAGATTGAAGGATGTGAAAGGTGGGTGGAATTTAAAAAATCTGCCCATAAGTCTTGGATTTAAAATTTTGTATTTGCAATTTCACCCAAGATATTAGGTGTGGACTTGAATAGGGAAAAAAATGATTAATGGTTCTTGTCAGATCCGGGTTAACATGTGCGGCAATTCATCAATCAAGGGAAGATCCAACTAAACACTTAAGCATATTACCACGTACCACTGCACCTCAAAAATGCAACAAGTATAGATCAGTTTATGGTTTGAATCTACACAGGACTTATTGTGTTAGACTAATCGAGGGATCTCCACCTTCAACAACATAAATATTATTAGAGACAGTGTTTATACATGCTAGCTTAGGGGTTTATAGCTTTACTTTCAATCGTGGTTTTAGCCTTTGCTCCACCTCTGAACTATTGCGCCATATTGGGGGACAACATTCCCCCTAAACCATATTACAACCTCAATCGATCTTCAATTTTTAATGCGCCTAAAGCCTCTCTTCTTTTTTTTTCTTCACATTCGTGACGAGATTCAACCTTTTTTATTTTTTGGTTCAACCAGTGAGGTTCAACCTTAAACCACCACCTTTGCCACTTTTACCTCCCTAAACATTAATGAAAACAAACCTTTAACTAATTTGATTAATAAAGTTTAAACAAACCCTAAAAATCAATTAATCGAGGCTATGAAAATGTTAAAATGTTTTCAAAATTTTGCAAGATAGTCCTCATCTATCTTTGTCTATGAGATTGCACTATAGGATGCATACCACTATACAATGCACCTCTAAGTTATATTAGCCTAATTAGATATGTTAGTTAAAGCCATTATTATCTTGGCATTGTATGAGTTAGTGAACTGCTCTTTATACAACACTCTCTCGATTAGTATTTTAATTCAAGTCATCTTTTTCACTCATATTTTGAAAGAGTTTAATTGGTAAACACTGACAGTATAAAACAGTTTTACACTGTCAACCAATAGAAATAGGAGAAAGTGAGAAATCATGATGGGTCTCTCATTATAATAGGTAGTTATTTGTGTGAGTTGACACTTTCTACTGTTTCTATTGGTTGACAGTGTAAAACTATTTTACACTGTCAGTGTATTTAAATTAAATTCATTTTGAAATAGTGTCAAATATATTAATTCTTTAAAAAAAAATCTTAACATAATTTTTAAGAATTAAAAATATTACCTATATTTTTTTTATCTAAACTACTAGTATCCAAAATCTATTGGACTCCAACTAATCTGCCTTGAGTTGGGTCAACGATTTATTACGGGGACAAAGCCTCCTAGTGCTAATTTTTTTTCAATCCACAAGACTTGAATCTAAAACCTTACTTAAGAGGAGTAAGTGTTGAACTACTTGAATCAATCAAGTGTTAATTATATTGTTTCTCTCTAAGAACTAATGTATTTAGTAATTAAAGAATAAAAAATTAATACGATTCAAAGATTTTATTTTTAAAAGTTATATTTAAAAGTTTTATTTCTCAATATTATTTTAATTACAAACGAGTTGAGAGATTTACTCCAAAATAAATAAAATATGTTCTTCGTACCTAACTCTTTGCTATTTTGTACAAAACCTACCCTTTGGATATCTCTAATAGCCATGCTATGATGTGATATGATGATACAATGACCTTATGTTCTTATCAATAAGCAAGCTGATTTTTTTATATATGGGATTTTGGCATAGTAATTAGTGGGATATAAGTTTTTTTAAAAAATTAAAAAATATGGTATTTTAAAAGAATCTATTAAAAATGCAGATGGATTCCACAAAAAAATAAAAAATGAATCAACTATTCATGCTAATGGATTGCCAAAAAATAATAAAAAAGAAATTCAGCATGTCGTCGGTCATATTCCAATTATATTATTATTATTATTATTATTATTATTATTTATCGAGTGTGCTATGCCCTATGTGTGTGCCTTGGTTGTGTGCGTGTGTCAGTGACAGAAAGAGAAAGAGAGAGAGAAGGAAGAGGAGAGAGAAAAATTAGAGAGGAGAAAGGAAGAGTGAGAAGAAAGAAAAAAATTAAAAAAAATGAAAGAAGAAAAAGAAAGAGAGACAAATATTATAAAATTTTTGCAAAAAATATGAAAAATATATTATTTTTGACAAAATTTAAAAAATATAATATTTTTGTTCACTCTTGCTTTTTCAAAGATAATAATAATAATAATAATAATAATAATAAATCGAAATCTGTAATATGCCGTTTTAACTTTTTATTATTTTTAATTTATTAATATGAATAGCGGATTTATTTTTTATTTTTTATGGAATCCGTCTATATTTTTTATGGATTCTTTTCTAACATAATATTTTTCTAATTTTTTCAAAAATTTATATTCCACTAATTATTCTACAAAAATTCTATATATAAAAAAAATTGGCCGTAAATGTATCACTACTTTTTAACATTATTACAAGAGAAATTTTAGGTAAAATATTATCTTCATTTCAAATAATAATCATTTAAGATAATAGCACAAATATTATAAAGATAATTTAATTATTTTATTTTATTTTTTGAGAAATAACTAAAAAAAGCTAAATCACTTTTTAATTTATTAAAAAAATCGCATTAATCAAAAAAATTATGATAAGCTAACTGAAAGAAATAATAAAAGAGAAAAAATAATTAAAATTAATGAAGACATTAACAAAATTGGTATAGAATAATTAATTCTATATTAAAATTTTAAAATAATAAATGTGAAATATTTTTTAAATGACTATTATTTTAAAATTGAGGGCGTAATTAGTAGTGATTATAAGACTTATGAGTTGTAACCGGCACATAATTAAGAAGCTGACGCATGTGACATTTATTCATACAAGATATTGAAAGTCAACAATGTAAAATGGCAAATGAAGAGACGTGACATTTTTTGAGATGAAAAGCCGCCAAAATCCAATGCCCTTTTCCTTGCATAAATATTTTTTATATTATTATTATTTCTTAAATATTATTATATAAGTGAGGTGAGAATGAATAAAATGATAAAATAAAAAAATTTAAAGTAAGAGAAGAATAAAGTATTTTATAACATACTAAAGTTTTTTTTTAATTTTTTGGGTAATAGAATAATTAAATATATATGCCTATAAATTTAGCAATTGCATATCAAACTTCATTCAATTTTATGTTTTAAAGGAATTTTATAAATAAATTTAGTGTAAGTTTTTACCATCAAGTAATCTGTCTTCTAAAATAATAAATCTGGTTTTAACATAATATAAAATATTAGGTCAGCATGAATAACTAATATTAAATATCATAACCCCTTCCCCCAAACGGAAAAAAAGAAGCAAGACCGCTTCGCCAGCAATGGTAATGATAAAGAATAATTGAGAGTAAAGTTTTAATTTAGTTCCTGAATTTATAGGTATTGTTCAATTTTATGTTTGACATTTAAAAAATAATAATTTAGTCCCTAAAATTATATTTTGTTAATCAATTTAGTTTCTAAAATCATAGATAGTTCAAATTAGTCCCTAATACATTTGAGCAATTCAAATTAGTCTTTAAAGTTCATTGCATTAAGTAAAATTAATCCCTAGAAATAGCAAAAGTAGAGTTTTAAATATTATTATATACAAATATTAGTACTAATTACATATAGTAAATTGAGTTTAATTTTGATGTATTGATATTATAAAATTTTTTTATGTTATTATCCAATTAAAACTTTCTATTTGTATGATTATTTAAGTAGTTGGTTTGAGATTCAATCGTACTTACTGATATAATAATATACGATTGGATGATAGTATAAAATTTTTTTACATTATCAATACATTAAAATTAAATCCATTAAATTAGAATTTTTTTATTAAATAATTTATTCCTTCGTGATATCTAAAATATTGATAATACACTAATACTAATGGTTAAAGTATTTCAGATGAATAATTAAGCATTTAAGTTCATATATATTCCAATTATCTTGCATTACATGTGCAAATAGCGGCTCAAATGAATATCGCAGGTCACTTCTAGCTTAATCGAGAGTACGACATGATAGGCACACAATTATATTATGAAGTTATATTGTAATTCTGGAGGGCAAATTATCCAATAGCATAGTAACTCAAGTACAATAGGTGTCCCATAAAACAAAGGTACTGTGTCTACATGGATACCTCTATAAATTCATATGAACCACAGAGAACAAATACTGCAAAAACCAAAAAATAATGAAAAAAAATCAACAAAAGGCATCCTTTTGATGCTATACATTTACGAAGTCAATTGATCTTATATGAACATGGAACGGCTCTACCTTGCTTTAGGTTGACATTCCTGCACATAAGATAGAAAAAGATATTAAAATGCACAAAAAATGGAATTTGCTTTGCTTCTGCTAATCCCTCAACACTATAACCCGAATTTGATAACTAATACATGATGTATCCAATTTCCATTAAGAAACCGTAAATGAAAACAGACCATTCTTGAAATTAAAGCTCAAGGAAAACATATACACATTGTCAAATAGGAATAGGTCCATATATTAATAGTTGAATAGGATTACATTCATAAATTTTTTTTTTTTTCAACTGGAAACATTCATACGTTAAAAAGGAAACATGAAGCATTTAAATCTAAAATGTGTAATAAAAAATTTGAGTAAAATAGACAAATTCTTAAGTTTTTAAACAATATAATTGAAACTTGCCCAATCATAAAAGTACTGATAAAGTAGTACTTTCATGATTACAAATTTGAAAAAAGAATTGGGTTATAAGGCTGTCCAAAAAAGAGCTCTCCTTGCCTTGTTAGTCTACTCTGCAAGGGTACAGTGGCATATCAGTACTCCCATAATTCCTTGAGCACATGAATCTTGTTTCCTCATTCCTAGTAATACCAAACAGCCAACTTAAGGAGAGGAAATTAAAGTGCAACTGACAAAAGAAAGCACTAGATAATTAATTAGAGACAAAAAAATGGAAATCTTGGTCCATGCACAATCGTGCTTTTCCATCTTCCTCCTTCCACCTAGTACACTATCTCTGCTTGTTCCTCCAAAAGCATTGCAGAAGAGAGAGATAAGGAGTATGTTGATCATAGCAAAAATTATTATCATGATAATGAAAAAAGATTAAAAAAAAGGTAATGTGTAACCATCTAATTTTTCTATCTCACTGCAAAATTTGCCTTGCTTCTTCTTGATCATCTTTTCTGGCTTGTTGTTATTCTTCTCCATTGCCTTTGCTCTTGCTCTTCCTCATTCTCATGATGGGTCATCCTCTTCTTTGTGAGATTTGAGGCATGGCCAATAAAAATATAAGTCTAGCTACAATCTTTGATTAGTAACTCTCGAGATGTCCATCATCTTACTAATGGATTTGAAAAGCAAAATTGTTGATGGAGCAAATGGAATGTGGAAGGTGCGTGGAGCCTCAAGCAATAGTTTTCTACCTAGTAAGTTGAGCGGAGTAACCGTTACAATGAGTTCATGAAACTGCAAGATGGTAAAAATGTAGTGTATCCATTTTGAACGTGTGTAGAAAACTGTATTCATTTGCAATTTACAATTTCATCACCAAATAAAGTTGTTTAAAAGGTTAAAAATAATGGTAAAATTGGAAAATAAATTTTGGACACCAAAACGTGGAATTCCCTTTAATAGATGTAATAGATAAGTCACACGGCGTGTATTATTGTTGTCAAATTGAATTGTTCAAATAGCATTTTTTTTCCCTTTTTTTTGGGTCTTTTTTTTCCTAATATATTAGCACAAAATACGTGTAAATGTAATTGGCCTCTTTCCTCCTTGCTCCATAGAATCAGTTGTTAAGAATAGCCCAAGAAAATCCATCTGTCCCCGTGCTTTCTCATGAGCCTTTGTCTAACTTTAAAGAGTTTCCAAGATTTAAGATCTGGCAGTAGCCATTTTATTTATTTGTTTATTCTCCTTCAAGCTCCCCAAGACATAAAAAAATTTAAAATAAAAAAAGAAAAACTCCTCCAACAAATATATATATATATATATATATATATATATATATATATGGTTGGGGTTGAGGGAGGAGAGGGCATTGGGGGCTCTGCCCCTGCAACTTGAAGTCACGCCCTTGAGGTGCCGCCTTCCTTGAGGCAAGAAGAGTTGCCAACTGCGCTATGCCGGAGTCCGCTATGTGTGTGTGTGTGTGTGTGTGTGTGTGCGTGTGTGTGTGCGTGCGTCCGTGCGTCCGTGCGTGCGTGCGTGTGTGTGTGTGTGTGTTGTCATAAAGAAAATTACATGCTGAAATTATTGGTTAGGCTGGTAGCAGGGCCCGTTATTGATCCAAGAAACTCTAAATTTGGCTCATTAATCTTCAAAGGCATATTATTTTTGGTCTAATTCGAAGGCAGATTGTAGGCCCATAAAAGATATTCAAACTGTAACTTAATTAGGCCGCTGTGGAGTTAAGGAACTTTTGGGCCCCCATAGTAAAGTCCATTCTCACGAAATGGCCCACCTAACGTGTTTTTGGGCGAATCCCAGACTAATATTATTAGAGAACAGGGATAGAGTTCCTACCCAAAAAAGAAAGAAAGAAAACTGATATAGACTTGTCAAAAATTCTTAGTTATGCACTGCTTATCACATCATATCTTAGGCACTCAAATTATTATTTAGCACATATAAAAATATTGTTAACGATTGGTGCACTTTAATTATTATTCCCAGAACTTTGTACATGCCAACTTATAATTTGTATGTGACTATGAGTCTATGCCTAATTAAGAATTAGGCCATTAAGCAACAGCCCAACTCTCAAGGACTGCTCATACTAACAAATGGCAATTATGGTTGATCTGGCAAAAAGCATGTAAACACTGATGAGTGTGCCATCTCACCGCGTTTGTTTAAAGGCATATGATTACATTCCTATAACGGACATTCTCACACGTAATATGATTGGCAAAGCTGTTTTTCGATAAACTTAAAAATGTGTTTGATTAATATTTATTATTTTCATGAACTTTTTAAAAAAATATTTTTATTCAAAGAAAATCAAATAATAGGAGAAAAAATTTCAAGTAGAAGTTAGTGGTTGAGTTATAAGATAACTTCGATTCCTATGCTTTAGGAACGCGACAGACTTAAATTCTTATTGTATGAACAAAAATCAAGTAAAATATAAGAAAGTACCTTCCCTTAAAATTAACAATGCTTCAGAATTCACGTCCAAAGAGGAAAAAAAAAAAAAAAAACAACGCCTGAGAATAATTATTTAAAACCTGATACCAAGGAGTGTTATATGTGAAAGTTCGCTTCTCCAAAACATTACTTGACAATCCTTAAACAAATGCATCCTTATTGAAGCTCAACAAATGGTTGACACCTAAGACAACACTGTAAATGCAAAAGGTAAGAGATTTGAAATAATGAAAGTATGCGTGCATTGTTCCTTTCTTACATCACTTGTAACCCAAAGCCAAAACCAATTACTAACTTAAGCTTTGGAGTATCTCTTAGATATCTTATTAAGCTAATCGTGTTCAAGACTCAGTTTTTGTCACAAAATCTTTGATAGATCCTCATAATCCCAATATCCTATCATTTTCTCAGCCTGGATCAGTACAACCTTTCTTGCAAGCTCTTCATATTTATAGTTGTTAGGACTAAATCAAGGGTAGATTAGGTCAGATAGTCAAGTCACTAGTTTGACTGCTGAATTAGCAGATCTCAGAGAGTAAAAATAAAAAATTAAAAAAAATATATAAATAAACTCAGCTACTCGACTGCATTTTGTAGGTGGATATATTCTCCACTAGACCAGCACCTCAAATGCATAACCAATCTTACTGAACCACCAAAGTGGTCTTCTCAATTGGACCTTTCCCAGAAAATAGACGTGCTTGTTTTGTTTGTGTAGGTATTATTCAAACTACACGACCAAAAAAAAAAAAAAAAACGTATTATTCAAGGGGGTGCACTTGGAGGCATAGATTTGATGTTCATATGCATGTCCTCTAACAAAGTGTACCCCAAGAGTAGTAGTTAAGAAATTGGATTCGAATCCTAGGGGCAGTGGTCCCTCCTTCCGGGCCCCACGGGAGCAGACCCAAAAAAATGTGAACTTGGGTTATGTCTGCAAAAAGGATAGTAGTAGTAGATGTTGTTGAATTCCCTTTACCACACTTATAGCATTCCTGGATTGCGTTGGAATGTGAACCATATTTGCACAGAGGAAAAGTGTGTACCAAACAAGTGTAGTACTAAGTCCGAGGCCAAGAAGTCATATTCAGTTGGTAGATTTTACATGTTTCACCGATATATATGATGCGTTATCACTTTGCGTCTTCCATATTCAATTATAATCTTTGTGATGAATATTAAGCCATATATTAAAAGCAAATGCAATCACCCTTTTCTGAATTTCATATGCGGTTTCACTTAAATATCAAAGGATTTTCTTACATTATAGACAGTTCAGGGTGGTTAAAATTCGGTGGTGGAATTTATACCTCCATTCTCGCGAAGGTGCATGGAATTTGCCAGTCATGTGTAGAGATAGTGAGGGAGAGAATGATATCAAGGCTCGTGAGCATGTCTATTCATCGTACTCAGCATTCTTTTAAATAAAGGAGAAAACAATTAAGAGGCTGTGATTCGAACCAAGAATGTTCTCCGTTGACAAAGTGAAAGATATTCTCTATCACGAGGCCAAAATCTTAGTGACGTCTTTAGATATCCTTTACAAGAAAATGATTTTGGCCCTTACAATAATGTTGGCCCCAACTCAAGCAAATTCCAACTCAACTAAAGATGAGGATACTTGAGCCTAATTACTTGGCATGGAAGCAAATGTTACTACTTTCTTATATTTCCAATTTTAACTCCTATGTCTACTTCGTTTTGATTCAGGCATTCAGCCATCGCATCATTTTTTTAATCTATGGTGCTTTTCTGTGATGTTTCAATTAATTTTGTTTGATTAGATTAGGTGTCCAAAAGGTTAGATAATTAATTAACTAGGATATGCTTAGAAATTTCGATCTTTTAAGATGCTGCGGTTGTTGTGGTTGTTGCTTTTATAGGCGGTGTATCAATTAAGCGATAGCATCAAATCTTGACTGAGATCACACGTGAACAGGGTTAAAGTATCCAGTCAGTTTTTAAAAGTCGCATAATACTTAATTTTATTTCTAAAAACTGTCTTGTGAGCCTAAAATCCAAAGTTTTCTTAATTACTATATTTATACTTTTATCTCTTACAAATGTAGGTTTTATTTATAATCTAACTTTCTCCTTTTTTTATTATGTCGAATTTGTATTTTTATCCTTGCTATTACTTTGAAATTTCTCTGAGTAGTTAACGTGTTGCAGTTTCGTTTATGTCTCAATTTCATGCAAAAACCCTGTTAGCTTAGAATTTGGAAATTAATAGGAATGGAATAGAATGATAACTAGCACAAATAAACAAATAAATAAATAAATAAATAAATAAAACAAGAATAGAATGATAATTCCGTTTTAGGGCTTGATCGATTTTACAAAGAGGAAAATCCCTGTTTTTCTTGTGTGCTTAGAGTAACAAGTGATTAATGATAATAAAGTTATTTATTTAACTTATACCGGTATCGACAGAGATTCCTCCTCCATATGTGTGTGTGATATATAAAGACCTAAACTTCTAATTTTTTTCATTAACATTTATAATTGTATACTTTACTTTCTAAGGTGTATCTTGCATATTTAGAAAAGTCAAATTGTAAATCAGGTATCCATAAAAATAATATCATATGATTCAACAATTATATTCATGAAATTCAATTTTATGAAAAGTTTTTAATAAATAAGTCAATAGAAAGGCATGGCAATTGCACAGGGAGGCTGTGCCACCCTATTTAATCCTTGCCCCATCCTTGATCTCAGCATAAGGTTCTTTTTTCCCATGTCCCCTTCCCCATAGGTCCCTGTGAAGATTTCCGAACAAGTAAAAAACATTTTAAAAAAAGAAAAGAAAAGAAAAGAAAAGAAACGGAGGTGTCAATAGCTCGCTAGATGATTGTTGTTAATATCAAGGTTGCGATAATGAAACGGGAGGCAACAATAAGGCTACGACAAATATTGGGAGGTGAGACACGAGGCCACATACTAGGATGTAGAGGCTACGATGGTGTCTGTGACATAATGGATGGTGACATAGGAAGCACAGACATGGATATGAAAACTTGACACAATACATATATAGACATGGACACAGCAACATATCAAATTTATAAAATTACAGGATGCAGACAGGGCATATCTATATATATAATATTAAAAATTTAAGAAAAATTCATAATTCATAATATTATAATACAATACTTTTAGATATTTATAGATGTCAAACTACCAATTTTTATTATTTTCTAAACCCTTTCCAAAAAATATGAAGCATTCTTAATATATGTTATGTACACTTTCTATGCTGCTTTCAAAATATAGAAGGTACTATTTTTATTGTCATCTCAAAAAAGATTCCTAAATAAATTTGGGTTTTTTGGCCTTTGAATTGATCCATCAAATAATTGGAAAAAAGTACTAGGCCGTGTTCTGTCCATGTTCGAGCCATCTCCATGTGATATCTAAGCTGTGTTTTGTTGTGGCCGACATCTATTTGAGCCAAAAAATAATATTTTTTAAATCAGATATATAAGAACGCATGTTGGATATATGTCGTATTGGTGTCCAACCCGCGTTAGTATCCCACTTACATTGAATATGCAGACATACTATCAAATTGGTGTGTCCGTGCTTCATATTAGTGACTTTCAAGACAGAGACTATGAAAAGAGAGTGTGGTGCAATCGATGATGATTTTTAGGATAGGGAGGTGAGACTTTTAGGAATATGATATATATGAGTGTCATAAGCAATGTTGGCAAGATGGATGGTGGATGTCGTAGAGAAGAAAGCCTATAGGTAATGAGGATGGTTGGTTAGTGGTTGGAGAGTAGAAGAAATGTTTTGATGAGATAAAAATTTAGGGTTAAAACAATGGCATGAATAGTAGGATATATATTTTAAAAAAAAGAAATTTTTAATTTTGTTTTCAAATTAATGTAATGATAAAATATATAAATGACTAAAAATTATAACTTGATGTCTGTGTGCCTATATATATATATATATATATGAGTAATTTAATAATTTTATATATTTGAGAAGTTTAATTATTTTACAGGTCCTTCTAGTTTCATTCTATTTTTAATTAAATCACTGTTGTTTAAAAATTTGTAATCAAGTCTCTACATTAATCAAAATTTTGTAATCAAGTACCTAAGATAACCATCATTACAATAATCTTCCATTGAATGAAATATTCTTTTGGTCAATAATGTGGTGCATTTGGTGAAGTCAAATATACCACATACCTTGTTGATTTAAATCGTTCAATGTAAATGGAATGGAAATTCATAACTAAAAATAGTATGAAGAACCAATACACCCACGTAGTGTAGTGTACTCTAGATACACCATCATCTTCTTCATTGCGATCTGCTTGCCTCTCACATCCCCATTGCGGCTAATCCTTCAGTGGCATCAGCTATATAATTGTTTGGCCCCATAAACCTCCCTAGATCCCATAACCAAACCCCAGCAACCCAAACCACCATTCATTCAAGCCATTGAAACCTAAAACTCTCTGAATCCATACCCACATCTTGCCAATTTTCTTAAACCAAAATTGTGTATTAAAAAAAAAAATCGTCACCCGTAATAAACCATCTCACTAAAAAATTCAAATTTAAACAAAACCTAAGCCAAACAAGAGCAACAAATCAAACAAAAAATGTGAAGTCAAACCCCAAACCAAAATCAATTCCAAACCAAAAAAAAAAAAACAAAACCTATCCCCAAATCACAAAATAAATTCCAAACAAGCTAATAAAGCTCCAAAAAAAGAAAAAAAAAATCATCATTGTTGTCAGCCAAAGCTGCTTCTTTCTTTCTTTTTTCAAACCAACCACCTAGAACCACTGCCGCACAGTCTGTTGGAGCTGTGGGTGTTGGATGGTGGTTCGCGATTAACTTTAGCTTAGGGGCGCATTGTAAGCTTACAGCAAAACAACAGTGGTGGCTAAGGGCTAACGATGCAATGGTTTACAGTGGTGGCGAGGACGAGGTTAAGATGGTGGTTCTTGGGATATGTTGGCTGGGTCACTAGGGCCAATTTGGTGGTAGTGAGAAGAGGTCGGTAGAGGGGCTGTAATGATGCTGCAAAGGCGGGATGGTGAGTTTGCAATGGCTGAGCTGGTTTGGTCATTGAAGCATGGTGGTTTTGGGTTGATTGGATCTGGTTGAAGGCTAAGAAAGCGATCAAAGATGGTGATGTGTGGTATTGATGGTGGCAGTTTAGTGGTGTTTGGCTTAATAGGTTGAGTTGTGGTTACTATAGGGTGAGTAGTGGTGCTTGCTAGTAGTTTATGGTGTAAGCTCCAATACCTTTCAGAAGCCACTAAGTGGTCTAAGCTATATCAAGCTAAGAGTTTTAATGGACAACAAATCAATTCTTAATAAAATATTTTATGTGTACTAACTGTTTGTTCAATTGTTTGTTATCTTTTGCACTAGATCGCGATATACGCATGCTAACGAGATTGAAATCATATGAATTTGAAAGTTTTTATATATCTTGCATATATAATTTAAGGAAAAAGAACTTTTCCAAAATTTTCTTTCACAAGAAAGCGTATCAAAAGGATCAAAAGGATGTATTTATGTCACCAACAGGATATCCAGCCATCAGAAGGCTGAATTATCCAAGAGGCTTTGACTAGAAGGGTGACTTCTAGAAAAATGATTCACATGAAGTACTTCATCCCTCACAGCTTGTTTTGCATGATTCATAAATCGTTCCTAAAGGTCAAACTTGACAAGATAATATCCAAAAAAAGAGTTGACAACTTTAAAAAGTTGGTGGACCCAAACAGTTTGTTTTTTTCTTTGCTGATATTTACTTGCTAAGAAAGAAAGTAACCTATTTCTCTCTTCAGTCTTAGATTAGTGGATTGAAAAGCTCTAGGCTCAAGATTTGAAGCCTCAATGGCTAGATTTTGAAGCCTATATAAACTTGGAAGATGATGAAGATGAGGTTAAGAACTCTGTGCTTTTGAATATCTATCAACCTTTTTTCTTTCTCAACCTTCTAAACATCTAGCAAGTTATTCATTGTAGCTTTTCACGAAGAAAATCTTCTTATTTGCTTTGTAATAGCCAATATTCTCTTTGTGAGATTATTGAAAAGTCACTACACACTGAACTTAGTTGTTTCATACACCTTTGAATGATTTAATGTGAGTGTTATCCAAACTCAAACTTTTTAAACTCATTATTGTGATTTGATCCAATAGTGATCATTGTGAGCTTGAATAGGCTAGGATAAAATATTAGTCACTATTAGCTCAGAGAGGCTTTGTAAAGACTACTCGTCTGGTTAGCTTGGAGAGGCTAGGAAGAACTACTTGGTTGTAAAAGTTTGGAGAAGTTTGGACAAATAATACTCAAGTTTATAAAATCTCAACTAATCTGTTGGAGACTAGACATAGGCATGTGGTTTGGCCAAACCATTATAAAAACCTCTTTGTGTGATTTTCTATCCTTATCTCTTTTTATAATTTTTTACATTTTGTGCATTATTCTGTGAGCCTATTTTGTTCATTGCTTAACAAAGTTATTTTGAAAATAATAACTTCTGCTTCTAATTGAAAATGCTTCCACATTCCAAGTTCAAAGACTTGAGAAAGTTGTTTAAAGTTTCAAGACTTGAGAAAATTGTTTAACTCAAATTTTTACAAGCACTATTCAACCCTCTTTCTTGTGCCATTTCCAAGTTCAATTTGTATCAGAGCTTGGCCTCTATGGTTGAGCTTCCTAATGATTGCAAAGGCTAAAGATCCTAAGAAATGACACAATAAATTAATCATATTGCCGAAGGTCACTCCATCAATTGTCTTCCATACTTCAATGGAGAAGATTATCCATACTAAAAGGATAAAATGAGACTCTTCATTAAGTCTACCAGCATAGGCATGTGGGAGATCATTGAAAATAGAGACCATATACCAACTATTGAGCAGCCCGTCTCATGTCATTATCAATCCAGATCAGGCCTCACCAGTCATGGTCAAGGTGATTCCCCAAAATCAATGGACTGACCAGCACAAAGCGAGGGTGCAGATGAATACTAAGGCCAAATACCTTCTTACATATGTTTGAGCAAGAGTGAATATGACAAGATTATTTCATGTGACTCTGCCAAAGAAATCTAGGACAGACTCTAAACTCTTTATGAATGAACTAATCAGGTTAAAGAAACCAAGGTCAGTATATTGGTGCATCAATATGAAATGTTCAAGATGCTAGAACATGGAAATATTGATGAAATGATAACTAGATTTATGCACATCATAAATCAATTGACGACATTATGCAAAAGATATACCAATGCTGAAATGGTGAGAAAAATCTTAAGAAGCCTATCCAAGCTTGGTGCCCTAAAGTGACAACCATTCAAGAAGTTAAGGATTTGAATGTACTCAGTCTTAGAAGCTGTTATTAGGTCTTTGAAGACTCATGAGATTAAGCTGAATGAACCTCTGAGGAAACTAACAGAAAAGGCAAGTTTATTGCCTTAAAATCCACTCATAGAAGATCTAGTTCCTCTAAGGCTGTGAAGGCTAAAGAAGAATCATCATCCTCAGAAGAAGAACCTTCTAATGATGATGATGATGATGATGAAAAAGATGAAATTGCTCATCTAGTAGAAAGGATCTCTAAGGCCTGGATCAGAAGGAAAAAGAAGAAAGGATTTGTCTTTAAAAAGGACAAAAAAGTAAAGGTCAAGCATAGTGAAATCATCTACTTCAAGTGCAACGAGCCTACATACTTAAGATTAGAATGCCCAAAGTTGAAGAAGAACTCCAAGAAGAAGGCACCCAAGAAAAAGGCCATGATATCAACATAGGAAGATCTAGATGAGGAGCAAGATGGTGCAGAATCTTAAGACAAAGAGAAGATAATTGCAAATCTTTTCTTCTCAAATTAGATCTAGAAAAGATGGTAAATGGCTCCAAAAATCTGGATTTGATGCTTGATAGTCAAAGGTTATATTTTGATATGACAGGACTTGGATATGAGAAGGAGAAAAATAAGAAATTATCCAAAAATCCTCAAAGCGATGTTCCGGCCTGTATTTACTATTTTAAGAATGGACACTCTTCTGAAAAATACTTTTCAAGAAGAAAAGCAAAGAGACAGAAGGTGAAAAAGTCCAAAAAGGCTACAACCTAAAAGGACCTAAAAAGATGTGGGTACCTAAAGTGAAAGTTGCTTCTAATGCAGGTGTATCTTAAATCACATCATCAGAAAGAGATGAAGTGGTATCTAGACAATTGTTGTTCCAGACATATGACTGGAAACAAGTCTTGGTTCAGAAACCTTAGACCCAATGATGGTGAAGTCATGAAATTTGCTGATGGTATCAAGTCAAAGATCATTGGTATA
Organism: Pterocarpus santalinus; assembly: GCA_031439595.1. Taxonomy (NCBI): domain Eukaryota; kingdom Viridiplantae; phylum Streptophyta; class Magnoliopsida; order Fabales; family Fabaceae; genus Pterocarpus; species Pterocarpus santalinus. The sequence continues at coordinate 22,554,598 of CM062532.1, read as the reverse complement.
GGTAATGTCAGTAAAAACAACTCTTACTTAATTATTGATATTATGTTAGTTGAAGGATTGACTCATAACCTTCTGAGCATTAGTCAATTTTGTGACCAAGGCTGCAGAGTTGCGTTTGAACTTTCTTGTTGCATTATAAAAGACTCCACATCAGGTAAGATCACTCTTATTGCTAAAAGGCATAATAATACTTATGTATTATATCTAGATGACCTTTTAGATCAAAATGTAAGATGATTAGCATCTTTTGTCAATGAAAAGTGGATGTTGCATAAGAAACTTGGTCATGCTTATATGAGATTAATCTTTGAGATTTCTCAAAAAGAGCTTGTTAAAGATTTACCTAGGGCTAGGTACTTGGGCCAGTTTGGTCCATTCAGCCCTGGTCTGCAACAGATTATCTCTAAACGAGCCGAACTAGGTTGGTTGCAACATAAATAAGCTATTATTTATATAGGCTTGCATCCGCATTACACTAGCTCGCACCATTTTTTCTGCCTTTTTTAGCTGTTTTTGCTTTTATTTCTTTTTGAATTCTGTACATTTTACTCAGTTCAATGAAGATAAAAAAATGTAAAAAATAGAAATTAAAAAAAATGAAATTATTTAAAATTAAGAACAAGCAACAGAAAAATAACAAGATAAATCTAAAATCACAATGAGCAAGAGGGAATATGGAATGGTGGTGAAGCCCATCATCGTGGAGCAATGGTGGTGTTGTCAGTTCTCTCTTCTCGATAGTGACTATGACTCCAGCGGTGGAGGTGGTGTAAGTTTTCTTCTCGACAGCACAGTAACTCCCTATGGCAATGTGTGACAGTGGTGTGTCGGCTTTCTTCTCTTCACGGTAGTGGCGGTTTGAGTGAGTCAAAGTGAGGAGAAGGAGGTTGGGAGGGTGAGATCATGAAAGGTTGAGGGCTTTTCTTTTAACCACTTTTAGTTCTGCCATTTTGAGTAGGAGCTAAGAGAAAACACAAAAGACTGTGATGTGTATTGAGTCAGTAAAGGAAATGTGCACTTTATCTCTGACTTTCCCATTCTACATAGTGCCATCCATGTGGATTGCTAATAATAACAAAGAAAGAATACTATGACAACCATTAGATATTTTATTTCTACTAGTTGTGTGACAATTGACAAAAGTGGGGTTTGGTTTGAGTCTTTGGGTGGAGGACCGTGGATTTTTGGGTTAGGTGTAGTAGAGTGGGTTTGGGAGCAGGCTAGTGGGCTGAATTGGATTTTTGTTGGCATTCCATAATAATAACAATAAAAGCAATAATAATAATATAAGCGAGTTAGCGGACTAACCCACTAACCCGTAGATTCAGCTCATTTAGCCTGCGGGTTAAATAATGCAGGCCAAAAAACCCGCAAAAAAAAAAAAAAAAGGACTAGCAAATCATCTAGTCCTGATAGTGCGAATTGTGAATTAAACGGACCAACCCGTAGATTATGGCCCATATACCTGGCTCTGGGTTTACCCAGGATTACTTTTGACAATCATTCAACTTGTAAGTTTTGCCAAAAGGGTAAATAGACCAAGAGTTTTTTCCACAGCAAGAATGTAGTGTCAAGTACTAGATCACTTGAACTTTTACATCTTGATCTTTTTAGACCAAACTGCTAATTTGGGTGGTAAGAAATATGGTTGGGTCGCGGTGGATGACTTTTCAAGATTCACATACATTATATTCCTAGTCTATAAGGATGAAGTTTGTGAAGCCTTCAAAGTATTTTCAAAAAGAGGTCAAAATGAAAAAGGTTTTTGTATTTCATCCATTAGATCAGATCATGGTGGTGAATTTAAATTCATGTTTTTGAACATTTTTACAAATGAAAATAGTATTTATCACAATTTCTCTTCTCCTAGAACTCCTGAACAAAATAAAGTTGTTGAAAGGAAGAACAGATCTTTGCAAGAAATGGCCAAAACCATACTTTTAGAAAGTGGTCTATCAAAAGAATTTTGGGTAGAATCAATCAAAAATGCTTGCTATATTCAAAACCATGTTTTCTTAAGGCCAATAATGAAGAAGACCCCCTATAAATTATGAATTAGAAGAAAACCCAAGATTTCTTACTTTGATATCTTTGGATTTGAATGCTTTATACTTAACACCAACGAACAATTGTCAAAATTTGATCCTAAGTCTAATCCTGGTGTATTCCAAGGATACTCTTTTGTATCTAAAGCTTACAGGGTATACAACAAGAAAACTCAAGTTGTGGAGGAGACCATACATATATCCTTCAAAGAAAAGAAGAAGGATTTAGACCAGAATGTTCATGACCTGGAAGACGACATGGAGAATTTGTCTCTGAATAATGATTCTTAAAATCAACAATCCCTTCAAATAGCCACAAGGGAGAGCAATGATGATATCACTGCCAATTCGAAACTCTTCTACCCTCTACATGTCTCTGATGATATACTGGAAGAGTTGTCTTGCAAAATCAAATCATTAGTGAACCATCTCAAGGAATCAGGATCAAATCCTCTTTTAGAATAGAATCAAACATGGCCTTGGTTTCAAAAATACAACTTGAATGTATTGATGAAGCACTTCAAGATCAAAGCTGAATAGAAGCCATGCAAGAAGAACTAAATCAATTTGAAAAGAGCGAGGTTTGGACTTTGGTTCCATTGCCTAAAGGACTTTCGGTCATTGGAATAAGATGGGTATTTAGAAACAAGCCTAAAGAAAGTGGAAAGGTGATAAAAAAAAAGGCAAGACTAGTGGCTCAAGGATATAATCAACAAGAAAGAATTGACTATGATTTGCTCCTGTTGGAAGATTAGAAGTCATCAGAATGTTGCTTGCTTTTCCAGCATATAAAGGTTTTATTCTGTATCAAATGGATGTTAAATCTACATTTTTAAATGGTTTTATTTCTGAAGAAATGTATGTTTAACAAACTCCTAGTTTTGAAAATGAAACATTTCCTCATCATATTTTTAAGCTGTCAAAAGCTTTATATGGTCTTAAATAAGTTCCAAGCTTTTCTTCCTAAAAATAGTTTTAAATGAGGAAAGGTTGATACAATGTTGTTTATCATGCATGAGAAAGATGGTTTTCTTATTGTTCAAATTTATGTAAATGATATTTATTTTTGATGCTACTAATCAAAATCTGTACAAGAGCTTTTCTGTGCTTATGGTAGGAGAATTTGAAATGAGCATGGGAGAGCTCAAATACTTTCTGGGCTTGCAAATAAAGCATCAAAAGGACGAGATCCTTATTCATCAAGAAAAATATGCCAAGGATCTATTCTAAAGATTTGATATGGACAAAGACAAGAGTAGCAGCACTCCCATGCATCCTTCTCAAGTTCTAGAAGCTGATGAAGATGGAGATAAAGTTTTTGACAAACTTTATTGAGGTATGATTGGATCATTACTTTCTAGTAAACCTGACATACAATTAAGTATTGGTATTTGTGCTAGATTTCAATCTAACCCAAAGCAATCACACTTAAATGCTATCAAAAGAATCCTAAGATAGTAGGTACTACTAATCTTGGTCTCTGGTATAAGAAAGGCACTTTCTATGATGTTATAGGTTACTTTGATGCTGACTTTGCTGGAGACAAAGTTGAAAGAAAAAGCACAAGTGGCTGCCATTGCTTTATTGGAAAATCCTTGATAACTTGGTCAAGCAAGAAGTAGAACACAACTGCTCTTTTAACTATTGAAACTAAATATGTATATGCAGCAAATTGGTGGTCTTAGATTCTATGGATTAAGCATCAGTTGGAAGATTTCAACTTGAGGTATACCAAAATCCCTATTCTATGTGATAACACCAGTGCTATAATCTTGCTAAAAAGCCCATTTAGCATTCTAAATCAAAGCATATAGACATTAAGTATCATTTCATAAGAGATCATGTTCAAAAAAGAGATATTGAACTAAACTTTGTATATATAGAAGTTCAAATTGCTGATATATTTACAAAACCTTTAGCTAAAAATTGATTTTCTTATACTAAGAACCTTTTGAATATGATTAGTTTCTAAGCATGCATTCATAACACATGGATCCTATTCCCCCAAGCTTCTATAAGAGATTAAAACTAAGATTGCTATATCCAAGTCTATTTCCTTTCTGAAGAAGACTTCACAGAAATGATTCAGAAAGATCAGTTTAGAATGGTATTTAAAATATGTTCAAAAAGATCAACTAAGAATGATTCACAGAAATGATTCAAAAAAATCATCCAGAAATGTATATAAAGTCTGCTTAGAAAGGTGTGTTCAAAATGTCAGTTCAGAAAGGGTTAATCAGAAAGGTGCTTTAATTTTTGACTTTAGAAAGAAGATTTCCATTAGAAAGATGATTCAAGCTTCTGATCAAAAAATTGAATACGAAAAGTCAAGACTAATTTTGGAACATGGGATGATTTCATAACTTCCTACTATGCCATATTGCCATGATACACTGAAATAGGAAAGCCAAGGGCCATTTTCATACGAAAACGTGATCGTTTAAAACCATGAAACCTTTTACATTATCTTAACACTTAGTTATTTTTCACCGAAGCTATTTACTCACTTTGAAAATCTTTCTCTCTCCTAAGTTACTAAAAATCCTTTACTGTTCATCTTCCCTCTCAAGATTCAAACTTTCATTACTCTCTACCTTTACTTTCAACTTCAACCCAAACACATTCCTTATTTCTTCAAGCTTCTACCTTTCACTTTCTACAAAATAGATGATAAGAGCAACTAGAGCGTTCCCTACATGTTTGAAGAGGATGAGATGCAAGAAAACTTCCAGACTAACTTCTTTCGGAAGCCCATTTCTAGAGGAAGAAGCTTTTATTTGGAGAATTTCACTACTCTTCTCGAAGTCTTCGATGTCTCAAAGTTTCAAGGGAGGAAGGACTTTCTAAGAATCTCACAGTACATTTATACAAGAGTGATTCCTGCTTTCTATAATACTCTTATACCTTCTAATGAATACAACACCTCACTTTGAAGCATTGTTGGAATCTTCAAGTTGCAGGTCCTACCCTCTGATATTGCCGAGATTGCCAACACACCCAACGATGGCATCCTGTGCCATGGTGAAGACAGATGGTGGAAAGAAGTTGGTGCCACAAAGGAAGAAGTCGTCGAGATTCTCACAAGGAAGCGCAATAAGAGAATAAGAGACATTCACATCTCTCATTTTCTAATTCCTGTTCAAGCTGTATATTCTGTGGTCTAACAGACTGTATTGCTCAGGAGTAGTAACATAGATGTCATAACTAAGGTAGACCAGATGGTGATGTTCTGTATCAGGATAAGATGATGAATCAACTTGGTTAGGTTGATTTTGGACTTCATCTTTGCTGCTGTTAATGCCAAGAGGAGAAGGCATGCCACCCTACCATACAACATATTTCTCATTAACGTTTTTATTAGGGCTCAGTTCCCATTGGATACACATAGGGCTAATAGCAAGAGACCCACGACAATGATGAAAACTTTCTCAACTTTGGGATTGAAACCCCAAGCTAAGGAAAAAGAGAAGAAGAATAGGAAGCAGAAAGATTTAGTTGCTAAAGAGACTAGTAGTAGAAAAGGAAAATCCAAGCTATTTGAAGAGGGCAAGGAAAAGAAGAAAAGAAGAGAAAGAAGCCTTTCTCTAATTCCTGAGGAGAGAAGGATGAGCAAGGGAAGAATAATGAGACTTGTTGAGGAGTCCTCTTCCTCTTCTAGAGCAGAAGATGAAGTATTTGCAATTGGTGCATACACTACTACAACACCTACTATCCAACCTACTTCTTAAGCTGCTAGACCAATTTAGAGAGGAATTATGATTAAAGAACCTGTAACTTAAGAAGAACTTGCCCAAGAAAAGGTTCTAGAAAGAAAGGGGAAGAAGAAAGTAAAGAAAGCCCCTACTATTCTTTCCAGATATTCCACACCCTCTCTTCTCCGGAGAGTAAGAAGAGAAGTAGAGGAGATTAAATTCACAGAAGAGACATGGCTCCAAAGATAGAGAAATCTAGCTACTGAAGTTGGAACATCAGAACCTAGAATCTCTTCTATCTTTCAAGAGGTAGAATAGCGTTTTATGGTGATAGAGGAAGCAAACATTCCTTCTAAGATGAGAAGGGTAATTGTGCCCTTTGAGGAACAAGTCGAATAAGCTGGCACTCAACCTTAGAATCTACTATCGTTCTCTATTGGTCTAGAAATAACCATGGTTGAGAGGATTAAGATTGCAACTAAGGTTGCTATACCAAAAAAGGAGAAAATAGAGAGATCTCAAACCCTGGTTACAGAAACTCATGCTGATGTTATTCCTACATCTAAGGCCGCCCTTATCTCTACTCCTATGTTGGATTTATCCACTGCCACTGCTTTTCAAGACATTTCTGCCACCCCATCTACTGTCAAAACTCTCTCGTTGTTGACTACAGGTCCAAGATTTGACAAATAAGTAACCGAAGCTGGTTATGAATCTGCAAAATCTTCAGTTGGACATACTGAGAAACTGCCTTTTGAAGAACCATCCACTATAGACATCCTCCCAAATGCTGCTAAAGTTCAGATAGAACTTATTTTGGCCAATCAACAGACTATTATAGCCAATTAGCATGCACTTGAGAGAAGAATGGACAAGATGGAAAGTCTGATGCTACAAATATTAAAGGCTCTTTAGAAAGGAAACTAGAAAGGCAATTAGTGATAGTCAATCTTCTATGATCCCTACTCATCTTTTGCTGATATCAAAAACTGGAGAAGAAGATTAAAGCTTTAGTTGAGGGGGAGTAGGAGCTACACAATACTACATTTCATATTTATTCTTTCTCAGCATAATTTTCGTGTTTTTCAGTTTTACACTCATAGCATTTGTAGAAATTTCATTTTAGATTATTACATTTCATATTATGATCCTTTACTATTATTTTGCTCTAATATTATAATTATTCTGCTCTGATAATTTATACCAACTTATTGCCCTGATACTTTTATGCTCTAATACTTGTATTAGAATATTCTATTTTTTTTTTTTTGCTCTGATACTTATCTTAGAATATTCTATTTTTTTCTACTTTGATACTTATCTTAGAGTATTTATTTTTCCTACTCTGATATTTATCTTAGAATATTCTTTATAATTTATGATCTGATAATTTAATGTTATGATATCTGTGATATTTGTTTTTGCATATTCTACTCGAATAGTTATCCCAAATTTCTGCTCTGATTGTTATCACAAATTTTTGCTAACCACTTCATTGCTCTGATTATGCATATTGTGCTCTTTGTGAAGTTATAATTCTCATATCTGTAATGTTTTCAATTGCTCTAATTATACATATATCATACTCTGATGTGCTATAATCTTTTATACTTCACTTTTCACTTTGATTAATCATGAAATTTTTTGAATTACTCTAACATGATGATTTGACTCATCTTGCTTTTATATATCATTATGTTCAAATCTTTTTGGCGAATAACATTTCATTAAATATTTGCTCTGATTACTTATACTCCTTTTTGAAGCTTCTGGATGACACGACTATTCGTTATCAACTTCAGAAAGTATAATTACAAATAAAAAATTGAAACTAACAACAAACTATATGCTTATGAGCTTTCAATTCTTTTTATAAAACAAAAACTTTTCTTAAGTATTGGTTTGCCATCATAAAAAAATGGGGAGATTGTAAGCTTTAGTAGCCTTTAGAAGCCACTAAGTCGCCTGAGCTATATCAAGCTAAGAGTTTTGATGGACAACAAATTAATTCTTAATAAAATCTTTTGTTTGGACTAATTCAAGTATTTGTTATCTTTTGCACTAGATCGTGACATACACACGTTGATGAGATTGGAATCATATGAATTCAAAAGTTCATTCATATTCTGCATATATAATCCAAAGAGAAAGAGCTTTTCTAAAATTTTCTTTGACAAGAAAGCGTATAAGAAGGATCAAAATGATGTATCTATGTCATTAGAAGGATATCAAGCCATCAGAAGGATCACTAGCACATCAAAAGGATGAATTGTCTAGAAGGTTTTGACCAAAAGGGTGACCTCCAGAAAGATGATTCACATAAAGTACCTCATCCTCAAAGCTTGTTTTGCAAGATTCATAGATCATTCCTAAAGATCAAACTTGACAAAACAAGATCCAAAAGAAGCATTGACAACTCTAAAAAGCTCATAGACCCAAACGGCTAGTTTTTTTCTTTGATGACGTTTTTATTTGCTGAGAAAGAGTAACCTACTTCTTTCTCCAATCTTAGACCAATGGATTGAAAAGCTTTGGGCTCAAGGTCTGAAGTCTCAACAGCTAGATTTTGAAGCCTATATAAGCCTGGAATACATTCAAGAAGAGGGTAAGAACTCTGTGCATTTGAATATTTATCAAGGTTTCTTTTTTCTCAACCTTCTAGACATCCAGAAAGTTACTCATTATAACTTCTCGCCAAGAAAATCTTCTCATATGCTTTGTAATAGCCAATATTCTCTTAATGAGATTATTAAGAAGTCACTACACATTAAACTTGATTGTTTCATACACCTTTGAGTGATTTAGTGGGAGTGTTCTCCAAACACAAACCTTTTAAACTCATTATTATAACCTGACCTGGTAGTGGTTGATAACTCTCTATAGTGAGTTATTTTTGTTCTATTTTATTTAGATTTAGGCTTTGGTTACATAAATTTATTTGAGTGTTTTAGTTGTTTTTAGTTGGTTTCTTTGATTTAGGTTCTTTTCTAGTTTGTTTTTCATTTTCTCATATTTTGGTTAGTTATTTATGTTTTCATTGTGCTTCAATTAGGTACAAATACTTAAGTGGAAAAGAATTTCAATTGGAGTCATAAGTAGTCCATTTGCTGGATTTCAAGACTATGTCACAAGAGAAAATTCATATCTAACTCTCTGGAAGACAACTTGACATGATTTAGGACTTTTTAGAAAGATGAGAAGGAGATCTCCAACTTTGATGTTTAGCACTTTTCTGGATTCTCAAGTCCTCTAGAAGAAAAAGGCAAAACAAGATTGAAGTTGCATTTTGTCTCTGATGCTGTCAAGCCTGACCATTCATCAGTATTTTAACTATATCTTGAGCTACATAATCCAATTGAGGTGGTTTCTTTTTGCGTTAGAGAGCTCACTCAAAGATCTACAATTGTTATTTCTACCTCCAAGAGTAAATTCCAACTATTGTGATCGTTATTGAGCCTAGAAGTTGGCAAAAGTGGCAAATCTATAGAGTTGCTGTTTTAGATGCATGCTCCAGCGTGAGACCCCATGCTCGAGCATAGCCCGAGATAGAGAGAACAAGTTTATGGTGTAGTGGAGCATGCTCGAGCATGAATAGTGCACTCGAGTGCGGCTACGATAAATGTGGAAAGTCTGTTTTTCGAAGCACCTTGTAGGAGAAGATCTTGGGGCATTATTTAAAGGATTTCGACAACCTTTTTGACACCTTTTGGCACTCTAAACACTGGAGGCAACCCTAGAGGAGAGGCTTGAAGATTCAAGGGGCATTGTGGAGAGTTTTGTGAAGAGTTGGAGACATCATTCATGCTCAAGACATTGGAATCCTTGTTTTTCTTCATGGCTACTCTTTTTTTTATTCTTTCTTTTACTTTTTCTATTGTTTGTGATTCCATCATGAACTAAACCCCATTCTAGGATGTTGATGGATCCAACTATGTGATGATATTATTCATAGATTGATTCTATTTATGTTTTTATCTTGATTATTAAGTGTTTATAATTGTTCCTAATGTTTTTGAGTGATTGGCCACCATTCAACTGATTTGTTGGTTTGCAATAACTAGAGAAAGGGTTTGTAAACAAAGTGCTAATCATAAATACCATGAGTTGAGTGAAAACTAGAGATAGATAAATGCGACTCATGCAGTTATCTTAGGAATCCATAAAGTTTCAACCTTTCCCTAAATTAGTTTGTAATTAAGAGATTAGGCAATCAACTTAGGATAAAAGAGAATTTCTTGACCTTTAGGGAATCCGACCATTAATCAATTAAGGTAAAAACTAAATAATTGAGATTCATGATAATTGAGTCCATAGTTAGGTGAAATCAGTTAGTTCTATTGTCTATCACAGTGATTTAAGTTGTCTTTAAGTGCAGTTTGTTCTTTTGCTATATTTGATTCTTTTAGTTTTCTCTACTCATTCCATTCTTTTGGTCCAAATAGTCAATCCTGTTAATTACTCGGTACTTGATCTATCCTCATAGGAACGATACTTTTCTCATCACTTTATTACTTATACGACCCGGTTTACTTGCCGGAGCCGCATTAGTGGTCATTGTGAGCTTGGAAGGACTTTGTAAAGACTACTCATTTGGTTAGCTTGGAGAGTTTAGGAAGAACTACTTGGTTGTAAAAGATTGGATAAACTTGGACAAAGAATACTCAAATATATAAAATCTTAACTAATCTATTAGGGACTAGACGTAGGCAAGTGATTTAGCCAAACTAGTATAAAAACCTCTTTGTGTGTTCTTCTATCCTTATTTCTCTTTACAGTTTTAACATTTTGTGCATTATTATGTGAGCCTATTTTGTTTGTTGCTTAATAAAGTTATTGTGAAAACAATAATTTCTGCTTCTAACTCAAAATGCTTCCATATTCCAAGTCCAAAGACTTAGGAAAGTTGTTTATAGTTTTAGGAACTGAAATATTTTTAAAAGCATGATTCAACCCCCTTTTTGCATGCCACTTCCAAGTTCATATGGTGGTTGTGAAGTCCATATCATGGTGGGTTAAGAAAGAAATATTTTGTGAATATTCCATTTAAGGTTACATTTTTGTAATGGTGGGTACGGATGGAGACTTAATTATAAAATTTTATACAATGTAGGGATCTAATTACAAATTTCTAAACAATAAGGACCTAATTAAAAATTGAGTAAAATTATAGAGACCTGTAGCTTAATTAAACCTATTTGAAAACCTCGCAGGACGAAAAGTATAATCTCTTTATTTTTGAACTTGTTTTGGGGAGATTTTCATCCTTGTGCCTATTTTCGTATAGAACAATTCTCGGAATTCTAAACGAGGCAATCTTTGCAACAATCCTTGATAGCATAAAGAAATTATCATCCTTAGAGTAAATATATGTATTCCCATATAAGAGATTTTTTTGAGTAATTTTATTTATACCATTTTTTGGGACATCTTTAAAGAGAAATCATTATATATTTCTTAAGTATTGATTGAGAGAAAATATTTAAATCCATTCTTATCTAATATTTAAAGGACATTTCAAAATATATCTTTAAAGATATCACAGAAATTGGTATAAATAATTTTTTTTTTCACCTTTTTCATGTAACTAAGTTATCGTTAAAATTAACTTGAGTATATCTTTAGAGGATGGCATACCCTAAAGTCCTAAAGCCCGCCGCCTTAAGTTTAGGGAACAGGTATCATAACTAAGGGGAAATTAGAGGCCAATAATCAGGTTTTCTTTTTTTTTTTTTTTTTTTTGTTTTGGAAGACAATAACTAGGTTTTCTGTTCTCTTGTTTTCTCCCTTCTTGTCAACAAGGTTGTTTGTAACAAAGCAAAGAGTTCGACACCTTTGTCTTTAGCCCAATATCTTAGTGGTCTTCACAGTGAACCTCACATATGGATGGAGAATGGAATATTGAATATTCAAATATACAATAGTAATGAACGTACCAAGGTTTGGTAACAAACTTGGATACGAGTCCCCACCAAAGCTTTTGCCCGCCATTAATGGTGCTTCATTCATTTTAATTAGACAGAAAATATGCCAAATTATGCGGCTTATGTCACTGTTCTGTTCGCAATAAGGGGGGGAGAGAGAGAGAGAGAGAGAGAGCCAGTCCGACAGAATGGCCTTTCAGCTTAAAATTTTAGTTTCATTGTTTTACTCAGTATGGTTTTCAGCTGGTTCCCACACAAAGAAAATTATAAACTTTTTGCTAAAGACAGAATTTCTAAAAATTTAAAAAGAAGGAAGCAATCTCAGATTAGTCGAAACCTTTTGTCGCGTTAGTTGTGTTGGTTGTGACAGTGATATTGAAAGAGTGAACATTTTTTTTTCCCTTGCAAAAGAAGAGGAGATTATTTTATTCTAAAGCAGAGACAAGTTTAGAATATGTCACATATATGCCAGTAAAAACCATAGTAATTTCATATAGTCTTGCCTATTGAATGATAAATTCTAATAATGAGAAGTAAATTAAGCCTTGTAACTAAACAGTACAATCCGTGGGCAACTGGGCATGTGTGTGCAACATGCTTGTTTTGATTTGTCAAATAAATAGATAATTAAGTAGGCAATAGGTTGATATTAATATATTCAAACTAAAATCCTTGAATTGGGACAGATAGTCAAAGATTGTTTTTACCCCAGAAAGAATCTGTCTTTCTCATTCTCAGTTGGGACTCTTCCATGCACAGCGAGACTGCCAGCGATGCATCTTCTAAGATAGGCAAACGACAAGCTTAAGACACCAACCATACTTCACCGCTAATCAAGGTAACATGTTCCTTCATATGCTATTGCTACTTTTTCCCTTATCCAAAATCTACTTTAGAAGACAAACAATTAAAAAATATTGCACTATTTTGTACTTCACCTTATTCTTCTACATATTTTTATTCGGTTCAGTTCGGACTTCGTACCTAATTCCCGGTAGTACATGTGAGACACGTATTTTGCAGTAAATAATGCTATTTATATAATTTTTAGAGTTATACAGTATGTGCCATACAAATACAGTAGTTATAGTCATCTGTTAAAATTTGAAATAAATTAAAACATTATGTAAATCATCATAGATATACAGGAAACTCTTCGGGCCGGGTAGCAAAACTCTTTTGAAGTAAAGATAAAAAGCAATATGAACCTATGTACTTAATCACCATGCTTATGAAAAGAAGGGGCTAGCACAGACCATCCCCAATACAAAACAATCCTTTAATTTTTTTTTTTTTAAATTCAAATTCTTCCGTATATTTATACAATTGGACCTCTTAATAAAATGTTAGTTTTTTTTTTTTAATCAAAATGAAATTTCTAATTAACTCTGCTCATGACCATGCCAACTTATTCTATCAAAAAGTTTCACCAAATTAAATTTTGACTATGTCGCATTTTTTTAAAAAAAATATATATCTAACGCTACATAAAAGTATGGAATATAACCAAGACCGGAAATAAAGAAACGAGCATTTCTTTGACTCACTGTTTCGCATACCAAACATAGTATATTATAGTTATAATGATGTAATATATTTGATCCTTAACTTCTACTACGAGAAGATTATAATTATATATTAATTGCTTTGTATAGTTTTCATAATTAACTTTTTTCCCTCTAAATTCATTCTCTTTTTTAATGAATACAGAGATTCGAGCTAACAGGATCCTCAGCTTCATTCGTTTCAAAAGATTTAATCTTCTTGTCAATTCACGCCTTCCCACAATGTCTTGTATTCCATTACTATTGTTCAGATTACATACCCGTTTCACTACCCAAAAAAATATTATATATCAGTTTTAATAGTGCGACACTACGTCATTGACTATGATATAAGTGTAAATGAAAAAGTTTCACATTAAAAAACAATAAATTAAATGCGGCCATAAAATTTAGTGAATGAAAACTTAAGTCATGCTAAACATGTTGGAATTACAAAGGTCAGAAGAGCTCAGATTTTCTTAACTCTGTTGTATTAAGTTTTTAATTTTAAACATAATAAAACTAATTAAAATTCCCAACAAATGCATAGTTATAAAGCATCTATGCTATCTGGGCATATGTAGCACTATCCTAAAACATAAAGTCAAAAATTGCTATCAAAACTATAAGTATGATAAATCGCTATAATCACATTCTTGGGTAGTTGGGTAATTTAGGATTTGGGGTTCTATCTTAAATAATATAGGCCATTCATTAATTACTTGTATCATTTCAAGCAAACTTTCCAGAGAAAATGTTGTTATCACTAATTAGCAATCTTTGTCTTTTGTAGCAAAATATATACAATCCCATTTTTTTTTTACCCTTTTCTTTACTGTGTTTTTAAATAAAGGGGAAGGAAAAAACTAAAGAAAGCTGATGAGTACAAGAGTGGGGCTACATGCTTACAGAACTTGAATTTCTTTATCATTTGATCCCGATCCCTATAAGTGAATGACATCACATGGTAATGAGTATGGTCCAATACATATAATATTAATTAGCATAAAAACCTATTAGTATTTGTGGCAAAAACTTGTTTGCCACGCCCTAATGATTGGAGAGAATATTTGCTGTTGCTGATCCTGATCCACACCACCCCACACCACACATGCCACATCTTCTCCATATGCACAACAATTATACTCACAGTAATCTTAATGTGGGACGCATCATTGAACCCATGATTCGATTAATTGGCGTTCAACTAATAACAAAACTGGCTAATGCATATTCCACATTATTAATAATGATTATGACATGTACACCATATAAGTTGCGAAATTCATCAATAATCACTTGGTGCATTCAACATCCAATCTTGGAATTCCAATTAATTTTCCGACGTGATTCTTACCTGTCAAGTTTTCCCTACTTTTTCTTTGTTCTTTTTTGAGCTAGCAAATGGACGTGTCATCTGGTCTGATCGAATATCTGATTAAGGTTCAGAAAGCTAGCAAATGCAAAATTAAAGGCATCACAAGTGTAGAGAAATATTGCAAAAGGCAAGGTCGTGAGAAGCATATTCTTCCGCGTCTATACTTTATTACGTGTGAGAAGCATATCTTTTATACTGCTTTGTGTTTTCCGATGCTACGAGGTTTGACTCAAGCAGTAAAGTGCATGTGCGACCTCCTGTTTTTGTTGCTTAATTAATTTCTCATTTTGCATTTGACTGGCAAATTTCCTTTTGACTGTACTTGCACAGCTGTGACCGCTCCCCAGAACTCATAAATTCTTTAAGTAAAAGCAATCACAATTTGTTAACAAGAAAAGCCAATGTCACAACTCAATAGTTATGTCTTGACTGTTATTTTATGCCATTAATTTATAGAGACCATTACGATAGGAACAGGTCAGGTTAAATTAGATTTTGTATTTAACATATATATATACACGAGATATAATTCTTTTAAAGATTTCATAGTATTTCAAAAAGTTTGATTTGACCAACATATTTATTTAAGAGTGATATTAGTTTACCAAAAATTTATGACAGACTGGAATGAGGTGTCAAATTTTTTAAAATGACATGACATGTAATGAACCATTTTTTCGAAAGCTTAAACTATTGTTCCCCTCAAGCAAGAATGTTTTAGGTGGATAATGCATAAATCCACTCTATATCATATTGAAATTTAACTTTTATTTAAAAGAATTAAGACAAATAATGATTGAATTCTAGATCACTTAATCATAAAAATTTTGATATTATATTATGAATCATCTCTCTAAAACTTAAATTGTTAGGTAGAAGTATAAAAATAATTTTATATCTTAATGTGACATACTAGTTAGGCTTTCAATATATGTCATTATTACTCTCTAATTAAGACTTTGGAAATGACCTATTGATAAGAGAAGTTAGACAATGTTTGATTTAGAAAGTACAATGTGATGACAATTATGGATTGAGTTCATATCCTAGGACAATCTACCCAAAGGTATGTAAGAACAAAAGCACGTGCTAAAAGAAGGCCTTAATGGCAAAAAATAAAGTGCATAAGCATTTATTATTGCATGGCATTCATTGCATGTTGACATTGAAGTGATGATTTGATGTGTTATTAATGCCATTATGTTTTAGAGTCTTGATTTAAGTGATTGAATAAAAATAGACCCACTTCAGAGTTTATATTTTTGAATTTATTAAAAAGGAATCTTTGTTTTATTTAAGCATGTTCACAAATTTTATTAAATAAATCGAAATGACTGTGATGACGATGTATATTGTATGTTTAGTTAGTAATCTCTACTAAGAATTACTTTATTTCTTATCTCTATGTGTTCTTGTGTCATCCTCAGATGAAGCTGATGGCGTTCTCGGTGATCTACCTAAAGGTGCTTGAGTAGACCTGGTACTATGATCTCATTGGTTCTAGTGGCCCATAGAAGTTTTAGACCTTATATTTGCTTCAGCCACACATTCAGTGACCTTGTGTTTTGCTGGCAATTTGACCCTTGCTGCCTATATGCTAATATTCTTCTATGTCTCGTTTACTCGCCTTACTTTTCGGAGTCTACTTCCTCCCCCTTTTCGATGGAGACTAACCCCTCTAAGGGGAGTTTACTTCATTTTGTTCTGTATGTAGTCTAGTCCATGTCTTCCTCTGCTAGCATTGAGGTTTTTCCAGAGATGCAGCCGAAGGAGGAACCTGGGGAGCCCATGTTGGAGAACGGTTTCACACCCCATAGGCTTATGTTTATAGTATGGGCTTGGCTTTTTGTTATGTATATACTGATGAATCTTGGGCTGATGAGCTAGTGAGTGCATGCCTATGTTGGGTTATTTTAATTGTGGTTTGAAACTATATATTTTGAGTGCCACAATATTTTATACATGCTTGGGTGGTGATCATGTGGATATTGTAGGAACTCTTATGTTAATTTGGTTTTCTTCTTGGGATAACTATATATTTTGTTTAGCATGGTCTAAAGCCTTACTAAGTTGACATATTTGGGTACATTTCAGATATTGATGTGTAAATGTGTAAATGTATATGCCCAGCACTTATATATCTAAATATATGAATCACTCAGTTATCCATGTAAATTGTATTACATCTCTATTTTATATTATTATGATGCGAATTAATTACAAATTCTGATACTAAACATCGCAATGATATTGTCGATTATGTACGCTTAAAGGCTTAGTTTTCGAAACTACTATTTTAAAAAAAAAAATTATACACTATTTTTGTTACCCAACATATTTTAGAACTAAACATATTCTGCTAGTTTTGCTATAACAACTAATAATTACTACAATACGATTTAAGCAAAGTATGATCTTATTAGGGTATTAGAATAAATCATAAAAATGGTAGGATGAAGTTCACTTTTAGGGTTAGCACAACACATTTAGTGTCACAAGCAGACGGAGTGGGTTAATGTAAATTGTGAAAAGAAAAATTGATGACATGTAATCCACCTAGTTTGGGCAAAAGATTTCTAGTAGTTATTTGGGGTAAAATAGTATTTTACCTTATTCAAAGCTCTATTTAATAATAAATTCTTTAAACAGGCAATAAACTTATTATTATATGGGTTAATGAGTCTTTATATAAGTTAAAAGGCCTAGATTTTTAAATAAACTAATAACTTAACTATTTAACTTTTTAAAATAAATACAAATTAATATATAAATGATTAATAATAATAATAAATAATATACTATAATATTACATGTCATTTATTTATATAGTATGATTTGTCGAAGCTTAAACATTTACTTGGAGAAGAAGAAAACTTGAAAAGAGGGAAAACAGAAAGAAATAATAGAGAAAAGAGAAAATAAAAAGAAAGGTAAAAGTTTGTTTGGTTTTCATTTTCATTTCCTGTTATTATTTTATGTGTTTCTTATTTTTAGGATTTTGTAAAGGAAATAGTTGAAACAGTGGAAATAGTGAAAACAATAAAATCTTGTTTCCTATTTCATTTCTTGTTTTCATTGTACTAGATACATGAGAGAAAAGCGAATAGGAATTATAATAGGAAATGTGCAGAAAGAAAGACTTACCAAGCAGAACTGTTTTGATTTTCCAGCCATTTATGAATATTTATAAGCAAGGAAAGGATGTTTTTCATTATTTAATTACGATTGAAAGTAATATGATTTTCCCAAAGAAAAACAAATTGTTTCTTTGTTTTGCTTCTATGAATGTTATGTCACTATTTACATGTTAGCTTTAGATTCCTAGATATGCCTCCTTGTTAAGTGATCATGAAAGTTACTAATGAGAGGATTTTTTGCAAAGCTTGATATCTATATTCAGATGATTATTAATGTTAATGTGTCTACCATTGATGGGTTGATGTGGTTGTTGTGAATAGGATGTAGCACCTTTGTAGCTTTCTTTTGATATATGCCCAAATAACTTTAGGACATCGTATAGTCCACTATTTTTTTTACCACCATGGTGGTGGACCAGGTGTAGATTGAAGTAGTATGAGAAAAGGGATTGAATCGTGCTTCAATTAAAACTTAAGTACCAAAAGACTTTTCAAACAACTTTCTGAAGTCTTTGACTTGGAATGTGGAAGTGATTGAGTTAGCCGTAAATGTAACACCCTCCCAAGCACAGTACTATGCTTAAGTCATAGTACCACACCCTGAGTCATTATCGTTACTGAGTGGACCTCATCCGACAAAGAACTTCACTGCCTTCGAAACTTCTACAATTATCTGGAGACAACATGGAAATAGGAGTGAGAATTATAAAATTCTCAGTAGGATTCTGTAATTTTTATACATAGTGTCATCATGGTCGTCTCCAGTTTGCTTCGGTTTATTTTAAAAAAATGAACATGTCGCATGCATCGCTTAATTTTACATTTCGAGAAATGTCTTATCCGAAGCAAAGTTCATTTTAATCATACTCTAAGCATTTGGGAGAACCCATAAAATTCATTCAAGTATGACACCATGAATAATAACTGTAGCATCTTAAAACACAGATAACATCAATATGCTGGGAATATAACATCTACACATAAAATTACTCATACTTAAATTCATGCCTATACATGAAACTTGCTTTCCTTTCTTCATCTTCCTTTTAATCATAAAATCTTTAGTCTTTAGTCTTTTACTTGGCACACCTAGCCGTATCGCCGTCCCTAGGGTGCATTTACTGCCCTTGGGTAGCCTGACCTTGGAGTGAGCTCGTCAGCTTCACCCGTGACCGTCGTCACACCGACTCACCCGCAAGGGGATTCACGTGCCTCTAGTCTTTACTTTTTAATCTTTATTACCCTTGGGTAGCCTGGCCTTGGAGTGAGCTTGTCAGCTTAACTCGTGACCATTGTCACACCGATTCACCTACAAGGGAATTCACGTGCCTCTAGTCTTGGAGGGATCTCATTCTGGTCACGTGCCTCTAGTTGAAGGGATCTCTTCTGGTCACGTGCCTCAAAATTGAGGGATCTCATCTGACCACGTGCCTTCAATATAGAGGGGTCTCATCTGACCACGTGCCTTCAACATAGAGGGATCTCATCTGACCACGTGCCTCCAAGGTAGAGGGATCTCATTGTCTTAACTGCCTTCACAGGGAGGGATTCAAGTGCAACTGCCTCCAAGTGAAGGGATTTCATATCTTTATCATTTAACTGCCTTCACAGGGAGGGATTTCAAATAACTGCCTCCAAGTGAAGGGATTCACATTCAATATATTCACATTCTTTCCTTCTCAAACATATTCAAGCATAGTTATACATATGCTACATCATTTACCCCCACATACCTCATAACATAATTATGTCATTCTTAAATATAGGGTTTCTATATACCCATTTATGATAACATCAATTTATCCTTACATTTAAACATTCATAACTTCTTAGACTTTTGCCGTAAATCCGGTAGTATAACGGATCAGGTCCGTTTCCCCATGAATAGTGCCAGCATCTCACGGAAAAATCAATTATAGCAACATAATCAACTTAACACACATATAACAATGTCAAGCTAGCAATCCTCCATTCAAACTGTATATGTTTCACTAACACTTGTGAAATTATCATTTTGGCCATTCTGCCAATTCTATTCGGTTCTGCCCGAATCTTGTATAATCCACCTTTATCTCTATTCAACTCATTTAAATCTGAAATTTGGATATGTAATAGCTCTATATGTCTACTTTCTAACCTCTTTGGTCCCATGTCATTCTGATTTATATAAATCAAGATATTCAACTTTTTCTTCAGCTTGTTCAGTCACTAGCCCGAATTACACTCCTGGGAATACAAATTCACTAAAAATCGAAACTAAGCTCAAATCTTACGAAATTGGTCTCATATTAAAGCTAACAGGACAACCTTTCATTTGCCACAAGTTTCACTCCATTTGCTTAAGTACATCTCGAGATATAAGTCCTGAAAGTCGACCTTCCTGAACTACCCTGTTTTGGTCTGAATTAGACATAGGACAACTTCCTCGAATCACTGGAAACAATTGGAACCATAACAAACTCGGAATCTTATATTAGGGTATTCCTCTGTGTGTAAGCTTTCTAACAAAACTGGTTTCACTCAATTTGGAGTTGTATAGGGTGAGTTATACCCTCCTCATGTCACCCTGCTCGGATGAAAGTTCTGAACCCTAGGTCAAACTTCAAAAATTTGTATCTCTCTCAATATTAATCCAATAACCTCATATGATATATCTATGGAAAGCCCTGAATGTCTACTTTCATCTAAAAATGGTTTCATCGGATTTGACCGATTGTAGGCGGCGCCATATACTCCGTCGTACGGACTGCCGTGGAATTTCTCAACTAGACAGTATTCCAAATTTTCACTTCTCCTAGTTTTCTTCCTCTAATCTTAATCCCAACTCAATATTTCACGTTAACTCAATCATGATCCATCATAATATATCTATTAACTCATCAAATACATGAAGAAGAATACAAGTTCATGCAGCCATAGGGCAAATAATTCAAGAATAAAAGTAGAATCCTACCTCTTTGGAGCAGGATTTGGCTAAGTGTTGAAACTTGGAGTGTTAGAGCCTTACTAAGCTTGAAGGAGTAATGGAGTTGGAGAAGAGAAAAGAGAGCTGAACAAGGGAGAAAGTGGTGTAGAAATGGGGCTGAATGAGAGAAAGAGATGAGTTTATAAGCTTGAGGTGGTAGTTAACTTGGAGGGCTTTGATTGGCTGAATTTTCTTGTGGACAGAATTTAGCTACGTCCCCCTTTCAGTGGAACTTGCCGCCATACTGTTTGAAATCGGAACTCGCATTTACTCTATTTCAAATCAGAACTCGTCCCTATTGTACTTGAGGTCGGAACTCGTGTCGTTTTTACTTGAGCTGGGAGCTGAAGCCTAATGTCGGAACTCCTAGTTTAAACTCGGGACTCCTTGTAAGAAACTCATATATCGGAACTCGGGTGATTCGAATCTCATTTCCAAACCCAAGTACTTAAACTCGGAAATAGGGAATTATAACACAGTGTGGTTGGTGACATCGGAAGCCGGGTATATTTTCCTTGAGACATGAAGTCGGATCTCATAGAAGTACGTTCATGTGTTCGGACTTCAAGGTTAAACTCGGAAGTCGTGGAAAATAATCCAGACGAATTCGGAAGTCGTACCGGACATGAAGTCGAGAATTTCAGCAAGACTAACTCGGAACTTGGGAATAATATCTTATCTGTGTTTCAGAGATGAAGTCGGAAATCGGAATGGATCAATCCTGAGGGCGAAGCCGAATTCGGAAATCGGGGATGTTACAGTAAACACTTGTTGTTTTAAAATATTCTTTATTTCAAGCAAATCAACCAAATTAGTAAATAATGAAATGAAGAGCAAAAAGGCTAGAGAGATCACACAGAGAGTTTTATACTGATTCGGCCAATAGCTTTGCCTACATCTAATCCCCAACACTTTGTTAAGATTTTATAATCTGACTATTGTTTGTCCAAACTTCTCCAAACTTTTATACAGAGTAGTTTTCTCAAGCCTCTCTAAGCTTTACAACAAAGTAGTCTTTCTCCAACCTCTACAAGCTTTTACAAATGAGTAGTCTTTTATACTAACCTCTCCAAGCTCACTACAACCATTAATAGGTCAGGTTACAATATTCAGTATTTTGAGTTTTTGTTTGATACACTTACACTAATCTCTCAAAAGAATATAATCAAATAAGTATAATATGTGTAATTTCTTAATATTCTCAATGAGAGGATATTATCTACTGCAGTACAATGAGAAGATTTTCTAATCAGAAGTTACAACAAGTAATTTTCCAATAGTTCAGAAGGTTTAGAAGGTTGGAAGATGAAAGCTTTGTAAGCATAAAAATATTCAAACAGTCTAACCAATTCTTCTTCGACTTCTAACTTTATATAGACATCAAAAAATCTCCATTGAAACTTGCTAATCTTGAGCCTTGTGCCTCTTTGATCTAGTGGTCTAAGATTGGAAAGAAAAGAAGTTGCTTCTTTCTCAGCGTTTGAAAATAACACAAAAGATGAAAAGTAGCTGTTTGATGGTTCACCCACTTTTCAGATTTGTCAGCGCTTCTTTTGGATCTTGTCGCATCACATTTGACTTTTGAGTCTAATCCTTGAATTGTGTAGAAGAAGCTTTGAATGTGAGATTCTTTATGCGAAGCATCTTTCTGGTGGTCATATTTCTGGACAAAGTCTTCTAGATAGGTTATCCTTTTGAATAGTCTATGTGTATTCTGATGGCTTGCTCTCCTTTCTAATATTGTAAATTCATCCTTCTGAATTTACTAATGTCTTTCTTGAGTGAAGGATCATAGTTTTCACAAAGTATTCATTTCCAAGAGGTGTATATTTGTAAGATGTGGGAAATAACAACTTGATTTGTGTTAACTAAAACATATTTCAGTTCGAAATGAATGATCTTACTCACAAAAAAATACATTCACCATAACAAATCGTTAGTTGACAAAAAATTTCACTTAACGCTTGATTTATTGCTCATCAAAACCTTAAAGCTTGATATGGTTTAAATCATGAGATAGTTTCTGAAGGGCATTGGAGCTTACACTAGGTGTTGCATACCATATTTTGTTAACTCTTAGATTTAGGAAAGTTATGCATATATCCAAACTTATGATGAATGTGATGTGAATATCAACAAAACTATGGAAGGTGCAAGTGATGAAGCATCATAAAAATTTGGGATAAATTGTTCAATAAGAAGAAACTATTAAAGTTTTATTTGTTTGGAGATTTCAGAAGAATGAGTTTGCAAATGAAGCTTTTCAGGGTATTTAACAAATTAGAAAAACCAAATATTTAGGTATAATGTGATCTACTTTTTCATAAATGTTATTTGTAACTATGCAAATATTTTAAAACTAGTTTTTATTTGAACTAATTTGGGCCTAAAATCAGTTATGAAAAAAACTCAATTTTAATTTGGTTTTATTTCATTCTAGATTTTCCTTCTTCTATTTTATCTCTTCCCACTATTTTCTTTCTACTTCATATCAATGCTTTTGAGGTTTATCTTCACGAATCCTAATACTATTACTCCTTATCATGGGGTGCATTATTATTTGAGCGAATTTCAATATGGTAATCTACTAACTAATCCCAAAGAACCGTTTAAGCATTGTCACTCCTCCTTGTGTAATGTAGTAATGCACACATTTGGAATCTTCAAGGTTAGATTTCCTATATTAATAACTATTCCTCCTTATTTTATTAAAACACAAGTCATGATTGTGTTAGCATGTTGCATCGACAAGAAAACGAGTAAGATTGGCCTTTTAATGACATGCAAGGAGAAAAAGGTAAAAAAGAAGAAAAACAACATGTATGTTATAACTAATTTTTAAGTTTTGAACCAAACACCATTTAATTAAAAAACTAGTTCATTTTTATATAGATTAATATAACTAGTTCTACTTTATAGCATGTTAACTTGATTTGTCATGTTGCCAAACACCCTTTTTATGTTTATGGTTACTCGGTCTTGAAATTGTTGAGTCAAATTTTTTCGCTTTATTTGAAGTTGCTAAGTCAAATGTAGTTTGAAGTTGCTGATGAGTGGTTGAAAAATAGAGTTGTATGCATGAAATGCATGTTAAATGAGAATTGTTCTCTTCTAGTAGATAAGTAGGCAATGTTGCAGTTTCACTTTTGATAGGAAAGAGCATGTGGACCGGTGCCTTTTGACAATTAGTCCAGTAAGAGGTTTAGTTATGAAGGACTTTGGAATATAGATATTTGGATATAAACTATGTACAATGTGATTAAGATTTGCCTAGTGTAAATTATATAGTAAATATCTAGGCATAGTAAGTGCCTTTTATTTCCATAATATATTGGTTCCCATTTTGGATTTCAAGCTAGGATAATTGTGTATATTCATTCATCTAATTTTTTTTTTACCTTTCCTATGTTCTCCCACAAACCCCAAGTGATATGCAACAAGATCAATCTTGTTTTGTTTTTTGTGGTTTTTTTTTTATATGAAGTATTAAAAAATAGCGCGTGTGCGATTTCCCACTAGTTCTAGTTTTGCTCATTTCAATTTCGAGTGAGGATGTTGCATGAAACAACAAAAAAGTTTCATTAAGTCAAAGAAAATGAAGGAGAAAAAAAAAAGGCAAAAATAATTGATTTGTCTCTTAACAAATTTTTTATTTTTAAATTCATCTTTTAAGTAATAAATATTTTAAATTTATCCTCTAACTTTTAAAAAATAAACACATTTGTCTCTTTGCAATCTTTTCACAAATATTTTTTATTTCATTAGAAGGTAGATTTAAAAACATAATTCATCACATAAGATATTATGTATATTATTTTTGCTATCTTAGATGTTAGATATGATTTTTTTTCATCAATGTAATTAATGTCATTTATGATAAAGATAAACAAATTTAGTTTTTAAAAATTAGAGGACAAATTTAAAATATTTATAATTGAAGGGCAAATTTAAAAATAAAAAATAAGTTAGAGAATAAATTTATTATTTTTATCCAAAAAAAAAAACTAATATAATCATAACTCAATCATCTTCCATTCATAACAAAAAGTATATCATTACAAAGTTAATCAAAAGCTGAGCATCTACATACATAGATACAGTTAACCAAAAAATAGCTCAATGTAGTCAGTGATCCTTACGCTACACTAGTCCTAAACCCTAATCATGATTTGACCGTTGCCACCCACCATGGCAAACCAATATCTTTATTTTTAGTTGAAACAAGATATAGATTTAATTTATTTTTCAAAATATTTAAAAATAATTTCAACTACATCTGTAAAAAAGTTACAAATATATTAATTTAGTGTAATTTTTTGATATAAATGTAAATTTATTTTTATCATAACTATATTAAAAATAATGGTTAAAATATATCTGTCATAGATTTTAAATTTTGTCAATACAGAGAAAGTTTTTAAATTAATTATTACAATTGTAACTGTCAATGGAAGTTATAACATTGTGAATGGGTCATTCCATATGGCTAACAAGCAAATCTTCATTCATAGCATTAGTAGGAGCTTTTTTGGCTAGATCATACTCTATTAGTCACTGAGAGTGACCTAATCGCAGAGTTATAATTCTAGTTGATGATAGGTAGGACTTCTTTACAAACAATTACAAGTGTAGGGATTAAGTTAAGTTTCTTTCGTATGGGGCTAAATTTAAAATTAATAACACATATGGAGACCAAGACTATATTTTTAATAAAAAATAAATTTTTAAAATTTTAGTTGAGATAGTAAACAACTTTGATCATTAAAATAACTTATTAAGTAAGCTATCTTATAGGTTATAATGACCTACCTATCGGATCTAAGGGCTATTTGTTTCATTTAGATGCTAAGAAACAGAACCAAGTTTGAAAAAATTTTCAAAACTTATACTCTTCTATTTAATACACAGCTTTTGTTTTAAAGTAGCCTTAAATTTGCATAATGTAATTTTCTTGCTTACTATTGCATAGCATTTTCTACTGTTACCCATTTTGCATGAAACTTGTGGCATTTTAAAGCTAAGATACAATGCTTTTTGAATGAAAAATTTTAGGATTTTGGGACCTTGTAAATAATACCAATTTTTGTTTAAAACTAATATAATTTTGCTAAAGACACATTTCTGACAACATTTGTTTATGGCTGCATAGCTTGGGCTATAGAAGTCCAGATCATTTGCTTCTTGAGGCATTTGAAACCTAAGATGAAAGCTACATATAGTAAAAATTTCAAAATTTAGGATTTCTCCATTATCGTCAGTCTACTTGTGAAAACTGATATAAACATTCAAAGGCAGGAGTGTCCATTTCCCTTAAAATTTGCTGCATCACTTAAATCTAACTTCACTTTGAATTTTGCAAAATTTAAAGCATTGGCTACATTTTATTTGATTGTCCTAGCATGAAATTGACTTTTGTTGTTTAGGACTTGTGTAGGACAAGTAGATGCACGTCTGTTTGTATATGCCTAGTTTGTCTTTTTATTATTATTGTTAGTAGTGATTAGTTTTTATTTATGTTTTATTTGCAGTTCCTTAATTTCTACCTTGAATTAATATTTTGTACTACTTATCATGTGCATATATATTAATTATAAATATTTCGACATGACAGCTAATCTGTTTTTCATTATCATGCAAGAAATTGAATTCACAAGGATGCATTGAAGAAAAAACCCTATCAACTTTACAGACGAAAACATATATGTTCTGTAGCCAAGTTCTTCTTCGAGTAAATGAATATTCAAATACCAAATTAAATGTATTGTCAGCTTCGTGTTCTGTGAGCTTATCTCCTTTATCAACGTGGTCGCTGGTGAGTTCTTTATATTAGTTCAGAAAAATGGCAATAGTATTGTTTTTTTAAATGCATAGCTAATAACATTATTTAATAATTGAGTTGATTACTTACTATTCAATAAATTGTTTTGAACTCGTTTGATTTCCAACATGTATATGATGTTCTTCGACAAAATAATGACACAGTTCCAATTAAGTTTAAAAGAAAACAATAACCCATAATTGTTTCCTTTGCAATGAGGATCAACAAATCTCAAGGATAAACATTGACACGTGTAAGGTTGTACAGGATATTGCCATTTTTTAGACATGGACAGCTCTACGTAGCTCTCCCAAGAGCGAAAAGTAAGAACGGTTTAAAAATTCTTCTACAAACTCATGAAGGGATTTTTGAAAACTCCACAACCAATGTAATTTATATAGAAATATTTGGGAAGATAAGATTATAAGGTGATTAACTGATAACATGAAATATTAAATATTAACAAATTGGTTCTATTATTTGTTTGTCAAATTTTTTACACTTATATTTGTAATATAAGCCAACAGTGATAGAACATCTCTTACTTTATTGCTGATGTGGTCACATTGTTACATTCTACCAAGAGAATTGGGTTCCAAAATTACCTCTATACGCCCAAAGTAATCAGAAACTTTATTTGGTCCTACTATTTGTTTTGCTTTATGAAATTTGATCTTATTAAGATGACTTTTACGCAAGTCTATTCCAAAACTTGTGATTAAGCTTATATATACATGTTGTAAATGTTTTGCTGCCATTATAATAAATGATAGGTACACTACACCTTAAATATATGCTCTTACCTTAAATACAAACTTTGATTTTCTGTAGATAGTCAAATTCCATGACTTAATTAAGTTCATATATCTCTAAAATGACTACTATGGATTATAGCTTGCATGAGAAGAGAGATTAAATCATGCCTTCAAGTGCTTTTACAAATCTTAAAAACACAAACATATGAGTTAGATAAACTTGATTTTATCATGTAGAATTGATTTTAGGAAAAAGACTTGTTAATTTAACTTTTTCAAATAAGTTTTTCACAATAAGCTGAGTTGAAAAAAGATAGATATGTGCTCAAAAAGGAGTGATAAAGGATAGAGAATCAAACACAAGAGTTTATATTAGTTTGGCCAAACCATGTGCCTATATGTAGTCCCTAATTGAGTAGTATTGTCATATCCTCTTTGAGATAAATTTTTTGACCACTACTGGGTTGAGTTACAATGAAAGTATTGTGTTTAGTTTGGGATTCACTCACTAAAAATCACACTTGAATGTGGATAATATAGTGAAGTACAAGTGAGGAGGGTTCATCTATTTAACTCTCAAAGAGGATGTCTGCTAAGAAAGCTTATAGAGAGAAATAAACCTATGATGTGTTTGGAAGGATATAAGTTCAAAAACTTGATTAGAAGAAAGCTGAGCAATAAATGATCAACGTGAAAGTATTTAATAACTTTAACAACCACTTCATTTGATCCTTGGAGGTGAATTTATAACTGATCATGAGTTGATGGTTGTGTCTTTTCATGATAATAGTTGTTATTCTTGTCTTATTCAATTCTGAGTAAGTTTCTATTTTTGTAAAATAGTAAGGAAGCCAAAAATAGTAATAGTCATTGGCTTTAGTTGTCCATTGTATTTGCATCAGCAAAATTCCAGCCTTTTCCCAACATTTGAATTTCTTCTCATTAAACCTTGTAGTGTACTCTTCTTGAAATGATTCTTCAATAGACACCTTTTTGAGATGCTACCTTTCTAATGTCTTAGCTTTCTAACCAAGGTGACTCTTCTAAAACTTCGCCTTTTTGAACCTTGTTTTTTAAGACTTTTTCTTGTCTTGTAAAAATTTCTTCATTATTTTAAGAATTCGGGCTTGAAAATCTTCAATATGCAAATAGTCTTCATCACGTAAAAGCATTCTTTTGGAATTCTTTCTAGTCATAGCTTGAATAATTTTTTGAAGATCATAATGTTCTTGAAGCTTCAGATTAGTCCAATAGTTGTGAGAAAGATCCTATCTAAAAAGGCATCACTTTAAAAAACATGTTAGTACTCACTAAGTTTTTGGATTATTTATTATTAATAAAAACAACGCATAATAAATGTTCATAGCAGCATTTGGCAGCTTGTAAAAAGTTGTGGAGCTCATAATTACAACTTCTTATGAGAACTCTAGTATTTATTTTGGGGGGATTGTCTAAGTTCCTTTTATGGCACTATTTAATGCTTGGGTAATAGTTACATTAATGGCAAAGTATTATTATGTTGATAGGTAATAGGTCCTTCATCATCTTCTTAAGTTCATTTGATTTGTGTCAACAAATTTTATGTATCTATTACTCATAATTCACGGCATATAACTATTATGTAGCATTTTAATTGTTTTGTTTGTATTTTTCTTACAAAATGTTGCATTTTCATTCAAATTAGTTGATGTTGTTGAAGGAAGTATATTGACTTTCAAGTAGTATAATGACAACAAATAGTAATAACAACTTTCCTAATTTTTTTTATAAACTTGAACAATTATGCAGAAGTTATGAAAGATGCATGTCATGACCCAACCTGAGCCGTGACCGATGCATAAGGGACAAGCCCCCCAGTAAGCCTTCCACAAAACACTTCCAGAAAATTGAACAAAATGCCGTTTGTATTTAGGACAATTTCCAAATATAGATCCTCTTCTTGCACAAATAACATACACACTCAGATAATTAGGGATTTAAGCATTCTCAAAATGCACCCCATGGCACACAACATAATAGTTAAAAACATGCCAACATGTCTAATCATCCAAGATAGATAATATCAGTCCTCCAAGGTACATACAACAACATCCAGTTAATTTAAGAGTAACAACACATATAACAAGTATCCATTCTCAAATAGACATAGTATCATATTTTTAATATAGACACAAGCCACGCGAGCATCAGACCCTGCCTATAGCACTATGAAGCTACAATACAAGACTAGGAAGTTCACAAAAGATTTGAGTTCAAAATATGCCCTTGAACAAGTAGAGCTCCTCCAAAAGATAAACAAGAAATCACTGTTGAGGTACAAGAGGATTAGATCATAAACTAGTGCTTGTATTTGAAAAAGAGAAGAAGGTGAAAGAGTGAATTTATGCAACTTAGTAGGAGATAGGACAACCACAACCCACATAAGACAATGTAAGCAAATTAATGATATGTGTGTGTGTGTGTGTGTGTGTGTGTGTAAGATAGAAATCTTTAATAACCTTTAAATAGTTGTTTCAAGATAAATAGAAAAATATCAAATATTTTGTGTAAAATAAGGGGGAATCATCTAATCTAGGATAAACAGATAGGAATCACACTTCAATGACCCTCCTTTTCATATGGCCCTGAAAACAGGCAAGAACCATCTGTCGAGTGGCCCTGCATACAAGCATAAACCACCTTGCGAGTGGTCACGAAATCATTAAGACAAGGTGCATTTAGGCTAACATTTACTACTATTGGTATGCAAATCCTGTCATAGATTTTTCCTAGAAAACCTTTCTAATAATTCTAGTAACGAAAGTACTCAAGATCCATCTCATGAAATAACAATTTAAAATAAAATTGCAAAAATGAACTGATGTTTTGCACTCATAAAACATGTTCCGTAATATTCATCATATTTTCAAAGAAACCATCTCCTTATTCCATGTGTTAGTTTTGCATAAAATATAAATAGAGAAAAATAATTCACTTCCCAAATTCAAATTATCCAAAGCTAACGCAAAATATCCATAATATAATTCATTATTTGAGAGAATAGAAGTATAGTAACTCTATTAGAAACTCAAACTATGGTTATACTATCTACTCACAACTCGAGCCCAACAATGTAATCTCAATCCCATAGTGCCATGGAGTTAAGAATAGGTTCTTTGAAGGAATCTAGCATCAAGAATACAACCATAACAACATTTATAAGTTATAACTCAAGATACAGCAACCCAACACCACAACATCCACATAACCCATTTACCTAATGTTCCCAAGAACCCACCAACAACCTACACTATGATAGAATCAAGAACCTAAGGGAAAGGAAAAAGAAAATGAGTTAGGATAGCTACCCTTGGGACAAGAGAAAGAAGAAGAAGTGGGTTCCTTGCTACCACCTCTTCTAAGCCCTAATCTCTACAATGGAGGTGTTGGTAAGAGTAGAGGTGGAGATTAGAGAAAAGGATTGAGGTTAAGGGTGTGAGAAGGAGTGTGATTAGGAGAGTGATTTGTAAAGACAATTAAGGTGAAGGAGGAAGATGATAAGATGTCAAAGTTTAGAGAGAGGGGAAAGGATATTTGGGTGTAGAAAGAGATGGGGGAGAGGAAAAATAAGGCCTGAAGCCTTGCATTATGTATTTTATGTTGTCTCAGCTGTGTTATAGCGCAAACTCTAGAACCCAGTAGCATTAAATTGGGGCTATTGCCCCATCGCACAAATTATTGTACTATAGCATGACCCTAGAACTTTGAAATGCACTATTTTGAGTTAAAACCACTCTTTAACTCATTGATACCCAAGGGACCATACTTCTAAGCATATGGCAACTTAAATAACATTTAAATACTCAAGTTTGTGAACCCAAAAAGTTACTCGAAGGGCCCAAATTTGAAGAGATTTAAAACTTATCTCAGGCAAAACTTTGGGGCATTACATTCTCCCCTTTTTCTACTTCTCAAGTTGCTTCTTCTCTTGAGTGATTCTTCCATATTACTTTGATGAAGGCTATTCACTTCTAGCGTAGCTTCTTCACTTGACAGTTAACTATGGTTATAGGCTTTTCCTCATAAGTCAAATCTTCATCCATCTGGATAGTATATGAAGCAAGCACTTGTCATGGCTCAGGAAGGTACTTCCGCAATATCGACACATGGGACATAGGGCGAATCATGAACAATTCAGGTGGCAGGGCTAAATGGTATGCCACTACGCCTACCTGTCTACAATCTCAAGAAGACCAATGTAACAAGTGCTGAGCTTGCCTTTCTTCCCAAACCTCATTACATCATTCATAGGCAACACTCGCAGAAACATGTGATCACCCACTGAGAATTCTAGGTTCCATCTCCTATGATTGGCATAGGCATTTTGCATGCTCTGAGCTACCAACAATCACTCTCTTATCACGTGAAATTTCTCGATTGAATCCTATACCAGGTCCAACCCCCAAGAGCTTGTCTTCACCAATTTCAAGCCATCCGATAGGAGATCTACAACGTCTCCTATAGAAGGCTTCAAATGGTGTTATCTAGATATTAGCTTGATAATTGTTATTACAAGAGAATTCAATCAGGGGTAAGTAACAATCCCATTTCCCACCAAAGTCCAGAACACAAGATCTCAACATATCATCTAATGTTTGGATTATCCTTTCAAATAGCCCATCAGTTTGAGGGTGAAAAGTTGTACTAAGGTCAAGCTGAGTCTGTAAGGCCTTCGAGAAATGAGACGTGAATTGAAGTTAATGATTCGAGATATTGGACACTGAAATCCCATGAAGTTGGACTGTTTCATCCATATAAAGCTTGGCATAACAGGAAGTGTTGTAGGTAGTCTTAACAAGGAGGAAATGAACTGACTTAGTCATTTTATCTACTATTATCTAGATGGAGTCAGAACCTCTGAAATTGCGAGGTAAGCCGCTTACAAAGTCCATGGTGATTTTGCCCTATTTCCACTCAGGTATCTTTATTTGTTGATACAACCTGACATGCCTCTAGTGTTCAGCTTTGACCTGCTAACACACCAAGCAATGAGACACAAAGTCTCCTATATCCCTTTTTATACCTTCCCACCTAAACAATTGCTTCAAATCTTGGTACATCTTAAGGGAACTAAGATAAACCGTGTACCCAGAACTGTAGGCTTACTCTAAGAGAATCCTTCTCAGGTTGCTTACATTTGACACACATAAATGGTAGAACTCTGATTCCTTCCCATTGCGAAGTTCTTCTATCAATTTGCATACTTTTAGATCCTCATATTGTATAGTCTTGATTTGCTCGATCAAAGAAGATTGGGCCTGCATATAGGCTAAGAGTAGCCCAGAGCTTCCAAGGCTCAAAGTGCACATCTTCTGATTCTAACTTGTGGATTTCTTCCACTAACGACCTTCTTGCAGGGCCTGTATATGCCAAAATATCCATAGACTTCTTGCTCAAGGTATCCGCCACCATATTTGTAACACTTTCCCTAGTACAGTACTCTGCTTAAGTCATAATACTACACCTAAGAGTTGTTACTAATACATATATGGACATTATTTGACAAAGACCTTCGGCTATCCTCCAATCTTAATCAACTCTGCCTAGTATGACTATCTTCAATATCCCTGAGCTATCTGGACAGGAGATAACGTGGAAACATACATAGGGGTGAGAATTACAAATTCTCAGTAGGATTTCCTAGACTACCAAATATAGTGTCATCATCATTATCTCCAACTACTTTGGCTTATTATGAAAAAGTGATCATGTCATAAATTATAAATTTCATTATTATAACCTCAAAAATATCCTTTCGAAGTAGGTTCATTTTATCTATACGCTTTTCACTTGAGAGAGCAGTTTTATGACAGTAACAACAAGAATATAATTTATGTACATGCAGAAGTACATTATATAATCATGTAAATGCACTTATGCTTTCCTTAACTTTCTTTACCTGACACATCTAGGTGTTACATATCATCTTCCCTAGGATGTCTGTTGTGTCTTTAACCTTTACTACCCTTAGATAGCCTAATCTAGGAATGAGCTCAACTCGTGACATCATTACATAGTACTGACCCGTAAAGAGACTTACATGCCTCTAAATTGGAGGGATCTCATTTGGTCAACTACGTCCAAAGTAAAAGGATCTCATAGTTTTAATTGTCTTTACAAGGAGGGACCCAAATAATTGCCTCCAAGTGAAGGAATCTCTTCTTGTCTTTCATATTCTTTCATGGTTTATATGCTCATATATTCATGTATGAATATAGTTGAGAAACTTGTGCACATACGTCATATCATATTTTCAATAATTCTTGCATGTATGAGTTTCATATGCATAACACATAAACAATCATAACATTCATGTACTTCTACCTGAAATTCGGCAGTATAACGGCTAAAATAAGAGACTTTCCCATAAACAAACAATATCATTTCAGCCAACCAGTCACAGCAAACAAAATTGTAGTGTCAATACATCAATATCGCAATAACATAACAAGAATTACATTAAAAACTTAGTCATTAGCTCTTATTGACTTATAGCGCTTTTAACTTGTAAAGTTGGCAATTCACGTTAGATTCTTCAATTCTACCCTATTCTTGTAAATTTCACCATAATTTTATTTTAATTTATTTTAATCTAAAAGTTTAATATGTTGTAATCTTATTAGTCTACTTTTAAACCTCTTTAGTCCCATTGAGTTTTGAGGTATATAAGTTGAGTTATTATAGTTCTACTCAAGACTGCTCTGTATTAGGACAGACTCGAGCACCTAATTTTAGAAAATCAGTAAAATTTCATACTTTATTATTTTTATCTAAATTTTACTTAAAATTTAATTAATTGAATTATCTTTCATTGTCTAGAGGTTTCATCTTAATTACCTAAATAGAGCTCAAGTTATGAGCTCCTTAAGTAGGCTATCCATTTCAACTTGAATAAAGCATAGGTCAATTTTAGTGACTTACTAGGAAAAATATATTCATTATATCACTTTGAAATTTTAATGAGATAATCTTCTGTGTCCTAGCTTCCTAATAAAATTAGTTAAATTTAATTTGAAGTTATATAAGGCTAGTGTTGCTCTTCACAACACATACTAGTTAGGATAATAGGTAAATTTCAACACCTTATTTCTAAAAATCATAACTCTCTCATTTTAAATCCAATGGAAGTTCTTGAAGTCTAATTTCATCTAAAATTAGTTTCATATGAATTTGAGTCCTATAGGATGAGAACCACCATTTGTTGTATGGACAATCCCCTTAGGGTTTATCTTACAACATTTCTATTTGTGTATTCTTTTGGTATTTGATCAAATCTTCAACCCAAACCAATAGTTCTCATCTTAAATCACTCAAAAAAAGTCATATTAACATCAAATAACATCAAAGAAAAGATGACACAAGAAACCCTAGAAGCCACACAAACCTTAGAAATCTATTAATCTAAGAACTCCTACCTCAAAATCAAGTAGTCTAGAGATCTCTTGAAGGTAGACAAGTGAAAGAGTAGAAATTTGGGTAAGAACAAGTGAAAACACACAATATTTTGGGTGAGTTTTGAGAAGTATGGAGATGAAAATGATAGTGGAGAAAGAGAAGACGTGCTAATCAAATTTTGAGGGAAAAGAACAGAAAAATGATGAATATTCTGATATTAAGTCATCTAGCTTCTTACCTCATAAGTTATAGTGACTTATGAAGAAATGTGATTAGTGGATCTTAAAGGGTTTTCAATTTTTCTTGAGTCTCCATTTGCATGGCCATTCTTTGGCCAACAAGGGTGGTTTGGGTGGCTAGTCTCTAGTCATATATTCTAGGGTTTTTAACAGATACTCATGTCATCCTACAGTATAGATTCTTACTAATTTGGTTCTTGTATTACAAAACACTGCAATTAAACCAATTTTCCTCAAACTAGCAAAATATTACTATTTGTCTTAATAAAATTTCTCTACAAAAGAAACTTAAATTTACCTTACCCTAGTATTTATATTTCGATATGGCCTACTCGTATATCTATAATGTATCTAAAAATTTAATTATTCGATTGTGCTAATTATATGCAATTCAGGATGTCAGCCTTGCTAGGATGGTACAATGATAATCCATAAGCAGTTCCATCCACCTATGCTACCTTAGGTTTCAGTCTTTCTACTGGAAGATGTACTTCAAGCTCTTATGGTTGATGAAAATGTTTCACTGTAGAGGTGGCGCCTCTAAATCTTCAAAGCAAAAACAACAACTGCCATTTCCAAGTCATAGGTGGGATAATTCTGCTCATGCCTCTTCAGTTGCCTAGAAGCATAGGCAATGACTTGGCCGTGTTATTTGAGAATACATCCAAGTCCTATCCAAGAGGCATCACAATACACTAAATATCCTCTAAATCCTAATGGCAAAATGAGTACTGGGGTTGAGGTCAAATAAGTCTTGAGCCTCTGGAAGCTTTCTTCACAAGAATCAGACCATTAGAACTATACACCCTTTGGGTCAACTTGGTCAAAGGAGTATAGATTTTAGAAATATCCTTGACAAATCCCCTGTAGTAGCCAGTCAAACCTAATAAACTACATATTTCTATCATGATTGTGGGTCTTGGGTACTTTTGAATGGCCTACACCTTCTTAGGATCCACCATAATCCTCTCTTTAGATACCATGTGGCCTAAAAAGGCCACCTGGTCCAACTAGAACTCATATTTCGAGAATATGGCATAAAGCTGGTGATTCCTCAGAGTCTGTTAATCAATTGGATTTTTATATACTTATTTTCCCTCATTCCTAGCTCATTAATCCTCTTTTGTGCCTAATTGTTTTTAATTGGACGATTTTGTGTTGTTTGGATTTCATTTGGCCTTGATTTAATTTTTCTAGCATTAAGTTAATTCTAACCCTATTTTGGTTTTTAGGCCATATCTTGAGTTATAAAGCTTATTTGATCATGATCTTTAGTTTGTAGAAAGGCTGAGAGATAGACCTACAAGTTGTATGAAGAGATCAGAGCCAATTCTGCTGTTAAAAAGCTGAATTTGGGCCTAGAAATAAACTGAAGTAGTGCAGTTGCCAATTCTGAGTAGGGTGTGGTATTTGGGTCATATCTCAGTCCACAAACATCCAATTAGGCTCGTTCTAGTGGCATTTTGAAGCTGACATCTAGGGTTACAATTCTTCTTTAGAGTACAAATCCAAACGGAACTGTTTTGATAGCCAAAATGGTGGAAGAATGCTACTTACAGAATTAATAATATTGATTTCTTGTTTTTACTGTAATTTTCTTTCTATAATTCAGATTTTAGCAAATAAGGTGACCAGATTCAAAGGAGGGAGAGAGAGAGAGAGGATTAATGTAGTAATCATAATTTAATATTTTTTTTTGGGTGTTTTGATTCTGAGGGGGCTGAGTTGAGTACAGGGCCAAAAACCTTGTAACTGAGCAGAGAGAATTTAAACAAGGGGATACAATTTTTCGATTTTCTTCTTCCTCTTTTCTCTCACGCCCCTCTACCTTTACAATTCATTTTTCCTCCATTCATGGAGGATAAACTTCTATCTAATCCAAGGATTCAAAGACAACATTAGCATTCCTGAGAGTTGTTGCTTTAAAGTTCATCAATTCGATTTCTTCTGCTCCCTTTTTCCTTGTTTTTATTTCAATTTCAAATTTGAAGGTTTTCAATTCGGTATTGTGATTAACTACTTGATTATTTGCATATTACTCTATTGGTTAATATTGTAAAACAACTGTTTTGATGAGTAGAATCAGGTTTTAGTTTTGAGTTTGGTGATTAATTGCATTAGTGCTTGAAAATTAATATGAATTGATTAGATTCTAGAGGTTTCTGAGTTTAATCATTTAGGTGTTAATCGAATGTGCGAAGTTTTTCATGTGTAATGATGAGGTCAAATTGAGGTTTCATTCGAACTTAACATTAATCAGTGACTGGTTTGTTGATATATGTTTAGAACTCGATGATTAAATGAAAATTGTTTTCTTTTGATTCTTGGATTAGATGTTTCAAATTCTATTCATTTCTTTGTTTCTATTTTGTTTTCTTTAATCTACATAACAAAACCCCCAAATATTCTGATCATATAACATTGTCATCATTGGGAAATGACCCAGGTTGCACCCTTTGCTACAAATTAGCGTCATTCAATTTATTTGTAATTTGACCGAGCTCGGCACTCGAGTCATTTGTACAACTATCCTTAGATGGTACTCATTTTGCTCCTTGCTCTTGGAGTATACTAGAATGCCATCAATGAAGATGACCACAAAGTGGTCTAGCAAGTGCTTGAACACCCGATTCATCAAGTCCATGAAGGCAATAGGGCATTGATCAACCCAAAGGACACTACCAAGAACTCATAATGTCCATAATGAGTATGAAAAGAAGTCTTGGGGATATCTTCTTTGCCAATTCTTAGTTGATGGTAACCATAATATAGATCAATCTTAGAGAAGCATGAAGCCCCTTGGAGCTGATTGAATAGGTCATCTATCTTAGGCAATGAATATTTGTTACAAACAATTAATTGGTTGAGCTGTCTGTAGTCTATGCATAATCGCATTGACCCATCCTTCTTTTTCACAAAGAACATCGGAGCACCCCACAGCGATGTGCTTGGGTGGATAAAGCCCTTATCCAACATATCTTGTAATTAGACCTTCAACTCTTGCAATTCAGCTAGAGCCATACAAGAGGGAGTGATGAAGATAAGTTGGCCACATGGGGCTAAGTTTATCCAAAACTCAATCTCCCTATCATGAGGCATCTATGGCAATTCCTTAAGAAACACATCCGAAAACTCCCTGACCACAGGAACTTGTTCAAGGCTTGGAATTGCAACCTCAACATCTCGAACTATAGCAAGGTAACCTTCATTTCTCTTGTTTATCATGTGCATAGCACTTATAGAAGAGATTAAGTTGGCAGGGGTTAAGCAACTGTCTCTCCACAGCACAAAGAATGGTCCGTCCGGAACATCAAACTTCACCGCTTTGGAGTGATAATCCACTATAGCATGGCATGAGGCTAACCAATCCATGCCTATGATGATATCAAAGTCCATCATCTCTAGCAGCATCAAATCAGCTAGTGTGTCCACTCTATTAACACTGACTGCGTATAATGGGAACATCAGCTAAATCATCAAGGATTCCCCCATTGGGGTGTTGACCCAAAATGAGTGGTCTAGCATCACGGGTTTCTCGCCGAAATGAGAAGCAAAATGCAAGGACACGTATGAGCGTGTGGAACCTGGATCAAATAGTACATGAGCCTCAAAAGGGTAGACTTGTAAAGTACCTACCACAATAGTATTTGATGCTTGAGCATCCTGCCAAGTTAAAGCGAAAACCCGAGGTTGACCTTTCCCTGATCCTCTACCACCATAACCTCTACCACCTGCTCCTCTACCTGCACCTTTACCTTTACCCATGGGTCCAGATGAATCTTCTGGTGATATAGCAAAAAATGATGGGCTAGGTGCTACTAGTTGTACAGAGCTTTGTCCAGTATTTCGCTGAAGGTAAGGATAATATTTCTTAAGGTGAACAGTCTAGCCACAACTTAAGCATGCTTCCATGGCCTTACGGCATACTCGTGAGTGATAACCTCTACAATACTGGCATGGTGGCCTAATACAAGCTGACTACTCAGATCCCTACATGTAAGACTAAGACACACTTACAACACAAGACCCTAAGGCAGATATGCTTATCGAACTAGGCCTAGAAGAAGTGACCCCACCCAATGGTACTGGCTATCAACCTTGGTATCTGTGAGCTTCTCCTCAATTAGACCTACTAAAGAAAGATCCTCTCATCTTCTGCATCTTGTTGGACTCCTTGGTAGCTCTCCATTCCTCCCTCCCAAACTCAAGACCATAAGTGGCATTTGCAATCTTGGCCTAAGACATCCTTACAACCATAGGAAAAATGTTAGACAACAATGGATCTACTACGCCCCAAACAAACCTCTTGTCCCTGATGGTCTCAATGGGCACTACATGTGGGGCGTATGTAGATTGTCTAGTGAAGTGTTCTTCATAGTTTGTCACCGACATTTTAGGTGTTTACTTCAGCCTCTCAAACTCAACAATGAATTTCTCCCTCTTGTTAAAAAGGAGGAACCTCATCATAAAGACTTTGGTGAACTCTTCCCATGCAAGGGGAGGTAATCTATATGCTTTCCTACCCTCGAGAAGTGTCTCTTACCATTGCTCAACAAGACCATGTAGGTTGTGTGCTGCCAACTCTACTACTATGTTACTTAGGCATCTGAAGGTTTTAGGAGCCTTGTTGGTATGGTCTATGAACAGTTGCAAGTCATCTGTCAAAGGATTCCCAAAGAAGATTAGCGGGTTTAGCTTGAGCAAGATTTAATGGTCATGTCTGCCCTTACTTTGAGGCTGATAGTGCCCCCTAATAGGAGGATCTAGCTTCACATAAGGTTGTGCTCTACCCCTCCTATGCTCAGCTAGGAGCTTTACCAAAGTGTTAAGAGTTTTTCAATAGCCAGGTTAACTGGCTCTTCTTTAAGGGTGGGTTCCTTGGCTTTTTCCCATGGCCATTCCTTCTTGGTGAAGGGGAAGGGACCCGATCCGATTCAGAATCAAAAGCCTCATGGACTCTTACCCTTGCAGAGCGGGTGCATGCCTTAGGTGGCATTTCACCTAAGGGAATAAATGTTAAGATCAGAGCTTGATTGAATTTCAAAATAAAGAACAATTCGGGTGCATATGACTCAAGACATAAACATAAAGAATATTAGTCCTAAAGGCTTCTGGTAGCATAACTCCTCGTGAAAATGATCTAGCTTCCATTTGCACAATTGTGATCCTGCTAAAGGACACTTACTCCATAGTATACAAGGAAACCTAGGCTCTAATACCAACTTTGTCATAATCCAACCCGGGCTGTGGCCAACGCTTAAAGGACAAATTCCCCAGTAAGCCTTCCATAAAATATTTCCAGAAAATCGAACAAAGTCTCCTTTATATTTAGGACAATTTCCAAATATGAATCATCTTCCTGCATAAATAATATACACGCTCAGATCATTGAGGATCCAAGTATTCTCAGAATATACCTCACAACACATAACATAAGAGTTAAAAACACGTCAACATGTCCAATCATCCAAGATAGATAATATCGTTCCTCCAAGGTACATACGACAACATCCAGTTAATTTAAGAAGAACACATATAATAAGTATCAATTCTCAAATAGACATAATACCATATTTTTAATCTAAACACAAGCCATGTGAAGGTTGAACCGTACTTGTGGCACTATGGAGCTACAATACAAGACTAGAAAGTCTATGAAAGATCCAAATTCAAAATATGCCCTTGATCAAGTAGGGCTCACCCAAAAGATAAACAAGAAGTTACTACTAAGGGACAAGAAGATCAGATCCTAAGTCAGCGTCTATACTTGAAAAAGAGAAGAAGGTAACAGAGTGAGTTTATGCAACTCAGTGAGAGATAGGACAAGATGTGTGTGTGTATGTGTGTGTGTGTGTGTGTGTGTGTGTGTGTAAAACAGAAATCTTTAATAACCTTTAAATGGTTGTTTCAAGATAAACAAAGGAATATCAAATATTTAGTGTAAAACAACGGGCAATCATCTAATTTATGATAAATAGGCAGGAATCACACTTTGCTAGCCCTCCCTTCATGTGACTTTGAAAACAAGCAAGAACCACCCCATCGAGTGGCCTTACAAATAGGCGTAAATCACCTTGTGAATGGCCATGAAATCATCAAGACAAGATGCACCCAAGCTAATATCTACTACCATTAGCATATAGATCCTGTCATAGATTTTCCCTAAAAACCTTTCTAATTCCAGGAACAAAAGTACTCAAGATCTATCTCATGAAATAACAATTTTAAATAAAATTGCAAAAATAAATCAATGTTGTGCACTTATAAAACATGTTCCGTAATATTCATCATATTTTCAAAGAAACCATTTCAGTGTCCCATGTGTTAGTTTTGCATAAAACATAAATAAAGAAAAATATAAACTCAAGCTATAGTTATACTATCTACTCACAACTTAAGCCCAACAACGGAATCTCAATCCTACGGAGCCAAGGAGTCAAGACTAGGGTCTTTGGAGGAATTTAACATCAAGAATACAATCATAGTAACATTTATGAGTTATAACTCAAGATACAACAACCCAACACTCCAAAATCCTCATAACCCATTAACCAAGAACCCACCAACAACCCACACTATGATAGAATCAATAACCTAATGTAAAGGAAGAAGAAAATGAGTTAAGATAGCTACCCCTACGACAAAAGAGGGAAGGAATAGGCTCCTTGCTACCATATCTTCCAAGCCCCAACCTCCATAGTGTAGGTGTTGGTGAAAGTGGACGTGCAGATTGGAGAAAAGGATTGAGGTTCAGGCTATGAGAAGGAGTGTGATTAGGAGGGGTATTTGTGGAAACAATTAAGGTAGAGGAGGAAGATGATGAGAGTTCGAAGTTTAGAGAGAAAGGAAAGGGTTTTCGGGTGTAAAGAGAGATGAAGGAGGGGAAAATAAGGCTCGAAGCCTTGCATCGTGTGTTTTATGTTGTCTAGGCTATGCTATAGCGCAAGCTCTAGAACCCAGCAGCATTAAATTGGGGCTTTCCTGCTATAACACAAGATGTTACATTGTAGCACGACCCGAGAACCCAAAAA
Organism: Pterocarpus santalinus; assembly: GCA_031439595.1. Taxonomy (NCBI): domain Eukaryota; kingdom Viridiplantae; phylum Streptophyta; class Magnoliopsida; order Fabales; family Fabaceae; genus Pterocarpus; species Pterocarpus santalinus. Next base: position 22,512,639 of record CM062532.1, on the reverse strand, counting down.
TGCACTATTTTGAGTTTAAATCATTCTTTAACTCATTGATATCTAAGGGATCGTGCTTCTAAGCATATTGCAACTTTAATAATATTTAAATACTCAAGTATATGAACCCAAAAAGTTACCCAAAAGGCCAAGATTCGAAGAGATTTAAAACTTATCTTGGGCAAAACTTTAGGGCATTACAATGCAAAAGTCTGACCATTTAAATTTTAAATCAATTAGATAGTTATGAAGATAATTAACTCTAGCATATTTTGTTTTGAAGTTTATTAATAAATTATCAAAATCAACTTATAATATATTTTTACATTGTCACACACTTTAAAGGCCACAACTACTGCTTCATAGTTGATTACCTTCGGTTTTTCTCCAATAGCAATATGTAATTACAAGTTAATCATATTTATGCAATTATTTAAAATAGTTTTTCAACTCTCAATTGCAGCATAATTTCATTTAAGACAATGTGATTATCTTTTTTTATCTAAAGCCAATTTCCTTGACTAGACTAACATGCCATATTACATTGTTTAATTTATAGCCTTTTCTTGTCCATTTCATTAATTAAACTTTTAAGCAAAAATACCTTAACCTTCTTTTAGGCTTGATTTGGTATTACTATAGCTTTTTAAAAGCTGCTGAGCTCTCTCGGCTCTTTAAAAGCTCCTCTCAAAAAGTCATAGTAGTATTATTTGGTAAAATAATATAAAAATTGCTCTCAATAACCATAAGCCACAAAAGTAGTATTTGGTAAAATTACTCTTAATATTTAAAATAACTACAATAGTTATAAATACCAAAGAAAATAATTTCTATTTTTAATGTCATTAAATAGAGTAAGGTTATATTAGTTTTTTAAATTTTGGAGAGCACAAATTAACTCCGAAAAGCATCTCATGAGGGCTCCCAAGAGCACCCCTTGGCTCTCAAAAGCCAAGAGCAAAAGCACTCCAGCTTTTTGATTTATCAAACAGAAAAAATTAGCTTATACTTTTTATAAGTTAGAGCACCCCTTCGGAGAGTACTACCAAACTAGACCTTAATGGGATGATTGTCGTTGAGCTAAATTGGTTAAAAAAAAAAAAAACTCCAACTAAAATTGTTCTAACTATTTCAACTTCAGGTACATTGTGCAAAAAGCATACAATGATGAATGGTTCAAGCACTTTTGTTTTCTCTAGGAAATCAGTTTACTTAAGTTGTTAAAGGTACCGTTGTTGTTGTCGATGACATATGTCTCTATGATGCATAATAGACGAAAGGTCTACAACAACTATAGTAAAATGTTCAAATTCTTCATTTCTATTATAATATACCTACAAACAATGAAGCTAGGTACTTGTATTATTGTACTAAATAAAATTAGATACTTAAATTTATCAATCTTTCGTAAATAGTTTTTTATGACCATAAATATGATTTGTTACATATGTTGCTGCGAGGTAATTGTTGACATTCATTAGAAAAAAACCATGACAACACCACTGCATAGTTGTATCCACTGTTTTATCTCTTGCAGAGTTTGATCTCTTGTAAATAGTCAATGTTGATTAGTTTATATTATGTTAGCAGACTGCAACCACCTCTGCAAACTTTTATAATGACAATTAGGGGAAATTATCATTTATTGCTCAAGATCTAATACGTAATAGGTTCTATCAATAGACCTGAAGTTATTGCCAATTTATTTTTCTGGTCATTTTGGTTCAATCCTCATTATTTCTTTGTCTTCACGTTGTATAATATTCGAATTCAATCCATAATCATTTACCCAAAATGGCAGCATTCATTACCTCATTAATTTATTTGTCACATTTAATTTTTATGTCTTGTACTTAACCAAATTCATAATACAAAATATATTAGGCTAATATATAGTAGTCTAACGGCTTCAAAATATTCAAATAACCATTTTAACATTCATATATCTGACATTTAAGCATTAATATATCCATGTAAGGTTCAGGTATACCCTAGTAATATTAGATTTGATGTTTTAAGTATAATTTAGACTAAATTACCAATTTGATTTCCAAAGATACATGTGATATCAATTTAATCCTTAAAAGACTTGTTACACCAAATAAGTCCTTTAGATATTTTCAATGACATCAAGATAGTCCAGCTATCAACTCTCATCTCTTAACCATTGCTGTGACACCTATGGGTCACATATTTTCCATTATGACACAAGTAACTTGATATTACTTAAAATTTTTGAAGGATTTCTTTGATGTCATAAGTTTTTGGAGGACTAGCTTAATTTCACTTAAGATCTTTGGAGAATTTATGTGGTGTCACAAGCCTTTAGATGATTGAATTGGTGTCATGTGTATCTTTTGGAGGGCTAAACAAGTAGTTTAGTCTATATTTATGACAAAGTCCATCACTAACTTAATTATTTATTAGGTTAATGTTATGGAACTTTCAACTAGCGAAGAAGTCCGAATTACTTCCCTTAGATGAATTGCTTGTCTTGAGATTTGTATTTTAAAGTTATTTTCTTAACAGAAAAAGAAAAGAAAAAAGAGGTCTTACTATTGGAACTTAAACACTCATGTAGTTGAGTGTTCCATAACACAAACATATTTACCATCTAAAGCCTACAAGTTATTTTTTAATTTTTAAGAATTGAAAAGAAATAAAAAGTTAGTAATACATTTCACTAGAAATTATGAATTTTATAGTTGAACTGTCAAATCTTAAATAATGAACATAATTAACAAGTTCTAAAAATCAGAATGGATCGGTCGGTCTGACTAGTCAAACGAGCATTGGACCCTTCTTTGGTCTAACTATCTCATGAAAATTGATGAGACAAAGCAACACCTTTAACCTATGGTGCACAGTGTTGCTCATTAAATGAAATCTTCAGTTTTGTGTCATGTGGATATGTAGCCATGCATAGGGAAGAAGAATACACTACTAGTGCAAGATTTTTAATCGGCTGGGTTTGAGGTTTTGGGCTAATGATGAGTTCTAGCCCAATTAAACTAGCAAGCTTAGAGTCATTTTATTTTATCATGAAAAATGATCCACTTTTATAAATTATATAATTTTAATTTTGATTTTTTTATTTAGTAAGTTTTGTTTATTTTATAGTATATAAATAATATATATAAATAATTATATATATTTATTACATCCTAGTTGAACCCTAGTGATTCAGTCGGTTGAACCATTAAACCTTTGAATCAATACCTCGTCTGGTTTAATGTCAGGTCCTATTTTCAAAACCTTGACAACACATGGCATTGGAGGAGCATGCACTAATTTCTTTTTTGCTACTTAATTACAACTGAAATTAAACACTACAATCAAACAACCAATTTCGAGTGGATGAATCTAAAGGAAATTAGGGGAAAAAATCCATAGGAAAGATATGATTTCTAAAGGATTTGGGGTCATTGGAAAATGGCTCATCGCATGTAAATTTTTGGTGGATGTTGTTCATATCAAATATTTGGTGAATTATCTATAGGAAAAATCTACCGCAAATTGTCTAATCAAGAAAAACAATTGTCATTTTGTTTGTATACCCCTACATTTAATGGCAATGCTAAGAACATTGTCATGACCCAACCCGGGTCATAACTAGTGCATAGGGGACTACCACCCCTAGCAATCCTAAACAAACAGTTATAGAAAAACTAGTAGGGTTTCCCTAGTATTTGGGCCAGTTCCCAAATATGGATTCTTCGCCTTCAAACTAAACATCAAATACACTCAAATCATTTGGAATCTAGACATTCACGGAATGCACCCAATAGCATGCAAGTTACATTCATATGATAATAAACTCATGTATCTTCCATATTGATGCAACACTTTTCTTAATAGATACATATTATAAATCCAAATGTAAACAACAAACTAAAGCTGTGGAAGCAACACCCTACCTGTGATAATGGAGCACTGATAACCAGGGATAAACAGAAGATCCTAAAAGACACGCCAATCTGCAACTTAAATGAAGGTAAAGGAAAAGTCAAATTGACTCAATAAGGGATAATAAATCTATAGCCAGCATGAGACAAGCTCATAAAATAAACAGTAGTACTTAAATAAGCAATATAATTATATAAGCTCAAGTAAACAGTCTAATTTTCCAAATGAAGAGATATTTATAAAAAAAATGTAATCAAAATAAACTGGCAAATATTTCATTCCTTTTTGAAAAAAAACACTTTTAACAAAATCATGGTGGAAAATTTATCCAAAGTAGAACAATCACATGTCCAGAGATGATAAAATCATGTGTAGGTTTCCACCACATGCTAGCTGGAGATTTGGCCTTTAACCATACATGTGTCGAGGCATGTGGCCTACATGCACAGGTTAACACCTCACATACTAACTAGAGTTTAATCAAGATGCATCACGGTTAACGCAATTCCTGTTAGCTATAATTTCTAACAGTGAACTTCCCCAAAATAGTTCCGAGTAACCAAAATCCAAATCATTTCTTCAAAAGAAATTTGGAAATGCAATTCTTTTCAAAACCTTACATCAATTGGAACTAAGTTCCCATTCATTCAAATCCTTAAAATTGCCAGAGCATAACTCACATCCAAAGTGTGGTAACAAAAACGAAATGGTTGTAAGACCTTCAATCTTTTTATACTCTCAAAATGATTTTTAAATTCTCAAATCTTTCGTCGATTTGAAAAATTCAGACTTCAAAACTTTTTGTAAAGAATTCATTTTATAACGTAGTACTTAAACCAACATAACTCATTTCATAAGATAAATTCCAATACCTAAGTAACAATCCAAATACTTTAACTTGATTCAAAGAATACTTAAATCACAAACATTATTCTTCAAGATCTTGACCCATGGGTTTTCAAGAATGTAAAACATATAGTCATAGGCATTCATACCATATGAAATATCTCAATCAAAGGTTCATGTGTAACATATATATATATATATATAGAGCAAGTGATTAGCACAAATCACCATTCCAACACAACCCCCCCCCCCAAAAAAAAACTCATGACTCTAGGATTCCAAAACTCACAACAACAACTCATAACTATGAAGGAATCAAACAAACCTTAAGAAAGAAAGAGAAATAGAGTTTAAAGAGTTACTCTTTGGAAAGAAGGGAAGGATGGGTTCCCTTGAGAACACTTGATTTCACGTCCACCAAGCTTCAAGCTCCAACAATGACTTTTCTAGAGAGAGAGAGAGAGAGAGAAGGAGAGAAATGATAATTAAGAAAAAGATGGAAGATCTTTAGTGGGAATTATGGGAAATGAAGCTTGAGGGAATTACGAGAGGTTAGGGTTCCAAGGGGGAAGGAAAGGATAAGGGATAAGAGAAGAGAAGATCACATTTTCAAAAAAGATCCTATGCACAGGTGCCACCAAACTTCGGGTGTTTAGGCGATGGGATTTAAAATTTTAGCTTTTGTCCGAACGAAGGCAATATGCATCCAAAACGATCCCAGAGCATTCTTAACCATATTTTCACTCTAAAAACACCCAAACACCATTTAGTCCATCAAACCCTCTCCATCGTAAAATCAACAAATTTCAAATACATGGATTTCAAAGTAAAACACATAACTTTCGTGATAACATAACCCAAGGAGGTCTATAAACAACTACCTTTGTTCAAGTGATTAATTCAATCAAAACCAAATGTCTAAAGAAAACTTCAATGACCCAATCATTCAATTTTTTGAACCCAAACATGCTTTCAAAATTGACCAAATTATATTCATAATTACTTCAAGTAATATAGATTGGAAATGAATAGGGACATAGTATTCACTTACATACAAAATTCGTTTTTGAAATAAAATTGGAGTACAAATAAAAACAAATTCTTAAATTTCCACTTTTCGAAATCCTTATAATAAATCAAGCTATTACAAACATAGATAAATAACCACAATATACATATAGCAAGATAAAGTGGAATTATTATGTAGAAAATTCGGTAACAATAATTTTAGTTATCAAACAAGTTTCATACTTATTGTTAAATATACTCTAAGTTGAAAATAAAAATACTCTACGAAAGTTATGTAGAAAATAAAAGAAATAACCGAAAAAAAAATGAGAAAGAGAACTTACAAGAGTGCCGGCGGTGCTATAACGGTGACAAGCACAAGTTGTCGACTCGCAAGTGCGTGCTGAGTTGGATGTGATGTGATGGTTGGGTAGTAGTTAGAAGGTGATAGAAGTGGTGGTGGTCATGGTGAATGTGACGGTAGTTAAGAATGGTAGTCGATAATATTGGTGGTGTTACATTGTTGGTGGAAGGTGGTAGTGGATGGTGGCAAAAATTTTGCGAGAAGAGTGTAAGAGCGGGAGAGATGGTAAAAATGGGGAAAATATGGAGTTAAAATGTTTTCGTTGATAGATTAAAAAAAAAAATCAAACTTCTAGCAGCTAGATTACTGGAAATTTATACCGGAAACAAATAATATTATTATTTCAAATTTTTGGCAGCTGGATATACCGAAAATGGGTTCCACTTTTTTTTTTTTAATTCCAGCCGATTGAATCGCCAAAAAGCTGCAAAAAAAAAAAAAAAAAGTGGGGATTTCCAGTAGCACAAATCCACGGGAAATGCATGGTCATCTTTTTATTTTTTTTATTTTTTGTTCTAGCATATTTATCACCTGGAAACTCTATTCTTGAATTGAGATTTTATTTTTCACGTTTTCCAGCATAATATCTGCCAGAAATGCCACTGGAAACTGGTCCCTGGAATATCCATTGAAAATTCCATCGGCTCAAGTCCGCTGGAAAATTCTCACTACTAGTTTGCGTTTTGCTTGTAGCGGAAAAAAAAAGGTAATCAAATAATCAAAATGCATGCTAATTAAGAAGATTTTTTTTAACGATATTTTTGGACTCTTGCCATTGCAAAGTTATTTAACCTATTTTACAAACTATCAAATGAAGCACAACTACTTTTTTTCCGAAAATTCTCTATATATTATATATTATATATAGAATAGAGACTGCCACTTATATTCATCACATTTCATTCTTATACTTGCATTTCGCTAACGTTTAGAATTATCCATGGAGTTGACTTTGGAATTAGAATTGAGCTTCTTAATTCTAATTTTTATGTTTGAAATAATAGTTAAAATTGAAACTTAATTCCAAAAACTAATTCCATGGAATTGAAAAACAACTCATACGACCCTTATTAGTTCTTAATATATATCATAGGAATTATCAATTCTAAAATTTAAAAATTAAATGTCTTCCTTCTCATTAAATTCTTTATGATTCTCTCTCTTTTTTTGCTAGCAATTATGGGTGGAAATAGATCAGATAATTTGTCGGGGCCTATTACCTTGCCTATATTTGGCCTCGTCTATTTAAAAAATAAGACTAGGCTCAAGCTTATTTGAAATCCTATTTGCATTAATTAAGCCAAGCTTAGGTTCAATGATTGGATCAATAAAAAGTATATCCTATAAAAAGTTATTAAGTGATATAATAATGCTTAAATTTATATTAATGTAACTTGATTCTAACCCCCCCTCTCTCTCTCTCTCTCTCTCTCTCTATATATATATATATATATATATATATATATATATATATATATAAAAGTAACAAATAATAATAACAAATAATGAAGAAAAAATAGAAAGAAAATCTATCATGAGTTTATGACCATCCCATCCCCCTCTCTTCTCCTTGAGTAAAGAAAAATGACTAAAAAATCATATTAAATAAAATGAAAAAAGAAAATTGAAGTAAAGAAATGTCTGGATTCAAAAGCATAATTGATTTGAGTGAAGTCTTGAATCCAAATCCTTCACATGACTAACTATTTGACCACTAAACCACAACTTCTTTCATTACCAAAAAAGCTACAACTACTTATTTTATTTTATACATAATTTATATTTTTAAAACTTGAGAATATCCTATTTTAGATTGGCTTGGCTGGGCTTGTTTAATGATTTAGCCTGTTAACCTCTTTAAAGTATTTTAAAATGCAAGTTTTATAAACAACTTTCAACTTAAGATTAGGTTGAGAGGTTGCAATACATACCTAACCTATTAAGGGTGAAACTTGACCTATTTTCATCCCTACTAACAATCATATTCATTACATTTAATATTTTATAAAAAATATTAAAATACAAAATTTTCAGATTCTAGTTTATTCTTTAGATATAAATAATTTTCAAACAATATAATAAAAATATTACTATAGTGATATAAAAAATTGTCATTATGTTAATATTTTTATTAATTTTAAATTTTGAGTCAAATTAAAATTAAATTTAGAATTACAATTCATGTTATAATTTTTTACCAAGCTCAAATAAAAATTTAAAATTCTAAAGTTTTATATCGCAATTTCAATTCTAACATTCAAATAGATCCTAAGGTTAATAAATCCATTTTCACTAACTGAAATATAATTCATGACACGACATATTAATGATACCCTGCAATATATACTAGCTATTTTTTTTCCTTGATGTTAATTAATCACCTAGAATTACTTTTGTGTATGTCAACATAGTGTACGTAGGTGACAAACTAAGCAGTGGACCATAATTTAAACAAAGATTCTTACATATTCATGTCAAAATCTTGAATACTATATAGGCTAAAGATCCCATTGACTCAATTCATATTCTGATAAGATTTGGATTTTTCGTTTTTGCTGTTTTTAATATATATGATTTATCATTTTACAGGAGAAAATATGAGTTTTCGTTAATTGTGGTGTTACATGAAGGATATAATTTGAATTCATTGTAGGTATAATATTTTTATATTGTTATTTAATTATATATCAATATATTATTAAAAATGTTTGATTTTCTTAATAATTTATTAAAAATATGACATATATAATATATAATTAATTGATAGTATAAAAAACTGTCATTACAAGATAAAATGAGAAGAAGCAAGTCCTTTCTACTCGTTTTTTTTTTTTTCAAGTTCTAAATTGTTAACAAGTTTTTTTATACACCAATGTTTTTTACAATTAACCTCGCAATGATATAATTAATTACTGAATTGATCATTTATTGAGGTCGATAGTATGAACTCTTTATTGTTTTATTGAGTTTAATGGTTACATATATCTGTATTATTGAAAAATGCTGCAATGCGCTCGAGTATAAAAATGTTCAAGTTACTATCCGTTTAATGAAACTTTAAAATAAAAGGTGCCAAAAAAAAATTAAAAATTATGGAGGAAAAATGTAATCTAATGTTATAGAATCTCTAGAGTACATGCATGACTTGGGCGGCTGTGTTATACATATGTGTAAACCTTAGGGAAATTAATTATTTGAAGATCATCTAATTTTTAGTCACAACAATAATCGAAAGTAGAAAATATCTTAATAACCAAATTCTATAGCATTAATTAAAAGGATGATAAGCCAAGTTGTTACTTATTACCGAAACCTCGAGCAGCTACATATGACTTGGATTGAGCAATTGTGCCAAAAGAGCAAGACAGCAGCAGTCTACATTGCGGCGATAGAATTATAGGCCTGCAGATTAATTACCAGCATCCAAAGCAAATTAAGGCATGGGTGGGTCACAGGGATTCATGTTTAAGAGAAATACTTATATGATTAGGAATACTATATGGTTGTGCTTTCGGATTAATTATATAAATGTATTTTATATGGAATCCATCATTAATATACAATTCTATATAAAATATATTTATACGATTGATTGAAAGCACAACCATATAATACTTTCATACCATATAAGTATTGCTCATGCCATTAGAGGGCATAGATCATATCTCGAGGTATAATAGTACCACAAAGCAATCATTGTGCCCATTTAAACCAAATCATATTTGCTGCAATTTGTGATTTAACCGAATGGCCTAAACAATTATACATATTGTCTTTTGGTAAGGGTCCTACGATCTTAACACAAAGAAAGAATAAAGAAAATAAAGGAAACCAAAGGCCCAACACATAAGAGATTTGTGTAATGGAAGAGGCTGGTCGAGTAAGGCGAATGAGACTGATGGAACCCTTTTTTTGACATAAAGATCAGGGGCATAGCTAGAAAAAGCAAACAGAGAAATGTGGGTGTTTAAAAAATAGGGGACATGGTGGGGGAAGAAGGAATAATTTGAGCTAGCTTAAGAGTCACTTAATGAAGTACCGCAAATCTCAAATGGAAAATTAATATTATCCGGTGCAAGTGCAAAAACATTCATACTCTTGCATACACATTCAGGGGAGAAGATAACGTTTGTTGCCATAAAATGAGAAGTCAGAAGCCATAAGACCCACACAATAATGTGCATCTGGATTCCACTCAGTCACAGTCACCACTCACCACCACTCACGGCTTCAATTATCATTTTTTTCTCATAAAATCTGCAACTATGTTTTGTTGACATATCTTACAAATTATTAGACATAATAATCAAACTTTGAGATAATTAAAATTTTAATGCTTGAAAGGTAATAACTTTTTAATTGTATCTGTATACATTTAAAATTTATTCAATCATCATGTATTTGTGTGTGTGTATCTATTATCTCTTAAAACTTACAGTAATGATATTCTCAGAATAAAAAATGGCACGATTTTGCACTTCATTCATGATAAATAAGTTTTTAGTTAACAATATCTATGTTTTGATATTGATTATTGTTGCACTAACTATAAATTATATGTGATTAACTAAAAATTTGTGCATCATTAACCATATTATATCATAATTAATTAATTAATTATTGTTATATTAATCATAAAATATTTGTGATTAATTGTAAATTTATATATCATTAATTAATGTTAATTAAATCGATATTGAAAGCCAAGTATGGAAGAATTATATTTCTAAAAGTAAACGGTTCAAGAAAATAAATTTTAAAAAACGACACCAATTTAAAAACAAATACCAAGAGTTGCGTTAAAAAAAAAAAGGTTATTAAAGCAATTGGTGTGTATCGCACGCGGTTTAGGAGTGAGTTGGGAAATGAATGGAAGAGTATGTCACGTGAGTAACATGTGGAAAGGGACGATCATGGGCAGCCAGGTGTTGAATGGTTTAAGACATTCATTGGACCACTTTGTTTTCTTTGTCGACAATGCATGGCCCTACTATAGGTTAATACGTGGCTGCATGTTAGTGGGTCCGCTTAACTTGGCCTGCCACGTGATGAAGTTGAATCCTCTCAATTTCATTGTAAGTGGGTAAAATTTGAAAAATAGTTTGCATTCTTTAGCCGGCCCCATAAAATTGATGCTAAATTAAGAAAACTTTTTTTTTCGGTTTATTCAGGGTTTCTCTTCTCTCTATTATTAGGAAAGAACATTAACATTTTTTGAGTATAGTTAAACTTATCCTTTTAATTAATATTTTTTCTCATGAATTGAATTAATCATAATATACCTATATTACAATGCCAACAGGTTTATTGGTAAAAAAATAGCATTTAAGTCCTTTAATTTTTAAAAATAATTCTTAAAAAAATTCGCATAAGAACTACCATCAAGGATACTATTAAAAAATTTAAAATTTCTATAATTTATAAAAAATAAATAATTCCATATAATTTAAAAGTTTGAAATTTACAAATTTTTTAATTAGGTTAAGAGATCCATGCCTTCATTTGCACTTAATTAGAAAAGAATTTTTTTTTTAACCAAAATTTTAAAACATCATCTGGATACTTGAAAATTTATGTATCAATTATTGGATATAGCTAACCATATATGTGAAATCTTTTCATCATATTCACTAGTAAGATAATTGAGACACTATTAGAAATGCGCCAATTACTTATGGTTTTACCAACGGAAAAGCGAGAAAAATCCATCAGTACATATTTTACCGATGGATAGAATCAATCGGAGATACACACATCGAAAAAAAAATTGATATTTTACGGATGGATTACAATTTCTGTTGTTAATTTTTTAATTATACTTATGGAAAGGAAAAAAATTGTTGGTATAATTATCATTAGCTTCAGTAACATAAGCGTTAGAAAGCATCAACAATGGAATTACATTAATGAAGTTTTTATAATTACCAACAGATTTATCGTCGGTAAATTAAATTTATAAATTTTATTCCAAATAAAATTATCAATGGAGTATTCATTGATTAAAAAATATTTTAATGGTTATATTTTTCATTCATAATTGAGTAAAATAATATTATAAATTTACATTATTACTAATGGATTTTCCATTGGTAATGGCAAAATATGTTTTTTTTTTAAATCTGGATTATATTATTAAAATTTGAAATTAATATTTAAGTATTTCAAATTATTGTTTTCATTATTGACATGTCTATGTGATTAAAAATATAATAAAATGCAAGAAATATATATTGTCAATTAAAATAAAAAGTGTTACTAAAGAACAAATAAAAATAAAAACTGTCGATATACAATTCTAAAAAGGAAAAGATCCTATAAACTATGAATACTAATCGTCATCAATATCCGAAATACCCTCTAAGTCTACATGGTGGTGCGGAGAATGTGGAGGTAGAGATAAAGACGTAGGTCGTGGAGGCTATACTTTGAATGATAAACCACCACTCTGTATCTGCTCAAAGTAGCCGTACATAGTCATCATTCTCTACTCTATGGATTGCATCTACTGCCTCCATTCCTCCTTTTCCTTTTCCTTTTCGTGTTACTCCTACAGCTCCATATATCTCCTATCTGCCTCCACGAGCTGCCGGTACACTAATTCATTCAGTGCATGTACTCGATCCCGGATGTCCTCTACATCAATCCTAGCAAGTCCAACTCCAAACATAGAGGTTGGAAAATATGACTTGCTATAGGTGGTCCCAATACCATAAATCCGGCCCTTATAACAACTACCAACTGTTTGGAACCATATCTTGTCGTCACTAACATATGTGCAGTCAGGAGTGCTCCTATTCTCCTGCTGGAACTGTTGTGAGCAGGCCTCAGTCAGTCACAGGTGAACTTATGCTACCATTGGAAGAAACAAAACAAATTAAATTAGATTTAAATAATAGCAAATATAATAAATTAAAAGATTGGAAACTAAAATTATAAGTACTTACATATGTAGTCTCCGACCGAGTATCAACCCATTGGGACTTGCCTTACTTTCGAATGTGGGTTTCTCGGAACAGCTCCCCTGAGTAAGCAATATGTTCATTATCTTCTTATATATTTCAAACAATTTTTATACAATCATATAATATTTACTATAGAAATTGAGTATCTAAATGAGTGTAAATGATGATATTTACCATCCTAAGCTGCGTGTCCTCGATGGTAGTGGAGCCTCTAGTACACAATGAGCCACTCGGGCTTATCCTTTGCTGATTCAGGCCTTCACCTACTTCACGTTGAACTCCACCAAGTCCTAGTAGGCTTTCAGTGCCTAGAGGATGTCATTAATGAGCCCATGGGTCTAGCCCCATTCTTGTGAATATCGTGAAACATATCACAGAGCCGCTTGCCCGCCTTGGTCCTCTACGTCTTGTGGATCGCAGTGTCCTCATGTAGATCAATAATGAACTAACGCTACACACAGGAAACATAATAGTTAACTCAATATTAATAAAAAAAAAGCATGCATAAGAATAAAACATCAAAATTAATAATAAAAAAGTAATGATTATTTTATCTTTCATTTTCTCCATCACAACTGCTGTGCAGCCTCAAAGGCCTGTACAAAACTAGTATACAGGTCATGAAAGTTCTTCTTGAATACCTGCTTAATTTTGTGCAGGCCTAATACTGGTGGAATCCAATTGTGTCATAAATAATAGACTAAGTCAAGTATCTGTTAATTAAATTTTCTATCACAATTAAAAATTTATAATAAATCTAGATTTGAAATTACTTACTAGGATTTACTATCATATTTAAGCTCCACATGTTGGTTTGTAAAGCCCTATAAGTGAATGCTCTGTAGAGTCAAAGAATCAAGCTTAGAAACTAACTATTTGGCTTGGTAAAAGTCCTTTGGGATAGATTTTGGTTATGGACTAATTTCACTCATTAATAAAGCCCATTGATCAAAGGAACTTTGGCTTTGGCTCTCCTTTGACTTATTATTCAACATTCTTATAGCCAGAAATAACTGCGAATGCACACACCCTTCCCATAAAGGCTTATTCATTGCCTCTAATAGACTATAAAATCTCTCAACATCCAAATTGGGAATCTCTTTCGATGGTTCGAAATATATTCCAAACTTATGGCCAACAGCATCAAAAATCATTCTCTAATAATGACTAATGTTATCCTTCTAAGTCACATCACCACCCTCTTCATTACCTACATGGACCCTATTGGAACTACTTCCAACATAACCTATACTGAATTAATTCTCCGGAGGAAGGACTTTCCTATATTCAGTCCAAATCCAATAATCAGGCTTAAAGCTCTCCTTATACAGGTGATATCTAATGGATTCAATGTTTAAAAATCTCCTACATTTAAATTTAGCACAGGGACACCTAACTGTCCTTTCACATATAAATTTCTATATTTGACCACTGCTATATTTGACCACAAGCCCTTGTGAATTTTTCATCCCCTTCATAAAATTATGGTTTGATTCTCCCCTGCCTTGGATGCAATCTATCATGCATCTATACTCTATTTGGAGCAAATATTGTCTCTCAACAATATCACACACCTATAGAGCAAAACAATCACACAGCAATTAAAAAAATTTGACAAAGTCTCCTTTTAAATTAAGAGTCCCCACTAATTCTTATCACAATACTTTTTTAAGTCCAAACCATTCTATAGTATAAAAAAAAAAAAATTGACTCAGCCTCCCTTGAAATAGGAGCCACCAATTATTACATCATAACAGTTATTTAAGTACTCCAAATAAGATCTTTATCAATCAACACAATAAAATAAGTTAGTTAACTAACATAAAAAATAAAAATTTTGAGTAAAGAAATGGGAAAAAAAGATGCTAAAAAAAATTAAACTGATTAAAATACTCAATAACATACCACAAACACAATGGTAATCTCAAGAGGTGAAATGGAAGCTTCGACAACAATGAAATGGTTAATGGCTGTGTGGGGGATGAGAAAGAGAAAGTAGAGAGAGAAAGATGCAAATGAGGAAGAAGAAAGGGGTGTTTCACATTTTAATGTTTTGGTTTATTATTACCGATAGATTTTCCGTCGATAATGATTTAATGAAATAATTTGTTTCATTAATCACATATTATCGATAAATTTTTCGTTGGTAAAAAGTTAATGAAACAAATCATTTCATTAATCATTTATTATCGACAAAAATGTCGTCAATAATATGGAAACTAAATAGCCTTAGGCGGTAATGCCTAAATTTCAAACACCAATGGTAATATTTTAAAAATTTTAAATTAAAAAATTAAAAAAATTCTGACGGTACATCCGTCGGTAACTTATAAAAGTAATAATTAATTATTTTAGTTACCAATGAATTTTTCGTCAGTAACTATTTAATTTTTTAAATTATATTTAAAAGAAAATAAAATTTCATACAGACGATCAATTTGTCATTAATTTAATTTATTTACCAACGGAATACTCATTAGTAATGTTTTACATTTAAAAAAAAATTAAAATGCCAAATATTAACTATGACACATCCATCGGTAATCAATTGGTGCCATTAGGCGCAAATATTTATTGATGGGTTTACTAATGGATTGTCTTTTCCATTGGTAAAATTGGATGTCAATTTTTTTAAAATTTTACTGACAATAAATCCATCAGAAATACCGATGAATTTGTACCGTCAATAGAATCTGTTGATTATTTGCTTATTTCTAGTAGTGAGATTCCATTTATTAACACATGATGCCCTATATTTTTCCACAAATAGATTCATTAGTCATATAATTGAAATCTCCAATTATTAATTCATGATTCTCTAGGTGTTTCAATGATATCTAAAAATTTTGTATAAAAATAACATTCCTATAATTAGAATTGTTGATAAGATATGTCACTTTATTTGGCCATTTAATGATTTGTCATCTCGCTCTATATGAGGCCAAGGAAGAAAACCTTCTCCCCATATTAAACATTGGTGTTCAATGTAACATCTTACCAGATAAAATACTATGCTTAAGTTATAATATATTACCCAATAAGTTATTATGCATGGTTGTCTAATTAAAATTTCATATTAATCCAATGTTATTTACCCATAGCTGAGTTAGCTATTTATTTGTTTATTTACTGTGGCCGTAGAATAAACAATGGGCTTAATGTCATAATGGAAAAAGAAATCTCCGGAAAAGACAGAAGTACAAAAACTATGTCATATATGTACACGTAGATATCCATTTTTAGAGTTTGCAACAAGGAAATATAAACAGTATAGGGTATAAAAATGAGGCCACTAAAACAAAATAAACCGGCCTATCTCTACAAAATAGAACCCTAGCTGGTCCCCATGGGACATTTCATGTACTAACCATCTAAGAGCAACATCCACTAAGCTAAACCTATGGCCCAAAATGCTAAAAGAGGGCCATTTTATACATCACCTACTACTGCACTACATAAGTCCCCTAAATGGATTTCGAAGAAAGGAATCCATTCGCCATGCTGGCATCTGCTAGGGTATAATCTACGCCTAATGCAGAGGACGAGGAAGATGAGCTCATCGCCTCTAATAGATCCTCCTCCTCAGAAAACGAAATAGAAGGAGCCTGCTAGGGTGGTGAAGTAGGAGGTACTACGGTAGCGGTTGTTGTTGCTGCTGCTGCTGGAGGTGGAAATGGGTGTGCCATATACAGTGGGATGGCAATATAAGGTGCAAAAGGATCGAATAGTGGGTGAGTAAGTGGGACAGCAAAATCTTTGCTAAAAAAGAAATAAAAATGAAATCGACAGCTACTAGATATATATACAGTGTTTATAAATAATCAAGATGGATGTGTAGATCGGAGAACTCAATGAAAAGGATGCCCGTAGATGTGTTCTCCATACTCTGAGAATGACGCGAAAATATACAGTAGGATGAGAATTTAAAGAAATTCTTAGTAAGAAATCTAATTCTACGCAAATCTAATATCGCCATCATTCCCAGTCGTTTCGGTTTTTCTCAATTTAAAATGATATAACATAACTATAATATTCTACTCAATTCATGTTATGGAAAACATAATCGAAACAAAACTTAATTTTAAATTAATGAATTAAAAGTATAACTAGACATGCATGCTAACATAGTTAGAGCAATAATCATAAGGCAAACAGTAATATAGGCACAAGGAATATATAGATAAATATGCAATTAATTTAGAATTTATCAAACAGAGCATGTATATGTAAGGTGAAAATGCATTTAGCTTTAGGGAACTTTCACTCATGTGACTTATATCTTTCCACACTTGGTCCCTTGGGAGTCTTTGGCCATATACTCCTGAGTAATAGTTCACTTCTCAGGACTGAGCTCATTCTTATACAGGATTGCTTGTTTTACTTTTCATGACTTTCCCACTAATCTATTCCCTTTAATCTTATTAAGGCTGGCCCAAGTAATATAAAATCCTTCAAAACCCTCATAAATTTACATGTACAACTAATCTATCATGAATATCTCATACACATTTAAATATTTTATTTAGTATGTGAAATTTCTGCTGAAATTTCGATAGCATAACGAATCAAATATGTTTTTCCATGAATAGTGCCAGGCTACCAAAAAGATCAATCAAGCAATACAACCAATATGGAGCATCAAGTTTATAACAATAATATCAATCATATAGTATGCCAACATAAATTAGGTTTTTCTTCTCATTCTACTCAATTCTGCCCAGTTTTGTAAATTCCACCAAAATTTCATTTCAATTCATTTAAGCCTCAATTTTGGATATATTATAATGCTACGTGTCTAGTTTCCAACCCTTTTTGTCCTATGTCAGCTCAAGTTATTTGAATTTTATCTTAGTCTGTCCTACAACTAGCCAAAATTGCACCCTTAAAAGTAAAAATTCACTAAAAATAGAAAACTAAGTGAAATTATACAAATCTTATGCCAAATTAAAGATAATAAACAAGTTTTATTGGCAATAATTTTTATCTCACTTTCATAAGCATAGCTTGAGTTATAAGCTCCATAATTTGACCCTTGTAGACTGCCCTATCCTTGTCCAGTTTGGACTTAAGGCAACTTCATTGAATTAGTGGGAATAATTAGAATCAAATTTAACATTGAAATTTTTTTGGAATGTTCCCTATATGTTGGATTTCAAAATCCAATTGGTTGCACTTAATTTAGAGTTTTGTAATGTGAGTTACATCTCTCGCAACTTATACTACCCAGAAAAAACCCAAAATTTTAGATTAAAGTTAAAAAATTCATAACTCACTCAATACTAACCCAATAGCCTTATATTTTATATGGTTGGAAAGCCCTAAATATCTAATTTCATATAAAAATATATTCATCAAGTTTTGATGGCTAGATTTTTGTCCGTATAAGACAAACATACGAATGCCATAGGTTTTTCAGCCAAACAGCATCTTGCTTCTTTCTTTTCTCAAATTCTTCCACTCCAACTTCAATTTTAATTCAAACATACATATTAAACCAACCTTGATTCATTATCTCTACCCAATATAGCATCAGAATAATGAGAGAAAGCAAAACCCCATGCAGCCCAATCTATAGAAAGCAAAAATAGAATTTAGAATTCCTATCTTTTCTGTGTTAAACTTGCTAGATTCAAGTCTTGGATTGAAGAAAGTTGCTGGAACTTGTTGGACCTTGAATGCTTGATAAAGAAGGAGTGAATATGAAATTAGAAAGAAAGAAAATGAAGGGGTGTTCTACTGGTAATAAGACCAAAAATTGTAAGAGAGTGGGAAGGAATTTTTATGAAACTTTTGGAGGAAGTTTGAATGTGATTGGTGGATTTCTTTCCTTACTTCAATTTCATGTGGCTGCCCTCTTCAAGGGCTGATGTTGTGCCACTTAGAGGGGTTAGATGGCTGAATCTTGGCCATTCAATCTAGAGTTCTCACAGTATAATTTCTATTGATTCAGTTCTGACAGTTTAAAATACTAAAATCTTATTGATTTCCTTTAAATCGGTAAATCAGTTTAGGAAAAATCTTATGAGGTCTCCTATGTTTTTTATCTAATCCCCTCAACTCTAATATCTCTAAATGATACTTAATTAGTTTTAAATGGATACTTAATCGAATTCTAATTAATCTCAATTATTCGATAAAAATCGAATAACTTGGTTAAAACGATAAAATTTTTTGGACATTACATTCAAGATTATCTCCCTCACACCATCTTCCATTTTCAAAGTTCTTTATCATTGCATCTCCATCTTTGCTCAAAATCACTTGTCCCAATTGTCTCTTGCAAGTTACGCTCGCCATACGTACTCCGTGTTTCAAG
Organism: Pterocarpus santalinus; assembly: GCA_031439595.1. NCBI lineage: Eukaryota > Viridiplantae > Streptophyta > Magnoliopsida > Fabales > Fabaceae > Pterocarpus > Pterocarpus santalinus. Next base: position 22,493,258 of record CM062532.1, on the reverse strand, counting down.
GCAGTTCACATTTCAATTAACCATTAAGCTTTAACTCACTCCTACTACTACTACCACCACCACTAAGGTTTGGGCAAAAGCTGCTAACATGCTTGATTTTTTGCTTGTAAAGCTCCAAACCATGTTTAGGAAGTTGCAAAGGAAATCCAAGCGTGCACTACTTGTGGTCCCTTTTCCTTATTGATTGTTGCCACACTGTGCTATTAGTTCAATCCACCTAGATAGCTTGGGATATATGTTTAGGTTATCTACTTCTAGCTATGTTTACTTTACACACTTCTCTTATGTTTTGCTTTTATTGACTATCGGGGCTTTAGTTGAATGCGAGCATGTCAAGAAACTATTTCAAGAATTAGTCAAATAGTGACTAGCTGAATAGCTCAACTATTTTGTTATGCATAACGTTGTTGATCCCAAATTTTAAACAATTATGCTAAGAAAGAGAAACTCCTTAGCTGCAAGTTCCCAAGCGACTGAAGGAAGCACTTAGTAGGCAAATCAACCAATCAGGTGCCCAAAAAGATATTGGCAAATAGCTAAGCCTACTAAGACAGATTACAAATCATGAAGGGTAAAAGTAAATAAAAGGTTGTAAATTAAATGAAGTAAAAAAAAGGCTATAAAGTGCTGAAAAATATAAGTGACAAATATAAAAGGTAGAACAATAAAAGTTGAAATGTAAAGTCAGGAATATAAAGGCTAGAAAATAAAGTGAAGAAAATGTAAAGATAAATATAAAATAGACTTATGTTTAATTGATGTGTTGGATGATATCTTTATAAGCAATGTAAAAGGTTATTTATAATTATAAAAAATAGATATTCAGTACAAAAAGCCACTAGCTACATTCCTACATGTTTAGCTTAATAAACAATAACAGTTGATACTGATTAACATTGTCTCAGCTAACTTGGTTCATAATTTTGTCTAGACTCAATGTAGCCATCAAATTATGTCTTAACCATGCATTGTATTTTTTAGGGAGCACTTTTCAATCTCTTTTGCAGCTTCCTACTACAACCAAAAATCATCTTCTTCAATTGCTCCTATTTTCTAGGAAGTAATTATTGACTTGGTCAAACTCTTTTTTCAACAACTGTTTCTCTATTAACCAATGCCCAAAACTGGTTCGCTAGTTGCAGACCATCATTTAGCCCAAGGTATAGAGGCTAACTCCTTTAAATATAAGCTGGAGTCATTTATTGGCTGTCAGTTAACGATTGTTGGTTGCTAGTTATCAATTGGGGCTATCAACTATGAACTGTCGATTGTTAGTTCTCAACTATTGACTACTACGTATCAATTGCTGGATATCAACTAAAGTTATTCTTTTATTAACCACTCTCAAATGTTAACTAAATTCATTCTTTAGCTTACTAGTCTAAGTTATCAACTACCTATCCTTAGCTAACTATAGTTTTTATATGATAACACCTTCTCACCCAACCTAGTAAAATTAGAAAGGCTAGTATATGCTCTTAATAGAGCCCAGTTGAGATGAATGCCTTATTCATAATAAATAATTCTAGCACCCATAAAATTAAATGAAAAGCACCACAATACTATATTAAGCATGTGAAAAATGATGCAAAAGACAAAAATTTAAAATCAATTTTGTGCAATTGTCACAAACTTTCATACACTCGAGACACGAGTGGGTGTCATTCTTGGGTTAGGGCTTATCTTCTGCACCCAATAAGGATGAATCTAGATTGTGCAACTTGTTAGATTTTTGAAATAGGTCAACAATGAATTCTCCTTGATTTCTCCCTAAACTTTCATGATTCTTGGTTTTATAGATTTACAATCAACAAATCTACAAAACCCATAAGATGATTTTGCGAAATTTCTAAAGGTTATGGGTATTCTCGAGCAACAAAAATTGCGATTTCGCGAGATTTTCAAGATTTCTCCTTTGATACTCAACCAAGATGCATGATTATTATCTTGTTAGACACATTAAAAAACCCTTAAAGTGATTAGTGATAAGAGTAGTGATAGGGGCACGCATTTTTTGCGATGCAGTACATGACGCATATGAAAAAAGTGAGCAAAACGACAAAAATGCTTAGATGATAGGTCCCATATAATCATTATTACTTTTGTTTAACTTTTTTTTATCCAAAAGCGTATTGTTGAAAAACGCCGGTTATATATATATAACCCATGTCTTGCACAATACACTAGTAAGTTTTTGGATAAAAAAAAAAAAGCTGAACAAAAGTAACAATGATTATGTGAAACCCATCATTAAAGGATTTTTGTCGTTTTGCTCACTTTTTCCATATGCGTTGCGTACTGCATCGCAAAAGATGCGTCCCTCAATCATTTTTCTAGTGATACTCACCAAAACATTTTTGGGTTTGTTTGAACAAAATATGAGTTGTTTTTCATGGTTTTCTTTAATTTCTCACTAGATTCTTGATGAAATTCAACAAACCAGTTTTGTTCAACTTGAAGTTATGTGATCTACAAAATCCCTTTATTAATTTTGTGAAGAACACAAAATCAAAACATTGGGTTTTGAAATGTAGCATACGGGTTGATCTATGTGTCGATCAACATAGGATAATAAGATTAACAAAACCCTTCAATCAATTTTAAGATTAATCAATCAAAATAAACGAAATCCGAAATTAGAAGTACTTGTGAGGAATGATAATCAAACACCCAATTCACAACAAACACAATTCATAGCCATAGTTAGAAGTTAAATTAGCTCTGATACCACTTATAGTAATTTTATGGTCTTAATAGCACAAATAACTATGAAATTCCTACTTTTGGATGAATTAATTTAACCCCAAGTATGGCATGCATAACAAACATTATTATAAATAAGAGATCAGATGCTAGAGTTAATTGGAACAATTAAAGATGATAGATCCACCACTAGCTTTAGATAGGAGATGAGAAATCAGGGAAAATGCAGAGAGAAACTCTTTCTATTCCATAAATAGTTTAGAGTTTTGTATGTAAATCTCAGTTGAATAACTAGGCACCTATTTATGATTAGGACCTAAGGCATCTCCCTTGTGTAAATAATCTAATGGGCATAAGACTATCCATTATAGAAAGCTCATACATAAGTCTCAAATCATACCCACTTATGATTAGTGTTGAAGGTAATTAAGCGCAAAAACAATGTTGATCACCATATATGCTTTCATATTTTGATATCTAGTTAACGAGTCATCGAAAAAAGTGTATTAATGTATATATAGAGATGTGATGTATTAATTCATAGAGATGACAAGTCTAATGGATATATATGTGTGATATAACTAGGATAAAAGATTCCATCGAATATCATGCTTTTATAGCAAATTGATGGGTTTAGGATTATATATATAGCATCTAAGTATAAACTTATAAAATTATAAGATTATATTAAATTTTTTTATAGACTTTAAAGAGTTACAGAGTAATTAACCTTAAAAAAAAGTTAAGATCCTCTAACAATGCCCTGAAAAAGTTAAACTAAGTCATGGCTCTTCATACAAAAGAACCTATTGTGTTGTGCTAGGTCGGTTTGGCCTTTGTCGATTTCCATTTAATTGTTGTGTTCTTGGTCTTTGATCAATCATGGTCAGTCACTGAGTCCTTAAGCCTTGATACGGAATGTATAGCTAACTAGCTAAGTTTGGGCAGATATGGTAATAGGGGACTAGTAGTGCCTACCCACACATGCATGGATTCTGTTATAGATAGTTGTTTGACACTAGAGCTAGTCATGTGATTAATCATGGTCTGGCTACTATTACCACATGTATGTTTGCTACATGACTCCCTCCTTAACCCATGCCCTCTTCAAGCCAGGGTTAATGCACTGCCTAATAATACATTTCTGGTAATATTAGTATTTTTAACAGCAACAAAGTTGCCAAAAAAAATCATCGATTTAATTTTTCCCAATTTATAAAAGAATATATTGCAGAAAGAAATTTAAAAATTGATAATTAATGGTTATAGGACATCCAACATATGTAAAAACTCCATTTTCATTCAATATTAATAGAAAATATTAGTAAATTAAACACTATGTCGACTGGTGCCGGATTTGGGCGACATTTTGTGTGTGTGTGTGTGTGTGTGTGTGTGTGTTTTTTTTGGTTTTCTTGGGGATTTTTTTTGTTTTTTTTTTGTGTGGGGTTGGGGGGGAGGGTGGGGAGGGGGGATGATTTCTTTCACTTATTTAATTGAATGTGAAAGGGTAGCATGCTTGCTGTTGAAGTTTTGACTAGTTTTCACCTACGAGCCAAGTAACCCTTTTTGGCATTTTGGGATCACTCACGTACCGGTGCCCTGATGGGGTCCCAAAAGGGTGAAAAGACAAATTTTTTTCACAAAAAGAATTAGTGGGATGTCAATAATATTTTGCCTAAATCCAAAGCAAGAGCTGAACTATTTTACAAGAAAACAAATAGCAACACGAACCCTTGACAATGATCTCTCTCAATACCCAATTCCCAAGTTACGTGGAGAATTAGTAATATTGTTACTAATTATTTTCACTGGCAATTGCAAAGAAATCCCTTCAAATGAAGAGGAAAAAAAATGAAGGATTTGGTTTAGGTTTCATTAATTAATGGATAACGGAAATGAATAGGAAAAAAGAATAATTCTAATGCAATATGGTCAATGAAGCGTGAAAACGACGTGTCATTCTCTCTTTCGGCGCCAAAGTTTCAAACATGTAGCAAAAGAATGTGAAACATATTTTTTTTTTTTTAAGTTTCCAAACGGAAAGGGCTCGTTAAAAATAAAAAATAACGATGACGCTAATAGTATCCTTTATGAACAATTATTAGATTTATCTACTCATTTAATCCTCCTATATTCTCCGTTCATCCTGGAAGAAAGTGCATGTTTCCCAGACTCTTTTCACTTTTTTGTAAATGTAAGGGAAAAAAATATTAAATGCATATTAAAATCATACGTGGGATTAGTACATAATTGGGAGTATTTATTTACATTTCTTATTAATTACTTATAAATACTTTTTAATTACTAAATTTAAACTTTGATTGAGTATATTATTATTTATCTATTTATACTCTATATTATTAATTAATTTATATTTTATTTGTGTAATAATTCAAATTATTGTCATTATTTAAATTTTCTATTAATTATTCTTTCGTAACACCTAATTGATATAAAACCATAACATATCTATTAAAATTGTATTCATTTGACCTTAGAGAAAGTACTTTCAGTTTATGAAAAAGCGTTAAAATAAAGTTTTCTTAGTTTTAGTTTATTTTTTAAAAAACAAATTTAATATCTTATTTTTTATACATGTATTTTAGTTAAAGAAAATTTTTCCTTAAAGAAATCAAATCCATAACCCTAATTGTCGTAATTTGAAACATCACTATTATAAAACTTATCATATTGATCCTTTAAATATATTTAACAAAATTATAGTTATAATAAAATTATTTTTAAAGAAATAAAAGGATGCTCTCTTAAGTGTGGTTTTTATTCTTTCAATTAATAACTAAGCTTAATTTTAATAAAGTTTATTTAAGTGAGGATAATTTAGAAAATTATAAATATAAATTGTTAGTAGAGAGTACAAAATTAAAATTACAATTAAGAATACTAATAACTCCACTATGGAATCATATATACTCCAAAAGCTAAATTGCATTTTTCTTTCTTCACGAAATGAACTAAAATCTTAATAATAAAATATGGACGTAGCTGTGGTACTAAACCATATCCAGGAACTTGAATTGGCCAAGCACATAGCCATAAGGCTAACATAACTGAACATGTGAGACATGTGTTAATATCACGACCTAATTCAAGTCGTGATCTATGCATAGGGGACACGTCCTTTAGCAAGCCAAACACATTCTATTTTTCAAAAAATTGAGTGGAGTCTCCTCAGAAAATCGAGTAGAATCTCCTCTGTATTTAAGTCAATTCCTAAATATAAATTCTCTTTTTGCATAAACAGCACACTCACATGAGTTATTAGAGATCTAGGCATTTTCAGAATGCACTCCATAATATATAATACTATAACAAGGGCATATAATTATGTCTAGCCAACCAAAATCTACACATAATCTTAATTCTAGTCAATTAAAATAATAATTTCACAAGTAGTTAAGTACACATATCCAAAAACATCCTTCATATTCAGATCATCATAATTCTAATATATTCATCAAACAAGTAAAGGTCAAACCCTGCCTACAGTATTATGGAGCAACAACATGTTTATTGAGTTCGTACAAAGTGGGTTCTAATACAAAAGATTTGCCCTTGCCGATAAGGGCTCACCAAAGTAAAGGATGTCTATCATGACGCAGGAGGGTCAGATCCTTGATCGGCACCCATATCTGAAAAGAGAAGAAGGATCATGGACTGAGTTTTGCAACTCAGTGAAAAATAGAATATCCATAGCCCACATAGGACAATGGTCAAATATACTAAAGTATGCAATATAATTTTATATAACTATGTTATCAAATAAATTGTTTCAATAGGTTCTTTATTAACATAATAACTAGGATAATAAAGAGGCGGAATGCTATCTAATCCAAGATAATTAATCAAGATCACTCTTAGGTAGCATTTCCTTAATGTGACCTCGTAATTGTCACATACCACTCCTTAATTGGCTATGTAAGTCATCACGCACCATTTTTTGAGTGACTATATAAATAACTGACCATGGTATACTAAGACTAACGTCTACTACTATTAGTTATAGATCCTATCATAAACTTTCCTAAATACCTTATAAGTTCATTTATAGTTATATGCATAATTAATCATAGAGGTCATCATTAACGGAGTCATAATACAGAAGTCTAGAGTTACTATAATTCAATCTCATGCCATGTGATCAATATTTCATTTCTAACAATTTCTAATACATGAAATAATTATCATAATTTCACAAAAAAAAAAACTAGTCATTGTCCCATGTGATAATTTTAAATAAAAGCATAGGTGAGAAAAATAATTTAGCCCCATAAAATATATTGCCAATGCTTACCTCAATTTCATGACAAATCCACCATAAATATACACTACAAAAGAAGTTAGGGATACTCTATCTACTTACAAACTTGACTCGAGGGTAGAATTCCAATCCTATAAAGTTCTAAAGCCAAGAACTTGTTTCTCGAAGAACCTACGACCATAGACAGCATTCATGAGCTATAACTAAACATATAACAACTCAACTCCTAAAACCCCCCAATACCCGTAAGCCTAGGGTTCCTAAGAACCCATCAACTACTCACAATATAACAGATTCAAGAACCCAAAGGAAACGAAAAAGAAAATGTGTCTAGACAATTACCCTTGGAAGAAGAAAGAAGGAGGAAAGAATGGGTTCCTTGCTACCGGCTCCTTTAAGCTCCAAATCCAACAATAATGATGTTGGTGAGAGAGAGGTGAGGATTAGAAAGATGTTGATGTTGTGGGTGTGAGAAAGAGTGTTTTTTAGTGTAAGATTTGATAGAAATATTGAAATAAAAGAAGAGGACGATGAAAGGAGATATTTGTAGAGAGAAGGGAGAGAGTTTCGGGTAGATAGAAAGAGGTGGGTGCCGAAAATGAGGTCCAAAACCTCATCCTATGTATTTATGTAGGATAAGTTGTGCTATAGTGAAGCTTCTTGTGCTATAGCGCAAGCCACCAAATGGCCCATCTCAAATTAGGGGCTGTTACACTATAGCACAACCTGTTACGTTGTAGCATGATCTTAGGACCCCAAAGCTCATTATTTCAAGTTTAAAACACTCCTCACTCATTTCAAGGCTAAGGATTAAAAATTTAAGACTCATGAGATCAAGATATCACAATTAAGGCCTAAATCAAGCATATGATCAGACAATTAGAGAAGCTAAGAAGGTAAATTGTGACTGACCTTATTCCAACATGGTCGGCCATATTCACTCCTATGCAATCATTGGGAGGGGTGTTTTTCTATTAATAGACAAGTATCTCTTTAATAAGACAATCATATTTAAATGATGTCAGGCCTTCTGGCTATTTGCTCAACCAATCCAAGTTCCTAAATATGGTTCAATATATCTTTAATCCTTTTATATTTATATATTTGATAACTCTATGAAATAGAGTTACTTGGACTCATATTATGCGCAAAAGTATGCTAAAACCTTGAGCTTTTAACTAGTTTGGCTTAATTTTGACTTAGTCCCCAAGTTTGGCATATTTAATTAAACTTATTTGACTCTTTTTGGAATTTTGTTCAACTCTAGGCTTTTATTTTCTTAATTATTGGTATTTCTCATTTGTGGCATTTGATTGTATTTTGAAGGTACAATATTAAGAAGAAGCCAAATTAAGTAAGAAAACTAAGTTAGGAATCATGTTGACTTTGTATTGAGCTAATTCAAGTGACATCGGAAATCTAAGACAAAATCTACAACTTTGATTAGGACACTAAAACCCAATTCAAATATTTGAGGGGTGAAAAATTGCGCACTCAAATTAGAAGATGAAAGTTGTCAGAATTTTAGCACAAGAGTAATTTTGTACTCTTATCACAAAAAATTCGCCCCATGTGACATTTGTTTTTATTTTCTTTGTAATTAGTTGATCTTTTAAGGGCCTATGGTTATGCACTTTAGGGTTAGTTAAATAGGAATTTATAAACATAGTTATGGACTTTTGGAAAAGGATGGGGTCATCACACACTTTGAAATTGCCATTGCATATCCTGGAAGGATCCTAACATCTATGGTTTCTTTCCACTATGCATTTGATTTCTTTGCAATGTGTAACTATTCTTTTGTTACCGGCATAGATGAAACCAAACCAAGTAATAATGAGCATTTCTTTTTAGTAAATGGATGAATTAATTAGTTTTATTATTGCAGAATCATTTTGGATGCGATGTTCATCTTTGATCTAATTAGAGGTGGAAATAGGCTATCTTAGGCTTAAACAGGCTTGGCCTATAATTCATATATGCACCTGAGCCAGAGCCTATTAGTTGACATAGGCATTAATTTTTTAAGGCCTAGTTTGGTTTTTTTAAAAGTCTACCCTACGCTAAAAGCCAACTTACTTGATAATAATGATTTTAAATAGACCAAAAAACCTATTCTTAAATAGACTATAAACTTCTAAATGTGTCAAAAAAATATATTTTTAAATAGGCCAAAAGACTTCATAAATAGATGAAAAATCCTATTTTTAAATAGACCAAGAGGCTTATATTATCATTGGAGTTTTTGAAATAATAATAATAATAAGCTAGTCTGTTAGGCCCAAAAGCCTTTTTGCATAGCCTATAACCTAACTTTTGTTTTTTGTTAAAAAGGCTTTTTGAAAAACCTTAGCCTGGCTTGTATACTAAGTATGCAAGGCCAAACTAGACTTATTGTGGGTTAGACTGCTAAAGGCCCCTAACAGGCAGCCTAGCTAATTTTCACCTCTAGATCTAATTATTCATTCAGTTGAAATTTGTTGATTATTCCTGTGAAATTTATTAATGAGTTGAGATTGATTTTCTATTTACATCCTTAATTCTTATAGTCTTAGGGTTTAGGGTTCATGCATAGGTAAATGATTTATATCGTAAGTTGAATAGGTCATATCGCATTAGATGGATTATGTCATCAATTAGATTGCAAATTAATCTTTACCTTTGAACCAAAGCTTGTAGCCCAGGGCATGCCATAAAACTAGTGAACTATCTAATCAATTTAATATTTCATTGTTATGAGGTTGGTGGCAGATTCAAAGCCCTAAGTCCATTCCATAACTGTCTTCCTTTCAAGTTTAATTGTGTGTTTAAATCAATTCCTTGTTTTAATTTTTATTTTTATTCCAACATTATTTCCTCTTTTCCTCTCAAATTCATTTAGGTGGATAGTTGATTTTAGTTAATCAATTCATTCTCCATAGTTCCAATACTCTCATACTTGCTTTCTATTAGAGGGCGTTTAGCACATCGTCTAAGAGGATTACTAGTAATTCAAATTATCACTTAGAAATATTGTCATCTTTTAAATTGTTAGTAATGCTATAATATAATATTTAGTACGCATAGGTAATCTAACTGGATATATACATTAAAAAAGTTACTAGGCAATATTTTTCTCTTACTAAGATGCCCTCCAAAGAAAAAGTATTACTATTACTAAATTTTTTAATAATAATTATAATTTAATAATAATAATTTTATTTTAGTTAAATTTATGATAGTAATAATTATAATAAATTTTTAGATATTGATATAATTAAATATATTTATTAATAATATTATATAGTTAAACTATTTTTTTAAAAAGTTTATAAATACAGCATTTTGATAAAATCATTTGCTATTTGGTCACCTTGCTCATTTGCTATTTGGACCATAAATTGGTTACAGATGCCAATTTCATCAAAGAAAAATATTAAATAGTTAAACTATTTCCTATTGAAACAGCAAATTCACAATAACAACTAGATTCACAAGAGAGAGAAAGAAAAAGAGAGGGGCCAATTTTGTGAAAAAAAAAATTGAAAGATTACTAGTAGACACCTCCCATGAAAATAATGTAGATTACCACTTGAAAAGTAACATAAATTACCTTGGAAATATAGATTATTAGTAATAAGGTGCAACCAAATAAAGTAATTTTGTAGGTCCAAGTAATTTAATCTAGCATTACCAGTAATCCAGATGGAGTACTCTATAATGCCATATTAAGTTGTTCTTGTGCATTTGCAACTAAGGGTTGTTTTTAGAACTAAAAAATTTCCTATCAATATTTTCTTAATACGCAAGGTAAATATAGGGTTTTTTTTTTCTTTTTTAAAGGAAAAATATTTGTTTAATTAAAATATGAGTATAAAAATTAAGAATATTATCAGATAAACTTTTCCAAAACATATAAAAAAATTTAATATTTTTTATAAGTTACAAAGGGTACCTTAAGAAAAGAAATTAAAAAAAAAAATACTACATCACAAAACACTTTTTAAGGCTTATTAAGAAATGCACTCATGTCATCAGTAATGTTAAGATTTTAAATCCTGGAGATGTGATTCTATGCTACAACTTATTAAGAAAATGTATATGAATTGGAATTAAAAACTTCACGCACGCCTTGTTTGGCTTTTATAATTGAACATGAAATTGGACCTTAAAATTGAAATTGGACTTCTTAATTCCAATTTTTATATTTGAAACAACATATAGAATTGAAATTATAATTTTATAAATCAATTTCATAAAATTAAAAAAATAATTAAGATGAGCTTTTCTTAATTTCTAACATTATCATAGGAAGTACTAATTATATAATTCTAAAAAATCAAATGTCTCTCCTTTCATTAAAGTCTTTATAATTCTCTTTTGTTTTCATTTATTTGCTAGCAATCATATTTATGAAAATTAATTTTTTATTGAAATTGTTATAACATAAAAAATATCTTATATTCTAATTTATTGTTTTGCACATAATACTATAACGTTGTGAGAATTATTATTATATTAATATTTTTATTAATTTTAAATTTTGAGTCGCACATTTAAATAATAAAAATTAATTTAAATTTCAAATTATATTTCAATTATAATTCTTTAACGATAAAAATAACTATTTTAATATTTTGATCAATTTTAAATATAAATCGATTAAAATTAAAATTAAAACATAAATATAATTTTTACGTTCAAATGGATGCTTAATAATTTTAATTAATTACCTTTTATTTAAAATTAAGGTTTAATTGATCTAGAAATCCTATCCCTATAGTTTCACTCAATTTTTAATTAGACTCTACAGTTTAAAAATTTGTAATCAAATTTCTACATTATATAAAATTTTGTAATTAAGTCCCTACCTGTAACTATCATTACAAAAATGTGAGATTACACTACAATCACATACTAGTGGTAGGCCATATAAGTTTCCCATCTTCTTCCAGCTACAAACAGCCCTGCAATAACGCCAATATGCCATTGCAGAACCAATTCAATATCTCACTTCACTGCACACTACACTACTACTAACCCAACAATCACACAATCCACAAAATAGAAACAAACTCATTCCTAAAACCCAGAAACAATGACCATGCCCACATTACTTCTTCTCTTCCTCCTGCTTGTTGCCACCCTTGCTGCATCTAGCGGTAGCTAATGGCAACTCCTCCAAAAGAGCATCGGCATCATGGCAATGCACATTGATGAGTTGAATTTAGATACTAATTTTATCTCTTATATTTAGTGTTTTAGTCCTCTTTGTTCCATTTTTGTTTTCCAATTACATAAATTTCATAATTTGGCATCAGTTTGCCTCTTTTGTCAATTCTTACATTAACATGTCATTTTCCTTGATTTTGCATTTTAATGAGTTTCAAGAGTTTCTGGATCCTAATATATGTTATTTTTATTTGTGTGAACCAAACTTGGAGGGATTTGAGGCTTAGAAGTGATTAGAAGCTCAATTTCACTATTGCTGAAATTTCAATTTGAACATGCTGCAAAGATCAAGCCAAAACTCTCTCATCCCAAATCCAAATAAAGCAAATGAGGTGTCCATTTTGAAACCAAGAAAAAAATTTACAACTTCTATGAAACATCGAGAGCTAATTCAGAGATTTTGAGGCTCAAATAAGGCTCAAAAGTGGCCAGAATGTTAAATTTTACATAATTGCTATTAGGAGCTTGCGTTATAGTGCAATTTGCAGCTGAAACAGCACTTGATTTACTGATTGTTGGGCTATAGTACAACCAGAAAAGTGTAGAACAGCAAAATAGGCTTAATCTTGAGTTTTGGGCCACTTAGGCCCACTTTTTGGCAAATGCAAGGGAATTCATGCACTAATACCTAAGACATTATCTAATTAAGAAACAAGTCTCATTCTTAGGATTTTAGTTTTTCTCCTTAGGTTGGAGTAGGTTAGTTTTTTTCTTTTTCTTTTCTCTCCTTCTCTTCTTCTCCTCTCTTCTTCTCACCCTTTCATATTTCCACCACCACTCTTCATTTTCTGTTTTGGTTGTAAATTTCCATGGAGGAGTAGAGTTGGAGGCTAGCTTAGGGATTCTCTAATGGACTTCAAGGGTTGTATCTTTAAACTTTACCCTTTAATTTCAATGCATGGTGTGATTTCTCAATTCTTTGCCTCTTACTCTTTTATATGCTTGCATTGAATGGTATTGATGTGTAGGTATATAATTGGATAATTAGTTAGGTGATTATTAATTGGTTGATTAATATAAACTTGGCTAGTTAAGGGTTCCTAATTATGAAACTTGACTGTATGGTATTGAGATTGGGCTTTATGATTGGGAGAATCTCGATTATGTGTTCTTATTAAATGGTATTGATATAGGGATGCATGACTGAAATGTTAATTAGATGTATATTGATTGATTGATTGATGTATGTTTAATTAACTAAAAAATTGAGAATTGGGTCTTGATTGAGACTTATGCTAATGCAATTGGGGATAAAGGTTGCCATGGTTTAATTAGAGGTTGAGGTCTCAACCATCTACTAATTGTGTGTTAATTGAATGCTTGGTAGTAGTTAAGTGAATAGTGGAGTTACTAGTAGCGGTCGCACTAACACCTCAAGTTAGTCACACTTCATGTGCTTGATCATATGCGCATTTGTGATAGATATGCCTTTAGTTTTAGGAAATCCTTGACCTAGTGTCTATTTTAGTTGTTAGTTTCCTTTCTTAATTAGTTTTTTTACAATCAAACAAAACCCCCTTTATTGCTAATCAAATAGTCATCAACATCCTTGTGAGAGATGACCTTGATTGCACTATCTTACAAATAGTGTAATTAACTATTAAAATTGTAATTTGGAACAGGTTACAACACTCACTGTGACACATGCAAATGCTCCAAAACGGCCACACAGTGATCTTCAACTACATCGTTATGCATTTTCAATCGCGTGGTGTTTTTTACCCTCTTATGGATCTTTGATAATTCATTACTTTGTTGTGTAAATAGGAAATTGTTGAAGCTTCCCAAGACACACGTGAGCGGATGTTAATACTTGAAGGAGGTTTTGGCTGTGATGAAATTAGAAGGGCAATTGTTGGTGTCTGTAAATTGCAAACAGCAAAACACTAGATTAGAAACTGTGGGAATGAAATGGAGCAATAGGGAAGAATGGAAGAGGATGGGAAAGCCACAAAGTACACTAGTTATGTGTGGTTGTATAGATGTTCTATAACAATCTCAACCATTAATTTCTATTGAATGGCTAGGATTAAAAGGGTTTGGATTTTGTGCTGGTGGGGTCAAGAAATATTCTATGAATATTTTGCTCAATTTCATATTTTTGTAGGGCTTAAAGACAAGGACTTAATTATAAATTCTTAAATTATAGGTATTTAATTAAAAATTAAGTGAAACTATAGAGATTTACAGATTAATTAAATCTAAAAGTAATGACTCTTATAAATAACAATGGAAGAAATGATGATAGTTCGGTAATTGAAATAAAAAAAAATTAGCAACAAATATTAAATGATATTTTATTTTTAAGAGTAAGTAAAATTTATGAACAACAATGAAAAATTTCGATATATCAAAATGATAAAAGATAAACTGTTTAATTAAAAAAAATCATTACATAAGTAATAATTTTGAAGAATTAAACATTATAATAACCGCATAAATTGGTGAATTATACAATTTATATAAATTAGAGTCGCGGTATTGTTAACTTAATATATATATATATATATATATATATATATATATATATATATATATATATATATATATATATATATATATATATATATATATAGCACGGCATGGTGTTGTGCAAATTATGGTCATGGAGGGAAGGGAATTGCTTTTCCACCTGGCGCAAATTGACAACGGGAAAAGAAAAAGACACGCCGAAATTGTTTGTTAAAGCGACAGCGTTTGACCCGTACAGCTGCGGTTTCGTCGGTCAGGCTACCGAATCATGATTGCCCCACCCTTAATGATATTTTTATTTTTTATTTTTTATTTTCTATTTTTTCACCTATAAAATTAAAAAAGAATTTAATTTGATATATTAATAGTATAAAATTTTTTTATATTATTATTTAATAAATTTAATTTAAATATATTGACAGTATAAAATAATTTTACACTGTCAATCAATAAAAATAGTAGAAAATGTTAACTCATACAAATAACCATCCATTATAACGAGGGATCTACCATAATTTCTTACTTTCCCCTATTTCTATTAGTTAATAGTGCAAAACTGCCAATATATGCTAATTAAACTCTCATTTAATTATATTTTGTCATATCAATAAATATAATTAAATCTTATATCCATTATTTAAATAATTATGTAAATGAAAAAAATATAATTGGTTAATTATGTAAAATTTTTTTACACTCTTAATATATTAAAATTAAATTTATTAAAAAATAGTTTTGATTCAAGAAGGGTTTATTAAGAGAATGAAAGGAGAATATCTTGATCGATGTTATATAAGTGATAATATGATATTTAAATAAGTTTTAATTTTGATCATATATGTATGGTTATACAGGCTAAATTTACTCATCTCACTCTCATAATAAATTACTTATATATATATATATATCACATTAGAAGAGTGGTTTATTGTGAGAATAAGAGGAGTAAATTTGGATCATATAACCATACATGGATGGTTAAGATTTAAAGTTGCGTAAAGATCATATGATCACTTTAAAAAGTCATATGACGTTATGTTTTAATTTTAATCATTTATGTAATATCCAATGGTCAAGATTGACTCCTTTCATTCTCATAATAAATCACCCCTTTCATATGATATGATTCCTATATATATATATATATATATATATATATATATATATATATATATATATATGAAATTACTAACATCTATACCTTCCTATGAATAAAAATGTACACAATCCTCTTTTTTAAGTCAACTTAACCTTTGTAATTTTTATTTATTTACATTAATTACTAATTTAATTTTTTCTCTCACCTGATTTTTTTTTTTTCAAAATTAATTATCTTGTAAACAATCTAAACTTATTATTATTATTATCATCTAATTGTTCAGAAATTTTATAAAAAAATATTTTATAAGGACAACGTTATATTAAACGCTCATACTGCATGCTTCCAACACTATAGGAAGACCATTAATCCCATACCGTAGACATACTCCATTATAAGTTGTAAGATTATTCAAAATTATCCAAAATTATAGGTTAATTCAAAAAAGAAGGTGATGATTTTTTAATATAAAAGAATATCTTTTTATATATATCTTTTAATTAAATAGCCACTATTAATAAAATTATCATGTGTGTTAAAATGCAATTATCGTTAAAATTAATAGGAGAGAGGAAAAGTTAAAATAATAATTAATGTGGATAAAATAAAATTACATAATTATCCTAAATTACAAATTGATTCAAAAAAATGACACACACACACACACACACACACACACACACACACGCACGCATATGATTAAGTCCAAATATGTTACTCTACATAAATAGGTTTCTCTAACTTAAAAACCTATGAGTTATTTTTTAATTAAAAAATAAAAACCAAAATGATTATTTAAATAATAGATTCAATGACCAAGTAATAAATTTGTTAACTCTAAAGTCTAATTTAATTCTTGAGGATGCTTATGTTAGGTGTGTGTTTGGGAATATATGAAACAACTCTTTATTATTTTTTCAATAAAAATTATTTTGATATAATTTCACATATTTTGGTAAAAAGTTTGAATGGATTATAAGCAAATTTTTTAAACTTTTAATATAGTTTCGAATTATAATATTTTTATCAAAATAAATCTACGTATCAAATATTATAAAATATAAATAAATTATTTGATACCCTTTCTAATAATTTATCATATACAAGCAATTATTTTTATACAATCCAAAAAAAAAATACAATATTTTAAAATTACTTTTAAGTTAATACGTCTAAACATAAAATTAATTTTCAAATAATCAATTATAAAAAAATTGATTATGCTTATAATTGATTATTAAAATAATTTTAATCTCACAACTAATACAAAACACATACTAATATTTGTACTCTTATGGAATACAATATAGACTTATTGAAGAAGAAAAGATTAATTTTTCTTTTCAACTTCAGCATTTTATTTTCGATGCTCACCAATAACTAAAATTGAAGAATTTATCAACTGTTCATAAATTAGGTAGATTTTTGGTATAAAAAAATAATAAACAAAAAATTTACAATTTAATTAATAGATTGATTTGCCTTATTTTAAATTTTTAAATCTCTTTGACTATTAAGAAATTTTTTCAAGCTCTGCCACTGACGAGATTGTGCCAACAAGGGTGATGGCTCAAGAGACGCTAGATAAGGAGGCGATAAAGTAGGCAATCAAAATATTAAAAAATAGTTTAAAAATATTATTGTTTGCTTGTAAACAATTTTTTTATTCTTTTTCTTAAATAATGTTTGATAGGTTAGTTTTTTATTTTTTTCTCAAATAATGTTTAATAGGCCATTTTTAATGATTTTAATATAGTTGATTCTTTTCTTAATTAATCATTGCTAATAGTCTTTAATATTAATTGTCCCTAAATGATTTTTTTTAAAATTTACTAATAGACTGTTTGAAAGATTTGTTTTTGCGAAATAAGAGTTGAAAGTCTGAAACAATTCAACGATAAAAATAAATTAGTAGTATTTATTTATTACAAAATAAAAATGAATTAATGTGAAAATTGCTCATTACATTCACCGCATGGCCTAATACTTTTAATTTTGGGTAACTACGTCACATGGATAATTACCCAATGCATTCAGCCAGTTTTTTTTTTTTTTTTTTGGTTTTTTAAATAACAAAAACTTAATGTATTTAATGGTAGGTATGCTTTTTCAATTCTTTGACAGCTTGAAATAAATCTTTAAATGACTTTCTTTCTATGTAAATTTACTTATTATATATATTTTTTGGAATTAACCTTATTTATTATAACATTAAATTGTTATATAAATTTTTTTAATTCATTGTTCTTGTTATTGAAAAATTATTGCATGCTCCTAAAGCATCTCTTAAGATTATGCTTGGACTATTGAGAACATGATATTTTAGCTATACATTACTATGGAGGCTTCACCATTAACATATACATTTAATGTCTGAACTTATTTTTTAAATATAAAAAATTAATAAATACATATATTAGCATTGAACCCTACCATAATGCATAGCTAAAATGTCACAATCTGAATGGAGTAAGCACAATTTTACATAAATACAATTATTCCTCCTTGTTATTTTGTTCTTATGTAACCCTAGCCCAACCATTATTTATTGACATTTCAGAACCGTGATAACGTTATTTGTACAAACAATTATAGACGAAGTACTAATTGCGACTAAAACCCATTATTCCGCATTAAATAAGTTGATTGTTATTTTTTTGTATTCTTTTTTCTAGCAAAATATTCCCCTTATCTTTATATATATATTAAGGAACGTAAAATCAAGAATTCATTATAAAACATTTTTACTAGAATATCCTTCCTCAATTTTCTATATTTCTTAATTATTAATGTATTTAAGATACTATAAAAAATAAAATTAAAAAGTAATCATAATATTATATTAATATATGAAACTGACAAATATTATAAAGTAATTTTTTCATAGAGAAACAGGCAAAATGAAATTAAGGGAATATATAATAATAAACTTCAACAGTGAAATTTGCAACATTTTTGGTGGAAAAGGGAATATTATTGAGCCGATCATACCATTGGAGCAGCAAAACTTCTCTTCTAAATATTATTACAATTTTTTTATCCCTAGTTTTTGAAATTTTTTAAGGGGCATTAAGGACAAAGTACAAGAGGAAAATCACATTTTTTTGTCTGTGAAGCGAGTAAAATAATTCAGAAGAATAGAAAAAGGAATGCAATATAAAATTTTACTAGCAAATGATGCTCTGCCAAAAAGAAGAACGAAATATGAAAAAATCACGAATAAAGAATTTAAATAAAAGAAAATACAAATATTATTCTTTTAATAAAAAATTTTATTCATCATTAACTTGTTCCTAATAGCCCACGAGGCATGTGTATTTTTACAAGATTTTTATTATAAAAATTTACAAATGCAAAATAATCTATGTCCATGCGAAAACATTATTTGGCAACATGGTAATTTGGCTCACACAATATATTATTTTTCGTGAATCGTTGTGACGAATCGACTACTTGTTAGAGAATCTTTTTATGTAGATACAATTTATTTCAACAATTAATGATTCAACCATAGCTATTTTAAGTTAAGAGAACAAAAATAAATTTCAGTTTGCATCATTGATTCATGTCATAATAACTCATAACTGCCAATTCATTCAGACAACTTTGTCAAGTTATTAGTGATTGGCAAATTGTAAAAAGGGGAGGGGATAAATCCAAATTTGTTTTTAGAAATCCTAAATTTTTAAATTGAAAGTGAATTAAAATCGAGATTTAGCCAAAACTCATTTCTATGAGAATAGGTATATTTTCTCAAAAAAATCTTGATCTAATTATCTTTTGAGGGTTTGATTGGGACCCATTGCGGTGATGCGTGGTGCCTCAAAGTTCAACGCTTGCACCGCTGCCCGCAATGCCTTTCAGTCGCGTCGTGGCTGTTGCGACTGGCTCCTCCCCTTTTTGAAAATTGCCTGCATAACTCGCGCTCACACACTAGTGACACACGCCTCAACGAATTAAAGTGCTTTTACACTGTCCAAATCTTTTCTCTCCGGAAGAAAAATAAATAAATTAATAATTAGGTACAATTATGTATTGACTTGACAGCTTGCCAATCATGTGCTTCACCCCAAATCTCAGTTAGCTCATATTTAACTGTCTCCAACAAATAGAAGAATATCATTTTTCTAATTTTTATACATCTATTTCATTAAAATTTTAAGTATAATATTAAATACGTTTAAAAGCATTAAATACATATGAAATTGAACCATAGAATATTTTACCTTGAGTTAATTAACCTTAAAAAAATAACCTACCTCATAGTCTTCAATTTTTTCGTGAATAAATTTTGACATTGTAGAGAAACTAATTTATATCGTCAAATCCAATTTAAAATGACTATATAAGGACCAAAAAACATGTTAATTTTTTTTTAAGAATTAATCTCTTCAAAACATTTTAAGACCAATTTTCATATTTATCCAAAAAATTATAAAGAAATTAAAATAACGTATTTTTGTTCTAAAACCATGCTGTTTGAATTTAAAATGGAGCGTTTCTCGTTAACGAAGCTGTAATAAAATAACAAAAAATCCTGAAATTGTTAGAAAATTCAAAATTTAAGAGATTGGATTGAAAAAAAAATGTTTTTTAATTAAAGTATAAAGTTAATTTAAATTTAATTTTTATATATTATTAATATAAAATATTTTTATACAAATATCTAATAGATTAATAGTTATCTATTAATATAAAGAATATTATATTATTATTATATGAGATTAATTAATATATTATTAGTATAAAACTCTTTTATAACGGTATTTAATCATATGTTGCTACATAGATAAAGGTGATTTCTTTTTGAAATAATGGATATGAGAATTAACTATTTTTACTTATGTAATAATATTTAATTAGATATCAATATAAAAAAATTTTACACTGATAATATATATCAATTAAATTTTTATTTAATTGAGAAAATAAATTTTCACAATGTATTCGATTACATGATTGTGAAAATTTTTTTATATCGATTACATATTAAAATTAAATTTAATATTTAATTATATATCATTTTATAGTTAAAAATATTTAATTCTTACCATGATTAAGTTAAAAGTTATATAATTAGTTAATAATATAATATAATTTATATTTTTTAAATAAAAATATAATTTATCTTACTGTATGTATAAAAATATCTTACATCTTTTTTTTTTCATGTGAAAAATATCTTATATCTCATATGTTATTGGAGCATTCATTTATTATTTATTATTTGGCAGATTGAAGATTTTCTTGAATTGCATAGCGCGTGCACACGCTGACTTAACCCCAACCGCGCGTGGGCAATTAGAGCACCGCCCTTCACCGTTTTTCTCTCTGTCTCTCTCTCTACAAATACCCCCGCCCTCTCTCTTTCAACCACACTCACTTTCCCTCTCTATGTCTCTGCTTTTCGCCTATATGCTTTAGACTCTGCATTCGACTCCCCTATCATAAGCTTATATTAAAATCTTCACAACCCAGCAAAACCCCCCCTCCTCACTCTCTTCTTTCAAATAATAACCCTCTCTAATTTTCCCCTTGTTCCCTTTTTGCCCTTCCCTCTTGTTTGTAATGGCTGAGAACTTGGACGACGGTGAGTTTTGGCTCCCGCCGCAGTTCCTCGACGAAATAACGACGCCGTTTCAGTCAAACGACGACCCTCTGTACCTCAACAATGGCGACGACGCTGCGTTTCACTTTGGCTCCTTCGTCTGCGCTCCTCCTTCTGATCTCAGCTCGCCCCTTAGTGGCTCCAGCGAGACCGAGAGCAGCGACGAGGACGACCAACTCCACCGCGTCGCCGAGTTGACTCGCCGAGTCGCTTGCTCAACCCTCGACCCCGATTCCAAAAACTCCGAGAAATCCACGGTATATTTAAAAGCAGCAAATTTTCCCCCTTTTGTAGCTTGTTCAGTGGAACAGTGAGTAATTTTTCTTTTCTTTTGCAGGGTGGGTTTGTGTCCGGTTCGCCACAATCGACGCTGTGCGGGTTCGGGTGCCGAAAGGGGTCCAGCCAAGGCAGCCCGAACATTGTCTGCAACCTGTGCTCTTCGAAGGCCACTTGGGATCTGCTGCATGCGGCCGCAGGGGAAGTGGAGAGGATGCGGCTCAGCCAACAAGAAAGTGGTTACATCTTCTCCACTCACAATCACAAAAACAGTGGACACTTCGTTCCACCAAGGAACCCTTCTCCCCCTGTTCCCACCACCACCACCACCAATCCTGATGTTGGGTTCTATACCCAACAGTCACTTTCCCACCAGCAACAATTGCAGATTGCACAAGTAATTAATCCCCATCACACAGCTCAAAATGATGTCCTTTATTACGATTACGAATTTAGCCCCTTTTCTCACGATCTAGAGGGGCTTATTTGTCTCTTTCATTTTGTTAATTTCAGATGATGAGGCAGCAGCAACAGATGGCGAAGCAGCAGCAGGATTCAGTGTGGGGTGGTAAAGGTGTTTACCACCAACAGAGGCAAAGTGACCAAATGGGTCCAAATAGAGGAGGAAGGAATGCTAGGCCTCTTGGTTTGTCTCCATCTGCATGGCCTCCTCTACAACATGCCAAGCATCATCATCAGCAGCAAAATAAGCACAAGAACCAGCATCTTCATCATCAGCAGCAGAATCAGCAATATGGTTCTGGCTTGAGGGCTGTTTTCCTCGGTAACCCTTCTGGTAGAAGGGAATGTGCCGGCACTGGGGTGTTCCTCCCCCGTCGTGCTGATAGTCCCGAGCCAAGAAAGATGCCAGGTCAACACTCTGTTTCTTTTCTTTTTCTTTTTTTTTCCCCCGAGAGATCTTCTGCTCTTAGTACATGTTTTTTCAAATGTGTGTTGCATTTATTAAGGTAGTTGTTGACAATCGTTACTATGGATTTGGGGGGATTTAAGAGGGTCTGCCAAAGCGTTGGAGCTAGTAAATGCTATTTTATGCTTCTGTTGCTAAACCTTGATTTATGTTTTGGCTCTGTTTTTTTTTTTTTTTTGGGTTGTGGGGGGGGGGGTTGGGTTTTGGTTGTATTTAATGCTATTATTTGATTGTGTAGTTATTGCTAATAACTGTTTGTGGCTAATATTTGTGGCTGTGATTTTGTGTGTGTGTGCAGCGTGTTCGACTGTGTTGGTTCCAGCTAGAGTCGTGCAGGCCCTAAATCTGAAACTGGATGACATGGCGGGGGGCCAGCCGCAACACTTGCATCGATTCAATGCCAGTTCAAACATGGAAGAAAATGGTACTAATAATAATTTATTTGAGAGTGGATTTGGCACTCCTTAGAATCTTTTTTTCAATTAATTTTTTAGATGTTTTGCAATATATTCTTAATTTTTTATTCAACATTGTATGTTAAGGTGTGGATCTTTGACCTTTTTTCATATTTGCAGCAGCGATTCCGAGACTTAGAAGTAGCTACGTCGATTCTCAACCGAAACGCAATATCATCAAGCCTCAGCCAGAAGTGAGCAGTGAGATCAAGCTGCCGCAGGAGTGGACATACTCATTCAATTGATCCTTTGTTTGTTTGGGAAAGGAATACTGATTTTTTGTTTGAAGTAGGAAAAAGGGTAGGAATTTGAAGGGTTAGGAGAAGGGGATAATAGTATTTTATAGAAGAAGAAATAGTGTTTGTTTGGTAATGAGAAAGAAAAAAGGAAGCGAATGCAAAAATAGAGAAAAACAGACATGATATTATTTTGTTGCTTTGGGGGTGGTGTTAGCCACAACAGTAGTATAGGTTAAAAATAATGTTAGGGGGAGCCTCTGGGAAAGAGGCACATGATGCAGCAAGCAGATCTGAAATTGCAGTGAGATCAGTTGCTTTTGTTCTTTTTGATGGGCTTCGAAGGTCACAAGGAAAAGACAAACGGTGGATGGGTCAAGTTTTTGCCTCTTTTTTTATTTGCGTGGTGCCTTTTTTTAGGGTAATAAAAAAAAAAAAATTGGGTTTGCGAAGCCAACGACGGAATTTGGAAAGGCTGTATCAGATTTGCAGAGGGATTACACCCTTTGCAATCGTTGAATGAATCACAATGGAATCGTTTTGGGGAATTACTTGTCGGTAAAATTCTGATTCCAACCTGTCCATCCTAGTTACTATAAATAATAATGAAAGGAATTTTCTTCGTCGTGCCTCTGGTTGATGATGATGTGATCCAGTTCTTGTTCCTTTTTGTTTTTTTTATTTTTTTTATTTTTTAATAATTTAATTTCTTTCTGTTTTCGATGTGTAATAAATTGAAATTCAGACACTTATCCACACCCATCTCGGTCGTATTATTCCTAGGTATCATTTGATCTGTCGTACGGTAATAAAAGTAATTACACTAGTGTTAATGTAATTG
Source organism: Pterocarpus santalinus (assembly GCA_031439595.1). Lineage (NCBI taxonomy): Eukaryota > Viridiplantae > Streptophyta > Magnoliopsida > Fabales > Fabaceae > Pterocarpus > Pterocarpus santalinus. Next base: position 22,469,147 of record CM062532.1, on the reverse strand, counting down.
ATTATAACTGAAATTGGAAGAGGGTCTTTTATATCATATTCGGCATTGTTGCTTTTGCTTTGCCCAAGGAAGAGTGGCAGCTGGATATGATGTGTAATGTTCTGGACCAATGAGGGACTCTCTTATCAAGGGCCTTTACCCTAAAAATAATATTAATTATAGAAAACAAATTCGGTGCAAGAAAAGCAAGTGAGAACATGGGTCAATGCATTTAAACCAAAAGAAATGATATAGTAGAAAACAAATTTGGATTAAGAAAGGGTAGTGAGGACATCTTCATCGTTCGTGGCTCAAGTGTGAGTGATGATCTGCTTTTGAAGATTTATTTACACTTTGCTTGGGAGGGAAGCTTCTGTGCAACTGGGTTGGGTTGGAGTGGGCCACACATGCTTGATGTATATAGCTTTAACACGTGTGAGGCAGAAGGGTTTTTGCTTTCATATGCCTATAAATCGTTTTCATATGCTGCTTTCATTAATGGCATAGAAAAGATCATTGTCTAATCCCTCTCTTGGAAGCCACCAAAGAAGGGTTGGCTTATTCCTGATTTTCAAGGCTTTCGAATGAAACGTTGCTATCTATAATGTGGCATTGTTTCTCAATTCTTTTCACGGAGAGATGCATGATTAACACACAACTCTACATTGCTAAGAAAAGGAAGAAGGTGGTGGTCATTGCTGATGCTGATGTTGAGTGTGCAGGACACATGCACAGCAACATAACACCACACACCACCACGCTTTCCTTGCTTCCTTTATTCGTGCCACCCATTTTCCTTTTTCTCTTTTTTTTTTTTTCCCTCTTCTTGACCCCTTTTTTTGGTGCACTCTCGATACATTTGGCAGGCCTGATTGGATTACCCATTTTTATCTTAAGATTTGAATCTATTTTCCTTAGAAAAGTAGTAGTTGATTTGATGCTAGGAAGATTTCTTATGTATGTCGTGATCTCATCTGTGGTTTCGGAATGTGCAATATCAATAGTCCATGATTTTATTGGCTGTTGATTTTCAGAGTATAATTCATAAACAACGCCCAATAAGTGTTTAATTCATTATGGGTATGTGTATCCAGAAAAAAGAATCATAATTCTCATTTATTTTAATTCTTTAGTTTTTTAAAATGAGAGATAATGTAGTGTGTGTGTGTGTGTGTTTGTTTGGATGCCGATACTTTGATGAGCTTGCTCGTTATGCTTAATGTGCTCTTAAACACGTCTCGTGAGAAGCAACAACAATAAACATATGCTTGACAACTCATTAAATTTATGAGTTTAATTGGCATTCATTAACAGTGTAAATTTACACTGTCAACCAAATCATGGTGAGTCTCTCATTATAATGAATGGTTATCTTTCTACTATTTTTATTGGTTGATAATATAAAACTATTTTACACTATCAATACATTTAAATTAATATATAAAAATTTTTGTCATAACTCTTTTGAAAAAACACACATATGTAAACAAATTTTCGGTGGGAGGAGAGATTCTCACATAACGATTAAAATTCTACTTTACATTAAACTAGATAGTTTGAATTTAATTTGAGTTGGATATCACAATCTAATCAAGTGAACGGGTTATATAGGTATATATGCACATAAGAATTTGAAGGTTTGAAATATGAATTGCCCAATAAGGTATGTAAATGATCGACGGTTTGGTTTGGTTTGTAATTTTGGATTTTGTTGTGTATTTTAGATAGGGAGCTATATTAGGGTACATACATACTCGTTTATCAGTTATCCACTCTATAATTGAATAAACTTTCCCAATATAGATAGTGCCAAGGACCATATGATAAAGTTTTCTCCAAGACATGATGAAATGTAATGTATAGAGCATTATTTCAAATTTCAAGTTTCTAAATCTCTTGACAAAAAAAAAAAAAAAGGGAAATCGTGAATATATATGATAGGTTACATTTACAGGTTAAGGTTTGTTTAAATCAGATGGTAAGAGGAACGGATTACTATTTAGGAACTTTGGATGGAATCCATGAGATATCTTCCTTGCATTTATTAAGTCATTAGGGCTTTTATAGTTTTAGTATGGGGTGGCTGCATGAGAACATTAGCTAAATCTGTGCGGTGATAATTATACCAAAAGTCAAAGATCACATGATGGAATGTTTTTGGCATTTAAAATCACATCATATTTCATAATTTAAAAAACGTTACGAGGGAAATAGGCAAAAAGTTATCAAACGATCTGCATCATTAGTTAGATTCATTTTATGATTTGTACAATAGAAAACTAGCCTTCTTTTAAATAAAAAATCCGCATTAATTGTAAACAAAATTAATGTGCTTTCGTCTACAAAATGTTTGTCCACACATTTCTCAGAATAGAATGTCAATAAGAGGTACAATATAAACACGCCAGCAGCATTTGCTTTTTGTTTATGTTTTTAACCTTTGCCTTCTGTTTGAAGGGGTGGAAGTCAAATTTTGACGCAGCAGTCAACCCAGTAGCAAATGTACACATGGTCATTCGTTGCTCTTAAATTAAAGAAAAAAGTTTTTTTAAAATTACTTTTGTCTTTCATTTTAACTATATTTTTTGACATTATAATTGAGTTGGTAAATATTGGATGGTGTAAAATAATAGTATTTCTTTCCCTAACAACACCTTTAAGAATTTCTCGATTGCAACGCACTCAAATTACAATTTGTATGGTAGGGACGCATGGCACGAGCCTGATTCTAAGGGTATCATTCTGTTTCAGAAAACAGTGCCTTCAGCAGTAGAAATCTTCAGCAGACGCAGTCTCTGATATCAACCTGGCATTGACCTTAGGAAAGAAATTAGGCATAGGATTCCCATTGTAAGAGGTGCACCCTTATTTCCCTAGGGATGCTGCTGTTTACAGCCTAGTTTGTGGGGCATGCAGCATACCCATTCTTTTGCCTTTATTTGGTAACACTGTTACTCTCAGTTCTGTTGTACTTTATGTTACATCTTTGAATTTGCTTGCCCTCTGGTTTGCATTTTTGTGCTTGGGAATCAGGAGCTTGTAAGGCAAATTTATTTCATATAAATTAAAAAGTAAAAAACATGAAATTTCGTTTCTTCCCCAAGAAAACCAAGGACTTTAATATGATGTTATTTACTCGTTAAATCTTACATAAGAAATGTATCATAATATAATCTGTTCTCTGTTCATGCAAGTAGTCACATCTGCCTATATTAAAAATTAAAAAGTATAAGCTATTCTGTACCAAAAGGGATAATCTATCTGCTCCTTTTCCTCTTTTTGCATTTGCAATAAAACTTCTTTGTTCTTACGTCTGGAACCCTCGTTGGTTATAATAAAACATGCAGATATATTTGGCATGAAAATACACAGATACGTGCGAGACTCAATTAACAATTTTTAAACAGTACCAATGTGAGCATGAACACTGTTAAGACAACTTACTATTTTATTCAGGAATTCAAATGTGTAATATGTATTTGTACTGTTCACAACGCAGTTGACCCACTAATTGATTTTTGTATTATTTTTTGGCACCACCCAGAATAAAATGTTGAAAAAGTTTTGAAAACATTAAACACAAGGCTACATGTTTGGTGTAACAATTAAAGAGAGAGAACAGATTCTGAGTGCATTGAATTGCACGGTTGTGTGCGTGGCAGCCAAAGGATGAAGCTTAATTAACGCCAAAATAGGGCATAAGAAATTAAAGAGTCAAAAGGCAAAAGCGAAGGCCGGCACCAATTCAACGTTTTGCTCAACTTCCGACCAAACCCAGAATATGTAGCTTTCATTGCCATCCTTGTCTTTGGGTCAAATGTCCTGTGTGTTACATTTCGGGGCTTCTATTATGGAACCAATAAATTGTAAAAAATTCAAACTGGGCTAGATCTTCAGAGATATATCCTTAAAAAAAGAATGAGCCCAATAGCCGCATCAAAAACCAAAGAGCAAAACCAGAACATGACCCTGACCTAAAAAAAATAAACCCGGAGCAAGATTAAATCAGGACCCAACAACATATAAAAAGTTGAGAAATGGCAGATGCGCATAAAAGACTTTATTTCAATTCATTCGGAACACTAGTACAAGCCCATGCACTTTTACTAGTTCTACCTTAATGGTGCTTGAAGCGATAAATTCCTCCAGTAAATGTAACACTACAATATTTGCACTTTGCCACTATGGAGTCTCTATTCACATCAACAACATGCTCCCACCCAGTGTCAGACCAGTTACCAATTTCATTTCTTCTTCTTCTCATTTTAGGTTAGTTAGATTTAGGAAGGTCACTACTATTATATTAGCACCAACAGTAGTTGATTCAGGTCTAGTATCACTTGACATTTCAAAATTTCAATCCAAACAACTAACAGTGACGAACCAACATAGTGGAAAAAGTAAAGAAATTAGGAAAAACAATACAGCAACATAGCAGAGCTAGAGAAGTACAAGGAAAGGGAAACAAAATACCTTGACAATGCAACAAAGGCAAAGGCACATAGAAGAACAGAGGCAGAAAAGCAACGGTGTGGATTGTGGAGTGACGACTAGCGACACGTGACCGGTGACTGGCAAAGTGTGAGTGCGGCAGCCACAAAATGCGAAGGTTGCTGCAGCAGTACGAAGCATGTGTTCTCTAATTTGTAGTGAGTGAGAGAGAGAAAATAATTCAATTCGGTTGCCCTAAACTAAAGTTAGAGCGGGTCAACCCAAGCCGATTCTTTTTTTTTTTTTTTTTTAATCCAAACCTTAACAAACCAAATAAAACTCGATGCAACGATGTAAATAAGTAAAAACGTAAAGACTATTGATAAAAAAAACTCATTTTTAACAATTTTAGAGTTTTAAAACACGTTTTGATATGATTTTATATAATTTCAATTTTGCCTATCATCTAACAAGTTTTTATAGCCTGAAATTGTAAAAATTTAGGTATTTAAGTTTCAAAACGCGATTTTAACAACCATGTTTACCACATTTATCATGCCTTCACAAAGTCCTCCCACTTTCTATTTGTTTTCCTTGTGCTGCTGCTGCTCTTCTTACTCACACAATTTGGGTATTAGCTGCCACGTGTTCCAGAGGAATAACCAACTCATCATTTGTCAATTTCTCCAGTTGGTTCTCTTCATCACATTCAGTAGCATATTTGGCATCCTTCTTGCCACGTGTTACAATAACCTGCCCATTCAAACCAACCTTGTCCTCAAGGTTGAAAGTAGGATGATTCGCCATAAATTCTCGCATGTTCTCCCGTGTTACTTCAGCAATTGGATTCCTTTCCATCGAATTAGAACTTGTGGTACGTGAGACTGACCCTGCATTATTGTCCTAGTAGCCAACACAACTTCTGGTAGTAAAATTGGACTAGTTTCCAATGTTGTCGGTGGCAATAGAAAAAAACTAAACCTTAGCTCCTCCTTCGAGATACAGTGTATTAGAATTAGGAACTCAATGAACAAGGTAATTGACAAATTAAGAAGAATGCACTACCAGATGAGGAAAAAGGAACTAGAGAAGGAAATGGAAATTCTCGGGATAATGGGGAGTTTTCACCACATTCATGATGCCTTCACAAAGTCATCCCATTTTTTATTTATTTTCCTTCCCCTACTGCTCTTCCTTACTCCCACAATTTGGGGATAAGCAGCCAATGTGTCCTTGGGGAATAACTAATTCCTCATCTCTTAATTTCTCCAGCCGATTTTCTTCATCACATTTAGCAGCATTTTTGGCTCCCTTCCCGTCACATATTATATAATAATATATAATTGATAAATAATTTTGTAATGATATATTTGTTTTAAAAAGAAATTAATTTTAAATTTATTTGTTTACTTTTCCCATGATTGTACTGTTATTGTCATATGTTTATATATGTTATCCTGCCAAAATCATAAAGATTAATTTAAAAAAAATGGAAAATCAAATATTATTTATCATGTATAGTTATTAGCTAGTGAAGGAGATATTCATGAAAGTATCATGCTGGCTTCTTTTCAATAAAATTTTTGCATTATTCTTTTTTCTAATATGATAATTTATAAATTGAATATGGATATAAAACTAATATGTTACTCTCTCTCTCTCTCTCTCTCTCTCTCTCTCTCTATTTTTAATAATATTAGGGAGCTTCTAAACTAGTAACTAATGGAATTCAGAAGAAGATAGATAAATAAGGATTGAACTCCTAACTCAAAGCCAATAACTCCTAATCATATGGATTAGGGGAGATACCATTTAAACTGCAGCTCGTTGCCTACTCAATTTTTTACTTTGGTACAAGATATTTTTATAATTTATTTCTATATATATGTTTCTATCATCCCATTATTCAATGTTCTACAGCTAAGAATGTTTTTTTTTGGGGGGAGGGGAAATTGCCACGATAACACTTGATATGATGTGCTATTAGATAGCATATACGTTATTAATTTATTTTAAATTTCCACATTCACATTAATAATTAGTGTATATATATATATATATATATATATATATATATATATATATATATATATATATATATATATATATATATATATGTTTCAGTCTTTGCAATTACTCAATTTCAGACCGAGATTGATCGTTAAAACTCTTTTCAACGTGATGACTCCTTAAAGATCTACACTATCACCATATTTATCTTTATGGAGGATTAAAGGTATATAGTGTATAGATCTTGATTTTTGTTTGGTACATGTTATACATCAATTTTATAATCTAAAAACTATATTTGACTGTTAATGTGGTGTTTTAAACCGAATTTAAAATTGTGATGCTATAGGCCCTACAACGTGAAACAAAAAGCATTTGTTGAATCACAGAATTGTCTATGGGAAAAAAGTTATGAATTTTGTTCATTTCTCATCTTGTACTTCACACCTGGTCATTGTCAATATCTTACTATGTTTCCTAGTAGGCCAGTAGTAGATTTTCTCTGTAGATAAGAGATTCAGTTCTCAACATCAACATTTTTGCACTTGATTATGTTTATTGGGAAATTACAGGATGGCACATAACATGTGAACTGTGACACATTTGAATGGGTTAAAATAGGAGAAAAATAGTTGTTATTTAGCCATTGATAAAGAAATAATTAGTGTTGAATCCATTGCTTAAACTGAGCTAAAGCCCCCCCCCCCCCCCCGTATATAAGTATTATGAGTTTGCATGAAGGGTTTTGCACTGCACATGGTGTCTAGTAAATCCATAAGGTGATGCTTGCATGAAAATAATTGCTTTATGTAAATATAACGTTCTTTACTTGCTAGATATTGTGCTTGTGATTATTTTGGTTGATTGTGTGTTTTGTCCAATATGCCCTAGCAATTCTCAATCGACTCAAAAATCTTAATTTGTTGCTGTTGGTAACGGAACTGGAAAGGGAGAAATACCTTGGATCCAAGAAGCATCAATGGTGGATCAAGGTTGACACTGGTTCACATCAATGAGCGGCAGTACAAGAGGTGTATACCTATTCCGATGCTGAAGTCAGATTGTGTATACTTTATATCAAGAGATAACCAAAGTTTAGACACTATGAATGAATATGATGTATGCATATATAGAGAGAGAGAGAATATTGGGAGTCTATTGAGTTTGGTTGAGAGAATGAGGACGATTTCAGATTGTGAGGTTAATTTGAGTAATCCGGAATTGAATGAATCCCCCAAAGTAGAAAATAGGGGGCGTGGCTAGCCGCTGGAGCTGATTGTTTATGGTTGAAAGAGTAGTTTTGAGAAACCGCCAGCAACAGTTCCCTAACTGTATATGATTTAAGATAAGCATGTATTAATTGTATATGATTAATCATAGTTTTAAATTACTGTTGTAGCCACGGATCCGGTTATGGTTGCGATTGTTGTAATTGCGGGTATTACGGCTATGGCGATGTGCATTGCAGCTATCGTGGTATAAACTTTTTTTATGAGTTTGTCACTTAAAATTAAGTCTATTACAATTTTGATATAGTTACCTTGTAATCAATTTACATGAATAAGTGTAACACTACAATTGCGGTGTGATACAATTATAGCTACATTACGTGATACAATCCGTAATTTTAAAACTTGTGATTACTTTTTGTTCGTACATGCTGTTGAAAAATCTATTAAAAATCTACCTTGATATTGAGAAGTCCGCCTAAAAGGCAAAATTTTAAAGTCATGCAATCTATCTTTCCTCGTGAATCCCGTTGTCATTCTCTTCTTAATGGAGATTGTAAATGCCTAAAGGAAAGGGCAAAAAAAAAAAAAAAAAAAAAAAAAGAAGAAGGAAGAGTAAAATTAATTGGACACGAGTAATAAATTCTCAATCTCCTATAATTCTCTCACATTTTGTGTGTGGCTTTCTCATGATGAAAAATATTTATACGGTTTGAAAATATTATATAATTATGCTGTTGGTTAATTATATAAATATATTTTATATAAAATTATATATTAATAATAGGATCCACATAAAGTATATTTATATAATTAATTCGAGAGTATAATCGTTTAATACTCTCAGATTATGTAAATATTTTTTTTATTATGGAGAAATTTTTATATAATCTGAAAACATCATATGATTATATTCCCAATCAATCATATAAATATATTTTATATGGGTTCTATTATTAATATACAATTCTATAAATATGCACTTACATAATTGATTGGGAACATAATTACATGGTATTCCCACACTATGAAAGAATTTCTTCTTGTCATGATAGTGCATATGCCGCGAGCATCGGCAAGGCCATGTGCGTTCTCAGAACGTGAAAAGAAGATAGGTCACATTAATGAAGCCTTATCAGCGTCACAATCACAACAACAACTAAAAAACAAGGTTCAAGGACCAGTTTGATGGGGACTTCTTGTTACCGGGAACAACGAGTTTGTCCCCTCATGGTAACTAAATCTAAATCATTAGATATTAAATCCAACAGTTATAAAATAATACAACAAATAAATTAAATTTTAATATCAATTTTTATCTTCCAATTATACCCATCCTACCAAAAATCCCACCTCTCTCTTCCTTTCTCTGCGATTTGCCCCACTCCCCTTCCCAGCGCCGCCACTGTGCCCCTCCTCCCCCACTCCACCACTGCCCCAACAGAGCAAGTGTTGCATGTTACAAGACGACAAGGAAAATCAATTTGCCACTTTTGTTCAGCAATGAAATTTGAAACAGATAAATGGTATCCACCATAAGATGCACTCCTGATACCATTATTCCTTATCAATTCCTTTCCATTAATATCACAACCCTGATTTTCATTTGCATGAGCACCATTACTTCCATTTATTTGGGACCCATACAATTCTTTATATGAAGTAGTCATTGTGGTTTACACAAAATAATCAATAGGGAAAGTAGCTGAAGTTGTTGCTGCTGGTAATTTGCAAAAGGAAATGGTTTCCAAAGACCAAATGTCTGCTTCTGAAAGCTTTGATGAACAACTTATTAGGAGATGGGGTTCGGTGGGAGGGTGGAGGAAAAAGAAAATAAAGTGAGGACAAAAATGTCTTTTGGGTCACCATGCGGTGACAAACACATTATTCCCCTTGTAAGAAGTCGCCCCAGTTTGATATGTACTGGTCCTTCTCTAATAAGTTTTTGTCTTCATCTTGGAATCTATGCATCCATGGACCGCAAGCATAGATCTGCCCAAGCAACCTACTTAAGGGTGCCAAGCCATCAATAAAGGCTATCCAAAACTACAATGTTGATGGATCGTTAGTTCACTCTTGTTTGGTCATGATCCAACTCTACAGTATACCCATACGTTTGTTTTATCTCTGGTGCAATGTTATGTATATATATATGTGTCTGATTTTCAATCATAAATTTCAGCTACAGTGTATATGAAAACCTCAGAAAAAGAAGAGGACCAACATTGTATCGAAAAAGAAAGTAATTGTTGGGAGAGTCTCTTATCATATATATAAATGTCTAAAGGATTAGTCTTATGATAATGGTTATAAAAATATCTCTATTGAAGACAAAAGAAAAAAGAGAAAAATATTTTAGGAGAGGTCACTGAAAATGACCTAAAGGGTATACAAGATTCTTATCTAGCGGGATTGGGAAGAGTATAAGTAGCTTTATTTTGGTAAGCAGAAACAGTGTTTTTAACATTTTAATCTGGGAACTCTAGAGTCTAGATCACGAAGCTATCCTTATCGATGTGTCTAGAGTCACCCTCTTTAAAAACGATCTTATTGCAAGAGGATCAATTTAGAATTGGATTGATGTAGCCTAATAATGTGTTCGATTCATGTTGCCAACTCCATTCATTCGGAGAAGACTTGATTTTTTCATTCTTATTATAAGATTATCCTAATTCAAATGAGATGACAAATGACCTAAAGCAAACAGATGGGACGGGTTTGGCTTTCAAACAAGAATTAGATGGACTTTTGCTGTGAGTACAGCTCTAAGTTTTGAAAGATGAGGACCACTTTTGCATACTTATGATGTCTATTTAAAAACATCGAGCTTGGCCTCAGAGTTTTAGAAAGACCACTGGACCATTTACTATGATTTTTGGTGCACAAAATTGTATATTACTACTGCCTTGCTGGCTTGCCTAGTGTTTTGGCGGGTAGCACTTCAAGAAACAAGTATATATATAAGAAGCTGCAGGGTGCCGAGAGAGTGCGAGATAAGGCAGTGGTAGCAGGGTGTGGGAAGAGATGGGTGGAGTTGCATGGACAGAAGAAGAAGATCACTTGCTTAAGAAATGCATAGAACAATATGGAGAAGGAAAATGGCATCGGATTCCTCTATTGGCTGGTAAATTGAATTCTATTAGTTTACCTTTTTCTTGAACTTGATTGTTGTATTTTCTTTTTACTTTTTCAAAGGTACAGCTCTACACTTTAATGGTTAAGAAAAAGGGGATATCATGTACTAATGGTGCAGTGATTTGTTCAAGATTAGTAATTGGTGATAAGTTATTTATACCTCTGCATGTCCATCCAGTGAACAAACTTTTACATCCACAAGAGTGTAACAAGATAGAGCATCACTTTAGCTGTACATTCCTCCACAGGGTCATCTAAATTTCATGGTTATGATATAAGAAATCATGACAAAAACATTTTTTCTTTTTTGTTAAATAAAGTTTAGTATGGGTGAAAGACTTACCCCAATTAAGATTATTAACAGAGAAAGATCTAAATTTAGATCTTAAATATATGACTTACTATAGGAGGAACCTATAAATTGAACATAAATTCTGGCGATGCATTAATAAAAGGTCAACTAAGGGTACTAACCCCTATTGGCTATTGACCAACATATTTTTAATTTATAACATTTATCTAATCTAAAAAAGAATGCATAGCTCTTAATGTTTGAAGAGAGGTGGCTAATGATTAATCACATCAATTTGACTGACCACTTTCATAAATTTGATTAATTTGTTCTTTAAATAGAAACATATTCAGTAAAATTTCCAGAAACGTGACACTCATATTCATACTACTTTTTCAACTGATACGAATATTTGTCTGTTGAAGGTCTAAATAGGTGCCGAAAGAGTTGCAGGCTAAGATGGCTGAACTATCTACGTCCTAACATCAAAAGAGGAAATTTTGCAGACGAAGAAGTGGAGATGATTGTGAAACTCCACAAGTTATTGGGCAATAGGTAACTCTAACATCGTGCTCTTTCATTTGGGTACATTCCCTTGTGTGCTAGCCACTAGGGGCTGTCTTATATATTATATATGCTTTTGTCTGAGTTTTGTATGTATGCATAGATGTATAACAAAATACCAGGCTCAGTGTAACAAGGAAATGAAAGAACAGTGATACTACAGAGCCAGAATGGTTCGCTGAAAAAATCACTTCCACGTGTGGCAAATTCTGCGTGCAAGGATAGAAATCAGGGGTGCAAAAAAAAAATAGAGTGTCAATTCCACATCTTGTCATACGATTCGAGCAACCAATTTTTGGAACAAATTCCGGTCGCTTAGCACTTTTCGAAAGTAGGGATTTTAAGCCACTTGCTATTATTTTTCAGGTGGTCACTGATTGCAGGAAGGCTACCAGGAAGGACTGCAAATGATGTGAAAAACTATTGGAACTGTCACCTGAGCAAAAAACTGAATGCTCTAGAAGCTGAAGACAGATCACAAGGGACAAAAAACAATGTTGAAGTCATTAGGCCCCAGCCTAGGAACATTGGTTCAAGCTCAGAGAAGAGAAGGGGCATGCAGGGTGAGTCTCCAACTGACCAAGGAGCTCAACAAGAGAGTGGAGTGTCCTCAATGACATTTGATGCTGATGGACAAAGCCATGTGATTGAATCACAGCAAGACAACATATACTCATGCTTGGACCAGCAGGGCATTGTTGGTGAGTTGCCAATGGACTTCCAATTCGAAGGAGTCGAAGCAATGATCAATGGAGAGGGTAGTAGCAGCCAATGGGATTGGGATGACTTGCTCCTAGACATGGATCTGTATAAAGATTTTACTTCTTAAGACTCTTTCCTGCTGTTGTAGGGAAGATCAATGTTGGTCTTATACCTTAGTTGTGTATTAATATCAAAGTTGAATATGTTCGAGGGAAGTGGTAGCTAAATTTGGTGCATTTTCAAACTCCCTTGAAGTTGCTGCTTCTATGCCAAGGATGGAACATGAATCATAGCTAGTAACAAAGAGCAAAAGTTTTAAATGTAGCAAGTAGCAAGTAGCAACCAAACAATATACCTTAGAATCCTGTTTTTGCTTGCATGAATGCAGGGATTATTACTAATAATATGCATATGTAGAGATAGGAAAATATCGTCGGATATTATTTTTTATCTGAAATAGACAAATATGCTGCATATAAAACTTGTATACATTATCATGATAGCAATTATTAAGAAGTCTCTTAATTGCGAAAGTATTTGAGGAATCAGTGTCACAATGATAGTTACGCGGATATCCTATTTAAAGGCCAAAAAAAAAAAAAAAAAAAAGCCATCCGCGTGAAATTGTAGACATGGTGGGAAGAGATATTCACAAGAGGTTAACCTACATGATAGATACAATTCTAGCTATATCTCTTTCTTTTTTTTTTTTTTTTTTGACGGGAATTCTAGTTATGTCTAATTTCTTCTTTTGAGCCAAGATTTATTTAATTACAGCCAAAGATTAATTTTTAATTCAGTCTTGTCAATTAAGCATAGGTGAATATAAGCAACAGTGATAACATTGTATCTCAACTTCATGACTTCATTAAATCTAACCATTTTCATACAACAAGGGTTAGATCTTTTGGCCACTATACATAGGCCATCTCACTTCCATGAAACATTCATATACTTATCTCCAGAGTTTCAGACGATGAGGTTATGATATCCCATGTTCCAAGAGATGTGCTTATGGCCTTAGAGAAGCCACGAACTTTAGTTTATAGTCTTACATGTTACAACACTGGGCTATGAGCTGAAAAATTTTAAGCAAACAGTTATGAGTTGAATTACGGTTAGCAAATGTGTCTCAAAGGAGACTATACGGAAAAACCATAATTACATTAGTAAAATTAAATAAAAGTGTTTTACAATCAAGAAATATTAAATGACAGTGTTGGAGAGTCTTACAATAACAACAAAACAACAAGAGGAACAAATCTTATTCTATTATTGTGTTATATCATTGAAATGTTGTAATTTTTATTCCATTTAAAATCCAAGAAGTTATAAAGGTCGAAATAAAAGGGGTTTAAAATTAATTGGAGACACCTTGTGAGAAGAGTGAAGTCATTATTTGAGCGGGAATTAAGAAATATAAATACTTCCCTTTTCTAATAGATAAAGCTCAAACATCAAATTGCATTATTAAAAACAGTATATTTCAAAATTAACTTTTGCAATAATATACTCTCTCCAATTTAAAATAATTGCCATATTTTGAGTAAAATTTTTTTGTTTATAGTATCTGTCACTTTCACATATTAGTGAAACATATAAATTTTTCTATTTTATCCTCCACATAATTATAAGCACAACAACTAATAAAATATTAATATAATAGATTAGGTATTAAATAAAAATATTTTAGTAAATATTTTTATAGTCAATCTTGATTTTGATTTTTTAATACCTGTACAAACGGCCAAAGTGATAGTTATTTTTTATTGGAGGGAGTACCATTTTAATGAAGTCTAGAGTTATATGTCTAATACATTTGTCATGTGTTTTAAAATAAATTGTCATGTGTCTTGAAATAATTTCCCATGTGTCATTTGACTAGTCTTTGAACTCATTTGTCATGTGATTTTTGTGTCTATGAAAAAAATAGTCTGTAATTTTCAATGCTTGGAAATTATGTAGTCAAGGATGAATCCAAGAAAAAAACAAAAAAGAGAATGTAATAAATACCAGTACTAGTATAAATAGGTACCATGGTGAGGGTAGTATGCAAGTTATTTTGAGTAAATGCATGCATCTTAGGATTGAGTGCTTATCTTAATATATCTTAGGTGGATTCCTAAGGTATGTTACCATTTCCTTATTCGCCATCAAGTTGGCATTAGAGCTTCTCCAACCTACACACCATGATGATGAACATCATGGTATTGGACAATGGCAAGGAATAGGAGTAGACTAACCCTTTCCATAATAATAAGTCTGATTCATCAAGTAGGAGGGCTTCTACTTGACTTGGCAAAAGCAACTAGGAAGACTATGGTGTCAAGATTGACATTCTCAATTTTGAAGGACAATTACACTTGGGGGAATTCATTGATTGGTTGGCAACAATTGAACATGTTTTTGCGTATGAAAACATTCTCAAAGAAAGGAAGGTCAAGTTGGTGACCATCAAGTTGAAGAAACATGCTTTAATTGGTGGGAGAATTTGAAGAAGCGAGGGAAGTGTGAAGGAAAGCAACGAATTATGGTGTGGGAAAGATGAAAAAGGAGCTTAAGAAGAAGTTTCTTCCTACAAGTTATAAGCAAGGTTCCTTCTATCAGTTTCATAATTTCAAGCATGATGAGTTGTCCATATAGCAATGTATTGTTGAATTTGAGCATTTCATGATGAAGTGTGATGTGATGAAGCCTAAGGAACAAATAATCATCTTGGACGTCTTCAATTGGAGATTTGATGTGTTGTTAAATTACAACCATATTGGACTTTGGATGATGTTCGTAGATTGGCAATTCGAGTGGAGAAGCAATTAAAGGAGAAAGTGCTAGCAAGTCTTCAGGCTACAACAATATCTAACCAAGGGAGTACATAAACTCCTAAATCTTTGCCAACCAACAAGATTAGTTCTGTGGAGATAGTTCAAAAAAAAAAAAAAACAACAACAATGCTCTTACTTCTCCTAACTTTGCTTCTAAGCAGTGCGTCAAGTGTTAAGGATTTGGCTATATTGCTTGAATGTCCAAATTACAGAATCATCTTTCTTCAAGAGGATGTTGAAGAATAATCATTGTTTGAATCCCATTTCCATGATGATAGCAAAGAAGAGCAAAAAGAAGTTATGACTTATGGAGATCAAGGAAAGGCTTTTGCCATTCAACGTATCTTGAAGTCAGCACATGGGAAAGATGACAAATGGCTCTACCATAATACTTTCCACACCCATTGTACATCATATGGCAAGCTTATGCACTTATAATTTTGAAGGACAATGAAGTTAAGAAGGGGATTCCACCCATTCTAAAGCCTTTAATTGAGGAGTTTCAAGATGTAGTGCTTGCTGAGACTCCTTTGGGACTTCCTTGTAGAGGAATCCAACACTATATTGATTTGGTGCTTGGACCTTCTGATAAATAATATTTTGATATATTGATTAATCCTCATATTTAGTTTATTGGATCTCTTTTGTGCTTAATTGATCAATATTAGACACCATTTATAAGTTTGGGTTTTAATTGAGCTTAATTGTATTTTTTAGTATTATTATAAATTTATAATATTTCTGTATTTTGAGCATATCTTGAGTTGTCGATCTCTAAAAATTACAAATTTTGAGAGAAAGATCTACAATTTTGATGAAGAAGTCAAAAACTAATTCAAATGTCTATTAGGATGAATTGGGCCACAAAGTCAAAACAAGGCTGTTGCACTGGAACCTGAGTAGTCTACAGTAATTAGGCCATAACTTGAGTTGTAGACATTGAATTGAGGTGAAATTGGTGCCATTTGAAAATTAAGATATAAAGCTTCAATTCATATGAGAATAATTTCCAAAATAATGACATCTTTATAGACTTATTGGCTGTTGAAATTGACTGATGTGAATAAACATACAACCTGGACATGCTATAAAGATTGAACCATAACTCTTTCATTTCAAGTCCAAATTAAGCAAATTGGGTGTCCACCTAAAGCTAAGAGACAGAGGATTAATTTATGCTCAAGGGTATTTTGGATTTTCATGTTTTAAGTCTGATAAGAAAAGAGAAATCTGAGATGCAAAAAAGGGGACTCCTCTCCAACATTTTTTTTTTTAATTTTTCTCTCTTCTCTTCTTTTCTCCTCTTCTTTTCTTTTCTCTTCTTTTCATTTTATAAGATACTTGTTTTGGGTTCTATTTTATAACTTTTATTGTTATGGAGGAGTAGAACTTCAAGCTATTTCAAGACGACTTCAAGGGCATTATGGTTGTAATCTTGAAACCCTATACTTGTGTTTCAATCATGTTTGTTTTCTTGATTGTTTGCCCTCTTTAATTTGTATACTTATAGTGAATGGTATTGATATGTGGATTTATGAATGTGGAATTAGTTGGGTGATTACTAATTGGTTAATTGGCATGAACTTGATTAATTAAAGAATTATGAATTGGGTTTAAGTTCAAACCTAGGCTAATGCAAGTTGGGCTAGAATTCAACATAGGTTAATTAGAGTTGAGATCTCAATTATCTAATCAATTATATGTTGGTTCAATTCCTAGAGCTCGCTAAGTAGAATTGTGGGGTTGTTAATAGAGATATCTCTAATAGCTCAAATTAGTAGCACTTCATATGTTTGATATATTGTGCATTAATGATTGATTCACCTTATGCCTAAGGGACTCTTTGAACTGTATTTTTATTTTCACCTAATTTTCTTTTATAGCTTATTTACTGCATGTTTGCACAAGCCCCCTTGTTACTTAACTAGATAGCAACAACTTCCTTATGAGACGACCTTGGTGGCACTATACTTCAAATTTAGTGTAATTAATTATTTTCAAATTGTAATTTGGAGCAGACTGTGATATTTGCTACCACTTTCTATTCCAAATAAGGCTGCATATCGAATGAGTCCAAAGGAGCATGAAGAGCAATAGAAAACAAGTTGATGGACTACTAAAAAAAGGGTTTGATTTGTGAAAGTTTTAGCTCTTGTGTAATTCATGTACTTCTTGTTCCTAAGAAGGATGGATTATGATAGATGTGCATTGGTAGTTGAGCAATAAACAAAATCACATTAAAGTACCATTTTCCAATACCTTGTCTCAATCATTTGCTCAATCAACTCTACGGAGCAATGATTTTTTCAAGGAAGACTTATCATCAAATTCGAATATGCCCTAAAAATAAATGGAATATGGCACTCAAAACAAGATATAGTCTTTATGAATGAATGGTGATACCATTTAGGCTTTCTAATGCTTTATGCATATTCATGCATATCATGAATCATATGTTCAAGTCTTTCATTCGAAAGCTATTGTTTGTTTATATTGGATATATAGATCAATATGATGATGATGCAAACTATGTATATGTGTTCATTTCACTTGATCTTGGAAAGGTTTTATTTATGTATATGCAAGAACTAGATTAAACCAACAACAAAGCAACAAACATTCAAGGAAGAATCTAGTAGATGACTAGCAAATGAATTTACTATCTGGCATGAGTTTGAAAGCATGAAACATAAGGTGTTGACCCATGAAGGCTGAGATTCCGGTGGCTAAATCAAATTTGGAGTAGAGCTAAAAGGATACTCTCCAAGGTCCATTTGTACCAACATAATATAACAAAAAGCATAACACAAAAAGTGGACTGACTTTGGGAGGAAAAGAACAAAAGAACAAGTACCATGTGAGAGAAAAAGTCATGGTACTTCAACTTGTGATGGTAGTAGAAAAAAACTTCACCTTGGGCTCCTTGGTGAAGCACCCTAACATTCAAATCAATTGGGTCATGGCCTGGAACTTCTCTATATATACAAATTCTCTACACTTCGTTTAGTGCCTTTGTGACAAGCCTATGTGACTAAGTTTTTTGTGAACCATTTTCAAAAGCTTTGTGCTTCTTGTGCTCAAACTTCTTCATCTCATTTCTTGCCCTGATTATTTGTAACTCAAGTAAGTGAAGTTTGAGAGAAAAAGAGAAATCTTGTAAGGTAGACAAATGAGGCAAATACCACTAAGAGAGGTCTCTTAATTAATAATAAAGTTAACTCAATGTTACGTGATTGTGTAAGAGAGCTTCGAGAGGCTTGATGTAAAAGAATACTCAAATAATGGAAAAATCCCATAGGTAACAGAGACTGGACGTAGAATCCAGATTTGTGGAAATTGAACCAGTATAAACCCTTGATGCAAACTTGTCTTACTTTTTCTCTTTATATACTCATGCATATTATTGATATATTTTGAAATTGAACTAATATTGATCAAATATTTTGTTATTCAAATTCTATTAGTATCTCGATAATATTTACAACCATGTCCAGTATGCACTTATTAGATTTCTACTAACTAGCTACTAGAAATCTACTATTGCAAACTTTTTGATTTGTGTATTAAGTGTACGGGAAAATGTTTTAAATGATCAAGGACTTGATTCAACCCCTTTCTCAATTCCTTTGGTACTATCAGCTTATTTTGATGATATATTGATTTATAGCCAAAGTCTAGAACAACACTTGAAGCATATTCGAGTAGTTTTTAAGGTGCTTAAGGAGCAACATTTATATACAAATCTCAAGAAGTGTCACTTTCTTACAAACAAGGTGACTTTCTTCGAGTATGTTATTTCTTGTGAAGAAGGTAATATGGATCCAAGTAAGGTTTAGGTTATTATACAATGGTCTATACCAAATTCTCTCTAAGTAGTTTGAAACTTCCACAGCCTTACATCTTTCTATCAATGATTCATTGCATGGTTTAATGCCCTTGTTGTCCTTATCATCGAGTACTTGAAGGGACAAACATTCAAATGGATTGAAGTAGCTTAAAAAAGTTTAGTTGCTTAAGAAGAAAATGACCAAACCACTCATTCTTGTGTTGTCAAACTTCAAGAAGGTCTATGAAGTTTTTTGTCATGCTTGAAATATGGAAATTGGAGTTGTTCTTTCCAAAGAAGGGATACTAATTGCCTTGATCTTTCCCAAGAAGGGACACCAATTATCTACTTTAGTGAGATACTAAATAGGTCAAGAAAAGATTATTCAACTTATAATAAAGAATGATATACCATCATTTGAGCTTCAACCAATTGGAGTCATTATTGCATTTCAAAAGAGTTCATCTTATTCTTGGGTCACGAGGCCTTGAAATGCAGCAATGGGCACTATAAACTCAACAATCGTCATCCAAAATGGGCCAAGTATCTTCAAGCATTCGCTTTTTGGATCAAACACAAAGTTGGTACTCAAAATCAAGTTGTTGGTGGCTTAAGTAGGAGGTGCTCATTGATTTCTTTAATGGAGGTGAGTGTGATTAGACTTGAAGTCATTAAGGACCTCTATGAGGAAGATCCATATTTATCTAAGATTTGGAGCAAATGCTCTAGAGGCACTGCTAAAGATTTCCTTTTATAAGGTAGACTCTTTTTGAAGAATAATCAATTACGTATTCCCTAATATTCTCTATGGGAAGTAGTAATCAAAAAGCACATGCTGGAGGTTTCAGTGGTCACTTTGGGTGAGACAAGACTCTCACTCTTATTCAAGTAAAATTATATTGGCCTAATATGGTTCGAGTTGTTACAAGGCATGTGGAGCAATGCCATACTTGTCACATTGCCAAGGGTCATGCTCAAAACATGGGTTTGTATACACCATATCTTGTCCCTAACACTACTAGAATTAACCAGAATAGCTATTGATTTATTTTGGTTGCTGAAATCTAGAATTGGTGACCGATTTAGTGACTGATAATAAAAACTTGAAAGATGCTCATGACAGGAAAAAAATCAATCAATAAAACTTTTAGCAATTGATTTAGCGACTAACTGCTGTAAAGAATATTTGGTTGGAAAATCGATCATTAAATCTTGAATAATGATTGGTTTAGTGACCAATATGGAAAAAGGAGTCACATGCATAAATTAAGCTTAATCGGTCACTAAATCGGCTTCTAAATATTCAATTAGAGACCGATTTTTCCAAACAAAAGTTTCCTCTAAGATATATAAATCGGTTACTAAATTGGTCTCTAATTGAATATTTGGAGACCAATTTAGTGACCAATTTTGTTAATAAAGAGTTATCTCTACCATTAATAAATCGATTACTAAGTCAGTTTCTAAATTTTCAACTAAAGACCGATTTAATAATCAATTTTGCCTAACAGGATTTTCCTTTACTATATACAAATTAGTCACTAAATTAGTCTCTAATCAAACAATTAGAGATCGATTTTGTTAATTCAAGACTTACTTCTACCATTGATTAATCGGTATTTAAATTTTCAATTAGAGATCGATATAGTGATTGATTTATATATGGGTAAGGAACTTTTATTAAGCAAAATCAATCACTAAATCGATCTCTAATTGAATAATTAGAGACTGATTTAGTAACTGATTTTGTAAATTGAGAATTACTTCTAGGATTGATAAATCGGTCTCTAAATTTTCAGTTAGTGACCGATTTCGCATAATAAGATTTTCCTCTACTATAAATAAATTGGTCTTTAATTGAATAATTAGAGACCAATTTAGTGACCGATTCAATTAAAGAGCGATCTAGTAACTAATTTTCTAAATAAGACTCATCCTCTTTCCTCTACAAATCGGTCACTAAGTTTTAAACTTCCCCCAAAAATAACCTAAGCATTAGCCACCCCTTTCCTTATTTTCATCTTCCCTCTTCCCCTTTTTTCATTTTCCTTTCCCTCCTACCTTTCCCCTTTCCTCTACCTCCAACCTTTCGTTCTTCCCTCCAGCCATCCAATGCCATCCCAAAATCATCTGCCACCCACACGCCTTTGTCCTCCACTGCAACAGTAGATCGTCGACATCTGTCGTTGCTTTGCATGTAGGTTGCGTCGCAGGTGCAAGAACAACATCGCAGGTGCAAAGGTTGCATTGCTGCTATGTTTTCCGACATCTCTAAGCCTCTGCTAGTGGGTTTTGTTGTGTCTCCAAGCTGCTGTTGCGTTTGTGCCTTGTTCCTTTTTTTTTTTTTTTGGGTTTTGCTATGTCTCCAAGCTACTGCTGCGTTTGTGCCTTGTTCCTTTTTCCTTTTTTTTTTTGTGTTTTGATTTTTGTTGAAATGTTTGTGTTGTTAGTTTGGAAAGTTTGATGATTTTTCCTTATTCCTTTGGTGTGGTGTTATTTGTGTTGAAATGTTTGTTCCTTGTTCCTTTGGAGAATTTGAAATGTTTGTGCTAAAATGTTTGTTCCTTGTTCCTTTGGAAAGTTTGGAATGTTTGTGGTGAAATGTTTGGAAATGTTTTTGATTTTTCCTTGTTCCTTTGGTTTTGAAGTGCCTCATGTTTGGTCTTTTTTTTTTTTTTTGGTTTTGAATTTTGAATTGAGCGGGTGTAATTGTTATGAGCATTTTGTGCCTATATGCTAATTTCTAGAGATTGTGCATAATAGCGTGATTCTCCATTGGGCATAAGGAAATATGTCAACTTCCATGACTTATTCTCCTTATGTAACATAATTTTATTAAAAAAATCGATATTTATTTGCTACATTTAGAAAGGAGGGAAAATAATCCCTATTCTATCTGATGTTTATCCTCTTCCATTGCCGTTGAGCAACATGCTCTGTAGACTAAGGTTGCACTCATAAAATTGCTGGGTTATAGGCTTTGCCTCTATAAGTGTTGGTCATATTTTTGTGGGATTATTTTGAACGATTACTACATAGATATTAATACATTTTTCTTTTTGGTCATTAACAAGCCACGTGAAGACTTTCTCTTTATATTAAGATTAGGATATATATCATACATGTCCCCTGTCTGTAGTGTATGATGGGAGTTTTTTTTTTATTTTCTAACTCTATTATGCTGTTTTAAATTCTTCCAATGAGTTTATTTTGGTTCTTTTTTCCTTTTTTCCTTTGTATATGTATGCAAGGAATAGGATGTTATGGAATTTGGTATGATTATGTGTATAGTACCATGGTATATAAGCCATGCTATGTAACAAACTATAAAACCGAAAAAGAGCAGTTTTGTAACTACATTAGAGCAGGAATATAAGAGTGTTATAAAAATGAAAAAAAAAAAAATGAATGTGATTGGTGAACTTGGTTTTAACCCAAGGCATTGTTTTGGTTTTCAACTTTGGATATTCTATATGATTGTATGGCGTGATTGCTTTGGTTTCACATTTACTCTTGCATATACTCGGGTTGTCTCTTTGATTCTGCATATGTTTGCTGTGGGCCTCATGCTTCTCAGCTAATAACTTAATGTGATTAGTTCTTTTTTACTTTTGTGCAGCTTACAAGCATTGGAGAACTATAGAACCGTATCCCAAAGTAGTAACTTTGTTGCCTTATGTTAGATTTCCATTTGAGTGATTTTCTATTCAGCATTCTATATAGGATATATCTAATAGTTACTTATTGATACCCCAAGTGGAGTTATTTTGTTATTAAGAGGATAAGTGAACAATGCAAAGGAGTAAAAATTAGTATGAAATTATTTATATTAAAAACTATATCATATTGACACATATGGGAATTACTAACTCTATTCATTTGTAATTGATTTTCTTTTTCAAGATGTAAACTAAATTTCATGTAGCCTTTGTCATTATGGGCAAATATAATTGAATGTATTTTAATGCCTTGCATTTAATTATATTTATTTTGTTTAGCATTATTTCATCTAAATAAAAATTTTGATATATATTTGCTACGTTCATATATTTGTTATATAAATGGTTGCATGAGTAAATACACTAGTATATCCCAATTAAGCAAATGACTATATTTAGATTGCTCATTGGGAATAAGCATGAAATATTTAGCAAAATCTTAAGTATTTGATTATTTGCGGCTATTAAATTGGTAGTACTGTGTCTGCAACTTGCTAGCTCAGCATCTGCAATAATGCAAAAGCTAGCTTTCTTGGTAACATAAATGATAATAAAGAAGGTATCCTTTGTCTTTTCTTTTGCTAATCTTCTCTCATAAAAGTCCTCACTATCTTGTGCCTAACCTTTACCCAAATGGCCAAATGGTGCAAATAACGTGTTAATAAGTTAGGATGTACTGAGAGGGGAACCCAAACCATGCGGCTAACATGTTATCATACTCTTGTATATGGATCAGTGAAACGGATAGGAGATTAGAAGATTGTTTTAACTTGTATATTTAACTTTTGGTCTTAACTTCTAGATCTCTAATATACCAATAGAAAGAGCAAAATGATTGCTTAGATTGTGAAAAAAAAAAGGAGTAATATGGCTCTATTTGATATTATGTCCATTACTTGAAAATTTATTAGTTTGATAAGGTTTATTCCTATTTCAATTCTCATTTTGATAGATTTGTTGTTGGGGTTTGCTGTGTTTGTTGTTTTTGGTTTGATCTTTTTTCTCTTTTTCACGTTTAGTGATTAAAGAAAGTGAAGAAAGTGAATTAATTGTTTGAGGGCATTCTCAATACCATGAGAAATTTCTTGTATAAGTCCCAAAAAGCATCTAATGAAGTGGATGAATTTTCAGTTTCTTTTTCAACCACCAGTTGGAGACAGAACTCAGAGGGAGGAGGAGCATGATGAGGAGGAAGAGGGAGATGATAAGAAGGACTAGAGTTACTAAGAACTAAAAGTGGACCAAGAGGAGGACTAGTATTAAGACTAAAGTAGGACTAATTATTTTGACTTGAGTAGGACTAGTTATTAAGACTTGAATAGGATTAGTTATAGGGACTTGGCATAGGACTAGATATTATCTAACTTTTCTATTGTAGTTTAGTGAATCTTAATTGTTTGTATGATGTTTAATATTTTTTTAGCATTAGGAGTTTATTTGGTTGAACAGATATATAAAATTTATGTTTCTTTGATGGTGAAATTGTCTATGAACATTGGGTGCCTAAAAATGGGATTTCAAAAAATGCAAAAATAATTCATTTTAACATCATTAGGCATTAGTGAATGATTTTGTAATTAGCGACTAATTTAGTGACTAAAATAGAAGTTAGCTACTAAAATTAGGCCGTTTTTGCATTAGAAAAACTCAGTCGTGATATTAGTGACTATTTTAATGATCGATTTAGTGACCGATTTTGTAACCAAAAAAAAAGTTCAATCATAAATTAGAGACTGATTTAGTGACCGATTTATCAATCGTAAAATTAGAGACTAAATTAGTGGATAAAAAGTATCAATTACAGATTAGCAACTAATTTAATAACTAATTTAATGACCAATTTAGCGACCAAAAAATCAATCTCTATTTTAGTGACCAATTTATCAGTCGCTAACTCTTCACTACGCCACGTATGGAAATTGGTTATATCTGCTTGTAAATCGATCACTAAATTGATCTCTAATTTTAACGACCGATTTTTCAATCACTAAAATTTTTAGCAACCTATGATTTAGCGACCAAAATTTCGGTCCCTAAATCGGTCATTATCAGGTTTAGCGACTGATTTTCTTTATTTAGCAATCAAAAAATTGGTCGCTATTTATTGATTTTTTTGTAGTGTAATAACCAGGGGAAGATGTGAATATCAATTTTGTGGTGGGATTGCCAAAAACTCAAAGGAACAAAGACTCCTTCAAGGGGTTGTTGATTGATTCTCCAAATGGCACTATTTTATTCCGTGTCTGAGAACCTTAGGTCATCTCATGTGGCAACTCTCTAGTTTAAGGAGATTATGAAGTTTAATGGCATTCCTAAGGACATAACTTTTGATTGCGATGCAAAGTTTATGAGTCATTTTTTGCGGACTTTATGGAAAAATCTTGGATCTATACTTCAGTTTAGTCCCTCTTATCATCCACAAAACTTATGGGCAAACAGAAGTCGTCAATCGAAGCTTAGGCAATTTATTAAAATCGTTCATGAAAGGGAATATTAGACAATGGGATCTCTAGTTGCCACAGGAAGAATTTGCTTGCAATCTCACTCAAAGAAAATCTAAAGGCAAAAGTTCATTTGAGGTTTGGACCTAATCTATTAGCTTGTTAGACTTGGCTCCTATTCTAGTTAATCATCTTTCAGTAGTGATGCTGAAAAGAGTATAAAAGAAAGTTGGAGGTTGCACCAAAAGGTTGGAGAGAAAATGAAGGTATAAGAAGCAAGCCGATAAATTTTGAAAGCCAACAAGTTTAAAGGAAGGAGATCTCGTGTGGATTTATTTTCAAAAAGAATGATTTCCACAAGGATGCTTTGGAAAGTGCAAGCCTAAGGTTCAATGGCGCTTTTCGAGTTTTGAAGAGAAGAAGAAGAAGAGAGTTCGACTTGAGGACAAGTCTTTTCGAACCGGGGCAAAGTAATGAAGTCTACGGTTACATGAGTAACACATTTGTCATGTGTTTTAAAATAATTTGTCATGCGTCTTTGAATAATTTCGCATGTGGCATTTGACTATATTTTGAACTCATTTGTCATGTGGTTATTGTGTCTTTTGGAAAGATAAAGTCTGTAATTTCCAATGCTAGGAAATTGTGCAGTCAAGGATGAAGCTACAAAAAAGGAAAATGTAATGTGTAAGAATAATTTGCTCCTCAATCTCCATTCTTCCCCAAATCCACGAGTTTCATACTTGAAGGGTGCAGGAAAACTTTGTAGGAAAATAAAAACTTGATTTCACATCAAATTCAAGGGGTATCTTCGTGAACTATGAACGATTGCTTAGTTTAACTAACCGTTTCGATTAGATCATAAAGATTTGTGGTAAGCGAATTGATTTAAAAATTGGGTTTATACAGGTACTATAAAGTAGAAATACTTTTGCAGTGTAATCAAAAGAATATTTTTTGGAAGAAGTTATTTTACCTTATTTTGTAAGAATTTTTTTCAAAAAAAAAAAAAACTATATTGGCCTCAATCTCTTAAAATCCTAAACATAGAAGGATGTTTGAAGGCATCAAATTTCATTTGATTTACAAACAAAATAGCTAAATGTGTTGGCGGCAAAGACAAGAAAATGGAATAATATACGCATTATTCTCGCTTAATGCATGGAACTGTGACGGAAAAATGGATGTAATTGGGTTATTGTTTACCTGTTCAATGCTCGCATTTTTTTATTTTTAATTTTCTCAGTACTATTTTCAGTCGTTATCTTGGGCTGTTTGTGTGTTCTACATTGAACAACATATGTAGGCATTAATTCGTTCGACCATATTGTTGTCTAGATTTCACACTTTTAAAATCTAATGGAAGGTATTCTGAATGAGCTTTCCCTTTCAATTAAACCAGTGTTATTTTCCTCACTAAAGAAATAATGATCTGGAAATCATTTGCAATAAAAACCTGCAGCTTAAAAAGCATTTTATATTAGAAAATGTTACAAAGTTGCTTGGAACATAACACCTGTACAGCGCTGTTAGCCCGTGACTAAACAATTGGCTGCATCTTGTTTTGGCCCGTGACCAGAGAGTTCAACAATGCCAAAGCACAGCAGTGGAATACCATAGTGTTGCATAAGAAATCTCCATTAAAGTGAAGGCATAAGAGCTCACTATGATAGCTTGCATGAGAGGATTACATTAGACTTTATATTATATATTTATATACTGCTTCAGACTCGGTTCTTTATTTCTTTTTGCATCTTTGTTATGTAATGTGTGGGGGGTTCATTACTCTGGCCGTCCCGTACATTGAAAAAGAAGCTGCAAACTCAAGAAACAAGATACGAAGTTTTGAACAAAACATGCTAAAGGAAAAAGAAAACCTTTTAAGAAAAAGTATGAGTACATGAGCTTATAGTACAACGCAAACAACAACAATTAAGCCTTGTCTTAACTAAAGCCAGCTACATAAATCATACGGTATCATATTATCTTGTCACAAGCTTATACTACAAAGCACTTTCAAATTTTCAGAGCAATATTGGAGGACCCTTGATCTTCCCTGTTGGCGACGGCGATGGCACGAGACTTGGCTATGACGAATCCCAAGGTGTGTCCCACGACAGCAGCTAAGAAGATCCCACCGTTGAAGGACATGACAGCAAGCATCACCAAGTAAATGAAGCCGATGCGAAAGAAGTAGACACTAGCCTGAACCAGCGCTCCCATGATTGGGCTAGTCCCACGCCTAATGGGTGGCTGGTTGGACAAAACCTCAATAGCCATGGATAGGAAGAACACAAAGAAGATGGCCAAGGTGTACATACCAGCACTGTGGTTAGGCCACCCGGAGAAAAGCACTATGGCATGTTTGCCCCAATAGAAGCTCATCTGCATCTTCATCATCATATTCGTGTTGTCAGTGGTGCCATTATTAGGCATATTGGGCATGTCTTGGCCTGGAGACATCACTTTGAGAGAGAGAGAGAGAGAGAGAGAGAGAGAGAGAGAGAGATGGATTGAGATTGCAAGGATTTCTTGCTGGGTTTACCTCCTATTAATGAGAAGAGGAGGAACCAATGGTAGTAGATGATGATGAAAACTGAGAGTTACATAAACTTAATAATAGCTGTGTATTTTAAGGTTCTTGCTACTATTTTGTTCACATCTTGTCGTCGTTAATCACGGAGTCATCAGTCCATTTTTTTTATCTTTATAGAGATTGGAATCCAGTTAAACAAATCTAGTAACGACAAGATTGTCATCCGCGGAGATTAATTTATCATATAATTGCTTAGCACAATGTCGATTACATCATAAACGAAAGCATTGAAAGTTTCCGAGAACTATGAGTCACATGGGCTGTAACGTCTTACTATTACTAAGTTACAGCTAAATAAAATAAATATGTATATGCCTTAATCCCCGAGTAGGGGTGGAAAGAGACTATACTGCGACTTTCGGTCTAATTTGATTTAGCTATTTAATAAACAAGTTAAAACTTTTCAGAAGACTATTTAACCAATTAAAAAGGCTAGATTACAACATCAGCAAATAGAGCATATGGCTCGTCTCCTGATGTATTATTGAATTATTTCATTAGTGACATAAAACCAGATATAAGAAGAGAGGTAATAGCTCAGAGACCTAGCTAAGTAGTCCTCTACTAAGACAAACACACGAAATAGAAACTCAAACCTATCTCCTTCATCACTAGCACCACAAACCAGACCCTTGAACCAACAAACAAAGAATCCTATGATAAGGAAAATGTCTCCAGCAGAAATATGAGTGAGGAAATAGAGAGGACTATGTTTTACATGTGATGAGGAGTTTGCTTTGAACCAAAAATGTAACTACTATTACAGTAAGTGGAGAAGGAGCTATACTTGGATCCAAGTGGTGATTTAGCTGATAATGGTCCTCAGCCGATAATTGAGTCTAAGTGGGAGCATCACGTCTCATTTAATGCTTTAAGAGGGGCCATAGGCTTAGGAACATTGAAATTCTAGGGAATACTTCAAGGACTGACTATTCAAATTGTTTTTGATAGAGGGAGTTCAAACAACGTTTTGCAATCAAGGATAGCTCAGATTTTAAGTTACTAATTCAGCCAAGCCCTTAATTCCAAGTGCTAGTAGGTTCGCTAGTTGCTGAGGGAAATCTACCAAATCTAGAAGTTTTAGTGCAGGGTCACACCTTAGAATTGTCTATTTACCTCCTACTTATAGCTGGGGTTGATCTAGTCATAGGAGTTCTTAGCTGGCTACTTTAATTTGTAACTTTACATGGCCTACAACAAAAGAAACCTTCACAAACCCAATTCGACCATAATAAAAGGATGATTCAGGTCAAAGCAATTGACAAGTTATTCACAATAAAATTTTAGTAGTAGGATTTTCCAACATATCATCTTCTCGACCTACCAATAGAAATGAAACCTGAATAACTAGTGCTCTTTAAATTATTTTCTTTGATGTTCCACTCAACCTCTTTTGATTTAACTAATTCTCTCTCATTCTCCAAGCCCTTTTAATTTCTCTATGGTCAAGGATTTTTTAGGTGCATCCATCTCCTTCTCCAGAGACTTATGCATCTATTCAGAAGCATCCATTTTGCTGGTGTTCTCTGTAGCAATGGATTCCATCTTTTGCAGCAGTTCTTTTTCTCATAGATGCTTGCTACTCATAGGGAATGGAGCTGAATCTAACGATTGAGTTCTTGGGCATTAACCTGGTGGAACATATTCATGCCGTCCACTAATGCCACTTGTTGGTACCTTTTGGGCATCGACCTCACGACCTCACCTTTGGACATTTTGTCCAACCTCTTGTCCCACAACGAAATAGGGATGGCATTAGTGTGGCTATTGAAATCCTTCATCATATTTACGATCAAGTTTGGATCTGATAAGGGAAAGGCAATACGCTAGCTAATTTTCCCAATACTCTACACCTTGTGCCGAGTGACCAAATTGCTTTAGAAAGCTGGGTGGAGCATTTGAATGGTTGGAAAGAACATCCTCGGTAGCACCATGCCCTTGTACGTTCTTTGGCTGATTCAGTCTCCTAGAACGTTTTCTTGGTCTTCCACCTCAATGGCACTTGTCCTCACTATGGCTTTTTTCTTTTTCCTACGATCAGTTTCTTCTTTTGTCGTATTCACACTGCTAGAACCGCCCGGACCGCTAAGCAAAAGTCCACAATTTTTCATGAATTTTCGAAGCTCCTTTGATGACATTAAGGCTCCATTTTCTTTACAACACATGATATTAATCTCACAGTTTAACTACAAGCAAGTAATTAGAACAATAAAGCAATCAATAGACGGTGTGAATAATGGAAAAAGATGTTCGTGTCCTAATTGTTGCTATGGTAATGGCTTTCTTGTGTTTCAGGATTGCCTTATGCTTTTATAAGCTCTTCATAGTTTAATTCTGGAACTTTACACAGACCCTTTACCTTTATACAATCTTCAAAAGACAAATATTTGAGCTTTGTTTTTGGATCACAAGGATATTGGGTCCAATACAAGGGAAACCTAGCTAGAATTACCTTGTTCATCCAGGAGAAATGACTGAATTCCTGATCGAGAAAAATTTTTGAAAAGGTTTTCTTTGTAGTTATTGTAGGAATTGTCTATAAGATGAGAATCTTTTGAGAGGAAAAACTTTGAAAACATGCCCAATGAATGGCTCTTGGGGGAATTCGAGGCATATAAAAGAAGTAGAAAAATTTTTCCACTGAGGGTTCTAGTTCAAAGAAATGACAAGGATCTCAAACACCTAGATAAATCCTCACGAGTTTGGTTGTAACCATGATAGTGCCATAATTAAAAAAATACTTGCATGGTATAGGAGCACTATGTGATTATATTCTTAAACCAATCATATAAATATATTTTATATGAGACCTACTACCAATACACAATCCCATATAAAATGCACTTACATAATTGATCGAGAGTACAGTCACGTAGTACTCCCGGACTATATAAGTATTCCTCGCCATAATTATGGCATTGAGTACATCACATTTGAACTCCGAAAATGGAATCCTAATGACTCGATTTTAATAGTTGTGTCTTATGGGGCGTTTAGTTGAAGAGTTAAATTCTTATTCTTGAGAATCTTATTTTCGAAAATATTATATTTGGGAATAGCTTTCTCATGTATATATTTTTTTAGAGTGTTCAGTAAATAGATTGAATTTTCGAAAATAGTTTATATATTTTCAAAAATACCCCTAGTGAAGGGCGGTGGCCAAGAATAGGAATAATTTGATCTTTTCATATATGAAAACATTCTTTTCCTATAGAAATATTATAATTTCATATATAAGATAGGATTATTTTGAGAGAAATATTGAAAAAAAATTAATATTAGAAATAGAATATTTCCAAAAATATTTTTCTAAATCTTCTTTCAAATAAGAGAATATTTTCACATTCCTGGAATGCGAAAACATTCCTCCTTATCAAACACCCCATATACGTATAGCACCAGTTCTTTTCCTTTTCTGAGTTAGGAGACGCGTATCCGTTCATTTGGGTAGTAGGGGAGGCATGATATGTCCTCTTCAAAAGGTTTTCTATGCGCAAAAGGCACGTTGTTGCTAAAATATTCAGTCTGCTCTAGGATGACACTTCCATGACGCTGGACAAATCCAGCTGAACAGGTTGACCCGTGACGAACCATCCAAAGCCATCTATTCCCACCTATGGTTAATAAGACCGATTATCAGAACTTGCTCTAATTTATTTATAGGAAAACTATAATATTAGTAATACATCTGGTTTATTGATGAATGTCACAACCCGCTCTTAGTTTGGATAGCATTAAAAAAAAAAATGCCAAAAAACCGTCACAACAACACATTTAGAGCCTATGTTGGTGGTACTGCCACCTTAATGATATTTGGATTCTGAAAAAAAAAAAACAAAATTGAGAATCTTCATGTCTAAAGCACTAGGAATTTTAGGAAGGAAGCAATGGTATGGCAATTACAAACAAACATGTATTTACACTATAATTATCTGGTACCTGGGAATTTGATGGAAGCAGATGGAGTGAACGCGATAGTGGAGGACTGAATGTGGCCTTTGGTTGCACGCCGATGAAGGAAGTGTCCTTGGAGGGAGCAAGGGAGTAAATGTAAGATGAAAAAGAAAGATGTTGATTTAGAAGAGGAGAATGGGAATGTCAAAGGTGGAAGTTTGAGTCTATGGTTCATACTTGAAAACCATGTCTGATCCTGCGATTAGAAAATGGCTTTAGCATGGCTCATATCTCCCCATTAAAATGATCTGATGGTCAATATGGCTAGCAGCAATTGAAACCACGAGCCAATAAATGAATTGACAGGGAATCCATTGGTATCGTAACGTGTGCCCGGCTACTTTTGCTTCATTAAAATTAATTGAACCCATGAATTTTTAAATGAATTTGGACACAATAATTAATTTCGATGAAAATTTAAGGTTAATTAAGGCTTCATAAAAGTAACGAAAAGAATTCATTTGAAAATTCTATAAAACTCTGGTAAAAGATGAATGAATGTTATCCTTAATCTACTATAGCTCATTCATTAAGACAATTTCATTGACTTAAGAGTATTGAGCCCCTCATAACGATCGGAATAATCTGAACAGTTCCTAATATAAATTAAAGGACCGTATAATTAGAGATTTAATGACCATGTGACTGCCAAATGGCGCCCTTACTTGCCATAAGTATGTTATCTACCCCTTTGGCCATCTAAAAGGCCTCCTAGGATCTCCTTCCACCTTAAAAGCTAAGAACTAGGGGAAAAAAGGGCAGATCAAAGAAAACAAATCATATAGCAAGTAATCACTCCCCACGATTTATATTCGACAAGGCTCAAGACAGTAGAAAATCTTGAAGTTCCTTATCTACCAAGAACAAAAAGGAAGATAAAGAAATTTTGTTATGTGACAATTAGTATTAAGAATTTAAATTTTATAAGTTCCTAAATTTGTGATAAAAGGCAATTATATGTTCTACTTTTGAGACATATGACTAATTATTTAACTTTGTTAATTTATAATTTGACAAGTAAATAATTACTAATTGTCAATCACTTCAGAATCAGTTATTGTTCAATGAATAATTAAAGTTATAGTTTTTTATTTTGAAATTAAAAAAAATATATGAATCATATAAATTAAGAGTCGTAAAGAAAAAAATAACCTAACAATTATGTACATATTTAATAAATTTAATTTTAATATAACATATTAAAGGAAGATGCATCGCCTATAATTATGTAATAATTGATATTAAAAATTGAAATATTTTATATTATATACACTAAGTTATTATTTTTTTTATAAAATCCTGAAAATAGAACATAAAATATAAACAATATGACAATTTTATAATTAATACTAAAAATAAAAATAAAATAGAAAACTTTATCTGAAATAGAATCTTAAGGCCTGTTTAACTTTAAAGAATATCTTTAGTTTTTATTTTTAGTTTTAATATTAATTACAAAAATATCACATTATTTTTATTTGGTTAAAATATAATTTTAGTTTCTATACTTGTTATTAATTTTGAATTTAGTCTCTACACAAAAAAAAAGTTTTTAAATCTATTTCTATATATGCAACTATTTGTAAAGAGATTCCTACTATTAATTGGAGTTATAATTTTGTGAATCCTACTCAATTAACAAAGTATAATATAACTATTTCACTTATTTAATTAACTATTATGTGGCAAATACCAAACAATAGAATACATATTAAGGTCAGATCATACTCTATTAATCACGTAGAATTCATAAAAGTATAACTCTGATTGATAGTAGAAAATTCTTTACAGACAATTAGATCCGGATAGTTATGTGTGTAAGGTTGATTAAAAAAAGAAATTTGTATGGGAATTTAATTCAAAATTAATGACTGTATAAGAACCAAAATTATGTGTTAACCTTTTTATTTTAATTATTGTGTTTATGATTTTGTAAAGGTTGGTTTTCACTATTTTTATTTTATAAAATTTTGAATGTAGGAAATAGGATGAAACCAATATAGCCTTTTTGTAATTAATATTAAAAATTAAAAAAAAAATTAAAACAAACACGCCGTCAGTATTTCACCGCAAACTTTCCATGTGCCATGGAGCCATCAAATAGGTCAATAGTAGCATGACTACTTGATTTGATTTGTGGGTAAATTTTTTTTATCTTTTTTTGGCTTTTTCTTCTTCTTCTTTTTTTTTGTTTTTTTTTTTTTTTTTTTGGGGGCGAAAGACGGAAACTGTTATGACCAATACGCAAATGCCGTCAACAAATGCCTCAATGACTGCCAGCGCCATCCTACCGTTATAATCCCGTGTAAATGATAAATATGAAAAGCTCATTAGAAATAAATTAAAATTCTTAGTATTGTGTCCAAAAAAAAAAAAATACATAGTACTGGTTACTGTTCATAACGAAATAGTGAAATACACAAATCAAACTCTTGGTTTACGACGTATTTAGAGTGCAATGAGCACTTACTCCACACAATGACACTTAGCAACTGAAGAAATAAAAATAAAATCTGGTCATCACCAAACCAACTTTTTCTGAATAATGGACATAAAGTGAAGACTTAGAAGACTCTAAATTGGGAACATGTAGAATTGTGGAGCAGAAGGGAGGAGGAAAAACCAAGTCTTGAGGAAACTAAATCAAACTCCAAAAGATTGTCCTCCAATTGATGCCCGCCAATAACCATTGAAGTTGTAAAGTCCCTTCCTGGCTCCAAACCCCCATCCACAAACCCAAGACATAACACATTTTTAGCAGCCTTGACCATTGAATTGGCACCATGAATTCTCCATTGCACACCTCCATTTAACACCAGATAAATAGTTGGCACAACAGGCCCAGTGCTGCTATTGCCAATGGTTCTCGAATCAAAGCAAACCTCAAATGGTGCCACTGGTGCCACTCTCTTCATTTTCCTAACCTTAGACATCTTCACAAAATCACTCACAAGTGGCCTATAAATAAGAGTGTGTAATTTGGTATAAGGAATCACAGTACTAAGTTTTGTGCCCCCATTCCCCTGTTTGTCAATTGACAACAGGGAGGTATTAAATTTGACAACTTTGCCATCAATTTGGATTGATTTCACATCAATGAAGTACTCAGTGGAAGGATGGTTATCAATTATTGGGCCTGTACTGTGGGGGTTTATAACAAGTGGGGTATAGACAAGAAGTTTTAAAGCATTAAGAGGTGGCATATAATAAGATCCCCCACCAACAAAGAGACCTCCAAATCTATTCTCTTTTGAAGGCAAACAAAGTGCAAATTTATGGTCAAGCTTGTACTTTGTTGCAAGCTGTTTTGGTAATGACATTGCGGTCCTTGCAAGGCCTAAAACCCCTTTCTTGCCTTTGGCAAGGCCTAGAAGAAACCCCTCAACACCAAATTTATCAGGGTACACACATGAAGAAATGAAGTGTGGAACATGTGTGTTGGAGATTACTCTTGCACCATCTGTTGAGTACACAGATGATAACGTATCTTCACCTAAGTCTCCGCTCACAAAGAACTCACCAAAGGGGTTGAATGGTTCAACACCACAAGTGTGGTTAGTGCATCCTGTTTTAAGAGGGTGGTTGGTGCAATTGATGCAATCTGTGCCTTTGGCAAGTTTGCATGTTTTTGTGCCACAGGGGATAGGGTGGTAGGTTGAGGAGTTGTAGTCATTGCCACATTCGAACCATAGGAAGCGTTCTCTTATGTCAATGACCAGGTCCATGCGGACTGGGGGAGTTCCCATGTCGATGGAAGTAGCGTATTGACGGGCTTTTGGGTCTTTCTCAATGGGGAGGATAAAGGCATGGGGTTTTGGGGGCTTGAATGCAAGTGATAATGATAGGAATGAAAGAATATGTACTGAGAGGATGAAGAAATGGAGGGTAGAAGAAGTAGCCATTATGCCACCAGTTTGTTTGTGATCAACTTGAGTGTGAGGGGTTCTTATTATATAGAAGATGGATATGTAGTAGATGTGATCTAATTAAATGTGACCATATTATTTAATTTGTTTAAAGATTACAAGTGACCATATCATATGCAGTAGATCCACCGGAAGAGAACTACCGATTTGCGCTTGTGCAGGTGCTGCTACCTTATAAGAGTTTGATATTCATTAAGAATGGAGCATGCATTATATTATAATATCTTAATGATAAAAAAACTTTTACAAGTATCCAAAAGTCTCTTATAAAGAGTAGAACATAATAAAATAAAGTCTATACAAATAATATACTCTACCATCAAGTAAAAATATGCATCTCAACTAGATTTTATTATTGACAGTCTATTCTTTGTATTTTCTCTTGCCTCTATTCTTCTGAGACTCATATTCATTCCATACATGATTAATTTCACAGTCCATGTTAGAAATTGGGCTTTTCATGTCTTTATAGTTAGGGGTGTAAATGGATTAATGTGGATCAGGTTTGAGTGAAAAATAAATCCGAATCGATCAAATTTAATTGGGTTGGTTTGGTTTGATTTTTAAATTTTTTTTCCAACAAATCCGAACCAAACCAATCCGATCAATATCGAATTAGTTTGGTCCGAGTAATTGGATTAAACTAAAAAATAAAAAATTACATTTTTTAAACAGTTTTTATTCTTATAACAATTAATAGTAATATAAAACTGGATTATGATATATTTATTAATGGTGTAAATAGAAAAATTTCTTAAGCAAACATTAATGAAAAATATAAAAAGTGGTCCTATTACTGTAAACTTAAGTACAATATATTGAAAGATTATAAATTAAAAAAAATTAATTGATCAGATGATCGGGTTAAGTATTTGGGTGATCAGGTTAAAAATAAAAAATCCGAAATTGAAACAATCATAATTGGTTTGTTTTGGTTTAGCCGAACCAATTCAAACTAAATCTATTATTTGGTTTAGATCTTCGAGTTCATTAGATCAATCTGATCTACTTACACCTCTATTTCACAGTCCAAAGGACTCAATTCCAAACACTTCAAATTCATACTCAAGTCCAGCTCATCCGCACATAAATCCTTGCATACCTCAGAAGTTAATTCAGCTTCCACACGTGCTTTGCTTCTTGACAATTGCTGGATGGGAACAATGTCCTTATTGATGGCTACATCAAACGTGAAGTCATCCTCGAAAGTCATCCCACAATTATTAGCATTCCCATGCAACGAGGACCAAGTAACATTATGGGTCGATTCATCTTCAATCATCGACTATGCAGTGCCACCAGTAATCGCCTCATTCCAATCTACAACTAAAGGGAAGGCAACCATAATTGCTTGATCTACTTGCATGCATAATGAGGAAAAATTCCTACAAAAATAGAGAAAGAATACTAATGATCCTCCATTCTAACCTCCTTGCTAGAGGTCACCCGTCTCATCAATCTTGCATGGGTTTTCCTCACCGGCACCATCACACTTCACAGCCTCACAAAAGAGACTTGGCTTAAATAGTGGTTAGAAACCTAGGCAATGTCCATAATGCACCCTACTAAGTTTGATGCTTGGTGCACCTTATCATCAAAGGGTGCCATATTAAGAGACTATCTGTGCATCTATACTTTAAGGGTGCACTTTAATAGCACCCCAATATCTCAAAATCTCTCTCGCAGCTATGCTGTCTTTTTTTTGTCGACGTAGTTGCGGCACTGGGTGGGGGAAGGCGAGTGTTGGCCTGCATGCAGACCATGGTGATGTTAACGGTTGCTTGTGGCGATCTTGCAAGGGAGGGGCATGGTGCTGTGGTTAGGGTCAGTCCAGCGATGCTTGAGGGTGTCATAGAGGCCCATGCAGGTGGTGTAGTAGAGTATATGGCGGAGGATGGTGGCAGAGACGTCAGAGAAGAAGGCGGCGGCCCCTTCGGATTGGACAACGCGTATGTTGACAGTGATGGGGTTGGACAATGATTTAGGTTTGGGTATTGTCGCAGGTTGGTGTTGGGAGCGAGTAGCAAAGTGGTGCCCAACGATCTCCCTGTCAGCAATAGAGGAATCAACGATGGAAGAGTGTAGATTGTTGAGATGACAAAAGGAAAAAAAATACGAAAAGAGAGAATTTTAAGGTATATCTATAGTGATTAGTTGCGTATATGCATTATCAATCTTTACCCTTAGACGAACAAGGTACATGGTGCAGTAAACTTAGCACGAAGTGTAGCATATGCCGCCCAAAAATCCATCACAGGAGAGAGAGAAGAGAAAAACTAAAACGTTAGCAAGTGCTGCTACCTATGCAGTACATCTGATCTTATCAATATTAAACAATTTCTCGCCATGTGAACATGTTATCCCTTTAAGAGATTTGTTGGTCAAAAGATAAGAACTGATTTTTAATCCATTGTCTACTCTCCCACACATTACTGGAACGGCGGTTTTGCGCTTGTGCAGGAGTATCAAGTTTTATAGTGATTTGTAAATGTTTGTATATACAGATAAATTGATAAAAAGCTACTTCTAATTTTTTTAAGTAAGTATTGTAAATCCCTATAGAATTTATGGTCAAAAATGACAGCTGATTTGTGTGATCTACACGTCCCTGCACACTTAATTAAATTCCAGGACTTGACCTTGACTTTTTGAGTTGACAACTTGACATGGATTATGTGAACGTGCCACTTTTATAAATAATCGTTTTTTAAAATTATTTTTTGATATAGAAACCCACTCTATGAATAGGAAAAATTATTAGATAGTCATAAATTGGATTATACTTTGGCTACTTTTATAATGATATTTTAGATAAATATACAAGTTAGCAGTAGGTCCTCCCACCACTTAAAACTAAAATGTCATTCCAAAAATGATTAGAACATAATCTAATTTAACGCTTTATGAATATATAATAATTTCTAATAAGAACATAATTTTTATTTATACACATACAGTATATCTTATGTCAATTTTTTTTTTAATTTTGTTCTCTATTATTCTTTTGTAATAATTGCCCATATTCCTTTTCTTAAATTTTATGAGTTTTTGTTTTCTTTTTGAATAATTTTCCAATGAATATTATATATGCCTTACAATTTATAATTGGTGTGTCATGAACAAGGATTGTGTTGGGAAGGAAGCTCAAAATCCGAGAAAATCTAAACCAATGTATTAAGTAAAAAACTATAATAACAGGTCAGATTCTACATTCTTAACTCAAAACTTTAAAGCAATAAGTATAGGAGTCCTTCATATTATATACTCTTCATTTAATATCAAGAAGACTTTTGACACAAAGGATCCTGCACAAAAGATCTCACACTTGGATTCAACAACCTCCATTCCTCCAATTACTTGATCAAGTTGATCCATGCCATCGACTCTATACCACCTATTGGAAGGAGAGCCCAAAACTTGGGAAGATCTAAACTAATGGACCAAATGAGAAATCATAGTAGTAGATTGGACATCATATTTTGATTTAAAACCTTAAGACAATGAATTTATGGACCCTTCATATTATATAATTTTCACTTAGTTATATTTTTTACTGATATGATACTTCACTATTCATACTTAAAATTCTAACAGATTGGGTTGCTATTCAAGCGATTAAGAGTAGTAATAAAATTTTTCCAAAGATTTTAACTATATTTTCATCCTTGATCTTTTAGTAATATTTCAATTTAATTCCAATTTTTTTTTTCTATTTCATCCCTAATATTTTGATAAAATTTCAATGTTATCCTTTTCTCTGGGGCCATTTTACTTACAGAGATTACTAACCTAACTTGGATGTGCTTGTTTTATCTCATTTGAATGCCAGGTTATGCATATAAAAGCTCTACTTTTGTCCTTAATCTTCTAAACTTTAGTATTTAGCAAGGTTAAAAAAATCGGACCACATATTAGACTTAATTCAAAGATTTATTAGTTCAACCAGTTTAATCGATAGTTTAACCAGAATACAATTATATATAAATAAATAACTATACATATAGTAATGTCTATTAGTTATTAAACAATTAATTTGTTTTTAATATAAATAAATAAGTTTTTATTTATATAAATATATTGGTTTATGAATATCTTTTGGTTTTGAGTGTGACCTCATGGATTTACAAAGTAACTCATGACTAAAATAAAACCCAACCTGAGAGTGGGCTACGGCAAACAAACGACATAGTGAATATGGGTTTGCATCACTTTAGACCCATGACCCATATATTAACTATGGTAAAAGAAAAAACCTAGTTTTCCAATGCAATTGCAGATGGCTCGCCACTTTTCTCTATCCCTCTCCTTGTTCTTCAGTTGTTCCTTTCTGGCTGTCTCTCCCTCTTTGTCTCTCTGTCTCATTTTTCTAGTCCCCTCTCCCTCTCCTTCTCAACATCCCCATCTATTAATAACAAGAGCAACTATCTTTCTTCTTGATCGAAATAGTTGTCAGCCCAAGAAGTGTGAGCAGTGGAAGAACATTGACATTACAACAATGTGAAGATTTTGTTTTTTCAATTTTTTCATTGGGCTGCCGGCCGCTTAAACCACCGCTGGTTCACGCGGTTTACCGGTTTTTGACCAGTTTATCCAATTTTTAAGTAGCCAAGTTTTAGCAAACAATCAGACCAGATAAAAATGAACACATCAAAACCAGTTCAGTAGCTTTTGTTATCAAATTGATGACATTAGTGAAAACGGAAACATTGGAACTTTATTGAAACGTTAAGGACGAAATTGAAATTAAAAAAAAAAGCTAAGACAAAATCGAAACACCGGTAAAATATTAAAGACAGAAATAGAGCTTCAGCCATAAAAAAATTATATGAAATAATAAAATATTTAAATTTGGATGTTGCATAGAATTATAAGTAGAATTTTAATTTAATATATTTTATTATAAACACATATTGAAATATATATGGTATAATTAATTTTTTTTTACGGTATAATTAAAATTATTTATATAAAACTAATCTTGTTACAAGAGTTTAATTTTTTAACACCAATATCAATTAAATGGAAATAACATCATAAAAAAGAAATAAAATATATAACAACTTATTCATGATGTACAAAATTATTTTATAAAACTCCATGCTACTGGTAACTAAAAATGCCTAGAGATATTATATTACATAAACTTCAAGGGTTGTATAATACAATTAAAGTTATAGAAAAGGAAGAGTCATGAAAAATTAGAAAATGAGAAAAAATTATATAAAAGAAATTTTTCTTCGAAAATTTGAAAAACATTTAAAAATGGTCAAGTGGGATAAATTATTAGGAGAATTTCATAAAAAATAAAAAATTAATGATGAAAATGATTAAGATAATTTCGTAAGAAAATAAAAGCTTAATGGAAGTGGCATAAGAATTGCAAAAAAAATTTAGTTAATTAATTAAAAAATAATTAATAGAAATATAGACTCATAGCATGTTTGAAAATTAACAATTTTTTTAAGGATATAATCTTTTTAACTGTCTTAATAAGAAACTTTTAATTATAGACTGTTTTGAACTTAAAATAAGTTTATCCAAACACACAATATTGATTGCAACAGTTACCTGTAAATAGATCAAAATATATAACCTCAATTTTAAAAGAAAATTGCTTCTAATACAACTTTAAAATTAGGGATTTTATATACTTATTGTGTTTAAATTTATGTATAATATTTGAGTACTTATTATTATTATTATAAGTAATTTTATTATTATTGTTATTATTATTATTATTAAATGTAACTCGATGTTAAATATAATAGATAAACAACAAATATGATTATAACGAATTCAATTTTTTTTATAAATAAATAAAATACTATTTAATTAAAACTTTTGTCGTTATAAATAAGAAATATCATCGCAGGGGTAAAGTTACTGGTAATATATAAAAGAAAAATGCATTACTGAAATTTTGCCATGTAACACTTGGAATTAAAAATGAAAAGAAAAACGTCAAATATTTGTGGCAATTTCCCAAAGAAAGGTACATGACTTTAAATTCTATGATTTAACAAATTATTCTAAAACGTAAATTTTAATTTTTTTTTTTTGGCGGGGAAACTGAAAATCTTAAATAGGTATTGAAATTTATGTCATGTGGTAATTAGATATTTTCCTTTTCCTTTTCTGCTATATGATATATGTTTTAAATATTTGTAGCAAAACACAAACGGAAATGAAGACTATATCTCATTTTATTGAAAACTAAAACAAATATTATATGATTTTTTATTCTATTTTAAATTAATGATGCAATCAATTTAATAATTACATTTTCTAAATTTTGGGTGTGTTTTGCCTTGTTTCATGACAACCGACGAGTTCTTTATTGATCCGAACTCTTCACGATGGGGGACTTGCAAAAAAACTCTAATGCTCAGGTCAATACAGAACTCACTTATTTGCAAGTAAAAATGAGGGAGTTAATTACCTCTCCTCTAGAGAGAGAGGTTTGCATTCAAAACTGAAGGTGAGATCCCCACTAGCTAAGGAGCTGTTGAGATGCGATTTCTTCTCCCCAAGGATTTTGGTGTGTTCCTACTTTAGGGGGATTCTATCAATCAAACAGTGGTTGAGTGTCATGAGATGTAGGTAAATGATTTCTTGCCATATAATGCTTGGATCCAATTCTTCTTGAGGGTTCTAACCTGGGGGTCTATCGTGCCAAGCTATAGGCTTGACAAAATGGTTTAGTCCAAGGTGCATTTGGATAAGCATTTTTTTGAGAAAAAGATGCACTTTTTCATCAGAACTGGAAGCAGAAGCATATATTTGTTTTATGTTTGAATGTCATTATAAAAATACTTTCATTAGAATTAAAAGTTGGTAAATTATTTGGGTGTGATAGATATAAAAATACATTTTTTTTATAAAATCACAATTGGCGACATTAAAATCACTTATCAAGAAATATGTGTTGATGAAAAAATGTATTTTTTCCCTATAGTAAATCTTTTTTTAATTAGAATTATTTAATATTTTATATATTGTTATTGAAAATGAAATACATATTCAATACAAATCTATTTGAAATTAGTAAAAAATATTTTAATAATTAAAGGTGTCTTAAATTTATTGATAAAGCATGAACTAACTCATATGTATATGTCTATGTGTGTGCATGCATGCACGTGTGTATGTGAATATATGTATGTATATTGTCTTATATTCTAACTTGGATGATATCAAATGGGTATATATAGTGCTTCAAACTTGGACGTTGTCATCTATAGTGCACATGTGATAAAAATGTGATTTTTATGGATGGTGCTCTGGACAGTGTATGTGATAAAACTTGTGTATATCTTGAATGGTGTTGTCTAAATTTGTTTACATTTCCCACTCAAACATGCCTATAAATACATACCTTTGCAACCCATTTGTCACACACAACTTCATTCTCTCGTATTTCTCATTTCACGTATAACTTTCTCTCCTGTCTTTGTTTTGCATCATCCTTGTAATGAAGATGTTAGCTACTCATTGAGGTTGGAAACTGCATGTGAACGAGTTGCATCCTAGGGGTTGCTTGTCGACACCATCTCCATCGAGCATTGCTCTGGGCAAGGCAGTGATAAACTTTAGGATAGTGCATTGCATGATATGTGGTATCTTCATTTCATTCCTCATTTCTTTGTTAAATTTTATTATCATCGTTACTTTAATTATATTAATAGTAGTTTAAATAGTTTGATCCAAAATTATTTTTTCCAACATAGGATTCCAAGGTTGGAGATCTTCTTGCCAATACGAGCTCTAAGCAATGCTGGTGGGACCTGTAAAGGACTCTAATACTCAAGTTGGTACATTTCTCACTCCATAAGTAAGTGAAAATAGGTTGATTGCTCGATACTAGAGGGATGATTTGTACTTAAAATTGACAAAGTCTCATGTATGAGGAAGCCACTGGGATTCGATTCTCTAGCACCCAAATGATCTTGATCGATTCCTAACATTAAGGGATTTGGGAAGTTGCGAGGATTCGATTCTCTGGCTCCTCGATGATCTCGATTGATTCCTAACATTAAGGGATTTGAAGTTCCAATTGAAGTTAAGCATCACTTGGATTAGGTTAGTGGGTTGTTGCCAAACAATCCTCAGCATCAAACATTCTTGATGATTCCAACTTGATGGATAATGGGCCAACCTATAGGTCCGATGAGATAGTCCAGTCTACAACCCCCAAGTTTAGTTATTATTCGAAGATGATGAACTGAGCTTATATGTTTCAAGCTTATAGCAGTCATTGGGCACAACTCTTCATAATCAAAATGGCGGGATATAGGTGACCATAACAAGACACTTGCAGCTTAGCGAGTTGATTCATGTCATGTATCATCTGCGATAGTTATCATTATTGACATTGCGTCAAGTTTTTTGTCTTTGGATTACACTTCCAACGCCCCCAGCCGATGAAGTTAACATTTTTTTATAGATTTGATTTGTATATATTATTAATGTAAACAAATTTTATATTACTATCCAATTATATATTATCACATCAGCAAATATGATAAAATTTCATATTCACTATTTGAATAATTATATAAATAAAAAAAATATGATTGGTTAACTTTATAAAAAAAATTTATATAACTAGTGCATTAAAAATACACTCTTTTCTTATATCTGTCAAAAATTACTTTTACTCGTGGAAAATAGTTAAACAAACGGACAATTAACTAATTATGTTCTCTGCCGCACCTCAAATTAGAACTACGAGACAAAAATCAGGAAAGTTCTTGTAAATCATGATAAATAGTCCACCCCAAAACATCTTTAAAACCAATGCCCCTGCACAATCACTCTTACAGAATCACAGAAATGCTAAACAGTAGATTAGTCTCAAATTAATTATGCATGTTGAGTGAATCAGAAAAAGCCTCTTGAGCAAAAGCCTCTTGTTTTCCATCTGTAGTAGAACAAACGACTCAAAACAAGTTTCT
The DNA here is from genome assembly GCA_031439595.1 of Pterocarpus santalinus. Classification (NCBI taxonomy): domain Eukaryota; kingdom Viridiplantae; phylum Streptophyta; class Magnoliopsida; order Fabales; family Fabaceae; genus Pterocarpus; species Pterocarpus santalinus. Next base: position 22,424,567 of record CM062532.1, on the reverse strand, counting down.
GTTATTGTAATTTAAATAAACACAATCATACTTTCTTTTCCCGGCCGTGCGCCATTGCAGGAAGTCAAAAGCACCACCGTTTCCAACCTTTCACTATTTTTTTTTTTTTTTCCTCTTTTCTCAAATCTCAAGAATTCAAAAGACAAAGCGAACGATGCATCAGTTTTCAACCGCACGATCCGTATCCATCCAACGGTAGAAATTCATAGTTTCATTCAACAAACTCCCAAATCCTACGGTTTCGAAGATTCCGACGCACCCGACTTCCTCCGTATAGCCCGCGTGCCGAAAATCAAGAACCCGATGACGTGGCCAACAATTGCGACGATAAACACGCCCCCGTTAAACGACATGACGGCCAGCATCACCAAGTAGGAGAGTCCGGAACGCACGCCGTATAGCCCCGTCTTCAAGAGCCCCTCAACGACGTCGTTTGATCCCCCAGGCTTGAGCTTCACTATGTTGGTGAAGGAGAGCCACTCCACCAGCACCGCCATGAAGAACACCAGCAGCAGCGCCACCGCATACATGCCGGCGCTGTTGCCGGGCCAGCAATGGAACAGTATGTCCACATTGTGGCCCCAGTAGAAGGTGGTGTGTATCGGAATTCTCCGGCGCCCTAGCCGAGTCGCCACCGTGGAGTTGTACGGCGCCGGCACGCCATCTGCGGTGGCTGTTGATGACATGTTGAAGTGTAGTAGGTATGAATATTAATGTTACGTAACAAGGGGTTTATGAAATTTTGTCCAATACCACCATATATATAATGTAACGTACGAATAATGAACATGCATGGGGGTTTATATAATATAAAGTTTATATTATATATATGCGGCAAAATTAGTGTCGGTTGAGGCATGAAAGAACACAGCATGACGATATGATTCTTGTTCATAAAAATTGTTCCATGATTCATATGCAAGCAAGCGCGCCGATTCGCACTGTAAAATGTATTTTTTGGTGATGAAGACAACCAAAAGGGAAATTAAAGGAAAAGAAGGCCATGCAAGAAGTCGCACTTTAGCTCTAGCCTTACAGGATTTTCAGCAGAATGGGACCCTCACTCGATTCACTTTTCCTTTTCATTTTACATTTTGGGCGTATTAAAGAAAATTAAAAGTATCCAGAAATGTTTGGATTACGATTGATTTTGATATACTATGCTAGTTTTAGGAAGTATTTGATTTTCCTAAAATTTTATTTGAATTGATTTAGCACTAAAACATTATTTCAAGTCTTATTTGTACTTTGTTTTAAATTTCAAATAGAAGAAAAACAGAACTAAACTGGGATTTTCCATTTTAGATTATAAAGTATTTTCATAAGTTTTGTCTATTTAAATTGTTCATAAATCAATTTTCGTTTGACCGCGAAAGCAGATTACGTAATATTTCCATAAAAATTGTATCTTTAAAATTTAAATTCAAGTTCTTCTTCTTCTTCTTTTTTTTTTTTTTTTTTTAATTTGGATACATATTCGAGTTCTTCTCTTTGTAAGTAAAAGTTACTTATGACTTGAACTAACCCATTCTAGGTGAATAAAAAGAGAAAATAAAAATAATTTAACTACAAATTGACCTTTTATAATCTTATTCCGGCAAAAATAAATATTAAAAAACTGGATTATTTTATTTAATTACTTTCCGTTCTGTTATTTGTTTTCAATTTAACGAATATTCTCTTTATCTTTCTCTTTTTCCAACTTTTTTTTTAATATATGTATACACGTATGTACGTGCTTTTGTTCTAATATGTGTTGTGTATGCACGTATGCGTCTGCTTTTTGTGCTTTGTGTAATTTGGTGTTCTGCACCATATATATCAATTATAAATTTCTAAAGTCAATTAAAATGACAAATTGAACGAAGAGAAAAAAAAATTAATTTTGATATACCATAAAATTTTACATTTTTAACCAATTATTTTATTATATATGTAATTTTTGAAGTAACTACTCAAAAATAAAATATTTTTATTACTATAACAATATATGATTAAATAATAATATAAAAAATATTTACATAAATGATTTATTTCAAAAAAAATTTAATAATTATAAATTTAAATAAAATCAAGAGCCTGTGACCTAATGTATCAAATTAACCCTGATTTGGTCTAGCTTGGTATGTTTATTAACAAGTTAGGTTAAAAGTTTTTTAAAAGCCTTTATAGTTTTTACTTTGGTCATCATGTTTTTTTTTGGGGGTGGGGGGGAACGAGATGGGGTATAGGGTCTTAGACCTCAAGAACTAGAATCGAACACAATTTCGCTCTATCGACTTTATTACGGTAAGACTTTCATTTTCACCATTTGAGTTGTGCCTTGCAAGCAAAGCCTTCATAGTTATTAACAAGGTAAAAGGCCTAGAGAAGAGTAGATTATTAGGAGAGTAAGAAAAATAAATTTTGACTATATAACCATATATAGATGGTTAAGACTAAAAGTTATTTAAATGCCATATGATCATCTAAAAAAATTACGTGACTTCATGTAATGTCTTGAAATTACAATACGTTTAAAATTTCGCTGTTAACTGATTTATTCGATTTCAATAGATATACAAACGTAATTAGAAGTGAATTAGGGAGATTAGGGGTAGAAGAATTTGAAATAGTTAAGTAGAAAATTTAAGAAGATTACTAGCAATATTCACAAGTTTAAAGGAAATCGGTTAACTTTCGGTATTATATACCGCAAGAACCGAATCGGTAGAAACTTATAATGTTAAAACTTTAATTTTGAGAGTTAGGATTGGGCCACCATGACCTTTGGGCTGGTGCAATCTTAGCCCTTCGATGACAAAACTAAGCCAAAATTGAAATAGCACATACATCCACCAATGAGAAAATATGAGTTACTTTCATCAAGTAATGTATCAAATACAAAAAAAAAAAAAAAAATCTCATTCTTCTCCTTCTCACCTTTGGCTGAAACAAAGGGCAGAACAATCTCTTCTTTTCCTTCATTCTCTCATCTCATTCACTCAGCTTCATCATCCTCTCAAGCCTCTCTTACTCAAAACTTGCTTTATTGGCTCAAAACTCAACATTTAAGTAGGATTTCATGACTTTTCTTGTGATTAGAATTAATATAGCTGATTAAAGTTTTTAGTTTCTTTCTTTAATATGATGATATATAATGTTTGTATAATTGATTTTGGTTGAATAAATATGGAAACTTTTGATTTGGATTGAGGATTTGAGTGAAACTAAGAAAAGGTGAGAACATAAATGGTTAGAGATGAAAACCCTAAGACTATCTATACTAGCAGAGTGTATGTCTCTGCCTACAACCACCAAAATGAGATGAAGCCAATTTTAATGAAATTAGACATCTAGAGTTTTTCAACCATATAAATTATAAGACCATTGAATTAGTATTGAGAAAAATATGATTTTTTGAAGTTTGTCCTAAGTTTCTATCCTTGAATCTAGCCAGAGTGAGGTGAGCAGGGCATATCTCGCCCTATACTCCTTCAAATTGAGTGTAATTAATTTTGTTAGGAAGTTAAGATATAGATAATATGCCATAAAAATTTCAAAACCAAATTCAATACCTGTTATTCTCAGTAATTTATGAAAGTTGCCCTAAGTCCTAATTGGGATAGAATAAAGTAGCTCAAGTAGTTAATTTAAAAGCTCATAACTTCAGTTCAACTTATTCAAAAGGGATGCAACTTGTTAGAAATAAAATTTGGTTCAGTTAGCTTTAAAAGCACGTAGGTTTCATATAGTGTCAATTAGTTTTCTATTTTTAGTGAATTTTTATTTTTCAAGGCTTAAACTTGTTTAGTACGAGACAAGCCTAGGGAAATCTTCAATAACTTGAGTTATATATATCAAAACTTAATGTGGCCAAAGAGATTAGAAACTAGACACATAACACTTCAATATATCCAAAATTAAGGTCTAAATGAGTTACAAGAATTTATGACTTAATTTACAAAAATCAGATAGAATCAAAAGGAAGTGGCAAAAACTTAATTCAAGACCAAGATTGTGAAACTTTGTTTGATTATTGAAATATATATACCTTGCATTGATTTTTTTGTAAAAATGACTGTCTGGTTTATTGATACTATTTATAGGGAAACGAACTCAATCCGTTATGCTGCCAAAATTTCGGCAGAAGCTATGCATAATTTATGATGCACTTGCATATACATGTAATGTTCAAGTCAAGTTATCATTCATTATGAAACTTATGAGGATTATAAGGAATTCCATATCACTTAGGCCACTCTCGGAATAAAATTAAGGAGAATAGATCAATGGGAATGTCAAGTAAAGTAAACTCAACATTCTTGTATAGGAACAAGCTCGGTCCTAAGAAGCAGATTATTACCCAGGAGTTATATGGTCAAAAACTCCCAAGAAACAAAGTAATGAATTAAAAGTACAAGTAAATACCCTAGGGACGGCGATACATAACACTTAGGTGTGTTGAGTAAGTATAGAAAAAAAACCATGAAGTATAAGTTAAAGAATCAGTGAAGTAAAGGGCATTCTGTTTCCTTGTGCTTATGCATTTATATCAATGTGGTAATTGATTGTGGATTGAATGCTTACCTTATAGATATATGTGCTCTCTTATGTATATTTCCTTTAAAGATTCTGCATTTTTCCTTATGGAATTATGTTTGGTACCTACTATGTGCTTTGTTGTGTTAAGTAAAATTGAATCTTCCTTCGGGTCACATTTTCTAAAGCCCAAATGAAATGAGACATAGAATCTATTATTCACCTTTTAATAATTAAGCCAAAAATTGAAACAACAGAGAATGAATGCGATGACAGTATAGTATAGCTATAGAAATTCTATTGAGAATTTTAAATTCTCATATCTTTATATCCATGTCATTCCCAGATGGCGGGAGTAACGGTGACCATCATCTTTTACGCTGAAGTGCCAAAATGGCAATGGCACTACGATATTGCACTGGACTCACTGTACCTAATGGCCACTATCCAATTTTGTCTTGATGTCTTCTTCCACTGAGCTTTCACTGTTCCTGTGTTTAGCCAGCTATTTGAGCCTACCTCCCCTTACTCAACAGTCCTTGTCTATATTGCACATCCACCTGCACCATTATCACCTCAACTTATCCATCAGGGATCCTCTGAGAGTGATCCTGCAGAGCCTATGGACTCGTCTTCTTCCATTTCCGGAGTTCCTAATGACGACTATGCTCCTACTGACTCTAGCATGGGGAATGGATTCCTCTCATCGGAGTTTGTTTAGTGGAGTTGTTCGCACTTGCTAATCCCAATTATACAGAATCACCCTCTTTTAGCACTTTGGGCCATAGATCCGATTTTCTTTTTGTATTCTCATGCATCCATGATAGCAAAACGTCCTTTGAGGACCTTGTAGAGCCGCTTACACTGATATGGGCCTATGTCTTTTTGTTTATGATCCAACTTGATGTACTTGTCACTATAATTATATGAATACATGAGATAGTGATGTTTATACGTATCATGTTTATGGTTATAACTTCTATTTCTATAATCTGTACCATTTAAATCTTTTATTTGTATTGCTAAACACTCCAAGATATATGCCTATCCTTTAATTGAAATTGATGGCTGATACATTTCACTAGACTACTGATGATAGCAATTAAGTTGCTTAAATGGGAAGTAGAGTCAAATAGAGACTATAGACACATAATAATCTGTGAAATATAATACTATGACTTAAGTGTAATATTGTTTTTCGTAGGGTGTTACACTTTATATTTTTATCTTGATTATTCATGTAAAACTGTAAATAGCTTAACTCAATAAACAATCTTACATCAAATTATAATTTATTATAAGAATCAATGAAGAACAATACCTATTTGAATGTTATGTTTTAAAAATTTCCTCAAATCTCCATGTACATCAATACAAAATTTTTAATGTATTTTTCATTTTTAGACACATTTCATAATACAAATGATGCATAGTTGAGGAGAATATATATCTGTTTGTTCCTATCTCAGCTATTGGTAGAGAAGGTGGGAGTGTCTAGATTTAGATAAAGCTGCCTTACCCCCTCCCCCTGCTATGGTATTTATAAGGGGTGAGGGTAGTACCAATCATTAATGATGAGATGGGCTTGGGCTAGGTTGGATAAGAAACCTAGGCAAACCATAAACCCCCTAGCCTTGAGCTCTAAAAGAGCGAAGAGACTAAGAAAGGTTGGGGAACCGAGAGATCGGGAAACTAGATGGATCACAAGCCTTACAGCCTTGCGTTTTAAAAGAGTGAAGAGACTAAGAAAGGTCCGAGAACCGAGGGGCCAGGAGACCAGATGGATCATAAGCCCCCAGCCTTGAGCTCTAAAAAAGTGAAAAGGCTAAGAAATGTATTAAACTGGGTAAGGACAGTTGTTCGAGCAATTCAAACATGTAACTTTTTTCATGATTTGATCTTGAAGGTAGCCGGAGTAATGAACTTATGAAATCTTTTTCATGAGCTAATCTCGAAGGTCGGTAGACTAATAAACTTATACACCCTTTGTCATGATTCGGCCTCAAAGGTCGGCAGACTACTAAATATGCAACCTTTTTTTATGATTTGACCCAATAATAACATTAATGTTATGTGACATTGATTTGCTAGCTCATTAGTTTATATAGTGCCAGGTTTGCCAGGCCTTTAAATGTTTGCTTAATATCGATGAATACTGGGCTTTGCTGTATACTGGTGAATACTGGACTATGTTGGGTGCCAGTAAATACTGGACTTTGTATAATGCCAGTGAATGCTGGACTTTGTTGAGTGCTGGTGAATACTAGGCTTTATTGAGTGCCGATGAATACCGGGCTTTGTATGGTGCTGATGAACATCGGGCTTTGTTGTATGGTGGTGAAGATCGGGTTTTATTGAGTGTCGGTGGATACCGGGCTTTGTTGAGTACCGGTGCATACCAAGTTTTGTTGAGTACCATTCACTGAGTTTTACTGAATGTCGATGAATATTGGGCTTTGTTGAGTATCGGTACATACTAAGTTTTGTTAAGTACCAGTGAATACCAGGTTTTGCTGAATGTCAGTGAATACCAGGCTTGGTTGAGTACTGGTGCATACCGAGTTTTGTTGAGTACCGATGAATATCGAGTTTTGCTGAATGCCGATAAATATCAGGCTCTGTTGAGTATCGGTATTTGAATATCGGGTTTTTTGTTAAGTGCAGGTAAATATCGGGCTTTATTGAGTATTGGTGAATACCGGCTTTTGTTGAATGCTAGTGAATACAGGGCTTTGTTAAGTGCCGGTAAATACCGGGCTTTGTTAAGTAGCGGTGAATACCGAATTTTGCTGAATACTGGTGACTACCGGGCTTTGTTGAAATGATAAGAACATTTTTGTAGATATATCAAGATAGTCATCATCTCATTCCCTTTGCATACAATAAGAAGAACAACCATGATGCCAGTCTCAACATTTACATGTATAATACTAATGTATATTTCAATTTCTGACAACAACATTTCCTTCGATTACATGCAACTAATCAATAATTTTAACGGTTAATGGGAACTGATTTTATAAACTAATAAACTGATTGGCATCAACTTAGGCACAATGTGATTTATATTGATTAAACTAATTAAATAACATGCTCAATAGAGACAAACATGTATGGAATAAATTTAAATTGATAATATATGCCTGTGTCAATAAATTATAAATTTGAACATGATAAATGGAATTCAAAGTTAAGAATTAAAGGCAATTGTTATCGATTAAAAAAAATCATTATTGTAATGAAATTTTATCATCCCACACAAAAGTGGGAATCGAAAAAGTATAATCAAAGGCCATAACTAATATAATCATCAATAATAATTAACTATTAATCAGATAAATTGTTCCCTCTAGTAACTGGGATTAATCAATCTTAATCAAATGTATCATTTATAATTTTTGCGAAAATATGAAATTACTAGATAGCATATTAATCCAATCCACATCAAAGCGAAACTACAAAAAAAAAAAACCTTTTTTCAAAATTTATTTTGACCACATGTTAGAGATGACGGAATAGGAAAAAAAAGGATAAATAATATTATAAACACATTTAAATGATAATTAATGGCCTAATATTATGGCAGGTGATGTATGTGGGAATAAAAAGAAGGAAAATACCGTAGATTGGAAATTAGTATTTAAGCTGTAATGATATACGTGGGAATTAAAAAATCAATGTGAGCCAATTAAGGAGAATTAATTGTTAATTAAGGAAATTAAGCTAATTGCTAATTAATGTAATATGTAATCTGATTGCTACAGTGTCAAATAGAGAAACTATATGCTGAAAGGAAAGCAAAAATCAACGTAGTTCTAGAAATACAAATTTTTAATTTTGAATATTATTTTAGTGATGTTAGTGTGCAATTTCATTATGACTCTAATTTCTGGACTATTCCTGCTTGAAAAGGATTAATAACTAAATATGCCAGTGAAATGCATTTAAATCTCTTAAAACGCTATGTACCAATAATAATAATAATAATAATAAATCTATTAAAACGCTATCAAGAGAATCAAAATGCCTTTAACACGAAATCAAAATATCATAAAAGATGATAAATGTATATATTACTGCGGCTTTATTATAGACAATGTTTAATCATTTTGTTCAAAATTATTGTAACTATAATTTATCAATCTTAAATTAAAACCGTATTAATATAAATAGAATACAAAAAGGAGTAAATAATATATTATTGAAAACCTGTTAATAAGGTTTAGTACATATTAATAGCTATCGTGTGACTTTTTGAAACCAACTTGCGCTATTTTTTAAGGAAAATATCAATATTAATAGAATAAGTGTGAGGAATACGTTCATTGAAAAGGAAAGAAACATGCAGTGCCAATTTTTAGGAAGGAAAGGCCAATGGTGTTTGGAAAAAAAAAATTGCTAATAAAAGAAATGTACGATTATATTAAAATAAACAATATCAGTTACAATACATGATAATTAATAAAGTTAATTAAACCAATAATATGACCATTATAATCGATTGAGGACAATTATCCTGGCCGTTACTAATAATTATAGTTAATCAATTTGAAGTACATCAACGTAAATGAGATTTAAGTGCAACAAATTCCAACAACAACAGAAACAATACATTTAAACAATAATAATGCTAATAAATTCTAGTTACTATGAACCGAACGCCAATTACAAATTCTAATGCCTACTATAAATGTGATTAAACAATTGTAATAATAATAATCATAGCATGACTTTAATACGATGCACTTAGCTTACAAATAGCAATTTTTCCCCTTGTAACGGAGATAGCAATTGTAATAATAGCCATTTTTTCTTTTAATATGCATTTTGAAACGGAAAGTATCATTGATTGTTGCAGTGTCACATATTAATTGATTATAGGCAATTTCAGCTACAAAATTCCATGAATAAATTTGAACAAAATAAATTCCTAAAATGATCTCTTTGTGGACGTTTGTCTCTATTTCTTGGATATTACTATAGTTTTCGTCCTTCAATTACCGAATGTCAGTCCTCGACTCAGATGGGTTACTAACAATATTAAAGTGACAGGTTGCACATGATCAGCAAGCCACTGACTTGGGAACAGTAAATCGCTTCCATGACATGGTCTATGTGCAACAATTTTATTACTACTAGAAACGGAAGCGACCTCAAAACCTTTTTTATGGATATCGATGTACCACATATTACCTCAAAACCTTTTAGTAGTAATGCAGAGAGTGTTTCATAAATCAGAAGTGAGGACCCAATGAGAAGGCATAAAGAGAAAACCATCAACGTGATAAATAAGAAAAGTTTGCTTGCTTCGAACTTTTCACATCGATCATAACAACGTATGTAAGCAAATAAGCAATTGTTCATCAACATAACAATTCTTTTCCTATAAAATAATAAATTTTCAGATATATCTAACTATGTATGCCGAATATTGCTTAGAATAGAACAATCAAACAGCAGAAATATTTAAAATTAAGAAGAAGTAGTTGTGTACTCATTACCGTACAATGGAACTATGTTGAACTCGGGTATTCCTGGTGCTACGTGTCTGGCCATAATAATGGTGAAGGTGACCAGCAAAGGAAGTAGGCTGGTTGTGTGTTTACGTGTTGACAGTATTGGTGTTCCGTGTGCAGCGCGTTATGGCCATGGTGATGGTGAGGTATGTGCAGTTTACGGGATATTGAGATATACTGTGGGATAAGTTTTACCTGATCCCGTGCCAAAATGTTCCTATCTCAGCTATTGGTAGAGAAGGTGAGAGTGTCTAGATTTAGATGAAACTGTCTTATCCCCTCCCCTGCTATGATATTTGTAGGGGGTAAGGGTGGTACCAATCATTAGTGGTGAGATGGGTTTAGATCAGGTTGGATAAGAAACTCAGATAGACCACAAGACCTCTAACCTTGAGGCTCTAAAAGAACAAAGAGGCTAAGAAAGGTCGGGAACTGAGAGACCGGAGACCAGACAGATCAATGTTCAATATCAAGATAAAACATTTATTGCCTTCAAGCAAGACCATGAATTTATGTTTTGTCAATAGAAAAATTTAATATTAAGATAACTTTACCCCATATTAAACTAATTTAACTTAAGTCAGATTAGTTAAAATTTAATAAATTTTAAATTTTTGGTTTATATAAAAAATAGAGTTTAATTTGTATGTACTCTTGGTATAAAAGAGTTTTACACTAACATTTAATTATGTTTTGCTACATAAATAAAAGTGGTTGACTCTTATACATATTATTTCAAAAGAAAACCATTTTTACTTATATGACAGTACATGATTGGATGTCGATGTACATCTCTTTTACATCGATAATGCATATAAATTAAACTCTAAAAAAAATTAAAAGAAAACTCACAAAATATATGATCAACTCTTGTTGATAAATCTAAATTCTTGCATAGACAATTTTCATGATTTATCCTTACAATTTTTAGTGTGTTTGGATTATAGTTTGCAAAATTTTATTTTGAGTCAACTTGATTTTGATTAGAATTAAGTTGACTCTAATATGATATCTAAAAAGTGAATTTGATATAATAGATGTTGTAAGGATAATATTAATAAAAATCAATTTTGCATGTATAATTACCAAATAGGACACGAATTTGTTTCATAGGTTAAATTAAAAATAATCTAATTTTTAAAATTTAACTATAAAGAAATTGATGAAGAAAAATAATTTCTTTTACAATTAAAGTTTATTTAAATATTGTAACATAAAGTCACTTTTAAAATGTAATTTTAATAATTTAAAATTTTATTAAATTTTTATTCATTCAAATAGCATTAAAATTATAGCATAAGGATTTTGTTTTATGAATTATTGTTAAATTCTTTTATACAATTATCTAAACATATATAGTCATGTCATTAAAAAAGCTTGACTCTCTTTATAACTACTTGAAAAGTCGAATTAAAAAAAAGAAAGTATGATTGATTGACAATGTAAAATTTTAAACACTAACTACGTATCAAAATTAATTCCATAGTAAAATATTAAGTTAAAAGGATATTTTCATCAATATGTCCCTAAATGGTTTTTCACTTAACACAAAAGTAACAAATTGTTGCTTTCATATTTGAGGATCCAAAATCAAGTTTGAGGCCAGAATTGGTTTTGTCACAAATCACTTAAAACAAATATAGCAAACTATTCAAAGCATTAAATGCAATTGTGGTTGGTTTCACCATGAAACCAAACACACTCTTTAGGACTTGTTCAGTTTTAGTTTTCAAGATTGATTTCTTACTTCAAAAAATTAAAGAATAAAAAAAATTCCTAATTGGACAATTATTTTTTAATCATAAATTTGTGAAAGTATTCTCAATAAATTTGCTTTTCTATATATATATATATATATATATATATATATATATATATATATATATATATCCCTTTGTCTTTTAGGAGCTTCTCCTTACCATCAATCTGCCATTTATTTCCATGTCATGATGTCATAGACTAAAGCCTTATGTGTTACTATCTCCATCCACTTTTAACTATCTTTTTAGCAAAAAAGTTTTGCCCATAATTATTTGTCATTTGAGAGTTTTATCACTAATTATTTTTTTTTTCAATTTTATCCTTAGTTTGATTCTTTCACCTAAACATAATATTGCATATTAAACAGGTTTATGATTTCTTATAAGATGAAATGTTCACGATTCATGTGTACTCCTAACTTCCACTTAAATTGGATACATTGCCAAACTATGTGATAAGGCACTTCAACCATTTACCTAACCATCTATTCATATTCTTTTACTTTCCCAAATAGGTCTTGTAGAACATCAAGTGTTGTCAAAAAACTCCCATGGCGATGCCACCCAACCATGGCATGGTGGAATTTCGTGATGACTCATGGTGGCCATTTTGACCGTAGCGCCATGGTAGTCATGGCAATGCGTGGTGGAAATAGCAGCTACACACCTTTTTTTGTTCTTAATTGAGGACATTTAGGGATTTAGAATTTTGAAATAAAACCCTTAAATACCTAATTGAGGCGTAAGAGAAACTGCCTCTCCTCCTAATAGCACAACTCACTTTTTCCTATTGACTCCAAGTTGCCATCTTTGCTTCCTTTCTTTGGGTGACTCTAATGGCCCATCTCCGACGACAACCCTTGCTGTCGATGACCTTCTACAGGTGGCAAAACCATCTCTATAGTGGCCACCTCCCATTAATGATTGCTGGTATTTTTTTCTCCCATTCTCTGATTTTTCTCTTGTGTTTGAGTTTTGTTTCTCCCTTTCTCTCATACACAAATTGATTTCTGCCCAACCTCTTTGATTCATCCTTTTTTTTACATTTTTTTCAATTACAGCTATTTTTTCTGTTCTTATTTCTTTGGTTTGCTCTTTGCCTTCTGTTTTGTTCTCTGTTTTCACTTTTGAACCCACTTTTTCTTTTATCTTATCTATTATGTTTCAACCCTTTATTTCTTTTTTCATTTCAATAATTTTGTGTGAATGTGAATGGTGAATTTGTTTAAAATTTGATGATTTAGAAGTAGAATTACAATAAAAAGTTCCAGGGTTGCTAGTAGAACAAACCCAGAATAAAAGTGTCGCCACTTTTGAGGGTTAAAAAAAAAAGATATCAACATATTGTATGTAATTTTTGTAGAAAAATTACAAAAGGAGGAATTACAAGAGACAAACAATATTTGATGGGAAAAAGGGTAATGTTTCTGCTTGTATGAAATCTTCAAAAGAAGTTAAAGATGAGTTGTGAGAATATTTCAATGAGAAAAAGAGGCAAAAGCACTATGGGATTTTGAATGTAAGGCATCTTTATCCTGAAAACTTGGGATATGGATTGTCTGAGAATGAGCTTGATTGATGGGTTGATAAGATTATCCCTAATCTTGGAAAGAGGAAGGGTGCTTTGAAAGCATTATATGGATTTATTTTGTAGAAGATCTTAAAGTACAATTTAAAATAAGAACAAATAGAGGTTAAGGCAATGCAATATTACTTAAAGAGGCATGTGACAATGAAGCAATGGCTATGATTCATCAATACATAGCTAGATAGTAGTATCAATCTAGAGTTCCATTGAACTCTATCAAATTGAAAAGTTTTCATGATATGTAGGGAGCCACTAAGGAAGCTTTCGTCCTAATTTGTCTGCTCCATCTCAACAAGGAGTCGAAGTACACCAAAAACTTGATGAAGAATCATAAGGAGCCATAGGACAAACATGGCTACTTCATCATGTCAAATGCTTTGATTTAGGGGTGCCCATTGGATTAGGACAACCCATGAGTTACAGCCCAACCTAACCCACAAAATATAAGTTAAGTTGGGTTGATGGGTTAGGTTGGGTTAAAAACTTTATAGCCCATGAGTTATGGGTCAGGTTATGGGTTTGGAAATTTTCAACCCACGCAACCCAAACCATCTATATATGATGATAGTAAATATCTTGAAAAGATAGAGTGTAATGAATAATTATGTTAACATATCATTGGGGTGGTCAAGTAGAAAGGAAAGCTTTGCTCAACCTGACCCATTGTTTAAATGTACGGGTTGGGTCGAAAAAGCATTCCAAACCTATCCAACCCAACCCATGAACACCCTTAATTTAACTCACCCTTACTTTAACGGATATGAAGCAAAGGCGCTTGATTAGATTTCTTGATGAACTCTTTTGCTGGGACAATATTTGTGAAGTTTATTGATTGTTCTAATATTGTGAAGACAAATGTGAATTTATTTGAGCTAATTGATTCTCTTGCAGAGGATATTGGAGAGGAGAAGGTTGTTCATGTTATAACCCTCAATGGAAGCAACTATATCCTTATAGCCAAGATGTTGAAGAAAAATGACAACATCTTTATTGGACTCTTTATGTAGTCCATTGCTTGGATTTGATGTTAAAAGACATTGGAAAGTTCTTTTGTTAAAAAGATAATTACAAGGGGATTTTCTCACATTGGCTTCATTTATAGCCAATCAAGTACCTTGAGTTTGTTGAGACACTTCATAAACAAGAGTGAATTGATAAAGCATATAGTCACATGATTTGCCACTTCTTTTCTGTCATTGGAAAGACTTCATTAAGAAAAAACAAATCTTTAGAAAAATAATTACCTCTAGTAGGTGGACAAGAAAATAGGTTGCATAAAGAGGCTAAATCATGTGACATAGAGTATCAAAGTTATGGCTCCTTCAACTTGCTAAAGGTGAAAGAAAGCCAGTTATTGATTATATTTTTAAGGCTATTGATAAGGCAAAAGAATCCATTATGAAGTCCTTCAACAACGATAAAAGCAAATACAAAAATGTGTTTGCAATCATTAATGATAGATGGAATTACCAGTTTCATTCCCCATTACATGGGGCTAGTCATTTTTTGAACATGATGTTCTACTATGACAATCTTGCATTGGAGTTTGATTTGAAAGTTACAAATGGGTTTTATGAATGTATTAAGAGATTGGTACCAAGCTCGAAGATGCAACAAAAAATACTAGTTGAGCTACAAAGTTATAAAAGTGTTGTGGTCTTATTATCAAAATTCACTTTGCAAAATCAAACCATGCACCTGGTGAGAAGAGTGCAACTTCTAGTTTTCGAATTTCTTTTAATTTTAAACTTTAACTAGTTTTTTCACATAGCCGTCTTTGGATTTGTAGCTCAATAGTAGCAAGTATATGTGCATTTAGGTCCAAATTTGCAATAACTTGCTATCAAGATTTTGAGCTTGACATGTAATGCTTCGGGATGCAAATATGATACTTATGATAGTAATCATTAACACTTAGATTATGTTGATGTTTCATATTCATTCCAAGAAGAAAAATAGGCTTGAGCATAAAAGGTTGCAAAACTTAGTTTACGTGAACTATAACCGAGCACTCTAGTTGAGATATAATCTCAGATATGAGATTGTCTTTATCGTACTTAATGAAATTGATGAGTGTAATGAATGGTTAGTTGGAGAGGACGACAACGACAATGATAATGATGCTGGAGATGACTTGATTTTTCAGAATGATGTCACTCCAATTTGGGAAATTGCATATAGGGTATTATGGGTTAGAAAGCATAGAACATATACTAGGTAGCAAAATAAAAAAGGAATGTTCAAGTGGTGAAGGACACTCTAGTGGTGCAGTAGCTACTAGAGTTTCCATGAGAGCAAGAGAGATAGTGGCTGAAGAAGTATTAGAGTTTGAAGACCTAAGGGAAGAAGAAAAAGAAGAAGATGGGAAGAAGAAATTAATTTTGATAATTCGGAAGGACAAGAAGCAAAGGGATATGCCACACTAGATAACAATGACAATAATGATTACAATAGGGAAGAGGATGAGGATTATGTTAGTTGATTTAGTTTGTCTTTGTCTTAATTTGTGTTGACTTGTCATCAACAAGTATACTAGATTATACAAGTAATAAAATATGAGTAGAGTATCGTTTCATAGAGATTAACTTAACCAACCGCCAATTCTTTAACTTAGAAACTATTTAGGCATTATAAACAAAGAGAGTGTTATAATAAAACAAAATCTAAGAAAATCACAATAATAGAAAACCAAATAAAATAAAAATGCAAAATAAGTATGGAAGACGTCAAAGAAAAGAATACTAGGTGTCCAATTTCACTTAGTTGATTGTATAATTTCTAACGAATATCTATCAAATCAATTGATAGAGAGGGATTTCTAATCTAATTAATACCTAATTCTTCTAGTGCACCAATCCTCCCTAGATTTTAGAAGTCAATTGATTCCTCAATTTAAATCCTAAAACTAAAGGTATTACTGATTTATGAATCCTTTTACAAAGCCCATGAAATCCATAATTTCTATTTCTAGACAATTATGAATTAAGGTTTCTATTTTATTGTCTCAATTATGCACCATGTTTCCACATTGCCTAAATAAGTGTATTAGCGTCCAAAATTTTGTCGGATCAAGTTCTTAAGAAGAAAATGACACTAGATGTTGAAGAACATAGAGCTTTTAAGGAAGATGAAATTCAACAAGCAATTAGAATAATGTTAAAAATTTATCTCCCTTACTTTTATTAATGTATTTCTATCTATTATGTTGTTGCAGCTAAGTTCGAATCAGGTAGTTAGATTTATCTTAGATTTAGCAATTATCTAAAATGACATTGTAGAGATATTTCAGCAAGTGACTTTCTTTTCATGTTTTGACATATTTATGTATAATATTTGAGCGTATTGCAGACTTAATTGATTATAGACTTGGCAATAAAATTCATTTTCTTTTTACTTTTCTCATTTCTAACGAATTAAATTATTCAACTTATCTTAAGAGGATCCTAATATTAAGGAATTGAATTTTGACTATTAATTATGAGTAATTCAATTGGCAGTGATATTGTCAAGAAATTGGCTTAATATTTGGGCAATGCAAAAACCAGGAAACTTAGATGAAATCAACCTCTAATACCTACCTTCTATCCATCGCTTATTGATATTTTCCATCACTCATTTGTTTACATTTTCTAAAGTAATTTAAGTTATAAATTTCTCTCAATTCCATTTCCCTGAATAGTGATATGCCAAGTGAACTAGTAATTGGTTTTAGTCCTTGTAAGAATGACAATACCATACTCATCCTTTATTACTTATGGCTCAGTATACTTGCCGGAGTTGATTGCATAAATTGGCCATCATAATTTGAGAACTTCTGCTTCTTAAATAAAGTTTTGAATTTGAGTCTTGTGGATAAAAATAAAAAGGTAAATATTATTTTTAATCTTAACATTTTAAAGTTGAAATACATAAGTTTCATCTTGAAAAAAATTTTGACACCAATTTAACCATAATATTTTGAATTTTGATATTAATTTCATCCTTTCATTGATATCCATCTTCATTGGCACGTTATTTCTAAGCTATATATATTGCTTATTTGTCTTCTTTAACTGATAAAAAGAAACAATTTTCACCTCATCACCTTTAAAGTAGAAGAAAATATTAGAATTGAATGGTCAAACTAAATGCAACAAGTTGGCAAGACCGGCCAATCTAGTTGATGAGGTGTAAATTATCTCTTCTGTAACACTTTTCCAGATATAATACTATGCTTAAGTCATAGTATTATACTTAGGAGTTGTTACTGTTGCAGGAGCGAACTTTGTCTGATAACAACCTTCGACTACTTTCTATTCTCAGTCAACTCTGTTCAGGGTTGACCTGCTTCGCTATTTCCTAAGTTATCTGGAGATAATACAGAATAAACACAAAGGTGAGAATTATAAATTCTCAGTAGGATTCCTTAGACTACCACATATATTATTGTCGTCATTATCTCCGGTTGCTTCGGTTTATTATGAAAAAGTGAGCATGCAACATAAATTTTCCAGTTTTATAAAGTTCTAAAATACCCTTCCGAAGTAGGTTAATTTTATCCATGCACTTGATAAACAAAGTAAGAATCATAGCATAAGTTTAGCAAATTGAGAGCAACTTCATAATAATAGTAATAATAATATAATTATAATATAATTTGCAATGTCATAATAATGACAACAAAACATAACTTATGCATATGCGACTGCTCATCATAAAATCATGCATATGCTTTTATGCTTCCTTTGCTTTCTTTATTTGACATATCTAAGCATTACGTATTGCCGTCCCTAAAGTGCTTGCATGCATATGTCTTTGTTTTCAGCTTTTAGTGCTCTTGGATAACTTGGTCTAGGAATAAGCTCAATTAGTGACTGTTGTCACATAGTACTGACCTACAAGGAGACCCACCTACCTATAAATTGGAGGGACTCAATTGGTCAACTATCTCTAACGTAGAAAGACCCAATAGTCTTAACTGCCTTCACCGAGAGGGACCAAAAGAACTATCTCCAAGTGAAGGAATCTCATCTCATCTTTCAGAACTTATATACTTATACTCAATTCAACTTAGGTACCACATGTCTTTACATGCATAACACATCATGTACATAAATTCTGTCAGAATTTTGGTTGCATAACGGATTAGATCTGCTTTCTTATGAATAGTATTCTTCAATTCAAATAGTCAATCAAAGTAATAGAACCAATATAACACAATAACTTTTCACCGTCAATATGGAATTGTAACATTCAACTTTAAATGAAGTTC
Organism: Pterocarpus santalinus; assembly: GCA_031439595.1. Classification (NCBI taxonomy): domain Eukaryota; kingdom Viridiplantae; phylum Streptophyta; class Magnoliopsida; order Fabales; family Fabaceae; genus Pterocarpus; species Pterocarpus santalinus. The sequence continues at coordinate 22,405,931 of CM062532.1, read as the reverse complement.
ACACATACATCAAGGTGTCTAAACATCAATTTGGCAATTCTGCTTAAATCACTCAATTTTGTCCTGTTTTCTAAAACATACCATAATTCCATCTTAACTCATTTGAATTTGAATTTTAGATATGATGTAGCATTATTTGTCTATTTTTAGTTCTCTCTAGACCCATTAAGTTTAATAAGTATAAATCAAGTTATTAAGGTTTAACCTAAGACTGCCCCCCTGCTAGGTAGAATTGGCCACCAAAATGTGAAAATTTACTAGAAAAAGAAATCTTATTGGATTTTTTTGAAACTTATGTCTTTTTAAAGCTAACTAAATCAGCTTTTATTTCCAATAAATTTTATTTCATTTGGGTGGGCAAAGCTCAAATTATAAACTCTCAAAACTAGCTAAAGTGGTTTGCCCTGTTTCAATCGAGTTAGAGTATAGGGCAATTTTGGTGAATTACTAGAAGCAACAGAGATTGAGTTTGACTCTAAAATTTTCATGAAATGTTTTTCTATATATAACATTGGTTGCACTTAAATTAAAGTTGTATAGGATGAGTTATATCCTACACAACCCACTCTGGTTAGGGCTATAGGAAAAAATTTAGGATAAACTTCAAAAAATAATATCTCACTCAATACAAATCCAATGGCCTTATAATTTTATGGTTGGAAAGCTCTAAATGTCTAATTTCATTTAAAATTAGTTTCATCAAATTCTAATGGCTATGTGTGAAGCTCTACACTTCACAAGTACAGATACCGTAGGGTTTTCACTTGATTCAGGTTCTATTTTGCTACCCCTTTTATTTTTCATTCAAATTCTTGATTCAGGTTCTATTTTGCTACCCCTTTTATTTTTCATTCAAATTTCAATCCAAACCCAATAATTTCATGCTAAACTAGTCATAAAACATCTCATAAACACAATATATCATCTAATAAAAGATTAGAATTAAAACCCTCATAAGCCATAACATAAAAGAAATCATGAGATATAGCAAATCCTACCTCCAATTTGATGCAAAACCAGTTATATTTTTTTTTTTTTTTATGGAGGAAGTGATTAAGGCTTGAAAGTGGCATGAAATGAGATAAAATGGAGGAAGAGAAGATGGAGAGAGGGAAACTGCAGTTGGTCAACCAAAAATAGGGGACATGGAGGGAAATAAGGGAGTTTTATAAAGATTAGTAGTTGAAATATTGGGTTTTAATTGGTTAGTGTTTATGTGGTGCTCATTTGGCAAATTCTCCCCATTCTTGTGGTTGAATAGGGTTCCAATTAGGTGATGATGGTGGCTCAATTTCAGCCACCTGGTTCAGGGTTTCGCAGTATAAAATTTAATTAATTTGGTTCTAACAGTTTAAAATACTAAATTTTAACTGATTCTTTCAAATCGACAAACTATTACTAACAATTTTGTTAACATTTTCTACATATTTATTCTAATTTTCTCAAGTTTAATATCTCTAACTAATATCTAATTAACTCCTAATTAATCTTTAATTAACTTTTAATTAACTTTGCTTATGCAATAAAATCGAATAAATCAATTAATAACGTAAGTTGGATGTTTTGAAAATTTTTGGATGTTACATCCTCTGGTCAGTTAAAGAAGATAAATAAACAAGACAACTTAGAACTAACATACCAAATAGGATGAATAATAACATAAGTTGCTGATTATTTGACAAAATAATGAAATTGGCGTCAAGTTTCAAAGTTTTAGGACTAATTTGATACCAAAATTTTTTTTAAAAGCTAATCAATGTCAACTTCAAAGTATTAGGATTAAAAAAGATATTTACTCTGAAAATAATTAGCGCTAGAAGAGTTTTACTTTGTTACGACTTAATCCGGTTCGAATTAGATTAGTTAAAATATATTGGATTTTGAATATTGACAGTTTAAAGGAAAAACCCGGACAATTATTTTCTTTGTAACATTGTTCTTATAAAAAGACATTATGATAATACACCAAAATCAATCATAGATATAACTTGTCTGCCAATTCATATTTCTCATAATGAAAGTGTTTGAAGAGGGTAATCCCTCAAACTCCAATTATTGGTCTAATACATGGATCAGCTGAAAGGGAGCAAAAGCAAAGGACGTAGAACTTCAGTTATTTACCTCTCTAGATAACCATGTTTTACTATAACAACTTAGTTTCTACTTTCCACTCAACAGGTTATACATATATACACTTCATTCACATCAAACAAAGCTTCAGTGCTCAGAAACGTTAATGGTCCTGACATGATGGTTCACGGTTCTGTTGTACTTGGGGACCGTAATAGTAAGCACCCCTTTATCCATATAAGCCTTCACATGGTCAACGTTGGAGTTTTCAGGCAACATGACACGCTGAACGAAGTGGCCGCTGGACATCTCCACAAGGTGCCAGGCTCCTCTTTGCTCTTGCTTCTCAACACTCTTCTCACAAACGATGCATAGCACCCTGCCATCATCAACTTCCACTCTCACATCACTGCGCTTGAGGCCTGGAAGGTGTGCCTTGAACACATACGCTTCTGGGGTCTCCTTCTTCTCTATTTGTGAATTGAGCATTGGTGATGTTTCCCTTGGGAAAGCCGTGTAGGGTGTGCTGGGTCGAGCAGTCCCAAAAGCACTGTTTCTGTGAGCATAGGAGTGGAGTTCGTTGTAACCATGGTCTTGGTAAGTGTCCCATGTTTGATGATGGGGTGGTTCATGTCTTCGACCAAAGAAGCCACTGGACATTTTTTTTTTTTTTGTGGGGTAGTTAATTTGGTGTTTGATATGATGATGTTAAATTGATGGGGCTGAATTGGCTATTTTTGGTACTAGTTGTGTGCAAGGCGTACGAAGAAGCACTTATTTATAGGACAAGTTAATAATATGGTTTATCATATATAGATCAGATATTTTGCGGTTATTATGATGCATCAGATTGAGTTTCGTCAATTCCATGGGGAGGAATCCACTTTGTGCTCAGATGGAATAATAGAACAGTTACAAAGGCATATTAAAAATTAAAATGTTCCACAATATATGATAATGCATGGTTGGTAGCATCGAGGAAGTTCCTTTCTAAGGTCCACTGATAAAGCTGTTTCTATTCAAAATTCGAGCATTTAGCCATTTAGCGGTGTTTCTTTGCCAATGGAGGATTTGAGTGTAGGTGCATGAAGTCCTTGTCAGAATACGAAGCAGGTTCTTGTGTATCTTAAAGCATATATTCCTTTTCGATCCCATATGATGAAAAGCACAACTTGAGAGAATATGTAGGTGATGGGTTCTCCCGATGATACGACCTGCTTCTTACAAGTGTCCTTTTTTTTTTTTTAACCAATTAGTATTCATAGTTTATTGGGTTCCAACTTTTAACTAATTTGACTCAAAATAAGTTGATATAAAATGGCAAAATTTTTTCAATGTTTTTCATTTACAGAATTAAATTTGGAACTTCATTTAAAAGATATAAATATTGAATTACTTAAACTAACCAAACATTGAACAAAAAACATTAATGGTTGTTTGTATTAAGATAGCTATGTCTAATTTATCATTTTCTTGGTATTAAGAGAGCTCTGTTCTTGTTTTTCCAAATACTTTTAATTTACATAAATTGCATTTATTGCATTCAGATATTTATTCTTAAAATTGTAAGCAACAAAGCACCTCCACTGTAATATTACAGGCAATTAAATGAAGAGTAACAACCCTTGTTAGATAAGATGATCTAACACTTATTCATTTTAAATTAGATTTAAATTCAAATATTATAAATTAAAAAAATTAATACAAAGAAAATTTTAGATAAAAAGATCAAAAATAAAAATAAAAAAAATCAAAACTATGGTTGAACAAAAAAATTGGCGAATCAATAGGTATTTAGGATGTATTTGTTTCAATTTTTAAAAAAAGAAATATTAAAATTTAAATTTTATATATATGTGAAAAAGTTAAAAATTAATTTTTTTTTCAAAAGTTACTATTTCTAACTTCTATAAAAAAGTTGAAAATAGATTTTTTTTTTTATATTCTGATTATTTTTAAAAATTTATCTAAATATATGAAAACTAATTTTTTTATATAAAAAAATGATTACTCGTCAAAAAATTTTTTCAAACAAACACACCCTTAATCTAAACAAGGTGTCAGTTTAGCTACCATTTAACAAATATAAAAGTACTTTTAATAAAAATAAGAAAAATATTATTTTCTACAAAAATACTTGGAAAATAGAAATAAAATATCAAGAAAATTGCATATTTTTAGCTTTTCTTTTTGCAGAATAGAGGGGTGAAAGTAAGTCAAGTAACTTGTAGAGGACCTTTGGCCTATCCTATATTAGGCCTACCTTGGCCTAACTTATGTAATAAACAAATAAGATAAAAACCTTCTCCAAAAGCCTATTAGACCTAATAAGCTGACCTATTTATGTTATATTATTATTATGATTAAACTAATAATGTAAATTAAATTGTATTATTATTTCAAAAATCTAATAATAATAGAAACCTTTTAGTTTATTTAGAAATAGACATTACGACATATTTAGAAAAATTATTAGTCTATCTAGGAATATGTTTTTGACTTATATAAGCGTAGATTTTTAGTTTATTTAAAGATTTTATTATCAAATAGGTTTCTAAGTAGGTTTTCATATCATGCCAGACTTTTAAAAAGGGTAGGTTAGTCTTTAAAAAAAAAAGTTATGTCAGGTAATAGACTCAAACTCGGGCCACATATTTTAAATATAGGTCAGGCCAGTTTAAGCTAAAGCTTAGCCTACCCTACTTCTATCTCTACAAAAATGTAAAATAAACAAGCAAGCCCCCAAAACATATAAGCTGCTAAAACAAATGAAAATATCCTTCTTAATTTGATATTAATTTGATTCTAAATAATTCTTTTACAATAATTTACTCTTAACCTTTTAAATTTGAATATTAATTTCATTTATTCATCAAATAATCACTAACTTCTCATCTTCAATGTCATTGTGGCTTCTTAACTTCATTTATGTCGACTTGAGTGCCGAGGGAATAAAGGACTAAGGCTAATCAGCATTAACACTTAGGGATTTAGATAACAAAATTTTAATTTCTAATTTATTTATTTTCTAATATTTTTTAATTTTTAGGTTGATGAAGAAGATACTATCTCTCCTTATTAGTCAATAAAGAAAATAAATAACACAGCTGTATACTAGCACACCAACAAGGATGAATGGTAAGATAAATTACTGATAATATGATGGAATGATAAAATTAATGCCAAAATTAAAAAAATTAGGATCAAATTAATATAAAAAATTTTTTGAAAACCAAACTAATATTAACTTCAAAATATAGGACTAAGAAGGATATGTAATCAGAGTTGGGGATCAAGACTCGAGAACGATAACCAGTTCTAATTCTAAATTAATAAACCGGTGTTTCATTGATTTGAACCCGTTTGTTATCCTCAAAACGACGTCGTTTAGACTGTTTAAGCATTTTTCCCTATGGCAGGAAAAAAAGGTGTCGTTTTCTCCTAATTTCTAAGCCCTAAAATCACTCTTGCAGACGAGAGGGAGACGAAGAGCTTGAGCCCCTACTATCACCGTTGCCGTCGCCGTCGCCGGAAGTTGCTGCAGCCTCCATCGACGAGGAGCTTCAGGTTCATTTCTGTCGTTGCCGTTTTCAGCGAGGACTTTCCCTTTTTGTTCAGATTGTTTAGCGCGAACTAGCATTGTTTAACTGTTTTCCTCGGATCCGTATGCTTCGTTTTATTCGTATCCATTTATGTGATAATGCGTTCGTTCTTCGGATCTCCTCTTGGTTAAAGTCTTATGTTTTTCTTCGATTTCAGTTCTGATCACTCTGATCAATCTATAAATGTTTATTTAGAACAAAGAGGCATGAACTAGTTCTTCTTTGAAAATGAAATGTTTTTGATAGATATTCTTTATTTCTGTTTTGACGAAATCTGACTGTGATTTTTTTTTTAATAATTTTCCTTTTTTTTTTTTTTTTTGTATGTAGTGGACAGGATTAAAATTCTCTGTTACCCGTTTTCTGCCACCTTTCTCCCCCCACTTAAAATTTGACACATTGAAATTGTGAGCGTTGTTTTTTTATTGATTGAAATGTAGTGCATGTAATTCTTCATCTGTCTTAGTGGGAATTCCTTGTTATGAATAACCAGTAGCTTTGGTTGTTCTTGCTTCCATGAAGTTTGTGGAATTTATGTTTTCGAGCTACTCATAGAAGATTATGTATTAGTTGATTGAACCCAAAGACTTGAGGTCTCTGAAATTTTAGATCCCGGCTAACAGGGTTTAATGGATGTGTAAGGCTGAGTGAACTTAGCTGTTTATGTTTCATAATGGTTTCCATGACATGTTTCGGCAGCATGTAACCTGAACAAAATCACATTATTAGATTTCTTTTGCTATTGCATCTTAAGTTTTCCGAAGCTGATCTTTATTAATTTTGTGATTCTTATAAATTAGCTTTGCTTATTTGCATTACTTGATCTTGTAATCTGTGTTGCTGACCATTAGTTTGTTAAGTTGCATAATGAGCATCCATAAATATAATGCCATTTTTCTAAGCTTAAATTCCTTGTGGTGTTTGCTTAATAATTTGGTGTTTAATATAGTATGTATAATTGAAAAAAAGTATATCAAAGTATCATCCGTTCAAACGTGGTTCAACTACAGTTGGAGTTAGTTAGCATGAACTATGGTTTTTGCTAGCTTTGGTTCCCTGTTCCTGTGTATGAGATCAGCTTTTTTGAATTAAAGTTGAAGATTTGATGCTTGAAGGATTATGGTTTGACATTGTTTTTCGTTGCTTGCTTGTCTTATGTTTGAATTATTGGAGATTATTTTCATTTCTTTAAAATGTTCTGACATACCACCTGTGAATGGAATGCAATTGTCCTTCATTTCTTAACTATACCAAACAAAACATGGGAATGAGAATTTGATTCCTGCATTCATTCCCATTCCCATTCTATCTCTGAAACCACTCCTTCCACCAAAACACAATTTCAGTTTTCTTGCAGAGTGTGGTTCAGCCTATTGCCATGATTACTTGCTCACTATCATCGACAAGTAGCCCATAAAATAATAGAAAGTCCCTTCTTTCCCCTTTTCCTTTTAGTTTTCTATTTGAAATTTCTTTTCCCTATTCTGTTTTCTCTTTTACATGTCATGACTATGAAGCACTTTACAGAGTAGCAATCTTTAGTCTTCACCGATATCATTGCCACTTTCTGTACTAAATTTCATCATTAATAATCACCAGCATAAATTGAAATCTGAAAGAGTCTGTTTGCTATTGCAAGTTGTAGAGATGGTGCAAGAAGGTGGGAAAAGGAAGAAGCCAAACATTATGGTAACTGGGACACCAGGGACTGGAAAGACGACATTTTCATCTGCTCTATCTGAAGCCACCCAGCTTCGCCACCTGAACATTGGAGAATTGGTCAAAGAGAAGAACTTGCATGATGGCTGGGATGACAAGCTTGATTGTTATGTTATTAATGAAGACTTGGTAATATACTGCTTTATATATTAAAGATAATTCTTGTATCCTGTTGTTCTGTGTGCCATTGGTAACTTGGGTATAAAAGAATTAGGTTCAAATAGTTACTAAAGTTATGGTCTGCTGTAAATGTTACTGATGTTGGGGTCTGTTTTACAGATAAGGTCATATGAAATGCCCCCTACTCCTGAAATTGCATATGGATTTGATGGAGTTCATATGAACTCTGTTGAGAATATGGGATTTAGGTGGGGAAAGAAGAAAAGAGAAAATAGCGACTCTGAGCAATAGGATAATATATTGATATGATATGTTGTGATGTGATACGAAAGACAAAGCACTAATCTCCATTTATAATAATACTAGACTCCTAAACCTAATTAAACAAAAACAAATCGCAAAGTATAAGGAAATACACAAACTAATCTTAAGAGATCATGTAAGATATTCTATAATATTTTAAGATATGATTAAGATAATATGACATATTTTCCTGATTTCTAATAAATTCTATTTGTTTTGAGGATGTGTATGGATGGTAGGGCCAATCAGTTCAATAAAGACTCACTGATTGCTTGAGAATCAAAATGATGTTGGCTGATTACATTCTAGATCATAAAGTGATTGATTGCTTGAAAAAATAACATATTAACATAAAGTAACTGGTTGTAAACTACATTATGGCTTCCATTATTGATAGCAAAGATATATCTACCTGTCTCCTGAATGAATTTCTAATTCTCTTGGAGATTAATATTCCTAAATTTGAGGTTGAAAGGAATAGAAGTTAAACTCTTTTATTGTTTTGCATAGAACACCAGTGAAATTAGCATCTTGCCATAGGTGTTGCCTGATGTGATTATCTGAGACATGGATCTGATTCAACCCATTGTTGTCCAATTCAGACATTTCCATCTTATAATTGAACTACTAATTCGATCAGAAGTGTTGTTGCATTACATGAAACAATTTGGATGTTATCCTCACTGCTGACGCATATCTTCTATATGTTGCCGCACTAGATGTGGATCTTATGGTTAAACTAAGTATGGATTTTGTAGGTCTGTGATGAGCTTGAGGATATTATGGAAGAGGGGGGGAACATTGTGGACTATCATGGCTGTGATTTCTTTCCTGAGCGATGGTTTGATTGTGTGGTTGTACTTCAAACTGATAACACTGTGTTATATGACCGCTTGAGCAGGAGGTATAGCATCATTGTTTATGTTGTTAAATGTTTTTTCTAATGTCCGTTATTGTTTTTGTCATGGACATAATATATCCAACTATGTGACAGAGGATATACAGATTCAAAGCTTTCTAACAATATGGAATGCGAAATCTTTCAAGTTCTTCTTGAGGAGGCTAAAGAAAGTTACCCGGAGGATAGAGTGATTGCAATGAAGAGTGATACTATTGAAGACATTAGTAGAAATGTTGCAACTCTGACAGATTGGGTCAGAAATTGGCAATGTCCATCTTAATCACAGCAAAATCAATATAAAAATATCAGTAATTTTGTTCACACAGTGGTTTTATCCTGTAAGAAAAGTGTTGGTAAGTCTCTAGTGTTTATTTATTTTTTGTCAATTTCCTTTTCTTTTGATAGTTGATACTGAATGAGGAATTTGTGGGGGTACTAGCTTCTATGACTTGTTCTGTATTTGTTAAGGTGTATAAAGCATAGTTAGTATGAGCTTCTGTTGTTGCTAGTTTATGTTCCCTGCTGTTGCATATGAGGCCAGCGTTTAGGATGAAAGCTAAAGATTTGATGCTTGAATGATTATGATTTGACTTTGTTCTCTGTTGCTTACCCGTCTGATGATTGAACTGTCTTTGAAATGTTTCTGCAAACCCGATTTTGGCATTTCATTCTGTAACTTAGAGATGGCATTCTCTAGGTTGTTAGGAGCGAGACCCTACGTAGGAACGAGAGGGGGATACAAGAGCGTAAAACGTAGGATCGTAGTACGGAACATAAGATCCTACCAGAACAGAAAATTATATATATAACACAAATAAGTAAATAAAGTCACAAATCACAACTTCAAATTTAAAGATCACATAACTATACATAACTATATCAAGTGCATATATTATAATTCATAATTGAAAGCATAAAAGCCAAAACAACTCATAAGTTTTTGATATCGCTTAACATTAAAATATTAAAAACAAGTCAATAAGATAACATCTCGACTACTAGAACTAAAATGACGTCTAAAGCAAATCATTAAGGCCATGATCATCATATTCATCATCTTCAATAGGATCTTCTCCATCTTTATTGCCATCTCTTTGAAGAAGTTCATCAAAATCATCATCATCATCAACAGCAGGAATTTCCAAATCATTTGAAGGATCACCAACTCTACCACCACCTTCTTGAGAGAGCAAGTCAAGATCATCGGAAATTTCCAAATCCTCTAAATCTTCAAACTTATCATCATTTTCCACAATTCATTCTTCATCAGAATCCAAATCATCAAGATTATACTTAGCAGGTTTTCTAGATTGCTTCTTCTTGGCCAATTTAGAATTAGCCATCACAAACACTACATCATTCATTGTCTTTTGTTTCAAACAGTTTCTTCTCTTTGTGTGGATCTAAACAAATATAAAATCAATCAACATATAGAAATTGGCAACTAATTCTTAAATTGAAATGTAGATTTAAAATTTACCATCTCAAATACACTCTAATTATGCTTGCATCCCGATGAGCTACATGTCAAGCTCAACACACGAATAGCAAATCTTTGGAGCTCTAGATGCTCATCCCTATAAGAGTCCCACCATTGTGCTGGAGTTTTGGTTTTAAGGGCAGTCTTAGCTACTTCTCTATCAAAAAAATTTGATCTGCTCTTGAAATCTTCAAGTTGAGCATCAATTTTTGTTATTTTCTCCTTATCTCCTACAATTCTTTCCATACAATCATAAAATCCTTTCTTAACGTCATAATCAATCTTAAATCCAAGATTATAGTGCAATTGAGGATTCAAGTAGTAGTCTGCAGCATGCAAGGGCCTATGGAGTTGATTGTCCCATCTTTCATTAATAATCTCCCACAAAGGCATATAACTAAAGAATAGAAACTAAGAAGCACCAAAATATTCTAATTTAAACTAAACTTGAATATTAAATATCTTATCTCTTTTGGACACCTTGAAAGGCCTTTTGTATTTTTTTTCTTAACCTGATCCATTTCTTCATAGATATACCCCATGGCTAGCTTCTTATCTGAATCCACTAAATGAAATACATGGATAAGAGGATAAACACCCCTCAAGTAAAGAACAATATCTCTCCAAAATAGCCTATCCAAAACAACATTTTCAATGAACTTCTCATCTCTTATCTTTGCAAACTTGCTTGATTTTCATTCATTAGAAATAAACATTCTCCACACCTTTCTTCTCATGGAGGCAGCCCAAAGTAAGGTAAGATATAGCAAAACGAGTCATGTCTGGTCTTACCAAATCTTTTCCTTTGGTGTGATGTTGTAATAAGGAAATGAGAAGACTTCTTAAATAAATATAAGTTGTAATTTTTCTACCCTTACAAATTGTCTCCTTATGAAGCTCCAACTTCTTTTCAAAATCTTCCAACATTAAGTCAATGCAATGAGCAGCACAAGGTGTCCAATAAAGCTTCTTTTTTTTTCCATCAACATCTCTCCAGCAGCTTTATAGTTAGCTACATTGTCTATGACAACCTGGACTACATTCTCTTCACCAACCTTCTCAACAATATCATCTATCATCTTAAATATCCTATCAGCGGTTTTGGAAATATGAGAGACATCAATAGACTTCAAAAAAACAGTCTCCTTAGGGCTATTCACCAAGAAATTCAATATAATTCGCCTCCTTTTATCTGTCCAACCATTAGTCATAATAGTGCATCCTATTTTCTTCCAATAAGCTTTATGTTCCTCCAATGATTCCATAGTAATATCTACCTTTTGCTTCAAATATTTAACTCTTAATTCATGGTAAGAAGGAGGCTTGAATCCTAAACTATACCTGACAACCTTTTCAAACATTCTAATGTATTCTTCACTCTTTACCACATTAAAAGTTATGGCATTGTTGTAGAAGAAAGAAGCAATTTCTTGGCATGTTTCTTCCCTCAAATTTCTCTTAAATATGCTATTGATGGTGCTTTGAGTGCTAATGCCCCTTCTTTTAAAAAGATTACTGGGTGTCTCCACTTCCTTCCCTCTTCTTTTTTCACCAGCAGAGCAATCATTACTATCATCATTGGTTGCTCCTCCTTCTTCAACAATATCTCTTATTGCCAACCAACTACAATATCCCGCATTTGTTTCTTCAACTCTTCAAGAATTGCCTTACAAGCTCCAACATCTTTTTGTGTTCTAGCCAAATGATGCTTCAATTTATAAACACTCCCAGTTATCACCTTCTTACAGTAATTGTATTTTATTTTTCTTGCATTTCCATCAATACAAGTCCCATGACTCCAAGCAACATCACTCTTATTTCCAGGAGCTTTCTTACTAATTTTTTATACTTCCACTTCCACTCACAGCCACACTCCTAGACCTAAATTCATAATTTGCATGCCTATTACCTTCATTAGCTCCTCCACTAGATGACATTTTTTTCTCAAACAGAAAATCAATAAAAACCACACACTCACCAAAAGCTGCATCCAACGTCCAAAGAGGAAAGACTGAAAGAAGCAGCCGCCAGTTGCACCCAATGTCCTAAGAGGAAAGAAGCAGCCACCAATCCGAAGAGGTGAAGGCGCACCCACCCACTAAAGACACACCCAACCAACAGTGAAGACCACCGTAGAGGTGAAGGCAGATGCGGATGGCGACAAGATAGGTAGGGATGAGGCGGCTGGAGGTGGCGTGGCGACTGTCGACGTCGTGAGAGAGAGAGAAGGGCGTGGTGACCGGCGACGCCATGAGATCGAATGTTAGTTCGATGTGAGAAGGGGCAAAAAGTGACAGGGGCAGAGAGTGAGAGAGACAGAGCTCGATGAGAGTAAGAGAGAAAGTGTTTGACGAGTGAGAGAGGTGGATCGAATGTTGGTGTTGTTTCTTAAATGGGCCACGTGCTTTTCAAACCCATCACTCACAGAGCATTCGGGTCGTTAAGATCACACGATCCTTGCGATCCTATGCCCTTGCACGGTGCTCCCACAAGATCATGCTGCAGACCAAGATCGAGCACGCTCACTGCTTCATGGAACGTAGGATCGTGCGATCCTGCGTGCAAACACGCGATCTGACAACCATGGGCATTCTATGTTAACTTGAACTTTGACTCAGTAGTTGTCTAGGTTCTCACTTAGCTCATGTTTGACGTTTCCCATTTTAGTTAACGACGTTTGTCTTGCGTATTCTAGGGGAAGGAGAAGAAAAAAAAAAAATCCAGAGTAATATGAAAGGTTTTCAAGAACTTATCTTTCAAGTTTCAAAAGTAACATTAATATTCCTAGCTAGGCTTAAGTGTTCCTCTTTGTATTCTCTGTATTCCTAAAAATGTTTACTTGAAAAAAAGAAAAAAGTATTATGCGTTCATTACATTTACCTGTGTATTATTTGGTTGGTTAAGGTTTACTGGTTTTATCAAACATTGGTACTACCGATAAGCCAAAACAATGTTAAAATGGTACATATATACCTTGATGCAGCAGTCAGTGGGAATGAAACCACCTGCTACCATGGAATGCTTACCGTATCAATGCGCATAAACAAAATGTAGAAGCTATATACTTGCCTGAGCTTGATGCACCAATCTCATATAAACAAATTATTGAAGGGTTCATTCCTTTAAAACTATGGTTTGGGCAAGAGAGAACTCCTCTATTATCACCCTCTTCAAGATTTTGAACTAGAAGTTGGCCGAAGATTTCTTGGAAAGAGAGTTGTGCTGTGTAAACATAATCGAATACTATCTGTACAGTTACCTTTGCCGCTGCATAGGATCCCAATCTTAAAAAAAAAAAAAAAAAATTTATAATATGACAGAATAAAAAATACAAATAAAAATACAAAATATCACACATTTATTTAGAGTAATAAGTGCATATTTTGCTGTTCTTTTATTCTTTTAGAACTGCAGATGATCCTGTACTGAACATAACCAAGGAAAATTGAATATACCTTCTTGTTGAAGTCATGGCCAGCTCTAGCTTGATGTGGAGAATATACACTTGGATAATTTAGGATTGTTTTTCGGTTGTGACTTGTCCAAACCATAGTCCTAAAGAAATATCCCACCTCAACTCCAGATCTGTTTAAGACACCTCACAAATGCGTATACTGCTGTCTTTATCTTTTGCCGAAAGATAGGTAGCGCCACATGCAGCAATATATTGGCTATGCTTTTATACAGGCATTGCTTGTACTTCACATTAGTACTGAACAAGCTATCATTTGATGAAAAATAATAGTTTGTACTGCGCGCTGTGAACGTGTGTACTACTTGTAATGAAACGCAACTTGTACGAACACTGTTCATGAATTTCCTTTATTAATTCAATAAGGACAATGATTGGTGAGTTTGAAATGGCTTACGCTCAAAGATATTGATAAAATTATACTACTCAGAGTTAGGTCTCCTATCATAAGTGAAGGAATGTCAACTACACATTTATTGGCGAATATAATATATCTATGTATATATTGAGGTTTTTTAATTCAAATGCTACCCGACCTTATATTTACTCTTAATTATTTTGGTTTTTTTTCTTATGGCTTAAATATGTTTTTAACTTTTATAAATATAGGTAACTTTTGGTTTGCTAACTTATTAATTTTTGCTTTGGTTCTGACTTTTTCTTTTTAAACTTTTGGAAACGTGTCCATTTTCATCCTTGTCATTAAATGGATTATGCTAACTGATGACATGTCAAACGAAAATCTAAGTTATCACTGACACATGTCATCATTAATTCATATGGCAGATATACATTTACGCATAGGGTAAAAATTTTGACACCTAGGTTTAAAATATCATGCGATCTCGCATGACTTGAAACCCTAAAACTACTAAACAGTAAATATTATCTTGCTATATTGACTTTCAGCTGTCCGTCGTTATATTGGTGAGCTAATGAATAAAATAAAACTTAGATTGTAAGTGGAGTTACAAAAAATGATCATAACCTAAACCAAAAGTATAATAATTGTGAGTGACTAAGCCTGTACCCAAATGAAAAGAAGAAAGGAAGCAATTAGAGCACAAAAAATGTACCTAAACAGAATAATAATTCAACCTTTCGTAACATTAAAATAGTAGTTTATACAGATGAATCGATGATTCATTGCATAAGGAAAGGGGTTTCATCCAGCTTCAACGAGCTTCGAATTGTGCAAGATATATACCCACAAATTCAACAAGGGCTATGATCAAAATCACAAAGTGAGAAAAGGGACAACCAAGTCCTTCCCAACACATACTAGCATCAGCTACAATTCATAAATTGTTCTTGCTTTGAGCTCTTTCGTTCTATCAACAATTGGCAGAAAAATGCATCATTTCGGTTCTGGAGTTGAGGAAGATTTTGACAACAAAGGAGGGACCAGCTGTGGGCGGTCCAGTAGGTTACCATCTGGGAGTGTCTGGAACAGCTGTGGCACTAAATACACAGTTACAATTTTCCATTAAACTAGGCTGGCAGTGACAATAATCAAAATAATAGTGAATGTGTTTCACCGTGTCACAATTTTCCACCAAACAAACTGATAACAAAACTTCTCCAAGCCCAATAGACTTTTTGGTCAACGATGAGCCCAATAGATGAATGCCACAATTCAACAGATGGTTCGCATATCCTTGTTCTTATTCGTTATGATTAGAGTATGGGCATGACCCAAGAGAGTTGAAAAGTGACTAAAAAGAGTTTTGTGGTGCATACATAGCGGAATTCCCTGAGGGCGATGTGGCAGCGGCAGACAAATACTTCATTCTCTTCATTAGAAATTCTCAGGTGGTAGGCCAGCACACAGCAACTGTTCAAATTGTACGCATGGCTTCGGACCACCAACACCACCACACCTCAAGGTTTCTGCAATTCAAATGTCACTCTCACCAATGATCTATTCCACAAGAAAAATTTTTAAATGCTCTTAAGAGTAAGAAAAAAGTTTTTTTCCTATGTTTCATTCACTATTTAATTAACATCTCAACTATTACATAAAAAATGTAGTATAAATGAAAAATAATAATGACCCGCAACTTTCTCATTCTGGAATTTTCTGTGCACCCTGTGCTTGATTGGAAACTCGCGCGTTAAATTTTCTTGCCCGCAAGAATCTAACTTTGACATGCAAAGCAATTCGTACCTAATTTTATTTTATAGTCTGGCTTTTTCATATGTAGACCTAACATTCTAACGACATGCAATTTTTCTTTTGAATAAATGATTGCATTTTTAGCTTCGGCCTATTATATGGTAAAATTTCAGTCACCTAACATGTTTCTTTATTTCTTTCATTTGTTTGCTAGGTTTTACGTGCTCGACTTTTGGATGGAGATCAAATTTCATGATTGGTTATCCAATCAACTATAAGTAGATACACGCTCATGTAATAATTCAACGCAAGTCCACTTAATATTTTAATAAGGAAAAAAAGAATATGATTGAAAAGGAGATCGATGGCTTATGATTAACATTCATTGGGATTAACCTAAATTTTAATCAATTGATTACGTTGACAAAATAAATATTATATATAAGAAAAAAATTAGGGCCTATTTCAGTGGATGCCTGTAATGAGCTGTTTCCGCCATAGAATGACTGTTTCAAGTTTAAAAAAAATAAAAAAAAAATTGTGTTTACTGTGAATGTAGTTAGGTTAGCTAGAAGACTCGTCGGGTAACATTGGTGCACCAAGTATTGTAACATATGTAAGCAATAATTAATCGATTTATGTATGGATAGATTATTATAAATACATTAATTCCAAAATCTAGAAGTTTATACTTTTCATATAATTTAGATAAGAGTACGTACCGTTCTTCATTAGATTTGAATAAAAAAATAATCCTTAGACAAACAAAATATAGGAGATTATAATTTATCTCTCTTAATCTCTTTCTTAATAACATAATAGTGATAGAGGTAATATACTTTTATTAATAATGGATGACCACATCTTTGATTTATATAGACAATGAAAAGATACTTCCATCAGGCACCTTTAATAGTCACACATTTAGATGTCAATAGCCATATTTTTATATATTAAATGGTCATACTTCTACATTTAAATAAATGTGATCATTTATAATGATAACTCTTTAATATGACTATTCGTAAGAATGTCTCTTCAATAAGCCAATCAATAGATTTAACATTTATATAATAATTATTAAACTATTATATAGAACGCAATTCTTACAACATAAACATAGTACAATTTAGTTTAAACTTTCAATCACAAAAGCATGTTTGCAATGTTGAAATGCACTTTCACTAGCATGTTTTGGCAACCAGAATACGCAAGAATTTCATCTGCTGGAACTATAGTTGTCCTAGTCGTACCCGCAAGCCAGTGCATAGGGTCCAACAAGAACCTGATTAAATTTTTTAAGTCAGTTTGGATAGTAATTCGAAATAAAATTTTATGCGAATTTAGTTAAACTTAGATGACCTCGTCAACTTTTTTATTTTATGTAGTGTATGTTCGGTTGGGACGTAAAAATGGACCTTTAACCAAACATACCATTGAAAAGATTTTTCACTTTGCGTAGTGTATTCCTCTTCTTTGTTATTCTCCTATATATTAGCTTATAAATTAGTTTTATTCATATTTAATGGAATAAGAACTCTTTTTTTTCAATTATACTATTATTATTTCCATTGGATAGTAATATTAAAATTATGCACCCTTTAAATATTATAATTAGGTTATTTTTCGAAAAACGATATAAAATCTTTTATGTCTGTAGTTACTTACATAATTTAAGGTCGGAATCAATAATTAGGTAAAATTTTCCTAAATTTGACTTTAGCTAGGATTATAATGTAGAATTAATACTATAGGTAAAGTTATCTAAAATATATATCCATCTTGACCAATTAATTTCAGATCAATTATATACAAAACATTTAGTTATATAACAATTTTATAAAGATTTTATTTTTTATCAAATTTTTTCAATTTCGTTGCTTGACTTGCAATTAGTTTGTTGACTTGACTTGGTGACCTAATCATTTGGTCAAGTCAACCTTTTATTCTTAGGTTAGCTTTTGAGTTACCTGAAAGTAAATTTCACTTTGATAGGGCCATTCTTCATATTGACTTAAAGCATTTAAAGAAATTAATTAAATTTATGGATTAAAATTAATTAATTAATTAATTTCTTCATAGACACAAAATTTTGAAAAATTGTATAGTGTTAAGAGGTAGAAGATGTTAGTGTAAAATGAGCATTCACATAAAAGCTTACTTCTTTTTGGGAAGATGTTGCGTAGTATAAATAGATTGCGTACAACAGACAAATGTTGTGTTTTATTCATTTACCTTTTTTTTCCTTGTCTCTCATATGTATTCTTTCATCTAAGGTAATCTTATTTGAATATTTGAGATTTTGTAAGCAATATATATGACTCTCCCAACACCAATTATTCTATATTCAGAACTTAAATTCGAGACCACTCATTAAAGGAAAAGAGCATTTATTACTCCAACAAATCATGTGTTGTTTTTTAATGATTTACTACCTATGTATTGTTATGCAGTGTTCAAGTCAATTTTTTTCCTCCGTTATTATTGTGACATGCGCTTTATATTTTCTAGTATAAAACTTGTTTGCACATATAACACTACTCTTTTTGTTTTTGTTTTTGTTTTTTTTTTAAATGACCATGTGATAAAAAATTTGATCTTATGAAAAGAGGTGAATTTATACATTGTTCACTTTGCAAACCTAAAATGAACTCTTGCGTTTTAGATTTATGAGCTTTTGATTTATTCAACAAATTAAACTTTTGAGAAGGTTAATACATTTTCTTTCTTCTTTAGCAAAAAATTCAAATCTTTTGCTTTTCAGCTTAATATATAAGCTTTGTTAGCAAGTGCTTTATGGACACTTATTTTCGAGGTTAATACGTTTTGCTTTTTGTTAACAAGTGCTTTAAGGACGTTTATTAATAAAATCTTAATAAATATCATAATGTTACATTATTATCTTATGTAAAAGAGAAGGATATAATGATAGAAAGAAATAACGTAATATAATTAACAGATTTTGAAAGAATGGAAGTCAATCGATCGAGACTTTGAGGATAATGCCAACACCGTCTAATATCAACATATACAGACTATATTTTCTAGTTGACTTTTCGTATAATTTATATAAAAAATTCAAACTAATTACAATTAGGAAATTAAAAAGAAGAAGAAGAAGAAGAAAGAACTGATTCAAGATAACGAGTGAAATTAAATATGTAAAGTTTAAAATAATTTTTAATTAATTATTTTCGTCTTGCTTGCTTTGTTAATTACGCAGAACAGCACTTGCAGGGAAAAGTCGTCAACATAAATATCATCAAGAAAAAAGATTGATTATTAATGGCGCACACGCAAATAATGACAACTATAGGTTGAATTCAACTACCCAAAAATGTCATTTACTGGCAGTGTTATACGGTATTAAGTGGTGGTTTTAACCCCCACTAACGGATTTCGGGTTAATATGCAATCTTATAGATATGGTCTATATTTATAAGATATTAAAATTTGATGATGAGTATTGTCAAAAAAAAAAAAAAATTATTTGATGACATTCTCATTAATGTTTAATTATTGGAGACTTCACCCTAAAATAAAATTAAAAAAAAAAAACAATGCAATATCACTTTGGTGAAAACCCAACTACTGTGCCATCCCTTTCGTACCAAAAGAAAAATAAAAATTTCAGATATCTTATACATCTCTATACTTCTTTAAAATTTTAGTTCTGTATTTCTCTCTATTAACAATGATATCAATGGACAAAAAGATTCACCTTAAAAAAAAAAAAGGACAAAAAGGTTGTTGATACATTTGAAAATAATTAATTAATTAGTTTTTAGGTTACCTACTTTTATCAATAAAGCACTATTGTTGTATTGGTTTGTATCATAAGCTCTCTGTGTTCCACCAAATGTTTGGCCACTAAAATTGGAAATATATATATTTGGGGGTACACTTTCTCTAGATTTTGGGGGTTGAAATTTCTAGGGAGAATAGTGTAATTTCATATCTACTTTAACTTTGTGGTGGCTGCACAAATATTAAACTTTTTAATTGAATGCTCATGCCACCTAGGTCACTTGCTTTCAATAGACCTCACCTTGAAAAATTGGTTCTTGATCCCTTTGTAATTGTTCTGGAACAAATCGAATAACCCCTACCCAGAGGCTGCACTCAAGGAGCACCATATACCCTCCAAACCCCTTTCATATGGAAGCAGCTAAAGAAGATGTTCAGGTTGGGCTCTTACCTAGAAACTCCATTAGTACCTCAAAATAGTGGATGACTGCCTAGCTATTGGGATGAAGTTGTGTAGGAGCAACATTCATCTGAACTAAACCCAACATTCAAACTTTGTAAATGGGAGCCTCATCCCTAGATCCTTGAATATTGTCTTATAGACGAATATGAACTTGGCATCATTCAAACCCCAACCCTAAGCTTTACACACCTTATCCTCAAAAAAACATGGGACATACACAAACTCTTCCTCGCCTCCCAAATGAGCCAACTCCACATCTCCAAGGTGTTTGGTAATGGCATAGTTACTATCTATTTTCAATTGAGCCTCTCTAACCTCTGTGCTAACCCAATAATAGGGGTCCCTAGACGTGACCTCAACATCTCACATTGGAGCACTCTCACCCTTCTTCTTACCCATTCTCAGAAGTGGGGTAGGATGACAAATAGTAGAATGAAAGCCTAAAGCTAAGAGATGAAGTAGAAAGGAATAATATGTGAGGAAGGAGGGAAAAGAGGCGCTCACCAGGAAAATAGGAGATGAAGGATTTCTTGAACAAAGTTGGGATGTAGAGGCAAGAAGACTTTGGTATAGACTTTTGAAAGAAATCCTTATTCATTCAAATTCCATAAAGTAAAGAAAATGAAGAACAATTTCTATTAAAAGGACCCTAAAATCCATTTCAGATCCAATGATCACCCTCAAGCCATCACAATAAAAATTGAATCCAAACTACTTGGTGAATCAACAATCTAGAGTTAGCAATTTCACAATGAATGGATAAGATTAGATGATTTGACCACCCTTCCCCCCTGCATCGTTAAGATTTTAGTAGGGTTGCACCAATAATACGTAACACGTGGAGGCAAATCTCTTCCCCATAATTGCCAAATTAAGGCCTCTAGGGAATTTAAATGCCTCAACTTATAGAACACTCTTAAGAGATGAGGCCTCACCCAAAGGGCTCGCTTTGTGAAAAACTCATCTTAAAAGGAACTTGCCAACAATCTAGAGCTTGGCATGCAATCTTCATACTCCGATTGAGCTTGAGGGCTATAAACTACACTAGCTCCTTGGACCCTTGTGCTTGCTGCGAGGAGACTTCTCAGCCTTGTAGACCAATACTCACCTGGGCATCCCTTAGAGCAGAGGCTCACCCAAGGGGCTCATCTCGCCTTATTATAACCATTATACCATGTACATATGCTATTATGATTACTATTTTGATATAAAACCCATATATTAAATGCAGCCTAGACAGATTACACTAAACAAGGAAACCACCTCGATTCTGGACATTAATGGCAACGACTCAGCACTAATCATATCTCCAACATTTAATGGGGATCCTACAATTGACTCTCAAGCATAATGATGGAAGATTTCTCTCACTCAAACTATCTCCCAAGAAACCCTAGAGATATAAGGGGTCTTGCACCCCTAAGGCATGGACAAAACCTACTACAAGAAAAACGTTCATTTGCGGTGGAAAATTTGCTACGGATGCGATCTGTCCCAAATTTGCAGCTGAAAATGGATGCAAAGTCACTTAAAATGGCCCCAAAAAAAAATCTATTTGCGATGGACAATTCCACTGCTAATAGTAAACCTTTTCTTTTATTTTTTTCGCAGCCATTAATTTGCGGCGGCATATCTCATAAATTGATTGTGGGGGCTTATACCATCGCTAAGTTGTTGAACTTTTAAGTGGGAGGATGGATTTGCAATGGCTAATGCCGCCTCTAGTACATGAATGCCATCAGGACAATTATAGTTGCCTTTATTCAATGAAGAGTTTAGCGGCAATAAAAGCCATTGCTATTGACGACATGTATTCGATCCAAAGAGAGTTCATGTGTTTCAATTTGCAGTGGCAAATGCCGCCGCTAAGCCTTTTGTGGCAGTAATTAAATTTATCTTACATTGTAATTATTGAAAAACCGTGAAGCCGTTTGTGGCGGCAATTGTCATCGCTAAGTGTATACAGTTTTACAGCAACATTTGCAGCTGTTACTATGTATGATCACAAATAAAAAATTAAAAGCTTATGAAGCATTGCCGCCACACAACCTGAAAAGTTTGTAGCAACAATTGTCGCCACTAAAAATTAATTGGAGTTTTTGAATAATCTATTTTCTTATTCACAACAGCCATTGCTACCACTAAATTGCTAATGTGTATGCAGCGGCAATTGTCATCACTAATTCAAATGCAGTTCACTCTGTTTGTAGCGGCAATTGCTGCCGCTAATTATTAAATAACCTTTAATAAATCAAGTGCTATAGTTTGCAACTGTAATTGCTGTCGCTAATATAATAAGAAATTTTTACGGGTTCAAAATCCCTCACCAAGTAAAAGATTCAAAGAGATTTAAATCTAACTACATACACTATATCTACCTTTCTTTCATCTTTTTCCCTTTCTCTAAAGTTTCTCTCTACCCCAACTCATCACCAACCAACATCCTCCTTCCAACAAGCAACTACCGACCACTAGAGACTCATCACTGTTTCCAGTTAGTTGTTGGAGATAGCGTCGTGTTGCCCCCAGGAAGCTCACCACTGCTGCTGCATGGTAGAGAACGCCCTTACTGCTAGTTTTATCGAGGTTGTCATCGCCATCCCTAGAAGCCCATCACTGTTGGCAATGTCCTAGTCATCGCCAGTTGCCCCCTTCCCTCCTTATTATGAGTTTTTTTTCTCTTCACATTTTACATGTACAATTGGAAATTTTAAGTATTTTTTAGTTGAAATTATTGTAAACCATATGTATTTGTATGTCTTGCAATTATGTGTTGTGTTTCCTAAATTCTTTTACATATTGTGTACACTTTTTTAATAATACATATTGGTTATATGGTTTATTGCTAGAATTGTAAAGTATATTATGTGCTAGTTAGTGGGTTTGCTAATAATGTGTTTTATGATACATAACAATATGTTAAGTGATAATGATATTGTAGTTATTTTGTGGTTGAATAGAGAATACAATTGGAGCACTTGATTTTGAAGTATATGTTGTTTAATTAGTGTTTTGCAGTATGTTGTTTAAATTATTAAATATGTGTTGTGTTGATGATGTGCTTGTTATATTGTGTTTGAATAAAGTATATAATTGAAGTATTGATTGACGCTTGGAGCACTTGGAGCTACGAGTTTAAAGTCTATGTAAGAAATGTTAACTTACAATAAATAGTTTTAAATTTGTGTTTTTTGCACCTTTAGAGACTTACGATTTTTAGGATAGAGATGTAAGATGGAAAAAGGAGAATGGGATTGCATGACTGGGGAGATAGCGCTCTTTCCCAATTGTTTGAATTGGCGGTAATGTGTGCTTGCATGTTATGGATAACGAGTGCATTATAGAATTGTTTTTAGAGTTAATTGAAATGCATGACTATATATGTTTGTTATTGATTCTTTGATCTAGATGTTGAACTAAAGAATGCAATTGGTTTTAATTTAAGGGGAAGCTCTGTTGAAATTTTCATTATTTTTTTGTCTTTTTTAGCATTTAAAAACAAATCTAATATAGTAACTAGAGGCTCCTAATCTAAGGAGAGGCTCTGCTAATACAAATATTAAATTACAATTGCAAAAAATGATAGTTCTTCTAGAAAATTGTAAATGGATTTTTTTTTTTTGATAATTGAATAAGAGCTTGACATTCATCAAGAATAGAGCAAGCATTATATCATAGTATCAATGATAAAAAAGCTCCTACAAGTACTCCAAATTCTCTTATATAGAACAGAATATAATAAAATAAAGCCTATGAAATAACACACTAATATCAAACAAAAGTATGCATCTCAAGTAGGCTTTATGTTCTCAATTTGTTCTTTACATCCTCTCTTGTCTCTATTCTTGGAAGACTCAGACTCATTAGCCACATGATTATTTTCATAGACCATGTTAGGAATTGGGCTTTTCACGTGTTTACAGTGCAAAGGCCCAATTCCAAATACTCCAAATTCATACTCAAGTCTAACTTGTCCACGCCCAAATCCTTACGTACCTCAACAATTAATTCAGCTTTCAATGTACTTTACTTCTTGACAAGTGCTACATAGGAACAATGTCCTTATTGATGGCTACGTTATACGTGAAGTTATCCTTGAAAGCTATCCACAATTATTGGCATTTTCCATGCAATGAGGGCCAATTCCAATACTAGAACAATTACGGAAGAATTTATATTTGGGGCTGATGAGTTTGTGAACTTTGCATGTCAATTTTCAATATACCCAACTAAAAAAACAATTAAGTATCCATGTGTGAAGTGTTGTACCAGAAAATTGCTGAATCTTGAGACTGTCAAAGTTCGCTTATATAAAAAAAGATTTAAACCTAACTATTGATATTGCACTAATCATGGGGAAAAAATGCATAATTAAATAACTATATATAGTGTTAGGGAAGATGACCATCCTATATTATGGGAGCAGGAAGATGTGGTCAATAAATATCAACATATGGTTCATAATGTAGTTGGAATGGACTTTAACAATTATATGAGTCGCTTTAAATCTAGTTCTAATGAGCCCCATGCAGAGGTTGAAGAATTTTATGACTTACTGAATGCGGCAAGTCAACCAATATAGCCTAGTTGTGAAACTCATTCTAAGTTGTCATTGACAGTCTGACTGTTGAGCACAAAATCTAATTATAATGTAACACATGCATGCTTTAATGCATTTATGGATATATTAAGGGAAGTTGCTCCACCCGAGTCAAGAATTTCTGTAAATTACTATAAAACAAAAAAATTGGTTGCTAAACTAAGTTTTGCTTCGAAGAAAATAGATTATTGTTATGAATAAATGCATGTTGTATACTAATGATACTAGAGAGTGTAAGTTTTGTAGGACAGGTACAAACCATGCAAAACTAATAATGGATTAAAGACTTTTGTTTCAGTAAAAAGGATACATTACTTACCTTTTATCCCCAAGCTTAAGAGGTTATATTCTTTTATGAGCTCAGCTACACTTATGAGATGACATGCTGAAAATAGGAGAACAGAAGGGGTGTTGTGTCATCTATTTGATAGTGAAGCATGGAAGCATTTTGATAGCACATATCTTGATTTTGTACATGACCATAGAAATATTAGGCTTGGTTTTTGTATTGATAGTTTCACACCTATAATCAGTCAGGTGCTACATATTCTTATTGGCTTATAATAGTCACTCCTTATAATTTCCCTCTGGATTTGTGTATGATTCTCCATATATGTCCTTAACCTACATAATTCTGGTCACCACCACCCCAAGTCCAAAATTGATGTCTATTTACAACCTTTTATTGAAGAGTTGAAGATCTTGTGGGCCGTGTTTTAACTTATGTGTCTAAAAAAATTAATTTTGTTATGCGGGCTGCATCGATATGGACAATAAAGGACTTTCCTACATATGGAATGTTGTCGGGATGGATGACCACTAGTAAGTTGGCGTGCCCATATTATATGTATAAAACAAAGACATTCACTCTGAAATATGGGGGAAAAATTATTGGTTTGATTGTCATCGTCAATTTTTGCTAACTAATCACTTGTTTAGAAGAAATTGGAATGTATTCAAGAAAAAGACAATAATCACTTATGGTCCTCTACCAAGACTATTCAGGCATGAGTTATGGGAGATTATTTATGGATTAGCCAAAGTTACTTAAGTGCTATTAAGCAAGCCACATGGCTATGATGTCTATCATAATTAGACAAAGCAAAGCATATTCTAGGAGTTGTCATACTGGAAGGATAACCTGATCAAACATAATTTAGATCTCATGCAAAATGTCTTTGAAAATATATTCTACACAGTGATGGATGTTAAAGGCAAAACTAAGGACAATATGAAGGCAATGATGGAGTTAAAGGAAGTTTCTCACTGTTATGAATTAGAGCTTCAAAACTTGTCAAATAAGAGAATATTGAAACCAAAGGCAAGTTATGCTTTGATAAAGGAGCAAAAGAAGATTGTCTGTGAATGGTGCAAGACTTGAAAATGGTCGATGGTTGTGCCTCCAACTTGATTAGGTGTGTTGACATGAGTCAATTACAACTGCATGGGATGAAAAGCCATGATTGTTATATTTTTATGGAGAGTTTACTTCTAATTGCTTTTCGTATGTTGCTAGATCAAGTATGATAGCCTTTGACTAAATTGAGTCAATTTTTTAGAAGCATATTCTCAATGACATAGATGATCGAAGACATGATTCAATTGGAACAAAACATCTCAATAATTTTGTGTAAATTAGAGAGGATATTTCCTTTAGGTTTTTTTATTCAATTAAGCATCTACCTATGCACTTTCCATATGAAGCACAAGTTAGAGGGCTGGTTCAATGTAGATGGATGTATCCATTCGAGAGATACTTAAACAATTTTTTTTTTAGAAAAAAAGGTGAAGAATGAAGTACAAATGGAAGCTTCCATTTGCCAAGCTTATCTGACCCAAGAAATTTCTAATTTTTGTTCTTATTATTTTGAGCCTTATGTCAAGTCATACCAAATTAGGGTTGGATGAAATGATGATGTAACATATGTCAATAAAGTGAGCTCAAAATGGTTGTGCCTATGGGAAATCTAAGGAAAAATGGCTTAGCGATGCACAATTGCACTTTGCAATGCTATACATCTTACTAAATTGTCAAGAAGTACAATCATACCTTAAGTAAGTTAGATTTACATTTAGACTTATGTAATCCAGTCTTTTACCATTTAGTTTGTCTCAACAACTAACTCGATACAAAATACATTTTCATTCTTTCAATATTTTTTTGCAATATTTCAACATTGCTGATGAGGACTTACATTAAAGAATTGAACAAGAATTTGCATCATGATTTAAAAGTTTTGTAAGCATTCCAACCATTGGTCATATGATTTGCATGTTAAATAGAACTTTGATTATTTATAAACCCGAAGCAATCAAAGTTCTATTTAACATGTAAAGCATATTACCAATGGTGGAATGCTTACAAAACTATATATATATATATATATATATATATATATATATATATATATATATATATATATATTTGTAATTTTATGGGTTTACATTCCAAATAAGATGGTTAACAACCTTCACTTACATGGTTTAGCATGGGGGTCTAGTAGATATGTGACTTCTTGGCCTATGTATTTTGTCAACGAGTATAAATGCCACACAGACAATTGGTCATATGGGAAGAAAACGATTAATAGTGGTGTTTATGTTAAAGGCTCAACTAATGGAGAAGATGAAAATGATTATTTTGGAATTCTTAAAGATATGATTGAATTAACATATCTTGGTACACCTAAAAACAAAGTTGTTCTTTTTTAATGTGAATGGTTTGACCCTAGTATCAACAGAGATACAAGAGTTCACCAAACTTACAACATTATGGAAGTTCGTGATTCTGGAAGATATGATAGGTTCGACCCTTTCACCATTGCCTTGTTTGCTAGACAAGTGTATTATGTTCCATATCTTGGAAAGATGAAATATAAGGTCTAATGGTAGGTTGTACTAAAATCTAAGGCAAGAAATCATGTTGAAATAGATGGAGCTTTGGAATTTGCCTTCCAAGATGATGACTCTTTTCCTGTTGACCCTATTAGTGACACTGAATTCGTTGCCACTTTGTGTGATGCAAATGGTGTTTTAGAAGAAGTTGAGGATGTTAGTAATAGTAGTGAACAGCATGAAAATGAAAGTGAAAAAGAAAATATGTTCGAACAATACGATAATGATGAGGATAATGTTTCCAATCATGAATACGAAACAAATAGTGATGAAGATGATGCTTGATAAGAGTTATAAATTTCAAATTTTGTTCATAAGTTTTTTTTAAAAAATTTTTGCAAATATGGTTTGTGCATCATATATGTTTTGTTTTATTATTTTCACATATGTCATCAAGAGGAGATAAGGGAAAAGGAAAAATGAAGGGGAATAAGAGCTAGAAGAAGGGGGATATGGACCGGTAAACCTCTACACTTGTTCATCTTAATTTAAAGGATTTTAGGCTCCTTAGGAAGTAATAATCCAAATCATCTCCACCTACAATGCCATTATCACCCACATTTGGAAGGCCTCATGCTTCATCTGGAGAGTTTACTATGATGCCTACGCCTGGATACCAAGGATCACTATATCTGTATAATGATATTCTAGCCTCTCCACATGCTGACTCACTACCAGCCCACTAGTCACCATCCACTCATGGCAATATGGACCCCAATCACTCGCAATTCTAGATCGAGGACTCAGCAGAGTAAGCCGTTTATTGAACCAAATGGTGATTATGGGTATGTATGCAACTTTTTATTAGTATCATATGTTATGTGTTTCATAATTTTAACATGAAGTTTGTTTTTGTTAATGAAATTCTATTGGTATAGGTTTCTACCATCTAAACCTACTGCAAATGCCATAGCCAAGGTTATCCAGAAAAGGTATTCACTACCATATATGTCTTGGGGTGAAATAGGTGAAAAGGAAAGAAAAATGATGTTCAAACTATTTAAGACATGTATCTTAAGAATTTGTTATTCAAATTTATATTAATGTTTACATATTATTCAAAAGTGTCATTTTTGACTTTAATCTCACTATTTTTTCTGCAATATATTGGAAGGATGAACTTTGTTGGTTGCCTCAACATAACCTCCACATGTGAATGACATTCAACCGTCGTGGCTCCAAGAGACTTTCAGATTTGTTTAAAAAGGTGCACGATGCAAGTGAAAGACCACAATGGATTGAAGAAACTCAATGGAAAGCTCTATGTAGGCACTATAGTTCTTCTTATTATGAGGAGAAGTATGAATAAGCAAAGAAGAATTGAACTATTGATGATGGCGGGTGTGTGCATACCAGTGGCCATATTTTCTACTGGTACACATGCACAAAATTGGTACGAAAAAGTTTAGTGTTGATCCAAATTCCCATAAATTTATTTCTCATATTTACTTATGTTGTCCTTACTGTAAGCTAAGAAGTTAGGTAGACAGCCTAAAGTTTATGAGGTCTTTCTCCGCATCCACACCAAGAAGGATAATCGCTCACAATGGGTTTCAGAGCAAGCTCAACGGATATACGCATGTATATTTGTCTAATTTATGAAATATATGGACTGTTTATGATTGATTGATAACTTGGCTTTCATGTTTTCAAGGTTAGAAAGAGAAGGAGTTTGCACGGTCTTCCAAGTGCTCTAATGCAAATGACATCATTGGCTTGATTGATAAGGATTATTGAGCTGATTATGTTAAGAAAAAGAAGGGTCGAGTTTATAGTCTTGATTCTCAGACATATACCTTTGAATATGTTGGGCTGAATATTTTGGTTGACTCGAGCTTCGATCTCTTCTTTTATACACTATTTCGTCAGTTGTTGCACCTTCTGGTCCATATCTTCTTGTAGCTGCTCCCGGATTAGATTAATGAAGTCAATAGGAAGCTGACTCCATCCAAACATAGATGATGATTGGCCATATCCACAAATCTTAACTATGGCCTTATCCCCCTTAATTCAGGTCGAGTTTGTGGCATCAAATTTAATAGCTCATGATTATGTGGCAACCCAATGTCCACTGCAAATTCGTTGCAAATAGCCATTTTGTGGCTAATTTTGGGTCATTTGCGGCAAAAAAGTCCATCATAAATGACCAATTTTCTTATAGTGACCCCTTTTCATACATTTAACCTGTTAGACCTAATTTGACTTAAGCATCAAAGTGTCTTTGCAGCTACCCCTATTGCCATCAATCACCATGTTGATGTTAGTGGCGGAGCTTTAAAAAAAATTATTAGGGGGGCCAAATAATTTAAGATATAAATTAGATGATAATAATCAAACTAAAATTAACAAGGCATCATGTATATAAATTTTAAAGAAAATAACTAAAATTAATTATAAATTTGGCAGAGAAAGACCAAAAAATTAATACCTTATAGTAGTAGATGTATTAATTTAAAAATAATTTTAAAGTAATGTGTTTTCTTTGACTTGAGTGAAAATAATTATTTGTGTATGATAACTTATTAAAAAGGGTATGAAATAATTTGTTTATATTTTATTATATTTGATATTTTGGTTATTTTGGTAAAAATATTATAATTAAAAAATAATCAACTTTTACGTGTGTGTGTGTGTGTGTGTGTGTGTGTGTGTATTAATTTTTAAAAGAAAAAATTGGGGGGGCCATTGCCCCTAAGAAGATCCGCCATTGATTGATGATGAACTTGCACCACTCCACCTTCAGACAAGAATACTACATAATCTTGCATATGATTTACATGTTTTGAAATCCTAAAGCATGGTTCTCACACTAACATGCATGTAAACATGTTCCATGCAAAACTTTTCCCTCTTAAATCAATCACTTTTGCAACAAAGTAATTCATCAATTAAGAGAAATGAAATTTCACAAGAACTAGCAAGATCAAAAATACATTTCAAAACAAACATGATGGATTCCAAATCATATATCTATGCCTCTAATACCATATGTAGGGTAAAAATCTCATATGCTAATAACACCCAAGATCAAAATGCATGATATTAGAACACCAAAATATAAAACAAGAGAATGTGTAGCACTTTCAAATATTTGATATAAGCAAGAATTCACTTAAAGAATTGCATAAGATATACATGCGCACATGGACATGCCAGGAACATGATCAATTAGGATATTATTCAACCAGTTTTATAAATAAATAAATGAAAGTCGAATAAATTTTTAACATATAACCTGTAATAAGCTAGTTAAAATTATAAGTACTTTTTGGTGAGAAGGCTGCATAATCATTATATTCTTACAGCCAAATAAAATTAATTTTATAAGCCATTCATGGGTGCTTTTTTTTATATGGTATTTGGATGAAAAATATATTAGGATATGAGAATTAGGAGAAATTTATATTAATATGAGATCTACTAAATTGGAATTTCTGATTTCAAATAAGGTGAATTCGAAAATTTTGAATTTAATTAAAAAATATTTTATCTTTTATCTGTAGTAAAATTATAATTTCCGAATTCACTAAAGACAACATATAAAATATTTTTTTAATTGAACTCGGAATTTCCGAATTCACCTTTTTTGAAATTGAAAATTTTGATTTTAGTAGATTCCATATCAGTGTAAATTCCTCTTAATTCTCATATCTCCGTACATATATAATTCAAATACCATATAAAAAATACAATGCCACCATGGGTATAAATTAAACCAATAGAAATATCTCGAGATTTAAAATAGAAAAGTGAGTAGATGTAAATTTTTACATTTTCGGCCTCCAAATGTATGCTATACTACTCATCTAGCCGTGTGATAATTGATACCCGTGCAGGCTACAGCCACTTTTCATTTCTTTGCATTATGGGTAGGTGTCACTTTTGATTCCTAATGCCGTATGCGTGTGAACAATGATCATGAGATTTTCATACTTTATAACAGAAGCAGCGGGAGCATGATTTATGAGAAAAATATTGATTATGAATAAAGTAGAGTACTCAAAAGTGGGTTGGTTACCGTAAAAATGATTTGCTAACTCAGATAAAAAAATTTTATTATCATTATTTGGATAGATCAGATAAACTTTATTTATAATCTCAGGTTCGAATCTTAGAATCGCAACCTTAGGAAAGGTTTTATCTAGTTAGCACTCACAAAGCAATTCCTAAGTTTAAAAAAGCATAATAACATTTACAAAGTAGAAAAAATATCTCAAATCCTGAAAGAAAAATAAATAAGTATAATTTATAATTTATACCTTGAACTAAATTAAATAAAAACAGTACTTCAATTTAAAAAATATATTACATCTTTTACTAAGAGTAGTGAGTTTGGTATATGAAAATAAAAATAGAAGAAAATTTTTATAAATTAAATTTATGTGAGTCTAATTTATGAAAATTTCTCTCCTATTTTAAATCTTATACCAAACTCACGTTAAAGAAGAATTAGAAGATGTAGAATTCTTCACCATTTGCAAGGCCATTAGAATAAAAATTATCATAAAGAAATAGACAAAGGCATTATAAAACGGAAAAAAAATTAAGAGGGAATAAAAAAGGGATGACGATGAAAAAAAAAGAAAAAAGTTCTCTAATAGTTATGTAATTTATCAATGCGAGCATTTCATGGCAATCAAAACAACAAATAAAAGAAAACTACAAGGGAAGTATGTCTGAGCATAAAACGAATATATGATGCTCGTACTAAGTCACTCTTTTATAAATCATAATAGCCAGTAGGGAAATTGTTGAAGAAGAGCAGAATCAAGTAGGCAGAGGCCTGTCTCTATACAAAAATGGCTAGCCAATTTGCACAGTAAGACAAAATCATTACCTTCTCAGTAGGTAGGTGGGATTTTAATCTCCCCTTCTTGTTGTGACCACTTTTAAATTCAAAGTGCTCCAAACTTGTGCTTTCAAAAGGAGGAACAAATGCAAAAATTGTGCTGAAAACCTGAAAGTTATTGTCAGGATATTACTCTAGTATCATTTTTTAAAATCAGTAGTTATATTGATTGTCAAATATTTTGTCTATTTATTCTCACAATCAACATTTATGCAAATGAATTTTTTAGATCTGACTCAACGTTCCCGCAAAATGTGTGACCTTTAGAGTGTAAACAAGTTCTAAAAAGAAAATATAATATGTGGCACACCAAGAATTTAAATTGGTCAAGAGACTCGAGAATTTGAGTAATAGGAAGACTGGCCCATCGGTTAGAGAAGAAAAGAGAATGTTACACCGAATAAAAGGATGACTTGCGGGATAAATATGCCATATAATTTTGATGGAAATATTTTTATAAAAAAAATAAATTTAGTTTAAATGTATTGATAATGTAAAATAA
This sequence comes from Pterocarpus santalinus, assembly GCA_031439595.1. Taxonomy (NCBI): domain Eukaryota; kingdom Viridiplantae; phylum Streptophyta; class Magnoliopsida; order Fabales; family Fabaceae; genus Pterocarpus; species Pterocarpus santalinus. The sequence continues at coordinate 22,373,092 of CM062532.1, read as the reverse complement.
TTTATACTATCAGCTAATAAAAATAGTATAAAATATTAACTCATATAAATAATGACCTATTATAATAAAAAATCCACCATAATTTTTCACTTTCCATTATTTTTATTGGTTGACAATTAATACAAATCAATAAAACTAAAAAAAAATTAAAATTTCAACAATTTTTATCATGCAATGTTGAATACATGACTGGTTTTTATCTTTTTTTTTTCAATAAACCGGAGTAGTTAAGCCTCTAGCCCCCTAAGAACTACTCTTATTTTTCTCATATTAACTTACTTGACAATTCTTTCACATGTTGATTAAGAATTTCATAATGTAATTTTGGCAGTTGATTTTCTCAAAAAAAAATATTAATATTGTGTTATTAAATTATTTTAAAAATTTACAATAAATCAAAATTAAATTAAATGATTTACATATATAATTTTTTTTTTCAATTGTTATTTATTATCATAGAGTAACGTTACTCGCTTTTCATGTATATATATTGATATGTTAAATAAAATTGGTTGGATTTGACTGGGGCCCCCAGCCCCCAAACGTAGACTGTCGTGAAAGGGAAACATGTTTCCCGTGGGACCCACATGCTGGACCCAGCCAAAAGCAGTCACACGTTATCTCTCACTCTCAACCTCACACACAGGGTCCCAGAAATGCCCTTCCGACGCTTGAGTGTTATGTTTCTAGAAAATTATTTTAAATAATTTTATAATCATTTAAATTTAATTTAGTAATATTATATTTCTAATTCAATAAATTATACAACAATATATGTTTTTTTACACGGGAGAATGAAATAGGTTCACGCCAAAGTTATTGTATTAAACGGATAAGTGTATGTTTTGTTTAGATTTAATTCAATACTAATGCCCATTCATTTAAAGAATGTCAGATTTTTTTTCAAAAAAAAATTGTCTTAAAAATCATAATTTCTTATTTTGGTTTAGATTTAAAGAATGTCTGATTTTCCTTTTCTAAATTGTCTTAAAAATGTCAGATTATAGAAAACACTAACGCGCGTTGGATGCAAGGGAAGTATGGGTTTCTTTTGAGAGATTATCTTGAAAAATCGCAAAATATCATTCAAGCTATTAATTATTTTAGACCATCACATCATTTCTCATATCAAAAGCTATTGATGGTGCGTTTTGTTTTAAATTTAAAAAAATATTTAAAATTAAAATTTTATATATAACTAAAAAAATTAAAAATATATTTTTTTAAGATTTTGATTATTTTTAAAAATTTATCTGAATTTATTAAAAGTAATTTTTTTAATAAAAAAAGTAATTTTTTGGGGAAAATTTTTTTATCCAAACGCATCCTGAATTAGAGACATGAATCGCTGCATATAATTATATTATTTATCATCGATTTTTAAGCATAAGAAGTGATTAATATAAATTTTCATATCAGTAAATGATATATTTATTTTGTCATTAGTTTTGCAGTGAAAATTTGAAGATAATCCTAACTTGTACTACAAGTCACGGTATTAACGACATGACTCGTTATTCATACGTATAGATTCATCACTTCACAACAGTATTATCATTATTGTTTATATTCTTAACGTACAAATAACGAAATGGCGTATATAATTATACAATATCAATAGGGTTTAATTTGTCTATACTGAATTATATTATTATTTAATTATATATTATCATATAAATAAATATGTATGATCTTCATCTTTATTACTGTAAAAATCAAGTAAATGAAATAATGTAATTACATAATAATATAAAAAAATATTATATTATCAATGCATATAAATTATATCCATATCAATATATCATAAATTTTATTTTAATCAAAAAAATAATATCATAAAAATATATAAAAGTTTCTTGTCGTACAATATTAGATATTAATTTTAATATTTCTATCTATAAAGAAAAAGCTGATACCTTTGTAATGTAAACTATTACTTGTAAAATAATTATAATAAAAATTCAATATTTTTAATAATATAATAATATGTGATTAAATAATTGCATGAAAAAATTTAAATTAATAACATATCAAAATATATTTTTAATCAATTAGTCTAACACACTGATAAAACAAGGACAACACCCTATTTTAGTTATAATTTAAATACTTAATTTGTTAGGATTTTGATTCTGTTTATTGTATCTTATTCTTAGTTTTAGGTCTTATCCTTATCTTTCTATTATCTGTTGATTTTATCTCCTATCTTATTATTATCCTTGTAACCGTTTTATCTATATAATAAACTTTATGATATAACTCATACTTGAGTTCAACCAGTCTTTCATTTAAAACGTCTTCACACAATAGTATCGACAGTCACAACAAACAATTTTGCTCTAGTGTGTTGATTCATTATATAGATAAAATGTTTTTTTTTTTTTTTTTTTTGTTAGAAGACTCAAAATCTTGTTCAATTAAAATAAGTGCGGAACCATGTAATTTAACAGAATTCTTTTCAAAAATTGAATTAATATTCTCCCTAAATTTTTCTTTTGTTTTTCAGAGTATTCCTTATTTAATAGATGAAAAATTAATCTTTAAAATACATCAAACACCTCAATGAAGACTCTATTATTTTACATAAACATAAATTTCGAGATCAAATATAAGACAACGTGGTTAAGAGACCTTAACCCTCGAATCAATACGATGTTGGTCGCCTCTACCAGTCTACCACCTCTAAATTCAATCGCGTGATAGCATTTGTTTTTGTCCCAGAGTTTAAAAAACAAAAAAAATTTTAAAAAAATCAAAAAGAACGCGCACTTCTATTGTCCACCAAGATTACGAAGAAGAACCATGATGGCGTTGATGATGAAGGACAACGAAGAAGAAATGATTGTGTAGCACACACTCAGACACACAGAGTGCTACCAACACTGATTTCCATTCCTTTACTTCGCTTCCAATCTACCTCCTCCACATTAGTTTTCAGTTTTCTCATTCTTAGAAGCCACCCCAATCACCTTTCGGGATCATCCTTGGGATCTCCGAAAACCAGTTACCACTCTCTCTCACTTTGCCGCCATAACATACCCACGTGGCTTTTCCAATTTTCTTCTCTCATTTTTTTTCTTCATGTTTCTGTTTTCTGGGTCGGTAAGTTCTCCTCTTCATTCTTCTGAAACTTTCCTATTACCTTCTTCGTCTAGGTACTTTCGTATTGTAACCAGAAAATCAATCTTGGGCTCAAAGGAAACGCTTTGATCATTGGTTTTTTTTTATTGCTCTTGATTTTCCAGGAAAAGGGTGTTTGGCTGTTTTTTATTTTTATGACTCTTCTTTCTTGTGGTTGTTATTACAGCTTTCTCTCAGCAGCCAAACGGGAATAACCTTCTTCTTTTATTTTTTGTCTGATGCTGTCTATAAATTTGTGTTCTGCTTCAAATTGTTGACCACGTGCTTGGCATTAGAAATCCATCGATATAGGCATTAATCACCTTGCAGATGTCACGGTCCATGTGTTGCACGAGTGTTAGCCTACGAGTTGCGTTTGTGCTCTGTTTTTGGGCCCTGTGCAGAGACTATTATGGCGTGGATGATGTGAAATTATGCGTGATCATTCACCGAAATATTCAACTAATCCAATTCGAGAAACTGAGTCCACTGTTGTCTTTGTTGTTAGAGTAAGGAGTAGATATCTATCATTTTTGTTCATCGAGTAGATATACATCATCTTTGCTCACTGAATTGGAACGTTCGGGATGGTTTGCACAAGTCTAGATGCATTTCCTTTTCTACACTTAATTCAATCAATTCCCTTGCACGTGGCTTTCTACCATAACCCCTTTCAGGATCAATTTATCGTTTGTGTTAGGAGCCATTGAACAAGGGAGAAAAAAAAAGAAGAATTTTCACCTCTTCCCCCACAAAAGATATTCATTCCATTGTTTGGTACTACTGCTACTACAATAAGGACAAGAAAGCAATTAAGTCTTTCCTACTACGGTTGGGCTACATGTTTCCATCAACACTATTGTGTCCTATAATAAACACTATTGTTTAGTGCTGCTGAAATACAATTTTGATCGCATGCCTTGTTTTGTTGAATTGCTTTGGATGCCGTCACCGTTCCTCTTGCAAAAATTCTTTATTATATGAATTGTAATATTCTCACCATATTCTTGGATTCATTTTGTTTTTGCAATTTGTTTCTTCCCTTTTGTTGGAACTAAATCAAGTGTGAAACATTTGCAGATAGGATCAAGGAAGAAACTACTCTGCAGCATGAGCTTATGCGTGAGACTTCAGAGTGAAATTTTGAGTACATATTATGTCATGCCATAACATTCAATATACTTCCGAGTAATGAGTTGCTGAGATCCTCTGAAGAGATGGGGTTTAGTTTACACCTCAGAAAGAACAGCGCAAAACGGCAAAGCGGCTCACAGACAGCTAAGGAGGGTTCTCCTTTACCCCAATCCAATCCATGTCCAAAGGATCCAGGTAAGTCGAAATTAAAGTCTAGTGTTGGTCCACAATGCAGTGATCCTAATCAGAAAGCAAGGCATGATGCAGCAAGAAAGATTCCGAACCGGGACAAGAGTGTGAAGGGAAGTTCAACTCATAGTGATGAGCTTGTCAAGTACATGTCTAATTTGCCAGGTTATCTCCAGCGTGCCGATAGAGGAGAAAACATCCAAGAGAAGGCTTTGAATGTCGGGGTTCTAGATTGGTCACGGCTCGAAAAATGGAAGAACAGGCAAATGCATGTACCGGCGCTATATAGCAGTTTCGCAGCATTCAATAGCAGCGAAGCATCATCATCAAGAGCAGCCACGGCATCTTCTAGGATTGCTGGTGGCAATTATAGACTTGATGATAAGAAAGGCTTGGTTTCTTCAGGTATCATGGCATCTCATAAGGAAGGCATTGCCAAGAGTTCGAAACTGTCTTCCCGTGAATTCGACTCCTTAGGGAAAACTCAGTCATACACATCATTTCAAAAGGAGAAGAGGAATGGCTATGATAAACAAGCTTCACTGGCTGGAAATGTTGCATCAAAGTCCAGGCATCATGGGGTCTCATTAGTTCCTAACGAGAATGCAAATAATGGTAGGGATGTTGAAGCTAAGAAGAGCTTGGAGGGTTTGCAACTGCATAACCTCAAGACAAAAGAGAGAATTCATAAGCCCATTTCTCCTAGGAGACTTGCGTCACTAAAAGCAAAAAACAAAGGAGTCTCATTCGGTTCGCAGAAGAAAATGAGTTCCACAAGCAGTGAGGCAAAGAAAATGATGGATCAGTTTCAGAAGTCAGATGTTGATGTTGATCATAAGCAATGCAATAGCAAGCCAAGCAATATTGTGCTGCTTCGCCCCCGCCGAGATCAACAATCAAGTTCTGCAGGTTATTTTGAGCTTTCTCAATTAAGAACATCATATGATGAAGATGTTTCAGACTCAAGCCAGAGTAGTTTTTTCACTTTCCTTCCCGAGGAGGTTAACTCTGAAGATGTGTGTTCTGGAATTCCACACTCCAGCACACTGACTTCAGTGACTGAGCTTTCTTCTTCTTCTTCAGAAACAATGCAGCAGAGTGTTGATACTGATGTGGATATTGATCCTCCTACTGCTTGCTCGGATAAGATGTCTAGTTTGCATTCTGAAGATAATTTCTTTTTAAAGGATGTGTTAAACATTAAGCTAAGCAATCACTGTGAAGATAATTTCTTATTGAAGGATGTGTTAAACATTAAGCTAAGCAATCACTGTGATTTCAGTAATATGAAGGAATCACAGGACCAGGCAACTGCTGAGATGACAGATCAGAGTGGCAGGAATTCCTCATCAAATCATCGGCTTAGCTTCAGCTTAGATCAGATGAGAAGAAGTCTCAGTTTGAAGGAGCGGTCTACAGTTCCGCAACTTAGCTCCATGCATTTTGGTGCAAACCCTGCTCTATTGAAATCTGAATCTTCTGCTTGTTTGGATAATTCTAGCAAAGAGAAGGCAAAGGGTCATAAGAGAACCAGGTCCACCCCCTTGCTGAGGTTATTAGACCCTATATTGAAGCATAAGGCACCAAACATACACCATTCAGATGAAAGCAGTCTCACAGCAAAAGGAAGCATGAATTCAACAAGCTTTGCGACATTCGATCCGCAAGCTGAAAAGAGCAAAGGATCATCAATTCAAGCCCTTTCGCAGCTGACAATAAGGAATGGACAACCTTTGTTTAAATTTGTGCTCAACGGCGAAAGAAAGGTTCTTGCTGCTACCATGAAAAGCTTGGCATCACCAGAGAAGGATGATGAAGGCTGTTATTTTTCATTCTACCTTGTTAATGAAATTAAGAAAAAGAGTGGAGGATGGATGAGTCATGTAAGTAAAGAAAAAAGCTGTGGATATGCCTACAATATGGTTGGCAAGATGAAGTTTTCTAGCAGCAAAATCAATGAAACTAGTTATCAGAACCACAAGAGACAGTGTATTGTGAAAGAATATGTCCTATTCGGTGTTGAAGTTGACCAAACGGATCAAGGATCATCAACATTCAGCAAGGGGAGGGAGCTTGCAGCTGTTGTTATTGAGATCCCTTGTGAGAACTTGAGTCATGAAGGACTGCATAACAATAATTTGCTGAACAAGGGATGCTTGAAGTGCTTGGCAGATGAAAGATGCTTTTGCATTTCAGGAGAAAGTGATATCTGTGGCACCACTACAGCTATACTTCCAGGTGGTGTGCATAGTGCGCCAAGCAAAGGAGAGCCTTCAACACTGATCTATCGATGGAAATCCGGGGGAACATGCGATTGCGGAGGCTGGGATGTCGGTTGCAAACTGCTTGTTATCTCTAACCAGAAGCCAAGTTCAAATGTTCCAAGAGATTCAAAATCCTGCCTTGAAAGATTTCAGCTTTTTGTCCAGGTATGCATTTATGTTTCTGCCTTGGACCATACCTATTATATATACAATTATATTGTGGATAGCCCATCAAATACCGCCTATTTCATAACTTTCAGGAAGGAGTAGAGCAAAACACACCACTCTTCACTTTGGCACCATTGAAGGATGGATTCTACTCAGTTGAATTCAGTTCAACAATTGATCATTTACAGGCATTCTTCATTTCTGTCGCGGTTTTGAGCAGTCAGAAACTACCAAGTTCCTTGGAAATGAGTAACATCCATGAAGAGATCAATAAGGAACTCAGTGCCAAGGACAAGTATGAACTTCAGGGAAAGGCATCTATAAATTATAATCCAATTCCACCTGTCTCCCCAGTTGGCAGAGTTTGATTTCTGAAACTGGAGGCTTTGTTACACTGTTCATATATAGTTAGCTATTATGTATCTCCAAGTAGCTGAGTAGTAGCAAGTCAATGCAATGCAAAACATGATTCCAATTTCTTCCTTTGCCCTTTCATGCATGCAATCCCACAGTCCTTCCCACAATAGTACCTGTTGTAGCTGAAAATTTATGCTCATAGTACTCTTGTGTTCATTGTACAAAAGAACCGCTGCACCAACACCATCTTTGTACAAAATACAACGTCAATGAATAAAACCAGTAGGGTTATACACTGCACAACTTGGGCATGTAAAATGGAACAGCTGAAACTAAAATATGCTACAAAGTATTTGGGGCCGTGCCTTCACATGTCCTCTCGCTTGTCCACTGGAGATTATTTATGGTATGGTATATAAATCGAGTAAACAACATGACTTGACTCTTAGTTATGACTTTTGATGATTACGATAATCTCCTATTGGAGATGTATGGTTTCAAGATTGTCCTCAAACATTTTACTAGTTTTAATTGTATATGCGGTTTGATGTTTCATTGTGGAGATCCTAATGACATTATGTAAATCAACGATTGATACTTGAAATTGAGACAAGTGGGAGAGAATGTTATCCAAAAAGTGGTTGGTCGTAATAGAAGTGAATTATAACCCTAAACGGATTTTAAGTACTACATTGAAATTGTATGAACAATTCCTATGGTTTAAAAAAAAGGTGGGAGAGAATTTCTTTTTTTTTGTTATGCAAAGAATGTTTAGTTATTTCAAAGTTCCGAAAGAAAAGGAATAATTTATTTGCTAGCTCAAAGAAATCATATTTTTTTCCTAGTGTTTAAACATGAATAGCACATCCGGATAACAATGATTAACTGGTGCTTGCTATGTTCGAGAATCTAGACAGGTGAGGATCCTTTTCAGTTATTTCGAAACTATATAATGATTCCATTCCATAAAAATATTTCGTTACATGATAAAAGAAGAATTAAATCTGAACTATGACATATGGAATTTCACACTTTCGCAATTCTTTTTGAGCCACAGAGAATCTAAATCCGGTGGAGACTTGTGTGTACTGTAATGCTTAAGTTGTTATTAAGTGGTAACAATGGCACACACAGCTTTTTTAAACAGAATTACATAAATGTTACATTATTGTCTAATTTGATAGTCCCTATTTTTGGATCATTACATAACCCTCTTTTTATGAACCGTTAGATTTGATTTAATAACAATCTTATGACTGAGAAAACACGTGTGTGCATATAGACTCTAGTTGATATGGACCAATCAAGTGTTTTATGCCGTGGTACAAGTAATGTGTATAATGACATGCTAATCACCAAAATAAATAAATATATGATGGATACTGGCGTGAGGTGTATGAGCACGATGGATGCAAATAAACCACTTGCCCACGAAATAGTACACAAATAGGAGAATCAACTTGGGCTTTTGTTTCTCGTCATAGAGGAGACAAGTCACAAATCCATGCACCCTTAAAGCATTCACATTGTGTCTGGCCCAATTCAAGCACCAAAAATGGCTGTACTCTTTAGACCAAAAATTAGATTAAAGGTCCAAAAAAAATAAAAAAATTAAACAACATGTAATTTGCCAATGATATGTAGTTCGAGTGGCATCTCTATTGGTCTATATGACAAAAGGATTGTTAATATTAAACTTGGAGTTCTATTTTCATTTATCATCCCTTTCCTTATTTATTCTAACTCCACTAGAAGCTCTCTAAAATTTAACCCAAAAAAAAAATGCTTTGTTCTTGGGTTTTTCTTTTTCTTTTTTTTTTTCATCCCTTTTATCTTGGAACGGTAATAATCTTTGTCGATCCCTCTACGTGTGGAGATCTGCATGGATTATCCTCACTAGAAGAAGAGATGAAAAACAAGTCACTGGAGTCGGGATGGGAACTAGAATACCTGTTGAAATATATTTTCTCATTTAATATCTTATGATTTTATGTTGAGATACGGTAAAACTTTACATCTTTAAATTATCTTTAACTTAACATTTTTAGTGGATGAAGTAGGATTGATAAAAAAAAAAAAAATTGTTAAAAAAGTATATACCATTATGTAATAATTACTATGAACACTTATTATTATAAAATATAGTTGAACTTAATACTTTATTTTTTATATTTTTAATTTTTGTAGGCATTTTAAATTGTTAGATAAAATTATTCAAATTCAGTAAATTTTGGATACTAATGATTTAGAAACAAAATTTGTTGGAGAAAATTGTTATATGTGATGTTAAATTTTGTTTCATTTATATTTCTTTCTACATATCTGTACATCCCACCTCTCCCCAATTAGCTTTCCTTCTTTTATCAAGTAATTAAACGAATTTAGGGCATTTCTTGTTCAGAATATGATCATGCTGTTATTTTTTTTTCACTTGGTTTTCTATTTTCATTCAGTTTATAAAATTGGGTTGGGGTAAGTGGAAAAAAAAAACAAAAAACGCTTATTTCTTCTCAAGTCAAGATCTTGATATCAAAATCCAGTTACAAATAATTCAAAGATATTTTTATCAAATATCTTAAAATGAAGTGAAAGTTAACTTATATCCTCTAAATCATGATTTGGGAAATATAAAATAGAAATCAAACACGGCTCCAACTGTCTGCAATGTCGGAATATAGAATATAGATGAGTTCTCCATACTTTTCAGATGTCATGGCTAAAGCTTTTGCCCTGTGGTGATCCTCTGGATACGAGAGACTGAGCATATGGCTGTTGTATTTAGTTGTTTTCCAGTTTTTCTTGTCCGATCATTGAACAGTTTGAGTCAGCAAACATAGTTAACTATTTAAGCATGCTTCATGGATGCTTTTTTCCTATTTTTTTGGGATGAAAATGATTTCTAGATGCTATGCCTAGAGCTCATGTAGGGGTGACAACTACAACCTAATCCACAGGTGCTCACCCCGTATCCGAACCTGGTTGAGTCAGGTTTTGAACTTGCCCCGTAGTGGGGCGAATAGATGTAGGGCAAGTTCGAGTTCAAAGCAAATCTGTCCTTATTCAAATATGTATTTGGTATGAAAATAAATATAAAGATAAAAATCTTATGAATTAGTTTAATGTGTAATTTTTCATATAAAGTTAATTTATGAAAATTTTTATTTTATTTTTACCCTCATAAAGTACACCCTAAGTATAAATTAAATTTTAAAATAATCTTCATTTCAAAATGGTTTAAAATAATTTTTTAGATATTTAAAAGAGATAGCAAGTAGGGATAAATTAAGGTAGACTATCTAAGGGTAAAGTTTGAGTTTTGATTTGAATATCAAAACCCGTAAGTAATCAAAATCTGCAAATAGGATCCAGATGAGTTGAGACTTGTTTACTAAAATTCTAATTAAGTTAAAATTTATCCCATTGCCACCCCCATGCTCATGCACATTCTCTCACTTTGGTAGCCTGGTTGTTTATCAGCAAAATAATGTTTATTCTCTCACTTTATTTAAGAGAAATTCTAACATGCTCATAAAATGTGTTATCATAAAATGTGTTAATTAGTATGGAAGCTCTCCCATTTTAAACAATTAATATATTATTATAAAATTTAAATTTAATTAAGAAAGCAATTTTCAATGGATAAGAATTTTGTTTTCTCTATCTAAATTTTTGTGAGCACAATAGCATTCGCCTTTGAGTATATTTAGATTAACTGTAAATTTTTTTCAATAATTAGTTATAAATATAATTTAAAATAAATATAATTAATTTTTTATAATTTATTTTAATAAAATTAATTTCTTATTTAAATATATTAACTAAAAATAACTTTTTATTTACCAAAAAAAATTAATTTATATATTTTATAAACAAAAACACCCTTTTAAAAAATATTACCAAAACAAATCGTTGATCGTTTAGTCTCATGTCTGTCCTAAGGACTAATTAATAAATGAAGTTCAACCTTATTCTCCTGTCATGCAATGATAGGGCTGCTTTTTGTAAGAAAAATATTTTTCATATATATATATATATATATATATAAAATAAAATAAAATAAAAAATTAATGTGAGTTAAAAAGAATAGTTTAAAAAATTGAAAAATATATTATTATAAAAATATTTTTTCTCCTAAATATAAACCATCACACCATAATTTCATATCTGTAGCTAGTTGTCATTTGCTTTTTTGGAGAATTTGGCGTCGAAGCAATGATGCGATCTTCAATCACGTTTCCTCTGGAATGACCACCCTCTTTTAAGTAAATGTCAACCAGATTTCCCAAAAATCTGATAGGTTGATGTGTCCTAGTTTTCTGAAGGTTGCTTTATATGGTTTACTTTTGTAATAAACTCTCTTGGGGTCTACTCTTTTGTTGTATTCTGTTGTTCTTAATTCTTTTGACCTGGACATTCAACAAAATCTTTCCGCCTATGTTAGACTAGAAAGAAACTACATTTTCATGAAAAACAGCAGGAAATTATTGGGTTACGATTTGAGACTTTAGGTTTTTTTTTTCTTTATTTGTTCACGAGAAATAAATTAACAAAGACCTACTCTATGCCTACATGGAGTATGGCACAACATAATGTCCTAAATTCGGTAACATTAATTGATACCATGATTTAAATATTATTCTTTTATGGTTAATTGGTTTGCCAAATTGGAAACATTTTCACCTCGTGAACGAAGAATTTAGTGTATGATCTTTGATAAATTCTATTAAAATTGTGAGTTTAAATCCATTCCAAAAGTTAAACATAAAACTCATAGGATTGGCCAGGGTAATCTACTATTGATCGCTAGATAGGTTTTATATAAATTTGGGCCGGACTCTAACCAAAAACTAACTTATAAAAGGAGGATTGTTCAAATACTTATAAAAGTTATCTTAGGACATGTTTGGGGCACTTTGAGGGGATCGGAATTGATTTTGGATAAATTTTGGTGTTGTTTGTTTTAATATTCTTAGAATCAATTCTTACCTTTAAAATTAATTCTGAGATAAATAAAAAAATTTTAATTTCTATCAAATCACTTTTAAAGGAATTATCAAACATAAATCACTTTTCTTCAAAATCAATTATAACCAAATCAATTCCAACAAAATTAATTCTATCTAAAATCAATTATACAAATGCAAAACCAAACACACCATTAATCATATCTTATTAAGGCTTGATTTGATAATGTTGTGATTTTTTTAGAGCTTCTTAGCTCTTTAAAAATTATTTTTAAAAAGTCATAATAATACTATTTCATAAAATAATATAAAAATTATTCTCAATAAATAAAAGTTACAAAAGTAGTATTTGTAAATATTTTTCAAATATAAAATAACTATAATCGACATAAAATCTTAAAATTTAAGCACAAGCTATCAAATGTATATTATTTTTTAAGTTTTGAAGAATATAAGATAACTCCAAAAAACACTCTATAAGAGTTCTTAAAGAGCACTCATTGACTTTTAAAAATTATGGACAAAAGTATCCCAACTTTTTTATTTATTAAATAAAAAAATTACCTTATATTTTTAATAAGTGAAAACACCCCCTCAAAGAGTGTTACCAATTCAAGTCTAAGCGATATGACACTTAACAAATTTACTTTGACTTCTCAATGCATAGAAAAAGCAAGAGACCTTCATTTACACTAACACATAATATAAGATCTAGAGAAATTCTATTGTATAGCACTTTTTTTTTCTTCTTTTGCACCACACAACCAAGATTTATTGTATTCAGGAGTCAAGAAATATTTTAGTTTCAATAGCAAAAAAATAAAAGAAAAGGTTTAATTTTAATATATTGACAATATAAAATTTTTTATTCCATCATCTAATTATATATTCTATATCAGTAAATATATTTAATTCTCATATCTATTAATTTAAAAGTCATACATATAAGAGGATTTGATTAGATGAAAATTTTATATTGTCAATAAATCAAAATTAAATCGTAAAAGAAATTTAAAATTAATTAAACGATCGATGTTATTGCTCTTCTGCATATCAGATTGCAATATTTTGATTAGACAAAAAAAAAAAAATGAAGGGAAGAAGATTGCAATATTTAGAGGGCAACTTATGGTCGAGGACTAGTCATTTTATGCATATCAGATCGCAATCTTTTGAAGACATACTATGGTCCTTTCAATGGGTCCTACGGTGGGGCGATAAAGAAGAAGGAGTGTCCACAAGAATTTATTGTACGGATATTCTTCTTTTTCTTCTACAAAAACTAATAATTTAATGGAATTATCATTTTTATATGAAGAGAGAAAATTATATTACCATGATTTTTGTTCAAACTCTTATACATATTAATCAATCAGTTGAATAATTAAATAGTTAATTCATGTAATGCATATTTCTTTTTGAGTTTAATTAATATATACTGAGAGTATAAAATGTTTTACACTATAAACCAATAGAAATATTGAAAAATAAGAAATTATAGTGGGCCCTCATTATAATGGATAATTATTAATATGAGTTGACATTTTTTACTATTTCTATTGACTGACAGAATACATTTAATTTGAATTCTTTCTTTTTTTTGGTTAGCGTTCATTGTCTCTTATTAGAGGTGAGAAAGTAAATAAATATTTATAGAATGAATGAACACACAAAGAGAGATAGAGAGAGAGAGAGAGATATTAATTTCCATGCAATAAAAGTCAAAAAAATTTATATTATCTGTAAATATAATTAAAAAAAATGGCAAATCATGATAGTCAATTGCTATAATATGTAGTTATCTATCATGATCTGATATTTTCTTACCATTCAATAATTCACTAACACTAAATTTTTTTTACAATGTCAATACATAAAAATTAATTAAAAAATGAATTGAGAATATTGTTTTCTTTATTTTCTTTTTTTGGTTGAAATCACAAGTATTTTCTTATTAGAAGCAATCTTACTTAAGTTGGGTAAGATCACTTGAATGGTAAAACTCTCCCTTCCAATTTTTAATACAGCCACGTACCTAGAGTTCAAACCCGAAACTTTTGGTTAAGTTTGAACAAACTTGAGAATATGGTTGAAAAATGTTATATACCATGAGAACTTTTTTATTTTTGGGAAAAAAAAAGACAGAATATAGTATAATGTTCTAAATTTTTTTGTTAAATGAGGGTCGAGAAAGACTTTACTCTTAAACTGGCGGCTTACATGTCTATTAAGCCGCCTTTTTTTTTTTTTTAAGGTATATATTAATGTAACTCATAACCATCTAATATGAATGACAATTAGTTTTAATACATAAAATAAAAAAATACAAATAGACGTAATGCACCATATGTAAGTAGAAACATGACAGAAAGAAAATTATGTTCCTTATAACCAAAGAAAGTTTTTTAAACTATTATTGGATTAAAATTAAATTCTTATTTTCTTTTAATCATATAGCCATATTGTAATCATCAAATTATTAACCTCGGAGAGTATAAGGGTGTTCTTGGAGTTCAAGAGCATGTTGTGGATGCAAATTCATTCAAGATTAATACCTGAGACTTCCTCCATATGAGTATTTTATAGCAAACTTAATTTGATGATTAATGTACATTTTTATAGTAAAATTACAAAAAAAATTTCGTTATCTTTTTCGTGATTCATCTTTATGTATGATATTAACAGATAGTTTTTTATTTTTATATACATTAATATTCTAGAATTAATAGATTGGCAAATATGTAATATTTATTTTTATTTTTGAAAAAACAGTTATTACAAATTATTGTTACTATTCTCTTAATTAATATACTAATAATTTAAAAATTAAATCAAACTATATATATAAAAATATATCAATAGTTGATATTATTATTAGCCATATATATTTTATTTTGTAAAAAAAATTAATACATATAACTACTAATAAAAAGTATTTTGGTCAAAAAAATAATGAAATAATAGAAAATTAATGAAAAACTTGAAAATAGATCAAAGTATAACTTATCTTAATTTTTTAGAAGAGTGGAGTGTATATTTTAGAAATAAAGAGGAGGAGAGTGTAATAATATTGTGTGTGTTTGGAAAAGCTAAAATATTAAAATTATTTCAATAATCACTTATTTGTATAATTATTTTTTTATATAATCGCTTATATGAAAATCAATTTATATTTGGATACTTTAGTTGAAAATTGGTTTTAAGATAATATGTTTTATTTAGGTTGTATGAAAAAAGTTTCTTTTATATAATAAAATTATTAAAAAGGATATAAAATAATTATTTGTATTATATAATATTTATTATTTAGAGTCAATTTGATAAAAATATAATCTAAAATAATCAGCTTTTGCTTATAATCATAAGCTCCAAAATATTGCTTATAATTATAAGCTATTTTTTATCTTAAAATTATTATCTTTTGATGATAATCTATTTCTAACTTTTTATCAAATAAGATTAATTTTTTATAAACAATTTTTTTCTAAAAAAAACTGTTAGAAGCATGTTCTCAATCATACACACTATCTTTTAAAAAAGAGGATTATATTTTATTCTAGATTTAAACTATCAAACTTTATTGTATCATAGATAGCGAACGAGCCCGAACGCAATTTTACGGTTACCTATCCATTGGCATGTGAAGCCAAAATCACCGGATAAGCAACTACAATAATCTCCAGTCATATTTGGTGTTTTGTGCTTTTGTTAAATCTATTGTGATCATCCATTGATCCTATTGCTTGGTCAGCTTCGTGTTTGAACTTTGAAGGATCTCAACTACCAATCAAAAAAGATACATTATCCCACATGCATGCCCCACAAGAAGATGAGCTTAAATTCAAAGAATGAAAAGCCAAGTGTGGGGGCTTGACCAACGACCCTTTGAACTTGTCAATTGTTTCTATGAAGGTGGCTCTGACCAAAGCGAGCACATGTGGCACTCCAATTTTCTTCATGTTTTTTTTGTGAGATATTTTATTTTATATGAATTTTACTAAAGAATATCTTCGGCCATTAAAGAATAAGACAAATGGTTGATTGAACCCTGGACAGTTGTTTTTTATTTCGGCAAAGATTGTGTTTGTCATTTTTTTTAATAAATTCGGATTTGGCACCAGGTACAGCAAAAGATGTGAGCGTCTAGAATATTTGAGTTGCTATCATAGCAACGGCAACATTTTTCTGCCATATTGACTTTGTTATATTCACAAAAGAAATATTCAAGGTGTATATGATTATCTTTTTATTAAATAGGAACTTTTTTAAATTCTAGAGAAAATTATTTTTTTCACCAGAAAAATGATATTTTAAAAATGTGATGACACTATTTAATTTAGAGTTAATTATATTTTATCTCTGTATTATAAGTCATGTATATTTTAAAAATATGCATCCTAACTTCCTAAATTTTCATGAATATATTTTACCCAAAATAAATATATTATATCCTTTTAAATTTTGGGTTATATACAAATTGACCCCATAAACTTTTTTAAATATGCAACCCGATATCTTAAATACGTGATACTTTTGTTTATAATTAATGAAAAAATTAACAAAATAGTCAAAGTGCACATTTAATAAAATATAGAGAGTCGGCATGCATATTTTAAAAATATAGAGGCTAATTTACATATGGCCTATAATGCAAAAAATAAAGAGCAATTAATCCTTTAATTTATTTTTGTAATTATATATCATATATGATAATAATAATTTAAATAAATTTAATTTTGATGTACTGATAATAGAAAAGTATTTTATTGTCATCAAATCTTGTATTGCTATATTATTTGACTCCCACACTCACTATTTGAATACTTTGGCATATGATATAGTTTAATTAAATGATAGTATAAAATTATTTTATACTATCAATATATTAAAATTAATCTCAATTTAAATTTATAAGACATGTAATACATTGTTTACGAAACAAATGAAGTTAATTCAACGTGATATCTACAGCTCTTTGAAGGTCGTTATCCACATAATAAACAATTAAACAAATCTTCAAATAAAATAAGCAATAATTTTTTTCTTAACAATTACTTCTGAATTTCAAATTCAAAAAAGTAGTAAGATAAAGCTATTTTTAAAGTAACAACTTTGAGAGTTAAATTCCTATAATATTATGAGTAGAGTTTGTTTGGGTTACAATTCACTTTAATTGCAACTAACTACTTTTAAATGTAATAAGTAATTAATTACTAATATATAGCAGCTTAAAAAAAAAATATTGAAGGGCGCAAATTTTTTGGACTATAGGCGGAAACATTATTTTTAAAATATGAAAGAATTTTGTAAATTTTGCACGTTATACCTCTTAAGCCATCAATTATGAAGCAACCGGTAGCGCACTCTGCACATCAATTATTAATTTTTATTCCATATTTTATAGTTCACACAAGGATCAAATGAAAAACATTGCACATTAGAATAACATAAAAAATTAGAGGGATTCCCGTGTTCTAATTTGGATGGTGGATGAGCCAAATTATCGATGGTAACAAAAGTTCAGCTGGAGCTGGTTAAAGGATTAAGCAGTACTTAATCAACCAGGGCAAGGACGGGAACATCTCAATTCAACATGCGTATGGTAAGGGTCATAATGAAGCGAATTGTTTGGGACGCCCATCAAAATAATTTCTCTACTCTATAAATATTTGAGTTTAATTTGGGTGCATTAATAATATAAAATTTTTTTACACTATCATTCGATTAAAATCTTCTATTTATATGACTATTCAAGTAATGGGTGATTATGTCAAAAAATTTTGTTGATGTAATAATATATGATTGAATATCTATGTAAAATTTTTTTACACTGACAGTGCATTCAAATTAAATCTTAAATATTTAGGTATACAAATAAAACAATAAACTTTTAACCTCTTTTCTTTCACATGTACTGCAGAAAAGGCTTTGTCGTAGCCTTCTGGACAAATTACATTTGTTTCTAGATGTATATTTTTATAAGAAGTTGATTTAAATTATTTATGACACTGAAATTGTGTTTTTGAAACTTTTCAAATAAAATATGAATATATGTAAGATTTTTTTGTTTATTATGGGTTGACACTAATTCAATCTTTTATAAGTTTTATAAAAATTGGATGATAATCAACACATTTGGAAGGCAAAATAGGCGAGGATGATCTACATATTATTTAAGCCTATGTTGATTGCTATGTCCATTGACTAGTAGAGTCTGTTGGATAAATAGTTTATTTAAACTCTTATGTGAAAATAATTTTTAAAAAGTAACTTACTAATAACTTATTCTGTGTTTAGATGGATAATGACAAAAATATTTATTTTGAGTGCTTTGAAAATGTACTTTTTTAAAAGTATTAAGTTATATAGTTAAATGAGACAAAAAATTAACAATGTAATTTTTAACTTATAAAAAGTTAAAAACCTTCATAAGTTGTATTATCTAAACGGGTACATAGGGTAAACTAATTTATTAGTAGTTCATGATTGGAGGAGCTATTTTGGTAACCTTTAAAAATAAAATATAAAATATTGAGTTTAATTATTATATATTGACAGTATAATAGACTGTTATCTAATTAAATGTTTTGTGTTTGTAAAATATTTAAAGTAGTAGATGATCGAATTAAATACTTTTACTTATGTGATAATACATAATTAGATATTTATATAAATTTTTTATATTAATAATGTATATAAATTAAATCCTAAAATATTTAGGTATAATAGGGTTATGTTTTAGATAAATAACACATTTTAACTGCTAACACTTTTTTAATTAGTTTTATATTTAAACGATCTTTTTTTTAAAAAAAAATTAATTTTAAGTTTGTTTTATCTAATCTTCTTTTATCCACTCCATACTTTATCATCTTATCATAAATCTTGTTAATATACATATATAGTGCATAGCTCGGCCAGTGGGGGGCTATACTAGTTTAATTAAAGGTCTCAAGTTTAAGTTTTGGTATACAGGTGTATTAAAATTTGGAAGGAAGAGTTTTGGTGAAATTCATAAATTGTTTGAAGTATTGGCAGAAGAACTAGCCCCAAAGAAAATCATTCAACCAATGGCCAAGGTACGCAATTTATCGTGTTTGATTCACATTTGATGTTCTATAATCCTATACAATATTTCCCTGAATGTCTTAAAATATCTCCTTGTTATTTTAATTTAATCAAGCATATGCGAATAC
Organism: Pterocarpus santalinus; assembly: GCA_031439595.1. Lineage (NCBI taxonomy): Eukaryota > Viridiplantae > Streptophyta > Magnoliopsida > Fabales > Fabaceae > Pterocarpus > Pterocarpus santalinus. The sequence goes on along the minus strand of CM062532.1, from coordinate 22,353,700 downwards.
CTACTTCCCTGCCCGGACATTTCATGGCAGAGACGGGGAAAAACTTCTCATTATCACGTCATCTCGTTGAGATTCCTATGTAGGTGAAAGCCAATCAAAGTAATTGATGCTTGATAGATTTTTAGTTAACCCAATATGGTTGTCATTTGTTTTATCTTGAAAGTTGCTTTTTGTTTGGGGGAGGGGAGGGTTTGAGGGGGGGATTAGCACTCAAATAATCCATTCAGTGAACTGGCCCATGATCAAATAACTTAATATCCAAGCTTTTACAACTATGAATAAATAAATAAACTACTGAAATACCAATGCTTATCTCATACTTTTCATTATTGGAAGTTTGATTTTGGCCTTGGTGGAGTGGCGGATTACCCTTATAAGCTGGCAAAAACGGCATGCTTAATGTGAGGGACAGGCATGGCCATTGCAAAGGTGAAGTGTAGTTGGCCATGTGGGCTACCCTTATGTCCCTCAGTAATCGCACTTTCAAATTCAAATGAGCGAACGAGGGAGCAAGATCACATATCATAGCCAGGGAGAGTTACTAGTTTCTCTTTCTCTCCCTATCAACTGTCAACAACGTCATTAAAGAAAAACATAATAATTGGAAAGTTATCCCTTTTATTTAGGCAATCAAAAAACATATTCCTTAGCGCGGTCTATTTTCTATTGTTGTTAATGTGGAAAACTCAGTGTTTAGGTAGAGAAACAAAAAAGGTGATTTGGTTATGGATACTTAGTTGGTTTAAGTGATTGGACACTTATTTTTCTTTTAAAAAAAGATTTCGAGTTTGAGTGTTATGAATAAAAAAAAAATAGGGTGTAAAGAGTTTTATCTCATAGTAAGTTAACCTAACCTGAGTTAGATTAGTTGAAATTCAATATTTTTTGGATACTGATAGTTTAGATAAAAAAAAAAAGGGGGGGTGATTTGGTTGAAAATCAAACTCTTAATATCAGCACTCAAGTTTTAAAGACATAAGTCGGTATCAAACAAGTTAAAAACTTATTGACAATTTAATATGTAAATTTTACACATACACACATGGTAGTGGCAATTCTCCTTTTTAAAAACAATAATTGGTTTAGCATTTGAAACTATTTTTGTTTTAAGTGTTGACTACAAAGGATAATGATATTTATGTAGCAAAAACAAAGGTGTTTAATTAAATAAATGAGCAAGCTATAAAAAAATGAGCATATACCTTTTTTATATTAAATAAATAGTTTCAAATAATTTAAATGGTGAAATTATTACATGCTCTTAAACTCTGTGGGTTTTGCTGGTTAAGGTTTTCAATAATAGAAAGAAATATATGTATTGAGGGAAGTACATATATTTTTTTTTTCTTGTACTATTCATGTACTTGTTTCTTGTTTTGTCGTTTTTAACCGGACGTGATTATGTGATCATGCGGCAACACATTCTATCAAAGGAATAATCTTAATTGTCTTTTGATATGAGAATAATCTCAATTTTCAGTAGTATATGCTCTTGGAACTGCAATATCAAAACTTCTAGATCCAATTTTTGCACTCATATCTCTTTGTATTTGGGGAATATACTTATTAAAAATATCGCAATGGGTATTTGTGTCACAGTTCTAATCCAACTTTTTGTGTATATGTTTTTAATTTTTGTTTCTTGTCCATTAGTTTAGGTTGTTCTTATAAGAATTTGTTTGTGTTAGATAATATTAAATAAGAAATAGAAATATTAACAAGATGTTAGTTTTAGTGGAAGGGGCTTGGGTTCTTTAAACATGAGATTCTAAGTTTGATTACATGATTTATGTGTATAACAAAAAATAAAAATAAAAATTAGGAGGGCTCCCCACTTAAGCATCTGATGATACATCGGGAGATTAGTCTCTTATCTATCAGATGAAGAGATACTCTAACAAATTGAAAAATAAAATAGTGAGATGGGAAAGTGGGCCAACATGTCTCGCTTCACCATGATCAGTTGCCAATTCACCCAAAACAGAGTGGGGCAAGCCAACCTGCTATGTTAGTATGGGTTGGCATGGCCAACCCACCCCTTTTTGGGCAGATTGGCTTGTCAGAAAAAAAGAAGAAGAAAATAGAAATAATTAACCTTATTTTCATGTTTTTAATGAGTTAGTTCGCATAAAAATTTTTAAAAAATTTAAAAATAATTAATGAAATTTTTGCTCAAATATAACGAGGATAATATCCATATAAACTTAAAAGAAAATCTTAAATTATGTAATTTACATCCAAATCCAAACATAATAGGTTAATAATATAAATATATCACAATAAAGTAAAGAATCATTAACAAAACTATATTTCATAAAATTATAATCACAATAGACTAATAAGAAGCCTCACAAATCAACCATAATAAGCTTATAAAAAAGGTCTACAAACTACCCATCTCATGTCCAAATGTGTTATCAAAATTAAAACAAAACCAGTATGTGAGTCAAACCCACTTGCCCCTCCTCAACCCACAGTTTAGATAGGGCATGCTGGTTGAAAAAGAATGATGGGTTACATAGGTCAATCTAGCGGATTGTACCTATTTTGTTATCTTTAACAAGAAAATATAGCAAGGCAAGTTGTTAGAATCAACTAATTTGGCAGAATGTGGTTTCTTGTCAGTTTTATACTCACACATCCATATTTAATTCTATTTCTCTATTTCCAATAAATATTGATCACAAGCCAATGGGGTTGACTTATGTTCAATTCTTAGGTCTTTCATTGGTGGGTCATCCTGCAAATTTCTTTGTAAGTGTATACGAAGTCTAGAATGTGTCTATGACCCAGGCCTGATCAAGCCTTCCCTTAATTGATATGAAACTGGAAAATGGATCACCTTGAAATTCAGTTTTAGGGAAGGATATTGACGCCACACTCAAGAAAGATGAGAAGCTTGTAACCCCTTCTTGGCTCATATCAGTAAACCCACATACTCATCCCAAGTGATTGAGGTTATTTAAAAAATTCTTAAAACTGATTGATCTTACTTACATGGTACTTGCTTGCACCTAAGGTTGAGAATAACTAAGTTTCTACTAAGTTTTGTCTTAATAAAGTCAAGCTTGTTTTGTGTAATGTAAGTCTAAGTTTGATTAGTTACTTATCATACATTCTTTTAATAGCTTGGCTTTGTTTGATCCGAAAACTTAGTTAAAAGTATAGATTACATAAATGCCTTTAAATAGACTAACCAACTTAGTCTTTCTAATTTTAAAATAAGTATAATTTTTAATAGGATAAATTATAATGATCTTCCCTGAAATCTTTTAAAATTATACTTACCTCCTCTTTGATTTTAATATTATACCCAACACCCCTGAGCTCAAACAATGTTAACCACCGTTAAGTACTATAAGGAAAAATCAAAATATCCCCTAAACTAATAGAGCAATCTCGCTTAGCCTCTGCACTTCAACCCATTCGCACCCACCTCCCTAAAACACACCATCCTCGTGACTACACTTTCATTTCAATATCATCATCTAAACATCTAATAGCCCTATCCTTTCAATAAAAAAGAAACAAAATAACATAGATACACTCACCTGCATCTTCCTCAAGCCAAACCCAAATAACCCAAATCCAACCCCAAAAACATCAACACTTAAAATAGAGAACAAACACAAATTCCTAACCAAGAATGAACAACCAAGGATGAAGTACGAACAGAGTCAACACCCCTTTGATCAAACCCAATCCCTCATCTCAAAACAAAAAAATAAAAACCCTCAAGTTCAAACCATTCACACCCTCTACCATTGCTAAAACCAAATTGAGGTCAAGTTGAAAAAAAAACAAAAAAATAAAAATAAAAATAAAAATAAAAGCCAACTGGACACAAACCAAAGTCAAGTTTACACAACAAATCATACTCTCAAAAACTAAACACCCATGAATCACAAGAACCTCAAACCAAAAGACATAGAAATAAGAGAGGGGAAGACAGAGAAGACTACGAGTAGTCCCAACCACCATGGACCACCACTGCACCTAGCCACCCTTGACCGCGAGCATCGTTGTTGTAGAACTCAACCACCGCGAACTCCTCCCCTCTGCCAACAATGTAGCCTCATTAACCTCGTGCCTCGACCTCACAATCGCCTCCCTCATAGAGCCACTAGCCACCATCGTGTTTCTACTTGATGGCCTCATTGCATTTTGCCAACGTCTCGGCCACATAACTCGTTTGCCACCGCATGCTCAACCGAAGTTTTATGGTGACGTTCCTGCCACTCTAAAGCCGCGTGGGTCATGCCTTTGCGGTGGTCTATGCCATGGTTGCTACTCTGCTACCATCTGCCAGATTATTAGTGCCCCCAAAAACCCCATCCTCAGAACTTTTTTTTTCTTATGAGAAACTTCTTTTTCAGAATAATGGCTTCTTTCTTTTTATTAAAAAACGGAAAAGGAAATAAAATGGGGGACATCATGGGTAGTTTGGTCCATTGGAATAACAAAAAACATGTGCCACTTACATGCTACTAACGGTGCTTAACATTAAGTGAGGTGATTATAATATATTTAAATAAAATGAGGGTATGAAGTGTTTTTTTAATATCAAGAAAATGATAAGTGTAATTTTAAAAGATATTAGGGGAGGTTGTTGTAATTTCTCCTTTTTAATAAACAAATAAATCGATTTGAAAACATTTAGTGAGAGAAACAAATAAATCTATATCAAACCATGACAATTACATTAGAAAAACCAAAAAAAAAAAAAGGGATTTTGCATTCCTTATAAGCACAAAAATTTAAGTATGCTAGTTTTTATAAATGGAAAAACCGCTGCGCAACAACTATAGATAAATTTGCAGGCCGAAGCCGGAGGATCCGAGAAGATTTACAGCCACCTCTTCCTCTGCCAAATCATTGTTGCTATCTTTGTTGGCCACCAAAACAACAACAATCATTCTTTCTATTCAAACAAAGAAGTAGAAAAAAAAAATTGAAACCTTTATTCAAATTATTTTATACACTTAATTTTGATGAATTGTTATTGTAAATTTTTTTTTTCATATATTCAATTATATATTACAAAATTATCAAATATATTTGACATTTCAATAATTACTTGAAAAATTATACATATAATCTTACAAAACTGATTAATAATATAAAATACTTTATCATAACTATACATCAAAACCAATATTTTCTATCAATGTTTAATTGATTAAACTGGATTAACACTTAATTTTTTAATTAAATTTTTGAATTCAAATTTTCTAGAAAAAATAATAAATCAACTTAGATTGGGATAGATTAATTAAAGTATAATAAATTTTAAATTTAAAATAATAATAATAATAATTTATTTGGGAAAAAACAATAGTCTGTCACAAAGCGGGAAGACTCTGTTCGGGTTTTGTTGTCTATCCATCAATCTCACTTTCTTAGTAACAACAATGAGGAGAGAGAAAGTGGTGACTTGGAGGCGTCAAAGGAAGAAAAGTATATATGTCTAATCTAAAACACCCTTTCTCACTCGTCAATCACCTCACCTTCCTTTGTTTTTCGTTTTTCAATTCAAACTCAAAATCACAATAAAAATTAGTTTTTTTTTGAAAAATAAAAAATTTCAAAAAAATGTAAACATAAAAGAAGGAAATTGCTTTATATATAGTTGATTCTCCTCTCTCTTCTCAAAACTGTCTCTCCGTGTTCAACTCGCGTTGCATTGTAGTCAAGGCGGGGCGAGAAAGCGAAGAGAATCAGAGAGAGAGAAAAAGAGAAGAAGAAGAAGGAGAAGAAAAAAGCACCCAGAGAGATAGAGAGAGAAAAGAGAAGAGAAACAGAGAGAGAAAGCAAAAGCCCAAGCACCCTCTTTTCACCATTGCAAAAATTTTGAATTTTTGTTTTTTCTTCTTTGGGGGAAACTGGGCTCTTTGTGATCATCTTCTGGGTTCTCTCGATCCTTTTTATCTTTCTGGGTTTCACCTTTTTTTTTCTTCCCCTTTTGTCTCCTGCAATCCTCTTCTGTGTTTGTGTTTTTGAATAAGATTCAGTTTTTCGGGGTGGGAAAGTTAAAAAATATAAAATAAAAGAAGAATCGATTCCAATCTGGTGCTTTTGATGCGAGAAAATTTTGGTGTGTTTTTGCTGAGAGGCAATGATGTTGACATTAACAGTGTCGCTATGAAGTAATATGGAAGTGGTCGTTACACGGTTTCAACAACAACAACAACAACAACGTCGTCAAAGGCAACAACAAAAACTACAGCAAATACAACAAGAACAACAAGAATAACGTGAAGAATAACATGTCGCTCTACATTGGTCTCGAGGCTTCCAAGGTGGTTGATGTCTTCTTTGTTATTTCACTTTTGTTTTTGTTTTCTATGTTTAATATAGCTTTTTATTATTCATATGGGGTATGGTAATGTTTTTTTAATTTTAATGTGTGTTTGAATGTTTTCATGTGTAGATATGGAAGAGAGCTTCTGCAGAGGTAGCTACAGAGATCAAACTCCTTCAGGAGAATTGGAAGTACATTTTCGGTGGTATTTTCTTTCAGGTGTGTGTGTGTGTGTGTGTTTTATTTTGTTCCTTTCATTTTTTGGAATTTTGATCAATGTCATGAAATGCATAAGTGTAACTTGTTCTGGATACCCTTCTTTGATAGAATTGCAAAGGTTCTTTTGTTTTTCCTTTTCTCTACGGAGTAGAGAGATTTCTGAAAGTAGTTTTCACATGCGGTTGTGGCGACTTTACTTGAACGCTACAAAAAGTTCTTTTTCTCCATGTTGGTGTTGTTGCTTATACAGATTGCTTGCTTTCTTAATCAGGAGTGAGGTTTATAATACTATTCTTTTCCGGTTTTAATAAATAAGTATTTTTGTCAACGATTATTGTAAAAAAGCTTAATAGCTTGACATTTCAATTAGAGAAGAAAACTGAAGGAACTGGTACTGGTACCTGTGCTCAGCATCGTTTGTCTGCATAATTGTGTCCCAAATGAAATGCTGATTGCTGGCATAATTAATGTGCTCCAGTTATTTATTACATGTGAATTACAAATTAATGAAATTCACTAATGTACTCCAATTATTTTTGAAAAAATATTTTTTTTTTCAAGAAGCTTAAGATTAAAAAAAATTATCTAATTTAAACACAAACTTACTTGGTTATTTGACACACTTTTATTTTCTAGTAATGTTTGATGTCTATGTCTAAATTTGAGCTGGTTCTCTCTACAGTACATACATGGTTTGGCTGCCCATGGAGTTCATTATTTACATAGGCCTGGCCCTACACTACAGGATACTGGATTCTCTCTTCTTCCGGTTTGTAATTGTCATTCTCTTCTCTCTCTCTATGTCTCACTCTCTCTTCTTCCGGTTCCATCCTACATAGGAACGCGTTTTGAAATTTTAATGTTGGTGCTGTTACAGGAGCTTGGCCAAGACAAAGCTTACATTAGTGAAACTCTGTTTACCTTTATCTTTTTATCCTTTATCCTGGTAAGACCTTGTCTCAGCTTTCATTTAATTGCCACTATTTTTTTTTTTTTAATGAAGTTCTGCAACAAGTATGGTAGTTTTTATGGAGTTTTAATGATATGTTATATGTTATGTGCTTTTGCAGTGGACATTTCATCCTTTCTTATTCAAGAACAAAAAGTTCTACACTGTTCTAATATGGTGCAGGATTCTATCTTACTTAGTTGTAAGTGTCTACCTCCTGTCTTCATTAAATTATTGTCCAATGCTATTAGAACTCTATATAGATGGGTGCTTAGGATGATGATAGACAATTTGATTATAGTGTGTTGGCAACATAAAATGCAGTTCTCAACAAGTGTAATGTTGGTTATCAAAGCAATTTCATGATTTGACAGGCAGCATATGTCTACTTATGCTTCCATGCATTTGTCTAGTAGCTGTAGAATAGAAAAGAAAAGGACTTTAGTGCTCCTTTGTTTGATTTGTTCTTTTTTCCTTTTAACTAGCTGTGCAATTTACAGGGACCATTCCGTGTTTTATCTTATATAGAAATGGATAATTGCCAGTGTTCTGGAAGCAAGTTAAGTTTAATGCTTAATAATTTGAGCATTTTTGAGACACGAAGATAAGTTAAGTAAGCTGATATAGGTTAACTTTACACATTCCTTAACCATATATTTGAGTTCTGTTTTTTCAGAACAGTCAGCAGAGTAAATTTGTGGCCATTGCAATGTTGTGCATTCATTTGATAACCTATATAGTACATATGGATGCAATATATAGCAACTTCCTGATTATTTTTCGCTCCTCTGTGATTGTTTACTGCAGGTTTCTCAAGCTCTCCGCATAGTGACATTTTATGCTACACAGCTTCCTGGTCCAAATTACCATTGCCGTGAGGTATAATTATTTGAGAATGCATGTTTGTTAGAAAAAATTTAGAAAAAAAAAAAAAAGCATAATGTCACTTGTAGTTCAACAATTTATATAAATTTGTTTCTATGCGAGTGGCAAGTTACATATTTGTAATGAGGTCATTATTTTTCAAATAATCTTTTAGACTTAACACCGCTTCATATACTATGTAGGGATCTAAAGTTGCTAGACTTGCTCCTCCAGAAAGTGTCCTTGAAGTCCTGGCGATTAATTGTTAGTATAGTTTATTGTATTGGAGTTATTTAGCTTTGATGCCTTTGAGATTTTTTTTTGGTGCTCATTTGGTTTTCATTTTGCAGTTCCTAATGGTGTGATATATGGGTGTGGTGACTTGATATTTTCATCGCATATGATCTTCACTCTAGTCTCTGTTATCACGTATCATAGATATGGCGCACACAGGTACAGGAATATTTGTTTTCATAATTTGCTGTCATATTGTGTTGTGCTTTGTCTAAATTTTGAATTATGACTTATTGTGATTTTTCATGAACCGCTGCAGGTCTATAAAGCAGCTAGGGTGGTTTCTTGCAGTTGTTCAGAGTCTTCTGATAATTGCATCTCGCAAACATTACTCAGTTGACATAGTTGTTGCCTGGTAAGGAGCACTGTCTGTTTTGTACACGGCAAATTGCAATCCATATCCTTTTTTAATGTTTTTGGATCCCTTGCAGGTACACTGTTAATTTGGTGGTATTTTTTGTTGAGAAGAAATTGCCAGGTTAGAACATTTGTACGTAGTAGTTATATATAGTGCATGTTTAGTAACAGTTTAATTTTGAGAAATAATCGTGGTTTTTTTTTTTTTTTGGGGTAAAAGCTGTCATAGGAAGCTTTTGATTATAAGTTGTTTGTTTTAAACCCAAATTCAGCTTTATCCAAAACACACTTACATGCTATTGTTATTTACTTGAGCAGCTATTTGCTGTTGGTGCTGACTTAGTTATTCTGCAGAAATGCCAGACAGGACTGCTGCCATAATGCTGTTGCCAATGAGCACCAAAGACAAAGATAGCAGGACCAAAGAAGAGAACCATAAGTTATTGAGTGTGAATTCTCTAGACCCTGTTGATTGGGTAAGCTGAATCTGCTTGGTCCTTCCCCCCTCTTCTTCCTATGTGGTGTCATTGTCTATGATCTGGACATAACATGGTTATTGTCTCTTGCTCAGAGGCAGAGATCTCTAGCAAACAGCAAGATTATGGAAGATGGCAATGCACTCAATGTTGACTCTCAATGAATGGTGCATGGATATATGAGCTTCTTCTGCACAAATTGGATGGATCTACTGCAAGATTGATTGTTGTTGGAAAGCTACAACCTTCAATTAGATTTTTTTAATTGTGAAATATTAGTAGCCTGATTTTTGTATTGTAATTAGGTGGTTTTTGGCATATTGCAGCCCCTGATCCATTGTCATTTTGAAATTATCTTGCACCAACAGGTGCCATAGAAAATTTCCAGTCCATGTTGGTTCATGTGCATACTGTCTTCTCATTATCTATTTTTTGTATTTTTATTTTTTTTCCCCCTTAGTATCCGTTGTGTTACATCGTGAGGAAATGATCAGGAAAATGTAATAGGCTTCACATGTAAAAATAGTAATTCTAATTAATGGACCAATAACTAACTTAAAAGCCGGCCCTGGAACATTTGCAGCTTGCTGATGAATGATGATAAAGGGTTCATGGAGAAAATCGTATGTATTCAGATGCTACCCCACTAAAAATGTATTACATGGCACGCGATATGAGTACATATCATTAATTGAATTTAAAGTAGTATATAATAAAGTTCATTTGAGAGTATTACTCTTATATAAATATTTTTCTTTTTGTTTAAATCATTAGTGTGTAAAGTTTATTGAATTTCAATTAATATGACTCAATTTAGATTTGTCTATTATATGGTAAAATTCTCTTTATGCTATTTTTTTTTTTTTTCCATTTAAAAGATTCAAACTCAAGATATTACCTAACAAGAACAAATGCCAAATAACTTGAATTAATCACATGTTGGTTACTCTTAAGTATTTATCAGGTTGATCAAAAAGGGGTGAAAAAGGTTATAAGATGGGGTTAATTCCTAACACAATTGAGGGGCTTATTGCCCCAGATGTTGAGTTTGTTCACTTTCACAAAAGGTAACGAAGGCTGGGATAATTCCTAAAACTGCAATTGTGACAAGTGACCTGAACGCGCACATGATGCTTTTAGTGCCTAGGACACATAATAATGCTCTATGTGTTGTGCCAATCCTTGTCCCTAGTCTGCAATTCCACTTTCGAAGTTCAAATTCCCTCCAGGTTTCCGTTTATGAGACACAGACCCATCACATGCATCTTCTCTTTTTCACATGGGCCACAGGCTTCTTCTGGTATAATGTTTACCCCAACCATTGATTGGTGTTCTATGTTAAGGGTAAAGCTTGTGGCCAATGCATGTATAGCTATTAGCTACCCTTAAAACCAACGTATCTTTCCTAAGCTTGCGGTATTTGTTGTGTAATTAAAGCCAAACTAACTGTACGGAACCTCCAAGGGTGTCACCATTATTAGTTCATATATGCACCATTAAAAGAAACACAAAGATCCCAGTTATTTAAGGGTTCACTATGCCTACTTCCTAAAGATATTTTAGCTTACCTTGGCATGAGCCCCAAGCAAAATAGATAAATTTTTTGGTTTTTCGGTCCAATGTTATTTGAAGGCAAGCTAAAAGTACTAGAGGAATAACACACAATTAGATATAAATAGAAAAAATCTTGACAGAATATAAGATAGCATTGGATAGAATAAATTGACAACGACCCTTCACTCACTTAAGAGTCAATAATAGCTTGTTTATGTGGTATAAATCGATTTTGACCAAAAGGGGGTGAGGCTCTTTTTATTTTTTATTTTATTTTTATAGCGTGCTTCAGAAATTGAGATTTTAGCATTTGCTTGTGTGTTTTCACGATTTCTTTGCAAAACAAACAAGTTAAAAAATGTCAAAATTTAAGTAAAATTTCTAACTCACATTTGTATAGTTAGAATTTAGATAGGTTTAAGAATAGTTGTTGAGGGAAATAAGGACCATTTACCTGTCGAAAACTTAATATATTTGATAAAAAAATATAACAAAAACTCTGACTCTAACAATTTTCAATGCATAATGGAAACTTCGCATTTATTTCGGTACTACTTTTTTTTTAAGGCAGTACGTTACAATACTTTTTTAAAAGATACAATTTGGAATAAAAGAGTTAACAGAATTGTTGGTTTTGAAACTAACATAGTAACAAATACTCCCAGGCAGTAAATTTTGAAAAATATTGCAGCATACCACCTCCGAAAAAGGTAAAAGAAAAATCTGCACCAAGAAACTTGCATAATTATATATGCACTCCCATAAAAGTCATTGGAGTTAAACACCTTTGTCCTACCATAACTTATTTTAGATGATTCATGCTGTGCTCACGTATTAGGCAGTTTGTGCAACTATCTTCCTTTTAAGGATACAGATTGTAATTACAGATAAGCTACCCCGATCATGCATGTGGATTTGGCCTTTGTGTTTAACACTAAGCAGCAGAGGTCCCTAGAACAAACAATATTATATTCCAGATGCTCCGCGTAGCAACGATGCCATTCAGCAAAAAAGGTGGTGGTTGCGAAATTTAAGCTGGAAAAGTTAGTCCATGCAGAAAAGAGAATCTACTCAATGCTGATACTTTGAGACGAACAAGCACACACAAACATGCTCTTATTAAGAGTGCAATGATAGGACATATATATGAGCGATGCATGACCATCATTGTGGCATGTCTACAACCCAAATAACTACTACGTTCTTCTTTTATGTCCTGCTCCTTTCCCTTCAGGAGGGTCCTTCTTTTATTTGTTTAAACCATTAGTATCTGAAATTCATTAAGCTCTAACTAATTTGATTTATGAGAGTTCTTTTTTATTCCCATAAGGGTGGTATGAAGAACAATAACACCAACTTCATCAGGGTCGATTTGTGCTTTTTTTTTTTTTTTTTTTCAAAAGAATTGATAGGGCCAATAATTATGAAATGTGATCATGCAATCTGAATTCAGTTAGCATTGTCGTGACTACTGGGGAGATCATTTTGTTACTCCGTTTGATCAATGAAAATTAAAAAGAAGAAAAAAATGTCAACTAGAAGCATATTGATGACCAAACAAAAGTGGCATAACAGCATTCTATTAACACCCCTTTACTTTTGCACTTTGTTTGATCTCTTTATGTCAGGGTAAAAGCTTTTCTTATTCCTTTGTCTAAAAACCTAAGTTTAAAATTAAAGAGTGCCATCCCAATTAGCTTAACTCTCTTAGTGACTCTGGTTAATTTTCAATGCATTAGTTACCGCCTAGTTTAGTTTTTGCTTTGCCATGATCTTGAATGAGCGACATTTTCCCCCAAATAGCACAGACAATAATTGCAAGCTTTTATGTAGGAATAGATTGGATAGCATTATCAATAAGCAATGCTAAACGCAAGTCAAGATCGTACACTGTCTAAATTATTAAGTAATTCATGTGCCTTATCGTATAAATGGAAATTTGTTTGATTCCTCTCCATGGAAAACAGTTCACTTGACCCCATCAAGGCCCAGCTTGTTTGTACTCTTGAAAGCCATTTTTGGTACAAAGAGCAGGTCAGGGTATTTGGAAATCACTTGCTTAAAGCCAAATATCTTTTTCCTTTGATTAAGGTTTCAGGCTACAGAAAATGATGCTAATGCAGCCAACGGTTACGAACAAGAAAACTGTAGACTTGCCAAATAAATAGAAAAAAGAAAATGCTGTTTGCATGAATCTATTTTGTTTGTATTGGCTTTTTTAGTATAAGTAAATACAAGAAGAACGAAACCTGGGAGGTAGAAATGAAGAACGTACAGGGGGAAAATTACTTGCAAAAGACCAAAACTACCATGTATAATTTATAATTGGCCTTTTCCTAAACAAAAGCCAGCCTCTGCCACGGTATAGGAGAGACTCCACAAAGTCATATATGGAATGGATTAATAGAGATTGGAACATATTGGGTCCGTTTGGTTGTGCTCATCAACCAAAATAAGTATTTATTTTGATGAAAAAAGGTACTCTTTTAGTTTAATTTGCTCGTACTGTTGTACTTATGAAAATAAGCATAATTAAGAAATAAGCAAATTTTTGTTTTATTTTTAATTTTTTAATAAGCAACTCTCTACCGACTTTTAATTCTAAGAAGAAAGAGTAGAAAAAAGAGAACTTTGAAATATGGGATATGTTTTTAATTTCAAAGATATCCTCACATTTTTTTTTTCAAAAATTAAACCCTAAATCCTAAATCCTAAATCCTAAATTCTAAAATTCTTGTTTTTACTTTCTTCCTTCTTTCATCTCATATGAGACGTTGAGACCTTCCCAATCCTGTGCCTCGCCTCCTGGTTTAGTTACACTCTCCATCCTTTGTCTTCTTCCTTTTAATGTCCTTGTGATGATTTTCCCATAAAATAATAATAGTAATAAATATACGTGCATTTTAGTTTAAAAATTAAAAAAAAAAGACGGATTCATGTAAGAGTTCTTATTTTTGAATAATATTCTTAAGGTGATTAATTTCATATTAAAATTATTTGATAATTCATTAAAATATAATTAAAAGTCAGAAAATATCTGAAAATAATTTTAATGCCAGTATCAATTAAAACTTAAAGTAATTTCATTTATATTATCATATTTTCTATTATTAGACGTTGACTCATTTTATAAACTTCTTGCACATATTTTGTTACAACTCGGATTTTCATGTTTTTAAATGCAATTTTATAAGAAAAAAAATACTTTTATACTTGTTATATCCAAACAACTTAATAATTTTTAATTTTGATAAAAGATACTTTTATAGTTACATCTAAATATAAAACAATATTTTGCTTTTGTTTTTGGAAAAGCACTCCTTTTAAAAATTTATCCAAACAAGCCTTTGCTTCATGTCACACTTAATTGGAGGGGAATAGGTGTGCGGACAAGATGGCCAATCTTAGCCTCAACATAAAACACTACAATATGGAGCAGCCCTGCAGATGCTACATGGGAAATTCACTTTTTTTTTTCTTTTTTCCTTAATGAAGAAGTTCTACTAATTGATGATTCACGGGTTGCAATTAGGGGTAGAAATAGGACTAAAAATGCTTCTAAATACCTATTTCTAAATACACCAAAAGACTTTAATTATCATTAGGATTTTCAAAAATGCTCATATATAAATAGAACAATCTGTTAGGTCTAATAGGCTTTTTTTCATAGCCTGTAGCCTGTCCTTCTCAATTAAAAATGCTTTTTGAAAAGTATTTGCTAAATAGGCTAGACCAAACTAGTCATAATATGGACTATGCAGGAGGCCCCTGATAGGCTGCACTGACCTATTTCTATCTCTAGTTGCAATGCCCTACCTTATTAGGTCCTCAATTTAGTTTTTCTTCCCTTTTGCCCAAAAACCAAAAAAAAAAATAGTATTTAATAAGAACAAAACAAAATAAATATGTGGATGAGGCTATGGCTCAAGTGGTGATGCCACATACTAGGGTTCTACTTGGAGTTGTGTTCAACTCTTGGGGGCAATGCCCCTTCCTCAGAGGTTATTCTATTGTACACCTAGAGGAAGAAAATTCTTCCTCCATTGACTACTTTCAGCATACAACTTCTAAATTTTGTACTAGAAAAGTGGTCCTATATATGTTTTTTGTGGTTATAATTCATTGTCAAGGCAAAATCACTCTTCCTCTAAGAGTATATCAGACTTTTTCCCCTATCACTCCCAATGATAAAAAAATATTAAAATAACAACGATCCTACATAGCTAGCCAACAAAATATAATCGGGATTTAGATATAGCACAAATATGATTATTGAATAAAATAAAGTAATAAGTGTTGTGAAATATTATTTGAATTTTCATGTGAATATCCATATCTTTATTTTGATTCGGTTAGGATTTGATTAGATAGAATCTTTTATTTGCTTTTATCTTATATCTCTCATCCTTTGGTTATAAATAGCTCTTTGGGTGCTCTATATATGTAACATTTGATAATATCAATAATAGAATTATCTCTTTCTCCTCTTTTCTCTATTCTCTTTTACTATTATTTTTACAACACATTATGAGTATGAGTCTCTACCATCTAAGTGAAGGCTTAGGGCAAGACATTTTAACAAGATGAAGGTATGAGATAAGATACTTTAACCAAGTCAAACTTTCTCAATCTTGAATTTGTGGTCTTTGATACATTGGGAAAAGAAATATCTTTTTGAATTATATATGCTAAAGTTCATATTAACTCAATGGGTCCTAAGGACACCATTGAACAATAAAATGTTGTATCCTAGTAGGATTGCGTAAAATTCATCTTGATTCAATAGTCTTAAAGGCACCATTAAATAATAAAATGCTGCATCTTGGCATGATCGAACAAAATCCATCTTGATTCAATGGGTTTTGGAGACACCATTAAAGAAGAAAATATCACATCCCAGAAGGATCGCACAAAATCTATTTTGATTCAATTGGTTATGGAGACACTATTAAACAAGCAAATGTTATCATATCCCGTTAGAATTGCGCAAAATCCATCTTGATTTAATGGATCTTGCAGAGACTATTAAAGAAGGAAATACTGCATCTTAGAAGGATTTTGCAAAAGCATTGATTTTTCTTTGTTATCATTTTTATAAAGGATTAATATTTGAATATTTTATTCTAAAAGATCCTATTGATCTTTAGAGCTACTTGAAGCATATATGCAAATTGAATTTATTTGTGGCTGTAAGATTTTAAATCTATAAGTGAATACAACTCCACAATGTTATAGAGTCACCTTTCAATTTAAATTACGGGTGAAACACTACTAACAGATATATATTAGAGAAAAAAAATTCTCGATTTTTTTTTACGTCTCAAATATGCTCATGTAGTAGCAATATAAAAAAAAGGGCCTTGCAAAATATTTTGAATTAATTTTATGCCTTGTTATGACTGAATAATATAATGAGTTATTCATGAAAAATCATAAAACTTGCCTAGTTGACTTTGCTCCATTCCCTGAAGTAAATGTGACAAATTATAAACCCCTTCCCCAAAAGTCACAAAGATTGTGGTTCCAATTAAAATCACAATCAAGGTAGAAAGAAAATAAATGCTATCATTGTAACATCAAAGTAGATTGGTCACATACCTATCCTACGTTGAGATATTTTGTTTAATCTTTATCAAGTATCAATCTGAGTTACTCTTTTTGAATTTTCAAATTGTTAATATGCTTTTAAATTCAAGTTTTTATTCTTTATGAATTTCGAATCTTTACTTTTCTTTTTAAATCTAAGTGGTTGATAACTTCCTGTTGTTGATAAATGTTCTTAAATCCAAATTTTAACATTTCAAGGCTTTTGAGACATGGAGGAATAAAAGTTGTTGATATACTTGAATATAACTTGAGATTTAAATTTATGTCAATTAACGTTGATTATTATATGTTTTTATTATTTAATATATCTATATATATTGTTAACATAAATTGATAATGTTGATAGTGCTATTGTACATATGTATATATATCTTGTTATTATTCAATTGTATGTGAATACTCAAGTACTAGTGCACTTAATATTTATTTATTTTCCTTTATTATAATTATCATGGACAATCTTCATATTGTGACATTTTATATTGTACTCCTAGTAATGGGAGAAGTAAATGTTACTACTAATATTGGTAGTACTAAGATGTCTGAAGGCTCTGGAAGAGCTAATATTTTGTTTCATGAAGAAACTTGTTGAGTTTTAAAGATATTCGTAAGCTCTAGAAGAGCTACAATTTTGTTTCTTGAATAAACTTATTGAATTTTAAAGATATTTGCTGAAATAAATATTATATTGAGACGAGGAGTGAGGAAAATAATGAGTACCTCTATATTATAACTTATGCTATGGGAAAGGAAATTGTAGGAGAAATTACTTGTACTTTCTTCCAATCTATGTTACACTAATATTAGTACAATTGAATATATGCTATAGTAGATCAGAGGTTTACTGACTAATTTTAGTACAATTGATTACATGTTATAGTAAACAAGAATTTTGCTAACTTAAATGATTTAATTTATCATTTGGCATGATTGGTTGGGATATTTTGGAGTAATAATGATGTGAAAAATTATTAAAAATTCATATAGGTACTCATTGAAAAACCAAAAGATTATTCAATTTAATAATTTTTCTTGTGCTACGCTTTCTCAAGGTAAACTAATTATAAGACCATCACTAGTAAAGATTGTATTTAAATATCCTGAATTCCCAGAAGGAATTTAAGGTGATATATGTGGACTAGTTCATCTATGATATGGACCTTTTAAATATTTTATGATTTTAATAGATGCATATATAAGATGGTCACATGTGTACTTATTATCATCTCTCAATCTGGAGTTTGCGAAATTACTTACACAAGTTATTTGACTAAGAGCACAATTTCTAGATAATCTAATTAAAATAATTCATCTTGATGATGCTAGTGAATTTACTTAAGCTTTTAATGCTTATTGTATAGTCAGTGATATAAATGTCGAACATCTAGTTGCTTATATTCATACACATAATGGGCTACTAGAATTATTTATGAAATGCCTCCAATTGGTTGTTAGACCATTGCTTATGAGAATAAATCTACCAAACTTTACTTTTCTTTTACATGATGCAGTAGTTATTTATATAATTAAGGCCAGCAAGTTGCCATAAATTCTTTCTCTTGTAATTAGCTTTTTGGCTAACAACAAAATATTTCCCATTTAAGAATTTTTAAATGTGTAATGTATGTCCTAATTGCCGTATCTTATCGCATCAAAGTGGAACCCGCAAAAATATTGGAAATATATGTTGGATATGCCTCTTTCTCTACAGTCAAGTATTTTGAAATACAAATAAGAGATGTCTTCAAGGCTCAATTTGTAGAATGCTAATTTGATGAAATAATGTTTCCAATATTAGGGGGAGAGAGTGAACAACTGGAGAATAAAGTAAATTGGAATGCATCAATCTTACTTTATTTAGATCCTTGAATAAGGCAATATGAACAAGAAGTTCAAAAATATTATAGACTTACAAAGAATAGCAAATGAGTTGTAAATGCATTTTCCAATATGAAAAGGATAACTAGATTCTATATGCTAGTTAAAATGCCCTAATTCAATTGATGTCCTTGTTGGACAATCACATGCTAGAAGTGTGGTAGACCAATCAGTTCCAAATATAAAATCCTTGAAAAAGAAGAGGGAAAAATGATTTTATGGAGGCAAATGATTCTAATGGTGATATTCTTCTTGATAAAAGGGAAAAAGACATAGTATGTAATTCTATTGTAGTCCAAAATTTTTGATATGATTGAAATGCTAGAAGACATTCAGGTACCTAAAAATAGTTAAGATATTGGAAATGATGAGATCTCAATAAACTATATCTCTAAAAGAAAAATAAGGAACCGATTAGAAATTATTATTGGCAATATATTTGCATATAATCTAGCACTAAATATTATGTATGAAAATGAGGATCTTAAACTAACAACTATTGAAATAGTGTCAACATAAGAATGATTGGCCAAAATAGAAAGAAGCCCTGTAGGTTGAATTAGACTCACGTGCAAAATGTGAAATCTTTGGACCTATAGTTCGAACACTTGGAAGGTGTAAACCTTATAGGATACAAATCAGTATTTGTATCAAAGTGAAATGAGAATAATGGAGTAGTGTGTAACATCCTCCCAAGCACAGTACTATACTTAAGTTATAGTACTACAGGAGATATTCTTTGTTACACAGCGGACCTCATCGGCGACAACTTGGTAGTCTTGAAACTTCTAAAATCATCGGAACAACATTAAATAGGAGTGAGAATTATAAAATTCTCAGTAGGATTCTCTAATTATCATACATAGTATCATCATGGTCATCTCCAGTTTGCTTCGGTTTATTATAAAAAAAAGTGAACATGTCATGTAAACTGTTTGATTCCACAGTTTGAAAAATACATTATCCGAAGTAAAGTACATTTTATTCATACACTTGTCAACTCATGAA
The DNA here is from genome assembly GCA_031439595.1 of Pterocarpus santalinus. Taxonomy (NCBI): domain Eukaryota; kingdom Viridiplantae; phylum Streptophyta; class Magnoliopsida; order Fabales; family Fabaceae; genus Pterocarpus; species Pterocarpus santalinus. The sequence goes on along the minus strand of CM062532.1, from coordinate 22,334,193 downwards.
TTATATTATGAATGATAACTGGAACATAAATAGAGTATAATAGCATCAATTTCCTGGAAACATAGCCTCTACTCATAACTTTACTTCTCTTTCATTCGGTACTTACACTAGCTGGGTCATGCCATGCCTCATGTAAGTTAATCATGTACTCACACTAGCTGGGTTGATGCCATGTCTCATGTGATTGGGGTGCTTGCATATACTTTAATCTTTAGTCTTTAGTTTTTTACTTGGCACACCTAGGTGTTACGTATCGCCGTCCCTAGGGTGCTTTCTTTACGCCTTGGTAGCCTTTGGCCTTGAGTGAACTCGTACCACGTGATCGTAAATCACCGACTCACCCACAAGGGGATTCACGTGCCTCTAGTCTTGGAGGGATCTCATTCTGGCCATGTGCCTCTAATGGAAGGGATCTCTTCTGGTCACGTGCCTCAAAATTGAGGGATCTTATATGACCACGTGCCTTCAATGTAGAGGGATCTCATCTGGCCACGTGCCTCCAAGGTGAAGGTAGGCTGCAGCTTCACAGGAGGGATTCAAGTGCTTGTCTCCAAGTGAAGGGATTCATATCTTTATCATTTAACTTGCCTTCACAAGGAGGATTCAATTTGCCTCCGAGTGAAGGGATTCACATTTAATATACTCATGGCTTTTCATTCTCATATAAGGTCATGCATAGTCATATTAACGGCACCTATACATCATTCATTTTTATATGTCATTGCACACATGATCTTCACATACATATTCGTAACGTATAAAGGTTCGTAGCCTCTTTACCATTCTACCGACACTCATACATATGTTTTGTCCTTTACTTTCATATATCTCATCCCTATATTTAAACATTCCTAACTTAGACTTGCAGTCAAATCTGTGACATTGAATCAGTCTTTTCCCGTGAATAGATGCACTCTCACAGACAGTTTAGTCATAGCAGCATAAATCAACTTAACACACACACACACACACACACACACACACACACACACACACACATATATATATATATATATATATATATATATATATATATATATATATATATCAATGTCAAACTGACAATCCTCAACTCAAACTTTATAGGTTTCACTAATACTTGCAAAAACTATCGATTTGGCCATTCTGCCACATTCTATTCGGTTCTGCCCGAATATCATATGCCCACCTTTATTTCTATTCAACTCATTTAAACCTGAATTTTGGATATGTCATAGCTCTATATGTCTACTTTCTAACCTCTTTGGTCCCATGTCATTCTGATTTATATAAACCAAGATATTCAACTTTTACCTCAGCCTGTTCAGTCACTAGCCCGAATTACACTCCTGGGAATATAAATTCACTAAAAATCGAAACTAAGCTCAAATCTTACGAAATTGGTCTCATATCAACGATAACAGGACAACCTTTCATTTGCCACAAGTTTCACTCCATTTACTTAAGTACGCCTTGAGTTATAAGTCCTGAAAGTCAACCTTCCTGAACTACCCTGTTTTGGTCTGGATTAGACATAGGACAACTTCCTCAAATCACTGGGAACAATTGGGACCATAACAAACTCGGAATTTCATACTGGGATGTTCCCCTATGTGTAGGCTTTCTAACAAAACTAGTTTCACTCAATTTGGAGTTGTATAGGGTGAGCTATACTCTCCTCATGTCACCTTGTTCAGATGAAAATCCTGAACCCTAGGTTAAACTTCAAAAATTCGTATCTCTCTCAATACTAATCCAATAACCTTATATGATATATCTATGGAAATCCATGAATGTCTACTTTCATCTAAAAATGGTTTCATCGGATTTGGCCGATTGTAGGCGGCGCCGTATGCTCCGCCGTACGAACTACCGTGGAATCTCCACCAAGACAGCACCCTCATCCATTCATTTCTCTTAGTTTTCTTCTTCTAATTATAATTCTAACTCAAAATCTTCTATTAATTCAATCATGATTCATCATAATCCATCATAATACATCCAATAATTCATCAAATACATAAAGAAGGATACAATTTCATGCAACCATAGTGTAAGGAATTCAAGAATAGAGCAGAATCCTACCTCTTTGGAGCGTGATTTGAGCTAAGTGTTGAAGCTTAAATTGTTAGAATCTTGTCTTGAAGGAGTGATGGGGTTATGTGAGTGGAGAAAAGAGAGAAATAGCTGAACAAGGGAGAGGTTACGTGAAGATGAGGCTGAAGGAGAGAAAGAGATGAGTTTATAAGCTTGAGGTGGTAGTTAACTTGGAGGGCTTTGATTGGCTGAATTTCTTATGGACAAAATTTAGCTACGTATCCCTTTTAGTGGAACTCACCGCCACTCGAAACTCGCCTCTATTCTGCTTGAAGTCGGAACTCATGCCATATTTAATTGAGTTCGTGAGCCGATATCGAACCGTCCCTTCTACATTGCTTGAAATTGAGCGGGATGTCAGGAACTCGTATCATGTTGTTTGTGACTTGAAAATCTTGTTTATTCCGAGACTTGGAATAAAAAGGTCGGAGGTCGGAAGTCATGTGGTCGACAAATCATAAAATCTCGGAACTCCCTATTTGAACTCGGGAATGTCAATGCTGGATGTAAAATCGGATATCGGAACTCGGGGACCTTTATCTAAAACTTGAAGCTACATTATGAGACCGGAAATTAGATACATTAAGTTGGATATTGGAACTCGGAAGCCTCTCATTATGAAGTTGGAAATCAGGAACATTCAAACTTAGGCAGCGGAAGTGGACGAGGACATGAAGTGGGGGATTCAACTGACAGACTTCGGAACTCGGAAATAATCCCTTCTATCTGAGTTTCAAAGATGAAGTCAGAAATCGGGGGTTGATCAATCCTGAGGGCGAAGTCGAAACTCGGAAATCGGGATGTTACATAGTGAGTTGATAGTATATCTATGACATGTTTGAAGTTTCTATTTTCTTGAATATATATTATACATGTTTTTGTTTTGTTAAATGTCAAACGGTTCCCATAGTCATAGAGAATTTAAATGAAGAGTTTGAGATAAAAAGTCCTAGAAGGACAAAATTTTGCCTCAGCTTATTGATCGAACATTTAAGAAACAAAATATTTGTTCATCAATTAACTTATACAGAAAAAATCTTTAAAAGATTTTATATGGGTAAAACACATCCATTAAGTACACTAATTATTATAAGATCATTGGACGTGAAAAGGGCTCATTTCGTCCTTAAGAAGATAACGAAAAAAATTTTGGTCCTGAAGTACCATATCTTAGTGCCATAGGAGCACTTATATATCTTGCTAATAATACATGATTTGATATAATATTCATCGTAAGTATATTAGCATGTATATTTCCTCTCCAAATTATAAAGGCCTTGGAATGGAATTATACATATACTCTTGTGGAATGATTGACATAAGGATATTCATATGAATTCAAGTCATAATTAGTTGGTTATGCAGATACAGGATATTTATCAGATCTACATAAATGCAGGTCTCATGCAAGTTATTTACATGTGGAGGACAATGGATTAACATGTTCAAGTGTCATGTGAAATATTTTATAAGAAAGAAACTTCCTAAACTTTATATGAGGACAATGCAACATGCATAACTCAGCTAAATGGAGAACATATTTCTTCGAAAGTTTTTCTTCATGCATGATCTTCAAAAATAAGGAGCAATTGATGTCCAATAAATTCATTCAAGTGATAAGCTGGCATATTCATTTATGAAGTTACTACCCACTTTTTCTTTTGAGAAATTAGTGCACAAAATTGGAATGCATTGATTCTAAGACATTAACCGATGCTCCTAAGGGGGAAACATTGTACTCTTTTTTCGTTAAATTAAGGTTTTTCTTCTATTGGGTTTTCTTTGATATGGTTTTTAATAAGGCAGTTCGCACTATGAGGGTATTATACTCTTTTTCTTTCACTAAATATTTTTTTTCCAATGGGATTTTTCTTAGTAAGGTTTTAACAAGGCATATCCCTAATAGATATCCAACGGAGAGTGTTATGAAATATTATTTGAATTTGAATATGGATGTGGATATCCATATCTTTATCTTGATTAGGTTAAGATTTATTTAGATAGAATCTATTATTTGACTTTATCTTGTATCTCTCACGCTTTGGTTATAAATAGCCCTTTGAATACTCTATATATGTAACCTTTGAGAATATCAATCTCCTCTTTCCCCCATTCTCCTTTATTATTATTTTTACAACAATAAGAACAATTTACTCATTAAAGAACAACAAAAAAGTATATCATTTAAAAGAAAATTGTCATAAAATGTTATTAAAATATAGGAAGAAAGGTATAAGGATACTATGAGGGTAGTAATATATAGCGAGCAAAACTTCACTTTCATTTTTTAAGTTGTATATGTATTTCACTTTAATATTTGAAATTAAGAAATTAACCTTTTGTCACTAAAATTGTAAAAGTTACGTTACTTCTTAACCCCATTTCCAATAGTTTGCTATCACAGAATCGCTAATATATCACTTAATGTAGAAATGACTATTTTTATTATTTTGACCACTAATGAAAATTAATTGTAGAAATAAAATAATATCAACAATAATTACTTTGCTCATAATTGATGTTATATCCATTAATTATCTTTTAAAATATGTTGAAAGTCTAATACCAACAAACACATAATATCTGGCCAAATATCAATTATAATTAAGACTTGCCATGAAACTGGAGGGTGGTGCTCCTATATCAACATCACTCTTACACCCAAACTGGAGACATTTGTTTCAACCACAAAAATTTTATTCTCTTGCATTAGGTTATTCTTTTGCCATGCCCTTTCTTTCTCCCTGCTCTAAAAAGTATCAATTACACATATTTATAAAGTTAGGTGCTCGTTGTTGTGTGCTTGGTGCGCTCCAACTGCTTTCAAAAGTTTCCTTGACTCTTGTGCCAAATCTTATCTTATTTATTTTTCAAATCTTATCTAGCCTATATTTTAAATCTTCAAAGCTTTTCTCTTGATTTTTGCCAAATCTTATCCTTTTATCTCTTTAAGTATTTCCTTTTATCTTTTCAAATCTTCCTTTTTATCTTTTCTTTATCTTGTAATTCTTTAATGTCATATCTATCTTATATAAAAACAAATCAAATAAGAATCTTTATCAATTAAACAAATAAAAATCATATTTCTCACTAATAACACTTAATAATTCAATTTATTAAGTTTAATTAAATTAAATTATCTTTGAAGACAAAGTTTAAACAATTTAAATGCAAACATGGGATAAAAATTATTACTTTTCCCACATTATCAATTCTCCTTAAATAACAGTGTGTGTGAGCATGGTGAGCACTAAATGTTGTTTCCAAAGGGGAAGCTTGAGAATGTACAATGGATTGCCATCAATGACTTCAACAAGTTTGCTTGGCCTGACTCTAGCCACTTCCTTGTTTATTTACTTGTTATTTATTTCACTTTACTTTTATACTATTGCAATTGTTTATTTATTTATTTATTTTTATTATTATTATTATTATTATTTGTATTGATATGATTGGGGGCGCAAATGTGGAGATATGACAATGTTTAAAAATTATGAGGAGTGACTTGGTTATAGTATAACATATAAAATTGGGGAAAAACACTTTACCTCTTAATTAAAAGCCATATGCACTCTAATCATAGATTTTTAAATATATGTAAATAAATCCTTGAACTTTCTTGAATGTGTACTTTAGTTCTTCTATTAAATTTTCATCTAATGTTAATGGAAAATAAGTAAACTATACCTCCTTGAACTTTAAGTCATGTACACTTTAGTCCTTAAACTAAAAAATAACATGCAATTTGATATCTTAAACTTTCTTAAAAATGCATTATTTCTGTTGACAATAGATAAAAAAGTTAACAGAAGGGTCATTTATCAATTAGGAAATGTTAGGGGCCAATTTGCACATTTTCAAAACTTTATAGGAAAAGTGTATATGACCTATAGTTTTAGGGATAAAAGTGTTTTATTCCCCTATAAAATTAGTATGAAATTAACATAAAAGCATAAATCTTAGAGGACGTTTGGCATGAATTATCTATCTAGATTACTAATAATATTTGATTAAATTACCTAGACCTGCAACATTACCTTATTTGGTTGAACCACATTACTGACAATATAGATTACCCAAGCAATCCATATTACCTTCAAAGCGGCAATGAAGATTGCCCGCATAGGGGTGTCTGTGGATTACCACCCATGTGATAATCCTCCTATTATTATTATTATTATTATTATTATTAAAAAACATATATTACCTAGTATTTCTTTTATATGCCAAACAAGGTAATGTAAATTGCCAGTTAGATTATCTATATATACTAAATACTGCATTGTAACATTACCAGCAATTTAAAAAGTGGTGAACTTTCTAAGTGATAATCTAGATTACTAGTAATCTTGCTTGGCAATGTGCCAAGTGCCACCTTAGAGTGTTTATTTTAGCCCTTTTTTTGGATGAAAAAAATTACGTTTTGTAAATGTTATTCATTGTAGCTTTTACTCAAAAGTTAAAATAAAAAATTGATTTTAGCTTTTGAGTAAAAGTTAAAATTAGTAGCTTCTATAAAAAGCAATTTTTTCTAATAGTTGAAAAATCAATTTTTCTTGAAAAATATATCTAAAACAAATGCACTCTTAAATTACAAGAGAGAATTGATGATTTAAATATTAGTATAAATTATTGTAAACATGATATGTTATACTTATTTATTTGATTATTGTAAAACTCCCATTTATATCAATATAAAAATTCAAAAAAAATTAAGTAAAAATTTATAAAATACAATTAGAAGTGTCACACATCTGATATAGATACAATGACTATTTTAAAGTATATGTATTTCTTACTTACGAACATGATGATATGTGCTTGAAAGAGGAAGCAAGACATGCAGGTAGTCTTAGAAGTGAAAGATTGGCCAACTTGATTGGTTATTGCTGTGAAAGGGATGAGAGGTTGCTAGTAGCAGAGTTCATACCACATGAAACTTTGGTTAAACATCTTTTTTGCTATGGGTTGTTTGTGATTACTATATATTTTTATTAATCATTTTTGGGTTTTAATTTTTCATTAGATCATTGTTTTGTCATTTGCTTATTGAACATGAAAGAACATTATGGTTGATTTGGTATAGGGAAAGGTGCAACCCATGAAATGAGCAATGAGGTTGAGTGTGGCTTTGTACTTATAGCTCAAGCTCTAGAGTATTGTAGTAGTGAAGAGTGGGCTTTATATCATGACCTCAATGCCTACAGGATATCGTTTGTTTGATCAGGTATAATGTATGAGGTTTTGGTAGTGCAATATTATATGCTTCATTGTTTTACAATTAGTCACGTGTATTTAAGTTAGTGAATCAGTTAAGTTAGTTTTGTACCGTTAGTTTGTTGACTAGAGTGGAGTGCTGTATATAAACTAGTTTTTCTCATCAATGAATCCCATTCTCTCATTTCTTTAATTTAATACATTGTTTTCTTTAGAATCAAGTCTTGACTCTAGCTTCTTGTAACTTGGATTGGCTTGTGTTGTATCAACAAGATCGAAAACTAAGGTTGTCTTGCTTTAGGCTCATAAAGAAAAGCAGAGATGGCAATTGTTATAGTATAAACTTGGATTTCACCCCTCCTAAGTACTTATGGACAGGTATAGTTTTATAGAATGTGTGAGTATTTTGTTAGAATGGTTTGTGCAGTGATCTAGTGCTACATCTTGCATGGGTGCATGCCCTCAATCTATGGCATAACTTCAGAAGTCATAGAGTGAAAGAAGGCCAAGGAATCTGCCACTGAGTAACTGGCTCAGCCAAAAAAGGATGGCCTTAATGGTCATGGACCTATCAATAATGTTACCATATGCCTATATGTTACATTGGATGTTTATTACATGGGGGACCTACATTTAATATTACACGATTTTTTGTTGATTGATTAGTTTTATCAATATAAGGAATATAGAATTTTACTAAATTCCTTGGAAATTAATGCTAAATTCATCTTCAAGAAGACTGTAGACAACTTGCCTTCTCTTTTTTAGTAAAGTTATTCTTTAGAACAGATTGAAGAGGAATGAAAATGCAGGACAACAAATGTTTTCTGCATTACATTATTGATTTATACAAGCTACCACATAATTACAAGACAACTTTTGATACAATTAAAACACTAGAAATAAGGATCACCACAAAAATATGAAATATCTCAAGTAAAATGATTTTTTAAGATCAGTTTACTGTGACTGATTTGACTCAAAACTAAAACCCTTGTTTCAGCCGAGCTCATCACCTAATCACCTTGCTAACACTCCTCCTTGATTGGTTTGCTACATAACCCCATTAGTATCTTTAGTTTATCAAATTTGGTTCTTACTAGTGGCTTGGTTAGAATGTTTGCTACTTGGTCATTTGAATTGCAATGCTAAATAGAAACTTCACCATCATTTTCAGCTTCTTTAATGAAGTTGTATTTGATCTTTATGTATTTGGTTTTACATGAAGAATTAAATTTTTTGTCATTGAGATTATAGATTTCTTATTGCACAAAATGACAGTAGCCTTGTTCTAAATTTAGTTTAAGTCAATTGAAACCTTTCTCATCCAAATGGCTTGGCTTATAGCAAATAAGGTAGACATATATTCTACCTCTATTGTAGACTGAGCAATTGCATCTTGCTTCTTGCAACTCCAATTGATCACATTTGAGCCAAGTTGAAAGGCATAGCCTGTTGTGCTCTTGATGTCATCTAAACATCCTCCCCAACAATTGTCACAATAGCCCGTTAATTCATAACTATCAGAAATTTTATACATCAACCCCAAGCCTAATGTTTTTTTTAAATATCTCAACACTCTTTTGGTACGGTTGAAATGCAAAACACTTGGAGAATGCATACATCTTGAAAGTACAAATGTTGCAAATTGAATATCTGGTCCAGTGGTTGTGAGATATAATAAACACCTAACCAAACTTCTGTAGATGGTAGCATTGATTTTTTCAGCATTGTCTTCTTTGATTAGCTTCACACCTATTGCTAAGGAAGTGTCAATGTACTTACAATTTTCCATCCCAAATTTCTCAAGAATTTTTTTGATGTAATTTTCTTGACATATGAATATTCCTGCCCTAATTTGCTGCACTTCAATGCCAAGAAAATAAGTCATGAGACCTAAGTCGGTCATTTGAAACTACTTCTCCATTTCATGTTTGAATTTTCCATAAGCCCTTCATTGTTGCCTATGAGTAACAAATCATCAACATATACTGAGACAATGAGTGTCTCATGATTAGTTATTTTTGTACACAAGGTGGCCTCACTTAAACTCTTGTTGACACCAGAATCAATGAGACAAGTGTTGATTTTCCCATACTAGGCTCTAGGAGCCTGTTTGCAGCCATATAAAGCCCTTTTCAACAATCACACCTTGTTCTCTAGCCTTTTAGCTATAAATACAGATGCCTACTTAAGGAAAATCTCCTCCTTAATCTCATCATTGCGGAAGGCAGATTTGACATCAAGCAACATAATCTTCCGATTTCTCAAGGCTGCTAAAGAAATGATCATTCTTATACTTGGCCACGAGAGAAAATGTATCACCATAGTCAATCCCAAATTGTTGAGGGAAACTTTTTGCCACAAGTCTTGCCTTTAATTTGTTAATAGAGCCATTTGAATTCCATTTTGTTCTATAGATCCATTTTACATCAACAACATTCTTGTTAATAGGTCTATCCACCAGAGTCCAAGTGTTGTGTTTATGAATCATTTCTATTTCTTCCTTCATAGCATTTCTCCAACCAACAGAATGAGCAGCTTCTTCATAGGTGATTGGATCAACTGAAGATACATTGCATGTACCATAGATGTTAGTCAACAATCTATCTCCCTGTATTGCATAATCTTCATTTGATTCATAATTCCATTCAACTGGATCAAAATATTGGTTCTATCCGCTGGTGAGAATGAAGTCACTTGAGAGCTGAATTGCTTGCTTATCCCAATACCAATAAGCATGTCAATCAAAAGTCACATCTCTAGTAACAACTTTCTGAGTCGTTATATTAAAAACCTTTGGATTGGTTGCTATACCCAATAAAGATTCCTATGTCAGCTTTGTTATCAAGCTTTTACCTCACTAGTGGTGGTTTGAGGAAGTAACAAACACTTCCAAAAACTCTAAGATACTCCACAGATGGTTTGTTTCCAATCCAAGCGTCCATTAGAGTCATGCTTTTGGGAGCTTTTGAAGGTAAAATATTCAGCAAATATACTACTATGTTTGTAGCTTTAGCCCATAAACATTTTGGCAAATTCTTCTCAAGCAAAAGATAATGGGCCATCTCTACAATGGTTTTACTTTTTCTTTCATAAGCACCATTCTGCTGAGGGGAGTATGGCACTATAAATTGATGATCAATTCTAGGATTTGTGTAAATTTTCTTAAACTAAGCTTCTTAAATTGAGCGCTTACATATTCTCCACCATTATCACTCCTTGTTGCTTTGATTTTCTCTCCACATTGGTTCTCAACTAGATTCTTTAAATTTTGAAACACTTATGTTGCTTCAGATTTTTGCTTTGAGGAAGTAAATCTAGCACATTCTAGTGCAATCATTAACAAATAAAATGAAGAACTTGCAGTCACCAAGAGATGGATTTTGCATTGGACCACAAATGTCTGTATATACTAGGTAAAGCCTTTGTGAAGCCCTAACGAGCTTTATTGAAAGGTTTTCTAGTCAGTTTACCTAATTGGCAAACTTTACATGTACAACTTGGATTCTGGATGGAGGGCATATTATCTAATAACTGCATATCATGTAAGGATTTCAACCCATTAAAACGAAAATGACCATATCTTTTATGCCATAAGATAGAATCATCAACCACACTGGACATAGCTTTTACATGGTTAGGATTCTAGCAAAAACTTCTTCTTGTCATTGCTATTGTCATTAGTTCAGAACTGCTAGGATATAAGATTTTACAAGTTTGATCTTTAAAAATCAAGTTGTAGTTCCTTTCCAAAATTTGCCTAAGACTCAATAGGTTATGATATATATTAGGAACATAGAGAACACTGGGAATGATTTTATTACCTGAGGCAATCTTGATTAGAATAGAACCTTTTCCTTTAGCATCAATAAACTCTCCACTCCCAAGCTTCACTCTAGAGTTGCTAATTTTCTACAAGTCCAAGAACAAACTTGCATTGGATGTCATATGATTAGTATAGCCACTGTTAGTAAGCCATTTTTCTTAGCTACTATTGGCTAGAAAATAAGATGCCAAAGCAATAAATACTTCTTCATTATGTGGTAAAGTAGAATCTTTAGCAACTGTATTAGCTTGTTGCTGCCCCTGCATTTTCTTAGCTTTGCAAACTTTTTCCACGTGCCCAAACTCCTTGCAATGTTTGCATTGAATGTTGGGTTTGAACCAGTAGAACTTCTCTAAGTGATTTGTCTTCTTGCAATTGGGACAAGGTGGAAGTTTTCCACTTTTCCCATTTAAGTCTTTGTTGCTACTGCCTTCCTTATCTTTCTTGCTTTTATTCTTCTTTTGATAATTTGATTTCTTGCTTCCAGCATTTGCTTTTGGCTTGTGGTTAGCCCGAAAAGCCCTTTCCTGATGATCCTCCATTCTTGAGAGTATTCTCTGTTCTAAAGCTTGGAGAAAGTTCACTAACTTAGGCAAATACATATGAGAAATGTCTCTTGATTCCTTAAAGAGGCAATCTTTGACTCAAATCTCTTTGGGAGGCTTATCAACATCTTCTCCACCATTCTCTGATCTAAAACCCTCCCGAGTACGGTATTATGCTTAAGTCATAATACCTCACCTAGGAGTTGTTACTGTCACTTAATCGGACCTTATCTAGCAGCAACTTTCAGCCACCCTCGATCTTATTAGTCAACTCTGCCTTGGAGGACCTTCTCCTAACTATCCGAGAATGATGAAATAAACATAGGGGTGAGAATTATAAATTCTCAAAGAGGATTCATTAAACTAACATATGTTGTGTCATCGTTGTCATCTTGCCATTTGTGATTTATTATGAAAAAGGTGACATGCTATACATTAAATTTATAGTTCAAAAATATACTTTTCAAGCAAAGTTCATTTTACTCATACACTTGGCAATTTGGGAGAGCCCATACTTAAACAAATTTCATGAATTATATTAGGAATAGTAAGCGAAATATAATAAAATACAATAGCATCAATATATCGGGGACATAACATCTGTAACATCCTTTACTGTACTTAAATTCATGCATATACATAAAGTTTACTTTTCTTTCTTTTGCTTCATTTCCATCATAAAAATCTTTACATGTCATATCCCGTAGTATGATCGTAGTGTCATACCCCATCGAGGCGTGATCGCCATGTCAATGCCTTAGGAATATGGGACCTTCATTCTGGCATACTTCACACTAGTGGGTCATGCCACGCCTCACGTGAAGCTCCTAGCCCCTATACTCACACTTAGCCGGGTCGATGCCATGCCTCATGTGAGCGGGATGCTTGCATATGCTTTAATCTTTAGTCTTGAGTCTTTAGGTCTTTAGCCTTTTGCCCGCTTGGGTAGCACGACCTTAGGTGAGCTCGTCGGCCCGGGCTTCGTGACCATCGCCACACCGACTCTCACCCACACAAGGGGACCCACGTGCCTCTAGGTCGGGAGGGACTCGGGTTGGCTATCTGCCTCAACATAGAGGACCTAAAAGTTTTATTTGCCTTCACATGGAGGATTCAAAGTGCAAGCGTCTTCAAGTGAAGGGACCCACATCTTATCTTGTTTAACTGCGCTTCACAAGGCGAGGGATCTCAGAATCGCTTGCTCCCGTGATGAAGGGACCCACATTCAATATATTCATATCATTCTTAAATCATCCTTGCATATATGAATCTTATGAGCATAACACATAAATATTTATCACATTCATATAATTCACATATTTCTGCCGGAATTTCAGCAGTATAACGGATCAAGTCTGCTTCCCTATGAATAGGGCCAGTACATTAGAATACCAATTTATCATAAAGATCACAACATTGCATACTTGTTTCAACATTGAGCTCATAATAACATGTATCTCATTAAGGTAAAGTTTCTGCCTCACGAAGTCCATTAACTCGGTTTTTATAAATCAAGTCATAATTTCTACTTAACTCATTTGGATCTCAATTTTGGGTATGTTAACATGTTATGTGTCTAGTTTCTAACCTCTTTGGTCCCATCTAATTTTGATATTTACAACTCAAGATATCTAGATTTTATCTCGGCCTGCCCAATGGCTAGCCAGAATCAGGCAACCAAAAGTAAAAATACACTAAAAATCGAAAAATGACTCAAATTGCATGAAATTGAACTCATATTAAAGCTAACAGAGTAAAGTTCCATTTGAAAAAAGTTCCATTCCATTTGACTTAGTAGAGCTCGAGTTACAAGCCCCGAATTCTGACTTTACTAAACTGCTCTGTTCTGGCCCGGTTTGGACATAGGGTAACTTACTTGGATCACTGGGAGCAACGGGGACCTTATCTAATTCTGAAATTTTTATGTAACATTCTTCTATGTGTAAGCTTTCTAAAAAAGTTGGTTTCACTCATTTTCAAGTAGTATAGGGCGAGTTCTACCCTAAAAAACCCAGTCTACCCAGAACCAGAGTCAAAACCCTAGGTTGAAATTAAAAAATTCATATCTCTCTCAATTCTAATCCAAAAGTCCTATATGATATATCTATGGAAAGCCCTGGATGTCTAGTCTCATATAAAAATAATTCCAGCCAATTTAATCGGCTGTAGGTGGAGCTGTACACTCCGCCGTACGGACTGCCAAGGGTTTTTGGCTCTCTAACCCATCAGCTCTTCCTATTTTCATGCTTTCTTGCTTCCACTTCGGTTTCAATCAAACAAACAGACCAAAACCAATCACATATCATCATAAACATTCATTTAATACATCAAAGAAAGTGAAAATAATCCAAGCCCAGCCAGCCAAGTCCATAGATTTGATGCAAGTATTAAACTCCTACCTCTTGTTATGTTGTGATTTGGCTTGATTTTGGAACTTGGATGAACAAAACTTGATTAGGCTTGATGGTTTGATGGAGTTGAGTGAGGGAAGAAGAGAAGAAGGGAGTTGAAAGAGAGGAGAAAGCAACGTAGAAAATGGGCTGATGAAAAGAGGAGAATTGTGTTATAAAAGCTTTAAAGTTGGTAGTTGAAATGAAGGGTTGTGATTGGCTCAAAATGCAAGGCTGAATTTCAGCCAACTCTTCTCGTTTTTGTGGCCAAAGTGGCGCCACTTTTAGGGATTAATTGGCTGAGTAATCAGCCTTAGTTCATAGGGTTTTAAGCTTATAATTCTATTGGTTCAGTTCCGATAGTTTAAGATACCGTAATATTACCGATTTCTTTTAAATTGGTTAACCGGTTTTAAGAAAATTTTATGAAATCTTGTAGACTCCTAACTTAATTAACTTATACATAAACTCAATTAATTGCTAATCGATTAGTCCTAAATAATTATTTACCCGAATGTTTATTAATTTCAATTATTTTATAAAACCGAACAATTAGGCGAAAAACGATAAGAAAATTTTGATGTTTAGCATTTTCTATTTGGTTTTCATAACTAATGGCAATTTTTGTAATTTTGAGTAAGTCCAGGGGCATCCCACGTTATTTCACACCATACTGCCTCCATGGCCCAATCGGCAGAGATTCAAACTTCTACGGTTTCGCCACGTGATTCTCGCTTCATTTAAAATCTCATTTTACTAATCCTGTTGATATAGGGACCTAAATTTTATTTTCTAAAATGTTCAGGGGCAAGGCTGTAAATAATATATAAGGACCTAAAGGTCATTTTCTAAAAGTTTAGGGGCAAGATTGTGAATAATAAAAGTTTATTTTTATTACTTCCTATTACGTTATATAGGGATGTTACAAGTTCTACACACGTGAGACGAATTCGGTTGACAATCTTCATTATCTTTTTAGAGAAGTCTATGACAGTTTCACTGTCTTTCTTTCTAAGTGATTCAAACTCCCTCCTAAGATTTAGAACTCTCATTCTTCTTATCCTTTGACTATGATAACTCCCTATAATGAGTTATTTTTTTTATTTTATTTAAATTTAGGGTTTTGTTACTTGTATTTATTTAATATTTTAGCTATTTATAGTTAGTTTTTTTTATTTAAGGTCTTTTTTAGCGTGATTGTCATTTCATCATGTTTTTAAATACTTATTTATGTTTTTGTCTAATTGTCATTAGGTACAAGCACTCAAGTTGGAATTTGAAGCCATGAGAGAGCTTATCATGCATGAAATTAGGACTTTTTAGCATTGAAAATTCAATATCTTGCTCCCTAGAAGTCGGATTATGATGATCCAATATTATTTGGAAAGAAGAGAAGAAGATCTCAAACTTTGTTGTAGGAAACTTTTTCTAGTTCTTGAGTCTTTTAGGAGAAAAAGGTGAAACAAGATTAAAGTTTCATCTTATCTTTAATGCTATCAAGTCTGATCTTTCATCAATATTTTACCTTGAGCTACAGAACTCTGATTGAGGTGGTTCTTGTTGCGTTGGAAAGCTTACTCGCGTTGGAAAGCTTACTCAAAGATTTACAATCGTTATTTTTATATTCGAGGGCAAATTCCAACTATTTTGATCACTATAGAGCTTGGAAGTATGTAAAAGAGGTTAGCGCTGTCAGGCAAATGCTCTATAGCGTAATTTGCTGCGCTATAACATAGCCTTGTTGTAGGTCGAGACACTTGCGCTATAGTGCAGACTGCCATGAAATTCCTCCTTCAATTTGTCTCAAGCTTCCTTTGCTTTTCACAATCCATTATTCTTGTGAGAATATCACCATTGACAGCAAAGTGTATGACTATCAATGGCTTTCCTTCCTTGGCATCCTCTTCATTATGGTTTCTAATCTAGGCAATGGTTGGCTTATTGCTAGAGGAGGTGCTTGAGCACCATCATTCACAATCTCCCACAAATTATAGGCTAGGCTATAAAGTAACCTTTTATCTTTGCAACCCATAGTTCATAGTTTTCCCCTATAAATACAGGAGAAGGAGGAAGAGATATGCTTGTGGAGGCCATTTTTGTGGGTTCCCTTGCCTTTTTTCTCTCAACTCACTAGTTTTTGTGTGTCTTCTAAGATCACAAATCAACTCTGTATACCGTTGTTAATAAACCTAATCCCTAGAGCAGATTGAAAGAGGAATGAAAATGCAGGACTCAAAAAATGTTTTATGCATTACAATAATGGTTTATACAAGCTATTGCATAATTACAAGACAACTTCTGATACATCAAAATAGTAGAAACAAGGATCACCACAAAAATAAAAAATATCAACCAAATTGATTTTTTTATCAATTTGCCATGACTAATTTGGCTCAAAACTAATACCCTTGTTTTAGCTACCGAATCACCTTGCTAATACTCTTTACTAGGATAAGTATCTCTTTCTCAAGTTGGTAGTGAGATTCCGCATAGAGCAATAATACATGTCAACACTAAATAGTGTCACAAATGTTACTACCTTCATGCACTTTTATGTGTAGATTTAGCAAAAATGTTTTTGTCTAATATTATTTGTCATTTGAGAATTTTAATGAAGTATTAATTCTTTTTTCAATTTTATCCTTAATACATTGCGAGAAAAGAGAAGATTTAAGAGCAAGAAAAAGAATAAAGAATAAAGAAAAAGAAAAAGATAATGTAGTCTAATTAAAATAAAATTTTTCTATGTTTGAGTCATTTTAATGATTTCTTAATTTGTGAATCAAAACCTTAAAAGACAAATAAAAATGGATTCATTATTAACTTATACTCTTATCTAAAGTATTATTCTATTAATTGATTGTAAATACAATTTACATGGCGCTTCAAGAGTAATTTCTCCTGCTTATAGCATGTTTGGTTTTTCATTTAAAAAGCTCCAAATATGGTTGCTCAAACTATAATTTTGGAGTTCCAAACCGAAATCCAATCATCCTATTAAATGTGAGAACTGCAACTTTCCATGTAATTGTGGACCAGTCAGATGCAGGATACCTTGAATTTGAAGAAGCATGGAGATGCTGCTTTTCGAGCCAAGGACTTTGTCACTGCCATTGACCGCTACACGAAAATAAGTACTGTTGCTTAAATTGGAAGATATAGGCATAATGCTTTTCTAACTGTTAAAACTGTTGGCTTGTTAAGAGTAAGCAAATGCATAATGTGTAGGCATTTATTACCTTACCTACTTTCAGCATTTACCTATGGGCACCGTTTACAATGGTCCAAAACTAAATTCCGGATACTGATGTTCCAAGCAATGGTAGCCGTAGAGATATTAATATAATAAAAGCAACAGTTAAGATTGATAGGGTAAATATAATGTGGTATAGCGGATGGTTAGACCATCAATACACACCCGATAATTGTGTTTTTTGATATAAAAAGTAAAAATAATTTGCCTGCGGAAATGTCCAAAATAGACAAGCAGTTGCAAAGTAACGCGTCCAATGTTAGAGGCAAATGCACGTAAAACGAGAAATAAAATTTTTTTGTTACATTAATAATATAAAATTATTTTATATTATCAGTAAAATTTTATATTATTAGCATATAAAAATTAATTTCTAAAAATTATAAAAATTTTATCAGTGTAATTTTATTCTGTTAATATAATATCTAATTTTAAGAAAATTTAAAAATATAACTAAACATATTTTAAAAATTAATTATCATACACTGATAGTATAAAATTATATTGATAATATAAAATAATTTTACATTATCAGTGTAATCAAAAAAAATTTATCAGTGTAATTTTACTCTATCAGTGCTGACAAAGTAAAATTACACTAATAATTTTTTTTAATTATACTGATAATATAAAATTATTTTATATTATCAATATAATTTTATACTATTAATATATAAAAATTAATTTTTAAAAATTATAAAAATTTTATCAGTATAATTTTACTATATTAATATAATTTTATATTATCTATCAGTGTCATACAGAGTAGTTGAGTGGCTGCCGACTTGCAGTAGGACTCCCGGGCAGGAAAGAAAAAATGAGAGAAAGCTATGATGTACTATGCTATGATTGGTTTCACTGATAGACTCTTACATCCTCACCACAAAATGACAAGGTGCGTGGTGCACCTTTAATCCTAAGGTGCACCATAGCATCCAGCTCAACTTTGCCTAATTTCGTCCTTTTACAATTGATGACCGGGGGGTCACCTCCTATTTCCTGGAGCATTGATGTCCAAATTTTTGTTTGGATCATTATAACCGCAGCCTTAGCTATGTGTAGCTACGGATGGTGAATTAAGAGTAGTTAACCCGTGAACTGAATTTATTATTTGCCTTTTTCTGTTCATATAGATGGAAGAGGCAGTGGCATCACCTACTGTGAATGCAAGGCGCTGCTTATGATGAATGACATGCCGCGGGTCTTTCCAGCCTTGGAATGGAAAATTATGTACATGTAGCTCTCAAAGATGGGACGAACATGGAAGCCAGATAAAACAAGAATTTAAAAATTATATAGATTTTCCAGTTTTCGTCTTTAGCATTATATATTGAGAGAGGCTACACACTCAAAATATTTTCCAGAATCTTTGAAGAATCATTAGCATGTCACATCATTCTAACAACTTAACTCTAGTATAAAATTCTGACTCTAGCATTTTTCTTATATATTTTATGTATATTTGGCAGTTTAGTTTGGATTTGCATCCATTTTCATCTATTATGATTCTTTTTCGGGTGCTTTTGCTGCATTGAATTGCAGCAGGTACGATAATGACCAGTTTGAAAATATGCATTCTAGGCGGCTCCTTTTATATGTAGGTTCCTTCATTATCTCTTCCCAAAAGTAATGCTTGTGTTTATAAAGAGGGAAAGGATGTTTTTGTACGTTCACGCTTCCTATGAAGTCTTGAAACCCCATGTCGTTGAATGCACGCAAGGCCTTCTAGGATTTCATACCTGGTTGCTGGTTAAGAATGTTTTGGATCTTTCACTCATACAGTGCCTTAAGTCACGACTCATGACAGTAGTCTTCACCTCAAGAGTTCCAACCTTCTTGTAGTGAAGAAATGTGCATATATATATATATATAAAATTTTTTTACCCCTTAGTAATTGTTTACGTAATTTTGAGTTGGAGTAGTAGATAAGTAAAGTCCTCCCTAAGAGGACACCAAGGTTTGAATCCTTGATATTACAAATAAAATTTAGTTAGTATCACAATTCACTTCTACTTTGACAACCATTTTTAGATGCACAGCACGTGATTTGACATATATTTAATGTTGAATATTAATATTCAATGAAGTATGGGTTTAAGGTTTATCCTTTTTTGCTTATTAGGATAGATACCAAATAATGTTAACATAATGGATATTTTATGATACACATTTGTCAAATAAATAGAGAAAAAAATGCGTTAAATTATTACGATATTTTAAAAATACTACAAGAATTTATATCAAAGCAATGCAAAAAATTGCTAACTTCTTTAACAAAGACTATAATCAACCTACCAATACTTTTTTTTTTCAAAAAAATAAGCGTACTGTAGAAAAATATTACGATCAAACATTTCCGAAGTTACACAAAATTTGATTGAATACGCATTTGGATCAATGCCACTAAGTTGGAACAGGGCAATTTGATAAGAGAAAAGGTCAGATGGACACAATATGCTGTATCGGACAAAATCTGTGCTAGCGTCAAAATTATCAAATAATGATTTTCGATTGTGTATTTAATTTGTGAAAAATTAGCAACTGTTCGATCAAGCTTGCAGACAAGCAACAGGCCCAATATAATTATCAGTTTATTGTTCATCCTAAATGTTATTGCACCATTAGTTGTGTGCACGCTGGACAGCTCTTTGTGTTAGTAATGGCTCGTAGAGCCTTGATCTAACATCAACCCGTGATAAGAAGGGTTTTTTAGGGTTTATAATAAATTATAACTTGGCTAGAAGAATTTTCTTTTTTTTTTTCAAAAAGTAATGGCATACGTTCTGTCCATTGCATTAAATAAATCCTAAAATTGATAAGTGGCAAAAAATAAGGCCTATTAAAACACTAGTTTAGTAACCAACAATAATTGAGCACGGTGATAGGAACTGCAATTTTAGGAAGAAAATTAAGCTTCAAATCCTGAAAGAAGCAATTATTGAAAGAACCATTGGAAGAACCTTTTAATTTCAAGAGTATTTCCGAGAGTTTTATCTCACAATAATACTTTATAGAGATTCCATAAAGACCAAAAAAAAAAAAAAAAACTACTCTAGTTATTGTTCTCTGAAGTCAACCCAGAAGCATATATGTAGTAGTTGAGCATTGTTGAAGTTAAGTAAACCACCAGAACAATTTGCAGCAACCATAAAGCAGCTTTCACTAAATCAGTTATAAATAAACTAATAGGTGAAACAACCATGCACGAAAAAGCATTGGAGCATCAATAAAATTGATCATATACATTTGAATAAACATTCTAGTACTTGTCCAGAAATTATATTGATTCTGAAAGATGGAATAAGAAAGCCTTGTAATCACTAAATTTAGGAAGAATGCACAACAGAAAATCAAATTGCATGGAGGAAAGGATGTTATACTGCTACCTGTATAAAACAAAATTAGGACTCAAATTGTGGAAGAATTCATTCTATTAAAAACTATATCGATGGATTCTAGAGTTGAATTTCTTGTTTCTTCTCTTTTCCTCCTTTTTCTTTTCGACTTTCTCTAGTTTGTTAATTGCTTCTAATCAGCTTCGAATTTGCATTCAATTATGGATGAAACTGCCTTAGGAAACTAGGCTGATGGCACATTGAAATGGAAAAGCCATGATATGACAAATGCAAAAACCATACAAGCAAGCAGAAAATTCAGGAAGCGATGGCCATGCCAAAACCTTCGAGCTTCTGCTGGAGTAGCAGGTGTTGGGTGTGTGGCTGCTGCAGTAGCATTGCTATTGTCACTTGAATGCTCAGCTGACTCCTCGTCTGCTCCGTGAACATTCCGTGCAACAGCATGACAAATTTCGCAGGTCCTATTAAAATTTAAGCAAACATAAATAACTAGAAAAAAAAATACAAAATTAAAATCACATGAGACATATGTTCAGGTAAATTGCTACTATTACAATTGTATAGTTGGATGACTTGAAAAAAGTAGATATCATAAATCCCAGAAAGCATTTGCTTGATACATGCTTCATGCCTGCACTTACTGCTCATGCCCCAACCAACATATAGTACAGTCACTACAGGGGTGCAATTCAAAGAGCTGCACTTCTGATAATATTAAAGCAGTAGAGACACTGGCCACTGACAATGAATTCTTGGCATCAATGATACAAATAAATTAGGAAAGCAAAGGTCATATTGTTAACATGCACGAACCCAAAACATCATATATCAAAACCCTCACACTTATTCCCCCACAAATGCAATAAATGAATTTGATTTAAATTTAACAAAGGTGATTATCATTACTTCTCATACTAAGTTGTCATGGCAGAAAGGTTTAACTAATCAGAATAGTTTTTCAGCATTAGTTAGCCCATCTTGAATCATCTCTGTATACAATAAAAAAATTGCCTTTTACAAACCCACTGCTGTCTTTGACAAACCATGTTGCATTTTGAAAACCCCCCAAAACCAGGGAAGAGATTTGATGAATTATGTGCCACCAATTAAGGCATCAATACGTATATTAAAGAAGATTCCCAAATAGAACAGATTCAAATTATGTTCCATTGTGGGATTTTAATTTAGCCATGAAATAATGTACTTGGATGGATTTGCGTCTAAGTTAGATATAACAATAGATCCTTCCTCAACAATGGCCCCTACAAATTGCTTTTCGATTTGACAATTAAGCACGGACGACCACCAGTCATATTGATTTAGAATTTAAGGACTGCAATTAAAATCAAGGAATAGCACTGTGGCACTGAGTAAAGGTTTTAACTGTCATATTATCTGCAAGTGACACTGCTGAACCTTTACAAGTAGAACTCACAAGTCACAACTATTGTGCAATCTAAATTGTCATCAAACGTTCTTAAATGGACAGATAATCTTGGACCAGTAATTATGGACTAAAATATTCTAGGTGGCACATCAGCAATCAACAAGCATGGACTAAGATATTTGAACACATGAATAGGAGGCCACAGGGGTCAAATCGCCACTTTGAAAGAGATAAAAAGAATAAGAAAGAAATAATATGGAGATTCTTAAATTTCTGAAAAGGGACAAAACAACAAAGAATCCCACTGTGCTTAGACGTGTCAGCGAATCAGTGAGACCGGCTGATGCTTTACTCCTTTTTCTTTTCCTCATCCTTCTTTAAATAACTTAATCTTCTACAACTTGCCCCTTTGTTGAAGAAATCATTGAGCCTGGTTCCTTGCAATTTTGTTCTTTAAACGTTCCCAAGTGCTTTTTTCATCATCTCCTTCAGCTTTACATTCATCACTCAATTAAACAATCCACAACTCAAATTCCCAAAACCAAAAAGTCTAATAACTCTCCTACTCTATAATCATAAACATCATCCCCTTCAATTCAAGAAAACATAAAATGTCAGAAACGGTGAATATTTCTGCCAGCACTAGAACACATAAGAAGTAGATATACCAGTTCCAATTGTCAATGCCATGAATCAACAAAAGGGTATCCAAAATTTTCCCAGAATCATTGAAACTAAGCATAAAAATCAAATTTTTACAATCAAAATAAGGAAAGTTTGGGCTTTTACAACTCACCTATTTCCCTTAATCTTGAACCATGCCTCAGCACAGTGTTTGTGAGCAGCAGCAAGATCATCCTTACAGGAACAACCCAATTCAATGGGAACTCCAGACTCATGACTATCACTCTCCAAACCCATGTGACAAATCCTACAATCCCTCTCCACTTTATCCAAATGCACCTTGATCTCAGGGACCCCAGTTCCATTTCCAACCTCCACAGAACAATCAGTAGCAGAAGAAGCCCTTCCAGAACCAGGAACACACCCAGCATCAGGATCAGAGACACAGGCAAAGCTGCAATCATCACAGGAGCCACCATTTGTTGAACAGAAACGAGAGTGGAAGGAACCATCATCTGCATCAGAGAAGCACACGCTACCCTCATCACTCCCAGCAACAGAAGGGCCTCGATTCCCTTGCTCCAAATCAACAACATAGGACATCTGCATAGTTGACATTTTTCTGACCCGGAAGAGAAAAACACAGAAAAAACAAAGCCAACAACAACAATGTTTTCTCAGACGTTGAAACAGAATATGTAATGCCTCAAATTTTGGAGCTTTGGGCTTTGTGTACAACAAAAAATGTCCATGTATTTATATATATATATATGTTCGGAAATAAAAAATATGGGGTTAAAGAAGTGAGAAACTTGATTAGGTGAGAATTGCCTTCAACCCCATTAATGCAAGCTTCCAAAAGTTTCGAGTTTCGCAAGAGGTTGAAGAAAGTTGCACCCTTTTGTTACTGTTCCGGGCTCAGGAGTGGTGGCTTGGAGAGAGAACAGGGTTAAGGGTGTGTGAGAGGGGGTAAAGGGTAGTGTGTGCTGAGACAGAGACAGAGACAGAGAGAGAGACAGAGACTATTAGTGTGGTTGAAGGAGAAGAGGAAGAAAACAAGGACAGTGAGACTGCAAAACAAAGCAACATAAAGTAGTGTCACGTTGAAAATTAAAAAGGAGAAAATCGTTTATAAAAATATATGATTCTCTAATAATGCAAACAAATTCATAGTGGTAATATGGTGAAATTAAATTTTAAAAATAGTAACAAATATTAATTTAAGGAACTAATGTAATTAAAATTTGTGATTTTTAAAATATAAAAAGAAAATTTATTTTTTAAGCTATATTTTAAAAAGTAATAAAAATTAACAAAATTAAGAGTCTAATTATGGTGCACTGACAACGTAAAAGTTTTTTATATTGTCATCCAATCAAAATCTTCTATTTGCATGACTATTTAAGTAGTAGGTAGTTATGTCAAATACTTTTACTTATATAACAATATATAATTGAATTTTGTATAAAAGTTTTTTATATTAATAGTGTATATAAATTAAATTCTAAAATTAAAATTAAATAATTAAATTCATTAAAGGAGTTAATTCTCCCTTATCATTTATGATTTATGTTCTTTCAAATTAAAAGGTTAAAAAAATACATATTCGTTATAAAAAAGAATTAAATTTCGATGCATTGTCAATATAAAAAAATTTAATACAAATATCCAATTATATCAATAAAAGTGTTTGATTCTTACATTTGCTATCTCAAAAATTTCATATATAATGATATGATTAGATAATAATATAAAAAAATTTTATATTAAAAATGCATTAAAATTAATAACCTCTTTTTAAAAGATAAAATCATCAAATAATTAAAGATCACAAATTTTATTTTATTTTTCTTTTATTTTATTATGAATTAACCACTTTCATTTAAAAGAAAATCTCAAACAAAATTTTTGAGATTTAATTTTAATACATTATTATAATAAATTTTTTCCACATAATGATTTAATTATATATAAATATACTATTAATTAATAAAAAATATAAATACACCATTAAAATCATTTAAATTTTATCATAATTATCTTAAAAGTTATATAAAATAAAATATAATTGATTTATAATATAATTTTTTACTGTTAATATCTCAAAATTAATCTCGAATGTTTAGTTAAAAAGGTAAAATGTTTAGTTAAAAATTATACATAGTTTTTACGAATTATACTTCGTTATTCTTATTATTGTATTTATGTTGCAAATCTAGAGATATGGAGTATGACTTACGCCATTTGGATAACACTAATCATATTGCTGGACAACTGAATTTACAGGTGATTTATTTTTGTTAGTATATGTTGTTAGTTAAATTAAATTAGGTAAATTATGTATAATATAATTTGGATTTGGATTTAGATTTGTAGTTAAACTTAGATTCGCAGATAAATATGAACTTAGATTTGGATTTGGATTTATATTTGAATTTGAATGTGGTAAAATTAAAATCAGAATTTAAATATGATTCTGAAGTTGAGTTTGGATTTGAATGTGAGTTTGAATGTGAAATTTAATCTTCGAAAATTTCAAATTCGAATTTTTATTAAGCAGGAACGGAATTTCGAATTTCAAATTCGAATTTTCATTGAGCGAAAATTTTGAATTTGTATGTGATAGAATTAAAATCATAATTAGAATTTGAATATGATTCTAAAGTTGAATTTGAATTTGAATGAGTTTGAATGTGAAATTCGAATCTCAAATTGAGCGGGAATGTTGAATTTCAAATTTTGAATTTAAATTTTAGTGAGAATTTTGATTTTCGAATTTTGATCATGTAATTTTGTATTTGAATTAGAACTTGAGTGGGAATCTAGATTTGCTATTCAAATTTGAATCTGTATTTGACATGTGAATTAGAATGCGAATCCTAATGTGAATTTGAATTTAAAATCGATATTACATATGTCTTGAATGTTGTAATTTGAATTTGAGTGAAAATTTCAACTTGAATTCAAATATAATTTTGAAATTGATTTTGCATGTGCAGCCTGATCGAGTGCTTCAAGGTCAGCGTCAGGAGTCTCAAGTGCCGGTACCACATCTATTTGTGCAGAATAATTTAGAGCAAGCAAGCTTATGGCATATGGCAAATATTCCATACTTCAAGTATGATAACGCATTGATTAGTGCGCTTGTCAAGAGGTGGCGTCTGAAGACACACACGTTTCACTTGCCTTTTGAAGAGTGCACCATCACACTTCAGGACGTTGCATTCCGACTTGGATTACGCATTGATGGTGAGCCAGTTAGTGGATGCACAACTAACTAGGAAACCTATTGGAGGCATGATTTATGGAGCTTTTGTAGAGAGCTTCTTGGGGCTGTGACAGATGAGTCACAAATATAAGGAAGCAGTGTTACACTCACCTGCTTGAGCTAAGAATTTCAAACTTTGGATGTTGATGCATAGGAGGAGACGATTGCAAGCCATACTCGTGCATTTATTCTATGACTTCTTGGTGGGTTTTTGATGGCAAATGCATCAACTGTGAGAGTAAGTTTGAAGTGGCTTCCTCTTCTCTGTGACTTTGGTGAGATTGGGAGACTTAGTTGGGGCTCTGCAGTATTGGCAAATCTCTATCACCAATTATGTCGCGGTGTTAAGCACTCAACCCAGAACATTGCTGGGTGTGTAGCCCTTCTACAATCATGGGCATGGTATAGAATACTAGCATTACGTCTTGAAGAATATCGTCAACTTCCATTGAGGTTTCCGTTAGCTAGGGGGTAATTTTTTTATAAAAATGGTCAATTTGATTTATTATTTTCTATTTTACAAGAGTACTAATTAATTTTTTTAATAGGTAGGGAGGATTTCGATGTTGGTCTAATTTAGAGAAGAGATGACTGCTTCGCTCTAAAAAGGATCTTGACACTATGAACGTTAATAGTGTAGGCTGTGTAAAGAGAATATTGATTTAGGACTGTAATTTTTTTAAATGGCATATAACGGTTGATTGATGTACATTGCAGTTTCAATGGATGCCTTATGACTATGTAGAAGTGAGAGCGAAGACACCTCAGTTTGTGTATGCTGAATCCGACATTTGGGTGTCGGTGACATCCCTGTTATGCTTTGTTATTGTGGAGTGGCATCAAGTTGATCACGTCTTTCGACAGTTTGGTAGATAGCAACATATACCAGAAGAGCCGCTAAACATTGACAGGCTGCATCGTACAGATGGCAGGGGCACTGATTATTGGTGGACTACACATTATCAACAGTATTATGAGATATGGGATGAGCGTAGGGGTTGAGTTGTTGAGTTTCCTGCTACACAGAGCTTTCTTTCGTCAGTTGCGTGCTTTGAATGGTACACGGGTGTTGCACGTCATTTCTTGTCGACAGAAAGAGCTGGAAGTGACAATATGGTGGCGAAACTCCTAGCTGAAGCACCTAGTGATGCCCCACCGCCGCCATTTGTTCAAAGACCAGATCATGCACCCAGCCTGTGTCATCGAGGTTGGGGCGGCAGAGGACGTAGAGGGAGCCGTACCCGCAGTCACACCCATTGGCAGGATGTTGGCTCTGATAAGGACACCGATGAGGACTATCATGATTTTGATCACGTGGAACCAAACCTCTTTTCTATGCCGAGTAGCAACAACCCTTCTATGCTGGACTCCAGTCATCAGTTTTGTAGTTCTAGCCACAAGGTCAGTGCTTCTTCTAGCTCTCAGTTTATACCTTGCTCCAGGCCTACTTAGCAGTTCATGACTGGGTTCAGCCAGGATATTGACCCTAGACACTCTCTGAGTTTTGAAAAGCTATTCAATTCCCAAATGCCTCCCAAGTATGCTCATTTTCATCTTCAGGACACAGACATATACGGGTCATAGCAAGAGGCCGCTGCCTCTGCCACTATACCTCAGGCCTCACGTGATGTACCAATGACATCTGAGTGCTACAAGCCGTATATGGATGATGTTATTAACCTGAATGCACCAGACATACCATTCTCGACCATGCAGATGTAGTCACCTAAGTCTGCGAATCAGATGATATATGGTTTTGATCTATTTGGTGGGACACCACCATCTGCATTCACGGTAGTATATATTGATCCTAGTACATTTGGCCAGCAGCACCACCATGAGAATTAGGATCAGGATCAGTACTAGGTCCAACAACCAGCAAATGGACAAGGTAGATCGATGCGAGAGATTCGACCCCATCGATGTCACATGGGTTGTCCTCTTCCGGCTCCTAGACGACACCATTAGAATGGTTAGGATATGCATGAATCAGGTATAAGTTATAATACCCTAGTTTTTCAATTTTAAATCAGTTGAAATATTTTTTTTCTTGCTTTTTCTAAAAGCTTTCATTTCTTTTTACAGGCATGCTCGCGGGAATACTCTTTTGCATTCACTACTTATTCCCCTTTTTCTTATAGCTCATTTTAATTTAACTATAATAGTGTAATTTTAGTTGAATTTAATTGTAATCTTGTAATTTAATTTAGTAGTGATATTATTATTTAGTTTTAGCTTGATTTACTTTAAGTTAGTATAGATATTGTAATTTAATGTTATATTATTTTACTTTAATTTAGTTGTAATATATTACTCTCTCTATCTCTCTCTTTCTCTCTCTGTTTCTGTTTCTATTTCTTTCCTTATCAATGATTGTTGGCTATAAAGTTGGAATTAGTTGAAACAAGATTAATTCTCTCTATCTAATTAAACTCAAGATTGCATCTTTTCCAAAATATAATATAGATTGTATTTATTGAAAATACAAAAATTAACGTGGAAATGAGAACAGAATACAACAACATAATAAATTAACTACAAATACAATAGAATAAGCATTAACGTATATAACAATAGAAATTAATACATGAAGATGAACTAAAAACAAAGACATTAGTTGCTTGTGCTAGGATGGCTAGAGCTTGAAGCGTGTAAGGTTGGGTATCTTCGTCTAGTATGCCCCTCTTGCCTGCAAAGACTACATCGCTTTGGTTGCCCTGACTCAACTTCGTCCATGTTGTTACGGATTCTTGTTGAAATCGGCTGACTCTCAGTAGCTTGCCTATGCTCTGGATTTGGTCGTAGTCGCACTCCATAGTATTCAGGCCAAAAGTCTTCACTTGCAACATTGGCAAACTCCATTTTGTAGACATTGAATACGCTCTGAATACGATACACATCGTCGACATAAGTACCCCAATCAACTCGCACATATGCACACGCAGCGAGTACATGGGGGCATAGGAAGTGTAAGGCCTGAAAGTACCTACAAACACACCGACGCTCTTGTAAGTTCACCCTATAGCTTTGGTGACTCCAACCCGCTATTAGTGCAAGTTCTTCCACCATGAACAACTCACTTGCACGTGTAAACTGCGACACATTCATGGTGGCAATGGACTGCTTGTTTATCTGGATCGCGTGCATTAGCGTCTGTGAAAACGCTTGTCTGCTCACAAGTTCAGCCTCAGCCTCTTGCCCTTTTCTTACAAATAGCTCAATAAGGCGGAAGTAAGTGGACTTTACAAGGGCTGTAATTGGAAGATTACAGGTGCCCTTGAGAACAGCATTAGTACACTCTGACAAATTGGTCGTCATATGCCCGAATCTTCGTCCCTCATCACAATGCTGTGTCCACTTTTCTTTGGGGATCCTATCAATCCATGCACACATTTCTAGATTCTCATCTCTTAATAACCCATAATAATATGCAAAGTTCCACTGAGTCTTTGCATACACCGCATTTACTAGGGTCCGACATGCATCTTTGCTCTTGAATTGAAGTGCAAAGTTTGAAGCAATGTGTCATATGCAATATGCATGATATGCTGTTATTCGACCCACTGTCTTCTAAATTTAATGCTGCTTTGATAGCCCCATAACAGTCAGAAATTATTAAAATTCCTTATTGTGGTGTCACATATTGGCGCAGATTGCTAAGCAAAAAAGACCAGGCATCCTTGGTCTCACCCTTAACCACTGCAAATGCAATTGGCAAACTATTAGAGTTTCCATCTTGTGCGATTGCCATCAGAAGTGTGTCACCATACTTTCCATATAAGTGGGTACCGTCGATTGAAATGAATGGCTTGTAATATTTAAATGCTTCAATGTAAGACTGAAATGACTAGAATAAACGATGGAATATCACACAGCTCCTATCGAGAAAATTTCCATTATAATATGGCAAAGTAGTCAATTGGACAATGGTACCTGGCACAAACATCTGTAAAGCATGCAGCCATTGCGGAAGCTCATGATATAGCATTTCCTAATCGCCATAAACCTTAGCAATAGCCTTTTGCTTTGCCAGCCATACCTTCCTGTACGAAGTTTTGAAACCATACCTCGCCTCCACCGATCCTTGCAGCACTTTACTGGATATTGTCGAATCAGCCTGTACCATGGGAAATATGGTTGCACATATAACATTCATGTCCAACTTCGGATGATCCTAGGAAAGGGAAGCAGACAAACACGAGTGTTGGCCATTGTACTTCCGAATTTCCCACCATTCTCTTTTCCGACGATATGTAATGCGTATACTCCATGTACACCCATTACCAAAATGCTTGCATTTGCCGTGATATGTTCACTGATCAAATTCCAATACCTTGTACTCAACAGATCTTCGAATGTTGTAATTTTTAACAGCAAATAATATAACTTCCTTATTAGAAAATTGTTGCTCAATGTGCAACTCATCCTCCCCTGCATTATACATATATCCCCTGTAGTTCCATGGAGCCTTGCAAATGTGCTTTGTTGTATTGCATCCAATTTCAAATATGAATAATGACACGAATGATTTTGTGATTCAGACATCGCTGGTCAAGCTTTTGATGGTTGGCTATCAGTCATAGGAGCAGCCTCTCCGTTTGAGCCTTCACCGCTATCACTATCAACTGGTACTTGAAGCAGCTCATCCTCTTCGTCTCCATGATGATCAAAACTTTCGACACCCGCAATTGGGCCATCTACCATAAGCGACTATGCAATCTCCATTGTTAGCTGCCTTAAGCTTCTTCCATCTTCCATATCCTCTGTATTTTCTTGCCCAACATTTTCATTTTGACAGTAGAAAGCAAAAGATGGAGAAGCTACGGCTACTGGAGCGAACATGGTATAGGATTAGAACTTGATCCTCTAACACTAGTTTCTGTTCCAAAAGACTATGGGTTGGGAGTTGATTCTTCAGAGCTACCGTTTATATCTTCGAGGGTGACAAGCAACTCCATAATCTGAATTCTAGGATATTGGGAGTAACAATAGAATATCAAATTCACATTGTCATCACTTTCAACTGGAAAACTTGTGTATCGAACGACACCAGGCCCAAATGCAGTGTGCATTCTGTACACTATTTCCAGTTATTTGCTTTTGATTGAGAAGGCCCAATTTTCTCAATATTCTATTTGTCAACTCTGACAGAGTTATAGATGATGAAGAAATAGTAACATCAACTAGATTTTAACTATAAAATATAGTACTCTCTGCTATGTTTGTGATTTCACCATTGTGGTGAATAAATATGATAAATCTCTTAGACATTTTTTTTGTAAAGATAGAATTTTTAACAAATGGAAAGTGATCTGCATCAATTGCCAGTTGGAGGGTTTTTATAGGAGAAATATTCAATAGAAATTGGCCTAGTTAGGCTGAATTTAATAAAACACAGAAATCGGCCTAACTAGACCAATTTATATACAAGTATAAAATTGTGCCTAGGTAGGCCAATTTTAAAAAACATAGATAGGCCAATTTCTCAAATAATCCATTAACCCCATATTTTCATAATTAATTTTCAATTATCATAATTTCAAAATTAAAACTTTTTTATTTTATTTATGTAAAAAAACCTATTAACAATTGTGTACCTGAATACTATTTTACCTTTTTTTTTTCTGGTTGTTGAAGAAGTTCTAACTGTATAACCATGCAACAGTAAAATGGTAGAAAAGAATCTTCCAATTCATGCATGGTATTAATGGAAACATGATATAGAGAAAGAAAACATTATGTTAAATGTATTTTGAATGCTATATCAAAAATAAAAATGCATATTTTGAAATTATTATATGTGTTTAATGTAATCATTTTTAAAATTAATAAGAGAGAGAGATAATTAAAGTAGTAAATCATAAACTACAAATTGAGTCACATAAGGGAGGAGTGATTTTTTTTTTGTGCAAAACAAAATGTGGAGCTTGTTATTCTCCACTCTTTTAATTAGATAAAAATATCCAAATTGTCTTTATTATTTAAATTCAATCACAATGTCTATTTTCGTAATTTAAAACAAGTATTTCATTAATTTAAGAAACATATTTTCTCTCTCTTAATAATAAATATTATAATAAATATTATAATAATTTTTTATCTTTATAATTATCATTTTCTCTTTTATTAACGGTCAACATCATAAAAAAATTATTTGATTTTATTTAATAATATTATTTATCAATATTTTAATTATAAATAAATTTACAAAATTTTAATTAATATAAAATCATAAGACTTTGACGTGGGAATTACATGATTGATTAAAAATTTTGCATCAAAAAGTCTAAGAGTCCGAAATCTATTGTAATTTCAGAATAATAAAAATTAATTCATTTAATATTATTTAAAAAAATGAATATAATACAATATCTTGTTCACTATATTTTTGAAAAATTTTAAAATCTTTAATTAATTTTTTTTATCTGTATTATGTAGATATACACGATAGCTTGTGAGTTCATATTAATCAGTATTAAGTAATTTCCTCTAATATTTTTTGTAAACATAATTTTATCTAATATTGAATTTGATAAAATAATTTTTTATAAATAATAAGATTTATAATTTTGATAATTATGAAAAGACAAATATAGGTAATTGTATGGGGGGAGAGAGAGAAACAATTATTTTATGATTAATTATTAAGAGGGAGAATTTTTATCTTCAATTAATGAGATTGTTAGTCTTAATAACTAAATTAGACATTGTTATTTAACTTAAACACAAAAGATAAATTGGACATTGTTGTCTAATTAAAAAAGAGAAGGATACTAATCTTCACCCAAAGGGGGATTGTTATATGAGAATTGTTAAATTTCACAC
This sequence comes from Pterocarpus santalinus, assembly GCA_031439595.1. NCBI lineage: Eukaryota > Viridiplantae > Streptophyta > Magnoliopsida > Fabales > Fabaceae > Pterocarpus > Pterocarpus santalinus. The sequence goes on along the minus strand of CM062532.1, from coordinate 22,301,423 downwards.
CTTCATGTAGAGGTTAGTAGTTTCCACATTTTATTTTGAACATGAAACCAACTTATCTCTTATTTTTATCAACTTAAAATTTTGGTTAAATTTATAATTTTATTCTATCCACATTAATTACTTCTATAATTTTTTTCTCTCTCAGTTAGTGTAACATCTTCATTTTTACTACATTTGTCACTTTACATTACAAATTAAATAAATACTACTATGTTGATCATTAAGGAACAAAAATATATTTAAATTAAATTAAATCATTTAGAAGCAATAAATTTTTAGTATAAAACTAGCAGAAAAATTGATTAACTTAATGAAGTTAATAATTAAATAGAGAAATAAAATAAAATAATAAGAATATAATTGCACAGTTAAAATTCTATCAGAGATAAAAATTAAATAAATTATAGTTTTAGTAAAAATATTTAGAAACATTTTAGAATTACTGACAAAGCATCTTAGAGCCCATGTAATTGATTAATTTAAAAATTAAAAGACAAGAGAGTACTAACGACGTATTACAAAGTATAACTAGTGACATAAAGTGATACATATCACTTCACACATTTAATTCCATAGCTCTAACTAAGCCACATCACTTCTTTTCCTTCTTATGGCTAGAAATTAAGCCACCAATTAAAGTGCATAGTATTTTATTACTTTCAATTTCTTCTCTTTTTTTTAAAAAAAAAAAACTAAAATAGAGAGACATTAACCCAAACACAACTCTCTCCTTCTTTTCTCTTTCTTCCAACCATAGCTCCCCCTCCACTCTTGCATTTTGTTTCTTTCTTCTTCCTTCCTCCCTCAAAGATTCACACTCCTCTCACTCCCTACTTCCACCCCAACACCAAGAAAATCAAGACGAGCTCTCTTGTGGACCTCTATAGGTTGCAGCCATTTCAAGGAAAAGGAGGGAGCTAGGTTGTTCTTTGTTGTTTTGGTGGTCTTGGAACACTAAGAAGCAAGGTTTAAGGTTGTCTTGAGCTTGGAGTTGAGGTGAGGACTTAAACTCCTTGGTTTTGTCACATGAATAGGTATTTATGGTCTCTATTCTAGGGTTCCTAATCTTATAAATAGTGGTATGTTTAGAGTTTAGATTTGACTTATGTTTATGTAAGTCCTCTAAAATGGTTTTTGCGAGATAAAACTCTAGGAAACATATTTGACTAGACTATGGTATAAACTAGCTTAAATAGAAATTGTGTCTAGACTTGAAACCCCCAAGAGTTATGTAAGTTTTAGGTTCCTATAGGTTTAATTAATTTATTTGATCTTTAAAATGGGTAAATTTATAAGCACAACTTTGTTAGGATCAATATCTTGAATCTTGTCATAAAGAGGGTAGTTAGAATCCTACACCAACAACTAGGAAAGGTAGGAATTTGAACCTTAAGCCAAGGGAATTGATGCAAACTGTTTTTACCCCTTAAAATACACAATAATATTGAAGCTAAACTTGTCCTTGAGTAGTTGGTTTAGTGAGAGAATAAGTGGGAACAATTTTTGACTTAACTAGCCCCTTTAAGCCATTAAAAGTGCGAATTTTGGTTCCTATTCCCAAATGGATAGCAAAACTGGTTTTAGACATGATTGTTTAAGTTATATAGACTTTACAAATGTCCATGAATGGTTTTAGGATGAATTATTTAAAGGTTGGGTGTAAACTAGTTAAGTTTCTTGAGTTTTGGGGTGAATTTCGACCACATGCTTTGAGACTATTCCAAACTATATTTAGAGTGAGTGTTTGATGTTATTATGGTGGTTTTAGGTGCTTTAGACAATATATATTGATGTGGGCCAAGTTTGAGAAAGTTTGTAGTTGTTTTAGTGGTGTTTGCACTAAGAAAAAGTGATATTAAAAAAATGGTGTGGAGTGCTTAATTGGTGTGAGTTAAGTTAGAGTTGAGATTTAAATTGCACTAGAAAATTTAATTAGATTGGAATAGTCTCCAATTGTGTCAAATTCTAATGTTGAGGTTAAGAGTTCACATATGAAAGGGTTATGTTAATTATAGTACTTGGTATGTTAATTAATTAAATATGATATGTGCAATGTGGTAGTAAGCCACTGAAATAAGAGTTTTGGTTGGTTTATCCCTTCTGGTCATGATTGGAAGCTAAGGTACATGTTCATATTCCTCGAACCTTGAGATATTGAAGTTTTATCTTATTGAATCCATATTATGATTTCCTAGTGATATCACTTACCTTGAGGGATGATGGAATGTTATTGTTGTTGAAATGATGGATTAGAATTGTGGGTTGATGTGTAATTGTTAATTTGATGCAATGACTGTGAATTTTCTGTCCATTTATGTTTCAAATTTTTGGATTTTTCCCAGTACAACCATTATGTTGCCAGATTTTTGTTAGAGTCCTTCTTGATTTCCATGAATCAATTGCTTCACAATATGAACATGCTATAAGATTGTGCAAAATTTATAAGTATGAGTTAGTGCAATTCACAAATTTGTATGATACATTTTGTAATTGTACAAGACCTATAAATAAAGAAAGACACTTGGAATTAATCCAAAATTTTAAAGACTCATGGTGATTAATCAAAGAATTTATATCTAGTTAGTTACTTTATTTAAGGTCAAGAAATTTATATTTGACAACCTTGCTTGAATCAGGAAATTTATACCTGACAACATTGCTTGAATAAGAGAATTTATACCTGACCACCTTACTTCAGTCAAGGAATTTATACTTGGCTAGGGATAGATATGTGTGAATGATGATTCACTTATGGGGAATAAACTCAGTCTTGATAAGCAAGCTATCACCCAAAAATGGGCAAGACCCCCTATATCAAGGTTTATGCAAGTTAAGATTAAGATCATGTGCTAAATAAGAAAGTTAAGCAAGAAAAGTGCATAAGAATTTGTATTCATGAGAAAACATCTCATTCATCCTTATTTGATATTATATTATGTCATGACCATGCACAATTATCAATTATGAGAATGTCATAAGCCTTGAAATAAGTGTCTAAAAAAAAGTAACCCAATTCAGACAAATATGTTTTTAAATCATTAAAAGGAATCTTTATTCCTATTTTAGCATGCTCACTATTTTTAGAGTAAACAAAAGTGGCTGAGGCAATGACAATAGTATTTAATTGTTTAGCTAAGTTTGCTATTGAGAAATTATTATTTCTCATCCTTGTGTGTTCTTGTGTCATCCTTAGATGAAGGCAATGGCAACCATCACGATCTTCACAGAGATCGCTAAGTGGACTCAACACTACGATCTTGCCCTTGACTCACTCATGATGATACCCTATAGTTTGCTATGTATTCAAACTTTGGGTGATGTTATGTACATATACCCTTAGATTTGGGCTAAGAGCTTCTAAGTTGCATGCATGTGCTTATTTGATGTAGCTGTGGCTTTGAAACTACATATTTTGGTGTCACAATTTATTTGTTCATGTTTTAGTGATGATCGACTGATGGGTAAGAAATAGTGTTGACTTTATTATTCTTTTTGGGAAAATGTATTCTTCTTGTGCAGTTTGGCCTAAAGCCTTACTATGCCAACTTATCTAGACAGTGACTAGGGTTCCTGATAACTTACGATATGAATATATATCTTCTTCATCTCTGTCAAGAAATAAAAAATATTAATGTTGTTGATGTATGTAGTCTTCCACAAATGCAGTAGTTCCTTTTGTTTGTCTGCGATTCACAAATTTTAACTTAAGGATCACAAACTCCCAGATTGTTGCAGGGGAAGTCCGCAATTTGAGCATTGAATAGGTTAATGCATATATATATATATATATATATATATATATATATATATATATATATATATATATATATATATATATATATATATATATATATATATATATATGTATGTATGTATGTATGCATGTCTATGATGTTCAACTACTCATTACTCTATACTTTTCTATTATGTATTAGACTTACATCCAATGGGTTATGAAGTGATGATGTTATCCAAATAGTAATTATGTATGTGTAAAGGCTTAGGCTTTTTTTTTTCGTAATAAGTATGTTAAAAAAAAATTATACACTATTTTCCATATTCAGGGAATTTAAAGTTACAAAAGTTCTGCTAGTTCAACTGTAACTACAAAGAAATATTGTAATGCAACTTAAGCGTAGTGTAATCTTATTAGGGTGTTAAAGTTAACACTCTTTCTCCATTATCCTTGTCTATTTCACAAATATTGTCATTTTTTTTCGTTTGTCACCTAGTATGGTGAGCTACCCTTGCTTTTGTACAAATATCTCCCCACAAATCCAAAATATCGTCATCTTCTTCTCCCTCTCCTTTTGAAGAAAACTGCTAGCCCTCTCTTGCCTCTCTACCTCCATTTTTGCTTTCTTCCTTTTCTAATCTTGTTCTTTTGCTTATTCTTTTAGTAAGCCACTCAAAGCCTAAGCTCCACCACCCACACTAATACCAAAAATAAGCAAAAAACCTTCCTCCCTTGGTGATAGTAAATACTACCATATAAAGGAAAGAAAGGCTATTATTGTTGGTGATTTGCTGGGTTTAAGAGAGTTTGGAGTGCAGGAGCAAATCTTAAAAAGTTTGTAAGTTTGGAAGTGAGTTAGACTGTTAAACTATCTTCTATGTGGTTGTGTAGTTAGATGAGCTAGGGTTTTATTTGTTTTATTTCTCATGAATCTTGATTGAAGATGATGTTCTTTAGGCTTATATTAACGAGTTGGAACTCGTGAAACTCAAGATAATGAAAGAAACAAGCTAAGAACTCAACGATATTCATAATAAACACCAAATAGGAAAACAAGGCAACTATGGACAATATTAGGTTTGTGAGCCATATCTTGAGTTAGGAACTTTCAATTGAAGTGAAACAAATTTTAATGAAACATAACTTGTAGAAGAGTATACCCATAAGATTTGAGGTCTATTGGACTTAAGATGAATAAGTTATGAATTTTACAAGAAGCTATAGGTAGAGTGACCTATGTTTGAGTAGGGTGTGTTCTAATGGACATAACTTGCCTTATAGATCTCTAAATTAAATGCAACAATTTGCTATAATGCTAACACATAGGAGAATAAGTCGGTAAAGTTTGAGAGCTAAACTCCCAACGAGTTACTTCTAGTGATTCCATGAAGTTACCCTATGTACTATGAGTCCTAAAACAGGACAGTCTTAGTGTAGAACTTATAACTTAACTCTACTTAACTAAATTAAGTGGGACTTAGCTTGTTTAAAATAGGGTTTATGTGAGTATAACCATATAAAATTTCAGAGCAAGATGATAAGAATTGGATTTTTAGTAATTTTTCCATTTCTGATATCCAACCTGCCCCAAGGCAGGGTTGGTGTGCCAGGTATAGGAATAGTGTCCCAAGTTTTGGTTTCATGAAGTGGCTATTACCTTGTAACTAAGATAGGACCAATATTCCGAATTCCAAGTTGAAAGATGGAATTTAAGTGAGATTAGAATACTCACCCTAGAAAAATGTTAATGTCCACCCACTTTTACCTATCATGACTGGGTTCTAAGGTCTGAGGTTCAAGATCAAAGGTTTAGGATTGAGGGTCCTAGGTTTAAGATCAAGGTTGTGTGCTAGGACCATGGCTTAAGGTCCGAGGTTTGGGTTTCACCTGCCATGAGTAGGGATACCTAAACATACCAGGTTCCAAGTTTATATGGCAAAAAATGAGGAATCTGAGGCTGGAATTGATGTGACTTCTAGGTTCAACTTGGATCCAAGTTCCTAGTCCCTGACTCAAACTTAAGTTGACTTACCATGTTTTTGGGTTTCGAGTTCCAATTTAGAACCTAAAATGACCTAAAATCGAATTGTGGTAAATTTCTCAAATCCGGGATAGATTCTATGGAATTTATGCTTCCAATTGATTTATTTTGAGACAATTTATATTCTCTCATTTCTTTCTTGAAACTTGAAGTATGAGAGCCTAATGTACATGTTGATATGACTAAGTTCTCTTAATGAAGAAATGCATATGAGCATATGAATTCAAAAGGTATGTGACAGACAAGATGAGATCCTTTCACTTGGAGGCAGTTTGAGATCTCTCCATTTGAAGGCAATTATAATATTGTACTTAGGAGGATATTACAGTATGCATGTAGTGTGTAAGTTAATGTACTCTTTCTAGTTTGAAGCAATATAGAAGTGTAAGATTCAAGCATTAAGGGCTACAAAGGCAACTATACGGGATTTATTAAAACTTGATTCATCTTCTCAACAATTTCATGATTTTGACTGTTTCTTAGAGTAGTGGATGCTGCAAATGAGTTATAAGTAAAAGCATAAAGATAATATAGAAAACATTTTGAATGAAGGCGCATGGTTGAATCCAAGTATAATCATATTAGAGAGTTTATTATATAGAGAAGTTGGTTATAAGGATAACTCACTAAATAATAACAATAAAACAAAAGATAAATCCAACTAAGAATAAGATGAAACAAACTAAAATTAAATCCTAAATAATATATTCTATTATCCTTGCTTTATCATCCCTTCAAGTTGGAGGTTGCCATGCAAAAGCCAAGTTTGGATCATAATGACAGTGGAAATGATTGGTGAACCCAAACCATGGAAAAAGGTGAAAAAGTTAATCTCGAGCAAAAGACATCTTGTTAACAAGATCATCATATATGGTCCTGAAATACCAAATGTAGACATGAAAAGCATAGTAAAGTAACACCCAAACATTCCCATAAATTTGCTTATCGATAGTCAAATGAAGGAAAGTCTTTCATAAGACAACTTTTGAGTCATGTTCAAACGAGATGATGAGATACATGCTAAAGGTAGAAGCTACAAAGATAACCAAACCTCTTCTTATATGACAGGCACGTTCAAGAGAAGGGATCACTAAGTTGGGTGGTGGAGTTTCTCTTATTAAGTGACTAGGGTTGAGGGACATCAAGAGTTTTTCCACTGCAAAAATGCACCAAGAGTTTTGGCATAAGGTTTGGCATTAGCCATAAGTACTTTGATACCATGAAGACGTTTTAAATAAAGGCTACTTAAAACTGAATAGGAGTTACACCAAAGAATTTATTATATAGAGAAATTAGTTACAATAATATATGACTTATTAGATAATAACAGTCAAATAAAAGACAAACCCGCCTAAGGATAAGATGAAACAAATTAAACTAAAATCAATCTAATATATTAAATTATTTTTACTTTATCAAATACAAGTCATTACATACACTAGCCTTAATGTAATTCAACTTTGCAGCAAGTGAAGTAGGAGAAAAACCATCTTTTGGAATGCAGAACAAAGTTTCATAATGTAAACTTCAGAGCTTTTGCACTAAGATATCAATGATGATATTATGGAAGTGAGTAGTGGCTGTTTCATTAGAGATAATAAAGCCCTGGTGATGCATGATGATGCACCATAAAAAAATTGAAAACTAAAATGTTGTTTTCATCATTTCTAAAGGAATCAAGAAGAGGGTCAATTGGTTCTTTGTGCTTCAATAACAGAAAAATTAAAAAAAAATTAGAATAATTAGATAATAGAATTCAGAATAAGAATTGAAAATAATTCAAATACAAACAATGCAGAAAAATAAAATAGATAAGGGAGTAAAGAAAGGCTTTATCGTTGGTCACAAACTGCAATGTATGTCTAGTTCCTAATTGCTTGAGAACATTTTTTACTATCAAAATTTTACTTATAAGGATTTGGATAAACTTTTCTCTACTCCAATTCCAAAGTAGAGTATTCTGTGATTTGTTTCTCATAAGGACACTACCAAATCTTCCTTTATATGTACTCAAAATAAGGCAACCTCTAAAGTTATGGTTGCTCTTATAATTAAGCTACAATGAGTTTTAGAAACTCTCAAGATCATATAAGCAAGTTAAAGTGGAAAGCTATAATGAACAAGGTAATCTCACTATTTTTTCTTCTCTTTTTATTGTTTTCTTCTCCAACCTCCATGCCTTTTTATAGAGAATGAGCCATTGAATAATACTAGCTGATAGAAAAGATTTAGGCTTCCATTCAGACCAAATAATTAGTTCACATACCGAATTTCAAGTTCCTGCTATTTCTTGCATAGTAGTTGCTGTTTTGTTCTGGTAGTTGCCGTAGTCGTTGCTATTGCTATTTTACTCTATTTGACCATTAAAACTTGATTTTCTCCCATAACCTGAGCTTTTTTGAATCAAATTGAAAGCAAAATAATTTCTAGAATTTAAAATTATTTTACAAAAATATTTGATATCAGGAAAAGAGATATTTGTGAGTTAAATTATGGAAATTATAATCCCACAATATTTTCTTAATTTTGACAAAAGAGTAATCCAACAATATTATTCTCTTTTTATGAAAAAAAAAATATTCCAGCAACATTTATCATCAAAATAATATACAAATTTTGATATATCTAATAAAAAAATTGATCATCAAAACTATAGACCCAACAATTTCATTCACAAAATCTTAAAAGAAGAAAATAGTACTCTATTTTTATAGTTGATCTTGAAAATGTACGAACAAAAGTAGACCTTAGAATACAAACCAAACATCGCCTTTAACACTCGACATCAATTTGGTTTCACTAACAATAAGGTGTACGTATCCCTGACGCTAATGAGCTTTACTCACTACATAAGTGAATAGCAGCAACTCAAACTAAAATTAATGGAAAACATGTGCTTGCAATTCCTGATTTATAGCAGGATATTAAGTCCAAATCAGACCCAAAAAACAGTGATACATATAATAATATAACCGCAGATTCTTAGAGAAAACAGGCAGTGTTGTTGGTTTCAAGTATGCACTTGTATAGTTTGGCATTTAGGCGGCAACTAGGCAGATCAACAGGTGGTGGAGGGAGTGAAGTTGAAGGAGTTGGTCCGTTCTCAACCTCAAAAGCCATGTCTAGTCCCCATTCCAAATGATCATCCACATGGCAATGCACAAACCACACCCCTGCAAAACGCACAGACAACAAAAGGATAAAGGCATATCAGTGTGCTATGTCAATAATATTCCAAGATTTAATTAATTATAAAACTATCGTTACACATACACTTTTTTCATGAAATGAATGCAAATAGTTAATACGACTTAGAATAAAATACAATTCTCCCTCTTTAGGGATAATATTATTATACTCCCCTTTCCTCTATTTCTAAAATATACACTCTTCTTTCCTAAAAAATTAAGATAAGGAGTATAATATAATTCCCTTATCTAAAATATGACTTATTACACTTCCCTCCCCTCCCCTCCCCTAAAAAATTAAAAGAAGCTATATTTTAATTCATTTTCAAATTTTTCATTAATTCTTTATTATTTTATTATTTTATTTTTGACCAAAATACCTTATATATATATATATATATATATTACCAAATAAAATAAATATAGATGGCAATAATATAAAAAAATATAATTTAAATAGTATTTAATAGAAAAATTATTAATAATGACAATAATTTGTAATAATTACATTTCAAAAATAAAAATTACATATTTACTCAATTATTAATTCTAGAATATTAACATATGTAAAAATGAAAATTATTTGTAAATATCATATATAAAGATGAAGCAAAAGGAGATAAATTTTTTTTTTTTGTGATTTTACTATAAACTAAAAAATCATACATTAATATTCTAAAATTAATAACTGAAAAAATATGTGCTTCCTATTTTAAAAAATAATTATTATAAATTATTATTACTATTAATAATTTGTCCTCTTAATATAGTAATAATTTAATTTTTAAATTAAACTATAGATATTATATTATTATAAGCCACTTGTATATTTTATTTTGTGAAAAAAAAATTAATATGTATAACTATTATTAAAGGGTGTTTTGGTCAAAAAAATAAAATAATAAACATGAGAAAATGGAGAATTAATAAAAAACTTGAAAATGGACTAAAATATATCTTATTTTAATTTTTTAAGGGATGGGAGTGTATATTTTAAAAATAAAGAGGAAGAGAATCCAATAATAGTATTTTTCAAAGGAGGGAGTTATATTTTACTCTAATTTTTTAGAGGAGGAAAATATATATTTTAAAAATAGAGAGGAGATGAGTGTAATAATACTTCTAAAGAGCAGAAATTCTATTTTACTCTATGACTTAATCTAGGCAGTATTGTTAGGCTAAACTAACAAAATATTAAGTTAAAAGTTGAAACATACTCGATCCAATTCGGTCTAAGCTTGAAAATGACCTGGCCCAAAGCCTACGGGGCAGCTCATTTTCCCAACTCTAAAAAACAATGTACTTGCAGGTGAGGCGTAGTTCGTGTGGTCACTCTGTGTGCCTCACAAACACCGCACCCGGGTTCGAAGTGGGTAGAACCCTTTCCCTAAAACAAAACCCCACTCCCGCACGAATGAAAAAACAGACGATATACCTGGATTATTTGCTCGGAGTCTGATGACAGCCCATCCTCCCACAGGCACAGCAATTGTGTTGCGGTATTGCGGGTTAATCAAATTAAACTTGGCTTCATCACGACTGGGATCGAAATTCCCGAACCCTTGAGCCAAAACGTGGAAACTGTGACCATGAATGTGCATGGGATGGTTTATCTCATCAACGAGTGCTGTATTTTGATACACAATCTCCACCGTTGAATTGAACCTGAGTTTCTTCGCCTTGGTTGATTTCTGAGCATATATAATCTTGTAATCATAACTTAGACTTTCATTTGTGAAGTCAAACCAGGCTGGATGGTCAGGGAAATTATCAGTGAACACCCCGCTCAAATTGTAATAGAATGCTTCCAACATGGAGAACCCTCTCCCCTGGGGAATCACAAAGGACTCATTGTTCATGCTTGCGGAGAACTTTCTTCCATATGGGCCCGAACATGACTCGTTCACAGGACAATGCTCGAGGCCCAATCCAACGGTGATGAACATGCGCTTATCGACGTTACGTGGCACAGGGATCCAATGTGGGGACCCTACTAGGCTGGTGAGGTTACTATAGAATGTGAAGGCCGTTAATGTGTCGTTAATGGCTGGCAAATTTGGCATCACGGGTTGTGATGATGTTGCATTCTCATAAACAATAATGCCACGAGTGGTTGTGTTATCGATGTTTGGTACACCAACATTGTAAGGATGGGCAGCCATATAGTAAGAACCCACTGGTTGGTTTGCTGTGAAAAGGGCATCAACAGTTTGGCCAGGGGCAATGACAATGATATCGGTGAAATATGGTACGGTATATGAAGCATCAGCGGCAACAACTGTGAAGGTGTGATTTGCTATCCTGAAGAATAGGTGGTTATCGAGTGCAGCGTTGATCATTCGAAGCAAGTAGGTCTCTCCTTGCGTCACGTTGATGTTGAATGTCTCTGAATTATAATGGTAAAAAAAGACGAACATTTAACTAGAGCATGAGTTTATAAGTGTTGAAAGTGCATACACAACAAAGGTTGAAAATGTTGAATGAATGAGTAAGGTTGATTTTTTATTATATTCACACACCTCTGCATACGTTTTTCATATTAATTCTAAATGCAGTCACACTTGAAAAGTGGATGATTATGTCATGAATTATTTCTTCTAAAATTTCAAGCTACATGTGAATTATTTGTATTATATTTTTTAGCAAAGTACAACTGTGATTTTATGTACCGGCATTCGATGGAGTAATTAAAGTACCGTTTTGAGAACAATTGTAGAGATCGCCCGGCAGGCCATTGATGGTGTAAGCATCGGATGCGTTAGAACCATGGCCCTCGTGGAGTGCTTGGACCTCAATATCCACAACATTACCATTATACCAGTCACCTGCATTTAAAGAAAAAAAAACAAAAAAAAAATTTACTGTCAAGGAAAAAATTATGATATTGTCATGTAATTGCATTGTACATAATAGTGTTATTAAAAAAAAAAAAAAGGAACCATATATTCTATAATGGTGCTCAGAAATGATATTTGTCACGTTTGATATTTTTAAAAATGACTTCACTTGTTACACGGATGTCAATTATATTGCTAATTGTTGCCGTTAAATGTGGCAAGTCATCTAATATTGTGATCATATATATTTCGCATTCCATGATGGTCGGTGGAAACGACATCACGATGGAAAGGCATATATTTTGCAAATTTAATGTTACAAAATAATATCATGATATGGAAATGTTACTAAATTATTAAAAAGTGTTACTATTTACATTAATAATATTTTTACAAGTGTTGTATTTAGTCTATGTTAGTTCAAGTCATTCGGTAACTTTTTTCTTTTTGTCTTAAGCAAAGTCTTAAGGTCAATTCTTATGGACGGAAAAAAAAAATTAGTATTGGAAGAGTTTTATCTTATTATGGGTCGACCTAGTTAAAATCAAATTAATCAAAGTTTAGTGGACTTTCGAATACTAATGATTTATGCAACAAAATTAGTCAAGGTTTCAAATTAAATTCTTATGAATGGAAAAAAAACTAATATTAGAAGAGTTTTACTTTTATAGTCGGTCGACCAACCTCAAATCAATTTAATCAAAGTTTAGTAAACTTTCGAATATTGGTGATCCATACCAAAAAAAAACAAAAAAGACTTTGTTACTAAAAGGTTTTAACAACACTTCACTATACTTTTTAGCAATATTTATAAAAATGTTGCGTTAATTAGATGTTGCTAAAAGTTAAATATGTAATAGTATGTGGGAATTAGGATTGACACCTCTATAGGAATGAAATTATATATGGGGATGACGGGCCAAAAAACATCAAAGAATAATGTTTGAAGTCTTGTACTAAAACATGGTTCTCCAACAGTTAATATGAAAATTGTCAAAAATACAAGAGTTTGTCTGAAAAAAAAAAACGCCGTTATTATATGAATAAATGGTAAAACACAAAAAAGGGAGAACAAACTCAAATAAATAAACAAATAAATAAAGTATTAGTACCTAATAATATTGGAACTTCACTGTTGGGTTGAGGAAATGGATAAAATCGACCCAATCGAGGACGAATGATGAAAGCCCCATAAACAGTGGCTCTTAAATCAAATGCATGAGCGTGCCACCATAATGTTCCCTCTTGTCCTGTAATGTTGAATTTACTGGTATAATTTTTTCCCGGAAGAATTGGACACTGAGTTATATATTCAGTGCCATCTGCCCAGGCACTAAAAAGCTGAAACACTCCATGCCTGCATATATAGTTCGAAGAGAGTCATTTATTAAATGAAATAATTATAGTGATGTCATTGAGTTAAGGTGACATTTGACACATCTTTTTAATAAGATTATCAATAATCTAAATTATCACTTATAAAGATTATTACTTTAAGTAGCTAATGATACTGTAGGACAATATTTGGTATACACAATTAATTTAAATGATATTTTATATTATTTTGCTTGATATATGAAAAAGATTATTACATAATATATGTTCCCTCCTAAAACACCTTCAAAATAATAATAATAATAATAATAATAATGGAAAATTGCTATGCAAGCGGTAATCCAGATTGACTAATCCTATGGGGGCAATGTAGAGAAGCAATCTAAATTATCTGAGTGATCCACATTAGCAGATAATGTGTTATAATAATCAGGAAAATATGGTACATCCAGATAGTTTAATTGAAGAATACCAATAATTTAGGTGGATTATCTTATATCAAACACAACATAAATATTTAAGGTAGTTTACGTTGGATAAAAATCTTCTAGTATGTGCATATTGTTTATCAAGTAACAAAATGTGACAAGTGTGGTACAAGAATGGCAAAAAAATTGGGGATAAAAGTTTTCCGTTTTACTTATACTCTGAAATAATTTCATCTTTAACCGGTGGTTCATTTATGAGGTGAATCATTATATTATATCTTCTAAAACTACAACAAAGTGATAATCGGTCGCTTGAAAAATTGATGTGAAGTAGCTATTGAAAAAATATTTACATCAAATTCACACATGCATAAGGAGAGTGTCTACCAATGAATAGTGATATTATAGGGTGACTGGTTGAGTACGTGTACTATCACCGTGTCACCTTCCCGGACGTCTATGGTTGGTCCAGGGCAACTTCCATTAACTGCAACTATGATTTGCTCATGGCACAAGCGATGTATATTTGTATTTTGAATCTGCAAAACATGTAATTTCGATAATGTGAAAATCAATATGCATATCTAATTATGCATCATGCAGAAACTAGAGAGAGACCCCTTCAGAAAGAACATTTAGTGACACTTATTTCAAGTAGCCCAAGCAGGACCGGCTTACTGGAGAAAAGTGTTCGGATGTTAGCCAAACGCACTTTCTTAAAAATCAAAATAAAAAAGAAATCCTTTCTAAAACTAATGCAAATAAATTAATCCCAACTTTGTTCATGCTCGTGGAAGGCAAAATTTTGGGTAGGAAGAGAATACATATTTTAAATTTTTTTATGAGAAAGTGTGGACAGCACCACTTTTTTTTTTTTTTGATAGTTAAAGAGAGCTCAAACTCTCAACAAGAGAGGAACCAGGCAACAACAGTTCACAAGCAAACCACACAAAACATAACTAGAAAGAAAAAAATAAAATAAACCATCTAAAGACAAAATGAAAAACCAAAGGAGCATCACCACCTAACCATGCAAAACTGAACCACCAACTCAAACTCTCCCAAGGGAACACCGCCAAAGCAGAATATGCGTCATAAGAGAAACCTTCCACCTCCATAGCCAGCACCACTCGACCGCAGTTGGAAACCACTAGAGCAGGATGAAAGTTACCAAATCCATCATGATAATCTCCAAGATGCAGCAAACATTTAAGGTGGGAAACGCCCATGTTAACTATGCTAGGCCAACACCTCCTCCAATGATGGAATCCGCCTGCAACAAAGGCTTAGCTAACTCCCGCACAAAAAGCACGCCCCGCAATCAAAAAAAATCCAAAGCCGCAACACGATCATATAAAATCATGATAGAGCCAGATTAATCTTAACTGAAACTTCAAAAAACTAGCCACCTATATGACTTAATATAACACCACAAATCAGCAACCAGAATCCATAATTACTTTTTATCTCACCAAACTCCAACTGAAACCGAAAATTCAGGCTAGAATTTTTTGACTCTCTACTTCAAGGTTCCCCTTTGATTATCACCAAACAGTTAGAACATACACACCCCAATAAGTGGACATAATTGAGAGCAAGGGACAACCCCCACAGAGCTACAAAACGCCTCAGCCACAACCACCAACAGATAGAATACTCAGAAAATTGCATCCAGAAGACGTCACACCTTAGAACTCCAAGTAATTTTCACTTCCTCACAACGATTATACATCATACCTTTTGTTCTGCTTCTTTGCCCTGCCTAATCTTCGTACCGCTGTCTGAGATGTCTCTTTGTTTTTGCCTTTCTTGTTCCTTTTTCGAAGCTCGTTTAGGACCCGTTCATCGTCATCTACCTGAAAGCCCAGTCATTTGCCTTTTTCCCACAATTTCTGCGCTTCATCACTTGAAACCGGATCCCTCAACAATGCCTCCTCACCCTCATCAGTGGATCGGTTTGTGGACAGCACCATCTTATACTATATTTTAGTATTGTATGAAGTGAATGCGAACTTAACTAGAGGTTTTGGTTCATGAAGTAAAAAAAGACAACAAAACATACTACATATAAGTTTACATAAAAAAGAACATGCTACGGAAATAAAATGTGGTAGCCAATTACATTTAAAGTGTGCTCCACTGTGGAGGCAGAAGACAAGGAAGCACTTAGAAGAGCATAAGCCCATGATAGCCACAAAAAGGAAAGTTTCATGCTGGCGGGACCAAGCGAAATATGAACGAGCTTGTCTCTGAAATCAAATGCTGTGAATAGCTATGACGAAAGTTTTCTTTCCAGCCTTAACTATACGCGAAGAAGGGTAGAGGAAAGCTACAACTAACTTTCTTTGTCTATAATCGGTATGAGTAGATGACAGCTAACCAACTTTCGTTCTTCCTTGTGCATGTATCTTTTTCGGATGCAAATCCTGTCTCTCCAAACTGTGTCGCCTAACCTGTTCCACCAGTTAAAAAGAGACACGTGGATAAAATTTTTATATATCACTAATTTATTTTATTAATTATATTCATTTTTTTGTTGAATAGGCTATATCCCCTCCAATCAGTGTTTCAAATTGCTAATCGCATCACGTGATATGGCTAGTGGTTGACCGCAATGTAATCGCATTAAGGTTGTAACAGATCGCATCAAAGTCGCAACAAATTATAATAAGCTTAATTTCAAGTGGCAAATTAAAAAAAAATTCACACCACACAGCCACAATGCACATCGCAATAGCGGCAATACTCTCGATTATAACATCCGCAACAGCAACCGCATCCGGCCATCCACTGTTGCAATTGCAATTTAAAACACTACCTCCAATATTCTTGAATGCTTAGCTAATGGTTGTGATTGCCTCTACCGCCCCAGTATTGTTCACGGCGCTTCCATCCTCCCCTTCTCCTTCCCAGCACCCACCCTCCATCATGCAGCACAGTTGCACCCACATAAAAAGGCTTTGGCTATCCACCTAAAATTTAGCAAAATATATGGAAGAGAAAAGCTGGAAAATAATTATTGTGATAGAAGTAGAGGGGATAAGTTCCTGCATCACTTAGATTCAAAAGCAATGGTTCGTTTGTGTCAAAAATGATTCAAAGCAAAGGCCCTATTTTGGTGATGGAGAAAACAGGATTAAGGTTGTGATTACTATTGTGGCTGTTTTTGTTTCTTGCCATGTGGAAAGGGTCATACTCCAGTAGATAGTTGAAAAATTATCCACCAGTGCTAATCATAGCTGGATCAATGAATAGAAAACATATGGATAAGTTGTTAAAGAGCTTACGCTATCAAATTACTAACTTACCCTAGTTGGTTGCACTACTCTATCACATTTGCCCAGCACCGGTTGCCAACTGGTTGCACGCTGTCTGTCCACCCCTCCCAATCGTGTCACACACCAACACCACCCCTGGCCATTGCCCAACTAGCTCTTGTTGCTAGTTTAGATTCATCGCCTATTGTTCGGATGTACCCATTGTCTCACACGTGCCATCACCCTAATCCCCAAAATTCATCAAGGTCTCGTTTTTCTTCTGCAAATAAAGGCGGTAGAGTACAACCCACTACGATGTGGCCATAAGCATTTGTATATCTTGATTGCTGTGAGGTAAACTCCTTTGTCTCATCAAGTGTGTGCCAACTGTGGTTGGTTGGCGGTGGTCCAGAAAAATAAGGTGTCTTGCGACATTGTAGAGAAAATATTAGGAAAGGGGTAATGGTTCCTGTTAGCCTGCTGTTGTCGTCGACGGTTCAGATTTGGGATTATTCTATTTAAGTTGTTTGTTATTTGTTCCTAGTTTTGATGTGGGGCTTGATTAGTTGGTTTGAGACTTGCTTTGGATTATGTTTAGTTAACATCAAACACGTTTTTTTGCTCTTTTCTTTTTCATAGTTTGAAAACAAGAGATTTAAGGTATACTGCATATGTAAAAATGAAACTATCATATGTGCAGAAGGGGAAGAAGGGGGGAGCAAAGGAGAAGAGGTAGAAGATAAAGGGCAAAAGAGTAAAATGAAATTATATTAAAGTGTCATATTTTTTAATTTAATCCATATGTCTATTGTTTTTTTGTTGGTTCAGCTATGATTAGCACCGGTAGATATATTTTCAACTATCCATTGGAGCATGTCCTCCAAAATATACATATGTTTATGTCCACGTCATAGTGGGCTGCACTCTACTGCTTTTGTTTGCAGAAGAAAAACAAGATCTTGATGGGTTTTGGGGATTAGGGTGGTGGCATGTGCGAGACAATGGGCACATCCAAACAGTACACAACAGATCTAAACTGGTGACAGTAGCTAATTGGACAATAGCCAGGGGTGGTGTTGGTGTGTGACACGATTGGCAGGGGCGGACGGGTAATGTGCAACGAGTTGGCAGCCGGTGCTGGGCAGATGTGATAGAGCAGCCCAACTAGCTAGGAAGAGGTTGAAAGAGAAAAGGATAAGTTAGTAATTTGACAGTTTAAGCTCTTTAACAACTTATCCACATGTTTTCTATTCATTGTCTAGCTATGATAAGTGTTGGTGGATAATTTTTCAACTATCTATCGGAGTATGACCCATTTGTATACCGTGTATCGAATTCTTTGTACAGTGCATGGTGTACTAATTTTTTTTTATAAAAAATGCTTTTTAATTCAATCAATATAAAATAACGAAGTGAATACCAAAATGAATGACGTATTCGTAGTGGTGCCATGTACCCAATCATTATGTAACCATATGTGAGTGGCAAGCATACCCACTACCACTGCTAGAAATAACCATAATAGAGACTAAATTAGCCACCGAAAATTTTTAGTCGCCAAGGTCTAGAATTATAGACTGCTTTAGTGACCGATAACAAAAGCTAGGGGAATGATCTTGGCAAGAAAAAATTGGTCACTAAAAATTTTAGAGATCAATTTAATGACCAATTTATGTAAAAAATATTGAGTTGAAAATTTGATCACTAAATTGGTCACTAAATTTTGGTTAATGACCGATTTAATAACTGATATTGAAAAAGGAGTCAAACACATAAGTTAAGCAAAAATTGATTACTAAATCGGTCTCTAATTCAATGATTAGAGACCGATTTAGTGACCGATCTTTTTTAACAAGATTTTATTCTCTATAAATAAATTGGTTACTAAATCGATCTCTAAATGAGAATTTAGAGATAGATTTATCAATGGAAGAAACAACTCTTGATTTACAAAATTGATCATTAAATTGGTCTCTAAATTTTCATTTAGAGACCAATTTAGTGACCAATGAAAATCGGTCTCTAATTAAAAATTTAGAGATTGATTTTGTAAATCAAGAGTTGTTTGTTCCATTAATAAATTGATCACTAAATCGATCTCTAAAATTTTATTTAGAAACTGATTTAGTGATCGATTTTTCTTATTAAGATTTTCCACTTCCATAAATAAATCGGTTACTAAATTAGTCTCTAATTAAAAATTTAGTGACTTATTTTTCTTAACAAAAATTTCCACTCCCATAGATAAACGGTCACTAAATCGGTCTCTAAATTTTCATTTAGAGACCGATCTAGTGACCGATCTTGCTTAACAAGATTTTCCTCTATCATATATAAATTGGTCACTAAATCGGTCTCCAATTGATTGTCATAGACTGATTTAATGATCGATTTTGTCAACTAAATTTCTTCCAACTTTAATAAATCGATTACTAAATGTCTCTAATTAATTAATTGGAGACCAATTTAGTGAATGATTATTCTGTCACTAAATTTCAAATATCCCCAAAAATTTATCCTAATCCTTTGACACCCCAAGCCCAATTTCATGTTCCCTCTTCCCCATTTTTATCTTCTTCTCCCTCTTACCTTTTCCCCTTCCCCCTTCCTCTACCTCCACCACCCACCTAACGTTGTTCATCCCACCTAGCACCGCCCACCCACACCACGCTGTCCAGCGTCATCTGCCTCACGTCATCGTTCATCTCACACCGTCCAGCAGTCGTCCGCCACTACAGATCGTGGTGTAGGAGCTACGGTGGTGCTATATTTTCCGATGTGGGAAAGCTGCCGCTGCTGGGTTTGAAAGAAGCCTCCAAGCCCCTGCTGCATTTGTGCCTTGTAAGTTCTTCCTTTTCCTCTTTTTTTTTTTTTTTTGGGTTTTGATTTTTGCTGAAATGTTTGTGCTTTTAGTTTGGTTTGTTTTTGTTTAGATTTGATGCTCTGCATTGAAATTTTTTTTTTGTGCCTTGAAAATTTTTTCTCCTGAACCATTAATGCTCAAAATAGCTTCTTTGCTTGAATATTGTATCCTATTGTATGTGTAAACCTGCAGACTAAATTAAGTGACGTGAAATGTGCAGGGAGTCTGAAATTTAATGTCAATTTTTCTTATTACATAGAAGTCAATGATCACGGTAAATACAAAGATAATAACAAATAATGCCAACCAGTTTCATTCTACTCTTACCTATTACATATGCAACTACCAAAAGAACGCTGCAAAATACAGTCAAAACATTCCGGTATAGATTATAGTATGAAAAATATAATTGCAAATATTTGCAGTACCCTGCAGGTTGCATTATTGATCCTTATAATTTTCAATTTCTCTAAAGTTGAAGCTTTTTACTTTGATTTAGACAAGATCATTGATCAATGACATTATGGTAGCACTAGCTCCTACATAAACTGGCATGAAATGCGAACATAATTTGCAATGAAGTCAATCAGATTCTCTCTTTTGCATGTATGTGCGTGTGATTTATATACAAATCAATGCATTACATATTTAAAAAATGCTTGCCATCTTGTTGCAAACAAGTCAACCTTGTCTTGATCAACTTAAACTAGGTTCTCCAGTGTCTTTATGAATCAAATTAGTGTTTAGATTTGGTTAGCGTGCCAGTTCAAAATTAAAGCTAGAACTTGGATAGTTGGATTATACAAGTAATGAAGATAAAAGGTATTTATTGACTAATTCAAACTTTTGTTTACCATTTTCGGTGTCAAAATTATATATTGATTTGATTATTTAGAACTATTGACAGGTTCTATAACGCTAAAGGGGAAGTGGTCAACTGTAAGTCCCTAATGAATCATAGCAAACAGAGAAAATTGAATAACACAACCAAACTACCAAAAAATATCTGTCCTCATTTTGGTGTAATCATAAATCACATTAGAAACTAAAGAAGATTTCTTACAGTATATTCAAGTTCTCTAGGCCACCCAAGGAGCTTGGAATAAGTCCACTCAATTAGGCAAAACTGAAGTCTCTGAAAAAAGAAATTATGTCCAAAATAAGTATTATTTAAGATAGAAAAGAAATGGCTTCAAAAAATCAACATGAAAATGTTTAGTCCCTATAATGCAATCAATAGAGGAAGCATCTTGATGCGCTTCATCAAATAGACAAGTATACAATGCAAGAATTTTAAATGGCTTTAATTTCTACATAAATACTATTTTTTTAACATATTAACATTGTGTATGACTTGCAGTTCTATGCTTTAATTTTGTCCTTTGAAAGTTATTTGTAGATAGATGCTATTATATACTTCAGACATAGAATGTGCAAAGGTTTCTTTCATATTCAACAGCTCTGTTCTTTGAGGAGGGATGATCATGTTATCATTTTTTGAAACAAGAGTATTTTGAGAAAGTTTTAGTTCAGAGTGGATTGAAGCTGAAAATTCAAAGCACTAAATATATCCCCAAAAAAAAATTGAATAGCAAGGGCATTTTTTGTTTATAATCCAAAATAGTATTCTATTTAAATGTTGAATTTAGTAGTAATTACAATGTTTTAAGATTTTAGAAAAGTATTTGAAATTGCAAGTTGGATTTTTTGATTTTTTTTTTCCATCTATGTTTACAAAATTATCTTTGGGCCTTTTGAAAATTGTACATGATGTTCTCACAAGGAATATGGTTTACTAATGTTGTTCCCATGTAGGTTGCTACATTTTTTGTTTTAGTTTTCTTGTGTTGGTTTGGTTTGTTATTATTCTTGATTTGATTCTTTTTTTTTTTTTCTGTTGTTTATTTTGTGATTATAAAATGTGAAACTAGTGACTTAATTGAAGACATTGTCAAAATTTTGAAGAGTTTCTCATGTAAGTTCATTTATTTTCAATTAGATAAATTTCCTATTTGGGTTTGGTGTGTTGTTGTTGTTCTTCGTTTATTTATTTTTTTTCTCTTTTGTGTTTCTAGTGATTAGAGAAAGGGAAAGAAGTGATTTAATTTACATAAAGACATTATCAAAATTGTGAGGAGTTTCTCATGTAAGTTCATTTCCTTTAATTCTCAAAAATTGTGAGTTTTGATTTACCTCAGGTTAAATTTTTTAAAAAATGTAAAAATGTAGTTGATATTTATATTTTGCAATTCTTTTTATAACTAGATTCACAATTGAAATTGTTTAAAAAGCTGGTGGTGACCCGTCCTATTCAATTCACACTTGCAAGGTTGGAGAGCACTGAGAGTCAAGTCCAATTCAATAACAAGTTGCTACAAGAAATGATGAAGTGGATAAATTTTCAGCTTCCTGAGTTTCAACCACCGACGGGAGACATAAATCAGAGGGAAGAGGAGCAAGATGAAAAGGAAGAGGGAGATGATGAGGATGGCTATAGGAGGACTTTAAGTTACTAACTTGTAGAAGGGGACTAAGAGCAGAACTAGTACTAAGACTACAGTAGGATTAATTATTTAGATTGGAGAAGCACTATTTATTGAGACTTGAGTAGGATTAGATATTATCTAGCTTTTTGTTTTTCTAATTTAATGAATATTACTTGTTTTTGCACGATGTTTAATACTTGTTTAGTATTAGGAGTTTATTTGGCTGGACTGATATATAAAATTTATATCTTTTTGCTGGTTAAATTGTCTGAATTTTAGGTGCTTAAAATTAGGATTTCAAAAAATGCAAAATCACTCATTAACATTGTCCAACATTAACAACCGATTTAGTGACCGATTTTATAACTAGCGATCGATTTAGTGACCAAAATATAAATTAGCAACCACTTTAATGACCGATTTAGCGGTCGATTTTGCGACTGAAACTGGTTTAGTCGCAAAATTAGAGACTAAATTTGTGATTGAAACTTATCGGTTGCCAATTAGAGGCCGATTTAGTGATCGATCTAACAATTAATTTAGAGACTGAAAAAATGGTCTCTAATTTAGTGACTGATTTATCGGTCGCTAACACTTAACCAGGCTATTAATTGAAATCGATTACCCATGCTTTTAAATCAGTCGCGAAATCGATCTCTAATTTTAGTGACCAATTTTTCGGTCTCTAATTTATTTAGTTACCAACTTTTTAGCGACCGAAATTTCGGTCACTAAATCGGTTTCTATCAAGTTTAGCGACTGATTTTCTTAATTTTGGTCGCTATTTGCTGATTTTCTTGTAGTGTACCCAAAACATGGAAGGAAGTGAACAATCCTAATACTAAAAGGGCTAACTTTTGCTTATTTGGATTAAAATGAAAGAAAATAAGGACATACTCCAGTGGATAGTTGAAAATATATCTAGCGATGCTAATCATTCCTGATCCAAAAAAAAAAAAAAGACATATGGATTAAATAAAAAAATATGACACTTTAATGTAATTTTATTTTACTCTTTTACCTTTCATCTTCTCCTTCCCCTCCTTTGCTCCCTCCCTTCCTCCTCTTCTGCATATACGACAATTTCATTTTTACATATGCAGTATACTACACTCAGAAGTTGTTACTGTTACCTGAGTGGACCTTATCTGACAGCAACTTCAGTCGTCTTTGCAATTTCTCGAACTATCTGGAGATAACACGGAAATAGAAGTAAAAATTTTAAATTCTCAATAGGATTCTTTAACTATTATACATAATATCATCGTTATTATCTCTAGTTGCTTCAGTTTATTATGAAAAAGGTAAACATATTATACAAACTATTTGGTTTTATAGTTCGAAAATATACTGTCCAAAGTAAAGTTCATTTTATTTATACACTTGTCATTTGGTTGAGCCAATACAAAATCAATTTATGAATTATACTATGAATAATAACTAAAACGTAATAAAATATAATAGCACCAATATACTGAAAATATAAAATCTGCACACGCCTTTACTTGTACTTGAATTTATGCTGATACACATAATTTTCTTTTCTTTCTTTATCTTCCTTTACTTGTCACACATATTCCAATGTATGATCGCCATGTTATAATCCATTAGGGTGTGATCACCATGTCACACTCCTTAGAAATATGTTCTTCCTGCTTCGTCTCAGAGTATGATCATCATGTCATACTCCATTGGGATGTGATCGCCATGTCACATTCCTTAGGGTGTGGGATCATTATGCTACATTCCAGAGTATGATTGCCATGTCATACCCCATCAGAACGTGATCATCATGTCACGTTCTTTAGGAATATAGAACCTTCATCATACCTTTTAACTGCCTTCATAGGGAAGGACCCAATTAACTGCCTCCAAGTGAAGGGATCCACATTTACTATATTCATATCCGTTCATTCTTATACCTAATCATGCATAAACATGCTGAATGCACTTATACGTATACTTCATTATTTACTTTCATATATCCTTACATATAGAATTTCATATTCATAACTTAATCTTCATAACACAAGCTATCATAACTTCACATGCTTCTGCCGAAAATTCGGCAGCATGTCAGATTATGTCCACTTCCTCATGAATAGTGCTAGTACTCAGAAAACCAATTGTACAAAGGAATCATAACACTCCACTCACAATTTAATCATTAAATTCATGGGCACAATTGTTACATTTAAGACCTGGTTGCTATCTTAACACTTTCATTCAACCCGATTTTTGTAAATTAAACCACAATTTCTATTTAACTCATCTAGACCTAAATTTTGGATATATTAGAGTAATGTCTATTTTCTAACTCTTTAGTCTCATTTAATTTTGATAAATATAACTCAAGTTATTTAAGTTTTATCTCGACCTGCCTTGTAGCTAGCCAGAATTACACACTTAAAATTAAAAATCGAAAACTAGTTCAAATCATACGAAATTACTATCATATTAAAGCTAACAGGATAATTTTTCATTTGCAAGAAGAAGTTCCATTTCATTTATCTTAGTAGAGCTTGAGTTATAAGCCGCGAAATTCAACCCTTCTGAACTGCCCTGTTTTGGCTCGATTTGGACTTAGGGCAACTTTCTTGAACCACTGGAAGCAAACGGGACTGTATCTAACTCTGAAATTTTTATGAGATTTTCTTTTATGTGTAAGCTTTCTAAAAAAGTTGGTTTCATTCAATTCTAAGTCGTATAGGACAAATTTTGCCCTGAACAACCTAGTCAGCCTAGAATCAAACTTAAAAACCTAGGTCAAACTTCCAAAATTCATATCTCTCTCAATACTAATCCAATGGTCTTATATTATATATGTATAGAAAGTTCTAAATATCTACTTTCATACAAAAATAGTTTCATCGAATTTAAACGGTTGTAGGCGAAGTCGTACACTCTGCCGTACGGATCGCTGAAAGGTTTCTCACCTAGATAGTATCCTAATTCTCCACTTCTTCTAGTTTTCTCCTTCTAATTTTAATTCCAACTCAAGATTTCATGTTAATCCAACCATAAACCATCAAATACATCTAATATATCATCAAATAAATGAAGAAGAATGAAATTTCATGCAGCCACAGTTCAAAGAAATTAAGAACAGAAATTGAATCCTACTTAGTTTTCAAGCTTGAGTTAATAGAAAACTAAGTCTTGAAGTGAAGGAAGTTAATGAAGGATGAAGATATGAGAAGAATGGAGGGAGATGAAGAACAAAAAGAGAAAGAAAGCTCAGCTTTCATGCATCAAAAATATTGACGGAGGAAATGGGGTCATGTGGGTTTAAGTCATAAATATAACAATGACTTGAAGTTATTGGCATGGGTGGTGGAGACAGAGCCAAATCTCCCCTCCTCTTTGGCTGCATGTAGCTCTAGCAAATGAGAAGGGAGTGGCAAATTTTTGGCCACTCAACCTAGGGTTTCCAATGTATAATTCTATTGATTCGGTTCTGACAGTATAAAATACCGAATCTTTACTGATTCCCTTTAAATCGGCAAAACATTACTAAATTACTTTGTAAAATTTTCTACATATCTATTTTAATTTTTTCCTAATCTTAATCTCTTTAATTAACATCTAATTAACTTCTAATTATCTTTTAATTAATTTCTAATTAACCTTACCTAATCAATAAAATTGAATAAATCGATTAATAGCATAGATTAAAAGCTTCACAATTTCAGAGCCTTTTTGTTTTCTATTTTCCGTAGCTAATGGCATATCCGTAATTTTGAGTAAGTCCAGGGGCACCCCACATCATTTCACACCAGACTGCCTCCATGGCCCAATCAGAAGATATTTAAACTTCTACGGTTTCACCATGTGATTTTGCTCTACTAAAAGCCCTATTCTGCTGATTCTATTTATCTAAGGACACAAATATCATTTTCTAAAAAGTTTAGGGATAATTATGGAAAAAAAATCTTTAGGGGTCAACATATAATTACTAAAAGTTCTGGGTAAAGTTGCAATTACCAAAAGTTTACATAGAGGCATTTTTTTTCTCATTTCTTAATTAGATGCATCTTTTTAATGAAGCAAAATAATTCAATCAATAATGCTAATTAGGAGTATCATTTCTTCGGGATGTTATAAAACCTCCCTCTATATGTAGAGCATGTATATTTGTGGTTTCTTTCTCTCAATCACCACAAAACCTCCCCCTTATCTCAAATCAAAATAAGGCAACCTCTAAAGTTATGGTTGCTCTTATAATTGAGCTAAAATAAGTTTTAAAAACTCTCAAGTGTATATAAGCAAGTTAAAGTGGAAAGTTATAATGATCAAGGTAATCTCACTATTTTTTGTTCTCTTTCTTGTTGTTTTCTTCTCCAACCTTCATGCCTTTTTATAGAGAATGAGCCACTGAATAATACTAATTGTTAGAAAAGATTTAGGCTTCCATTTAGACCAAATAATTAGCTCAATTACTGAATTTCAAGTTCCAACTATTTCTTGCACAGTAGTTGCTGTTTTGTTTTGCTAGTTGATATAGTAGTTGCTATTTTACTCTGGTGAGGTAATCATCCATAACTCCAGCTATGTAACCATTACAACTTGATTTTCTCCATAACCTTAGCTTTTTTCAGTCAAACTGAAAGCAAAATGATTTCTAGAATTTAAAATTATTTTACAAAAATATTTGATGTCAAGAAAAGAGATATTTGTTAGTTAAATTATGGAAATTACAATCCCACAATATTTTCTTAATTTTGACAAAAGAGCAATCCAACAATATTATTCTTAACTACTTATATCTATGTATATTTATTCTAGCAACATTTATCATCAAAATAATACACAAATTTTGATATATCTAATAAAAAAAATATTGATCATCAAAACGATAAACCCAACAATTTCATTCACAAAACCTTAAAAAAAGAAAATAATATTTTATTTTTATAATTGATCTTGAAATTGTATGAACAAAAATAAACCATAGAACCAATGATTCAAATTGCGGACCGCATCAACTGATGCGATCGCAATATTGCACTTGCAGTTGGGTCTGTACCGCATTGAGTAGCAATTGCGTTATGAATCTAAATCATGAAAAATGCCCCGCAGTGGAACAGTGATGTGGCCACAACATAAAGGTGATGCGGCTGCAACTAGACGCAACAACCGAAACATAGTTCCCACATCTAAACTACCCCATTATCGAGCCACAACCCCACTCACTTTCATCCATAGAACAGCCACAAAATAGCCACACCCGTAGCCACCATCACCACAGCTCATCCTCATCGACCCTTGCAATCTCACCGAAAAATAGAATTAGTCACAGTTATCGTGAGCCTGCGCTCACCATCACACTTCTGTGCTAGAATGATGAGAGATGATCAGTGTTTTTCAGATCGAAGATTTGATGGAGATTTAAGGGGAAGTGAGGGTGGGGGGTTGGCATTGGTTACGTGCTTTGGAAGGATAAGCAAAACATGGAGCTGAAAAATTGGGGTGCTCCGTCATTTGTGGGTGGAATTTTGGTTTGTCGATTTGGGTGGGGGTTGGTGCTGGTTACAGGTTTTTGCGAGGACAAGCAAAACTGGGGCTGAAACATTGGGTGGTCTGTCATATGTGAGTGGAATTGTGAGTGGTAGAAAGAAGAAGAGTCTAGAATGTTGAATGAGGCTGACTGAGGTTGGGTTTTTGCCTTTTGGTTTCATTCTTTCCATTTTTTTTTTTCGAATAGATGTTGATAGGGTGGGTGGTGGGCTTTATTGTTGGCTAGGGAGTGGTTTTTTTTTTTTTTGTTAATGTAATACATATATACTAATTTTTATCTATAAAATATAATTAAATATTAGAAAATTAATGTGAAAATAATTTATTTTAAGTTAAAATTTATTTATAATGTATTTTTTAGTTAATTTATGTTTAATTAATTAGTAGCTTATATTAAAATTTTATGTTAAATTTAATTATTAACAATTATTTATATTTGTAGGTAGGTACTGTAAACTTCTCACAATGCCATCAAGAGAAGAATTTCCATCCATAAGGTTGGACGGTTCTCTAAATAGGTGTTTTGCCTATTAGATTAGATAATTAGATTTAGTGACTTCATCACAATTGCATCAAGTTATATTCCTTTTAGAAATTCTAATTTTCTTGTATCACATTCTAAAAACATGACATGTCTGTATTAATTTGTTGGAGATTGTTTACTTGATACTATAATAGTTGTACTTCTTTTTCTTTTATATTTTGAGCAAGTTAAAAAATATTCACGCCGCAATGGCCACAATCCACATCGCAGTAACCGTAATGCGTATAATCGCAGTGACTACAACAGCAGCTGCAACCGTGACCACGACCGCAATTTAGAGCACTGCATAGAACCAAACATCCCCTTAACACTTGACGTCAATTTGGTTTCGCTAACAATAAGGTGTACGTATCCCTGACACTAATGAGATTTACTCACTACATATAAGTGAATAGCAGCAACTCATACTAAAATTAATGGAAAACATGTGCTAGCAATTCCTGGTTTGTAGCAGAATATTAAGTCCAAATCAGACCGACAAAATAGAGATACATGTAAAAATATAACCACAAATTCTTAGACAAAACAGGCAGTGTTGTTGGTTTCAAGCATGCACTTGTCCAGCAGTTTGGCATTTAGGCGGCAACTAGGCAGATCAGCAGGTGGTGGAGGTAGTGAAGTTGAAGGAGTTGGTCCATTCTCAACCTCCAAAGCCATGTCCAGTCCCCATTCCAAATGATCATCCACATGGCAATGCACAAACCACATCCCTGCAAAATGCACAGACAACAAAAGGATAAAGGCATATCAGTGTGCTATGTCAATAATATTCCAAGATTAATAATTATAAAACTAAAGTTACACATACATCTTTTTCATGAAATGGATGCAAATAGTTAATATGACTTAGAATAAAATGTAATTCTCTCTCTTGAGAGGTAATATTATTACACTCTCCTCCCCTCTATTTATAAAAGATACACTCCTCTCTTCTAAAAAATTAAGATAAGAAGTACAATACGATCCTCTCATTTGAGATATGACTTATAACACTCTCTTAACCTCTATCTCTAAAACATATATTTCCCTCCCCTAAAAAATTAAAATAAGCTATATTTTAATCCATTTTCAAGTTTTTCATTAATTTTCTATTATCTCATTATTTTTCTTGAGCAAAATACCCTTTATTAATAGTTCTATATATTAAATTTTTTTACCAAATAAAATAAATATCTCTAGCAATAATATATATATATATATAATTTAAATTTTATTTAATGGAAAATTATTAATAATAACAATAATTTGTAATAATTACTTTTCAAAAATAAAAATTACATATTTCCTCAAATATTAATTCTAAAATATTAACGTATGTAAGAATGAAAATTATTTGTTAATGTCATATATAAAGATCAATCAGAAGAAGATAACAAATTTTTTTTTTGTGATTTTATTATAAATTAAAAAATTATACATTAATATTCTAAAATTAATTGCTAAGAAATATGTACTTCTTATTTTAAAAAATAATTGTTATAAATTATTGTTACTATTAACAATTTTTTCACTTAATATAGTAATAATTTAATTTTTAAATTAAACTCTCTCTCTCTCTTTCTCTCTCTCTCTCTATATATATATATATATATGAGACACATACGTATTTTATTTTGTAAAAAAAAATTAATAAGTACAACTATTATTAAAGGGTGTTTTGGACAAAAAAATAAAATAATAAACATGAGATAATAAAAAATTAATAGAAAACTTAAAAATGGATTAAAATATATATTATCTTAACTTTTTGAGAGAAAAGACTGTATATTTTAAAAATAGAATGAAGGAAATTGTAATATTGTTATCTCTCAAGAGAGAGAGTTGTATTTTACTCTAACTTTTTAGGAAAGAAAAATTTATGTTTTAGAAATAGAAGGGAATAATATCTTAAGAGAAGAAATTGTATTATACTCTATGACCTAATCTTTATTTATTTATTTATTTTTGGTCTAGGGGGTGGCGGCATACGAGGGACTGGGCTTTGCCCCTACAGTTCGAAGCCGCGTCCCTCTAGATATGGTTCTTTGGGGGCCAGCCTATTAGCCATTTGATCCATGGCCTCAACCACTCTATGACCTAATCTGAGTAGTATTGTAAGGCTGAACTAACAAAATATTAAGTTGAAAGTTGAAACATACTTAATCCAATTCGATCAAGCCTGAAACCTACCGACCAGCTCATTTTCCCAAGTCTAAAAGACGATATACCTGGATTATTTGCTTGGAATCTGATGACAGCCCATCCTCCCGCAGGCACAGCAATTGTGTTGCGGTATTGCGGGTTAATCAAATTATACTTGGCTTCATCACGACTGGGATCGAAATTCCCAAACCCTTGAGCCAAAACGTGGAAACTGTAACCATGAATGTGGATGGGATGGTTTATCTCATCAACGAGTGCTGTATTTTGATACACAATCTCCACCGTTGAATTGAACTTGAGTTTCTTCGCCTTGGTTGATTTTGGAGCATATATAATCTTGAAATCATAACTTAGACTTTCATTTGTGAAGTCAAACCAGGCTGGATGGTCAGGGAAATTATCAGTGAACACCCCGCTCAAATTGTAATAGAATGCTTCCAACATAGAGAACCCTCTCCCCTGGGGAATCACAAAGGACTCATTGTTCATGCTTGCAGAGAACTTTCTTCCATATGGGCCCGAACATGACTCATTCACAGGACAACGCTCGAGGCCCAATCCAACGGTGATGAACATGCGCTCATCGACGTTACGTGGCACAGGGATCCAATGTGGGGACCCTACTAGGCTGGTGAGGTTACTATAGAATGTGAAGGCCGTTAATGTGTCGTTAATGGCTGGCAAATTTGGCATCACGGGTTGTGATGATGTTGCATTCTCATAAACAACAATGCCACGAGTGGTTGTGTTATCAATGTTTGGTACACCAACATTGTAAGGATGGGCAGCCATATAGTAAGAACCCACTGGTTGGTTTGCTGTGAAAAGGGCATCAACAGTTTGACCAGGGGCAATGACAATGATATCGGTGAAATATGGTACGGTATATGCAGCATCAACGGCAACAACTGTGAATGTGTGATTTGCTATCTTGAAGAATAGTTGGTTATCGAGTGCAGCGTTGATCATTCGAAGCAAGTAGGTCTCTCCTTGCGTCACATTGATATAGAATGTCTCTGAATTATGATGGTTAAAAAAGACAAAAAGAAAAAATCACAACACATTTAACTAGAGCATGAGTTTATAAGTGTTGAAAGTGCATACAAAACAATGGTTGATAATGTTGAATGAATGAATAAGATTGATTTTATATTATATTCACACACCTCTGCATACGTTTTTCATATTAATTCTAAATGCAATCACACTTGAAAAATGGATAATTATGTCATGAATTATTTCTTCTAAATTTTCAAGTTGCAAGTGAATTATTTGTATTATATTTTTTAACAAAATACAACTGTGATTTTTTGTACTAGCATTCAATGAGGTAATTAAAGTACCATTTTGAGAACAATTGTAGAGATCGCCGGGCAAACCATTGATGGTGTAAGCATTGGATGCGTTAGAACCATGGCCTTCGTGTAATGCTTGAATCTCAATATCCACAACATTACCATTATACCAGTCACCTGTATTTTAAAGAAAAATGTAACCCCCAAAAAAAAATCTTTTACCGTCAAGGAAAAAATTATGATATTGTCATGTAATTGCATTGTACATAATAGTGTTGAATAAGCAAGATATGTTTGAAAAAAATTAAAAAAGAAACCCATATATTCTATAATGGTGCTCGGAAATGAAAATTGTCACGTTTAACATTTTTAAAAATGACTTCACTTATTACAAGGATGTCAATTATACTGCTAATTGCTGCCGTTAACTGTGACAAGTGGTCTGATATTGTGATCATATTTGGCATTCCATGATGGTCGGTGGAAATGACATCATGATGGAAAGGCACATATTTTGCAAATTTAATGTTACAAAATAATATAATGTTATGGAAATGTGAGAATTAGGATTCTCACCTCTATGGATAGGGATGGCAATGGGGCAGCCCGAGGGCATGGAGTAGTTCCCCACTCCTTGCCCCATATAGCCATATATCCATAATTCCCTATATTGCCATCTTCATTCTCTATGATGGAGAGAAATTTCCCCCATCCTTATTCCCCATGGATTCCCATCCCCCCACGGGAATCTACAAAGATCCGAAAAGATTATTTAAAAAAATTAAGAAAATCTTTTTAAGTAATTTAATTGCCTAGAAAGTTTTAAAAAATTAAAAATAATTAAATAAAATTAATTTGAGTCTTAGACTTTTAATTTTATAATATTATTATCAAATTTTTTAATTTTAAATTAAGTCACAAACATTACAAGAGCACCAAAATAAACAAAAATAAAATATGAAAAAGTTTAATAATATTAAACATCATTAATAAAGTAGTAAATATCTTTCTAATTTTTATATTTGAGCTTGAATTCCACTTTCATTTGCCTATAAAAAGAATATATAAACTAATTCTCAGGACGAATATCTCTACAAGACAAGGGACATAATTTCCGCCCCCTATCCCCATAGTCACTGCACGTGGGGGATCTTTGCCCCTATCCCTACGGAAAAATATCCCCACATTCGGATCCCCATTTGTGGGGATTCCTACAAATATTTCTGCATACATATCTCTATTACCATCCCCATCTATGGCAACGAAAGTATATATGGGGATGACGAGCAAAACCATCAAAGAATAATGTTTCAAGTCTTGTACCAAAACATGGTTGTCCAACAGTTAATATGAAAATTGTTGAAAATCCAAGAGTTTGTCTACAAAAAAAAGCCCCTATTATATGAATAAGGGGAATAATACGCAAATAAGGGAGAGCAAACTTAAATAAATAAATAAAAGTATTAATACCTAGTAATAATGGAACTTCACTATAGGGTTGAGGAAATGGATAAAATCGACCTAATCGAGGACGAATGATGAAAGCCCCATAAACGGTGGCTCTTAAATCAAATGCATGAGCATGCCACCATAATGTTCCCTCTTGTCTTGTAATGTTGAATTTATAGGAATAACTATTTCCAGGAGCAATTGGACACTGAGTTATATATTCAGTGCCATCTGCCCAGGCACTAAAAAGCTGAAACACTCCATGCCTACAAAAATACAATTCAAAGAGAGTCAATTATTAAATGAAATAATTATAGTCATGTCATTGATTTAAGATAACATTTTGCATATTTCTTAATAAGATTACTGGTAATTCAGATTACTACTTAAAAGAATTGCTACTTTAAATTACTAATAATGCTATAGTGCAGTATTTGATATACATAAGTAATTTAAGTAATATTTAACATGACTTTATTTGGTATATTAAAAAGATTATTAAATAATTATTTCTCTTAAACAACGTCCAAATAATAGTAATAATAATAGAAAATTACCATATAGGTGGTATCCAGATTGATTACCCCCACAAGGGCAATATATATTGCCACTTTAGAAACAATCTAGATTACCTAGATGATTCACATTGTTAAACAATGTGTCATACCAAACTAGATAATGCACAGTATATCCAAATAATTTAATTGAAAATTGCCGCTAATTTAGATGGATTATCTTATATCAAACACCACATAAATGTTTAAGGTTGTTTACGTGTTTAAAAATCTTCTACCATGTGTATATTGTATTGTCTATCAAGTGACAAAAAGTGACTAGTATGCGACAAGAAAGGCAAAAAAATTGGGGATAGAAGATTTCCGTTTTACTTATACCCTGAAATAATTTCATGTTTAACAGGTGGTTCATTTATGATGTGAATCATTATATTATATCTTCTAAAAGTACGACAAAGTGGTAATCGGTCTTTTGCAAAATTGATGTGAAGTAGCTGTTGAAAAAATATTGAAAAATATTTACATTAAATTCACACATGTATAAGGAGAGTGTTTACCAATGAATCGTGATATTATAGGGTGACTGGTTGAGTACGTGTACTATCACAGTGTCACCTTCCCGGACATCTATGGTTGGTCCAGGGCAACTTCCATTAACTGCAACTATGGTTTCCTCATGGCACAAGCGTTGTATTTTTATATTTTGAATCTGCAAAACATTTAATTTCGATAATGTGAAAATCAACATGCATATCTAATTATGTATCATGCAGAAACTGGAGAGAGACCTTCAGAATGAACACTTAGTGACACTTATGTCAAGTAGCTAGGCTGCAAGACCGGCTTGCTAGAGAAAGTGTTAGGATGTTAGCCAAACGCTCCGTCTTAAATATCAAAATAAAAAAGAAATTCTTTCTAAAATTAATGCAAATAAATTAATGCCATTTTTGTTCATGTTTATGGAAGGCAAAATTTAGGGTAGGAAGAGAATGTATATTTTAAATTTTTTACATGAGAAAGTGTAAACAGCATCACCTTATATTGTATTTTAATATTGTATGAAGTGAATGTGAACTTGACTAGGAGTTTTGGTTCGTGAACTAAAAAAAGACAACAAAGTATACTGTATACGGGGTTACATAAAAAAGAACATGCTAGGGAAATAAAATGCGATTGCCAATTACATTTAAAGTGTGTTCCACTGTAGAGGCAGAAGCCAAGGAAGTAGTTAGAAGAGCAAAAGCCCATGCTAGTGGTAAAAAGTGAAGTTTCATGTCGGCGGGGAACCAAGCAAGGTATGAACAAGCTTGTCTATGAAATCAAATGCTGTGAGCAGCTATGACGAAAGTTCTCTTTCCAGCCTTAAATATACGCGAAGAAGGGAGAGGAAAGCTGGAACTAACTTTCACTGCGCATACTTGGTACGAGTAGATGACAGCTAACCTTTGAACAAAACATCCTTTTTCAGCTTTCGCAATATCCACGTATCTTACAGTCTGTTTATTAAGACGTACGGTGACACAGCTACTTCTAGTTTTGTATACATATAATAACTCTTGTCAAAGTCAAACAAACCTACCCAAAGGGTCGAGCAAAACAAAGCAAAAGAGTTTACCAATTTTTTATCCCAAATAATTGTGGTGCTGAATTCGTGGAGCTTGTTGGTCGTGTAATATTATACAATCAAAATCATTTATCAGAATTTTGTGCCAGTTTACAAAATTTGAAGAAGATGAACATTGTATACACAAAAATGATAAAAGCTATCACCATTAATCTAATAGATTAAAATAATTCAACACTTATTTTAATAAACTACTATAGCATAAATATTAAAAATAATGTTGGTGTATTACACTAAAAGTATGAATGGGGTTATTGACACTCATAATTTTATATATATATATATATATATATACATCTAAAAATGGAAAAGAGCAAAACAAGAAAGAAAAGAAAATCTAGTTCTTAACAAAAGTTGTGCTCATGGCATTAGCAGCTAGTTCAAAGTGTATAGATAGTCCCACCTTAAAAATTCTGACCATACTATATTTTTTTATCGTATAAGGCTAATGACTCACTAAAGTGAGCTTGATGGAGGAGCCTCTTATAGCATGTTGGTTTATTGTTTGGAAATTTTTGAACTATGATTTAAGCATAAACTTATCTTTTATAGCTTTTATTCAAATAATGATTTTAGAAGTTTTTTTCTTTTATTTTTGGGTTATTAAAGTTTAAATAGATTTGACATCAGTCATCCTACCAAAATTAGGACAAAGTCTTAAGGTTCAAAAAATACTTATAATATACTTATAAGATCGTCCACAAAAAATGTTCTTATATTGACAGCGAAAATTGAACTTAACTCTTCTCATTTTTTTTTATATAAATTAAAAAAATATTATTTATACATAAAAATAGACATAATTAAATATATAAAAATATAAAAATAATGAGTGTATCATTTTTTTATCAATTACCATACTTTTGTATTTTTTTTCTTCTCTTGTATCTATACAATCTATATTTCCTATGTACAAATTATATTCCTCCATAAATTTAACCTCCTTATTCTCCTTATGCGTTTCTAACTTTTATCAGCAAAACTATCAATACGGAATTAACTATTCGATATTTTTCTGACTGGTTGTCGTGTAAAAACATGTGGGTTGACTCATTGAAAGATGATAGATGTGAATGGCGGCTGAATGCATAAAGACTAAAGTTATTTTGGGCGCTGCTCCGTGTTGGTTCTGGAGGTGAAATGATGGGAAGTGTGATGGAAATGGGAAGCATGAGTTAGGTGTGTTGATTGGTTGGCATTGAACGAATGGCCAACACATGGGCCATTACCGTATGGTGTGCTGCTGTGGAGGTATTCTTATTTGGCACCTGTTAGAACTGTTGGCTGACTCGTGACTTGTCAGAAACAATTTCCTCTTTCCTTCACCATGGAACATTTTGGTCATCATCATTCGTCGTGGTCATGTAGCCTCCACTTCTTTTATGCTTCGCATAATTGTTTTGATGGTAATAAATTTACTTGGAGGAAGAAAAATTCTTCTTTTAAGCTTACATGAACTTTTCCTGAGTTACATGGCAGCTGTGAATTCTTCGGCTTCACTTCAAAAGTTACATAAAAAATAAGATAAAATTAAATGATAATATGAAATATTTATTATGTTAATAATATATTAAAATTAATAAATATTATTATATTTATATAATTAGTGTTTTTGACCCCTACAATGCACAGATTATAAAAAAATCTAAAAAAAATTTAAGTTAATATATATAAATTTTAAAAAATATTAGATAAAAGTAGTTTAAATTTTTTTTTATAAATATCTAATTTTTTTAATATTTATATAATGAGAGTCATATTATGATAATTTTAAAAAGAAATTTGTTGTGTCATTATATTATTATGTAGCACCAGTTTGAGAGAGAGAGAGAGAGAGAGAGAGAGAGAGAGAGAGAGAGAGGGGGAAGCTAAAAGTGAGTGGCAAAGGCATTTAGGCAAGCTTAAGACTTAGGGTTTTCTATCTTAAATGGGTCATGGGCCTATGCCCATTTTCTAGTATATAGTGGTCTAGTCCGGGCACTCATTACTTTGCTCCCCCCCCCCTTCTACATGTGATGCTACTTATGGCAGCTAGTACATTTGCCTTAAGTAAATTAATTGTGATAGACAAAATTAATAATTAGTAATAAAATATATTACTCTTCATTTAAATTATTTTATAATTTTTTTATTTATTTTATTGTGTGTGTGTATATATATATAAAATTTTTCGATCAAATCTCGGTTGAACTAGTTAAACCAGTGAACCTTTGAACCGGTACCTTTTCCAGTTTGATATCCGGTCCGATTTTCAGAACCTTGGTTTCAAGTTCTCTGCCTTTCTCAAAGCAACAGGGATTTTTGAAAATTCTCCCAACCTCTTAACACTCAAATTGTATCCTATTATTCTTGGTGTGAGGCACTTGGTCAAATTGATGCTACATTGTTTTGGTTATGGTGGCTTCTTTTTTGAGCTTTGCCATTTCTTCTCCTTTCCTTTCACATCTTTGTCCTTCCCCTTCTTTGGTGATTAGTTCACCATCCAACCTGCAAAGTTGTTATGGTAGCATAGCTTTGGTTGAGGAGCCTTTGTTTTTATGCTGTCATTTTGGAAAGTTTTGAATTGGTGTGATTGGTTCTCAATTTTTTTCATGCGAAGTTTCTTACTTCACATTTCAACCTTATGTCAGCCTATCCTTTGACTATATTTGCAACATTTTATTATGAGTAAATATCTATTTTGGTCCCTGACAAAAATTTTAGGAGACAAATTAGTCCCTCAAGATTTGAAAGTTCACAATTAATCCCTCATCATTCAAAAAAGAGGACATATTAGTTTCTCCATACAGAATCTGTACAGGTTTTTTGGCAGTACGGATCTGTATAGAGGGACTAATATGTCCCTTTTTTTAAATGATAAAGGACTAATTATGGACTTTCAAATCTTAAGGGACTAATTTGTCCTCTAAAATTTTTATTAGGGGCCAAAATGAGTATTTACTCTTTTATTTATTTTGTCTTCCATTTTTTTTAAGGCTAAAGTAGTGCCAAAACTTAGACTATAAGACATTTCTTCCATCCATCTTTTTTAATTATTATTTCTTAATTTTCACCTAGGAAATGAAATAAAAAATGAAAAATAAAATAAAATAAACAAAGTATGTGGAAAAAAAATTAAGAAGAAATTATACAATGTGGACAAAATTATCCTGAACAAAATATGATGTTCACACTAAGAAGACCAAAAATAATCTAAAACTCAAGTCTCCACTCAAATAATCTATTAAAATGTGTATACTAAGTCAACAAAATTTATATCTGGGTGAGTTCTCTAGTGCCTTTGCTTTTTGGTGTCTTTGGTACCTTTTCTATTTCTTGCTAATGGAAACATAACACATGTTCTCTTGTAAGGTGCACCTTAAAAAACTCTAGTGCACATTAGAAACCCAACCCAAAAAAGAAAAACCCCTCGACGCATTGTCATCGATACCAAGCAGGTCTTCAACACGGCCTTCTCCTTGGTCAAGTACTGTAAGAACGATCTCGTGAAGTTCATGTTCACCATTATCCCTGGTGTTGTGTTCCACAAGATGTCCTCCCACCTCGAGAACTCTGTTAGCGATATCTCCCTGATCCTCTGTGTCTTTGCTACCGCCAACGAGTACCTGGGCCTCCCGCCGATCGTTGCCAACGAACCAATATTAGGACTCATTTGGGAACAAATTGCAATCCTCCACATAAGCTCTGTGGACGAACACAACGATGCGGTGGTGTCATTGGTTTCGTTGGCACGTGATAATGACTGGTACAGGAAGCTGATAATCAAGAAAGTTGGTGTTGGTCTGTTATTGAAGCTTGTCAAGGAAGGGAAGATGGAGGGTCAGGAGAACATTGTGAAGGCAATTGGGATGTTGGCGCGTGACCCTGAGAGCGTGGAGCATATGATCCACGCTAGGGTGTGTTCTGTTTTTGCGAAGATCCTCAAAGAAGGATTGATGAAGGTTCAAGCGGTGATTGCTTGGGTTGTTTCGGAGCTTTCTGGGAATTACACCCCAAGTGCCAGGATCTTTTTGCTCAACATAATATAATAAAGATGCTTGTCGAGCATCTTGCGTTTGAGACAATTTAGGAGTATAGTAAGTATGTTATTACTGGTAAACAGCCAACTTCGATCCATGCTGTTGTGATGGCGAGTAATAACAATGATAACAGTAACAATTCTAGTTTGAAGAAGGCGGAGAATAAAGATGAGGAGAAGAGTCAAGTGCAGCATCCTTTGGGTGATAGGTTAACAAAGGATAAGGAGAAGACATCTTGAGTTTTCTAACGTGTACCAAATTTTTTAAGATGCACCCTACAATAGAACACATGTCATGTTTTCATTGGCAAAAAATAGAAAAGGTACCAAAAGCACAAAAAAACTGAGGCACCAGAGGACTCACCATCTTATATTTGAGTTTATTTTAAGCCAATGCTATTCGTCTAGATTTAGCCCAACTTAATGTCAAGGAAAGCTATCTCAGGTGGGGAAAATCCATTGGCCAAAGAAATAATTATTCTTTCTAATTAAACTAATAACATACTATATTCTTTGTTTAAAAATAGAAATTTAATTAGTAATTGATCTAATTTCTAAACTCATTTGTTGTTGACCCAAAATTATTTTATTTTATTTTTTAGTCATGGGAAGTGGGAATGCAGGGTACATATACCTCCCTAAGAGTCAACCATGACTTACTTTGGGACACCAATAGGTGGTTCAGCACTAAACCATTGGCTCATCCACATCCATTTTGTTAAAGATTAAATCGATTGATTTTTTTTTTCTTTTGAATAAAAATACTTCATGGTTGATAGGTTGTAGACTGCAATGAATTAAGTTGAACTAACAAAAAAGTTAACTTAAAACATCTATAAACCCAATTGGGTCAGGGTCAAAAATGACCTATCCCAAAGTAGTCAGCTTATTGTCCTAGCTTTAAAAAACAATATGCCTCATGAAAAAAAAAAAGAAAAAAGAAAAAGACAATATAACTGGATTATTTGCTCAAAATCTAATGATAGCCTATCTTCCCACAAACACAGCAATTATGTTGCAGTATTGTAGTTTAATCAAAATACATCATGGCTAGGATCGAAATTCCCAAACCCATGAGCCAAAATGTGGTAACTGTAACCATGAATGTGCATGGGATGGTTTATATCATCAACAAGTGTTATATTTTGGTACACAATTTCTACCGTTGAATTGAACCTACGTTTCTTCACCTTGGTTGATTTTAAGCCGTATATAAAATCAAAACTCGGACTTTCATTTGTGAGGTCAAACTAGGCTAGTTGGTCATGGAAATCATCAGTGAACACCCTACTCAAATTGTAATAGAATGCTTCCAACAAGAGAACCTTTTCCTTAAGGGATCACAAAGGACTCATTATTGTGCATACTCGTAGAGTACTTTTCTTTATTTGGGTTCGAGCATGACACATTTATAGGACAATGCTCTAAGCTCAATCCAATAGTGATGGACATGCACTTAGCCACGTTAAGTGATACAGGGACCCAATAAGGGGCCCCCACTAGGCTCGTGATGTTGCTATAGAATGTGAAAACCCATGATGTGTTATGTGTCACTGAATTCTGCTAAATTCGACATCACAGTCTATAATGATGTTGCATATTGGAAATGTTTATTTCTATTTTGTTAGTATTGGCAATGTTTATTTCTGTTAGTACGGTTAGTTAGTCGTTAGGACAGTTAGGTAGTTCCTGCTAATAGGCTTAGTTCATTTGATCATGTATATGAACCTTGGTACAACATTCTTCGCTCTCAAGAATCATAATCATTCATTTAGAATTTCTTTCTTCTCTTTCTCTCTTATTAGCTTATGCTTTCTCTTGGTGATTCACCAAATCTTAACATGGTATCGAGAGCCAGGTTCCTTGGGTTATGAATCTGTGATCTCTGCATCTTCAATTGTAAAGATTCTTTTATTTCTGATCTTCGATTGTGTTTGTTTTGATCAAGCTTCGGTGATTTTTTGTGTTTTTTCTCGATCATAGCTTCGGTGATTCCTTTTAATTTTGCAATAGCAGATTTGGTTGACAATCTAATTCTAAATCAAGCAAATGCTACAGAGGTAGTTCATGTTCAAGATCTAGTAAGAGGCACAAATGGCGTGGCTCTAGCTCTTAGTGTTATGCAAGATCCTGCGAGTCCTTATTTTCTTCATCCTAGAGAGAGTCCAGGTTTGCTTCTAGTTTCTTCTATTCTTATTGAATTGAACTATAACATGTGGAGTAGAGCTATGGTTGTAGCCTTACATGCGAAAAATAAGATTGGATTTATTGATGGCACTTTGCCTTAACTTGATGTTCATGATCCTTTGCGTGTTACTTAGGATCGAAGTAATAAAGTGGTGTTGGCTTGGCTGGTTCAAGCTTTATCACCTGAGATAGCTCCAAGCATAATGTTCATCACCAAAGCTTTAAATCTATGGCTAGAACTGAAGCAGAGATTTGCTCAAAGTAATCACACTCGAATTGCAGATCTGCAAGAAAAGTCACATTCTATGAAATAAGGAAATTTATCGGTTAAAGTTTTTTCACACAATTGAAGGTACAGTAGGGAGAGTTGGAAAATTATAGGCTCTCACCTTGTGTGCTTGCGGGTTACAATATGTGTCCAAATCCTATAGAGAGCAGGATTGTATCATGAGCTTTCTCAAAGGCCTTAATGATCAATTTTTGGGTGTAAGATCACAGATGCTACTAATGGATCTTCTGTCTAGCATTAATCAAGTTTATTCCCTCATTTTGCATCAAGAGAGACAGTTTTCAAGTGAGAATGTTGATGCTTCTCGAATCCTAGTTGCTACTGGCGGTGGTTCTAATAGTAATGGCAAGAAACCTATAAAAGGAAAGTTTGTGCGAGGTCAATACCAGAATAGAGGTATGACCTATAGCTACTGTAACAAGAACAGTCATAATGTGGAAACATGCTTCAAAAAGCATGGTTTTCCACTACATTATAAGAAAGAAACCACTGTGAATCATGTATGCTCTGATGAATATGACAATGAGGAAACTCAGGATGAAGAGTCACCACAAATGACCAATTTCTCTTTGACCAAGGATCAGTTTGAAGGCCTCATGGCTTTGCTGCATCAATCTCAGGCTCAGTCTGCTGCTATCCCAACTCCAAACCAAGATAAAAACTGTACAAACCACCTCACCACCTCACCACCAAGACCTCTGTCGTCCATATTAATCCATCTACCACTTCACCTTCAGG
Source organism: Pterocarpus santalinus (assembly GCA_031439595.1). Lineage (NCBI taxonomy): Eukaryota > Viridiplantae > Streptophyta > Magnoliopsida > Fabales > Fabaceae > Pterocarpus > Pterocarpus santalinus. The sequence goes on along the minus strand of CM062532.1, from coordinate 22,258,934 downwards.
TACTGTTTTAGCACTGAATCTGAAATCTCATATGCGCCTTTGGATTTTGGATTATGGTGCCTCAGATCACATTTGTAGTTCATTAGAATTGTTCATTGCTCGCAAAACCATGAACCCCATCTCAATTCACCTACCTAATGGCAATCAGGTAATGACACACATCACTAGTACTATTTGCTTCTCAAACACTTTTTTCTTACATAATGTACTCTATTTACCATCTTTTTCTTTTAACCTCATATCTGTCTCCAGACTTACATCGTCCTTGAATTGCACCTTGTCTTTCTCTAACAAACACTATGATATACAGGACTGAACTAGCTTGATGAAGATTAGATTTGCTAAGGTGGTTGATGGCCTCTATGTGATGAGACATTCTATTACAAAGCCGCTACCCCAATCTTTCATTAATTGCACCAATGCTTCCATCCATGACAGATGGCATTTTAGATTAGGATACCCTTCCTCTAATAAATTGTCACAACTGCACACACAGTTTCCCATTGTTGTTCCATCCAAGTGTGATGAATCTTGTAATATCTGCCCTTTTGCTAAACAACGAAAACTACCTTACTCATTTAGTACCTCAGAGTTTGAAAGCATTTTTGAATTACTACATATGGACATTTGGAGACCTCTCTCAATTACTTCCATATATGGCCATAGGTATTTTCTTACCATATTGGATGATTTTTCAAGACATACCTAGTTAATTTTGTTGAAAAATAAGTCTGAGGTCCCTGCCTACATCACCTCTTTTGTCAATATGGTTGAAACACAATTTTCTTGCAAAATTAAGACTGTTAGGTCTGATAATGGACTAGAATTCAACATGTTTTCTTTCTTTAGTAGCAAAGGCATCATTCATCAACAACGATGATGTGTTGAGACACCTCAACGGAATGGAGTTATCGAAAGAGAACACTAGCAAATCTTAAACATTACACTGGCACTTATGTTTCAGTCTAATCTGCCAAAACATTCTTGGAACTTTGCTGTTTCTCATGCTGTTCACATTTTAAACCTACTTCCTAGCAAGTGTCTATTAAATAAACACCATTTGAAGCCTTACATAACAAACATCCAGATTTTTCTATGTTACGCATTTTTGGTTGTGAGTGTTTTGTCTTTACACTCTCAGCTCATAGGACCAAACTAGATCATAGAGCTAAGAGGGGGGTTTATTTGGGTCATAAAGCTAGCATGAAAGGATTTCTAATTTATGAAGAGAAATTCTAACCTCTCGGATTGTAATCTTCCATGAAAAATAGTTTTCATTTAAACAAAATTCTTCTACTTCCAATGATAATTTTATAAGTCCTAGTAATTCAAACAATGCTTTGGATACAAGTGGTGAGTTAAGTTATTCATTCCCATACCTTACCTTTCCTCCCACCGGCCAACCTTCTGAACCACTACTTGCTCAACCTGCATCTACTCCCTCTACTAATTCACTTCACCAAAATTCCTCCAACCTTGTCCCCACCAGGCAATCCACCCATGCACGTAGGATGCCCACCTATTTATAGGATTATCATTACTTTTTGGCCATAACTGCCACAACTAAGCCATCTTCCATAGCTGCAAGGTACCCGCTTTCTAATTTTTTATCATACACTAAACTTTCCTCATTCCACAAACATTTTGTCCTAGCCATATCATCTCAACAGGAACCCAAAACTTACCAAGATGCAGTTGAGCATGAGTGTTGGCGGCAGGCCCTGGATGCTAAATTAGTAGCCTTGGCTCAGACAGGAACTTGGGAGTTTGTTCCTCTTCCCTTTGACAAATAGACTGTAGGTTGCAAGTGGGTGTATCACATTAAGCATCGTGCCGATGGCTCCATTGAGCCCTACAAAGTGCGATTGGTTGCCAAAGGATTTACCTAAACTGAAAGAATCGACTTCTTTGAAACATTTTCTCTTGTCGCAAAACTCAATACTGTGAGGCTTCTTTTGGCAATTGCCTCAACCTAGAATTGGCACTTGGAACAACTAGACATTGACAATGCTTTTCTCCATGGGAATTTGCATGAAGAAGTATATATAGAGTTTCCCTGAGGAATTACTCCTCTCAGCCCGATATGGTCTGTCGACTGCACAAGTCTCTTTATGGCTTATGCCAAGCCAGTAGACAATGGTATGAAAAGCTTTCTCAAGTGTTGGTGTCTACTGGTTATGTTCAATCCCAGGCTGATCATTCACTCTTTATCGAGGCCAATTCGAGTTCCTTTACTACTCTACTTGTGTACGTTGATGATATGATGGTCATAGGCAATGATGTTGCTAAGATCACTCAGGTGAAGCATTAACTTCATTCCCTCTTCAAGATCAAAGACTTAGGTCCTCTCAAATTTTTCCTTGGTCTTGAAGTTGCTCGCTCCAACTGTGGAATTGTTGTATGTCAACACAAGTACACTATTGAGCTCCTTAATTCAGCGGGACTTTTAGGTTGCAACCCAGCCAAGTCCCCCATGAACAACACTATCAAGCTACTCAAAGATGATGGTTATCCATTCCAAGACATGGCTGTATACCGCCATCTTGTAGGGCAACTCTTGTATCTTACCAACATTCGCCCAAACATATGCTTTGTTGTGACATACCTGAGTCAATTTTTTTCTACTCCAATGCATTCCCATTATAATGCCGCATTGCGCATCCTCCAGCTTCTCAAAGGGTCTCCTGGTTGGGGTCTTTTCTTTCCTTGTAACTCCTTACTTTAGATCAAAGCTTTCAGCGACTCCAATTAGGCCTTTTGTCCTGAATCCCATCGTTCATTTACTGGATTTTGTATCTTCCTTGATGATTCTTTGATCTCATGGAAAACCAAAAAATAGCCTACGGTATCGCATTTGTCCTCTGAGGCTGAGTACAGGGCTCTAGCAACTACAACTTGCGAAATCCAGTGGCTTGTCTTCTTCTTACAAGATCTCAAGGTGCCCTTCATATCTCCTGCTCTTATCTACTACGACAATCAATCTGCTATGTACATTTCTGCGAATCCTATATTTCATGAGCGGACAAAGCATATCGAGCTTGATTGTCATGTTGTTCAAGAGAAGATCAAATCTAGCCTCATACACCTTTTCCCCATTCACTTCAGCTTGCAGATCACTGACTTATGTATGAAGCCTGTATCCTATCAGCAATTTGATCATCTTGTTCCCAAGCTTGGCATGTTGGACATCCATTGTCTAGCTTAAGGAAGGGCTATTGGAAATGTTTATTTTTGTTTTGTTAAAATTGGAAATGTTTATTTTTGTTAGTACAGTTAGTTGGTCATTTGGACAGTTAGGTAGTTCCCACCAATAGGCTTAATTCATCTCATCATCTATATAAACCTTTGTACAACATTCTTTGCTCTCAAGAATCATAATCACAATCATTCATTCAAAATTTCTCTCTTCTCTTTCTCTCTTACAAGCTCATGCTCTCTCTTGGTGATTCACCAAATCTTAACATTGCATTCTCATAAGTGACAATGTCACGAGTTGTCAAGTTATTAAAGACCGATATACCAACATTGTAAGCACAGGTAGCCATATGGTAAGAATCCACAGATAGGTTTGTTGTGAGAAGGATATCGGCAGTTTGGGCAAGGGGCAAGGACAATGATATTGGTGAAATAACGTATGGTATACGAATCATTGATAGCAACCACTATGAAGGTGTGATTTGCTATCTTGAAGAATAGGCGGCCATCGAGTGTGATGTTGATCATTCAAAGCAAGTAGGTCTCTTTATGCCTCATTTTGAGATTGAATGTCTTTGAATTAAAAAAAAAAAATCTTACACACATAAAGCTTGAGTTTACAACATATAGATTGTAAGTCAGTGAATTAATGAATATGCTTGATGTACTGTTAGTAGGAAATATTTTAATACGATCATTCAATTATTTATTACCATAATATTAGAAATGTTTGACTTTTGCAACAAATAACTCAAAAATTACATATATAATAATATTTGATTGATTAATGGTGTAAAATATTTTTATACTGATAGTATATCAAAATTAATCTTTAATTGTAAATGCAATTTCACTTGAAAAGTGGATGATTATGTCATGAATTACTTCTAAAATACATGAATGATTTTTTATCATGTTTTTAACAAAGTATAATTGTGATTTTATGTACTAGTGTGCATTCAATGAGATAAAGTACCGTTTTGAGAACAATTGTAGACATAACTGTAGATATTGCCAGGCAAGCCATTGATGGTGAAAGCATTGGATAAGTTAGGACTGTGGCCCTTGTAAAGTGCTTGGGCCTCATTATCCACAACATTATCGTTATACTAGTCACTTGCATTTTAAAGAAAAAATAACGAAAGAAAAATATTTCATTGTCAAGGAAAAATTTATGTATCAACATGTAATTGCATTGTACATAATAGTGTTGAATAGGGCATTTTTCAAACAAGGAAAAAACATATATTCTATAATGATGTTTAGAAATCACGAATTATCACATTTTATATTTTTAAAAACGACTTCGTTTTTACAAGGATGTCAACTGCTAATTGTCGTTGTTAAAGATAGAACCATCAAAGTAAGCCACAACCCATCCAAATTAACTTAACCCACCAAAACAGTGGGTTGGAATATCTAAAATACAACTCATTTAGACCTGACTCAAATCGACCCGGCCCATATTACCCACAGATTACAGGGGTTCCAGTCGGATTAAGCCAGGTTGGCCTAAATTTTTTATTTAAATAAAAAAAAACTCTGACATGCATGCTAATTCACACCCAATTTTTGTCTTTTACCTATTTTTAGGGCTTCACTTATCACTCATTTTCTGTCCCATGAGACCATCAGAGACTCATGGTAATCTCATTCATCAATAAACTGAAAAATAAAAACCCTAACTCTTCTCGCACTCTTCCCCTTACAACACCACCATCCCGTTCCCTTCCCATTTGCCACTGCACCATGCTAGCCACTATCTGTCGTTTCCCTTCACCTTTGTCCTCGGTTCTTTCCCATTCCCTTCACATAGTTTCATCCTTCATAGCCAGCCATGACACTAGTCTTGTATTGGCTTCAATAAAATCATCACCATTGCCAACAGCTTTTGTTGTCAGCGCGTTGCTATCGTGTCTTCATTGCTATTGCCTTGATCTAGTCACTAGCAGCCATCTAAAGAAGCAGTGAAGCATTGAAAGAACTCGTATTTGCTTTGATTTTGAGTTTGCGAATAGGGATTAAGTAGAGTTTTGAAAAATTATTTGCGTTTGAAGCCTAAAGTGTAACATCCGAAAAATTTTATCATACATAACCGAGTTGTTCGATTTTATCAAATAAGTAGATTTAATCGACATTCGATTAAGCATTTAATTAAAGCCAATTAAGTGTGATTTAGAAGTGATTAGGCTTGATAGAATTAGACTAGGAACATAGGAAACCTCACAGAATTTTTCTGAAACTGGTGTGCCGATTTAAGAGAAATCGGTAAGATTTCGGTAATTTAAATTGTCGGAATCGAATCAATAGAAACTATGCTGTGAGAACCCTAGGATGGATGGCCAAGATTTAACTAACCTACCCATGCAAGTGGCGCCATCTCAGCCTTCCATATGGGCTGCCAAACCAAGTTGAATAACCCACTCAAATCCACCAATCACATGTAACTTGCTTTAGAAGTTTTTAAATTTTTCCTTTTCTACCCTTGCAAAATTCAGCCCATATATGTTGACCCTTCTCCATTCTTTTTTCCTTCATCTTATCTCATCTCAACTCATATCATCTTCATTTCCCACAAAACCTTCAAACCACAACAAGATTTCTTCAACTCCAACCACAAGTCTAACAAGAATCACACCTAGGAAAGGTAGGAATCCAACTTCTCTTCTTATTTTTATTGATTTGGGGCTGTGTGGGGATCTTGTTTTCCTCATGATATAGATGTAATTTGGAGTGATGATGATGGTTTATGATTGAATTTGCATGTGTGTTGTGATTAAAATTGGAATTGATATGAAAGAACTTGAAGAAAAGAGAAAACTCAAGAAGCTGTTAGGTTTCTTTCTCGGTAGTCTATATGGCGGAGTGTACAGCTCTGCCTACAACCATTTAAATTTCATGAATCTATTTTTATATAAACTAGATATTTGGAGCTTTCCATACATGTATAATATAAGGTTATTGGATCAGTGTAGTGGTAGTTATGAATTTCTGAATTTTGACCTAGAAATCAGGACTTTCATCTGAGTAGTGTGAGTTAAGAAAGGTGTAACTCACCCTACACAACTTCAATTTGAGTGAATCCAACATTGTTTGAAAGCTAACATATGAGAAAACATCCCAAAAAAATTTCAGAGTCAGATTTGTTGCCTACTATCCCTAGTATATTAATGAATTCACCTTGAGTTTAATCTAGGTTGGAACAGGATAGTCTAGTAGGGTCAAGTTTCAAAGCTTATATCTCGAGTTATACTTATTCAAATGATATGCAACTTCTTTCATTTGAAAGCTTGCTTTGTTAGCTTTACATTGATTTAAAATTTGGATGATTTCACCTAGATTTCTATTTTTGGTGAATTTTCTCTTATAAGAGTGTAATCTTGGCTAGAAATAGGGCAGTCTGGAATAAAAAACAAATAACTTGAATTAATATCGGAATTCGAAATTTGGCAAACAATGAGCTAGATCAGGTATACTTAATGTTGAACTTGGAACTTAGTGAATAGAAAACTAGATCGAGTATACTTAATATTGAACTCGGAATTTAGTGAATAGAAAACTAGAATCGGGTATAGTTAATGTCAGAAACTTGGAACTAAGTGAATAGAAAACTAGATTGGTCAAAATAATGTCGGAACATGGAACTTAAGGAACAATCAGAAAAGTCCGGGAAGACCAATTAGGGATTAATGTCAGAAATCGGAATCACATAGCACATAAAACACTTTGAAACCAAAAGATAAGGACAAGGATATAAAGCCTAAAATACTTAAACCCAGAAGTTGAGGAATTTCAGCATAAACTTGGAAGTCAGTACCAGAATATGAAACCTTATACCCGAAATCCCCGAATTCAAGAAAACTAGGATGCTTTAAAACTCTTACGTAGTTCCAAAACTCGATCCAGAAGCAATCTCGAAGATCAAACATAACCCCGGAGGTCGGAACTCATATAATCTCGGAACTTGGACCAAACTCAACCTTGGAAATCGAACTCGAGAACATCAATAGAAGTTAAAAGCTTGCAAGATAGATTAAGACTTAAGATTTTAAAACTTACACCTAACTACCTAAGCTTTACTCATAAGACTATGTTATGTGTGACAACTAATGGAGATATGATGTTCTATATTGGGTTTGCTATTTGATTAAAATTTCTTGTTGTTTGGCACTATTCATGAGGAAGTGAACATGATTCGTTATGCTACCAAAAATTTGGCAGATATTTCAATTAATATGAATCTACAAGTTATTTATGCATTGGTCAAAGTATTAGATAAGCAATGCTACCTATATAAGAAGGAGGAAGGATTTCCATGTAACTTGGGCCAGCCCTGAATAACGTTAAGGGGAATAGATCAGTGGGGAAGTCGGGGAAAGTAAACCCGGCAACCCTGTATAGAAACGAGCTCGATCCTGAAAAGCGGACTATTACCCAGGAGTTTTATGGCCAACAGACTCCCAGAGAACCAAGTATGGAAATATATGAGTTAAGGTCAAGTGCGTTATTTATTATGCATATCCCCAATTTTTATTATCATGCATTGTGTTAATTGCACCATTGGATGTTATATACATATCATTGTTCACTTTATGGCTGTCACTTATCTACACCGAAAACATAGGTCTGGTTGTTTAACTCTCTGTTTAATTTCCTTTATTTCCTTAAATAAAACCAAGTTGTGTTTTGGTTATGATTTCTATGACTAGTTGAGTAGAACATTTTATTGATGCAACATTTTCTTTTTAAATTACCAAAATTCAAAACAACTGAGAATGACAGCGATGATAGATATGTATAGAAAACTTAGGATTCCTACTGAGAAATCCTTATTTCTCACCCTACCGTATGTTTCCGCGTTATTCTCAGATCATGGAGAACGTGGCAACCGGAGTCCTTTTCATTGAGTTTCCTGAGCTCCACATTCATCTCGATCCGTTCATAGATTCAGTGTATATATCCGATAGATGTTAGTTTCGCCTTTATTTCTTCTTCCAAAGAGATTTTGCGGTACCACTCATGCATCCGCTATTCGACCCTACCGTCCCTTATATAGCCATCATTCTCCACATGGCACACCCATTCCCTCCTCCACTAGTAGCAGCAGCACTGGCAGCGGCTACAGCTCCCATGGCTCCGCCAGCCTCACCACTGCAGCAGATCCCCTCTGCCTCTATGTCTGAGGAGGAGCCGTTGGAGGTAGCAAGTTCGTCTTCCTCGTCTTCTGCCCCGAATATGGACTATACTCCAGCTGATGCCGGTATAGTGAATGAATTCCTTTCCTCGGAATCCACCTAGAGTACTTGTGCAGTGCAGTGGTAGGATATATATAGAATGGCCTTCTTTTGGCATTTTCGGGCATAGGTAGTAGTTTAGTGGATGTTATATGTAGATAGCTGATACATGAAATGTCCTATGGCGACCAGTTAGGGTTCTGATTTTAGTGACAAGCCGATTTATTTTATCTTAGCGGCCTCATTTTATTACCCTGTACTATTTTTTGTACCATTTGACAACTTTTAAAACAGATGTTTATGTACCTATGTATATAATGCAGTTTCAGAAATTCTGACTATTCCGCAATTTTATTTATTTTACTTTATTCCTGCTACATCAATTGTCTAGTACTCATTCCGCAATCGAACGGGAATTTATTAATGAATAGTTAACTCTGTATGGGTAATTAACATTGAATAAGATTTAATTAGACAGCCACACGTAATAACTTATCAGGTAATCTATTATGACTTAAGCATAGTATTTTGTCTGGTAAGGTATTACATGAAGCATTGAATCCTCTCGTGAATCATTTCTATTTTTTGCCTTTTTTTTTTTGTACAATTTTTGTTTTTGCTCTCATTTTGCTCATGAATGAAGGTAAAGGTTGGATATGATTTAATATTAGTTATGTAGTTTTTTATTTTTTATTTCTTTTGTATTTTTGGTTTTCTTTTTAAATTCTTTTAGGCTTTATAGGTTTTTTAAGTTTTTAATTTTATTTTTTTTTAGTGAGCTAACTTGTTTAACCCACCAATTCAGGTAGGTTGAGCTGCATGGGTTAAGATTTTTCTAGCTCACTACTAAAGTGAGTCAACCTATATTATTAATTTTCGCTTGCAACCTATACTTAATCAATCCGGATAAGCCAAGCTAACCTATTTTGACAGCTTAGTTAAAGGTGGCAAGTGGTATGTGTAATACTTTACTGGACAAAATACTATGCTTAAGTCATAATATATTATCTAATAAGTTATTATGTGTGGGTGTCTCATTTCATTTCATTCTAATCCAATGTTAATTACCATAATAGAATTAGTTGTTTATTCATTTATTCATTTTGATAGTAGAATGATTTATTGGATTTAACATCATAATAGAAAAAGAAATTCTGTAGCACAAACAAAACTACAGAAACTTCGTATATATATATATATATATATATATATATATATATATATATATATATATATATATATATATATATATATATATACGTAGATATCCATTTTTAGAGTTTGCAAAACAGAAACATAAATTGTACAGGGTATAAAGAGGAAGCCGCTAAGACAAAATAAATCAGCCTGTCTCTACAAAGCAGAACCCTAGTTGGTCCTTACGGGACATTTCATGTACTAACAAGTCTAAGCCTGTGGCCCAAAAATGCCAAAAGAGGTCCATTCTAGACATCATCACTTACTGTACTATATAAGTCTCCTAAATAGATTTTGAAGAAAGGAATCCATTCACCATACTGGCGTCTGCTGAGGTACAATCAATGACTGGTGCAGAGGATGAGGAAGATGAGCTTGTCAAATATGATGGGTCCTCCTCCTCAAAAAGGGAGATAGAAGGGACCTGCTGAGGAGATGTCATGTGATGCAAATGGGTGAAATTCTTTGCTACTACTACTACTGGAGGTGGAAAGGGGTGAGCCATACATATTGGGATGGCAATGTAGGGTTCAGTAGGATCAAACAGTGGATGAGTGAGGAGAACAACGAAGTCTCTACTGAAGAAAAAGTAAAAATAGAAACGATAGCTACCGGCAATATACACAGAATCCAGAATAGGATCAAGATGAAAGTGCAGATTGAGGAACTCATGAATAGAACACCCGTCGCTGCATTCTCCATGATCTGGTAATGACGCAGTAATACACAGTTAGGTGAGAATTCAAAGAAATTCTCAGTAGGAAATCTAATTCTATGCAAATCTGACATCGCCATCATTCCCAGTTGTTTCAGTTTTTCTTAATTTAAAATGGTATGACATAACTATAATATTCAACTTAATTCATATTTGGAAAACATAGCCTGAAACAAAACTTAATTTAAATTAGTGTAACAAGAAGTATAACCAGACATGTATGCTAATATAGTTAGAGCAATAAACATAAGGCAAGCAGTAATATAACCACGAGGAATATATAGATAACTATGCAATTAGCTTAGGATTTAGCAAGCAGAGCATGTAGTTGCAAAAGTGGAAATGCATTTAGTTGTAACGATCTTTCAACTCATATGACTCATATCTTTTTTTTTTTTTCACACTTGGTCCCTTGGGAGTTTTTGGCTATATACTCCTAGGTAATAGTCTGCTTCTCAAAACCGAGCTCGTTCCTATACAGGATTGCCAATTTACTGTCCTTGATTTTCCCATTGATCTATTCCTCTCAACCTTATTCAGGGGTTGGCCCAAGTAATATGGAATCTTTATATTCCTCATAATTTACATGCATATCTAATATTATGCTTTTTAAATATCAAATGTACATACAAATATTCCCAATAATATATGAATTCTCTGCGAAAATTTTGGCAGTATAACGGATCGAGTTCGCTTCCTTATGAATAGTGCTGCTAGGCTAGCAAAAAGATCAATCAGACAACAATATCAATATATGAAGCCTCAAGCTTCTAACATTATATCAATAACATGACATTCCAACATAATTCAGATTTTCCTGCTGCCTCCACTCAATTTTGCCGGAATTTGTAAATTCCACCATAATTTCTATTCAATTCATTTAGACCTAAATTTTAATATGTTATAGTGCTATTTGTCTAGTTTTTAACCTTTTTGGTCTTATCTCATTTTGATTTATGTAGCTCAAGTTATTTGAAATTTACCTTAGTCTGTCCTATAACTAGCTAAAATTGCACCCTTAGAAGTAAAGATTCACTAAAAATAGGAAACTAGGTGAAATCATACAAAAATTATACCAAATTAAAGCTAATGGGACAAGTTTTTATTTCCAATAAGTTTCATCTCATTTGCTTAAGTAGAGCTCGAGTTATAAGCTCTTGAACTTGACCATTCTAGATTGCCCTATTCTAGCCCGAGTTAGACATAGGGCGATTTCATTGAATTATTGAGAGCAATTGGGACCAAATCTAACTATGAAATTTTATGAGACATTGCCCTATGTGTAAGCTTTCTAATAAGGTTCATTGAACTCAATTTAGAGTTATGTGAATGGAGTTACACGCTTGGCAACTTGCAATGCTCAATATAGAACATAGAATTCTTAAGTAAACTTTGAAAATTCATAACTTACTCAATACTAATCTAATGACCTTATATTTTACATGAAAAGCCCTAAATGTCTAGTTTCATATAAAAATAGGTTCATCAAGTATTGATGGATAGATTTTGATCAGTGCAAGATGAACATATGGATGCCATAGGGTTTTCACCCAAACAACATCTTATTTCCTAATTCTCTCCTTCCAACTTCAATTCTAACCCAAAGATCTAAATTAAACCAACCATAAACCATCATATACACTTAATTTAACATCAAATAAATGAAGAAAAATGGAATTCCATACAACTATAATCCATGAAAACACAAGCAGAAAATAGAAATCCTACCTTTTCTGGGCTTAGAACTTGTTAAATTTGGGTCTTAGGTTAAAGAAATTGGTTGGAGCTTGTTGGAGCTTAAAAGTGTGATGAAGAAAAAGTGAAGATGAGATACGAGGAAAAGAAAATGAAGAGTGGTCTGCTATTTATTAGGGCCGAAGTCATCAAAGGAGTTAGGAGGAAATAGTTGAATACTTTTGGGAGAAGCTAGGACCATGTTTGGTGGATGTATTGTGTGGTTGCAAAAGAAAAAAAACAAGTCTTTCCACTAGCTCTTAAGGCAAGTGGCACCACACTATTAGGTAAGGTGGCCGAATTTTCAGCCTTTCAATTTAGGTTTTAGTTTATGAAATTTTAGTGTTTCGGTTTTGACAGTTTAAAATACTGAAATTTTACCGATTTCCTTTAAATCGGCAAAATGATTTTTGAAAAATTCTATGAGGTTTCATATGCTTTTAATCTAATTCTCTCATATCTAATCTCTCTAAATGATACTTAATTGGCCTTAAATAAATACTTAATCGAATTCTAATTAGTCGCAATTATTCGATAAAAACTGAACTACTTGGTTAAAAACGATAAGATTTTTTGAATGTTACAATATGATATTTTGATCATATTTAGGCCAAATAATTTAGCAGTCAATGATGGTTGGTGTAAATGAATGATGATGGAAAGACATATATTTTGCAAATTTAACATGACACAATAATATCATGCTATGGAAATGTAGGAATTAGGATTCTCACCCTCAATGGGAATGAAAGTATATATGGCAATGACAGGCAAAAACTTTCAAGAATAATGTTTGAAGTCTTGTACCAAAATCCAATAGTTACGTATGAAATTTGTCAAAAATTAAAGAGTTTGTCCTAAAAAATACCCTTATATTATATGATAAAGGGAATAATATGATAAGGGGGGTCACATAATAAGTGATCTCCAAGAATTCCCTTTAAAGACTAAGTTTAAGAAAATTGCGTGCAAAGGAGTGAGCTTATATTCTGCAAATGAAGTGGACAAGATCAAGCAAAGAGGGAGCCAGCCCCTAAGGAGAAAGGCATTCCATATAGCCTCTTTAGGGGAAAAGAAAGTAATGGCACATGCAAAGGATTAAGAATAATGAGACAAGTCATGACATGCATAATCAAATTTGTGTAATGCAATATGCTTATGGTTTACAATTAAGCATGATTGGGTATGCATTGTGCGTGAAAACTGAAAACCTGTGATGTTCATCCTTGATTTTCTCGATGTTTTAAATGAAATTCATGTGTTTAAAAGAAATCTACTTTGGAATTAATAGTTTTCAAAGACCCTAAGACTTTTTATACTGTCATACATGCTTGAAAGAATTTTTATAAATAAAACAAATCAGTTGGAATAATAATGATAACACTTGTGTCTTTGTGATCCTAGAGCCTATTGGGAATTTCAATTCTCATGTTTGTGCATGCCCACGTTACTCCAATTTAGGGACTCTGTAATGCTCCCTTGATCTTGCTAGGGATCCATAGCTTTTGTTTTATTTATTTTGGCACCTATGTACATATAAATGAATCTATATGGACTACTTGCCTTTGGTTGTATCCAGTGTTTTAAATTGCGATTGCGGTCATGGTTGCGGTTGCTGCCATTGTAGCTGTTGCGGCTGTTGCGATGCGGATTGCGACCGTTGTGACGTGATTTTTTTTTTTTGGTAAACAAAATGTAAAAATGAAAGAAATACAACAATTGTAGGACTAAAATATCAGGCCTCCAACATATTTGATACAAACTTGTGTATTCAAATACAAACTTCTCATGTTTTTAGAATAATACAATAAAATTAGAAATTCTAAAAGAAATACAACTTGCTTTAGTTATGATCAAGTCCCTAATTGTCCAATCCAACAATCAAACCACCAATTTAGATATATGACTTCACTACAAAAAAACATGAAAATAAATTAGAATTAGAATCTTAAAATTCTAAGAAAATCAATGTTTTTTTTCAAATATAAATATAATTAACTAAAAATATCATTTAAAACTAAAAAGTAAAGCAAAATAATTTAATTAAAATAAATGGGAGATAAATCAAATAAAACTTACATGACGCTTATTACCACATGATCGAATGATGCGGTAGATCATATCCTGTACTTTCATTCTGACTATCACTTTGTGTATCTCCTTGTCCAAAGACATAATTGAAAAATCCACTGCTTGATTGTTGATAATAAGGATTTTGGTAACCCATTGGTAATTGGTGGTATGGTAGAGCTTGACCACTTGTACATTGGTCATATATGCTCAAATAAGAATGCTGATAATATGGTAGATACCCTTAACTACTTTGAGATGATTCATCAATACCAAAGTCACTGAAACTTTGTTCAATATTAGAAGTGGAAGACTCTTCATTTGCAATATTTTATTGTCCTTTTCCTCTTTTAAAATGTGATCGATCCCTTCTACTATCTCCAAGTGAACTATCAGAAGGCATTATCTGGCCTATAAGATCTCATATCAATCACTAGTCTCCTATCACGCCTATTGTATGGTATCTCTTGATATGGATCATTCTCTCTTTGTTCATCACCATCATCCTCATCATTACTTTTTTCAACTTCTACATTATCACCACCATTACCACTGTTATTACTTGGTGCACTTAAACCACCATTGTTTTCATTAGAATCAGCATCATCATTACCAACTTCCATATTTTCATCATCAGAATCGATAATAGGCAACCACTCAGCATTTTGTACTCCCTCTAACAGTGGATTTTCTCTTTCATCAATCCATGGTGACAATGGATCATCATCTTGAAATATGTAATCAAGATTAATTGGCTTGAAACTAGCTTTAATCTCTTCTTGACTTCTTCTCATTTCATGTCTCATTTTCAGCTGCATATTATAAAATGTAAGGACAAGTTTTTGCAACTTTTTATACTTAAGTCTATCCTTGCCTTAGTATGGATATAACTAAATATGCTCCAATTTCTCTCACAATTTGTGGCTGAAGTTGTTTGACTAAACTTTTATTGCTACATGTTCAAGTTGAGGAGCACATGAACCAAATATCAAGCATCATTCAGCTATTTTAATTAATCAAGCAAAATAAATAAATTATTAGTTATATAAAAAATAAAGTAAAAATAAATTTATTTTATCAAAATGGAAACAAAGACAAATAATAGTTTACTTGGATTCATTTGATGCCAAGCTCTTTTAGCTTGTGGTGTGCCAAATGTTTCGCCCATTTCTCTAAAATGCATCAACTATAAAGCATATAATATGTTAATATGTAAATATAATATTAAGTTATAAATATATCAAATTTTAATCTAAATAGTTATTACTAACCTGATTCAATATTTTAATTTGATCATCTAAATTTGTTTCCAATTTAAGGATCACATTCCTTATTCCATCAAATGTTTTTTTATAAACACCAGTTCCATGTTCAACTCCATATTGAAATTGCAGGTTAAGAAAATAGCCTAAAAAGAAAGTTGATCAATTAAAGTGTCCTGAAAAGAAAGTTAATCAAATAAAGTATGCAAAGCCATGAATATAAAATTTTAGAAATAATATAAATTAATAATTAAATGATGTACCTGCAAAATGAAGATCACAATGCATGAATTTCCAATGTTTATATATTATTTCATTGTACTTGGAATAATAACAATAATTTTGTTCAATAGATTGCTTCGCTTCATCAATAGCTTCATATATAAAACCCATTGTTGACTTCTCATCACCATTAACTATCACGACCCAATCTAGGGCATGACCGGCGCTTAGAGAGCGCGCTCCCTAGCAAGCCTTACACAACAATATTTCACAAAATTTAGGTAGAGTTTCCTCTATATTTAGGATGTTTCCCAAATATGAGTACTTATCCTACAATTCAACAAACACACACTTCCATAGGGGATCCAAGCATTCTCAGAATACACCTCTCAGCACACAGCATAATTTATAATCAAACATATCCATCCAATCATATATATATATATATATATATATATATATATATATATATATATATATATATATATATATATATATATTTTCAAGTTCTATCCAACTCAGTCTAAACAATCCCTGAACATAAACTTAACACACCAGCAAGGGTCGGACCCTGCCTGTAGTACTATGGAGCTACAATTAAGATTACAAACAAAACAGAATACAAATCAAGGCCCTTACTAAATAGAGCTCACCTAGATAGGAATCTAATGATATTAAGCAGAAGCATCGGCTCTCAAGTCTGAACCTGTATCTGAAAAGAATATAATAACCATAGGGTAAGTTTGAGAAACTCAGTGAGAGACAAGACACTTTTGAACCTCATGAGTCAATGTATATATAAGTCTAAAATGATTTCATTCAAATAAGGAAAACAACAAAAATATCTAACATGATAAACAGGCATGATTCACACTTAGGTGGCCGTTCCTTCGTGTGAATCCCGAAATCAAGCACACACCCCCCTTTTTAGAGGCCGTGAAGTTCAGGCACGCACCACACTATATGTATGGCCGTGTAATATCATAATACAAGGTGCACCCGGGGCTAACGTCTACTGCCGTTAGCAGATAGATCTTGTTACAGACTTTCCTATTATTGCATATTTATAATTCATCAATCTCATATCACATTCAAATTTCTTTTGCCATTGACTCATGAGTAGCATGCTTAAAGTAAATAAACAATTATAATTTAAAGCAGAATTAATTCAAAAGCATTCTACATACTCATAGATCACCGGTCATAGGAAAATCTTAAGTCTCCAGATCCACAAGGTTGGAGAGAAGTTCCTTGGGAGTGTCTAATATTACAACAGGACACTTGTATTAATTTTGGATCACTAACGTTATCCATACCATAAGTTCTCTAATCTTACAATCCTAGGGTTCCAAGAATTCATCTAAAGATCAAAGGAATTGGAATTGCTTGGGAAAAGGAAAGAATAATACATAGAATTTACCTTTAGAGTTGGAATGAGGAGAAGGAGAATAGAGATGGGCTCTCCACTTCAAATCCATCTAAGCAAGAATGAAGAAGGAGGAGTAATTCGCATGGATGATTTGTGTCTAGATAGAAGAAAGATTGTGTTGTTGTTGATTTAGTTGGAAATGATGGAATAGAGTTAATAGATATAAGGAATGGTGGAAGAAAGAATTCTAGAGAGAAGGGAGAGAATTTGGGATTAGAGAGAGAAAGAAAAATTGAAAATGAGGGCTTGGGATGTATCTCTGTATATATATTAGCTTATGGTAATCATTATCACGGGCTGGTAATCGATTACCACGAAGAACTTGTAATTGATTACCACTCTTGGTAATCGATTACCACAAACAAATGGCTGGTAATCGATTATTAAGTCTGGTAATTGATTACCACGAATCCAGAACTGATAATCGATTACAACGCAGAAATTTTTAACCCGTGAGCCTACAGAGAGCCTTGTAATTGATTACCAGCCACACATTAATCGATTACAATTTCCCAAAACATAGTTTCTTGATTCCGAATGACATCCAACACCCAAGAACATCACACACTAACTAAATTCCATTATAAACAGATTAAACACATCGATCATATAGGATTAACACAGAAAAACTTGAAACTACATCAAGAGTGTTACATCAACCAAGCTCAAAACTTTTACTATAGGCTCAAATATTTTTAGTATATTATTAGCCTTGGTCCAGAATTCACTACTCACAACAATGTTTCGTGCTTTGCATGCTGGTCCATTCTTCTCTCTCCCAAATTTAGATCTTCTAAATTCTTTAGAGTTGAACATATTTTTTAACCTTTGCTCAATTGCCTGAAGTTGTAAGAATTATGTTGCAAACCTAGTGATACTAGGACAAATAATCTCTTTGCCTCCAGTATATTTTTTCATGAGATTTTTAGTCCATATGTGGTTATAGATAAAAGATGTCATGATCTTTGCTTCATCCAATATTTTTTTCATATTTTTCTTATTTCCCATGTCTTCCAAGCAAATATCCAAACAATGAGCTGCACATACAATCTAATAAAGATGTGGCCTTTTTTCCATCAGTTTTTGAGCTACTGCTTTCGGTGCTTTTTCATTATCTGTAACCACTTGAACCACATATTCTTCTCCTACTTCCTCTATAACTTTATCAAGCAATTGGAAGTAATAATTTGTATTTCTGTTATCAACACTAGAAGCATCAACAGATTTTAAGAAAATTGTCCCCTTACTGCAGTACACCAAAAAATTCATAATGTGTATATAATTTATACTATCTGTCCAACTATAACACATTATTGTGACTTCTTTCTCCTTTCATGTACTTTTCAACTTATTTATCCATTCCAGCATGTTTTGAAATTTATTTTCTAAACATGTATCTAAAATTTCATAAGGAGTTAGGCACTTAACTCCTCGGCCTACTGTTTCAAATAGGCAGAAACTACTATACAACAAATAAAATTAATTTAATCAATACAGTATATAGTATCAGAAAAGAATCACAATTTCTAGTTATTAAACTTGCTATGGCCAAACACATAAAAGTGAGAAGAGAAATCAAAATATTCTTATTTTCAAGAATCATATTATCTCACATGCATGTTTCATGCCAAAGTCACCTTTATCATGCTTTCCCAAAAATTGTATTCTTTGTGTAGTTCAAACCTTTCATTATCAAATCAAGTTCTATTATGATTCAAAACATTTTCAAGGCATCACATAATTCAGAATAACTCACAAAAGAGCAAGTTCTCATACTCAAACATATCATAGTCAAATCTCATTATAAAACAAGGAGAAAGGTGATGATACTAATTTTCAAGAACCAAGAACCTTATCTAATTAATCCTTAATTCAAATCGTCACGTATCGTTCAAGCAAGTATCATGCAAGCCTATAGACATGCTATAACTTAAGCTTCTTTACTTTTCACCTCTGATCCATATAGAACATAATTTAACATCGAAGAGCAACCAGTACTCAATTAATCACAATTCCATGATTAATCCATCTTTTACGAGATTCAACATGCCTCCAAATGACTTCACCAACATAGAAACACAACTCCTACTGACTTACCCCCATGGCCAAATTGATGTTCTAATTGAACATGAAAGGATCTTGGGTTCAAACTAGCAACTTCCAAGCTCTTTAAGCATCAAAATAAATATTCAATGACACTTTAAGCTCATCAAAAGAAAATCTAAACATAATAATTTTAATTCCCTTACACCTAACAGCTCTAACCTCAATACACACATACATAGCAAAGATCCAAACTCATTCATGCCAAAAATACAAGATTCAAGCCTATTCTTAATCAAATCTTAAGCCAAACTTAATCCACCATAATAGGTACTCAAAACACTTTAAACCAATCCCATACACATAAAAAATCATCATTCTTATAGACTCTGCACCTCATGGCCAAATTTCAACATCTTTCCAAGGGATAAGCCTTTTTTTTTCTTAAATACTTCTAAACCTCAAGTATAATTCTCATATCACTTCTAACTCAACTGAACACATAAGCACTCATCCATAAACATACTACGGACTCAAATAACATGAATCAAATTAGAAACCGTTTCTTTCTTTTTTTTTTTCCCTTTTATGGCTGAAAATCACTCATAGGTTACAGAATAAATTTTCTTGATACTAGATCCTCAAACATAAGATTTCATACTCATCACTGTTCAATCCAACACAAGAATAATTTTTCATAAGATATTTTAAAGAATTCAAACCATCATTAGCAACACAAGAAAAATCATCATACCCCCATAATCCTTGCATGGCTGAAAACACACATAGGCACACACATACACATGAAAATTCTCCTTTTAATCATCATAATTTCCAAGCTTTAAGGATCCAACCAAAAAAAAAAAGGCCATCCAACACAAATTAAACATAATTTACAAATAGAAAACAAATAAATACAACAACTCCATATCAGTTTTATCCATCAAATCTCCAAGCTAGCATGTAAGAAAAGAAAATTAGTTAGAATCATGTTATAGAGTAAAAAAAAAGCCAAAGATAAAAAGCCATTGGAGTTTTAAGAAAGAGGCGAGAGAAAGAGAACTCCTACTTAAGTTAGAGTATTGAAGAGGATGGAGATGATGATGATGGCGATGGCAATGAGAAGCTTGGTGGTTGTGGTGATAATAATGCTCCTTCTTGAAGAAGATCCTTGGAAACTTAGCTTGAAGATCCAAGATCACTAAGAAGCTCACTCTAGTGTTGGATTCTCTCAAGACTAAGTGTTTAAGTCTCACTCTCTTCTTCCTAGTGATGAAGAAAGGAACTCTCTCAAGCTCTATCCTTTCTCTCTTGGCCATGAGGTTTCTCAAGGAGGAAGAAGGTGGAAACTCTCTTGGTGCTCTTTCCTTTCTTTTGCCTGGAAACTTAGCGAAGAAGATGAGGTGTTTGTTTCTCTTTTACGGTCTGGAGTTACTTGGAAAGGATGGTTTGGTATATAGTCCCTCCTTACTCACCGTTTTTTCTCACACAACTTGGGAAACAAGTTGTTCTCTCATTATCTCCTCTCTTAGGTGCACAACATAGAGGAGCAGTGGCTTGTTGTTACATATACACGTAGAGAGTTGCTTGGGAAAGGATGCTTGCTACATGGCCTTCCTTGGTCACCAAATTTAGCTATTTGTAAGAAATCAAAATAAATTGAATTTAACTACTTGCTCCCCAAGGTGAGAGGAGATCTCGCCACTTTGCGATAGGAACATGGAAATTAATTTTGTTATTTAGAAATAATTATAATAGCTCCATGTCTTAATTTAATTAGTTCTCTTGTTACGAGATTTCGGGCCATGGCCCATTTAATTTTTCAAGAACTTATTTGGGCTTGGCCCAATAAATTCTGAGAGCCCAAATTGATATCTCACTTTATATCAAATTTTTATGATATTAGTTTATATATTTCTTAATTAACTTACTAATCTTCAATTATCTGAACTTTAAATTAATTACTGAATCATCCAAATAAACTTTAAAATAATTATAATTCACTTTATTATATTTTCATTGATCTAATAATTAGTCATAATTTATTATAATTTTTCTAGAGTTCTTTTCCAAGCTTTTGGACCCTTTTGTTCCTAATAGGCTTGAGACGTCCATCATTTTATAATTATTGCCTGTATTTTATTTTACTGTTATATTTTTGTCATACTTTGATTATCTATCAACTACCTATTACTTGACAGAGGTCCTTCTCACACATGTAATAATGAATAATTTAGTAATTTGATATAGTATTGGATAATTTAGTAGTTTTACATGTCCAAAAACCATTAAATATAACAAATTTTGCATTATTGATCATATTCCACACACATGCTAATAGTTCTATTAGTTAAACAAACATGTCATATGCACGAGGGTATGATGTTACATTAATCCTGTCAAAATATAAGGGTATCAACTATATTTTTGCAAATAGAGAAGTATTGTGTATAGTGGGTGGGTTTGAAAGTGCTTTTAGCATAATAAAATTATTTTTTTCTAAAAAAGGTAATTCTAATGATTTTAGTATTATTTATTTATGTTTCTTAAAAAAAAGCAAAAATAATAAGTTTTTTTTCTACCTTTTAGAAATAAATAGAGAGCTGCTTCTCTCAAAAGTAGAAGTAGTAGAAGAGAGAAAATTATATTTCACAAATTTTAAGGCCAATATATTTTGCTTGTTTTACGATTTTACCCTTCTGCTCTCCCTATTGTTCCCATTCTTAATTGTAATTTTATAAGATAAGGTACATTTATATCTATCACATTCAAATAATTTTACAACTTTTGATTAAAAAATTCTTCTATCATTACATTCAAATAAAAAACAATTTTCTGCTTCTATTTTTGCTTCTAATTTTGATTCTATTTTTAAATAAGTACTGCTCCAAAGATTTTAATTAAATGGACCCAATTTCAACAAACTTAGGAAAGGTCAATTTAATTCTCCCCCCATTTTACTAAGAATGATATTATCAGATCAGACTATTTTAAAAATTATTGCGTGTTCTTATTTAAAATAAATACAAATCACATACACAATTAATAAAAAAATATAAATAGACAAATGTATAAGTAAAAACAAATTTGATTTTGAAATCATATTGTGGTATAATTAAGAAAATAATTAAAAATTTAACGTAATTATGGGAGAGTATATATGAATAGATAAAAGAAAAAAAAGGAATGCTAACAATCTTATCCAGCAAAGTCCTAGCTAAGACGACATGAATTACTTTGATGTATAAAAAGATTTTGAAGTTTAATGGACACATTCTTACTCATTGAGAGTCTTAACGAGAGTTTTAAATTTTGGCTATTTCATTGATTTGTCTAGTACGAGGTTGGAATCCTTGATTTACTCTATAAGTATAATTTATGCATTAATCTTTCTTAAACTTATCTTATACCTAATTCATCTACTATTCAGTGATTGTTGCCGTACCAATTGTGGAGAACATGGGCGCATGCATGTGGCAAGTGCCGGCTCATGAACCAGTGCAGGCAAACGCGGAACAACGGGATGAGCAACTATACAACATTTGTTGTTCCAAGCTTCTGGCAGCATGCTTAGTTTAGCCACTTAGGCCACTGTGTGAATATGCAACGATGCCAACTCTTCATTGGTTCAAGTATTTTGATACTTTTTTAAATAAGATTTTAGATTTGAGTTTTATAAATAAAACAAAATTAATGTTAAAGAGTTTTACCTATATAATAAACTGACTTTACTCAAATCAGGTTAATCGATGTTTCATAAATTTCAAATACATTACTTAAGATTAAACAAAAAAAAAAAGCAACGAATTAATTAAGCTCATGGCAACACACCAAAACACTTCTATAACTATAATGCTTTGGTCTTGCTGTTGCCGGTGGTGGGGAGTCAATTGGATGTTTGGAGACAATCCAAGCACAAATTTTGAATCATGGTGTGCTGTTGGGCTGCATGGTGGTTAGAAGAGATTATGGATTTTATGTTTCTATGTTGTTGTGTGGTCTCTTTGGGATCTAAGAAATAACGTTATCTTCAAAGATATCAATGTTTGCTTTAATAGCGTTATGACTGAAGTTGTAAATAGGTGTAGATTGTGGGTGGAATTTGATACGAAGTAGGTGTTATGCTAATAGGTATACTAGATTAGATATTCTATGGTAGTCTAGGTTGAGTTTCTCTTTTGTTTATTCTGAAACTTTGGTTGTTACTGTATTTGCTTCCCTACTAGGTTAAGCCTTCTTTTGAATAAGTATCGAAAATAACTATAATGCTCTGGTTTAGACTCTAAGAAATTTAAGTTGTTAATATATCGATATTAATCATTGCTGCAAAGATATGGAGAAAAACCATGGCCTCCAGGCTAAGGGTCTCTGACACTAGTGTAGAGTCTAGCTATATAACATATTCTTGCCAATCTGGATTTGATAGTTATGTTTGATTAGTGATTACTCCTGTAGAAAGAAATCATATATATAACAAGAAACAATTAAGTTAGCATTTATTTTCTTTTTTTTTTTTCCTGAAGAAATATTTTTTATTAAAAAATTAATTCTCAAGCATGGACATTTATTTGGACAAAAGTTTGATAAAAAGAAAAATTAGAAAAAAAATTCATTTTTTCAAATAAACATTTCAAAGAGAGGAGACTAAGTAAAAAATGTTTGTTTTTAAATTGTATTGGAACATAAAAAGACTTTTATGTTTTTCTAAAAAAAAAGATATCTAAAAATTTATTAAAAAATTCCAAAAAATTGTGTTCGAATAAGCTTTAAAAAATATTTATAAGATATTCTAATAACTTTTTTGTAGACATTTTTTTTACATAAAGTAGATTGGATTCAATTGGAAACAAACGCAAGAAACTGCTGTTTTTTTTTTTTTTTTTTTTCTATCTTCTGCCTTTCTCAAATACCTATATTTAATAATTGATTTTTAAACAATTATTTTATTATAAAAGGAAGTACAAACGATCGCATCTCATTTATACTTTGTCATAATAATTTTTTTTTTTGAAAAAAAAAACTTATCCAAAATTGTTCTGATTTTTTCGTAGAGGCAAGGGTTAAATCATCAACAAAAAGCATATAGTAACATAAAAATAATCTGCCGATCCGACTTCAATAATAGTCTATTGTAGAGTCTACCAATTCCTTTATCAATATATAGGTAATTATACTAGTACATTCTGTAAATTCGTTGTTGCTTCTTGGACCATCGTTACCGTACCAAATAGGGAGAAAATAGGGGCATGCAGGTGGCAAGTTACGGGGTCATGAAGCACCATATACATACGACAAACGCGGATCAACGTTTTGAGCATGTTGCACAAATTGTTCCAAGGTTCATCAACCCTAATGCTACGATCAGTGTGTTAAGACAAACAGCGAAGCTCTTGGCTGTTGCCGTGAAATTTTAGCTATTATAATATCAAACAGAATTTTAAAATAAGTTTGGGTCAGCATTTGAAAGAATTAATTAACTCATCTAAATATACCAAACTTAATGTGGGAGACATGCCTTGAACTCCAAGACTTTTAGAGCTCAAGCTACCTCTCTATAGTATATACCGTATGTGATTAGTTTATTACTCCTCGACGAATATATCATAGAAGTGAAAAACAACTGATATGTGTCGTTTTCCTCGTAATGCAAAAGGTTGGATACACACGTACACAACGCAAGCGCATAAGAGCATAATGTTATTTTTGGTCAAATATTGTAGGGTCTTTAACAATTTTCCTTTTATCAAATAAAAGAACTTGTTCTGTTATCATCTCACGACGCCTCCTTTTATACTTGAAAAAATAAGCTGTCGAGTTCTTTAAAATGGATTTATTTTCTGAGCCTTTCATGGATATTACATTGAAAAGATACTAAAATGAATACTATAATTTTTTTGGCACAAAAAATTTACAGTACACATTACTTTCGAAAATTGAAATTATGAATACATTTTTGTGTACACGCAAACTCGGAACTTAAAACCTCTCCTTTAGTAATTCGTTCTTAGTAATTGTTGGGAAAAACTTCAAGCAATTAAGTACGAAGACTATTTAATTGGTAGACGAATCTTCACGAAACATCAACGAAAATAAAAGACAATGGAGATCTATTCGTCATATCTTTTGCTTTTAGTTGTCAACTAATCATGACTAGCAAGGAACTTCACCACATACATATATAAACAACACTTACAACTGCAGATAACTTTTGATGTTAGGATAAATCACATGCATTTATTAATATACTGGAATGAACATTACAAGTAAGAATAAACAGAACTCTACAAAGTTGAGTGCTCAGAAAGAAAAATGTACAGGCCGTCAGCGAGTAAAACCGTGTTCTCATGCACAACACAGCAATTAGCCAAAACTAACAAAGAGCCAGGTTTTTATTCGAGTCTGCAAGAAATCCTAGTTTGGAAGAGATAAGCTTACACATAGACGCTAATCTAATTTTCCGTTCTTGTATCAAGCCATTAGTTATTTTATTATAAACGTATGATCAAATAAATACATATACTTCGCGTCTACTCCAAGGGAAATTTAATTAGGGTACCTATAAATAATGAACGGGGAATAGATAATTTTTAAAACATGATCATATTATCCCTTTTTTTATTTTGAGGAATTTACGATGATGTTGATATTATGTGATTGAGACAAACTTGTTTCAAAAGTTGTCCCTAGAACAAGCACTGTACGTTATTCTAAAAGAATATATTATTCGACAACTCGTCTATTCAGCTTTCCTGTTGGTTCTTTATGTTTTAGTTTTGTATGAAATCAAATATTACAAGCCACGTTATGATTGTTTAAAAATAACAAATTTCATCTATACTAAACTGTTTAAACGCAGTACATTACTTTAGTTATATAGATATTGAATATAATATTGTACACAGTTATTTAGTGTATCCATCGATATTGGAAATTTAATATGTAAATAGTAGAGATTTTACATTGATAAAGGGAGAATTAGGCACACTAAGATTGTAAATGATAATATTATCAACTACAATTCCCCTAATTTTTCAAATATTAATGCGAAATTCTCATTGTTTACATTTAGGTTGTGTTTATGAATTTTATTTTGGAAGAAAAGGGAGGAAAGAGAAGAAATTTAAAAAGTAAAATATATTTACAATTACTCTTTAAATTTCTTCCCTCCCTTCCTCCTTTCATTTTCAAAATCAAAACTCACAACCAATGAGAATTGTAACATAATTCTTATCCATATATAAAATGAAAGATCATAAACTTGTTTTTATCATGATGTTCATTTTGACATTTTTTTTTCATTCATATTTATTTCAGGTAGAATTTATTTTTAAGACAATGTCAATATAAAGTTCTTATACCATCAACTAGTCATATATTACTTTTGTATAACTTTTAAAATAATCATTATAAAAGTTAAACACTTTTAATAATGTAACAATTCACGAAAGATTGAAATTAGAGTAAAATATAAACCCCTCATTTAAGAAATAATATTATTATATTTTCCTCGTCTTTATTTTTTAAAACATACACTCTCTTCTCTTAAAAAATAAAGATAAATCATATTTTAATTTATTTTCAATTTTTTTAATAAATCTCTACTATCTCATGTTTATTATTTTATTTTTGACAAAAATACCCTTTACTAATAGTTATACATATTAAATTTTATTTTTTAAAAATAAAATATATGTGGCTTATAATAATGCAAAATATTGATAATTTTATATATATTTAATTGAATTTTTAAATTATTACTATATTAAGAGAACAAGATATTAATAGTAACAATAATTTGTAATAATTATTTTTTTCAAAAATAAAAATTAGGTATTTTTTTAGTTATTAATTTTAAAATATTAATGCATATTTTTTATGGTAAAATCACAAAATTTTCTCGTTATCTTCCTCATGATTTATCTTTATATATGATATCAAGAAATAATCTTTTAATTTTATATACATTAATATTATAAAATTAATAACTCAGAAAATGCATAATTTTTATTTCTAAAAAATAATTATTACAAATTATTGTTACTATTAATAATTTGTTCTCTTAATATAGTAATTTTAAAAAATTAAATTAAATTTATATAAAAATATATCACTATTTTATATTATTATAAGTCACATATATTTTATTTTGTAATATATATATATATATATATATATATATATATATATTTTAGTAAAAAATAAAATAATAAACATGAGTTAATGGAGATTTAATGGAAAAATAAAAAATGGATCAAAGTGTAACTTATCTTTATTTTTTAAGGGGGAGAGTGTTTCAAAAGTAGAGGAAAGTGAAGCATAATAAAAACGTATCTCAAAGCAGTACGTTGTATATTACTCTTAAAATTATATTCATATATATCAAAATTAAATCCTTTCATAGACTATATTGAAGGTGGATTTAATTTACCTTGAAAATGGACCCATTAGCGTCGAAGCAAATTAATTGAAATCAAGTAGAATCTGGCTATTGTTGACTAGGTCGTTTCTATGGTTGGAGAGTTGGGGCTTTTGATAGCCGAAAGGGCACACTCGGATAAAATTAGAAGTTGAGAATTCCACCATTTGGAGATAAGCCATGCAGGGAATTAGAAACATTTAATTATTTGTGTTTGGCTAAGATGGAAATGGGAATCGGTGCTTAGTTACCCTACTTATGCCTGACCAGGTACCATTCCTACGTATTGTCAAAATATTTATTCCAAGTTTTATTGTTGAAGGCAGCGGCGTCATTTCCTATCATACCAATAACTTGATATTTCCCCCATTGTCGTTGACTTAAAGTTTTGAAAATGCTAATCTTACTTCTTTGCCAACTCGAATCTCATTGGAGTTGCTTATGTGATCAGTTTCTAATTGAACACGCAAATGGAAAATGTCAAATCTCACTAAAGCTATATATATGGAGCCCGTGTTGTCTTGCCAGGATAACAGACTGGTCTACATATGCCAGCAACTAACTAAAATATCCAAGAGCACTTTCTCGTAGTTATAGTCTTATCATTTGTTTCCTGAGAAAAGCTTTAATATCTATTGTACTTCTCTGGGTTCACCACTTCAAAACATGAAACTTTTCTTGTTTTCTCTGGCATGGGCTTTTGCTCTTCTAGCTTCTTCCTTGGCTTCTGCTGCTACAGTGGAACACACTTTCACAGTAATTACCTACCTCGTTTGGTTTACTTTTGCTCTGCTAGTTGTGGGTTGATACCTTATATTGTCGTGTTTGTTTCTGGAAGCAACTTAGTGTCTACATTTACTTCTGTATTTCGTTTTGTTAACTAGTCGTTACCATACTTTGGTCTTACCCCACTACCACTGCTTCACTCCCCACCTAACCTAAAAATGTAGAATACACTTAGGTTTTGGCGTCTGCTCTTTCTCATATCAATTTTTTTTTTTTTTAAAGGAAATGTCAAACGAGACACCTATAGTAAATCAAATGTATTTTTGATATAAAAATATCATAATCAGGTGATTTATGTCTCCCGCCATTGTAACTTATGCCATTTTAGAGTGCGCCTATCTTATTTAACGTCCTTATTTTAGGTCCAAATAATAGGACTCTTCTCATACTATACATATTGAGACACATTTTGTAATATAATATACATTCTAAATGATCATATGTCTCTATGTACTACCTGGGATATAAGTTTGTAGGGATAAATGTTCATATCATTGCAATTTCATCTGTTGCAGGTTCAAAACACAACTGTCAAACGTTTGTGCGAAGAGCAAGTGATTGTCACAGTTAACGGCCATTTCCCTGGACCACAGATAAATGTCCGCGAAGGTGACACTGTGATTGTCCACTTAATCAACGAGGGACCCTACAATATCACTATTCATTGGTAAACCTTCTCACATACGTTTATCCTTCAAAAAAATGTGAAAATAACTTGAAATCTTTTGTCTACAGCTTCTTGTCGTTTGCTTGCCAATACAAAATATAAGCTTCTCTTCTTTATGGAGCCTCCCATATATCTGTTACACTTATGGTTTCTATTGAAGACTAGATGATCATGACTGTTCATTTGATATACCAATCAGTCTTAATTGTTAGACATAAACATTATTTTGGTGAACTATATAAATAACTTCTTATCTTCAAGGCCTCAAAAATTTTGTTTCATTTCAATTGTGGCTTATTGTTTTTGAACTTTTGAACTATATATGTGTAGGCATGGAGTGTTTCAACGCTTTAGTGGATGGGCAGATGGTCCTGAATATGTAACTCAATGCACAATTAGTCCGGGAACTAATTATACTTATAAATTCAACGTGACACAACAAGAAGGAACATTGTGGTGGCATGCTCATGCGTCTGTTTTACGTGCCACAGTTCATGGTGCTTTCATCATTCACCCTCGTTCGGGACAATTTCCATTTCCTAAACCCTACAAGCAAGTTCCAATAATATTAGGTATCAGAATGCGTTAAGTTTGTTTTTTAAATTTTGACATAGGGCAATATACACTATTTTAATTTTTTATATTTTTTATACCGCTCCATTTTTAACTGATAAAATAAGATGAATATAATATTTGATATACACTCTGTCTTACTTTTTTCTTTCTCAAATGGGAAAGTATAGACAAATTAAAATAAAAATATAGAAAAATCATTTTGTTGCTTTTGACATATTATATCCTTATTTGTCTTCTAAACCTTACTCGTACAATTCTTTGCATGCAATTATAAAATATAAAACTAATGCAAAAGTTTTTAGTATATTTCATGAAAAGGCAACAGTTTTTTTATTTTTTATTTTATTTAAATACAGGTGACTGGTATAATGGCAATGTTGTGGATATTGAGACTCAAGCACTCGCCACTGGCGGTGCTCCAAATGTATCCAATGCCTTCACTATCAATGGCTTGCCTGGTGATCTCTTCAATTGCTCTCAAAATGGTATGTTACCTATTTGAATACTAGTTCATATCATTACTGTTACAATTAATTGTCCACTTTGCAAGTGTGATTGAGTCTCATATTTGATACTTGGTTCGGAATAGTTCATGTAGACCATTTAGATTCAGATGCACTGATGCACACGAGTGGAACCATGTTCAATTGTGGCTAATTGCTATTAATTAATTAGATTTTTTTTTTCTTTTACATACAATGAAAATATCAAATGGTACATTTATCATCAATCGAATATTTTTTGAATATAAAATATTATAATCAAATCAGACACTATCGTCTCTACCAAAACCAAAAAAATAAAAATAAAAATAAAAATTCCCACACTAATGTATTTTACATCCGGTTCGACTCCATGTGTCCCATTTAATCTCTTTGTTTGGGTCCAAATAACATGAGCTAATAGAGACGGCTTAACTTTACCTTAACTTATTCATTTGTTCAATATACTTCGAACTCTTTTAGACTCATGAATATATGTGTGTGACCTTTTGAACAAATTCAGAGACATTCAAGTTGAAGGTAAAGCAAGGAAAGACCTACATGCTGAGAATGATCAACGCTGCACTCAATAACCACCTTTTCTTCAAGATAGCAAATCACAGTTTCACAGTTGTTGCTGTTGATGCCGCATACACCGACCCCTATGTCACCGACATCATAGTCATAGCCCCTGGCCAAACAGCTGATGTGCTTTTCACAGCGAACCAGTCCGTAGGTTCATACTACATGGCTGCTTCTCCGTACAGTATTGGGGTGCCAACCATTGACGACACGACAACTCGTGGCATTGTCGTTTACGACTGTGACACGTCATCGTCTCAGGCTCAGCCTTTGATGCCTACCTTACCACCTGTCAACGACACACCAACAGCACACAAATTCTATAGCAACATAACTAGCTTGGTGGGGGCCCCACACTGGGTCCCTGTCCCACTCAAGGTGGATGAGCACGTGTTTATTACCGTTGGATTAGGCCTACAAATGTGTGATCCTCAGAATGCTACCAATGCCACGTGTCAGGGTCCACTCAACCAAAGGTTCTCTTCGAGCTTGAACAATGAGTCCTTTGTGATTCCTAGGGGGAGAGGGTTCTCCATGTTGGAAGCATTCTTTAGAAAAGTGAGTGGTGTGTACACTGCCGATTTCCCTGATAACCCTCCAGTGTTGTTTAACTTCACAGACCAGAGCTTCAACAACAGTTTTAATACGAGCCTTCTTTTCCCGCCAAAATCAACCAAGGCAAAGAAACTCAAGTTCAATTCAACGTTGGAGGTTGTGTATCAAAACACGGCACTGATCGGCGTGCAAAACCATCCCATGCACATTCATGGCTTTAGTTTCCATGTTTTGGCTCAAGGGTTTGGGAATTTCGATTCAACCCAAGATCAGAAGAAGTTTAATTTGGTGAATCCTCAAATACGCAACACAATTGCTGTGCCTGCAGGAGGATGGGCTGTCATCAGATTCCAAGCAAATAATCCAGGTAATTGAATTTTCTTTACTTTGTTATGATATACCAAATTGAAAATAATGCTGCTTCACAATTTGTCGTATCACAATTTTTATAGACAATGATTGATGTAGTTGCACTACATTTGGTCTTGGTAAAAAAAGTGATTGTAATACTATTATGTATCACAATTTGTCGAGTAACTATTATAATACTCTATGTATAATTCGTGATAAAACAATGTGATTGTAACAGTAGTTTTAATTAATTCATCTTAGAACGAATCTGACTATGATAGCACACTCCAATTTATCTTTGCAGGGGTATGGTTTGTGCATTGCCATGTGGAAGATCACGTGCCATGGGGGCTAGACATGGCTTTTGAGGTTGAAAATGGACCAACTCCTTCAACTTCACTCCCTCCACCACCTGCTGATCTGCCAAAATGTTAACCAGTTCCCAGAGTGCAGCAGCACAAGTCAGAGATCAGCACCAATTCTCCGTCTTTCTCTTCTAGTTGTTTTATAATTAAGTATATCGACTATCTAATTTTAATTTAATGTTGTTTTGTAGAAGGCAAAAGTAGGTATCAATTCCTACTTAAATAAATTATTCTACAAATATTTAGGAATTTCAAAGTTAGATGATGTAACCGACAATGCAAGCCTTTGTTTCGGTCGTGTAAGAATAAAGTAGCGGGAGAAATACTCCACCGAGAGTATTTAGTATCAACTGAGAGAAATAAGAGTTCAAGCAGAGACTCATTGTAAGAGTGTGTGCCTGGAAAAGTGAGAGAGAAGGTGTATGTGTGCGTGAAGTCAGTTCCTAATGGAAAAGAGTGTTTTAGTCCTGCATTCTATGGTTGGATTTGTACTGTTATCTTTTACATCTATTTATTTTTGGAAAATGATTGAGCATAAATAGTTTCTATCTCCATAAACAAATGAAAAGACCAAATACATAAGTAAAATGTGGGCAGCAAAACTATTTATGATATGAGTTTAATTGGTATGTACTGACAATATAAAATAATTTTACACTGTTAACTAATAGAAATAGAAAAATGTGAGAAATTACGGTGGATCTCTCATTATAATGGGTGATTATTTATATAACTTGACATTTTTCACTATTTCTATTTGTTGATAGTTAAATTCTTATAATATATTAAATCTGAATAGAAAGTTTTGCCGTTGAGTCGTAGACACCTCAGCCATATCATGATGTTGCCATATTACTGTAACATGCAAGTTGTTACTTACAGAGTTAGTAAGTTAGTGCTCGGAAAAATTATGTATAAAATGAACAAGATTTTGAATGTTATGGTTTTATGGCACAAAATATATGGATTGCTATCTTTAGAGAGATACTTACTTTTACACGTAGTTGCTATTTAGTGATGATGATATTTTTTTATGATATAATGAAATATCTATAAATGTCTTGATTAGTAATATCAAGAAATTTTTTGAACTTTCTTTGAACTTGAAGAATAAGATAACATTTTTAAAATTTAAGAATTCTCATACTTACATAATACACAAAGTAAAAGTGAGTTAATTGTCTATGATGGAGATTATTTATAGCTGAAAACAGGACACTTATGAAAGTCATGCCCGTATGTGAATGGTTTGCACTCAAGAAATTAAATTCAATGTTTGACTTCAAAGAGACCTATTGTTTTACTTTCAAGGTAAGCGGTTGCTATTTCAACAGTGTGCAAACATTACAATGATAAAGGAAACCATGTGTTCCTTGAATAGTAACTGCAAACCATGTGCAATTGTAACTATTGTATTTATTCATTTATATTTAAATTGTGAAATATATTTCATTCCCCCTTAAAATAGTACAAATTTATGCATAAGAAAATATATCACTAGGATTAAATATTCTTTTTAGCGTAAACTTTCATGGTTCCCATGAAGTAATAAATATCTAGTTGATTAAACTCTTTGTATTTGTATCAGAAAGTCACATAGATAAATTGCACCTCTTAACAAGTTCAAGAGAATTTATTAATTTTAAGCACTTTTATGGCTATATGCTTATCCTAATTTCATGAAATTATGAAAATAAAACCTCTAAAATTCTTGAATGAAACGCCATCACTCCTATATTCACACAGGTGAAATTCTTTTGATAAATAATATTATTGATCCATTAAGAGCTTTAACTCACCCTCCTATATATATATAGTGTAACGTCCGATTTACGACTTCCGATCCCATCCAATGTTGAAAATTCCGAGTTCCGAGTTTGTCTTATAATTCCGCTTCCGACCTCAGTAGTATCTTCGACTTCCGATTTCGTTCCAAGGCCTACCAGGGATTTATTCCGATTTCCGACCTCATGCATGTAGCTTACGATTTCCGACCTTATGCTCAAAAAGGAACGAACGTGATATCCGAGTTCCGATATCGAGTTGGAGTGCCAGGTTTTATAAATTCCGAGTTCCGGGTACACAGAATTTATGTTTTGAATCCTTATATTCGGTGCTATGCTTAAAAATCGAGCCAAGGATGACCCCGACTTCCGGGTTTGAGTGTTTTGGTTTCACGTTCTGGCCCTGACTTTCGCTTTTAAGGTAGCTGTGCCTTGCTATTTCCGGGTTACGACTTCATGCCCAAATTCTCACTAAATGAGAAGATAATTACGAGTTCCGACTTCATCCGAATAGCTATGCATGAATTCCGACTTTAACAATCACACGAGTTCCGATGTCACATTCCTATGCGCTGGCAGCGAGTCTCACTTCTTAAGCGACGTGGAGAGCATTTTTGTCACACAAGAAGGAGACATGGCTGAATATTACCCACAAGAATTTCACCCAATCAAAGCCACATATCCTAACTATCACTTCAGAGCTTTGTGTATATATATCCTCCTCCTACCTCTTCAGCCCCACTCTTCCCACGTTGTCTTCTCTTCCTCAATTCAACTCTCTTTTCTCTTCTCCACTCCATCCAACTCTCATTTCAGCTACCAACTCAACATGCTTAACCCGATCATAGAGGTAGAGGTTTTCTTCTTGCTTGATTTTCTGACTCTTGGATGATTGATGGTGATTTAAATCCTTAATTTTGATATGTTGATTGATTGATTATGATGAATTATAGCTGATTTATTGGCTGTCTATGAGATTAAAACTGAATTAGACACAAAGAAGGATGAAGATAGGAAGAGTTGAGAGGCTGGAAGACTCAAAACCCTCGGCCGTCCGTACGGCGGAGTGTACGGCTTCGCCTTCCGCCGTTCAAAATTAATGAAACCATTTTTATGTGAAACTAGACATCTAGGGCTTTCCACACATATATCACATAAGACAATTGGAGTAATATTGAGAGAGATATGAATTTTTGAAATTCGACCTAGGAATCAGGACATCCACCCGGGCAGTATGAGTTGAGAAGGGTGTAACTCACCCTATACAACTCCAATTCGAGTGAAACCAATTTTGTTAGAAAGCTTACACATAGGGGAACACCCCAATATAATATTCCGATTTTGTTACCAACTCAGTTGTTCCCAGTGATTCGAAGAAGTTACCCTATGTCCAAACTGGGCCAACATAGGGCAGTTCAGGAAGGCTAAGTTTCGGGGCTTGTAACTCGAGCCCTACTAAGGCAAATGAAATGGAACTTTTTGTATCTGAAAAGTTGTCTTGTTAGCTTTAATATGAGGCCAATTTCATATGATTTGAGCCAGCTTTCGATTTTTAGTAGATGTTTACTTCTAAATGTACAATTCTGGCCACCCACAGGGCAGGCCGGGATAAAACCCGAATATCTTGAGTTATGGTTATCCAAATCAGATGGGACCAAAGAGGTTAGAAAATAGACACATAATACTTCAACATATCCAAAATTTAGGTCCAAACAACCTAAATAGAAATTATGGCATAATTTACAAGAACCGGGTTGAATACAAGCAGTGAGGCAGTAAGCATATTCTAAAGTGCAATACTTATATCTTGAATTGAGGATTGAAGCATGAATGAAATATGTTGATTTATGTATGAAATGAAGTGTTTCTCTTGACAAATTGATATGCTAAATACTGACACTACTCATGGGGAAGCGGACACGTTCCGTTATGCTGCCAAAATTGCGGTAAATCTTATGCATGAATTATGAGATACATGTAGAGGCATGTGCATTTCCAAGAAAGCTATGAAAGCTATGTTATGATGAACTCAAAGAACATATTATGATGAGATTTCCATGCTACTTGGGCCAGCCCCGGATAAAAAGTTAAGGGGAATAGATCGGTGGGAAGGTCGGGGAAAGTAAACCCTAAGATTCTCAGTATAGGAACGAGCTCGATCCTGATAAGCAGACTATTACCTAGGAGTCTAAAATGGCCAAGAACTCCCAGGGGACCAAGTGATGGAAAATGATGAAAAGTAAGAGGAAAAGTTATGAAGAATAAGATTTGCATAATTACATCAAGTGCATGGCTGCATTTAACATATCATTGCATACTGTTTGTAGTTTGTCCGTTGTGTTTACTTGTGGTTGTATATACACTATCTTGCCCCTTTTGTCCTATGTATTAGTGTTGATAGTTTATTCTGTTTCTTATGTTATTTGAGTAAAACTGAACCTTGCCTCGGACTAGACATTTTTCTCAACCTTACTAAGTATATGTAGTTAAGTTTAATCTCATGTTTTAAGAAAATTTCATAAAACCCGAGGCAACTGAGAATGAACGCGAGGTCAGTATACACTATATGCAAACCCTACTGAGAATTTCTCCAAGTTCTCACCTCGCTTCGCATTTCCGCCTCATTCTCAGACGTGGACGATGGACACAACAGCTACCCTTTTCGTTGAGATTCCAGACTTGCAGCTCCACCATGATCCGGCAGTAGGCTCATTGTATATAGTCGGCTCTTGCCAGTTTCGCCTGTATCTATTTAGTGATAGGGATTTCACTGTCCCCTTACATCATCCTGCTTTTGATCCTACCACCCCATACTTTGAGGTCCCGTTGTATGCGGCACATCCTCCACCAGCGCCCCCTGCAAAGACTGAGCCCCCTGCTGACCTCAGACCGGAGTCACCTCCGCAGGTAGTACCAGACATCCCGCTCAGCTCCGAGAGCGACCCCTCGGAGGCCACCGGCATATCTTCCTCCTCCTTCGGATCAGTTCCTGACTACTCACCAGCCAGGCCCGGTGTGGCCAACGGCTACCTGACTGAGTAGGTCAGCCACAGGCCGTATTGTACAGCATGACCCTGTTTTGGTAGTATGCGGCTTTGGGTCATACAGGCAGTGATATATTTGAAACGTCCACTGAGGACCACGTAGGATCGGATCGACTGACATGGGTCTTATGTTTCTTTTTGGTACCCGACCCCACTTATGTATCCTATTTTGAAACTTGTCTGTAAATCAAAACAGTGGTTCCCGTCTATATATATATACCTATATACACTTGATAGTATGTGTGTTATTTATGCTTACTGTGTGGTTATAACGAGATAAACTCTATCACGTTCATTATATGGCATCCCATTTCCCCCAAACGATTCGGATAAATGAAACGTAAATAGAATATTAACCCAGTAACACAAACTACTTAATTTCTTGCTATGACTTAAGCATAACATTAAATAAGTAAGGTGTTACATATAGCACTAGATCATACTTCTTAGTGCTCTAGCTATAAATGACTTGTTTTTACCCATTAAATCTTGAGACTAGCTTTCTATTAGGATACTGTTAGGCTCCCATTATTTAATAACTATAGATTTTACTCCCATCTTAGCGGTAGTCTCTTTGACCTTTTTCCTCAACAAACCTTTAATCAATGGATCTGCTAAATTTCCTTTAGATATTATGTATGTGATGGTAATTTTACCTTCTCCAATTAATTGCCTCACGAACTCATATCTCAAACTTATGTGTCTAGATTTTCCATTATTTTATGCTCAAGATATAGTTGATTCACTATCATGAAAGATCAAAATGGTAGTCATTGGCTGTGGTCATAACTCTATATCATATAACAAATTCCTAAGTCATTCCACTTCTTTACCTAC
Organism: Pterocarpus santalinus; assembly: GCA_031439595.1. Lineage (NCBI taxonomy): Eukaryota > Viridiplantae > Streptophyta > Magnoliopsida > Fabales > Fabaceae > Pterocarpus > Pterocarpus santalinus. Next base: position 22,221,388 of record CM062532.1, on the reverse strand, counting down.
GACTGATAAAGCTATAAACTTAGTTTCCATAGTAGAATATGAAATACTATGTATGTATTTTTCAGACCCAACTTATTACACTACCACCTATGGTAAAAATCTATCCTGAAGTGGATTTATTATCATTTAGATTTGTAATTCAACTAGCATTGGAATAACCTTCTATTACAATGGGATAATCACTATAATGTAATTCCAAGCTTATTGTTTTCTTAAGATAACCAAGAATTCTTATTATAGCTTGCCAATGTTGGTTACTAGGTTTTTCTATAATTCTCGATAGCTTGCACACAACAAATGCTATATCTAGCTTGGAGAAATGCATTGCATACATTAAACTTCCTATAGCACTTGTATTTTCTAAGTGTGCTGCAGGTCTCCCTATGTTTTCTTCTAATTTGAAATCAGGATAATATGGTGTACTGGACTCTTTAATTTTAAGATGCGCAAGCTTTCCTAATACCATTTTAATATAATAAGATTGACTTAAAGCAAAGCCAATTTCATGTTTGTACACCTTTATGCTTAATATTGTATTTACTTCCTTCAAATCCTTCATCTTGAACTTAGGAATTAGATACTCCTTTGTTTGATAAATCCCTTTTAAATTCGTCCCAATTATTAACACATCATTTAAATACAGACAAATTATTACTCTATCATCCTTAGTAAATTTGGAGTATGTACATCTGTCTCCACTATTATATGACAAATCATTTGATAAAATCACAAAATCAAACTTCTCATATCATTGTTTAGGCACCTGTTTTAATGCATATAAAGACGTTAACTATTACAAACTTTCTTTTTTATTTTTTATTTTTGGGTAACACATAGCCTTCCGGTTGAACCATATAAACTTCTTCGTTAATATTGATCACCATTTAGGAAATTCGTTTTAACTTTCATTTGATGTACATAAAGCTAATAAATGGATGCTAACGCTATTAAAGTCCTAATAGAAACCATTCATGCCATAGGTTTGTAGGTATCAAAATAGTTTAGATCTTCATTTTGTCTAAATCCCACTACTAGAAACTAGCAAAAAACCAACAAAAAATACTAACGGATTATTTCCATTGATAATACCGATCGATAAATTGTCGAAAAAAAAAGAATTGACATGATATTTTATTAAGGGAAAAATAATCCATCGGTAAAGGTGTCAGTAGATGTTCACACGTAATGGTGCCAGAATTTTACCCATGGATATTCCGTCGGTTATTTTTTTGAATTTTTATTTTATATTTTTTAAAATTAGAAAATATACCAAGGGATTTTTCATCGGTATATCAAATAATTATTAATGGAATGTCCGTTGATATGGAATTATTTATTAACCATATAATCTTTAAAACATGAGTATGTTACTGACAAAATAACTTTTGGTAAATATATCAATATATTGATGGTACCAACGAATAATTCGTCAGTAATTATTTTATTATTTTATTATTTTTGTTTTCCTTTAACATTACCAATGGATTTTTTTGTTGATATTTGAAAATTTGATTAATCGCCAATGTCTTTTGGGTTTCCATATTACCGACAGATTTTTCGTCGGTAATATTTAATTAATGAAACGATTAGTTTCGTTAGCTTTACTAATAGAAAATCCATCAGTAATATTTGATCAGTAAAACAAATCATTTCATTAATTGATTACTGATGCACAATCCATCGATAATATTAACACTGAACGTTAAAATGCTAGCTCCCTTCTTCTTCTTCCTCATTGGAACTCTCTCTCTTTCTCTTTCTCTCTCTTGCCCCTAGTTATGGCCATTGGCCATTTTTGCACAGCCTGAGCTTCCATTTCATTGCCGGAGACCACCATTGTATTCTTGGTTGTTTTGAGCATTTTAATCGGTTTAGTTTTTTTTATTTAGAATTTTTTTAATTCCATTTCTTTACTCAAAGTTTTTAATTTCTTAGTTAGTTACTTAACTTATTGTGTTATATAGATTGTTAAAAATCTCATTTGGAGCACTTAAAGTGCTTCTAATGTGGTGCATTTGTTGATTTTAGTATTGTGGCATATTAGGTATGTACATTGTACTAGATTTTTAACTCTATATTTTCTTAAATATTAGGGATTTAAATTTTCTATAATAGAGCTGTAGGATGGAAGAAAGAGAATGGAATTGCATAATTGGTAGAAGTCTAGAGTTCCTTCCCATTGTTGTGTGCTTGCATTATGTGCAGTAAGGGATGTATTCTAGAATGGTTTTTAGGACTAATTGATTAATTTTCATGATTGCATATATTTGTTATATGTGTTGAAATACTGAATTAATTTTTGTTGAGGCTCCTAATTCAAGAGAAAATTCTGCCCAAATATTTTTAATCATTTAAAATAATCTTTATTTAAATAATTATTATTTTTGTTAAAATGTTAAATTAATTATTGTGGAGGCTTCTAATTTAAGAAGAGACTCTGCCCAAATATTTTTAAACATTTAGAATATTTTTTAAATTAAATAATTATTGTTTTTCAATAAATAACTATTGTTTGTGTTGCATTGTTGAATTATTTTTTGTGGAGGCTCCTAATTTAAGGTGATAATCTGTCCAAATCTTTTTGAACACTTATAATACAACTTCAATTAAACAAATATTGTTAGTGTGGACTAAAATATTAAAATATTAATATGGACTGAAAATTTATTGTATAAATAATTAGTGGGGGCTCCTAATTTATAGGGAGATCCCGCCCAATTTTTTTGATTGATGTGTGATTGTACTGGTTTATAGTTATGTGATATTGTTGAGGTACAATGTTTGTTGCAAATCGAGCATGGATGTGTGATAGATTGCACCTGGGTTGGGGTGGGATTAAACCTAAATTTTATGAGGAGGTTAAAGAATTCGTAATGGCCTGTGTTCAAACAGAACAATTTACACATAAAAAGACAATTAGGTGTCCTTGTCATAAATATAAATGTAGGAGATTTTTGGATATTGAATCTATCAAATATCATCTGTACAATGTGGATTTAAGGCTAATTACTGGGTTTCGACTAGGAATGTCAATAGGGTAGGGCGAGGGTGGGGGATAGGCTCTCATCCCCGCCCCATGGATAGGTATTGGCCCCATACTCATATGAGTACTCGTGTTTGGAGACCCCCACGGGTACATGGGTACCCACAGATATCCATGGGTACCCATAACGAACATTGTCATGGGTTTTATAGAAAGACTATTATGATTATCATATGATATATGATGCAGAGCCAAATAATCCTAGTTGAAACACGGTAAAAGAGAAAAGCAATGAGAATTGGTTAAACTTGTACCTTATGAATTATTTGGTTTGACTTAGAAAAAATTATATTAAAATGAGTAGCGCTATATATGCAAACTAATAATTGCTCCAAACTCCAACAAAAAGCAACAAAGTCGATTCTTGCCAGCTTTGAAATGCTTATCTAAATAGCAACTTAAATTACCACCAAAGAAAATTACAAGCATAAATAGTAGCCACTAAGTCTAAACCTTAGTCCCACCAAAGAAAATTACAAGAAGATAGCCAAACTATGAAACTAAATAGTAGCATTCAACTAATAATACAAAAACATAATCCATCATCATCATCATGGCCACATCATGGAACTCCCTGTGAAACTTTAACTTGGACAAATTGATTCCTACAAAAATAAACACACAAATAAAAATGTATACAGATAATATTATTATGAATGGTATAAATAAAAGCATCTATAAAACTTTAATAACAGCATCTTCAATATTTAGATCTTCTAGTATTCCAATAAATTCAGGGTCCACTTTTGAATTTGACAAACCTAAGTTAAAAAAAAAAAAGAAAAAAATCAAGTAATTATATAAAATAAATGAGTTTGTTAACAAGTTACTTGAGATTTTACCCCATAGCCAGCCAATGTTGGAGACACATCATTGCTTCCAATGTATCTGGCCATAGTCTACTGCGATGTGCAGTAAGAAAGTAACAACCACTACTAAATGCAGACTTTGAAGCAATTGTAGAGATAGCAATTGCTAGAAAATCTCTAACAATCATCATCTGCAAAGTTAGGTATTTCAACCCATTCATCTTCTAGCATACTAGGATATCAAACTCTTCATCTGAACCAGGGAACATTGGCTCTTCTAAATAGAAATCCAACTCTGACTTAAGATTCATCCTAAAATATTGTTGATTAACATACACTGCAAAGTTTGATTTCCAATTTTCTTTCCTTCCAGTAAAACCTATAATAGTATCTGTCATAGTTGACCTTGATAATGAAGAACTACTTTCCCTACCCTTGATCTTGCCATCATACTTAGTTACCAAAATTTGACAAATAGTTTTTACCTTTTCTATTTCAGCAGTTGAGGTATTTCCATAAATTTGGGGGAAAAAGAAATTTAATAGAAGCATTTTATACCTAGGATCTAAAACTATACCCACAACCATGACACCATTTATAGCACCCAAGTACTTCTCAAATTTGGTAATCATGATGGAAGTCATATCTTGAATAATGAACTTAGGGCACTTAAGTCATTCATTCAAAGCCAATCTAACTTCACATACTTTTGGAAAGTAAACATTAGAAGTTGGATACATAATGCCAGAAGATAATTGTTAAATTATAAAATAACTCCAATCTTTGAGAAATTTCTTTTGCCATGTCCCATTCATCTTCACTTGGAAAAGACTTATATTGTTGCTCATGCTGTGACAAGTGATAAAAAACATCTTTATAATCAATGGCAACATCAAGCATCAAAAAGGTAGAATTCCACCTAGTTTTGCAATCAAGAATAAGCTTTTTCATGTATGGAATGCCCACTTGATCACATGTTTCTTTAAACTTTTCCTTTCTTTTAGGGATCGCTGTCCAAAAATTAGCACTATCTCTAACTTTCTCAATAGCATTAGAAAACATGGACAAACCATCCTTCACTAGCACAATAATGCATATGAAACAATTAACCATGCAAAATAAATGACTATTAGCTCATCCAACAATGACATAGGTGAAATCTTCTCTAAAATGTGCTCAATCATAACATCATTTGTGGTGCAGTTATCAATAGTCAAAGTAGACATCTTCCTATCTAAGTTCCAATCCATCATGCATATAATCAAGGTATTAGAAAGAATTGGCAATATAGGGAGCAAGCACATAAATGAACCTAACATATAGATACCAATGTTAATAATACACATTAAATCACTAACAAAATAAATAAATAAATAAAAGAATTTGGAGAATTATTAGTGTCAAATTTAGTGTTATTACCTCACAATTTGGCTTTGCAAGATCCAACAATCATCAATGTAATGAGCCATCATAGCCATGTAGTCTCTATTTTGGTAGCTAGAAGTCCACATATCTGTGGTGATTACAATCTGGCTTGAATTGTTTGCCAACAGCTTCATTGTCTTCTCTTTGTCAACATTATAAAGCTTCATGATATCACTTTGCGAGAAACCACCTAAAATTGAGGTTATATAGCATTGCAAAAGTTCTTGAAACCCAAATGCTCAACCATTTTCATTGGATATTCATGGAGAATAATCATGTTAACAAATTCTTTTCATGCTATCTCTTGATTGAATGCTTAAGTTCCAACAAATAAATGTTCATCCCCTTTTTGTTGAGTTTTGATAAATGCTTGCCTTATATGCCATGTAGTCCAAAGTTTGCAAGTCTTGTAGTGCTCATGCAAGTGTGACATTCCTTGCTTTGGATCACTTAAGAGCTTTGCCTTGCAATAATTGCAAATGGCCTTCCACTTTCCATCTATCTGCTCTTTCTTGAAATGATTCCAAACAATTGAAGTTTGCCTTCTTCTAACCTGTAAACTTTCATCTGGAGCCAAGCTTTGACTTTGAGTTTCAGTTTCTCTACTTTTCGGATTGATATTAGATGATCCACTTGCAACAGGAGTAGGATTAGGAGTAGTAGTTTCATCTACTACTATCATAGGTGATTGAATTTCCTCATTGTTGCTAGGAGTAGAAGTTGGAACCATAGACATCCTACAAATCAAATATGTAAAATAGTTAGATAAACAACAGACCATGATAAAACAAACAAGAAACATACCAAACTAGCAATAACAACAATTTTTATTGGATTTTCATCACATTTTTATCTAAGAATTCTGAAAAACAACACTTATTGATTAGAGTTTGATAGTTCAAATACTTTCACTGAAAACAAATGTAAGCATGGCAATTGCATGACTTCTTTTCTAGACAAGACTTCCACCACAAGCACAAAGAAACGTATAAATCTAGAATAACTTTTTGCAGCAATATAATTTTAAGCGTCATGGTCAAATTTTATTAAAGAAATAAAATGAAATGTGTTATGCGATAATGACCCATGCTCTATTGCCTCCACTTTTCAAGAAAAGCCATGAAGAAGTAATTGTTAACAACTATACAATGTTATAGATAACAACAACTAATCAATGTTTTCAAAATTGAAGGAAGTAATTACTAGAGCATTAAAGAGATGTGGCAGGCTCCTTGTCAACCAGGAAAATGACGAGCTCATGGTGGTAGAGGCAATATGTGGCCTGTGAGGTTGAGTTCTAAACTTGAATTGTAGGAAGAAGAAGGCAAAGGGGGCGGTTAGGAAGAAAAGGGCGAAAGAAACACAAGGTCATGTAGAAATAGAATTAGGGCTTGTAGTTGTATTGTGTGTGTATAAGGGTAATTTGATAATTTATAATAAGAAAACAAGGATGGATTTAGAGGAGTGTTATTGATGCCCTGAGTTAAATTTAGAACCCTTAAGAGATGGTTGTTAGTTTAAGCCTAAGGCTAGTTATATGTTGACCTCTATGCAGAGATAAGATATTTGTAAGTGGGTACAAGAGTTAAGAATGCTCAATGGTTATGCCTCAAACTTAGGCAGGTATGTGAATGTTGCACAAGAGAAGTTTCTTTTCACAAAAAATCACTACTATCATGCATTTATGGAGTGTTTACTGTCTATTTCATTGAGAGAATTGCTTGATCATATTTGGGCCGTTAACTGAGTTGAGTGAGTATTTTAGAGATTTGTATTTATTTACTCTTAGGATCATTGATCTCTTGGTGATGGAGAAGAACATTCTTATTATTCTTTGTAAGCTAGAAAGAATCTTTTCTCTTGGTTTTTTTAATTCTATGGAGCACTTGCTTGTACAATTGCCATATGAAGCACGGGTATGTGGGCCAATCCAATACAGGTGAATGTACCCATTCGAGAGGGAAATAGGAGGGTTCAAAAGAATGGTAAAGAATAGAGCCAAAGTAGAGGGATCAATATGCCATGTATATATTTCGAAAGAGACATCTAATTTTTGCTCTTATTATCTTGAGTCACATGTCCAATCTAGGGGAACTAGAGTTGGTTGAAGTGATGATAGTGGTGAAAGCTCAATCAAACCAACCTTGTCAATATTCAACCGACTTGGTCATGTTGTTGGATGATGCAAAGATCCATGGTTGACTACGAGTGAAGGGAAGTCTGCACATTTGCATATTTTGCTAAATTGTAATGAAGTAGAGTCATTTAAAAGGTAATTATAAACTATTTTCTTGTATTAATTGTTATCTATTTCCCCACATCCTGTATAATGATAAATTATGATAATGTGTCTTCTCTTGTACTCTGTTCAATGTTTACAGGTATTTTGAACAACCATATGGTGAATAATCCCTTGAAAAATTTCTCGAATGGTTCAAATCATTTGTATATCACATTGTAAATTTGTTTACTATTCATGTTTTTGTTCCTATATTGTTATGTGAATGATATTCTAGTATTAATACTTAGGTGCATGATTAGAGGAATGATATAACTAACCCTCACTTGCACAATTTAGCTTGGGGTCCAAAAAGTAGAGCTATAAGTTGACTAATGTACCATGTTAATGGTTACAAATTTCATACAACTGAATAAGGAAGAGGGAAGAAAACTGACAACACAGGGGTTTGTGTTAAGGGAGATAGTGGAGATGGAGAAAGTGACTGGCATAAAGTGATTAATGAAATACTTGAGTTGGAGTATCCTAGTGAACCTCTTAAAAGGGATGTGCTATTCACTTGTGAATGGTATGATCTAACACATTCTAGGGGAACACGTAAATACAATCGCTATAAAATAATTGAGATTAACTATACTAAAAGATATGAAAATTTTGATCTATTTATTATCACCCAAAATACAAGACAAGTTTCTTACCTACTATATCTTAGAAGATGTAAATCTAATTAAAGGGTGGTAATAACATGCAAACCAAGGGATCGAGTAGTGGTTGATAAGGTATATGAGCAAGCTTATCAAATCTATGATCCAAGTCCTTCTAAGGTTGTTGTTGATACCGACATTCCCTCCAATATATGTTCCATCTCAGGGGAAGTTTACATAATTGAACTCTCGAGACAATATTCAATGAGTCCATCTGACAAAAGGGCGGGATAGCACTGAGAATGAGGATGAAAATGAGGAAAAGGAAGAGGAATACGATGATGATGTTGAAGCTGAGAGTGATGACCATAGCCCTTAACTTTCAAATTAACCATGTGCTAAGTATGTTGCATCTTTATCTAGTTAATATATCTTTTACGTTTTCAATTTTGTGCATATCTATTTCGGTGTTATAATTTAATTCTTTGCATTTATATTTATATACATAATATGTTTGTTGTATACGCTTACTAATTTACACAAATATTGTACAAGTCATCTATGGTAGGATAAGGATCGGGTTCGAGACAAGGCAAAAGTAGACCGAGGAAGCATGGTCTGCTCCCTGCAATTAGGCTCCACGCACCACCATCTCTACTACACTGACATCCACTACTCCTGCCCTTGCTACTGTATCCACCCCTCCTGGCCATCCTCTGCATGACTAGGAGTTTGTTATGATACCCAACCCTATGTATATAGAGTTAGGATCTCAGCCTTCACTCTCTCCTCGGCCCACTTCATCTCCACCCCCACCTCCAAGAGGTGAGAATCGCACCTCACCCGAACTAGGTTCCACTTCTTCTTCTACTCCTTAGCCAGCTTAGTTGGCAGGGTGCCCCGGCCTCATTATCCACCCTCTTACAAGGCTCCACAAACCAATGCACGGAGCTCAGATATAAGGGTAAATCCTGGTAAGTATTTTCAAATTTAAATTTATTAGGAATTTTTAATTATGATAGAAAATTTAATTAATAGATACCTAACTTAGTCCATTGTTTCTAACCCAGTTGGATTCCATTAGTTCTGGGCCTGCATATGATTACAAAGGTGTTCCAGGAGAACTTCTGTAGGCCATATAAGAGTTTTTTGAAAGTGTCTTAGGCTACACAACAAATATGGTAGAGAGAATGAAGGGTAAAATAACTATTTTTTATTATTAATTTTGATTTTAATTCTTATGCATGCTTTTTTATTATAAGGGAGCTAACTATTGTATTACTTGTGTGCAGCGCTCCTTCACTATTGAGATACGCGAGGAGACCTTAATCTACAAGGTGTGGAGAACTAGGATCGGCAAGTGGCTTCATGATATGTTTCACAACATTCGCGAGAATAATACTAGCACCCACTTACTTACTAAGGACATCCTCCAGGCACTCAAGGCATATTGGGACTTGCCTGAGTATAAGCCGAAGTAGGTAAAGGCCCAAGTGAGTAGAGGATCAGCCCGAGATAACTTACTATACACTGAAGACTCCACTATCGTTAAGGGCACATAGCTGAGGATGGTAAATATCTTCCTTTACACTTATTTACTTATTTAATTTTTGTATTAAATATTATATTATCATGTTAAAATTGTTTGAAATATAGGAGAAGACAATGAACATGCCACCTACTCAAGGGGAGCTATTCTGGGAGACTTACACCCAGAAGCAAGATAAGTCCTAGTGGATTGATACTCGATTAGAGACCATATATGTAAGTACTTGTAATTTTAGTTTCCAATCCTTTTAATTTATTCTAATTTCTATTATTTAAATCTAATTTAATTTGTTTTGTTTGTTCCAATTGTAGCATGAGTTCACCCAGCAACTGACTGAGGCTCGATCGTAGCAGGGGAAAAGGGGCACTCTTGCTGGCCCGCCTGTTTGTAATGGCGACATATGGTCATAGACGATGAGTAGCTGCTACAAGGGTCGGATTTATGGTATAGGGATGATATATAGCAAGTTTTATTCTCCAACTTCTATGTCTAGAGCTGGGCTTGTTAGTGTTAATGTAGAGGATATTTGCGATCAGGTACATGCACTAAACGAATCAGTGCAAAGGCAGTTCGAGGAGGCCGATATGAGGTATATGGAGTTCTAGGAGTAGCATGTATGCTGCTTATGGAGTAGAAATTTGCTTATTCTTGTCGGTATAAATGCCTCCTTGATGCTTTTTTTTGATTGTTTATCGATTTTTTTTTATTTTTATTTGTGATGACATATTCCATCGGTATAATAATCATTATTACCGATGGATATAATTATCCGTTTTGTTTTTTCTAATGCGGTAATTACTGATAGAGAAATTTTGTTGGTGATTCTGTCAGTAAAAATGTCATCGACAAATATCATTGACCTTTCCATCAGTAATTCCATTAGAAATTTGTTGGTTTTTAGTAGTGTCCTTTAGCTACCGACCTTGCCTTTGAGATTTGTAGTGAATAATATGTATTATACTTTGTTACTAAGTACACACTTGCATCCATAGGGCTTTGATCCTGGAGGTAATCAGCTAACACCTAAGTATTATTAGATAATATTGAGTCCATTTCAACATTCGCTGATTCCTTCCCAAAAGTGGAGTCTCTAGAAGTCGTAGCCTCTTTGGATGTTTGAGGATCATCTTTTATGTTCTACACAAAAGTGATCTTATTTATTATGGAATCCTTAGTTCCTTCGACCAAGAAAGTTATAGTTTGAGAAAAGATAAAATCTAGACCTTTATATTTATCTTTTCTCACTCCTTGGCTCCTTTTTGGTTCAACTATTCCATTTGCACTTGGACATATATTACTTTGATCTATAACCATTTCTTGGGAAACTTCTGTATCCTTTTTGGGGATATTCTAAATTGAGATTTGCATCATTAACAAATTTATTTTCAATAAATTCTATTTCTCTTAGTTTAACAACTATATTAGATACTAAGTCCAAAATTGTATATACTTTATAATTTTGAGCATATCCTATAAAGATGCCTTTTATGGATCTTGGTCGTAATTTAGTTCTCTTTTGATCAAGAGCATGATAAAGGCTAAACACCCTTGCACTTTTAAATTTCCTTTCCATATTTTGCATAGAAAAACCTTTCTATTTCTTGACGATATTCTACTATGAATATTATATACGTCAATAATACCTCACCCAAAAGATTGTAAGGTAACTTAGAGTATAGTAACATTGAATTAACTATATCGACTAAGGTAAAACTCTTTCTTTTCACTAAACCATTTTGTTGCAAAGTATATGGAACAAAAGATTCATGCACAATACCATGTCATTGACATAAAGCATCAAATTCACTAGAAATATATTCTCCATCTCTATCATTATGAAAAACTTTTATTTTCTTATCATGCATGTTTTCTACGTTTATCTTATATTCTTAAACACTTCAAAAGCTTCATCTTTATTTCTTCGCAAATTCACATAAGTAAATCCAGAACAATCATATATAAAGGTTATAAAATACCCTTTGCTTCCTCTAGTAATACTTCCATTTAATTCACAAATATCACTATATATTAATTCTAATAAATGTGTATTTCTTTAAACTTTAGGAAATGGTTTCTTAGTAATTTCGGATTGTAAGCAAATCTGACATTTCTTATTAAAATCCTTATGACTAAGATCAATGGAGTTATGTTTATGCATATATTCAATTGACTTGTAATTTAAATATGCTAATATGCTATGCCACAATATCCTTTTCCTGCATACTTAATATTCTTAAGCAAGTCATTTTATCATATTTCATTACAATTTTGAATCCTCTTTTACATGAAAGACTAGTAGAGACTAAATGTTTTCTTAGATCTAGAACATAAAGTACATTTATTAAGCTTAACTATAGAGGTAAAATTCAATTCTATAATTCCTTGAGTGCATACTTTAGCAAAATTGTCATTTTCCATTGACACTTCTCGATTATTCACTTCTTCATATGTTTTGAATTGATTATAATCATTGCAAACATGAATAGTAGTACCAGAATCTAACCACCATTTAAGTGATTTTCTTTATGTTGCCATGTTGAGTTCTATGATCATACCAATATGCATGCATTGAACCCCCCAGAGATCAGAGCAACTAAGTCTTTTTCTTCCACTAAGTTGGCCTTTAAACTTATCCTTCTTTGGAATTATTACCCCCCTTTTTCAGAAATCAACAAACCTTGATATAATGTCCCTTTTAGTAATGATAACATTCCTTTTCTCTCTTTTTTCTTTGCTTGGTATCCACCGTGTAACATCCGCGAATTCCGACTTCCGATCCCCATTATTGATGACATTTCCGATTCAGGAGTTCCTTACACTTAGCCTCCGACCTCAACACTAGCTTCGACTTCCGTTTCAAGGCTTGCAAAGGGACTTCTTAGATTTCCGACCTAAGGCATGCAAACTTCGCTCTCGATTTAATGGATGGGTGGCGATTTCCGACCTTGTAGCGTGGATAAATTTTGAACTTCGGTATGAATTCGACTTCCAATTTCAGCGAGATGAAATGAGTGATGCTTCCAACTTACGAGTTCGTTGTCGACTTGACGTGCATTCTTCGACTTAGATCTTATCCGATCAAAGAAGTAAAATGTTCGATTCGACTTAGTCTCTAAGGCTCAGATGAACTGAAAGTATTAAATTCAGGCATTATGATTCCTGGCAGATGCGAGATCCGATCTTGAGTTCAATATTAGAAGCTCTCACTTCTATATCTTTTGAAAGTTCAGGGATAGAAAGTTCATGATTCTGAGCTCGACCTTAAGTGCTTAGCTTCTCACCAGGCTCTGCTTTTACGTTTCAATTAGTGGATGTTTTCACGAGTTCGACTTCATATCTGAGGAATTTCACGAGTGCGACTTTATGTAAATCTGACCGAGTTAGATTTTGTTCGAGATATGCTAGAAACTCCTACCACTTGAAGCGGGAGAAGTGATTCTACCACACAAGAGGGCAACCAATCACAATCTTCCAAGTTAACTCCACTCATGCCTAACACACTATCCTCCTTTGAATCAGACCATTATTCACGTTGCCTTTCCTCTTCTCCATCAGCTCTCTTTTCTCTTGCTCACACATCCAAGACTCAAGCTAAGTTCCAGCCTTGTTTATCCAAATTTCAAGAGCTCAGCACCAAAACACTTAAATCAAAGAACTTAATGGCTTCCGGAAGGCGAGGAAGACCACGTGCCATTTCCGCTCAAAAACCGTGACGTGATGGCCACAATGCGGGAAATGGCTCAAGCAATGCGGGAACAAGCCGCGGCCGCTCACCAAATGATGGAGCAGCTTGGCAGGCGGCCTGCAGCAGGCTATGAAACCCCGAGTCGAGAGGAAACCTGGGCGCCTCCGGGTTCATGAGTTTAGGAAGCAAATCCGCCAAGTTTCAGAGACGCATATGGCCGGATAAAGGCGATGAGTGGATCAAAGCCATGGAGAAGATTTTTCTCCGTCTTGGATTACTCGGATCACCAGAAAGTGACTTTTGCCGCCTGCAGCTTGAGGCAGCGAGTTACGGTGGAGCAGCGTCGAAGGTTGTTCGAGGAATCTCGGGCGGCGATCCACGGACAATGTTCAGGATGTGTTTTACCAAAAGTACTTCCGCTTGATTCGAAATGCCAAGGAACTTCGAGTTCATGGGCTGCGTCAAAATCGGACGATATCCGAATATATTGCCCGATTGAGAGCTATGTAAATTCTCCACAATCTATCGAGAGGAACCCGGATGAAACCTGGAAGTGCATCAAATTTGAAGGTGGGTTGCGAAGGGCGTTCTCACCGCCATCATCGGCCGATGGAGATTAGGATTTCCTACATTAGTGAACAAATGCCGACTTGTGGAGGATTGCCACTCGAAGTTAGCTGCAGCCAGGGCATTTGGTGGTAATTTCAAGAGGCAACAATGTACAACAACAACAGCGGAGATTTCCCCCAAGAGGCAACAAAGGCAAGCAGCCTCAAAGGCCTTTTTCAAATTCAACTTGCACAAAATGCGGCAAGAATCATGGCGGCCGGCGGTGCTTGGCGAGGCGAATATACGCTATGGATCTTGGCAAGCGAGGCCACAAAATTACAGTGTCCAACCAGGAACTCATCCGCTGACGCCTCGACCCCACGACAAGGGCGGGTCTTTACTATGAATGCGGAGGAAGCCGGAGTAAAGTCGGAAGGATTGATTCAAAGGCAATTGTGATGTGAATGGTGAGACTCTAAGCGTAACTCTATGATTCGGTGCCTCACATTTCATTTTATTTCTCATGATTGTGTATTGCCTTGCAATTGCCAATTTGAATTACCTGATGATGTTGGTTTCTACTCTACCAATGGGCACAGGACTAGTCAAGTGTGCATCAATGTTCCTCTTGAATTGAGGGTAGGACCTTTGCCGCTAATTTGATTTGCCTCCCTCTATCTCTGGTCTCAGCGTGAGTGCAGGCATGGATTGGCTTTACGCCAATCATGTTGTACTCAATTGCTACGATAAGGCGGTGGTACTTCCTGTCTTTACTTTACGAATCCCAAACGCATAATGCTCTTCTATCGGAACTCTTTCAGGCCAAAGGATCAAGGGTATATCCTCTTGTCAACTAATGCGGTAGAAGGCGGCGGGAACTAGAAAGATTCCAGGTGTCGGGGAATACTAGGATGTTTTCCAGGAAGGATATTCTGAATTCCCTCGAGAGAGAAATTGAGTTTACCATCGAGGTTGGTTCCGGTGCGGGACCAATATCTATAACTCCATATCGAATGTCACCTATGGAGTTAACGAATTAAAAAGCGGATCGAAGAGCTTTAGAAAAAGGGATTCATCGACCAAGTGCGTGCATGGGGAGCTCAGGTCTTGTTGGTCAAGAAGAAGGATGGAAGCAGCGGCTTATCTGCGTGGATTATAAGCGAGTTGAACAAAGTAGCGATTAAGAACAAGTATCGCTGCCAGGATTGATGATCTCATGGACCAACTTCACGAGGTGCAATGGTATTCTCCAAGATGACTTGCGTTGGATATCACCAAAATTGAGGTTAGAACAAGATATCCCTAAGGCGAGCCTTCGAACTTCGTTACGGACACTACGAATATACCGTAATGTCGTTTGGGCTGACGAATGCACCAGCTGATATTCATGGATTACATGAATCGAATATTCCGCCCATATCTAGAACAAATTTGTAGTGGTCTTCATCGATGATATACTTGTCTACTCAAAGGCGGAACAAGAGCATGTGGAACACTTGCGGCTAGTTCTGCAAAATTTTAAGAGGAAGGAAGCTCTATGCCAAGAATTATCCAAATGTGAATTTTGGATGAAAGAGGTGAAATTTCTCGGCCACGTAGTGTCATCTGGAGAGAATCTCTGTCGACCCAAGCAAAGTAAGCGATTCTAAGCGGGAGGCCAGCTACAATCTCACGAAGTTAGAAGTTTCCCGGGCTTAATTTGGATATTATAGGCGATTACGTTAAGGATTTTCTCGAATAGCCTTGCCATTAAAGCTAACGGAAAGAATGTCCCCTTCAAGTGGACACGGTGCGACGAGTTTTCAGGATTTAAAGAGAAGGTTGACCACGGCGCCAATACTAGCCTTACCCGGACCTCAAGAGGACCATTTGAGGTCTCTTGCGATGCTTCCCAACAAGGGTTAGGATATTATGTGTTGATCTGATTTGGAAGGGTGGTCGGCGTATGCCTCAGGCAATTAAAGCCACATGAAGAAATTACCCGACCCATGATCTTGAGTTAGCGGCGGTAGTGTTTGCTTTGAAAATATGGAGACATCACTGTATGGAGTAACGTTGAGGTCTTTTCGATCATAAGAGTTTGAGTACCTTTTTGATCAAAAAGAATTGAATATCTGCGACGGAGATGGATGGAACTCCTTAAAGACTCTACGAGTTTGAATTGAAATACCACCAGGCAAAGGCGAACATATCGTGAGATGCATTGAAGCGGAGAAAATCATTGATCGGCGTGGATGATGATTAAAGAGGCGGAACTTATTGAAAGTTTCGGAATCTTAATTTAAATTCTTATCACTCCCAAGACTCTTCGGCTACACCAGTCGAGATAACTTGGTTTCAAGGACCAGATTAACGCAAGCTCAGCGACAAGATGCTAATTTTCAACATACACTTGATCTCGTGCGTCGATCGGGGAAACTAGCTTGAGCTTTGCCCAAGATAGAAAGACATCTGGCGGTGCCATGACGAGTATGTGTTCACGAAAGGGCGATCTCGAAGAGAATCTTTGAAGAAGCTCATAAGGCGAGTTTACCGTACATCTGGCATAACTAAAATGTATCAAGACCTCAAGGAGATGTTTTGGTGGCCAGGCATGAAGCGGATGTAGCAAACTTTGTTGGCAAATGCTTGATTTGTCAAAAGGTAAAAGCGAACATCGAAGCCTATACGGGATGCCACAACCCTGGAAGTCCACGAGTGGAAGTGGGAAAGCATTTCCATGGATTTTGTGATGGGATTGCCAGAACACCAGAGGATACGATGCCATATGGGTCATCGTGGATAGATTGACCAAGTCGGCCCACTTTCTACCCATCGAACAAATTATCCGTTGGAAAAATTAGCGCGGTACTGTATATTCAAGAGATTATCGGTGCATGGGACCTTCAACCATTATCTCGATCGAGACCCAAGGTTTACTTCAAGGTTTTGGGAGCCTTACAAAAGGCATTCGGTGCTAAGTTATGCC
This sequence comes from Pterocarpus santalinus, assembly GCA_031439595.1. Lineage (NCBI taxonomy): Eukaryota > Viridiplantae > Streptophyta > Magnoliopsida > Fabales > Fabaceae > Pterocarpus > Pterocarpus santalinus. Next base: position 22,204,477 of record CM062532.1, on the reverse strand, counting down.
TAACCTTGCATACCACCGCGACAGGACGTTGACCAAGCGAAAGGACAATTCAAACCTTGGAGGATATGTTACGAGCCTATATCTTTAAACACTGCGAATTGGGATCGATATTTTACCATTAGGCTGAATCGCGTACAACAATAGCTATCACACTAGCATTGGCATGGCTCCTTCTGGCATTATGCGGACCAAGTGCGATCTCCCCACTATGTTTGGTATGAGCGGGGAATCGCTCTACTAGGGCAGATTTGATCGAAGCGGACTCACGAGGCGGATCAAGAAAATCGGAGACAGATGCTTGTCGCTCGGAGTCGAGAAGATTCTGCGGATACCGGAGGAAACCTGCGGAATTTCAAGAAGGAGACCATGTATTCGAAGGTTACTCCTAGCGAGGGATTGGTAGAGCTATCAAAGTCGAGGAAGCTAAATCCTCGTTTATTGGTCCACTTCCAAATCTTAGCGAATCGCGGGTCGGTGCGAAAGTCGCTACCTCCCATTTATCAAACCTCCATGATGTTTTCATGTCTCCCAACTTTCAGAAGGTATCAGCACGACCCTCGCACTCCTTGAACCGAATCGATAAAGTTGAAGGAAGACTGACCTTCCATGTTCAGCTTGATGCAGTTGTGAATGTTGAAACGGAGACAACTCAGATAAATGCATGACTAGTGAAAGTGGCGTGGGGAAGAAGGTGCTGAAGACTATACTTGGGAGCGGAATGGGACATGAGGAAAGAGTATCTGAACTATTCTCCGGCACTAAATTTTGAGGACAAAATTTTTAAAGAGGAGTATTGTAAACATCCGCAATTCCGACTTAGATCCCATTATTGATGACATTTCCGATTCCCAGAGTTTCCTTACACTTAGCCTCAGGCCTCAACACTAACCGACTTCCGAGCTTCGTTTCAAGGCTTGCAAGGGACTTCTTCCGATTTCAGGCCTAAGGCATGCGGCTTACGCTCTCGATTTAATGGATGGAGCGACGATTTCGACCTTGTAGCGTGGATAAATTTTGAACTTCTCGGTATGAATTCCGAGCTTCAATTTCGCGAGATGAAATGGAGTGGCTGATGCTTCCAACTTGAGTTGGTTGTCCGACTTGGCATTCTTTACGACTTAGATCTTATCGATCAAAGAGTAAAATGTTGATTAGACGTCTCTAAGAGCTCGGATAGTAAAGTATTCAATTCGACATTATGATTCAAGGTGCACGAGATCCGATCTTGAGTTCAATATTAGAAGCTCTCACTTCTATATCTTTTACGAGTTGGGATAGAGTTCATGATTTACTGAGCTCAGACCTTAAGTGCTTGGCTTCTCACCAGGCTCTACTTTTACTACGTTTCAATTAGTGGATGTTTCACGAGTTCCGACTTCATATCTGAGAATTTCACGAGTGCGACTTTATGTAAATGCGAGTTCGATTTTGTTCCCGAATATGCTAGAAACTCCTACCACTTGGCGGCGTGGAGAGTGATTACCCACACAAAGGGCAGCCAATCTGATCTTCAGAAGTTAACTCCCACTCATGCCTATATAACACACTATCCTCCTTTGAATCAGACCATTATTCACGGTGCATTTCCTCTTCTCCATCAGCTCTCTTTTCTCTTGCTCACACATCCAACACTCAAGCTAAGTTCGGCCTTGTTCATCAAACTCAAGTTTGACCCACTTGGCAAAGCTTGCTCCAAAGAGGTAGGGTTCTGCTATTCTTGATTTCTCTGAACTATGACTTATATGAGATTCCACTTTTCTTCAATTGTTGATGATATATTGGATGTATATGTTGGATTATGATTGGATTAATAGGAGATCTTGAGTTATGATTATGATTAGAAGTAGAAGATTTGAAGGAATGGGGAAGTAGGATGCTGTCTTGGTGAAAGAGTTCCACGGCAGTCGTACGACGGAGTGTACGGCGCCGCCTACAATCGGTCAAATCCGATGAAACCATTTTTAGATGGAAGTAAACATTCAGGGCTTTCCATAGATATATCATATAAGGTTATTGGATTAGTATTGAGGAGATATGAATTTTTGAAGTTTGACCTAGGGGTTTAGAACTTTCATCCGAGCAGGGTGACTTGAGGAGGGTCTAACTCACCCTATACAACTCCAAATTGAGTGAGACCAATTTTTAGAAAGCTTACACACAAGGGGAACAATATAGATTCCGACTTTGTTATGGTCCCAATTGTTCCCAGTGATTCGAGGAAGTTGTCCTATATTTAATTCAGACCAACACAGGGTAGTTTAGGAAGGTCGACTTTCAGGACTTATATCTCGTGATGTACTTAAGCAAATGGAGGTGAAACTTGGCAAATGTAAGGTTGTCCTGTTAGCTTTGATATGAGACCAATTTCGTAAGATTTGAGCTTAGTTTCGATTTTTAGTGAATTTATATTCCCAGGAGCGTAATTCGGGCTAGTGACTGAACAAGCTGAAGTAAAGATGAATATCTTGATTTATATAAATCAGAATGACATGGGACCAAAGAGGTTAGAAAGTAGACATATAGCTATGACATATCCAAATTTCAGATCTAAATGAGTTGAATAGAAATAAAGGTGGAATATACAAGATCTGGGCAGAACCGAATAGAATTGGCAGAATAAGCCAAATGATAATTTTACAGTGTTAGTGGAACATATAAGGTTTGAATTAAGGATTGCACAGCTTGACATTGTTATATGTGTGTTAAGTTGATTATGTTGCTTTGACTAATTTGTCCGTGAAATGCTGGCACTATTCATGAGAAACGGACTGATCAGTCATCTTGCCAGTTCTGGCGAAGTCTATAAAACAGGAATGTTCACATGGTAATGATGAATTAGAGTATGAATGGGTATATAGGAGACCCTATATTCAATAATATAAGTATGAGATGAGAAATGATATAAGTATGAGATGAGATATATGAAAGTAAAGCAGCATATGTATGAGTGTCAGGTAGAATGGTAAAGAGGCTCACGAGCCTTTATCGTTCTGAATATATGCGTGAAGATCATGTGCAATGATACATGAAAATAAATGAAGTACATGCATGAGTACATTCTTTATAATTATGCTTGAATATGCATGAGAATGAAAGAAGGTAAATATATTGAATATGGGTCCCTTCACTCAAGAAGGCGATTATTGAGTCCCTCCTTATGAAAGCGACTAAATAAGATAAAATGTAGGTCCACTTCACTCAAAGCGATTATTTGAGGTCCCTCACTGTGAAGAGCGATTAAATGATAAAGACATGGGTCCCTTCACAGGCGATTGCACATGGGTCCCTCCTTGTGAATGAAGCTAAAGACTTGGGTCCCTCTATGTTGGAAGCGGTTGCACTTTGGGTCCCTCAACCTAGAGCGATGGATCCACCTTGCTGGGTGAGTCGGTGTGACGATAGTCACGGGTGGTGACGAGCTCACTCCAAGGCCGAGGCTACCCAAGGGCAGTAAATGCACCCTAGGGGCGGCGTCACATAACGCCTAGGTGTGCCAAGTAAGCTAAAGAATAAAGATTAAAGATTAAAGCTCATGGGTACCCACTCGCATGAGGCATGGCATCGACCCAGCTAGTGTGAATATAGGGCGAGAACTTACATGAGGCATGGCTTGCTTTGATTAATGTAAGTACCAAAGGAAGATCCCATATTCCTAAGAGAGCGTGACATGGCGATCGCGCTCTGATGGGGTATGACATGGCGATCACTACAGGATGTGGCACGTAAAGATTTCATGATGACAAAAGAAAAGAAAGATCTGCAGAAAAGAAAAGCAAGTTTTATGTATAAGCATAAATTTAAGTATGAGTAAAGTTATGTGTAGATGTTATGTTCCTAGCATAGTGATGTTATTGTGCGTTTTGCATACTCTGAGATATTATTCATGGTATTATGCTTGAATGGATTTTATGGTTTTCCCCAAATGCTAAGAGTATGATTAAAATGAACTTTCTTGAGATAAGACATTTTTTTGAAATGTAAAATTAAACATGCAGACATGTTCACCTTTCCTTTTTAAATAAGCCAAAGCAAACTGGGCGACCATGATGACACTATGTATGAAGATTAGAGAATCCTCACGAGAATTTTATAATTCTCACTCCTATTTCCATGTTGTCTCGAGATGATTTTAGAAGTTTCCAGGGCCAATTTGAAGTTCTTGTGGGCGAGTCAGCTCGAAGCTTATGTGACTCCAGGGGTATGGTCATGTGTGACTTAAGCATAGTACTGTGCTTAGGAGGGTGTTACACACCGAGGATTTCTTTCTTTTCCTTTTAGTTACTCTTCCTTCACCAATTTGTTTCACTTTAGAATTTTGAGAAAGTTTTCAAGTTTCTAGTTCTATACGTAAATGTCTTAGTAATCTCTCAATAGTGACGCCTTCACCAAGATGTAGGATTTTCTTCCTATAATCATTTTATGTTGAAGGCAATTTTGAAATAATTGCTCTGACTTGCAATGATTTAGAAATCACCACTTGTAGATTTTGAAGTCTATTTACTAGGATTTGTAACTCATGAACTTGATCCATGATAAGAACACATATCATCAACCATTCAAAATACTTCAACATGATAAATTTACTTTACTACCAGAAACACATGGAAAATCAATGGATATTACCAATGGGCAAACCTCTGTCAGTAATATTGATGGCTATTTTGATGGATAATAGTGAGGCAGGAAATTTTGACATATCCATCGGTAATGCCGTTAGTAACAAGTGGTGCCAGTACGCAGCATATGACACGAACAATTACTGATATTATTATTGACCAAAGTCTCATAAAACAAAAAAAAAAAAAATTATACAACTGCCGACATCTTAACCGTTAGTAATTTTTAATCTTTCTTAATTTTATTTTACCTCTAATAATTTACTGACAACATTTTTCTCTGTAAGTTTTCATTTTATTTTTTAAAATTTTGTTTAACATCTACCTATGGTATTCAAGTCAGTAAATAATATTTTTTCATTAAAGGTTGTTTAATTTACTAATGAATAATCCGTCAATAAGTTTGCACCATTTTATTTGCCAAATTAATCCAATACTAACGACATTACTAATGGAATATTCATCGTAAAGACTTTAAGTAAAATAGTGCATTTAGATCTAATTTATCAATGGGATAACCTGTCAGTATTGCTAGAATGTGAACGTTAAATGCGAGATCCCCTTCTTCTTCCCCCATTTCCTTTTCCCTTGTCTCTATCATTCTTTCTCTCCTCTCTCGTCCTACCACTACCCATGGCCACCCATCCAGCACCACCACGAAAGCTCTTTGGATGCCATCATAGACCTCCATTGTGCTCCCAGTATTGTTTAGAGCATTTTAATTGATTTTTTTATTTTGGTCTTTTTTTTCCATTCTATTTCTATGCTCAAAGTTGCTTGTTAGGGTCCCTATTAACTTAATGTTTATGTTCTTTTGTTTTACTATAGAGCACTTTTGGAGAGCCATTAGTCATTAATTAGAGCTTAGAGTGTAGCATTTTGAGTATAGGTAGGTAGAATGTGCAATTTGAAATTTTAATTAAGTTTTATGCAAACTTAGATGCTTATGCTTACTAGGATAGAGTTGTAGGTTGAAAGAAGGAGAATGGGATTCATGACTGAGAAAAGCTTAGCATTCTTTCCCAATTTATTGAACTGTGTATCGTGGTGTTACGTGATCGTATGTTGTGATGAAGTAAGGTGGTGCAATCTAGAATGTTTTTAGGATTGGTTGAATTGTATGACTGTATGTGTTTGTTATTGAGTCTATTTGTCTAAATGATTAGTCAATCTTTGTGGAAGCTCCTAATTTTAGTGGAGACTCTGCTCAAATTTTTGTAAATATAATTTGTTATTTAATTCGTTAGTGATTAAGTTATTTTGAGTTAAAATTGATTCAATGTAATTAAAGAACGTTCCTAATTTTAGGGCAGATCCTCTCGAAATCTTTTTTTATTATTTAGATTATCGTTCTAATTGAAAAATGTATTTTAATCTAATAAGTGGAGACTTTGCATAAATTTTGGTTGAACTTGAAAGTGATTATATCGTGTAATTGTGATTGATCGTTGCTTATTCTTGTTTTGTTGTTACTATACATGGGTTTATATTATATTTGTTTGTGATTTATATAAATGTAATAAGTTTGTATTTCAAATATGACAAGCTAAGGTATAGGTACAAGTAAAGGCTAGGCCAATATCAGAAGGATAGCCCACCCTATTCTTCCATGACACAACCCTCTAGTATGACCCAACCATCTACCTCCATCACTCCTTCTACTATGCATGCCTCTAATATGCCACCCCTATGCCACTCTAGTCATTTGTAAAAAATAAAAATAAAAATAAAAATTACTTACCTATTACCAATGGATCATTTGTCGATAATATTATAAAGAAATTTCTTTTTACTTTAAAAAAAAACTTAAGCTATCTGTAAAACAAAATAAATTAGTAATATATAATTATCGATGATTTTACTGTAGGCAAATAAAAAATAAAAATAATATTTTAACATTATCGATAGATAACCACCAATTGGTAATATTATCATATTCATCGAGATTTATTGTTAATTTTTCAATTAATTATCGACAGATTTATTTAACACTTCATCGCAAATTCGTCAATAACTACAGATGGATGGTTTTTGTCGTCGATAATTTTTTAACTGACACATGTTTTATCGACATTTGTTATCCATCAGTAATTTCATTGATAATTTATTCCTCGTTGGTAATGCCATAAATTTTCTGCATATTTCTAGTCGTGTTTGTATCTTGTCGCTCATTGTTGTATTTCTCTTCCAAAGATTTCTAAAACTGAAATGGTGATTGAATTGACATGTAAACATTATAAAGTCTATATTACAAAATTTTGAGAATGTGACATCAGCATCTAAAAGTATCCTTATCACACTTTTTCTTTAATTGAGCAATCCTTTCCTTTTCTTTCTTGGTAACATCTTAGTAGCATTAGGATTTGGTATTGTAACATCCTTCTTCATACAGTACTATGCTTAAGTCATCATACCTCACCTAGGAGTTGTTACTGTCACTTAATCGGACCTTGTCTGGCAGCAACCTTCGGCCACCTTCCCCTCAGAGGGCCTTCTTCGGAACTTTTGAACTATCTGGAGATAACACAGAAATAAACATAGGAGTGAGAATTATAAATTCTCAGTAGGATTCATTAAAAAACTTCATACCGTGTCATCATTATTATCTCCGGCTACTTCGATTTATTACAAAAAGTGAATACATTATACGAACTGTTCTGTTTTATAGTTTGAAAACATGTAGTCCAAAACAGAATTCATTTTATTCATACACTTGTCATTTGGTGAGCCGATAAAATCAATTCGTGAAAACTGAAACGCATCAAAATATAATGGCACCAATATACTGAAAACATAAAATCTGCACACGCCTTTACTTGTACTTGAATTTATGCATATACACATAACCTCCTTTACTTCCTTTATCTTCCTTTACTTGTTACACATATTCCAGAGTATGATTGCTATGTTATACTCCATCGAGGTGTGATCACTCTGTCACATTCCTTAGGAATATGTTCTTCTTGCCACATCCTAGAGTATAATCGCCATGTCATACTCGATCGGAATGTGATCGCCATGTCACATTCCTTAGGGTGTGGGATCATTATGCCACATTCCAGAGTATAATCGCCATATCATACCCTATCAGAGCATGATTGCTATGTCACGTTCCGTAGGAATAGGGACTCATCACGCCATAAATAAATAGGACAGGCTCAGCATCAGTAAAATATAAGATATAATAATAGTGAGCATTCATAAGATTCATTTTCTTAGGTTTTCGAAAACATGATTATCCGATGCGGATTCAATTTTAACATATCCTCTGATCATTTGTATTATAATGAGCATAGGTATAATTATAATTACATAAAACATGTATGTCTGTGCTATAAGCTTCTCTTAACTCGTCGCCCCCATAACTTCTCGGTACTTATACTAGCTAGGTTATGCCATGCCTTATGTAAGCCCTATCCCCTATACTCACACTAGCTGGGTCATGCCATGCCTCATGTGAGTTATGGGTGAGGGGAGCTTACTTTGGGTCACCTTCCTTTTTGAAGGATCACACCCTTAGTTTACTTTCTTTACGTGGCACACCTAGGCGTTACGTATCGCCGTCCCTAGGGTGCTTGCATATGTTTTAATCTTTAGTCTTTACTACCCTTGGGTAGTCTGATCTAGGAATGAGCTCGTCAACTCAACTCGTGATCGTCATCACACAGACTAACCTACAAGGGGATTCACGTGCCTCTAGTCTTGGAGGGATTTCATTTTGGCCATATGCCTCTAAATTGAAGGGATCTCTCCTGGTCTCATGCCTCAAGAATAGAGGGATCTCAGCTAACCACTTGCCTTCAATGCAGAGGGATCTCATCTGACCATGTGCCTCCAACGTAGAGGGATCTCATAGTTTTATACTACCTTTATAGGGAAGGATTCAATGTGCAACTGCCTCCAAGTGAAGCAACCCAATCTTTTCTTATTTAACTGCCTTCACAAGGAGGGATCTCATAACTACTTCCAAGTGAAGGGATTCACATTTAATATATTTATATTCTTAACAAATAAATGCTCATAACCTTCTTTACAATTCTACCTAAAATTCGGCAGCATAATGGAACGTGTCTGCTTCCCCATGAATAGTGTCAGTACTCAAACAATCAATTTTACAAAAAATTCACAATAATTCATTCACAATTCAACATCAATTTCATAGGAACATTAGTTGCATTTAAAGCATAATTGTTGTCTTAGCACTTTCACTCAGCCCAAATTTTATAAATCAGGTCATAATTTCTGTTTAACTCATCTGGACCTCAAATTTGGATATGTTAGAGTGTTATGTGTCTACTTTCTAACTTCTTTGGTCCCATCTAATTTTAATAAGTATAGCTCGAGATATCTAAGTTTTATCCCAGCCTGCCCTATAGAGACCAAAATTGCACACTTAAAAGTAAAAATCCACTAAAAATCGAAAACCAGCTCAAATCATATGAAACTGGATCATATTAAAGCTAATAGGACAAGCTTTCATTACAAGAAATCCCATTCATTTTCTTTGGTAAAGCTCAAGTTATAAGCCCCAAAATTTGACCTTTTTGAACTATCCTATTTTAGCCTAGTTTGGGTATAGGGCAATTTCTTCGAACTATTGAGAGCTAATGGGATCGTAAAAAACTTAGAATTTTATTATGGAATGTTCTCCTACATGTAAGCTTTCCAACAAAGTTAGTTTCACTCAATTTGGAGTTGTGTAGTGTGAGTTACACCCTTCTCAAGTCACACTGCTCGGATGAAAGTCCTGATTCCTAGGTCAAACTTCAAAAATTCGTATCTCTCTCAATATTAATCCAATGGCCTTATATAATATATTTATGGAAAGCTCTGAATGTCTAGTTTCAAATAAAAATGGTTCCATCAAATTTGAATAGCTGTAGGCAGAGCCGTACACTCCGCCATATGGACTGTCGTGGGTTTCTCACCTGGACAACATCCGAAATTTCCACTTCTTCTAGTTTTCTCTTTCTAACTTTAATTCCAACTCAAGATTTCATATTAATCCAACTATAATCTATCAAATACATCCAATATATCATCAAATAAGTGAAGAAGAGCGAAAGTTCATATAGCTACAGTTCAAAGAAATTAAGAACAGAAATTGAATCATACTTCTCTGTATGTGATTTTGCTAAGTTTTGGAGTTAGGATGGAACCTTGTCAAGCTTGGAGGTTTGATGGAGTAATTAAGAGAAGGAGAGAAGAAGAGAAGAAGAAGACTGAAACCAGATGAGAGAGCCACAAGTCAGCATAAAGTGAAAAGGAAAATCTGATTTAAACATAAGAGGGTAGTTGGAATTGTGAGTACTGATTGGCTGAAATCTTTGTGGGTAAAGTTCAGCCATGTCTCCCTATTTTGTGGCTATATTATTCTCCATGTCACCTAAAAGTGGAACTTGCTTCCATCGTATCTCAAATTGGAACTCGTCTTTATAATACCCTACCAATTTAATGTTATGCTTAAGTCATAGCATGAAATTAAGTAGATTATGTTACCGATTCCCTACTTATTATCTATTTATCCTATTGCATCCCTTCATTTTCTCTCTTCTCTTTTTTTTTTTTTTTGTTTAACAGGCGAAACGGCGCGCTGTGTATAACCAGCGTGACTAATACCACAGAACGTAACGAGATTGTAATAATATCACAGGAAAGATATAGATAGGTAATACATCATCAACTATATTCATAGGTATATATGTATAGGAAGAAGCTGATGCTTCAGTTTAAGTACGCATGTGAAAAAGGATAAATGAGTGGGCTGGTGTAACAAAACACATAAGGCTCATATCAATTAAAATGATCTTAAGACTATGACCCAAAGCTGCACGCTATCAAAAGAGGGTCATACTGTACAAACGAGCTCTCGACCGAGACCTACTCAGTCAGGTAGTCGTTGGCCACACCGGACCCGGCCGGGGAGTAGTCCATACTCGATCTTGAGGAGAATGATGAGCTAGTGGCCTCAAAAGAGTCACTCTCAGAGTTGAGCGGTATGTCAGGAACCATCTGTGGGGAGACTTTGGTACGGGATCAACGGGAGCTGCAGGCGCTGTGGGCACTGGAGGTGTAGGAGGAGGGTGTGCCACATGTAACAGTAATGTGTAATATGGTGTGGCAGGGTCAAACGCGGGGTAGAATAGAGGAACAGTAAAATTCTTGTTGCTGAACAGGTAGAGACGGAAATTGAAGAAACTGGCTATATATAGTGAATCCATGAAGAGATCATGGTGGAGCTGTAGGTTAGGAATCTCAATAAAAAGGGTGGTGGTCGAATCCATCATTAACATCTGAAAATGATGTGAAAATACAGAGCGAGGTGAGAATTTAAAGAAATTCTCAGTAGGACTCGTATGACTGATGTCACATTTATTCTCAATTGCCTCGGTTTTTATTAAATTATGAAAACATAGGAGCAATTTAAACTATCCATATTTAACAAGTTTAGTAAAGCATCTAGTCTGAGGCAAGATTTTATTTTTACTTAAGACAGTATAAGAAGTAGCATCATAAGCAGAATAGACGAACATACAGCAGTAAGAAACTATGCAATTATACTGCGATCAACTTATAATGATTATTCAATGTAACCAAATATAACCGTGTAAAACTCATTCCTGAAATTCGTCCTCATAAATTTTTTTTCCATTTCTTGGTTTCCTGGAAGTTCTTGGCCATTTTAGACTCCCAGGTAATAATCTACTTATTAAGATTGAGCTCGTTCCTATACAGAAATGCCGGGTTTTACTTTTCCTGACCTTCCCACCATCTATTCCCCTTAACTTTTTATCCGGGGCTGGCCCAAGCATTATGGAACTTTCATCATAACATAATCTTTATATTCATCATAACATAACCTTTATGACTTTCTTGAAAATGCACATGTATCTTATAACTCATGCATAGGTCTTACCAAAATTTCGGCAGCATATTGGAACATGTCCACTTCCCCATGAATAGTGCTAGTACTCAGTATACCAACTTATCAAAGAAATCATAACATTTCATTCATAATTTAACATTAGCTTCATAGGAGCATTAGTTACATCAAGACAGGGTTACTGCCTCAGCATGATCATTCAGCCTGGTTTTTGTAATTCAGGCCATAATTTCTATTTAACTTATTTGGACCTCAATTTTGGATATGTTAAAGTGCTATGTGTCTGTTTTCTAACCTCTTTAGTCCTATCTAATTTTGATAAATATAGCTCAAGTTATATAGGTTTTACCCCGACCTATCTTGTAGCTAGCCAGAATCACACACTTAAAAGTAAAAATCTACTAAAAATGGAAAACTGATTCAAATCATATGAAATTGGTCTTATATTAAGTTAACAGGACAAACTTTCATTTGCAAAAAGATCCATTCCAATTGACTTAGTAGGGCTCAAGTTATAAGCCTCGAGATTTGACCTTCCTGAACTGCCTTATTTTAGCCTGATTTAAACATAGAGTAATTTCTTTGAACTGCTGGGAGCATATGGAACCTTAACAAACTCGAAATTTCATTGTGGGATATTCTCCTATGTGTAAGCTTTCTAGCAAAGTTGGTTTCACTCAATTAGAGTGAGTTACACCTTTCTCAAGTCATACTTTCTGGATGACAGTCCTGATTCCTAGGTCAAATTTCAAAAATTCGTATCTCTCTCAATATTAATCCAATATATGATATATGTATGGAAAGCCTTAAAAGTTTAGTTTCATACAAAAATGGTTGCATCAAATTTAATCAGCTGTCGGTGGAGCCGTATACTCTGCCGTACGGACTACCGAGGGACTTTGGTTTTCCAGCCCTTCACACCTCCTTATTCTCACCCTTTCCTACTTCTTAATCAATCAGACTTTAAACACACAAATAGCTAACAACTAGTCAAAAATCAACATATTTAGTCACTAATCACATTAAGAAGTAAGAAAATAAAACTAAGAATCAGTCACCCAAGATCAGAATAACAAGAACAATATTAAAGCTCTACCTCTTTGTGTGTTGTTTTGCTAAGTGTTGGAGGTTGGTTAATAGTAGGAGAGAAAAGAAAAAGAAGAAGGCTAAAATTAGAGGAGAATGCAACGCTAGTCAGCAGGGGAAAAGAGAAAAGTCTGATTTAAGAATTGAAGAGGTAGTTGGCTTTGTGAATTTTGATTGGTTGAAATTCTTGTGGCTAATTTCTAGCCATGCTTCCTTTCTTTTGTGGTATAATGTAGCTTACTTATTGTCCACGCAAAAAATGGGATTCATTTGCATGCTGTCCGAACTCGGAACTCATATTGGAACTCTTGTCCATCTTATTCGAACTTTGAGGTTAATTCGGATATCGGAACTCGGTCATATAGAAACTTATTAGGTCAGAAATCATATCTATTTTCTTTGAAAAATAAAGTCGAATATCGAGAATGATAGCAAACAAATCACCTTAAAATCAGTAGTCACAAACAAGACTATGAAACGTAAGAGACTTAAACTCGGAAGTTGGTCACAAACTCAAACGCATGAATGTAAATGGAAATTAGAACGTTCTTGAGTTGAGTTCGGAGATCAAAACATAAATAAACTCGGATATCGGTAATCACGTCCATTTGGTTTGGACCTTAAATGTTAAGTTGGAAATTGGAAATTATCCCATTTTATTTGAAACTCGAAGATGAAGTCTGAAATAATGTCCATTGTATTTGAACTTAAAGATGAGGTTGGAACTCGTGTAAATTCTCGTTGAACATGGAGATCAACTCAGAGATTTGAACTCGTGCCCATTCTATTTGAGATCAACCCTTAGGTTAGAAATCGTGTAAACTTCACCTTTCTTTTGAAACTTGAAGTCGGAAATCATGACTATTTCATGTGAATTGGAAGTGAGATCGGAGATCGGAAACCTTGTTCATTTCACTTGAACCTTGGAAATAAGGTCGGAAGTCGAAGTTCATGGCGATGTTACAATACCACCCTCTTAAAAAAAAAATTTTGTCCTCAAAATTTAGCATTTTAGAAGAGTTCAGGATACTCTTTCTTCATGTCCGCTTCTAGTTCCCAAGTATAGTCCTCCGCATCTTCTCTTCCCCATGCTACCTTTACTAACTGCACAGTTTTGTTTTGAAGTTGCTTGCTATTTCTATCTATGATCTGTACCGGTTCTACGCAAAAAGTCAGATCCTCTTTTAGCTGTACTGACTCGGGTTCAAGAAAATATGTAGGGTTATGCTGATACTTTCTGAGTTGAGAAATATGGAAGACATCGTGAAGGTTTGATAGATGTGGAGGTAAAGTGATTCGGTATGCAACTGATCCGATCTGCTTCAAAATTTGGAAGGGATCGATAAAGCGGGAACTTAGCTTCTTGACCTTAATGGCTCTACTTATCCCTGTTGTAGGTGTAACCTTTAAAAATACGCGGTCTCCTTCTTGAAATTCTGGAGGTTTCCTCCTAGTATCTGTGTAACTCTTCTAACGGCTCTGAGCGGCAAGCATCTTACTTCGAATTCTCTTGATCTGTTCAGTGGTCTGCTCAACTAGATCAGGCCCCAATAGGGTTAATTCTCCTATCAAATACCAACACAATGGAGATTGGTACTTCTGTCCATACAATGCTTCATAAGGAGCCATACCGATAGTAGCATGATAGCTATTGTTGTATGCAAATTTGGCTAGCGGTTAGTACCGATCCCAATTCCCACGTTACTCTAGTATATAGGCTCGCAGCATATCTTCTAAGGTTTGAATTGTTCTCTCCATTTGACCATCCGTTTGTGGGTGATATGCAGTGCTTAAGCACAACTTGGCACCGAACGCTTTGTGTAAAGCCCCCCAAAACTGTGAGGTGAGCCTTGGGTCTCGATCAGAGACAATCGTTGAAGGGGTCCCATGCAACCTTATAATCTCTTGAATGTATAGTGACGCCAATTTTTCCGCCAGGTAATTTGCTCGAATGGGTAGAAAATGAGCAAACTTGGTTAATCTATCCACAACAACCCAAATAGCATCATATCCTGCTGGCGTTCTTGGTAATCCTATTACAAAATCTATGGAGATACTTCCTTACTTCCACTCAGGGATTTCCAAAGGTTGTAACATTCCGGAGGGTTTTTGATGTTCCACTTTCACCTTCTGATAGATCAAGCACTTGCTCACGAAGTTCACCGTGTTTGTTTTCATACCTGGCCACCAAAACATTTTCTTAAGGTCTTGATACATTTTAGTGATGCCAGGATGTACTGTGAATTCACCTTTGTGTGCTTCGTCCAAGATCCTTCCTCGGAGATCATTCCTATCGGGTACACGCACTCTGCTATGATATTACCATATGCCCTATTTATCTTGACCAAAATCTATTAATTTTCCTGATTGCATAAGACTAATTGTATGCTGAAAACCAGTATCTTGCTGCTGTGCTTACCGGATCTATTCCTTAACGTCACTAGCTATCTTAATTTGGTATAATTGAATGGTCTTAGGAGTCATGAGGATTCCCAAATTAAGATTAATAAGCTGTCAATAAGCTCCATTTCTTTCATCATCATCCAAGCTATGATCAACGACTTCCTGCTCAAAGCATCTGCCACAACATTTGCCCTGCCTAGGTGGTACTTCAATTCAAATTCGTAGTCCTTAAGAAGTTCCATCCACCTCTGCTGCCTCATATTTAATTCCTTCTGATCAAAGAGGTACTTCAAACTCTTATGATCAGAAAAGACCTCGAACCTCACTCCATACAGGTGAAGTCGCCATATCTTCAAGGCAAATACTATTGCTGCTAATTCGAGATCGTGCGTAGGATAATTCCTTTCATGTGGCTTTAATTGTCTAGAGGCATAGGCTACTACTTTCCCATTTTACATCAACACACATCCTAATCCTTGCTTGGAAGTATCACAATAGACCTCGAATGGTCCATGAGGGTCTGGCAAGGTTAACAGTGGTGTCGCAATTAACCTCCTTTTCAAATCTTGGAAAGTCTGTTCACATTCTGGTGTCCATTCAAATGGAACATTCTTCCTGGTTAGCTTAGTCATGGGCAAGGCTATTCATGAAAAATCCTTAACGAATTGCCTGTAATATCTAGCTAAGCCCAGTAAACTCCTAACTTTAGTGACCGTGGTCGGCCTCTCCCAATCCAGTACTGCTTTTACTTTGCTGGGGTCTATGGAGATCCCTCCATGGGATACCACATGGCCAAGAAATTTTACTTCTTGCATCCAAAATTCACATTTGGATAACTTAGCATAGAGTTTTCTTTCTCTTAAAGTTCACAGAATTGGCCGCAAGTGTTCCGCATGCTCCCGCTTCGTCTTTGAATAGACAAGTATGTCATCGATGATGAAAACCACTACAAACTTGTCCAAGTATGGGCGAAATATCTGATTCATATAATTTATGAATACTGCTGGTGCATTTGTTAGCCCAAACAACATTATTGTATACTCATAGTGTCCGTAACGAGTTTGAAATGCTGTCTTAGGGATATCTTGCTCCCAGACTCGAATTTGATGATATCCGGAATGCAAGTCAATCTTGGAAAATACCATGGCACCCTGCAGTTAGTCCATGAGTCATTAATTCTTGGCAGTGGGTATTTATTCTTAAACGTCACCTTATTCAACTGTCGATAGTCCATGCATAAACGCATGCTTCCATCTTTTTTCTTCACCAATAAGACTGGAGCTCTGCATGGCGATGCACTTGGCTGTATGAATCCTTTTTCTAAGAGTTCCTCGATTTGTTTCTTTAGTTTTGTCAGCTCTAAAGGCGACATCCGATATGGAGCTATAGATATTGGTCCTGCGCTTGGGACCAACTCAATGGCGAACTCAATTTCTCTCTCAGAAGGGAATTCAGGAATATCTTCTGGGAAAACATCGGGATATTCCTTAACAACTGGAATCTCCTCTTGTTTTTGTTCAACTTCCGTCACATTAACTGATAAGAGGATGTATCCATAAACCTTTGACCCACTACAGTTTACTAATAGAGAGTTCAGATAGAAGAGTGTTGAGACTTGGGATTCAGAAAACAGGATAGAGGAAAATACCAGTATCTTATCAGAACAGTTGAGCATGACTCGATTGGCGGAAAGCCAATCCATGCTCAGAATTATGTCAAGTCCAAATAGAGGGAGACAAATCAAATCAGCTGCAAAGGTTCTACCCTCAATTTGAAAAGGAACATTGATGTAAACTTGACTCATTTTAACAAGGTCATTCGTAGAAGTAGAAACCAGTAGATCATAAGGTAATTCAGAAATTAGCAATCGCAAAATAATCACATAGTCATGAGAAATAAATGAGTAAGAGGCACTCGAATCATAAAGTACAGTTAGAGTCTCACCATCCATTTCACAGGTACCTTGGATTAGTCCCTCAAACTTGTCAACTTCCTCTGCATTCATCATAAAGACTCGTCCTTAACGTTAGGGTTTAGATGGTTGCAGTGGATTCCTAGTTGGACACTCATAAATTTTGTGGTCTAGCTTGCCACACCCATAGTAGACATTCTGACCTGCTAAACACGGTCGATCACCGTGGTTCTTACCGTATTTTGTGCAACCTGAATTTGAGAAGGGCTTCTGGGGCTGCTTGCCTTTATTGCCCACTAGTTGAAATCTTCTCTGCTGTCAGAAGTTGGGCTTGAATCTTAAGCCTTGCGGTGCCAACCCCTTCCTGAAGCTACCACCAGATGCCTTGGCTACAGCAAGTTTCAAGTTGCAATCTTCCGCAAGTTGGCATTCATTTACCAATGTGGGGAAGTCTTTAATTTTCATTGGCCCTATTGCAGTGAGAATATCTTCTTGTAGCCCTCTTTCAAATTTGACACACTTCCAAACTTCATCTGGACTCCTCTGATAAATGGTAGGAAATTTACACAGCTCTTCAAACCTGGCAATATACTCGGATATCGTCCGATTTCCTTGACGGAGCTGCATAAATTCTAGCTCCTTGGCATTTCGAATCGAGGCAAGAAAGTACTTTTGGTAGAAAATATCTCTAAACACTGTCCAGGTGACTACTATTTGAGATTCCTCAAGTAGTCTTCATATGCCGTTCCACCAAAACTCTGCGTCTTCTTCAAGCATGTAGGTGGCAACACTCACCTTCTAATGATCCGAGCAGTCTAGGATAGAGAAAATCCTCTCCATGGCCTTGATCCATTCATCAGCCTTATCTGGATCATAGGCTCCTCGAAAGCTAGGCGAATTTGCCATCCTGAACTCAACAAATTTAAGGTAATCTATGTCAGCGCCAGGGACATGTGGATTTCCTCCACAATTTGCCTCAGGTCGCCTGCCTAATTGATCCATCATCTGGTGAGCTGCCGTGGCCTCCCGCATCGCATGAGCCATTTCTCGCATCATGTCCATGAGTTCAGTAGGGTTCTCTTGAATGGGTTTTGCACGTGGCCTGCCTCGCCTTCCGAAAGCCATTAAGTTCTGAGCACACAAAATAAAAGTTATTGAGTTGATCAAGCTCAATACTAAGTCTAATGTGCTGGTACATAATAGCTTATACAGTCAGGCACTTCTTACACATGCACCTCTGTATATCAACTTCTGGATGAGATTTAGTGCATGCCATCATCTAGAAATACAGAATATGCGCAAAACATAGTCAGTCCAATCCTCAAGCCTTAGCTAAGATAAACTGCTCTAATGTCAAAATGTAACACCCTACCAATTTAATGTTATGCTTAAGTCATAATATGAAATTAAGTAGATTATGTTACCAATTCCCTACTTATTATCTATTTATCCTATCGCATCCCTTCATTTTCTCTCTTCTTTTTTTTTTTTTTTTTGTTCAATAGGCGAAATGGCACGCTGTGTATAACCAACGTGACAAACACCGCAGAATGTAACAAGATTGTAATAATATTACAGAAAAGATACAGATAGGTAATACATCATCAACTATATTCATACATACATATATATATATATATGTATAGGAAGAAGTCGACGCTTCAGTTTAAGTACACATGTGAAATAAGATACATGAGTGGGCTAGTGTAACAAAAGACATGAGGCCCATATCAGTCAAGATGATCCTAAGACTATGACCCAAAGCTGCATGTTGTGAAAAAAGGGTCATGCTGTACAAACGAGCTCTCGACCGGGACCTGCTCGGTCAGGTAGCCGTTGGCCACACCGGACCCGGCTAGGGAGTAGTGTAACACCCTCCCAAGTACAGTACTATGCTTAAGTCATAGTACCATACCCTGGAGCTGTTACTGTTACCTGAGCGGACCTCATCTGACAGCAACTTTAGCCGTCTTTGGCAACTTCTAAAATCATCTGGAGACAACATGGAAATAGGAGTGAGAATTATAAAATTCTCAGTAGGATTCTCTAATTCTCATACATAGCGTCATCATGGTCGTCTCCAGTTTGCTTCGGTTTATTTTGAAAAAGATGAACATGCTGCACAAACTGTTTAATTTTACATTTCGAAAAATGCCTTATCCGAAGCAAAATTCATTTCTACTCATATATTGGTCCTTTGGGGAAGGGTACACAAGATTAATTCATGAATAATACCATGGATAATAACTTCAACATATAAAACACACATAGCATTAATCTACTGGAAACATAACATCTGTACCTAACTTAACTTGCACTAGAATTCATACATATACATAAAATTTACTTCTCTTTCATTCGGTACTTATACTAGCTGGGTCATGCCATGCCTCATGTAAGTTTTGTCCCCTATACTCACACTAGCTGGGTCGATACCATGCCTCATGTGATTGGGGTGCTTGCATATACTTTAATCTTTAGTCTTTAGTCTTTTACTTGGCACACCTAGGCGTTACGTATCGTCGTCCCTCGGGTGCATTTACTGCCCTTGGGTAGTCTGGCCTTGGAGTGAGCTCGTCAACTTCACCCGTGACCGTCGTCACACCGACTCACCCACAAGGGGACCCACGTGCCTCTAGTCTTGGAGGGATCACATTCTGGTCACGTGCCTCAAAATTGAGGGATCTCATCTGACCACGTGCCTCCAAGGTAGAGGGTAGCTGCCTTCACAGGGAGGGATTCAAGTGCAACTGCCTCCAAGTGAAGGGATTCATACCTTTATCATTTAACTGCCTTCACAAGGAAGGATTCAATTAACTGCCTCCAAGTGAAGGGACTCACATTCAATATATTCACATTGCTTCATTCTCATACATATTCAAGCATAGTCATACTGAGTGTACTCATACATATACTTTAATTCATCCTTACATCTAAACATTCATAGCTTCTTAGACTTTTGCCGTAAATCCGGCAGCGTAACGGATCAGGTCCGTTTCCCCATGAATAACGCCAGCTCTCACGGACAGTTCAACCATAGCAACATAAATCAACTTAACACATATATATTAGTATTAAACTGGCCATCCTTAACTCAAACTTTATATGTCCACTGACTCTTGTGACATTATCATTTTGGCCATCCTGCCAATTCTATTTGGTTCTGGCCGAATCTTGTATAATCCACCTTTATCTCTATTCAACTCATTTAAACCTTAAATTTGGATATATCATAGCTCTATATGTCTACTTTCTAACCTTTTTAGTCCTATAGCATTCTGATTTATATAAATCAAGATATTCAACTTTTACCTCAGCCTGTTCAGTCACTAGCCCGAATTACACTCCTGGGAATATAAATTCACTAAAAATTGAAACTAAGCTCAAATCTTACGAAATTGGTTTCATATCAAAGCTAACAGGACAACCTTTCATTTTCCACAAGTTTCACTCCATTTGCTTAAGTACACCTCGAGTTACAAGTCCTGAAAGTCAACCTTCCTGAACTACCCTGTTTTGGTCTGAATTAGACCTAGGACAACTTCCTCGAATCACTGGGAATAATTGGGACCATAACAAACTTGGAATTTCATACTGGGATGTTCCCCTATGTGTAGGCTTTCTAACAAAACTGGTTTCACTCAATTTGGAGTTGTATAGGGTGAATTATACCCTCCTCATGTCACCCTGCTCAGATGAAAATCCTGAACCCTAGGTTAAACTTCAGAAATTCATATCTCTCTCAATACTAATCCAATAACCTTATATGATATATCCACAGAAATCCCTGAATGTCTAGTTTCATCTAAAAATGGTTTCATCGGATTTGACCGATTGTAGGCGGTGCCATATGCTCCACCGTACGAACTGCCGTGGAATCTCCACCAAAACAGCACCCTCATCCATTTATTTCTCTTAGTCTTCTTCTTCTAATTCTAACTCTAACTCAAAATCTTCTATTAATTCAATCATGATTCATCATAATACATCCAATTATTCATCAGATACATAAGGAAGAACATAATCTCATGCAACCATAGTGCAAGAAATTCAAGAATAGAAGTAGAATCCTACCTCTTTGTAGTGTGATCTTGCTGAATTTGAATTTGAGCTGAAGGAAGCCTTGACAAAGCTTGGAGGTTTGAGAGAGTAGATTGAGAGAGGAAAGGAAGCTGAAGTGAGGAAGGGAAGGCAACGTAAGAATGATGAGCTGAAGAGGCAGGAGGAGGATACATATATATAGACAAAGCTTCGAAGTGGTAGTTAGAATGAGTGGCTTTGATTGGATGAAACTTTGTGGGCAAGGTTCAGCCATGTCTCCCCCTTTTGTGTTAAAATTGCTCTCCACGTCGTCCCAAAAACTGGGATACGCTTTTGTTCTACCTGAAATCGGAACTCGTGACCTTTTACATTGCTTGGAGTTGAAGCCGGATATCGAAACTCGTACCATGTTATTTTGTGACTTGAGGAAATCTTGTAGCAAGGTCGGATGCCGGAAGTCGAAAGCTCACAATCACATAATCGCGGAACTCCCAATTCAAACTCGGAAACCACGCACATTATTTTGAACCTTGTTGTCTTAGGTCGGAACTCGGGTACCTCAACTGAAACACCGAGACTATATTATGAGACCGGAAATCATAGGTCAAGTCAGGAGTGAAGAAAATGCTAAGGTCGGAAGTTGGAAATTGATTGAACATGGAAGACGAACTCGAAAATCGAAAATGGTGCCAGTTTATATGAAATTCGAAGATGAAGTCGGAAATCGGTAATAGAGATGAAATCTGAAATCGGACAGGACGTGAAGTCGAAAATCGGGTTGATCAATTCTGAGGGTGAAGTCGAAACTCGGAAATCAGGATGTTACAAGTAGTCCATACTTAGTCCCGAAGAGGATGACAAGCTGGTGGCCTCAGAAGGGTTGCTCTCAGAGCTAAGCGATATGTCGGGAACCATCTCTGGGGGAAACTCTGGTGCGGGATCAGCGGGAGCTGCAGGCACTGCGGGGGCTGGAGGTGCAGGAAGAGGGTGTGTCACATGTAATGGGAACGCGTAATATGGTGTGGTAGAGTCAAACGCGGGGTGGAACAGAGGAACAGCAAAATTCCTGTTGCTAAACAGGTAAAGATGGAAATTGCAGGAACCGGCTATATATAGTGAATCCATGAAGGGATCATGGTGGAGCTGTAGGTTAGGAATCTCAGTGAAAAAGGTGGCGGTCGAATCCATCACTAACATTTGAGAATGATGTGGAAATACAGAGCGAGGTAAGAATTTAAAGAAATTCTCAGTAGGGTTCGTATGACTGACATCACATTCATTCTCAGTTGCCTCGATTTTTATTAAATTATGAAAACATAGGAGCAATTTAAACTATCCATATTTAACAAGTTTAGTAAAGCATCTGGTCCGAGGCAAGATTTTATTTTTACTTAAGATAGTATAAGAAGCAGGATCATAAGCAGAATAGATGAACACACAGCAGTAAGAAACTATGCAATTATACTGCGATCAACTTATAATGATTATTCAATGTGACCAAATATAACCATGTAAAACTTATTCTTGAAATTCATCCTCATAAATTTATTTTCCATTTCTTGGTCCCCTAGGAGTTCTTAGCCATTTTAGACTTCTGGGCAATAGTCTGCTTATCAGGATCGAACTCATTCCTATACAGGAATGCTGGGTTTACTTTTCCCGACCTTCCCACCGATCTATTCCCTTTAACTTGTTATCCGGGGCTGACCCAAGCATTATGGAACTTTCATCATAACATAATCTTCATATTCATCATAACATAACCTTTATGACTTTCTTGAAAATGCACATGTATCTTATAATTTATGCATAGGTTCTACCAAAATTTCGACAGTATATCGGAATGTGTCTACTTCCCCATGAATAGTGCTAGTACTTAGTATACCAACTTATCAAAGAAATTATAACATTTCATTCATAATTCAACATTAGCTTTATAGGAGCATTAGTTACATCAAGACAGGGTTATTGCCTTGCACAATCATTCAGCCCGATTTTTGTAATTTAGGCCATAATTTCTATTTAACTTATTTGGACCTCAATTTTGGATATGTTAAAGTGTTATATGTCTATGTTCTAACCTCTTTGGTCCCATCTAATTTTGATAAATACAGCTCAAGTTATATAGGTTTTATCTCGGCCTGCCTTGTAGCTAGCCAAAATATCACACTTAAAAGTAAAAATCTATTAAAAATTGAAAACTGATTCAAATCATACAAAATTGGTCTCATATTAAAGCTAACAGGATAGCATTTGCAAAAAGATCCATTCCATTTGACTTAGTAAGGCTCAAGTTATAAGTCCTGAGATTTGACCTTCCTAAACTACCCTATTTTAGCCTGGTTTGGACATAAGGTAATTTCTTTGAACTATTGGGAGCATATGGGACCTTAACAAAATCTAAATTTCATGTGGGATATTCTCCTATGTGTAAGCTTTCTAACAAAGTTAGTTTCACTCAATTTAGAGTTGTGTAAAGTGAGTTACACCCTTCTCAAGTCACACTGTCCGGATGACAGTCCTGATTCCTAGGTCAAATTCAAAAATTCGTATCTCTCTCAATATTAATCCAATGACCTTATATGATATATGTATGAAAAGCCCTAAAAGTCTAGTTACATACAAAAATGGTTGCATCAAATTTAATCTCCTATAAGCGAAGCCGTACAGTCCGCCGTACAGACTGCCGAGGGACTTTGGTTTTCCAGCCCTTCATACTTCCTTATTCTCAACCTTTCCTACTTCTTAATCAATTAGATTTTAAACACACAAACAGCCAACAGCTAGTCAAAAATCAACATATTCAGTCACTAATCACATTAAGAAGTAAGAAAATAAAACCAAAAATCAGTCACCCAAGATCAGAATAACAAGAACAATATTAAACCTCTACCTCTTTGTGTGTTGTTTTGCTAAGTGTTGGAGGTTGGTTGATAGTAGGAGAGAAAAGAAAAAGAAGAAGGCTGAAATTAGAGGAGAATGCAATGCTAGTTAGCATAGGAAAAGAGAAAAGTCTGATTTAAGAATTGAAGAGGTAGTTGGCTTTATGAGTTTTGATTGGTTGAAATTCTTGTGGCTGATTTCCAGCAATGCTTCCTTTCTTTTGTGGTATAATGTGGCTTACTTATTGTCCACGCAAAAAATGGGATTCATTTGCATGCTGTTCGAACTCGGAACACATATCGGAACTCTTGTCCATCTTATTCGAACTTTGAGGTTAATTTGGATATCGGAACTCGGTCACATGGAAATTTATTAGGTCGGAAATCATATCTATTTTCTTTGAAAAAAATAAAGTCGGATATCAGGAATGACAGCAAACAAATCACCTTAAAATCAGTGGTCACAGATAAAACTATGAAATGTAAGAGACTTGAATTTGGAAGTTGGTCACAAACTCAAACGCATGAATGTAAATGGAAATTAGAACGTTCTTGAGTTAAGTTCGAAGATCGGAACATAAATAAACTTGGATATCGGTAATCACATCCATTTGGTTTGGACCTTAAACGTTAAGTCGAAAATCGAAAATTATCCCATTTTATTTGAAACTCGAAGATGAAGTCGGAAATAATATCCATTGTATTTGAACTTAAAGATGAGGTTAGAACTCGTGTAAATTCTGGTCGAATTTGGGGATCAACTTAGAGATCTGAACTCACGCCCATTCTATTTGAGATCAACCCTTAGGTCGGAAATTGTGTGAACTTCACCTTTCTTTTGAAACTTGAAGTCGGAAATCATGACTAGTTCATGTGAATTGGAGGTGAGATCAGAGATCGGAAACCTTCTTCATTTCACTTGAACCTTGGAAATAAGGTCAGAAGTTGGAGCTCGTGGCGGATGTTATAGTCTCCATTCTGCTTGAAGTCGGAACTCGCATCCATCTTCTTTGCAACTTGGAAATAAATTATAAGATCGGAAATTGGGTCCGTTTCCTTTGAAACGTAAAGTCGGATATCGAAAATCAGTCTGAACCATGTCCATTGTATTTGAAACTTGGAAATAAGGTCGGCTATCAGAAAATCATGTAACTTGGAAATAAAGTCGGATATCAGGAATCACGTAATGGACCTTGAAGGTTAAGTCGGAAGTCAGAAATAATGTTCAATTTATTTGAAACCTGAAGACGAAGTCAGAAGTCGGAAATCATGGAAACTTGAGGATGAAGTTGGAACTCATGGTGGATGTTACTCAGGTATAGTATTCATATCAAGCACATAAGCAAGGTTGAGTATAAAAAGAAAACATCATTTTGCCTTTCCAGTGGTTGACATTAGTTCCATTGAAGTTATTTGACTTGACAAACTCTTGATTGATGACCTTAAAGTAGTATTTTGATCTTTAGTCATCTTAAGAAATACCTCTGTAAAATTATTAGAAAAAAATTATGCAAAAGATGAACAAGATCTTAAATGTTGTGGTTTCAAGGCATGAAATAGATTGCTATATGTTTAGAAAAATATCCACTCCTGCACGTAGTTATTATTGGATTGATGATGATACTCTCTCAGGATTCAAAGAAACCTCTATAAATCTCTGGATTAGCAATATCAAGAAATTTTCTTACTCTCTTTGAACTTGAAGAATAAGATAACACTTGTAAACTTTAAGAACTCTCAAACTCACAATACACAAAGTAAAAATTTGTTAATTGTCAATGATAGGGATTATCTATAGTTGAAAATAGGACATTTACAAAAGCCATGCCCATACGTGAATGGTTGCACTCAAGAAACACATTGTTTGACTTCAAAGAGGCATATTGATAACTGGTGAAAATATATTATTTTCCCTCATATTTGTGTATTGAATTTTTCCAAATTTATTCTCATAATAATGATTTTCTTGGATTAATTTAATAAATCTTAATTGTTGATGCTTTTAGTGAGAAATTAATTATTTTGAGTTTAATTAACAAATATTCTCACTAAATTTATTTGATTGCAGAATTGATTTTTACCATCAATGATTTGAATATTAGAGGGGAACAATTGGATAAAGATTTGAAGATTTGGAAGAACAAAAGGAGAATTTTTGAAAGATTTGGTTTGAGTCAAAGAAGGGAAAAGATAGAAGAGATTACTTGAAGATTTGAATCAATTTTTGTTTTAAAAAACAGATAAAGATAAGAAAATGAGGATGAAGATTTGAAAAAGGAGAAAATCAAGGAAATCAGTTTCTTTCTGTTTCGATTTAAATTCTTTTATCCATTAAAGGATGGTGGATCGATTGCCAGAGAGAGAAAGAGGGAAACATAGGCTAAGGTCTGGAGACTTTAGAGATATATCACAGGCCTCTTTCAATTGACATGACTCTGAGTATTATTTTCTTTTCTTTTTCCATAGCTTGCTAAGTTTCTTCTAGGTGTTAAGAAGATGTAGTCTTAGGGAACTGATTTTATATTCCATTTTGTTATTTTAATTATCTTTTCAATACACTACTTAATTTTTAGTGTTGTTAATGATGTTTTTGTTCTGATCACCTATTAACTAATGTATGGTTTTGTGACGTTGAATGCCATTTCACTTTATAAAATAAGCCAAACTAGAAATTAACCTAGGTTAGACTAGCCAGGAGTGGAAGTACTCATTTGTGCGGCTAATTGAATTCTTGTTTTTCATCCTTAGAATTGGTTTAGAATAGTCTAAGAAATTAAACTATTCAACTTGTCTTAAGAGGGTCTTAATATCAAGCCATTGAGTTTTGACTATAATTAAGAGTGATTTGACCAGTAATGATATTGTCAAGGAATTAATTTAATAATTGGGTAATACAAAAATCAGGGAACTTTGATGAAATCAACTCCTAACACCTGTTGTCCATCCCTTGCTTATTCCTATTTTCTATAGCTTGTTTATTTATAATTTTTGAATTTATTTAGATTCCAATTTTCTCTCAATTGTGTTTAACTGAATAGTGGCATGCCCAATTGAATTGATAATTGGTTTTAGTCCTCGTGGGAATGACAATCTTGTACTCATTCTACTAGTTATTATTCATGTTTAGTTTTAATTTTCATGTTAAATTCATTATTGGGTGTCCAGGCATGGTGCAAGACAGTTGCTAAAGCTAGAATTCAAAGGTACTCCACTTAGCCTCAATTTGAAGCTTGATGTTGGAAAATTGAAGAGCTCTCGAGCCAAAACCAAGGTTAAGAAAAGCGGACCGGACATCGAGCTGGTCAAGGCAGGGGTTCAAAGGTTCAGAGATCCAACTAGTTTAATTGGAGATTCGACCAAGACATAATATATATATATATATATATATATATATATATATATATATATAAACAAATTTATTAAATAATTTAATAAAAATAAAGAGTAATAAATATATACTAATTATTACTGTTTAATCTAATAATTAATTTATGCATGACAAAAAAATTATTTTTATCAGGACCAAATCAATTTTTATGGATATAAATATATTAATTTTTTAAGAAGGTTAGATATTATTAGCCTTAAGTTGTGGAAAAAAAATGGGCTTGGATAGCTTAGCCCATGACCCATCTCTTCAAAAATTGAAAAACCTAATTCCTTAAACTAAAACACTACAACCGCACACACCATCCACCTTTCTCCCTTCTTCATTCTATCAATCGTCTCTCTCTAGACATAACCTAAAGCATGTAGCGCACACAACATCTACCTTTTTCCCCTTGTCTGACCATGCATTGACACCATGCATAGATAGATGCTCACTTGGCTATTTCTATCATTTGCTTTCATTTGCATAATGCAAGCATGATCCCACTCATTTGTTGTTGTTGAACTATAAAGTTATGAGCCCAGTTCGACGGTGATTTTGAGAGCAGTGCCGGCGGTGAGTCACAAGTGGCAGGATGGGTGGCACAAGGGAACAAAAAGTAGTGGCCGGTGGATGACCAGATCTCAGATCTGAATTTTTTTCTCGAACTGTTGGAGTGCCTGAACCGGAGCGGTTCAGGTAATTTGCTGGCTTTTGACCAGTTCTACGGATTTTTGACCGATTCTTTCTTAAAGCATTTTGTATGATCTAACCGAACCGGATAAAGGTCCGGTTTCTGGTCCGGTTCACAGATCAACCGATCGAATCAGCCGGTCCTATTCGATTTTCTTAACTATGGCCAAAACAAATGAAATCTCCAAATCCAACAAGAGAACAAGTGGTTGCCAAACAAAAAATTAGGGAGTATTTGCTATTCTTTTTCTTTCTTTTCTATTTTTTTCAGTCAATTTGATATTTTCTTTTATTTCAAGTTGCTTCTTATTTAGCTTATTTTCATTATTAGCTTAGGAGTACAATCTTTTTAGCTTAGTTTTTGAGTAGTGCCTTTGTAGCCATATGTGATCTCATTTCCTTTTCTTTTACTGGGTCAGTGACATAAATTGGCAGTTGATTGTTTTTGGTGGTAAATGTCAAAATTTTCCCAAAATTGTTTTAATTCATCAATATTTCTATCTTTTGATTTACTAATTTGTTAGAATCTCTTTAAGCTTTGTGCAACCATTTGGCTCATTCCATTGTTCTTAGTGGCTTTCTAGTTGAATTAATCTGTGCTTCTAATACTATCCATGTGGTGGTTGAATTTTTTTTATATAGACCCAAAAAAAAAAAGAAAAATCAAGGAAAATAAAAGTTGGGGAAGTGTCTAAGGCTATAAAAATCTTTAAGCTCTGAGTACTAATGTTCGAGCTATCCATAACGCATAAAATTTATCCTAGATATGTACTTGTGGTGCGTCTATACCATTGGATGACTTGAGTAAGTAGAGTTGAGAGGTGCTTTATCACCTAATGCCTTAGGCCAATTGGAACGGGAGTCATTGATCGAACACTGCTCTAAAGAGTCACCATAGGACAGAGCATTTAGAGTCAGTTAAGCCCCAAAAATTAAATTCAAATTAAATGTGCTGAATATATGGCCTATATTTTATTTCTGTCCCATTGATCAATTTAGAAAAAATTGTTGTGTGCCTAATTTGTATTCCATTTAGAGAGTCCATAAAAGAACTTGATTTGAGCTATTTTACCCTTGCTTAAATTGATTAGAGCTTTTTAGCATTTCATCAAGATTTGAACCTTGGTGTAATTTTGCAGGCTTGTGTTAAAGTTGACATTTATGAATCCACTACTGTCTATACTACATATAATTTCAGTTCGTGCTTGGTAATTTCAAGTGTGGGGATGTGATAACTTGCGAAAATATATTATTTTCCCCCTGTATTTGTGTATTGAATTTTTCCAAATTTATTCTCATAATGATGATTTTCTTGGATTAATTTAATAAATCTTAATTGTTGACACTTTTAGTCAGAAATTAATTATTTTGAGTTTAATTGACAAATATTCTCACTAAATTTATTTGATTGCAGAACTGATTTTTACCATTAATAATTTGAAGATTAGAGAAGAACAATTGGATGAAGATTTGAAGATTTGGAAGAGCAAAAAGAAGATTTTGAAATATTTCGTTTGATTCAAAAAAGGGAAAAGATAGAAGAGATTACTTGAAGATTTGAATCAGATTTTTTTAAAAAAAAAGATAAAGATAAAAGAATGGGGATGAAGATTTGAAAAAGGAGAAAATCAAAGAAATCAGTTTCTTTATGTTTTGATTTAAATTCTTTTATTCGTTAGATGGTGGGGGATCAATTGCTAGAGAGAAAGGGAAACATAGGCTAAGATCTAGAGATTTTAGAGATCTATCACAAGCCTCTTTCAGTTGACATAACTCTGAATATTATTTTCTTTTCTTTTTTCATAGCTTGCTAAATTTTTTCTAGGTGTTAAGGAGATGTAGTCTTAGGGAACTGATTTTATATTTCATTTTCTTATTTTAATTATTTTTTCAATACATTACTTAATTTCTAGTGTTCTTAATAATGTTTTTGTCCTGATCACCCATTAACTGATATATGGTTTTGTGATACCGAAAGCCATTTTCACTTCATAAAATAAGTTAAATTAGAAATTAACATAGATTAGAGTAGCCAAGGGTGAAAGTAGTCATTTGTGCGGCCAATTGAATTTTTGTTTTTTATCCTTAGAATAGGTTTAGAACAGTCTAAGAAATTAAACTATTCAACTTGTCCTAAGAGGGTCCTAGTATCAAGCCATTAAGTTTTGACTATAATTAAGAGTAATTCGATCAGTAATAATATTGTCAAGGAATTAATTTAATAATTGGATAATACAAAAATCAGGCAACTTTGATAAAATCTACTCCTAACACCTGCTATCCATCCCTTGCTTATTCCTATTTTCTATAGCTCATTTATTTATAATTTCTGAATTTATTTAAATTCTAATTTTCTCTCAATTGTATTTGCCTGAATAGTAATATGCCCAAGTGAATTGGTAATTGGTTTTAGTCCTCGTGAAAACGACAAGCTTATACTCATTTTCTTATTATTTGAGACTCAGTATACTTGTCAGAGCTAGTTTTCTAAATTGGCTAACACATATTGTTTTAATTTCAACGTGACTATAGTTGCTACTTCAATAGTGTGCAACCATTGCAATGATAAAGGAAACCAGGCGTTCCTTGAATAGTAACTACAAACCATGTGCAGCCATGTTGTGCTTGTTTTTTAATATTTAAAGGGTAAGATATATTTCAATTAGTATCTTACGTAAAACGATACCAACCTTCCCAAAAGTTATGAAAACCAACCAAATGACACTTATAAATACTCCATTTTTTATTTATGCAATTTCTCAGCTGTTATTCCCATATATATATATATATATATATATATATATATATATATATATATATATATATATATATATATATATATGTGTGTGTGTGTGTGTGTGTGTGTGTGTGTGTATGAAATACGCTGATCTAACAGCCTTCACAGGTCATGTAACAAGCTTAGATTTGGCCTATTACAATAAAGAGACTTACAAATCAGACCACTTAATCTATTTCTGCCTCTAATTTGGACAAAATGAAAAGATAATAGATTAAAGATGAATCGTTTGAAAATAAAAATAAAATAAAATTGCTAGAACATAGAGACATAACTACCAAAATATGAGAATTTTATGGTAATTTAAACAATTCACACAAATTTATTACTTATCGTCTGTGATTCAAATTGTTAGTAAAATGAAAACAAAAAGCCCAAAAATTATATTTTTTTCATAGTGTACAAAATATAACACTATTTTTATTTTATTATTATCTTCTTTTTTTTTGGCAGGAAATGATTACATAACTATTCAAACTTTTTCCTTTTTGTTTCAGAGCCATGCCGACTACTTATTCTGATATTATATTTTTGCAAATCTCGTAGCTGTAACACAGGTAAGTCACAGACTAGTTCAGAAAGCTAAATTAGTCAAAGTATATGCAAACAGCACCTAACAAATATTGAAAGAGTAAACTCCCGAATTAGCCCCTATCATAATGTCCTTTGTGGACACATTGGTTCTAGACAAAAAATCATTAATCATGTGGTCCCTTACTTACTTGTAACCAGTAAGAGTCTCAATGAGCAAATAGAAAAAATATTATTTGTATTTATTTTGAATACTCATTCTAGATACACAATGAGAGAGAAAAATACAAGGTAATAATTGCTGAAAAAGTAAAAAGTGGTGGATCCACCACTTTGTATTTTTCTTTTCTTTTTGATAAGTTCACAAGAGCTGCAACCACTCCAAGAGGGAGGGGAGGGGAGCAAACGGAGTTCAGAAACAATTAAAGTAAGCATCACCATAAGGCACGCAATAGCAATTGGAGCAGGCAAAATACAAGCTCCAAAAGGAGCTAAACAACGCCTAAACACCAGATTTCGTGCTGCAAAAAAAGAGCTCAACACAGCAACATAAAGCTGATCAAAGACACAAACCACCAAAAAGCCTAAAACCAAACATTAGCTTAAACTCAATAGAGCAGCATACCAACAACAAAACAGGAAGGAACCAAGAGCAAGGATAATTGCCAAGAAGAGACACATATAATGAGGTGTGCCGAAGTACACAAAATTGCTACAAAATCTGCCGATATTCTTTAGATCACCATTGCTTCAACAATGCTATAATCTTTTGCATAAACTTCTCCATTTGTCAATGCTTAAAGGATTAGAGCTTAGCTCTTTAGTCATATGATTTTTGTCTTTCACCCAAGCTCTTAGCCAAAGAACCTATCTCATTCTAATCTACCTTCTTTCTAGGTCCTAATTAGGGATACAACCTTTAAACACTTTCCTATTCCCAAGATTCCACAAAGACCAGATAACCACATAGAAAAGGGAGATCCACATTTTCCTCTCCATTCTAATAAAATGCACATCACACCATGCCTGGAAGAGGGATAAAGGTTGATTAGGACAGCACCAAGGTAAATTCCACCAAAGAAAACAATCTGAGCAAACTTGCCATGCGAACATACATTTGAAAAATAAGTGTTGCAAAGATTCATAGACTAAAGAGCAAAAAGGACACAAGGCATTTGATTCTGGGATGATATTTAGACTTACAAGCCTCTCCTTTGTATTCAAACATCCTTAGAGGAGAAACTAAACCAAGATCTCTGCACGTGGTGGTGCTAGACCCTTCCATGTTATGCTTGCAGCTAGGTTCCAATGAGAGCTATTTGCCCTTAAAGCATTAATCTGGATATAGAAGGATTTAGCAAGGAATGAACCAGATGATTGATGCAGCTAAGTAACAGAATCATTCTCCTTAGGATTAAGTTCATGCTGTTGTAGAAGGTTTTGTAATTCCTCAAAAGCTCCAATTCCCAAATAAGAAAATCTCGCCTCTAGCTAAAAGACCAACACCAAAGTTGTCCATCCCAAAAGCCCATATCAATAATGAAACTCCCCTTCTGATTTGACATGTTATACAATCAAGGAATTTTTCTTTTAGAGATGATTATCCAATCCAAGTGTGCTCCTAAAAGAGTGTAGAATTGTCCTTGCACACTTTCCTCCAAATTCCTTTAGAGATGAGCTTAAGAATCTGATCAATAACCTTTGTAATCTCCATAATTGAACCCCACAGGCCTCCTTTGTCTCCTTCCTTTAAATCCACAATCCTGCTAATATCTTGCCTATAATGGTTAGAACTTATAATTCTTTTCCACATCATATTATCTCTTTCAAGAAATTGCCACCACCATTTAAATAAAAGGGCCGCATTCTTAATGATAATGTCGCCTAGTCTGAGACCATCAAGATGTTTTGGCTTTTGAATGACTTCCCATGCCACCAAGGGAATGCCCTTCTTTTCATTGCATCCAACCCAAAAAAAAATTCTCTATAATTAGATGATCTTCTTTGCCACTGAGCTTGGGATTTTGAAAAGGGTAAGATAGTAAATTGGCAAGTTGTTAAGCACAGCCTTAATGATTACTGATCTACCAACTCTTGACAGAGTTGATGCCTTTCATATTGCCAATCTTTTTTAATCTTGTCAATTACCAATTTCCATGTGGAAGCTGTCCTTGGGTTTGTACCAAGAGGAATACCTAAGTAAATAATTAGTAGATTCATCATTCTATAGTTTAGTAGGCTAGAAGCTTCCAATGCCCATTCTTGTCATAACCCAATGGTCTAAGAGCTGATTTACTATAGTTGATGTTGAGAGCAGAAATTAGAGCAAAGTAATCTACAATTCTACAGACATTGAGGATAACCTCTAGGTTTGCAGGACAGAAAATTAATGCGTTGTCTATAAACTAAAGATGGGAGATTTCGATCTTTTCTCTTCCAATCTTGACACCGTTGATCAACCAATTTTCTTTGCCTTTATCATCAAGCTATTTGGTACCTCGACCACCAAGATAAATAGGAAATGAGATAAGGGATCACCTAAATGTAATCCTTTCTCCATCTTGAAGGGGGCTGTGGGTGATTTGTTGACAAGAATTGACTTCGATGAAGTTGAAATGCACATAGATATCCATTTCCTTTATGTATTCCCAAAGCCTATACGCCGCAATACCTAGTCCATAAAGCTCTATCTCACACAATCATAGGCTTTATGAAAATCTAATTTCAACATAGCTCCCTCTATTTTATTCTTCTTCATGCACCACATGACTTTTTAGCAATAAAGGCACTATCTAGAATTTGTCTCTTTTGAGCAAAAGTTGATTGGGCTTCACTAATTAACACAGGCATCACATCTTTCATTCTAATTGCAAGGATATTAGTTATGATTTTGTTGAGGCAACCAACCATGCTAATGGAAATGCTTCATCTCCTCTGGTCTATCTTCTTTTGGGATTAGGACAACCCATGTCATGTTAATTTCCTCCAGGAAGAGATAAGAATCAAAGAAATTCCACATAAAATTAGCGATCTCAATACCAATCATATTCCACATTTTTTTTATAAAATTAAAATTAAAGCCACTATACCCAAGGGATTTTGAGGAATCATAATTCCATATAGCGCACTTAATTTCTTCTATAGTAGGTCTTCTTTTAAGCTAGCTTGCTTCCTCATTACTTATTCTTGGAAGCACATCTTCAGGAAAGGAAATATCTAGGATCTATTTCTATGAATACAAGGCCTTGAAAAATCTTTTAGCTTCATTCTCTATAGCCCTTGGCCTGTTGATAGTCCTCCCTCTCACCTTCAATAAACTGATTTTCTTCCTTCTCTTCCTACCCATTGCAAGGGCATGGAAGTATTTGGT
Organism: Pterocarpus santalinus; assembly: GCA_031439595.1. Taxonomy (NCBI): domain Eukaryota; kingdom Viridiplantae; phylum Streptophyta; class Magnoliopsida; order Fabales; family Fabaceae; genus Pterocarpus; species Pterocarpus santalinus. Next base: position 22,169,893 of record CM062532.1, on the reverse strand, counting down.
ATTCTTGTCTTTAAATCTAATAGAGTTCTCCCATGCAATCTAACACCAATAAGATTCCTTCCTTTCATACCAAATATTAAGATATCTTACCAGGTCATATGTCTCACAATATCAACCTCATCCAGCCATTGGATCCATTCTTCTCCTCTGAATGCATCAACTCGGCTTCCTACTTATTGACATGTTCATCAATGTCACTAAACACCTCCTTATTCCACTTTCGCAATAGCCTTTTAAGGTGTTTAAGTTTCTTTGTGACAGAGATTTCCCCCAGAGCACTCCACTCCTCTTTAACTTTCTTAATAAAGCCAAAGTGTAAGAACCAAACATCAATAGATCAAATGGGTTTAGGTTCTCCATTTTCCTTATCCATCCCTTGGAGTAATAGGCAATGATTTGAGGAAGACCTGTTGACTGCCCATAATTTTAATTCCAGGAATCTGATCATCTATTCCATATCCGCTAATCCCCGATCTAACCTACTTTGTGACCTGCCTCTAGACCAAGTAAATTTTTACCCCATCAAAGGCAAATCCATTAGCCCGATACCCTATATCCACTACTTGATATCTTCCATGCTTGCTGGATTTCTAGTGCCTCCTTTCCTTTCCTCAAGGTTAAAGCCTCATTAAAGTCACCAATTACTACCATAACACCTTGAGTGTTATGACAAAGGTCTAATAACTCTTGCTAGAGTTTAGCCTTTTCTTGTCTTGTATGCCAAACATAGACTACCATAATGCAGCATTAGAAGTCATGCTCCTTTGCTAGACCTTGTATATAGATCCACCTTGAGCTTGTTAAGATATTGATGTCTTCGAGAGCCTCCTCTGTCCAACTACATAAAATGCCTTCACTGCCCTCAAAAAATAGCTATATGGCTCCATCAAATGTCATCACCACCCTACCAGAAGTTTAGCTTTCTTTCATCAATGATACTATGCCTTGTTTCTATCATACAAAAAAAAAGTCTGGTTTCTTCGCCTTTAATAGTTTCTAAAAGACCGCTCCTTTATGTGCCCTCAATTCCCCTTACATTCCATGCTATGATCTTCATTTGCTCAACAACGATAAACACCAATACTAGGTAGCTGCTAATTTTTTGCAATTTTCGTTTTCTCCTTTTTCCTACCATTTTCCCTTCAAGCTACCCATTTTCTTTGGCATTTTCCAACAAAATTTTCAAAATGTCACCTTAATCTTTAGAGTGTAGTTTCAAACACTTGCCAAGCTCCCAAGTGCATCTTACTTCTGCTTTGGTATTATTGACTAAGTGTGTTTTTGTGTGATTTTTTACTACATTTTCCTCCTTCAAAGTACATTGGCATTCTGTGGTAGAGATTTTAGGGGTAATCTCCTTCACTGAATTCTTCTCAAGTCTTGGATGGTGAAGCTAGATCCATGTTTCCATTGGGTTAATATCAAGGGGAAAACTAGCCCATTCCTTTTCCACATACGCTTTATTGGGCCTATTCAGGCCTACAACCATCTCCACTTCCATATTGTGCTGATTTTCCATTAACGGTCCCATTATCTCTTGGCCCATATAAGTAGGCCCCTTTTTTGTTGCTCTTATGTGATCCAATTATCTATTCAATATGTTGTAACATTCCAAACAATACTATTGGAGTTTTGACGGTATCCGTTTACTCCGATTCTTGAGCCTTACTACAATCATCATTAACTCCTCAATAGTCGCTATGCAATAACTTCCTCTTTCTTGAGGATGACTCTTTGCCTCCCTTCTTCCATTTCAAATGTGATCGTTCATCTTCCATCATCGCTACTTTAGAGCAATGGTTGCTTTGCTTGTTATTTACATCCCTTTCAGGATCTTTGCATTCACATACATACACATCGAAGATCTCTCCTTCTAATGCAAAACAGATCCATGAACATATCATATAAAAGATAGTTGTGTCAAAAAAAATCCTTGTTATTATGAAATTTTCTAGTGATTTTGTTCATTGGTAGTATCTCACGTACTTCCTTCATGTCTCAACTATCTTCTCAACATTTTGTTCAATCCAACCATGAGTTAGGATACCTGTGCAATGCAAGCATACTCTTCTAATCTTGCATACATCTTGAATTGACCATTTTTTGACTTCCTTGACTACTAGGTTAAGGACCTACCGTATATGTTTCATCATTTCCTCCATATATGTGTCTATGCAGTAAGTGACGATCACATTATAGCTTTCTAGAAACCTGACTTTCTCTACTTTAACTCCCTTTTCTTTTAGCTTTACGATTGCTATATCTATTGATAAAGGTTTCGAACTCTCTCCTACAACACTGCGCTTAAGCCATCCCTTATTGTCTTCTAATGCCTCTCTATCCATGACAATCATTTTTGCTCCTACTTGCTTTGTTTCCTCAGCCCTTTTCCTTTTGACAACTTCAGTGTAAGTGCGATTGTCCCTCCATGCACTTCGCTTCCTCGCATGTTGTCCTACCAATTGATTATGAATCATTGATTGATGACCACCTTTCATCTTCCTTTGGTAGTGGTAGTATTTTGCTTCTTGCACTATAATCTTACATCCATTGATTACTTGTCCATTCCTCGCAGGGTGTCAGTTTTGTCTCTGTATCTCACAAAACCAAACATCTTGTTGCTATTCTTCCATACTTTCCTCGAAAAATAAACATCCACCAGGCTGCCTTCATATTTGAATATTTGGCATAGCCATCTTGTTGACATTCCTTTTGGCAGATTGTCCATGAATAAAGTGGTTAAATCTCCTTGCTTATCCTTAGCTTATCTTCTTTGTTGGCTCCCTTGTAGTCCTCTCCCTTGCTAGCTCCATTGTTGTCCCTTCGCTTGTTGTCTCCTCGCTTGCCATCCCCTCTCTTGCTGTCTTCTTGCCATAATAACCTAGATCCACTAGATATCTTCTGCATACCTTTGAGCAATCTCCTAATTTGTGTATTCGCCAAGAACTTACATATTATGATTAGACTTTTATGTTCCACGTTTGTTATCATCTTTCATCAGCTCTAGTGTTGTGACATGGAAATTTTGATTTTGCATTTTACTTAGTCTTATGGTTTCTTGAACAAACGCCAATACCACCTTGTATTTTTCTCTCTCATTATATATCTACCATAAGTCCTGAAATAAGTACAAATAACATATCTCGAGTCAAAATTTGTCCATTAAACCTCAAAGTCTATATTTTTTTTTCCATTCATACACACTTATAATTACATTAAATTTTTATTTCTTAATTATACCATTATATGATTTCAAAATCAAATTTGCTCTCATTTATACATGAATTTAATTATGATAAAGTGTCAATATAAAAAAATTTTACATAAACATCCAATTGTATATTGCTATATCAACAAAAATATTTGACTCAATCACCCACTACCTTAAAAGTTTTACAAATAGAAGCATGTGATTGATTGGTAGTATAAAACTCTTTTACGGTGACCATTCATCAAAATTACTCTTTATAGAAATTATATAATTGCCTATTTATATTTTTTTATTAATTTTACATGTGATTTGTCTTTTTTTTAAAAAAATAAGAAAAGGCATTAAGTTTAATATATTTTGATATGAGATATGTAAAATAAATAAATAATTACACTGACTTTTCCTAAGATTTAATAAAATTACACATGATATTGCTTGATTTGTAGACCATCCACCCTATAAATGACATATCATTTGTTTACTAACGAAATTGCTAGCATGTGTGTGGAACATGATCAATAATGGTAATTTGTAATTGTCAAAGGCTTCTGACGTATAAAATTACTAAACTATCTTTTATTACATAAAAAGAAAATTAAGCTCCATCTATAGTTGTTGCTAACTAGCCACCTTGCCCTATTGCCTAGTGAACCAAAACCATCATACTTGCTCCTTCATGGAGAAAGCCCAAGCCAACTAAACTAGAAACTCAATCAGAACTATGAACACTCTATATTAAAACCATCGTCTGACATTGGAAGCTGACTTCACTTGACTCCTCTTCTCACATAATTCTATCTCAAACACACATGCAATGGTCAATAACAACCATTATGTCCATTGTCAACATCATCATATCCAAACTGCCCAATGAACCACAATGATAGTGGCATGCCCCTTAATTTATGCTTCCATTGCGGATCAACACCATCATCAACTTGGACTGATCCATGGCTATTGGCACCAAAATTTGGCAAGTCCAAATAATATTGGACTATAGCCGATTGGCAGAAAGAATAATGAACCTTGCCTCAACCGAGCTAAATACACCATTTTGGTGGCCGAGGGAGAAAGGCTTCAGGATCTAGCTCATTGAGTGAGATATGCTTAAACATCAACCGAAACATATGTGGCAACATTAGAAAAGAGTTTCCAATATGGGAAAGGATCCAAGGGCCCAAATATTAAGCCAAGGGTAGTTATCAGCAGTTGTATGAAACACTATTGGAAAAGACATTTGCCTATAAATAGGAGAAGACCCACCAATTATAAGGATCCTTTGAACAATACAACACCAAACTTATTTTTACTTGTTCTTTAGCCTTTTAAATTTTAGTTCTTAGCCTTTACTATTTCCTTTACAGTCTTATTTACCTTTCTGGCATTGTTACTTTACTTTGAACATCCTTTTACTTGAATTATAATTGAATTCCATGGGATCCCTGTTGTAACTTACTGAAGTATCAATAGAATCCAACCGATTACCTTCTCTTTTGATATCTTTGGTCTTGGTTATCAATTCGATCTTAGCCAAGTGCTTATCATTAAGTAACTTGGAAACCCCTATCTGAGGAGTAAATTTCTCTCCTCAAAGTAATCATTTGATTCTAAAAAATCAATATAGCTAACTCAAGAGTAACTGACTTCAAGGTCTGGTATACATAGCACCCAACTCAATAAAGTAGCCCAACAATCACCTTCCACCATGGCCCACAATATATTTTGCGTCATCATCACACCCCACTAGAAGCACCCAACACGAGACCCACCATGACCTAGCATCTCCACCATGTAGCACTCAATTGCACTCCACCATAAAATTTGCCAAGACCAATAAGGAACCATGCCTCAGTCTCCATAAAGCCTGATAATGGGCACAAATGCTAGCTAGAAGATAATGATAATCAACAATGGCACTCCAACATTGAGGAGTTGGGTGTGGTTCACGGTTTGATTTTGGATTTGGATTATGAGTTTTATATTTCGTTGTCTCTCTATTTGCTTTAATGTATTGTTGTTATGGTTGCTGTTACTCTTTGTTTAGGATGAAAACTCATGGATAAAAGGGACAATGGTGTTTTTGGTGAATTGTGCCTTTTGAATAAGGGTGTTTACACAAATAGAAGTTATTTTTAGTTTAATTTGAGTGATGAATGATTGGATGATATAGGTGTCAATATTTACCTTCTTCTCTTTTGCACAAGGTGAAGATGGGTAAAATCTCAGAGGGAATGTCTTTGAATAGTGGCTGAATATAGAGGGGTGTGAAATGGAGAAATTTGTACATAGATATATAGACATCAAAATCCATTACTCTGCGGGCTATCATGTGCAATTTTGCTAAACCTAATTAGAGGAGATTAATATAATTCTCCCTAAAGTTAAATGCGATTTTTCCAAATCATGTTTTAATAATCATATAATTATATACTGAAATTATTTCAATATTACCAAATATTTAATTTTAGAAAACAATAAAATTATTTTACATTATTATATAAAGTTTACACTCCATCTTAATATTAATATGCTTGCTTAAAATAAATTGATATGAAATTAATTAATAACACAATTAAAATGAGGAGAACATGGGTGCGTGCATGTGGCAAGTGCTGGATCTTGAACCAGTGCCGGCAAACGCGGATCAACGTGATGAGCAACTATACAATGGTAGTTGTTCCAAGCTTATGGCCGCATGCTTCAGGCACAGTGTGAATATGCAAGAAAACTAATGTATAGTGGATTTAAGTAATTTGATACTTATTACTCTTAAATAAAATTTTGGATCTGATACTTGTAATTGTTTTTTCAAAGTGTTTAATTGGTATGCACTAACAATATAAAATAGTTTTACACTATCAACCAATAGAAATAGGGGAAAGTGAGAATTCATGGTAGGTCCCTCATTATAATGGGTGATTATTTGAATGAGTTGGCACTTTCCACCATTTTTATTGGTTGACAATGTAAAACTATTTTACACTGTTAGTGTATTTGAATTAAATTCTTTTTTAAATAGTGTTAAAGAGTTTTATTCGTATAATAAATTGATCTTACTTAAATCAAATTAATCGGTGTTCCATAAATTTTGGATACTGTTAGTTTAAATTTAAAAAGAAAAAGGAAAGAAAAATAAAATTGCAGCTAATTAAGCTCATGCCAACACACACAAATTAAACTGATCTTCAACAAATATAATAGTCTGGTTTAAACTCTTAAGAGATTGTTGTTCTTAATATATCGATGTTAGAAACTGAGATATGAAGATTAGACCACGGCCTTCCAGGCTAAATGTATCTGACATTAGTGTATAGTCTAGCTGTATAACATATTCTTGCCAATCTTCATTCGGTAGTTGCGTACATAGTTTTAAATTGTGGTTATAGTAATAGTTGTGGTTGTGTTGCGATGCAGAAAATTACAAGAAAATATATACGAAATGGCTGCAATTGCCGCTAAATGCGGTTGCGAAAGGCATTACAGTTGCAATATTATGGCTCCTATTGCGATTGCAGACTGGAATTTAAAACCATGGTTATGTTTAATTAGTTGATTACTCCCCAGGAAAGAAATTATATAAATAACAAGAAACAGTTAAGTGGCCATTTCCTTTCTGAAGAAATATATATTTTTCATTAAAAAATGAATTCTCATGCGCGGACATTTATTTAGATAAAAGTTTGAAAAAAAAAAGAAAAATCAGAGAAAAAATCAGATTTTTTAAGATGTAGAAAGAATAATTTTAAAATAAACAATTGAATGGGAGGAGAATCACTAAAAATTGTTTTTTTTTTTCATTAGACTTTCGTTTTTTATTAAAATATATAAACATTTATAAAAAAATTTAAAAATTATGTCCGGATAAGCTTTAAACAATATTTTAATTATTGGTTTTTAGAGATTTTTTAATATAAAGTATAAATCTTTTTCTCTTATACAATTGACAAAAAAAAAACTCAAGAAACTGTTTTTTTTTTCTCTATATTCTGCTTTTTCTCAAATAACTGCCTCTGATAATTGCCCTTTTAATAATTACTTTATTATAAAAGGAAGTACAATACAAACAATCGCATTGGAGTTATACTTTCTCATAATCATTTTTTAAAAATATTATCCCAAAATTGTTTTTATTTTTTCGTAGACGCAAAGCTTGAATTAATTTTTTGGTGCGTCAGAGAAGAAAAGAAAAACTACAGTTACACATGAATTGCACCCATGTAAAGGGGGGCTGCTCAAGCAAAGGTTGAATTAAATATCATCAACGTAAAGCATATAGTAAGATACAAAAATAAAAGGGTCAAAAGCTTTCCTTAAGCTTTACAAAATATGGAAAAGCTTCGAATGTGAAAAAAATCCCCTCAATGCATCAAATATCAATTAACTAAAAATATATAAGTATACTTTACGTGATATCTTTAAATTATTAGAAATTCTTTGACAGCAGCAAAACCATTCGTTCGCAACAAACAATTCATGCTTCCATTCCGTCAGTAATTCTTCCAAATAAAAATTAAATTTAAACACAGTATATGATAAATATGTGTATTATCTATATCTTAAGATTGTTATACCAATATAATATTTAGTACACTTACACCAATTAATAATTTTTTATAACATGTAATTTTTATTAATCTAACATTTAGATTATAATTGTATATATTATGTAGATCGCTTGTGCCAGATTAAAAAAAATTGAAAATTAATATAAGAATAAGATCAAATAGCTTTTAATTATATATATATATATATATATATATATATATATATATATATATATGATTTTTGTCCATATTAATTTCATCTAGAATTTATCCTTATACAATGTCAATGTGAAGTTTTTGTATTGTTAATCGATCATGTAATACTTTTTGCACAATTTTTGAAATAGTTTTCATTAGAATCAAGTAATTTTAATGATATAACAATTACGAAAGATCAAAATTATATTCATATGATATCAAAATTAAATCCTTTAATTTCATGGTATATATTGAAGGTTGATTGAGAATGATTGGTCAATTTCCATCCCACTTTTTTTTTAAACAAAAATATTATCTATACTCATTTTCTAGACTTATTATAAATATACAATGAAAAGAAAGATACAAAGTGATGAATTCTTCACTTTTTCTTTCTTCAACAGCCACTGCCTTATGTCTTTCTCTTTTATCGTGTATCTATAAAATGAGTGCAAATAAAATTGCTCTTTGTAAAATTATCATTCCATTCATGTAAGATTTAATTTCAGGGGGTGGAAAATTTTTTGCATTAGTTTTATATGTAAAATTACATATAAAACTCATTTATGAAATTTTACCATTATCTTTGTAACACCCTCCTGAGTACGGTACTATGCTTAAGTCATAGTACTACACCCTAGAGTTGTTACTGTTATTTAATCGAACCTTGTCTGGCAGCAACCTTCGGCCACCCTCGATCTTATTGGTCAACTCCGCCTTGGAGGACCTTCTTCGGGACTTCTGAACTATCTAGAGATAACACGGAAATAAACATAGGGGTGAGAATTATAAATTCTCAGTAGGATTCATTAAACTAACATATGCTGTGTCATCGTTGTCATCTCCAGTTTGCTTCGGTTTATTATGAAAAAGATGAACATGCTATACAAACTGTTTAATTTTATAGTTCAAAAATATACTTTCCAAAGCAAAGTTCATTTTATTCATACACTTGGCAATTTGGGAGAGCCCATACGAAACAAATTTCATGAATTATATTAAGAATAGTAACTGAAACATAATAAAATACAATAGTATCAACATACTGGGGACATAACATCTGCCCATAACTTTACTCGTACTTAAATTTATGCATATACATAAAGTTTACTTTTCTTTCTTTTGCTTCCTTTTCATCATAAAATCTTTACATGCCATATCATAGAGTATGATCGTCGTGTCATACCCCATCAGAGCGTGATCGCCATGTCACGTTCCTTGGGAATATGGGACCTTCATTCGGTACTTACACTAGCTGGGTCATGCCATGCCTCATGTAAGTCCTAGCCCCTATGCTTACACTAGCTGGGTCGATGTCATGCCTTATGTGAGCGGGGTGCTTGCATATGCTTTAGTCTTTAGTCTTGAGTCTTTAGTCTTTAGCCTTTACTGCCTTGGGTAGCCTGGCCTTCGAGTGAGCTCGTCAGCTCGACTCGTGACCTTCGTCACACTAACTCATCCACAAGGGGACCCACGTGCCTCTACGTCAGAGGGACTCAGTTGGCTATCTGCCTCCAACATAGAGGAACCCAAAAGTTTTAGCTACCTTCACATGGAGGGATTCAAAGTGCAACTGCCTCCAAATAAAGGGACCCACATCTTATCTTATTTAACTGCCTTCACAAGGATGGATCTCGTAACTGCCTCCAGATGAAAGGACTCACATTCAATATATTCATATCATACTTACATCATCCTTGCATATATGAATCTTATGAGCTTAACACATAAAGGTTTATCACATTCATATAATTCACATATTTTTGTCGGAATTTCGGCAGCATAACGGATCAAGTCCGCTTCCCCATGAATAGTGCCCGCCAACCAGTACATCAATTTATCACAAAGAACACAACATCACATTTATATTCCAACATTAAACTCATATTAACATCAAATTCATTAAGACAGAATTCCTGCCTCAGCATATTCAACTAACCTGGTTTTTATAATTCAAGTCATAATTTCTATTTAACTCATTTGGACCTCAAATTTGAGTATGTTAAAATGTTATGTGTCTATTTTCTAACTTATTTAGTCCCATCTAATTTTGATGTGTATAACTCTAGATATAAACAATTTACCCCAGACTGCCCTGTTCTCAGTCAGAATTGGGTCCTTTTAAATAAAAATTTAATAAAAATAGAAAACTAGGTTAAATCATATGAAATTTATGTCAAATTAAAGTTATTAGAACAAGCTTTCAAATGAATTAAGTTTTATGTCATTTTCATAAGTATATTTTGACTTATAAGTCTCGAAACTTGGCCTTACTAAACTACTTTGGTTTAATCTGGTTTAGACTTAAGCCAACTTCCTTGGTGCACTGGGAGCAAACAGCTAAGAGTTTGGTTTTGAGATTTTTACGAGATATTCTTTTACATGTTAGCTTTCAAACAAACCTGCGTTCGCTCAATTTGAAGTTATATAGGATGAGTTATACCCTTCTCAACTCCTACTGCCCGAATAGGAAGCCAGATTTCTAGGGTAAACTTCAAAAATTCACAACTAATTCTATACTAATCCAATGGCCTATTATGATATATGTATGGAAAACCCTAGATGTCTAGTTTCATATAAAAATAGTTTCATCCAATTTAATTAGCGGTAGGCGAAGCCGTACACTCCGCCGTACGGACCGCCGTAGGTTTCTTCAACTTAACATATTCTGTTTTGTGCCTCTTTGTGTTTTCTCATTCAAATCTCAATCAACCCAAATAAAAACATGATAAGTCAGCCATAAAACATCACACCACCACCATATATTCTCAGTTACATAAGAGAAGAAAGCAATCCTAATAGTTATTAGTTCAATAAAATCATGCAAAGAAGTTGAATCCTACCTCTAGCAAGTGAGATTCTTGATCAAGATGGGTGTTTGTGGGTAAGGAGGGAGGATGAGAGCTTGAGAGGAGGTAATATGGAGTAGGACAAGAAGAGGAAAGTGAAGAAGAGAAGGAAAGAAAGAGGCAACCGTAGCTCATAAGGGAGAAGGAAGAAAAATCTAGTTTGATGTAATGATGATAGTTGGAGCTTTAACATTTGATTGGTTGGAGTTTGTATGGCTCATATTCAGCCATGCTTCCCTCCCTTTTGTGGCTGTCTTGCGCCACTAGTGGCTGAGTTTTCAGCCACTTGATGCAGGCTTTAGAGCGTAAAATCCCATTTGTTCAGTTCTGACAGTTTGAAATATCATAATCTTACCGATTTCCTTTAAATCAGTAAATCGATTTTGAAGAAATTTGTGTAGTCTTATATGTTTCTATTCTAATTATTTCTAATTCTAACTCTCTAATTAGCATCTAATCAATACCTAATTAATCCTTAATTAACTTCTATTTAACTTACTTATGCATTAAAATCGAATAAATCGATTAATGGTGTAAATTAAACGTTTTACAAATTGATGGTCATTCTGTTTTCTATTTTTCATGGCTAATGGTATTTTCGTAATTATGGATAAGTCTAGGGGCATCCCATATCATTTCACATATGGATACCTCCGTGGCTCAATCGGCCGACGTTTAGGTTTCTACATTTTCGCTACGTGATTCTGCTTTGTTTAAAACCTTATTTTGCTAATTCTATTGATATAGGGACCTAAATGTCATTTTCTAAAATGCTCAGGGATAAGGCTGTAAATAATATATAAGGACCTAAAGGTCATTTTTTAAAAAATTCAGGGGTAAGATTGTGAATAATAAAAATTTATTTTTATTATTTCCTATTACGTTATATAGGGATGTTACAATTTTTATCCCCATACCAAACACACCCTCAATATTATAGTTGATTATTTGTTGTTTTATGCGTAACTATGGTTGCAGAGTTAGGGATTTTGGTAGTCGAAAGAGCACATTCGGACAAAATTGGAGGTTGAGAATTCTACCATTTGGGGATAAGCCATGCAGGGAATTAGAAAATTTTATTCCTTGTGTTTGGATTAGATGGAAATGGGAATGGGTGCTCAGTTGCCCTATTTATGCCCTATTTAGAAACATTTTATTTTATTTTTTGTTCTACGATTCCTACGTAGTACGTATTGTCAAAATATTCATCCCAAGTTTTATTGTTGAAGGCAGTGGCACCATTTCCTATCATACCAATAACTGGATACTTACTCCATTATAGTTAACTTAAGGTCTTAAAATGTTAAACTTACTTCTTTGCCAACTCAAATCTCATTGGAGTTGCTTACTTGAACAGTTTCCAGTTGAACACGCAAATGGAAAATATCAAATCTCACTGACTATATATATTGAGAAAAGATTCAATATCTATCGTACAATTCTCTGCGGTCACCACTTCAAAACATGAAGCTTTTCTTGTTTTCCCTAGCATGGGCTTTTGCTCTTCTAGTTTCTTCCTTGGCTTCTGCTGATACAGTGGAACACACTTTCACAGTAATTACCATCCTTGTTTGATTCCCTTTTGGCTCTACTAGTTGTGGGTTGATACCTTATATTGTCGTGTTTGTTTCTATAAGCAACTTAGTATCTACATTTTCTTTTGTTTTATGGTGTGTAAAACCAGTCGTTACCATATTTTAGTCTGACCACACTAGCACTACCCCGCTCCGGCTACTCCACTCCCCTCCTAACTATGGATTTAAATTGCAGTTGCAGTCTTGGTTGCATTTGCATTACAATGTGAAAAATTGTAGAAAAATTTATTTCATGCGGTCACAATTACCACTATGATGCAGTTGCAGAGAATACCGCAATGGCAATACTAACGGCCACCGTTACAGTTACGGACCTTAATTTGAAATCATGCTCCTAACCTAAAAATTTGCAATAGACTTAGCTAGAATTTGGTGTCTACTCTGTCTCATATCAATTTTTTTTTTCTTTTTTTAACACAGAATAGAAATATCGAATGAGACACCTATAGACTATAGTAAATCAAATACTTTTTTCTAATACAAAATATTATAATTAGATCCTACATTATTGTATCTCGTACTTGCTTGAAGTGCAGGAATCACATTTGATGTCCCTATCTTGGATCCAAATAAGTGGACTCTTCTCATGTTATATATTGAGCCATGAATTTCGCAATATAAATTTTAAAAGATTATGTGTCTCTATTTACTGCCTGGGACATAAGTTCGTAGGGATAAATGTTCGTATTATTGCACTTTCTTCTGTTGCAGGTTCAAAACACAACTATCAAACGCTTGTGCAACGAGCAAGTGATTGTCACAGTTAACGGGCTTTTCCCTGGACCAGAGATAGATATCCAGGAAGGTGACACTGTGATTGTCCACTTAATCAACGAGGCAGCCTACAATATCACTATTCACTGGTAGACCCTCTCCATATTTTTATCCTTCAACAAATGCAACAAAATTATTAATTTGAAATCTTTTGTCTACGGCTTCGTGACGTTTGGATGTCAATACTAAATATGAGCTTCTCTTCTTTATGCAGCCTCCCATATGTTTGTTGTGCTTATGGTTTCTATTGAAGACTAGATGATTATGATTGTTCATTTGATAAATAACCAGTATTAGACATAAAAATCATTTTGGAGAACTATATAAATTATTATTATTATTGTTATTATTATTATTTTATCTTCAAGGCATCTAAAATTTTGTTTCATTTCAATTAATGGCTTATTGTTTTTGAACTTTTGAATTATACATGTAGGCATGGAGTGTCTCAGCTCTTTAGTGGATGGGCAGATGGTCCGGAATATGTAACTCAATGCACAATTAGTCCAGGAACTAATTATACTTATAAATTCAACGTGACACAGCAAGAAGGAACATTATGGTGGCATGCCCATGCATCTGTTTTACGTGCCAGTTCACGGTGCTTTCATCATTCGCCCTTGGCCTGGACAATTTCCATTTCCTGCACCTTACAAGTAAGTTTCCAATAATATTAGGTATTAGCATGTGTTAAGCTTGTTTTCTACATCTCGACATAGGGCAGTATGTAATTTTCAAACTATGTTAGTTTTTTATTTTTTTTTTACCGCTATTATTTTTAACTGATAAAATAAGATAAATAAAATTTTTAATGTACACTCTCTCTTACTTTTTCTTCCTCCCTCAAATAGGAAGGTATCTGTACACAAAAGATGTAAAATAATATATATACTGTAGAAAAATCATCTTGCTTTTGACATATTATGTCCTTATTTGTCTTCTAAGCCTTACTTATACATTTCTTAAAATATAATTATAAAATCTAAAACTGCTGCAAAAATTTTTAATATTTTCATAAAACGAAAATATTATTTATTTATTTATTTTTAAATACAGGCGACTGGTATAATGGCAATATTGTGGATATTGAGACTCAAGCACTCGCCACTGGCGGTGCTCCTAGTGTATCCAATGCCTTCACTATCAATGGCTTGCCTGGTGATCTCTTCAATTGCTCTCATGATGGTATTTACCTACTTGAATACTAGTGCATATCATTACTGTTACAATTAATTATTACCCACTTGCAAGTGTGATTGAGATTCAAATTTGATATTTGGTTTGAAAATCGCATGCAGACCACTTACATTTAGATGCAACATTGAGGGATTAGACGAACTGAAGGTTGGTCTAGCAGTAACAAGTAGTCCTCAAATCTCAATCAGGAAAGTTATTCATATTTGAGTGTCTTATTATTCTTTATCGGCATTGCTCTGGGTGAGAGGATTCATATAGAAAACCAAAAGAGATTTAGTCGCAACATGTGTGGAACCACGCTTAATTGTGGCTATTAACTAATAGAGATGGCTTTAATTACTTTACCTTGACATTCATTTATTGAATATATTGATGACGTTTTTAGGACTCATGATTGATGAATCTAAGGTCTACATATGCATTATCTTTTGAACAAAATTCAGAGACATTCACGCTGGATGTGGAGCAAAGACAAACCTACATGCTACGAATGATCAACGCAGCGCTCAACAACCACCTTTTCTTCAAGATAGCAAATCACAGTTTCACAGTTGTTGCTGTTGATGCCGCATACACCGACCCCTATGTCACTGACATCATAGTCATAGCCCCTGGCCAAACTGCTGATGTGCTTTTCACAGCAAACCAGCCTGCAGGTTCATACTACATGGCTGCTTCTCCGTACAGTATCGGGGTGCCAAGCTTTGACAACACGACAACTCGTGGCATTGTCGTTTACACCTCATCGTCTCAGGCTCAGCCTTTGATGCCTACCTTACCACCTTTCAACGACACACCAACAGCACACAAATTCTACAGCAACATAACTAGCTTGGTGGGGGGCCCCCACACTGGGTCCCTGTCCCACTCAATGTGGATGAGCACATGTTTATTACGGTTGGATTAGGCCTACAAATGTGTGATCCTACGAATGCCACCAATGCCACGTGTCAGGGTCCACTCAACCAAAGGTTCTCTTCCAGCTTGAACAATGAGTCCTTTGTGCTTCCTAGGGGGAGAGGGTTCTCTATGTTGGAAGCATTCTTTAACAATGTGAGTGGAGTGTACACTGCAGATTTCCCTGATAACCCTCCAGTTGTGTTTAACTTCACGGACCAAAGCTTCACCAACAGTTTTAATAAAAGCCTGCTTTTGCCGCCAAAATCAACCAAGGCAAAGAAACTCAAGTTCAATTCAACGGTGGAGGTTGTGTTTCAAAACACGGCACTAATCGGTGTGCAAAACCATCCCATGCACATTCATGGCTTTAGTTTCCATGTTTTGGCTCAAGGATTTGGGAATTTCGATCCTAGCAGTGATCAAGCCAAGTATAATTTAGCGAATCCTCAAATACGCAACACAATTGGTGCGCCTGCGGGAGGATGGGCTGTCATCAGATTCCAAGCAAACAATCCGGTTAATTGAATTTTCTTTACTTCGTTATGGTATATCAAACCGAAAATAATGCTACTTCACAATTTGTCATATCAGAATTTTTATAAATGTTGATCTAGTTACATTACATTTGGTCTCGGCAAAAAAATGTTGACTGTCGAGTAACTATTATAATACTATTCACGTGTGTGTATATATAACTATTATAATACTATTCACGTGTGTGTGTGTATATATCCGCACCTATTTATGTTTAATTGCGATAATAAACAAAGTGATTGTAACATTAGTTTTAATTAGCTAGTCTTAGAATGAATTTGAGTGTGACAGCACACTAATTTATCTTTGCAGGGGTATGGTTTGTGCATTGCCATGTGGAAGATCACGTGCCATGGGGGCTAGACATGGCTTTTGAGGTTGAAAATGGACCAACTTCTTCAACTTCACTCCCTCCACCACCTGCTGACCTGCCAAAATGTTAACCAGTTCCCAGCAGCAGAATTCAGAAATCAACATCAACTCTCCCTCTTTCTCTTCTATAAGTTGTTCTATAACTATATCGAGTATCTGAAGTTAATTTGATGTTGTTTTGTAGAAGGCAAAAGCAGGTTTCTATTCCTACTTAAATAAATTATTCTACAAATATTTAGGAATTTCAAAGTGAGATGTTGTAACGGACAATGCAAGTCATTGTTTTAGTTGTGTAAGAATAAAGTAGGGGGAGAATTACTCCACCGAGAGTATTTAGTATCCTGCGAGAGAAATAAGAATTCAAGCATAGACTCATTGTAGGAGTGTGCGGAAAGTGAGAGAGAAGGTGTATGTGTATGTGTGAGTAAAGTCAGTTCCTAATGGTAAAGAGTGTTTTTGTTAATCAAATCATTTTACATTAAAAATAATATTATTCCTGGATTCTATGGTTGGATTTGTACTATTATCTTTTACATTTATTTATTTTGGGAAAAATTGAAAAATATTTTTTGTATCATTGGAATAGGTCTATTTTAGATACTCAAAAACAAAAAAAAGAAAAAAATTATAAAAAAAATTAAAAAGAGTAAAATGATTGATAAAGAGAGAAAGAATTGAGAGAATGTGTTAGAATATTGGAGTTTTGGATATATACAAATAATATAATCCGTAAAATTTTTATGAACTAAGAGTTTCTCTCTTCATAAACAAACTGTGTGAGGGAAACCAAGTATATGAGTAAAATGTGGGTCAGAAATCTATTTATAATATATAAAATATGAATCACAAGTTGCGCCGTTGGCAGCCCAATCATCTCGTGATATTGCCACTTGATCGTACTATGTGAGTTTGTCACGCTTAATAGTTAGTTATAGTCTTATTTAAGCAATCTCAACCTTTTCAGAAATTATCAAAACTAAAAAGTGACACTGATAAATACTCCATTGTTAATCTATACAATTTCTGGATTGTCATTACCATTGTAAACTTGTGCTTCACAACTTAATTATGATAGAAAGCACTCGGCCACTAACATTAATATTATATAAAAATAATTTGTTTTCTTAAATTCAATTTAAAGATAGAATTTAATTTAAATGCACTGACAGTATAAAATAATATTACACTGTTAATCAATAGAAATAGTGAAAAATACCAACTCATACAAATAATCACTCATTATAATGAAGGATCCACAATAATTTTTCACTTTTCCCTATTTTTATTGGTTAACAATGTAAAACTGTTCTATACTGTCAGTATATACCAATTAAACTCTTAAAGATAAAATATAAGTATAAATTCATTAAAAATTTAATTAAGTCAGCCACAGTATAAGTATACCACATACCAGTCATCATTGTCCACTATCCACCACACATTTATAACCCTATATAACTATAGATTCACAAAATCAAATATGCATATTACTTAATTAATCTTTTACTCCTACCTCCTTTAGAAAATGTCCCACGAAAACTTACATGAAACACCACCATCTTCAAAACCTCAATATAGAACATCAGGATTGGTTTTTTAAAATTACTATGATTCATTTGTGGAAAGTCTTTGTTGAGTCATGGTAGTTATTGCCTAGGTAAAGAGCTTGATCTGAGCTAGAAAAGCATCATCGGTATCAACTTGGAGGGCTCTTCTCTACCTTTTAGATGGCATCTAATACTCATTGGTTGCCATGGTCTCAATTAACTCTCTTGCTTGCTCAAGAGTCTTCATATTCAATGAGCCACCAGCAGATACATCTACCATTGCCTTTGTAATGGGATTCATTCCACTGTAGAAAATCTACATTTGCTGCCAATCTGCATATGCATGATTTGGGCATTTTTGCTCAAAAATTCCTTGAAACGCTCCCAAGCTTCATATAATGACTCACCTTCAAGAAACAAGAAATGCCAGACTGTAATTTAACCATCTTAGAAAGAAGGAAATATCTACCCAAAAATTTAGAAACTAAATCATCCCCAGTAGAAATACTCTCTAATGGCTGTGAAGACAGCCAATGAACATCCTTGTCTCTTAGAGAAAAAGAGAACAATCTCAATCTAATGGCATCATTACTAGCTCCGTTGATGTTGAAAGTATCACAAATTTGAATGAAACTAGTGATGTGGACATGTGGGTCTTCCAAAGGACTTCCTCCAAATTGATTTTGTTGCACTAGTTGCACAATAGCCAGCTTGATTTCAAAATTGTTTGCTTGTACCGGTGGCCTTACTATGCTGGATCCACAATCATCAGTAGTTGGAATAGCATAGTCCCCTAAAGTTCATGGAAGAAGAGGATTTTCGTTAGCCATCTTTATTTTTTAATAACTTGATGAACTCTCCTCCTGTCTTCTTTCTTTTGCGAGTCTCCGATTCCATTTTGCAGTTTTCTCTATCTCATGATCAAAGAGAAACTACTCTGGTGGAATAGTACCTCGCATACACAAAAACTAAGAACACGAAAAAAAACTCCACCAAGGGTGAGTAGTAAATAGAAGTAATGAATTTTTTTTTTTTTGGAGATCGAAATAAAGTAAATAAATAAAAAAAATAAATGAAAAATACAAAAATAATACAAAAATAAAAAGAGAAATAAACAACCTAAATTAGCAATATCCAAATTACTAATGATATTGATCTTTAGTCCTCGGCAACGGCACCATAAACTTGTTAGCCAATTTAGAAAATTAACTCCAGCAGGTATACAAATCACATGTAATAAGGAAAATGAGTACAGGATTGTCGTTCCCACGAGAATAAAAATCAATTACCAATTCACTAGAGTACGTTACTATTTAGGCAAATGCAATTAAGAGAAAATTTGAAATTTAAGTTAATACAGAAATTGTAAATAAACAAGCAATAGAAAGTATGAATAAACAATGGGTGAAAAGCAGGTGTTAGGGGTTGATTTCATCAATGTTTCCTGGTTTTTGTATTACCCAATTATTAAATTAATTTCTTAACAATATCATTATCAGTCGAATTACTCTTAATTATAGTCAAAGCTCAATGGCTTGCTACTAGGACCCTCTTAAAATAAGTTGAATAGTTTAATTTCTTAGACATTCTAAACCTATTCTAAGGATAAAAAATAAAAATTCAATTGGCTGCACAAATGAGTACTTCCACTCCTGTCTACCCCTAACCTATGTTAATTTCTAGTTTGGCTTCTTTTATGAAGTGAAATGGCTTTCGACATCACAAAACCATACATCAGTTAATGGGTGATCAAGCCAAAAACAGCATTAAGAGCACTAAAAATTAAGTAATGTATTGAAAATATAACTAAAATAACAAAACGGAATACAAAATCAATTCCCCAAGACTACATCTCTCTAACACCTAAAAGAAGTTTAACAATTCATGGAAAAAGAAAAGAAAACAATACTAAGAGTTACGTCAATTGGAAGAGGCCTTTGATAGCTCTCTAGAGTCTTCCGCCCTTAGTCTATCTTCCCCTTTCTCTAACAATAAAAGAATTTAAATCAAAATATAAGGAAAGTGACTCCCTTGATTTTCTCCTTTTTCAAATCTTTATCCTCATTCTCATATCTTGATCTCTTAGAAAAATTTGATTCAAATCTTTAAGTAATGTCTTCTATCTTTTCCCTTCTTTGATTCAAATCAAATCTTTCAAAAATCCTCTTTTTGCTCTTCCAAATCTTCAAATCCTTGTCTAATTGTTCCCCTCTAATCTTCAAATCATTGATGCTAAAATTCAATTCTGTAGTCAAATAAATTTAGTGAGAATATTTGCCAATTAAATACAAAATAATTAATTCTCACTAATAGCATCTATAATTAAGATTTATTAAATTAATCCGAAAAAATCATCATTATAACAATAAATTTGAAAAAAATTCAATACACAAATACAGAGAAAAATAATATATTTTCATCGGTTATCAGTTTTCACACTAGAATATCAAAAAGATCCAATTGTCTTTAAAAAGATATTATTAGATGAATGGGTGATTATATTTAACAAATCCTATTGTTTTACTCAATTCTCACATCATATAATTTCTCTCTTGCAATGTGTTATTATAACAATTACAATTAAACATTTAAACTTAATATAAAATTTAAAAATATCATAATTTATATAAAGATGAGCAATCACAACTTGAAAGAATTACACTACCAGAAAGACCATTGTGTTGAACAACTTTAGAGAATGAATTGTTAATTTCTTAATTTTAGGGAATAAAGTGAAATATGCATATAACTTCAAGCATCAAAATGAACTTTTACTCATAAAAAATGCTTCTTCTTTTTTTTTTTTTTTTTTTGCCTTAAATGATTTACCAAGTAACTAGCTGTCTAGCCATCATGTTAAAGTGTGTTCTATCATGAAGATTTACCTCAAACCATCTAAAACGTTCTACTTATTTTACTAATATCTGAATGCCACAATTCCTTGGATTATTAGTGTCCAAATTTTGGACTAGACCATTTTAAAATCTTCCCATTCTCATACACTAGTTCTCATTTTCGTTGGTGTGATGACACAATGCTTCAATATAAGAAGGCTTCTAATATGGTCTTTGGTGAGTTAAGAACCATCATGGTCCTTATAATCTAAGGGGTAGATTCAATAGTATTTTGATACAGTAATTACCTGTGATCCACTGTAGTAATTCTTTAATTTTAGCTAGCCACTTTCATAATTGTGATTAAATATTTTTAAAGATAACTAAAATTTATCTGTGTAATCTTAAAATATCCTCAAATTCTATTTAATTTCAAAATCACATAAATAATTATGTTTAATTTTAGATCCCATATATAAATTTTAAAATTATTATAATGTAACATGGATATTTGGCATATCAATACATCATCGAATTTTATCCATTAGATTAGAAGGACCATGACAGGCTTTGACTCATCGAAGACCATGTTAGAATCCTTAACAAAGAGCCACTTTTACATACTCTTCATAACTTCTTTAGTTTCTCACTAAAAACAATTAGATTGCATTTTTTTTTCACATGAGTGATTAAATGTGTTTTAAAGGTGGTTAAAATTTATCTGTGTGATTCTGAAATATTTCTAAAATTCTATTTAATTTTAAAATCACATAAATAATTCTTTTTAATTTCATATGATACATATAATCTTTCAAATTATTAAAACATATCATATGTATTTGGTGTATTGATACACCATTGAATTTCACTCATTAGATTACAAGAACCATGATAGTTTTTGACTCATCAAGGACCATGTTAGAATCCTTAACAAAGAGCCAATTTTACATACTGTCATAACTTCATTAGTTTCTCAATAAAAACAAAAAAAATTGCATTTTTTTAAGGACTAAAATTCTAAATTGGTCCTCAAAAAATTGTGAGACATCAATTTAGTACTTAAAAAAATTGTGATATTAATTTGGTTTTCGAAAAAGTTATAAGATATCAATTTAATTCTCAAAAGATTTGTAACGTCAATTTGATTCTCGAAAATTTAAAATTCATTCCAATTTAATTTAAATTTCTTTTAATCTTCTGAACTAATTTAAAATAAACTTTAATCTTTTAAGGATCAAATTGATACTATAACTTTTTTAAGAACTAAATTGATATCCCACAACCCTTTTAAAACCAATTTGAGCGTTTACTCTTTTTTACACCTATCACATATCTCATACATATTTATCAGTATATAATAGGAAACTAGCAATAACGATCAAATAGAAAATTTCGGTAAAGTAACCCAACAAATTCCCGGGCATGGACTAAAATAAAAGGGTTGAGGATCTCAATTTCTGAAAAAAAAAAAAAAACAGTTCATATAAAAACAATATTTGGCGTGCATAATCTTATCTTGAACTTTTTATGTATACTTGCGTGTTTGAGCGTATTTTTGTACATCCACCAATCGAATGAGTAATTGTAGCGTTGGAAATGGAATCACACAATTTCTATGTGCTCAAATCTTTGAATTCTATTTAGTTTAATGGTTTATACTTATGGTTTGACGGAGGAACTTCAACACCCAAAAGGAGGACCATGCAATAGACTCACATTGAACATAATATTCAAAATATATAGCGACTTTTTCATATGGATGTTCGATAACAGTTGACCTCAACATCATTTTTATTTTGACATAAGGACTACTAAGCGGCACCAAGCAAAGACATACATGCATTAGATCTGCCAAATGCTCCAAAGGCGGAAAGTCGTAGTTACACAACCACTAATCGGCGGGAATTTCGACAGCCATGGGTTCCAATTTTCTGATAACAACCATTTGCTAGAAACTTCTTAACATATTTTATTAATTTGAAGGCATTATCTCTTCTTCACATTCGATCACCGTTTTTAATTCAAAATTGTCCATTGCTTTCAAATCCAACAGGAAATTCTCTAGAACAATTGAATTATATTCATTTTCTTTTTGACGTGAAATTACATTCATTTTACGTTCATAATAATAAATGAAACTCAAAATGACATACCAAAATCATCGCCCGCATGATTTGGACAATGAAATCGATAGAGGAATTAAGACTCAGCTTTCACCTTGTCAATTTATTTCAATCTGGCCTCTAAACTGGTAATATAATATAAAGGAATTTTATTTTATCTTTAAGGTATCTATGGAAATATTACTGAGAAATTAATGTCTCGAATACTATCACAACTAAAAAGTCCTCTTTTGGGGAATATAGATCATTTATCCGTGCAACAAACTCTTATTGGTTATTAAAGGAATTTAAAATAAGAGAATACTCTTCAAATAATTAACAAATTAAGAAATTCCAAATTTAATATAAATTGGCTAAATCCTAGAAAAAGAAAGTGAATGTTTCTTAAAGAAGAAATTCATTTTAGGCTAAACCTGTTGCATAAGTTATTTAACTGTTTTGGAGAAGAAAGAAGAGAAGAGAATGATTTAAAAAATAACCGTAGACATCAACTCACAAATATACTCTTAGTTTGAATTACTTTATCACCTTACTATTGTCATATTGTGACTTTTAAAAGTAATAAAAAAAAAAAAAAAACTTGTCTGACTGTAAGATAAAAATATAATGCTTTTATCGTTCCAAACTTTTAAAAAAATAATTTAATTATTTTACAGGTCTCTATATAATTTCACTTAATTGTCAAATAGGTCCCTATAATTTAAAAATTTATAATTATATAAAATTTTGCAATTAGGTCACTAGAGCTAAGAAACCATTACAAAAATATTTTGGTTAATATTATAGTGCACTTGATGAAGTCAAATACATCACATACCTTATTAATCTAAAATATTCAATGTATATAAAATAAAAATCTATAGCTAAAAATAGTATGGAGTATCAATACACTCATTTTGTGTAATTTACTTTAGACACACTAGTTCCATCATCCTCTTCTTCCTTGCCGTCATCCCCCCAAAAAAAAGCCTTCCTTCCCCCACTCAACCTCCCTCTCCCCATCTCAAAGCAAGAATCATCTACAACCCTCCACCTCCATGGTGCACCCTAGCCACCCCTACCTCCATGGCTACACCCTGTCCACCACCCCTTGGTTGTAACCCCACTCCTTCTATCCTATCCATCAGAGATGCCAAATGGGGTAGCACTAGTTTGGAGCTCAACAACAGAAAGTTCAAGAGCTTATATAATCTCTTAGAAGTGAAGTGAAGGATCCAAAGTGGGGGAAAAATGCACCTGGCCGAAATCATGGGCAAAAGATGCAGAGTGGGGGAAAGATGCACCATGGGCGACGTAAAGCTTACATAACCATAGCATTTTCCTAGACCTGGTTGAAGCGTTATTTGTGTTATGCCATTTACTTTGGGTTCCTTATTGTGCAGATTAGAAAGAACCAGACGAAAGAGAGAGAGGGGGGGGGGAATATTTCGTAAATATTCCATTAACTCTAACATTTTTATAACAGTTAATATAGATAGGGATATGGTTAAAATTTTTTATCAATATAGGGACATAATTATAAATTTTTAAATTATATAACCTAATTAAAAATTAAATAAAACTATAAGAACATGTAGAATAATTAAAAAAAATTACACGAATCAGGGAATAATGGTTAGAATTATTTTTAATTATTTTTTCTGTCCTTGTGTACAAGACAAAGACAATGTAACAACCAGCTAGTTGCTGGTGAAAAAGACACAAAAGTAAATAATAAAATGTTAGAAGAAGCTTCGTTTGAACTGCTGTATATAGGCATATTGTGACCACTTCTCTCTTTTTTTTTTTTTTTTTTCCAATCAATTAATGGGGCCTTTGATGGAGGAGTGTACGGCACTCACTCATCGTACGTGTAGAAAATATTAGACAACTTTTCAAAAGAAATTTATGTCTAAAATGCTAATAGAGATACCAGTGTTAATGTATGAAGATTTTGATTTTTTTTCTGGTACAAATGATTATTTTAATATGACTAATGAAGATATGAAATTCTCTTTTTCTTTTCACCTTTTTTATTTTAATATATCATAATAAATAGGAAGTATATGTAAAATTTTGGAAGTCTTAATATATGGATTGAAATTAAGAATTTTGTCTGTCTTCAAAAAAAAACACTAGAAAGAGAATTTTTTCAGTTTTAGTCAATATACCAAAATTTTTAAAATTTTACATATAACTTTTTAATAAAATAACTGTATCAAATACAAAAGTAACAAGAGAGAATAAGATTCACGCCCTTAGTATATATACAATAATATCTATAAAATTACACATAGACCTTTATTATTATAGTACTTTCAAAAAATTTTGAGTATCATATAGGATAAAAACCTTATTTACATCCCTTATATTTTATATGTTAATTTCGTCTCAAAAAATTTTTTTGTTCTATTTACGTTCCTAACATTTTTAAAATATTTCAATCTTGCCCATTCAATAGACAATATTCAAATTATAAAGGAAAAAAGTTGATATTAAGATCAAATTTAGATAATAATGATATATAAATATTGCTAATAGGGATGATTTGTTTTCAATTATCTAAAAAAAAGATTTGAATATAAATTTTAATATAAGAAAGATTAATTGAGTATTAAAGGGATTTAAATTAAATATATATATATATATATATCATATAAAAATATAGAGAAAATAATAATAAATAATATAATTCTATTCAAATAAATAATAAATATATTATTATTAATATTATAACCTAACTCTAATATTATTTTTTTATAATTTGAATTCTAAAATTATAAGATTTAAATATATTAAAAATATTAAAAATATAAATAAAATAAAATAAAACTTTTGAATTACGTTTAAACACCTAAGAAAATGTGAGCACGTAAATAAGCCTATGCTTGTAACAAAATTTGAAGCGGAAGCATCTAGTTGACCCGTTCGTCATCAAGTTTCTTGGTTACGCGTAAACTCCCTGATTTGACACCCTACGAATGTGATATAGCTAGGATACCCATGTACAAGAATATGTCGGACAAGCCAATAATATAGGAAGAAATAATCCATAAAAGGACACTACATAACACTATAAAAAAAGGTTCCTGTGCTCGCCACACGCCTTGAAAACTACAATAATTACACCAATGCGAAGACTTATGACATTATGGAAGAAAGTGGTTTATTCAGAAGACTAATCTATGCACCAGTGTAATTTTATTATTGAAGCCATCTCATAATTGGGTGTTAACATTATTATTTGAAGCCAGCTCATACTTCGGTACTAAGGTAAGACCAAATGATGTTTACAGACTGAATTTTCAAAGCGTAATAGGACGATGACTTTTGATGGCTGGATGGTGCGCGGTGCCGTAGAAGACAATGAGACTTCGATCGTTTGGCGTCCACGATTTAAATGGAAAGGAAGGGGATAAGTGGATTACGGAAAGGAAAGTATTTGTGTCTTATTTGATAGAGTTATAACATTTGAAGAAATTTATTAGATACATTAACTGATATTTAGTAATTATTTTTGGGTGAAGTCTACCGAACTCTACTAATAGAAATCCAACTAATATGACTCAATTCTCAAAAGTCTCAAAGGAAGTTTTAGGTCTTCCAGCAAAAATTTTTTCTATTCCTACAGCTTAAATCTAAGACACTTGATTAAGAGATCAAAACACCTAATAAAAAAAATATGAATTTTACTTATATAAATATAAATATAAATTTTCAATAATATAAATATTTGATTATCATAATTTAAATAACTTTAAATTTCAATAATATAAATATGGAATTAATATATTGGCTTCGATATGTTTGTTTCATAAACAATATTCTCAGTTAGCATCATATTCTCCATTTATGTAATTGACATATATACTTATTTAAATTGTGATTACCATATATTGATAATATGTCCAAAAAATAAATATAAATAATATTTTTTTATTTGGTATCAAGAACTTCGGTACTATCTACTTGAATATTGTTTTTTAAAATAATGCGTTACAACATTTTTTTTAAAATATAATTTGACTAAGAAAGTCATAGTGTGAAATAGAAAAAATAGCTGTGATAGTTTTGAAAACTATGATAGATGAAGTCATATTATGCGCCTTTTTAAAAATTTTATTGCTCTAGATATTTTTTAAATTACACCCAAAAAAAGTTTTCTAATGTCACAGTTTTTATGTTAATTGTAATTAATTCATCACAAGAAAGTTGAGGTTTAGAAGGTTGTACCTTAGTGTCTTCATCATTAGAAGCTTGAGTATATTTATTACAACCATTTATTGCTAAATTTGATATAGTTTTGTACATTAATTGTAGAGATTTTAGCCTATTATATATGATAATTGGATCTTTTGTATATTTCTTGTGTTTAGTGTTGATTTGGTAAATATTTGGTGATTCTATAGGTTTCATAACTGATTTTGCTCAATTATTGCAAGGAAGGAATCAGTGGCAATTAATTGGAGTATTTGGGACCAAATCTAGACTATTTCGGGAAAGTGTTGAGCAAGAAAAATTCATATCTCTCTCTACAGAGGTCAGATTTAGATGATTCAAGAAATTCTAAAAAATTAAGAGAAGATCTCCAACTTTGTTTGTCACCACAAATTCTAGTTTAAAAAGACCTCAATACAATTGCTATTTCTACTTTCAAAGGCTAATTCCAACTGTAAAGAGCACTACAGAGCCTGCAAGTTAACAATATAGATTGAACCCTACACTAGAAAGCGAATTGGGCATTCTTAGCCTAATTGAGATACAACCAAAGGTTGATTGGATACGTCCCTCCCACTTTTAGTTGTGCCCTTGCCCTCATTAATAAGGGAAATCATTATTTTGGTTCAAACTACTCTTCTAATAAGGGATTAGGAGCTAAACCTAGGAGCCTCTTAGGGAGCTTTTGGTTACTTTGGCACTTAAAGACAGATCCTTATTTTTGAGAGCAAGGAGAAGGCACGTACAAAGGAGCTTGCTAGGGTTTTTTGGAGCTTGGAATAGAAGATAATCATTCATCATATCTCTATATTTCCTCACCCCCTTTCTTCTATCATGTTTATGATGTTTATTTCCCTCACGGCTTTGAATATTGTATTCATGGTTAAACTCTTCTATGCTGAGGTAAAGATGTAGCCTAGTGATTGATGATGTATTGACTTTTGTTTTAGTTTAATTGAATCTTTTCTATTTCAATTAAGATTTTATTTATGCGGTTAATGTTGTCCTTGGCTTGATCATCCATCGGATTGATTCTAGAGTTTTGTAGGCTATGAAGAAATGAGGTGCAAACTCAGGCAATGAAATAAAAACCTTGGTTCACTTATTTTTCTATGAATAGTGTAGAATTCTCATGGAGCTTTTGAAAGGAATCATAGATCATTCATACCTCTTGCCTTAGAGTTCGATTTTTAAGTACACCGATTACTTTTTAAGGATTTAGAGCAGATTAGAACATGAGAGGAATCTAGTGCTAATTGGGATAGAATCCCTGCCCCATCAATTGAATAGATAGATTTAATTTAATTGTTAGAATGTCAAAAATCATCATGATCTAAGTAAAATCGAATCCCTGGTTCTTCTTTCCATTGATTTTTTCAACTCGTAAATCGCATCCAATTTCTCTATTTAATTGCTTTCTTATTTGACTTATTTTCTTTATCCAATTTCCTTGCAATCTATCCTTCATGTGTTAGCTTAAATATTCCAATTAGTGATTGCAGTTGGTTAATTCCATCCTTGTGAGAACAATACCCTATTCACTACGTATTATTTGAATGACCTCATGCACTTGTCGGTGAATGTGGAAGCGTGGGAAGAAAGAAAAAGAAATAAACCATGCACGCCAATAATCTTCTCTTGATTTCCTGAAATTCTTGCTCCTCGTTAAGATTTTCTCATGCAGCCATCATAGCATTCTTCTTAGTTGCTTCTTTTTCTTATACCTTCTTAATCAGGTCTTATGTGAACATGTTGTTTATATTTATAGCACACTGGCTCATTCTTACTCTAAACATCTTTCTTTACCTTTTTATCCTTCTTTGGCATAGGTCTCTTCTTTCCTTTGGACCTTTTGTTCTAGACTTCATTGGTTCTTCTGATAAGATAGGCAACTTCGTCCTCCTCCTCATCATCTTCTTCAGAAGCTTCTTCACTATTAGAATCCTCTACTACTATAAAGTCAATGCTTGGTCCAATAATCTTCGGAAGAGATTTTAGAGCCATATTTTTCTTTTTCTTGGACACATTTTCATGTGCCTCAATGAATTTATCTCATGAGTCTTAGGAGATCCAATGAGTGCATCTAGGGACATTGTGTTGAGACCCTTGACCTCTTGTATGGCAGTCATCTTAGGTCACCATACTTTTAAAAGACTCCTAAGAATCTTTCTAATTATCTCAACAATTGTGTATAGTTTTCCCAAAGCCCTAAGTTGATTGATAATGTGCATGAAGGGAGTGATTATCTCATCCATAGACTCATTGTTGTTCATCTCATCCATAGACTCATTATTGTTCATCTTGAACATTTTATATTGATGAACAAGCATACTAATCTTTATATACTTAACTTAGTTCGTTCCTTCATGGATTTGAAGACAATCCCAAATTTTCTTTTGCTAAATCACAACAAATAACTTTATAATAGCCACTTTTGCTTAGAGCACAAGTAATTAGATATTTTGCTTTAGTGTTCAATTGAACCTTTGCTTTCTCAACACTAGTCCATTGGTTTCTTGGAATAGCAACTTGATATGGTGGCGAGGAGATTGTCTTTCTTGTTGCTTTTGTTGCGCTGGATAATTTGCCATGGGAATGTAGTCTCTTTCTCAATAATATCCCATATGTCTAAACAACCTTATCCTATTCTTTCAACAGGGATAATCTTTACCATTAAAGTATGGAGGTTTGTTGAAAGAGTGACCCTTAGGACTATATGATCTTACTTGTGCTATTTTCTCAAATCTTTCCCTCTGCAACCATTAAGGAGCTCAACCCCAAAGATTAAGCTCTAATACCAACTATGGATGGAAGTTGGCACGAGAAAGAGGTTGAATCTTGCCTTGAAAGCATTATGCAATCTAGAAACTTAAAACAAATTTTTCAAGTGTATTTCCACTTGGAATGGGAATTGTATAGGTTAGATTACTAGGTATTATCTTAAGGATTGATTTTAGCAGAAATCTTTCTTATTTATATTGAAAAACTTTCTTGTGATGTGATAAGATGAGTCAAAGGTTATTTAATATAACAAGCAAAGAGATAGAGAAAAGAAAGACCACAAAGAGTTTTGTACTTGTTCAGTCAAACTAATGCCTACGTTTAGTTCCTAACACTAAGTTGAGATTTTTTACATAAACTGAGTAGTTCTATGCAAGCCTCTCAAGATTACAACTAAATAGTATTGTACTAGCCTTTTGAAGCCAATTAACTAAGTAATATTACTAAGTAATATTATACTAGCCTCTCCAAGCTAACTTCTTGACCATTACCAAGTTGGGTTACAAGACGAGGGTTTGTATATAAGGAAATCTCGCTCAATCACAGTAAGTGTGCATATAGAATGATAATAAGGTCAAAAGGGTTTCTCTAACTTTTTAAAAAAGAGGATGCTAGCTATTAGGCTCTTAGAGAGAATTTTGCCTTCTAAAGCAATTCAAAAGGAAAAAATAATACCTCAGTAGCATATTGCAGGACACAATAAATGCACTTACAATTAATTCACCAAAGTCTCAATTCATTTACTTCTCCTTTTGCTGAATTTATAGGCATTCATCATTAGACCATTAGTCTTTTGTAGGATTCTAGTTATTTTGTCTATATCCAGCATTAGATAAGCCTTTGTCTTGTCAAACAATTAGCTAAACAATTCTGGAAAACTAGTTTGTAGTGCCAGTCATCCTTTGTATTCTCTTTTAGGCTTTTTTGTTTCTTTTGAATAATTCAAATCTTGCAATCTTTAGCTTTAGAAATGATCTTGATATGATGATCCATTGT
This sequence comes from Pterocarpus santalinus, assembly GCA_031439595.1. Taxonomy (NCBI): domain Eukaryota; kingdom Viridiplantae; phylum Streptophyta; class Magnoliopsida; order Fabales; family Fabaceae; genus Pterocarpus; species Pterocarpus santalinus. The sequence continues at coordinate 22,139,241 of CM062532.1, read as the reverse complement.
TTGGAAGTCTTCTAAGTTCATCCTTTTGATGAGATAGCCTTCTAAAGGTGTTATCTTTCTGATGAAAGCTTCTTTTTCAACCTTGTATGGGACAAGACTCTATCTTTTGATGTTCTATCAATCTTCTATCATTGAACAAGTTTGAAAGTTCATGGGTTCACCCTTTGAAAACTCGTTTCTTCTTTGCAGAAGTTCCCTTATCCTTTGAACTTTTTCTTTGTAAGCATAAAATCATCTTTGAAATCAATGAAGCATCATGCTTCTGATTGAAGTCCACATTTTGTGTGTTAAGTGAACATTGAAAAAACCTATTCTAATCAGAATCACTAAAACAAAACATTAGTATAAAACTAAGTTCTTGAGATTTCTTTGTTATTCATCAAAACCATGTGAAATAGACATTCAAAACTATTGTCAGTGGCTTTTGATGGGCTATAGGAAACACTGATATCGTGAATATCTCTAGTGTCTTAACCTTCATTTGTGCTTAATTGTATGTTGTTTGAATCATATATGATTTTGGGCCTCAAGTAGTGTCTTAACCCTTATTCATCTTTGACACTACTTTGATATTTCAACCATAACTTGAGTTCTAGACCTTTAAAGGTTGTGCTTCTTGGCTTTTAAGAAAGCCAAGACAATGGTCTACAACTTTATGAAGAGGCCAAGAACTACTTCTGAACTCTAATGGGTCGAATTTGGCTTGGAATCTAGGTTAGAGTTAGTGTTGCTAGGGCCTACGCAATTATCAATGTTTAGGCTATATCTGGAGTTACAAAGGTCCAATTAGAGTGAAACAAATGTTGTTTGAAAGCTGAGACATAGACCTTTGAGTTTTATTTAGATGGTTTTTCCACAAAGTATTGTCTTGGGGTTTTTAAATAGGTTACATTTCGTAGTTGCTTTAGAAGACATGGGGAGTGTTTTATACATAAAACTTGCCAAAAGTCTAATTAAGGCAAATTATATGTCCAAATGAAGCTTAGAGGATGGGAATTAAAACGATCACAGATTATTGCATCTTTTAATGGGGAAACTAAAATTGAAAGGACCTTTTTCAGCATTTATTTATTTTAGAGTATAATAGAGTTTTCTTTCTCCACAATCTCCTCTCTTCTTCTCCTCTCTCCCATGCACTTTATCTTCTTCTTCTTTTCTTTGCACCCTCCTCATTAATGGAGGTGTGAGAATCTTGTAACTAGTTCAGATATATAGATGTTACAACTGTTGATTCTTAATACTTTCTTTCTTATTTGATTTTAATTTGTAAAAATATGTTCTTCTACTCTACTTCTCCTCTTTATTTATGATTTTTCAATTAATGATTATTTATTTCAAACTCATGGTTGAGATTGTGATTGCATGATATATGATCGCTTGAATGAGTAGAAATTGAGTTTCACGCTAGAAAAGTTTCGCTAATTATTGCATTCTTGTACCATAAACTAACATAACGCTCTTAGGTTTTGAGGGTTCAAGACCTGGTTGATCATTTGTTAGTTGAATTCTTGGAGGCTTCCATGTTTGAATCCTGGATTAGATGCAAAGGTTTCGGTTCAATCCGAATTAACCATATATTTTGCAAAATGATACATCCTCTGTGGTTAGTGATAGAACAACTCTCATTTTCAATGTACTTTTGAACTAGTTGTTTTTAAATCTGCATTTTCTCCCATGTAAATTGTTGCTTACAAATTATTTGATGAAATCCCCAATATTCTTAGTTGAATAGTCACTTAAGTCCTTTAGAGACGATATAGATTATACCTTGTGCTAGAAGCTTTTGCAATTCTGATTTTATAATTCGATCAAACTCAAACACTCGCATAGGAGGTCGAAATGTGGCAAATTGATATATGGAATTAAAAGTTCTTGTCAAATTCAACTTTAACAAACTATTTACATAAACAATATTCAAGAGAGTGTCCACTATATGTATATATAATTAGAATTAAGTTACACTGATGTAATTTTAACCAATGTTTCACCACCTAATAACTTTTTATTGGTGTAATTTTTTACAAAATCCATCGTTGAATTAGAAGTTAATGTGTTATAGATCAAATTTATAAAATTTCATATCAATCTAAAATTATTTAATATTTTTTTATAGACATCAAAATTAATATAATATATATATTTAAAACAAATAAGTATAAAAGTTATTTGATTATACTCTTAGGATTTTTATGAAATTTGGCACACATAGTTTTCATGATAAGTAATTAAAACTCAATAATTAGATCGATAAAAAACATATATAATATAAAGTTACTTAGTGATGTAACTTTACTTAAAATATACTGATATAACTTCATCCTAACTAATATATAAAATGATTACTCGATCAAATTTAATCAAAACCAATCATGTTATTAGATTCTCAATCGGAAGCATCTAGTTGACCAATGAACAGTTCGTCATCAAGTGGATTGTCTAAAAAGTAAACCTCTTTCGTGTAACACTCTACCTATGTATAAGAACACGTCGGATTAGGCACTAATAAAGCAAGAAATAATCCATTAAAGTCAGACAAGTCTGGCCTGTGCTCACCACACGCCCAACAAACTACAACAAAATTCCAATGGTTGAATAATGAATACAACGACAATTGTGCAATTATGGAAGAAAGTGGTTCCTTCAGAAGCCTAATCTATGTTATTAAAGGGGCATCTTCCTTTCATATTACACAATCCTTTTCCTTCCAAATCTTTATTTGGATTTCACATTAAATCATATTGAAATTCTTTATACTGTTATTATCACGTAAAATTCTATGTGCTGCCAAATCTTATACTTTACTCAGAAAAGGTCGAACATATTTGACTGACACTCATCAAAAAAAGACAAAAGAGCTTGATAATATATATTTTGTTTTGTGGTAAAAAATGTTACCGTTTAAAATTTTTTAATGATTATTTTAAGGTATTAGTTAAGAAATAAAAAAATTCAGTGTATTTAATATTTAAATATATTAAAATTTAAAAAAATTATTTTTGTTTAATTTTTATTCTCTTAACCAGTATTTTAAAATTCTTATTAAAAATAATTTTAAATTAAATAATCAATATATTTATTTACATAATAAAATTAAAATATAAATATAAAAAAATGATTATAAAAAAGTTTTAAAAAATAACTGAATTTTTATCTAATCATATATTGACATATTACAAAAATATATAATTTTACAATAATTATTTTGAAAGTTACATATATATAGTAATATATAATTAATTAGTAACATGTTTTTTTTGTCTCTTACCTCTATTTTTTTTTAATATGGTCCTTTATCTCTAATTCTTTTTTATGTGGTCTCATTATATATACAGTTTTTAATTTTAATGTAATATTGGTGTAAAAGATTTTCACTCAATCATCCAATTTTATATTGCTCCATCCTAAACGCGCGCACATGTGTGTGTGTGTAACTCTTCTTTTTTGTTTTTTCATGATATCAAAAGGACCCTCATGATCATCAATATCTGCCCTTTCAAAGTTTATTTCTAAAATTATTTTTCCATTTAACACATTTTACTTTTGCTATCAAGCCAATTGTTTATGGGTCTCCTTCTAGAAGAAATGTCTAACATCTTGCCCCCAGCATGTAAGCGAGGAATGAAAAAAATGATAGACGATAGTCGGTAAGATGACTAAGTCAATAATATTAGATAACTCGATATATAAAGATTGGCTGAATGTAATAAGCAAAAAATATAAACCACAGGAGATCCATTTTTTATATTTGGGAATCAATGAAAACGTGCTGAGTTCTTGATAGTTTTAAACTTAACCATAGACTTTCTTTCTTTTTTTCTTTTTTTTGAAAAAAATGTCATATACTTAATTGGCTTAGCACCTAATTAGGAAGAAGAGATGGGTGGATTAGGTTCCTCCATGTCAATCTATATTCAATTCTTCGATACTTAAATTAGTGCCAATTGAGTAGTAAAGTCCTTCACTGGTTAAATTTATTTTAATGAAATGAGTACTAAGCCTAATAAATCTTACTAGACTATAAGTCACAATATTCCTTAGTTGGTAAGAACATTGGATTGTATGATCAGTATTGCGTATTGGTTTATTTTATTTATTTATTATTATTATTATTTTGTCTGAGTATTGCGTATTGGTATGAACTTTGAGTTAATGTCCGAGAAGGTTTCTAGACGCATCCATCAAACTGTCACAAGCCGAATATATCGAATGTGCTAGCTAGATCAAACAAATATCTGGTTAATAAAAAAAAAAAAATCAGGAGCTGATTTCTATTTTTTATTGCTCACAGCCACAGGTATCCTTTACGCGGAACAATCTTATGTGAAATGTTGTTGGGCACTAAATGGTACACCTCTCTCAACTGGAATTTGAACTGTAGTTTGTTACATTATCAGAGACTAATTCCTGTTGCTAGACCAGTCCCGGTTGATTAAGCTGATTTCTTTTTAAACATTAAGGAAAAGACAAAATGAGTAATTTAATTCTTTATTTTTTTAGTTTTTTAATTTCCTTTACGTTTGATTTTTTTTAATTTAGCCTTTTATGTACTTTGTCTACTAATTCAGTCTTGAATAATTATTTCGTTATAGATTTTAATAAAGTAATACGTTTTATTAGCGGTGAAGATAATAACACGAAAAAGATGATGAGGAGATGTCACATTATGTGTTAATTACACATCACTTAATAATCATTTACTTCACTGAAGGACATATCTGGTTTCGACAAAAAAAAAAAAAAAATTATATTTTCAAGTCAATCTAAGAAATTGTCATCTCTCTTCATTTTTAAATGAGTGTAGACCTCTAGAACTTAGTTTTTCCATAATTATCTATTTTTTCTGGGAACATAGAGAGCACTAATTAATTTCTTTTTCTATTCTACCCTTATTAAATGAACATCTGGAAAGAGTATAAAGTAAGAGAGCGAGATTAAAAGATGAGGATAATTTTATAAAATATATTTAAATTATTCTAATATTGAAATCTATTTAATACTTTTCTTAATTTACGTTTGAAAATGAACACTTATTGAAGAACAAAAGGAGCATTTTCTCAGTTGGAGGAATTTAGAAACATATTTTGAGTGCATTTGTTTGTACTTTTTTGGGGTAAAAAATTGCTTTTTTCAATGAAAAAATCAGTTTTCATATATTTGAATAATTTTTTAAAAATAATCAAATTCTTAAAAAAATCTATTTTTAGTTTTTTTAGAAAAGTTGAAAAGAGTAGCTTCTGAAAAAAATCAATTTTCAGCTTTTTTGATTATATATAAAATTTAAATTTTAAAATTATTTTTTTAAAAATCTGAAATAAATGCACCCTTTATGTCCTGAAAAAATGCGGTTTGTAGTTGTATCATAAATTTTAGATGAGATTGCTGAATATAATGAATCCTTAAGTACGCAAGTTTTTTAATATTCATATATATTTTTGTGCTTAATTGAAACTTACTTTAAACTACAGCCACTTCAATTTTCGTATTTACGTTTTATATGCCATCCATATTTTTAAATATATACAATAAAAATAGTAAAGCTTTGTTTTCTGAATCATGTGTATTATTTCAAATAGTTTGTAGCTTTGTATAAAATTTTTTATAAAATAAATTGAAAAACATTTAAAATTTTCTTTTAAAATCACTAAATGTTTACAGGCCCCTTGAATGTAAATCTAATTCTTATTTGAGTATCAACTTAGCCCTGATTGACAAGGTATTTTTAATAGTAATCAAATAAAGATATAATCATTTTTAAAATATTTGGTAAATTAATTAAGATTATAATATACTTTGAATTAACTACGAGATAATATACCCTTATTTACTTATTTTGAAGGTCAATTATTTTAATAATTTATCTTTTTTTCCTAATAAAAAATATAAGAAATAAATGTTGCTTTTAGCTAGTTAATTATAACATCATTCACTTTCTTGCAACATTTTAAATATATAGGGTGTGTAGCTCAATTGACAACCTAAACGTCATTAATAAGCCCTGACAATAGGCATTGAGGACAAAAAGAGAAGAAAAACATGGCCCATATATTTCCTTATCATTTATACAAGTTATTGAACATTTCCACTGGAAACTAGGCTAATACCGTAACGTTCAAAAACAAAAAAGTCAATACCATTACATTATTCCTTTATATGCGACTTGCTTTACATTTGGGGGAAATGCCACTCAATCCTTCGAATCAAATCATACAATCAAAGAGAAACAATTATCAACTTCTACCGACTACTAGACGAAGAGATTTGGATAATTCCAAAACGTTTTCTTAAGTTCGTGGGAGAGGTAAAAGTATGACATATAGTTTATGCACCAGAAAAAACTATACTACATTGATTTTAAAACCATGACCTTTTGATTGGTTTTTCGAGCTCATTATCATTACAGTTTAACTAATCATAAACACGCTTGCAAAATGGTGTGAAAAAAAAAAAAAAAATCAGTCGTTTAATAAAGTGAAGTAACGTTTCTTTCCCTAATTAAAATGAATTTAAGTGATAGGGTTTAGTTTGACTGTTTGAGCATGTTTTGTAAACAAAATAGTTTACTTGATTCTAAGGGACTATATGATGTTGCAATATGAATAAATAGTAGCGATGTCAGATGGAGGTTGATTCACCTATCCAGTTTTGCACAAATGTATCATCATGATTTGGATCTGACCTATATATATTTTTTATTAATGAATGATTTGTAAATATTTGCGTAAGCGCTTGATAAGTTTAAAAGTATGTTGTGACTCTGGATTAAGATAAGTTTTCCTTTCAACCTAAATTTTTGTCTATAAAAAAATAAATAATAGACATTGTGTACTCAACAAAAAGAAAAAAATGATGTTGCAAAAAATACAATATACCCATAAATCCATACTTCTTATACTTTAATAATCGAACAATGATCAATATTATGAACAGTTGAAATCAGTTAAAATTATTAAAAAAATATCTTATGGGTCAAAAGAATCAAAATAGTCATTTATATGACAAAATAAGGATAACATCTTATCTTAATTAAAATTTAGATATTTAGTTTATTAGAATTTTGATTCAGTTTATTTTATCTTATTTTTAGTTATAGATTTATTTTTATCCTTTTTTTTTTTAAATGAAGGCAATGAAATTAAGAATTATCCTAGGATGAATACTTTTGGAGGAAGGAGATGCAAGTTTAATATGAGACATTCCAGACTCAAATAAGACATGCAAGAAACAATTACTAGGCTATGTGCTCAACCACTATCTTTATCTTTTTGTTATTTATTAATTTATCTCTTATTTTATTATTATCTTTGTAACTACTTTATTTATAAAATAAACTTACTGATGCAACTCATACATGAGTTCAACCAACCTTTAATTCAAAACATCTTCATGATATTAAAATTTTTTATGGCTAATGCGAAGTCAAATACCAGAATACTTGATGTCTTTTTCAATAGCTTAGTGACTTTATTGGAGAAACTCTAGCGTCTTTTCCAATGATCCCTCCTCTTGAACGTGCATGTACCCAGGTAAGAGATTTGATCATTTCATATTTGACTTTTGCTATTAGTGTATCTCTTTTTATCTTATTCGAACATGACTTGAAAATTTTATTGAAGACCCCCTATCTAGCCAAAGACGTAAGATTTTTAACAAAATATTTAGTTAATACTCCAATATATTTTCCATGTCTACATCCGATATTTCAAGACCATATGTGATGATCTTATGGTTGTTGGTAAGATACCTTCCAATTAAGATCAACTTATTCACCTTCACCGTGACGCGAGCTCACCACTTGTTTCTGTTGTCGTCATGATCCAAATATGGACTTTGCATAACAATGTCCAGTTTGAAAGGGGTGATAAAGTAAGAAAAATACTCTGTATTAATTAGAATTTAAATACTTAATTTATTAGGATTTTGATTTAGTTTATTTTATTTTATTCTTAGTTATAGGTTTATTTTTATCTTTTTATTATCTATTGATTTATCTTCTATTTTATTATTATCTTTATAACCGATTTATGTATATAATAAACTTATTGATGTGACTAATACTTGAGTTTAACTAGTCCTTCGTTCAAAATGTCTTTCATTATTTTCATCTTTATGAAAACTAATAAATATGACATTCTTATTTATCATTAGTGATTTAAACTAGTACTACGATAGAGTAATACATAAAAATTCAGGATTAGGGGAAATAAACTTCAGAGCAAGCTTTCGCCATATCCTTCTTGCTATAACTGTTTATCGAACTTGCCTCGTTTCAATTTTTTTGTTTCTTTCCCCTTACGACGATCCGAATTTCTATCAATGTTCAATCCACAACATTCTAGCTTTGAAGATACACAAGACAGGCCAGTGTTAATCAAGCTCAATAGGTCATCACTAGCATCTCTAATTACTTATCAAATCTTAATGATCAGATTTGATACATAAAATATAGAGATTAATTATGATACACTATTAATATAAAGTATTTTATACCATCAACTAATCAAACCTTATCTTAATATAACTTTTGACCTAGTTATAGCAAGAATAAATCTAGCGATGTAGTTATACATTATTAGATAATTATGTAAAAAGTTTTACTCTGGTTACGCATAAAAATTAAATTCTAAAATATATATAGAGCACTCTTTTATTAAACTATAAGTAAATAATCATTGGGAGAAAAATCAAATGAATTTGTTATTACGCATAAAAAAGTTAACTTGTGATGAAGTTAGTTATACCTTCAAACTTCATACCATTTTAATCAACTGCTAAAAGATAAAAGTTTCTTCTTTTGAATCGACAAAAACTAAAATAAAAGATTTTAAAAAAAAATATATATTAAGAAGAGTTGGGTGTAGTGATAAGTAAGTTATATTATTAGAGAGAGAATATAGATTCAAACCCTGAATAAGCCAATTATTTAGAGAGCTTTTTAGTTGCAGTAGTGACCAATAGTAAAAATACTTTAAATAAAAATAAAAATAAAAGAAAAAAAAAAACTAAGGGGAATGTTCATGAGCTGGCAGCGTGTAAACGGTGTCTTATATCATGGGCCCTATACTAAGAATTATTCACATTCAAAATTCCTGGTTAGCTTAACAAGAAAAGTTATTGACTTTGTTTCATTCTCTTTTGTGGATATTTATTATGGCCGAAACACAGCTGGATGACGAAATTCCATGCTCGTTAATTAGGCGAAATTCAAATCTTCACCAAATCACAATGCATTATTTCACTCTAAGAATCTATCCAGAATCTCCCATAGCACAATGGCCAACTTGATCTCGGTGTCTCTTCTATAAATAGGACACAAAATCTTGCATGGACACAACACAATATACACACAGTTCATTAGAATACAAGCATCAAGTCCTTACATAACAACATGAAACTCGTTCTGTTATCCCTAGCATGGGCTTTTGCTCTTCTGCTAGCTCCTTCTTTAGCTTCTGCTGCTGTTGTGGAACACACTTTCGCTGTATGTGCTCCTTCATTCTTCTCCTTTTCATTCTTCAGAGGATAACTATATGTTGAATTCTGTAAATAGGAAAGCTAGCCCTTGTTATGTGTTAGTGCATGCAAGGAAGTAGACACAAATGCGATCATTGAACTAATCATAGATGTATGTCACGATCTCTCTTAAAAACTTAAGTTATTAGGTAGAGGTACATGAATAATTTTATATTCTGACATATCCCCTCATACAAGAGTCTTTTTAGTCTTGAAACATAGATTTTGCACAGGTTCACCTTACTTTATGCTGAAATTTAACTTTTTATTTTTAGAAGAATGGAGACAAATAAAGATCAAATTCTAAACCTCTTAATTATAAAAACTCTTATGCTATGTCATGAACCATCTCTCATAAAAGGTTAAGCTGTTGAGTAGAGACACATAAATGGTTTTATATTCTAATAACATATAAAATGTAAAAGGCATGTACTTCATGTATGTTTTCATGATATTTACTGAAACTTCATTTGTGACAGGTGGAGAACTTGCCTGTTCAGCTCTTGTGCAATCAGCAAGTCATTACTGCAGTCAATGGAAGCTTACCAGGGCCAACGATTAATGTTCAAGAGGGCGACACTCTCATAGTCCATGTGTTCAACAAGTCACCCTACAATCTTACTATTCATTGGTAAAGTTTTCCGCCTTTCCCTGTCAAATGACAATAAAATTAATCCCTGACTAAGCGAAGCTAGAGTACTAAAAGATACTCACGGTTTGGCGTCAAGAATTTAGTATATCTATTATATCGATCATATATATGTTTATCTACAGCTGTGGATTAATACATCATTTATCATTCTTGACATCTCCCATGTGTCTCAAATGTTTATGTCCTCCAATCTTCTACAGATTCTATACTAATGTAGAAAGTGAATTCTTCCAATTGGTGCTACATCTTCGGTTTTCCTTATATCAAATAATTAAAAAAGCGAGTTTCGGCTTCCTTCTAACTCCCTTTTTTGTGTGAAATTTAAATGTCATTTTTCTACATTTAAATCTTCTGCGTGGAAAAGTTTATAAGGAATTCATCTATATATATATATATATATATGAACTTTTGGGAGTTAAACATAAACTATTCGTTAAATACATCAACGACCAAATATTTGCCTTTAAGGCTTTCATCATAGTGGTTTTTCTCCTTAGGTTTTTTAAGGTGATGTTCTATCTACTGATGTATTTCTGATGCAAGTTGGATCAGACTTCTTGGTTACCTCTGTTTCAGAGGTTTTGATGACCCATTGTATCCAATAAATTTGATCTACCAAAAAAGAATATTAGAGTTTTTAAGGTTGGGTGTATCTCAAAAAGGAACGACATTAGATGATTTATGAAGTCTCCTTAGTGCGACCGTAAGTAAGCGATGATGTATCAACGAAAGTACTCTAACCCTCAAATATAATTAGGATTTACACTGAGATTAGGGACCGAGGGGTTCAATTTAAACATTTATTACTTAGTTTGGCATTTATATTGGAGGTTAAAGCCACATGTATTTATGCATCATCAGTTAATAGTTAGTTAGTTAGTTGCTGATATCGTAGTTATTGTTAGTTTTCTGGTTTCAGTTAGTTAAGATTAGCATTGAGGAGGTGATCACTTGTATATAAGTTTGATTGTGTCACCATGTGCACCAACTTTTCTGATCAATAAGATTCTTTCTCAGCTATCTCATTCCCTCTCTCGAGTTCTCTCTCCACTTGTGTTAGATATCCTCCAGTAATTTATAGTGGTCACAGTTGCTTTAGGAGCAATCCATTAATAAGGATTTGTTTCTTATCAGAATTAACTATGATATGAAGGACGAAGGAGATTTTATCTACATTTCTGTTATTACAGAAGATCCTAGGGAACTATTAGTTATCAGGGGTGAAGACTAGCCTTTAGATAGCAGGTCTTTCGAGTCATTTTGAGCTGTAATTGAAAATCTAGCTAAAAATAATATTTAAATTAAAAATTCTAAATTATGATATCTTATATGCAGGCATGGGATTTTTCAACTTTTTAGTGGATGGTCAGATGGTCCTGCGTATGTAACTCAATGTCCAATACCTTCTGGTGGCAGCTATACCTATAGATTTAATATTACAGGGCAAGAGGGAACCTTATGGTGGCATGCTCACTCATCTTTTCTACGTGCTACTATTTATGGAGCACTCATCATCCAACCTCGAATAGGATATACATATCCATTCGCTAAGCCATACCAGGAAATCCCATTATTAATTGGTACAAATTTTAGTAATCTTTTCCTTACTAATTCTTGATCTTATGTCAATTTCAATTCCCTCAACTATAAGTTGACTACTCAAATATTTATCGAGAGGAAACAGACAGCATACGTTGCGACTAGTTGCAATCAATAAGGATGTTTTCTGAGATAGATCTTTCACAAATTGCAGGAGAGTGGTGGAATGCTAATGTTGTGGATGTTGAGAATCAAGGAATAGTATCTGGTGCTGGTCCAAATAATTCAGATGCTTTTACAATTAATGGCTTGCCTGGTGATCTCTACCCATGCTCGCAAAATCGTATGTCAATTTTTCAACGATTAATACTATCGTATTATTGGTCGCTGGTCATCATGTGATTGCGTTGCGATTATTACGATGCAATTGTGGACTGCAATTTTATCATAACTTGTGCACAAAAAATTCATCCTATAACTTTGATCATTTACCAATTTTATAGTACACGTCTAATTTGTAATTCACTTTTTATATAATTCAGAGATGTACACACTCAATGTGATGCCAGGAAAGACCTACTTGTTGCGCATCATCAACGCTGCACTCATTGAGCAACATTTCTTCAAGATAGCCAATCACAGATTCACAGTTGTTGCCATTGATGCTGGGTATACCAAACCCTATGATACAGATGTTATTGTGATTGCACCAGGCCAAACCACCGATGTCCTATTCACGACTAACCAGCCAGTAGGGTCTTATTACATGGCTGCTGCTCCATACCACACCGTAAGTGGATCATTCAATAATTCAACCACCAGAGCATTGGTGGTTTACAATGGTGCCTCGTCAGCAACACCCCAAATGCCAATCTTACCTGCATTCGATGACACACCAACAGCCTTCAAGTTCTATACCAACATCACAGGGTTGGTTCGTGGCCCTCACTATGTGCCTGTTCCACTTAATGTGGATGAACGCATGTTCATGACCTTCGGGGTTAACCTCGATCATTGTAATCTTCCAGCACCCAATACGTGTGGTGGACCAAATGGTATGATGCTTTCAGCTAGCATGAACAATGAATCCTTTGTGCTTCCTAGTGGTAAAGGGCTCTCTATGTTGGAAGCATTCTTTAGAAATGTTAGTGGGGTGTACACTAAAGATTTTCCAAATAACCCTCCAATTGTGTTTGACTATACCAACCCTGCGATTAACAATTTAAATGCTTCCCTTGCATTCGCACCCAAATCAACGAAGGCAAAGACGTTGAAGTTTAATTCTGTAGTGGAAATTGTGCTTCAAAATACAGCTATCATTGAGGTAGAGAGCCATCCTATGCACATTCATGGCCTTAATTTCTATGTTTTGGCTCAAGGATTTGGCAACTACAACTCCATTAGAGATGAGCCAAAGTTTAACTTAAAGGATCCTCAGATGCGTAACACAATTTCCGTGCCAGTGGGAGGATGGGCTGTAATCAGATTTAAAGCAAAAAATCCAGGTTATTATTATTATTACTACTACTGCTACTAGCTACTATTATAACTACTTCGTGAAGATTAGATTTTAGATTAACTGTTAATTTTAAATGTTATGCTAATTAATTTCATGCCTTAAAACGCTGTGCAGGTATATGGTTCATGCATTGTCATTTTGATGACCATGTGTCTCAAGGGTTGGGCATGACTTTTGAGATTGAAAATGGACCTAGTCCTCCATTCATGCTGCCCCCACCACCTATTGATCTTCCCAAGTGCTAAACGCAAATTCGCCAATATACTTACACATTAAATTAAACCTTATCGTGCATTTGAAATAAAATAAAAATAAAAAAGGTGTAATTTATGTCCATTTGTTGTTTTGTGTGTTGGTTTCTTGATTCAATCCGTTTGAATAAAGTGATAGAAAGTGCAATCAAGGCGTATACTTGACATTTAGTTCACTCTGTGAAAATAAAATATGATTCCTTTTGTAGATTTATGTGTATATATTCTTCTATTTTCCAATATGCTGCCCTTTACTATTTTTACTTTTCAAATATAATGAGGCATCAAAATTTAATTACTGCACAAAAATTGTCTTATAATACAAGTATATAAGAACTGGTGACGGAAAGTACATGGGATACATTCAAATTACTAGAGATAATTTAGGTTGAATGTTACTTTCAAAATATATATTGTACCATTTTAATGGATAAATCTAACTCAAATTTCATCAAATGCGTTTATTATTCAATTTTTTTCCAATTTTAAATGACACATGATACAATAACAAAACACTTGGTTAATTCAAATAATTTAACATTTATTTTCTTTAATTAAGGTCTTTTGTTTAAATTTTATGAATTACAAAAAAAAAATTAATGTTAAAAAAACTTTATCCTATAATAAGCCAATATAACTCAAATTATATTAATTAAATTTAATAAATTTTGAATATGAATAATTTAAATAATAAAAAAAAAGGATGCAAATAGAATATAGCACTAATAACTGCATATTAACAAACAACCTCTTGGCCCAAGTCAATTTAAAGCGAGCACATTTGAAAGAGAGCAATGCTCCTTGGCATGAAAGGAATTTCGTACGTGGCGTCAGTAATGGTTTACAGCCATACAGGAGAGGTGGCGAAAATTAAGTAATGGTTTATCACGTACTTTGCTTGTGTTTAATTTTTCCCTCCTTTCCTTAATTTTCGCCTCCTATCCTATATAATTATAAACCATTATTGACACCAAGTACGAAATTCAGTAGTATTACTCCTTTTAAAACTAACCTTTGCGAAATAAAGTACGTGATAATTAATTAGCACAAAACAAGGTTTTCTTTTTTTTTTCCCCCTTTCGTACATAGGGTTTTCATGGTTAATTTTGGATCTCAGGTAGAGTATTTTTACAGGCGTTATATTGAAATTTAATCTCTTAAATATTTTAATAACTTTACTCAATTATCGTCTGCTTTAATCATTTTTTATGTAACATAGTTTGATTTTTGGAAAAACCCTTATGCACCAAGAAAAACCAAAAATAGGAGGCTTTTAGCGCTATATACAATGGAAGATGTCGTTTTTTAAGAAAAAAATTTTGAGAGTAAAAATAGATTATATATATATGTGTATGGATGGGAGTTTCTTCAATACTCTTCAAGCACTATCATTTTTTCAGAAAAAAATATTAAGAGTAAAAATAGCTAATATATATGCGTATGTATGGGAGTTTCTTCAATATTCTTCAAGCACTATCAAACAGTTTGCGACGAAGATTAAGTCACATGTTTGATTTCTTCTAAAATGAAAATATAAAAAATATATTTCATATTAATGTATTCATTACTAAATATTGAGAAAAGTACTACAACTCCTTTGAAATTTTAAGAAAAAATCTTAAACTCCAAACTTATGAAAAATAAGAAACTTCACTCTATTATCTAAAAAAACCCAAAGTTCATAATTAAAATAAAGGTAATATTATTATATGCTAAAATAAATATATTTAATAATAATTCAATAAAATATTAATATATTAATAAAACTCGTACATAATTATCATTAAAATTTTTTAATATATATATATATATATATATATATTTCTTTAAAAATACATTTCTCCACGTGAATTACATCTCATAAAAAGCAAAATAATTATTGTTAGTGCATATAATATACTATTTATGTTTAAATAAGTTGCAACAATATATGTATGTAATTTCCAAATATATAAAATAGAAGAGAGTGTTTGGTAATCTCAAAAACCAAGTTATGGTACAAAATAGAATTAGTTATGTTAATCGGTATAAAAATGAACTAATTTTTTATTGAACATTGTTTGGTTAGAAAACTTAAAAATCAGTTTTAACATATGTGTTTTTCTTTTGCTTATTCTTCTTATTCTTCTTTTTCCTTGACTATATTATTAAAAAACCAATCTAGCAGATAGCGGCAGTCGATGGAAAACGGCGGTGACTAGCATCGAAAGATGATGGCAAACATGCAGGTGGCGATAGCGAATGGTAGTAGATAATGGTAGATGATATGACTATCGACGATAATCGACGACAAATGGTGGCGGATAGGGGTAGCCATGGAAAATGGTGGTGGCTAATGATGATAAACGGTGGCAGGCAAGGTGGGCAGTGGCAGCAGATGGTGACTAACAGTGGTAGATGATGTGGTCATCAACGGTAGGCAATTGTGGCAAACGAGATAGGGCAGTGGAAAACGGTGGTGGTTAGCAACGGCAGACAAGGCAGGAGATGTGGCCATCAGCGACAATTAGTGGCAGCCAATGATAGCAATCGGAAGCGGACGACAGTAATCAATGACGGCCTCAATGGTAGTCGACAGTAGACGACGGTGAACGGCAGCAATGAATGGTGATGGATGGCAACAGCAAACGGTTGACAAGGTGAATAGAAAAAGAATTAATTAATGTAAAGTGAAAAGAATAGTACTGAGAAGATATAAAATAGAAGAAGAAAAAAAATTGTAATGAAATAAAACTAATTTAAAATTAATTTGTTTAAAAACAAATTTTAGCTTCAAATTGGTTCAAATAAAAACTAATTTAAAAATATTTAAGTAGTTACCAAATAATATTTATTAAAAACTCGGCCACATTGTACCTAGTTGTCCGGTTTTTTTAAGTTGTTAAACACCCCCATAGACTTCTTAAATAATTAGTAATTAATATTGTCAAAACTTAAAAAGTAATTCTAAAGAAGATCTTATTATTACAACAATAACAAAAAATTAATGTCATAATACCTTAGTTAAGACTAAATTTTTATTTAATTTTAATATATTGTTAATATGAATGAATATATATTTTGATAATAATTTAACAAAATATTTTGCATAAAACTCATAAACAATTATCATTAAATTTTTTTAATATATATGTAATTTTCAAAAATACATATCTCTGCTTGGGTTACAACTGTTAAAAAATGAATTAATTGTTTATTAGTACATTTAATATATGAATTATATTTAAATAAGTTATAATAATATATGTAAATAACTTCAAAATATATAAAACATAAAACTTGTTAAACTAATCGGTAACTAATATTTTGAAAAGCTATTATTAAGATCTCATTGTTATGACAATACTAAAAGGCTACTCTCATAGTAATAAGATTCAATATTAAATTTATGCAATATTAATATAAGATAATCATAATAATTTAATTGTCTACATCAAGAAAAAAAAAAGTAATGTATTGTCAACATAAATAAATTTTTGGTTAAAACTAATTTGTCCTTATACATGTTTTAGATTTTGATTTTAGTCTCAATCCTAGAAAAATTTTGGTCTAGGTCCATATACAAAAAAAGAAAAGAAAAGGTTTAGCTCCCTATAATGATATCGAATTAGTCTCTACCATTAAAAAATTATTAGACAGCTAACATAAAATCTAAAAAAACTCGATTGAGTTCATTTCAGTTTAACAAAAATGTCGTTTCGATACTATTTCGATCATTTATTTATTTTTGAAAATATGTCATTTTAGGCCTAAAAATGCCTAAAAGAAGTTATTTCAAAATAATATTAATGACATACCATATCTATATCAGATGCTATTAGTCACATAAACAAAATCTAATACTATCTAGTAATTTTTTAACGGCAGATACTAACTCCTTAATGAAATATCATTATAGAAATCTAAATCAAAAATTTTTTGTATGAGAACTAAAACTAAAATCCAGGATATATGTAGTGGCCATAAACTAATTTTAACCTAAATTTTTATAGTTATTTAATCATGTATATTGTAGCATATAATAATATTATTTGAATTTTAAATTATTAATAAATTATTTAGATAAGAGAAAAATAGAAAAAAGAGAATATTGTTTAGGTAAATAGAAATAGTGAAGAGTGAATATTATTTAGATGAGAGAAAAAATTAAAGCAATACTTAATGTCAATAAAATTAAATTACAAAATTATCCAAAATCATAAATTGGTTCGAAAAATAGGGAAATGAGTTTTTTTTTTCATGACAAAATGTTTTTAGCCCACATGAAGTTATAGAGGTTAGCAATGCCCACATATAAATACTTTCCTTTGCTTTGCATTTTTCCACATTATGGAAATATA
This sequence comes from Pterocarpus santalinus, assembly GCA_031439595.1. Taxonomy (NCBI): domain Eukaryota; kingdom Viridiplantae; phylum Streptophyta; class Magnoliopsida; order Fabales; family Fabaceae; genus Pterocarpus; species Pterocarpus santalinus. The sequence continues at coordinate 22,121,430 of CM062532.1, read as the reverse complement.
TTATTGCAACTTATTTGAACCTAATTAATATATTAAATGCATTAACAATGATTAATTTATGTTTTAAGGGATGTAATCCACTTGGAGAAACGTATTTTTCAATAAATACATATATATTAGAAATTTTTAGTGGTAATTATTTACTAGTTTTATAAAAATTAATATTTTATTTAATTATTATTAAAATATATTTATTGAACATATAATAATATTATTTTTATTTTACTTTATTAACCTGTTTTTTATATTGGAGTGGAGTGTCCAATTTTCATAAGATTAATTGGAGTTAGAGCATTGTTGTACTTTTCTCCAAAAAATTAACCATTCAATTTATAAAAGATATAACACTTTTATAAAAGAATGATTTAAAAAGAAGATTTCTATATGTATATAATTCGTATTTGTTATCCTTGATGTTAGAATTTTGAATCCATCAAATCAACAATTTAATATTAATTATAACGTGCAAAGTAATCAAAGCCATTGATAACATCACTTGTGAAGGTTACCTAGGATTATTGAAGAAAATAACTAATCCCTAGCTCTTCGTTCTTTGAATCTAATTAAGGAGAGGCCAAGAAGGCTAAAATGAGAGAGAGAAATTTCTCCTATTCTAAGAATAGTGAAATATGTGGTCTATTTCAATAAGGCAACAAGCATCTATTTATATCAAACTCAGAGAAGGTCTTTTTTCTTGTGTCAAAGAAATGATGTACTAAGTTTATCCATTATAACAAAAGCTCATACAAAGAGAAACATAACAACACAAACCTCTGAGCAGTATTTAGCAACAATAAGCTTAATATAGATTTAATAACAATAGTAATTACAAAATCACTTTCTAGTGGAATGGAATTGATAATCATTAAACAAACTAGGAGAAAGTTGAGTTACGGAAGAAAAATAATATGGAACTTAGGAGGATAGTGATTTTTCATTTTAATTAGCATCTATATTTGATTTAAAAATAAAGTTACGAAAAAAAATTAATTGTGAGGCATTATTAAAGTGAAACTTTTTTTGCAATTTTTTTAGTCATATTTTGTTATACTATTGTAGACATTTATTTAAAAATGACACATATAATCATGATTGTTAAAATGGAGTTTCGAAACGTAAAATCTTCCGATTTTACATTTTTAAACCACAAAAACTTGTTAGAGGTTAGGTAAAATCCAATTTAGGTAAATTTTTCAGAAGGCATTTTAAAGAGATAAAATCTTTAAAAAAGCATTTTTATCGAATGATTTTATTTTTCAAGTATTTGATTATTAGATTAACTTTTTGTTAATTGAATGGGTTATAGGTCTCAAAGTTAGCTTGGATATATATGGGTTAACCAATTCTAATATTAGGTTAAGGCAACAAAAGACATTTTATTTTGATTTTTAATTAGAGAATATACCACACTATTACCTTTATAAAACATTGTCATTTGCCCCACGTGGCCATGTTATCGGCTTGCTACTATGCGCCCTTCGTAAACCATACCATTGCCATGTTGTTCTACATTTTTTGGCCATGTTACCGGCTTGCTACTATGCGCCCTTCGTAAACCATACCATTGCTATGCTGCTCTACATTTTTACTTCCATTTGCATTATATTATACAAATTTATTAATGTAATACTTCAATCTGCATTGAACTATATATATATATATATATATATACTGTTTCGCTTTTACGTATCATTTTAGTTTACCCTCCAATATTTTTCTGGTGAAAACTTGACTTTAACAACCTTGCATATAATAAAATATATCTTCATAATTATATATAAATTTTTACAATAAAATTAAGCGAATATGTTAAAGTTAAGATAGTCCTAATCCTCTAAAGATTTTTTTAATCTCTTTTCTTTTTGGTCCCCAAGGGTGGGGGGATTGGAGCTTTGCCCTGTGACTCAAAGTTGCAACCCTCTAGTTGTGCGGCCTCCCAAAGACATGATGATGACCACTGAGGCACAAGCTTCTTCTACAAAGATTTTCTTAATCTCATTGGGAGAGTTTGGTAGACTGTTTCAATTTTCATTCCTGGGAATCTTAATCCCGAGAATATTATTCTTGAAAATAGTTTTTTTAGGCATGTATACTTTGGGCATTTAGTAGGCGGATTAAATTTTCAAAAAAATTTGATTCATTTTCAAAAATACCCTTGGCAGTCTGACAACAGTCGATAGTGGCTGGTGGTGGTTCAGCGACGGTCAATGGTGGTCCGATGGCTACCCTACAGTGGTTGGCGACGGTTTGGCCATGGCCGGTGGTGGTCAGTGGTGGTCCGACAGTCGTTCGACGACCGCCAATGGTCGCCAGTGGTGCTCCGGCGATGGTCAATGGTGGTCCAGTGACTACTCGACAGTGGTCGGCGACGACGGCAATGGTCCAACCATGGTCGGTGGTGTTTCGCGACGGTCAATGGTGGTCTGGCGACGGTCAGTGGTGGTCCGGCTACAAACAATGGTCATTCAGCAATCACTGATGGCGGTCTGGCGGTAAACAGTTGTGGTTGGTGGTGGTCCAGCCATGCTGGTGGTGGTTCGCAGTAGTCGGTGGTGGTCCGACAGCAAATAGTGATGGTCTGGCGGCGATCGGTGGTGGTTTGGTGGCTGCTCGATGGTGGTTGGCGGCAGCCGACGATGGTTCACAGCGGCCATGGTGGTTTGGCAGCTGCCTGCGGTGGTCCAACAATAGTCTAGCGGTGGAGGGTAACTGGTGGTGGGTAATAGCAGGAGTAATTTGATCTTTTCACATAGAAAAATATTCTCATATCATGGGAATGTTATAATCCCATGAATGAGATGGAATTATTTTGAGAGGAGTCTTACCCCAAACTCAATCTCGGGAATATTATATTTTCGGGCATATTTTTTCAAAACTTGTGCCAAATATAGGCATCTTCATGAAATTCCCGAAAATTCTACTCTAAACCCTCTTCTAAACGTCCCCATTAGGCTCGAGATTTGCACACTTCTATAATAAGCCTAAAGTAGCCCAATGGGCCCAAGGGTCACTTTAAGCCATACCAATGGTATTAAGAATATGGCCGGCGGTAAAAAAACAATGGCATTAAGACAGAGAAGGGAGCATGGAAAAGGGGCGGAAAAGGGGCAGAAAAGGGGCATGAGAGTGGTAACCTTCATCTTCTTCCAAAGATATTCTCCTCTGCAATTTCTTACCTTCTTAGTCTCAATTCTTCCTCAATCCCTTTCTTTTCTTGGCAGAAACCTGATTCTTCATTGGGCTGTGATCTAACACAACTAAAGCTATTGTTGATTCAATACTTACATAGGACTTGTACTTCTTTTGTGTGTAAACCAAATACCGTCACACTGTTTCATTAGCTTCTTCTATTACATTCCATACTTGACTCATTCCGGTTACTGTGAGAACATTATATACATTACAACTCCATTATTCATCCAAACCAAAATCATCTAAGATTTGAAGGGCGGGTCAAAAATAAAATAAAAATTCTTTTTACGTATCTCTTCGTACTCACGAAACCTTCCGCAATATAGGATTATTACCACCTCGTTTAATCAAAACCCTATAACTACTATGATCAAGACGGGGAGCATAGTGAAGTATAATATCTTATAAGATATCAAGCCTGAAAAAGGGTTATGAAGTGACCATAAACTAAAGGAATGGATGAGCCTTAGTACATAGCACAAAGCAAAATTATGAATTTGCGAACCACCACGAAAGTTCAAAGTTACAATCTTTAAAGTATAGTACACGATATTTTATTTATTGAATGTTTTTGGAGTAAAATTTCCATAATTTGAAAATTTTATAGAATATGCCCAACTCATCCTTGTTTGTTCAACAAAGATTATTTCATCAATCAAACCCCAAATGAACCCATACTCATTATATATATCCTCTAATGTGGTAACATAATAGCTCTCTCAATTTACACTATCTCTTCAAATAAAAAGTGAAATTTCAAGGGACCAAGAAATGTTGTTTATAGGGGAGCTGGGGCAGGTGCTGCTTGTATATCCTCTGAGAAACCAGAAATAGGGCCAGGTGCTGCTCCAGAGCTCAGAAGCTCAAACATAGCACGTCGAGGGTTGATCCTTTGCTTCTCACAGAGTTCTGGCAAAAGAACCCCTGCATAGCATCAAAGCGATCTTCATTATTATTGTCTATGCTAATTTCAAGAAAAACAAAGAATACAAAGCAGAGTCCTCTGCAAATAATCAAATTAAAAAAAAAGTACAAATTGCTCTGCCATTTTTTTTTTTCGATAATGACTATGTATACCTTGATTAAATTTGAAGTTAAATTGTTGGAAGGTAAGGTATCTTGGTGCTTTCATAGTGTAAAGTCATGAAAGCAAGAGGCTAGAGAGGAACATGAATAAGCGTTGCCCGATGTTGAAGGAAAGGTGACCATGCACACATTATTTTCATGTGACGTGGCCTTATTATAATTTACAAAGAACAGTCAAGCACCACACACCGAGTCACCGACGCATAGAAAAAGACAAAACATAGTACATAGAAACTTCGACCATGGTTTATTCCAGTTAGCTGAACCTAAATTCTCGGAGAAGTTTTCCAAATTAAGGTGACAACATGGAGTTTTCAACTGCTATTCACTATTCCTGTACTTTCTCTTTCTGCAGAATAAATGCTGGGTAACTAATGACCATCAATGCTACTTTTAATAGGAAGATAATTGAGCAAGGAAAGCCAACAATTATCCCACAAGTTAATCATGATCATGCAAGTGACTTCTGGGTTTTGAACACAATATTTTGCTTGTGTTGAATTGAAGATTACAGTGAGACAGTAATGGTAGCAATAAACAATTCTTACCCTCTCCAGCAGCCAAATTGAAGTAAAGGTCAACAATGTTGGGACATTTCTGGTAACAAGCTGGTGAGCAAAGCTTGTGAGTGAATTGTGGCTCAAGAAGTGCATCAGATGAAATGCCAACAAACTTCCTATCAGCCCCACATGCCTCCACACATTGGTCTGTCTCTATGTATTCTGCCATCCTCTCCACCACCACTTCCGATGTCCGGCACTGGTATTCCACGCCGCCATCCGCTGCCCTCGCCGTCTCCAACAAACACCTCTTCCCTGAGGAAGCTATTGAGAAAGCACATGCATCCTTTGGCAACTCTTCACATACAACCTCAGCTGCCAATTTATGTATGTCAAAACACATAATAAGTAAAAATCAAAGAAAACAATTGCTCTAGACATGGAAAAATACGTAGCAGGATATATGTATAGTATACGTACCCAAAGATGCATGGATGAAAAGGGAAGAAAAGAACAAAACCAAAGGCAATTGTGTTGAGAAAGACATTGTCTAAAATACTGGCTATAGTACGGTTTGTGAAGAAGTAGTGAGTAGTAGTGTATCAAATTTTGTCAGGAATGGATAGACAAAACAGAAATTGTTTTGTGAGAGAGAACCAAAAGGGGTTGTGTGTGTAACGCGAAATATCGAAGAGATATGAACAACGAATTGTAAATGGCACCAAAGGTCTATATATAGGTGGAAAGTGGTATGAACACCGCGTTTCTCTAATAGACGCGTTAGGAAAGCTCACAACTAGCCTTGTGTCTACACCACTCCCCTTAATCATGTGTAATTTTTAAATATTAGTTTTGACAATTAATCGGTTTAAAATGTTAATGCTTAACGAATAATCTCGTATAATTTTAAATCTATAAACTAATTTACTTAAAACTTAATTTAACATATAACAAATAGCACATAGAGTTTCAAATAGTTTTCTGTTTGGGAGAGCTAGCAAAATCAAAGTCACAAGAATTTATATGTCACCTATTAAAAGTTTAAACTGAATCAATATCATATAAGATGATTTATGTTTTAACCTTTATTAAATATTCAAAGATGATTTCTTTTATTTTATTCTGTTTTTTTTTAATTACGAGTTTGGTTCAACTTCCACGCGTAGATTATTTGACGACATGTGTAAACTGCATTTTCCAACAAATTAGGGCAGAGATGTCAAGCAGCCCTACTTGCATATTCATTCATATTTACGCAAAAGCAAATCCGCGTAATTGCTATTTAACGGCCACAAGGACATGGGGAGAATGATGGGAAGCCATAACCAAATATTGCAGTTTACAAAATTCGCAATTGGGTATTTACTATTTAGAAGAATAAACAAGATCTTCAGTGTGACGCAAGCTAGTTAAGTTGTTAACGTCGTAAGTTACACCTCAATTCCTTCCTTGCTTTTATAGCTTGTGTTTCCCACATATTCTGACTTTGTGTGCCCAAGTTAGAAAGACAGTTTCTAGAGGTTCTCAGTGTGAGCTTCCAAGAAAAGTCATGGTAGAAAAAGGTTCAAAGGCAGCATGGACGAAGCTTCCAGAGCATTGCCATCTGTCCAGAACAAAGGTTACACGACGCAGGAGTTGTCTTTCATGCATGGTCATCTAATGCTTACACGACATGTTAAAAAATTTTCATGTCGAAATGTTAATGGAGATCTCAATGTTAACTTTTGAGAATTTTAATATGTATACTGGGACATGAAATCTTTCCTCTTTATGTTTTTTTTTCAAGGCCATAATATTATTAGAAATGCGAGCGTTAATTTATGCAAATTTAAGTATATTTATTGAGGACATAAATTATCTCTTTATTTTTTTTTTTTAAATATGTTTGCAAACTTGTTTATTTTTAATGAACTGAATTTTCTGCATATTAACACATGCATGATTCTCTAATAAAGAAACGTACATAACATTTGAAAAAAAAAAGGCAGAGAGAAATAATTCATATTCTCAATAAACATTATATGAAATCCTCAGTTATACTACGGACCCAGAACATTTTTGTAAATACGATACTCTTTGCACTATTTGTGAGCATGATAGACTCCTGCTTCACGTCAACCAAAGGAATTTGCTAGTATAAGCTCCATTCTACCAGTGGGATGAAACAAAAGAAAATCAACTGAATTTGTGCCATTACTTTTAATGTTAAAAAGAAAGCAAGTATTGTGAGTGTGGAGTGGTGGTGTGTTGTGCTTCATATCGGTTCCCAAATCAAATATTATAATCTAGAAGCAGCAAACCTGTTGCAAATGGATCCGACAAGGCGACAAATACAATAGCCATTTTTGTGGTCTTGCCAAGATGCTTGTCTAAAATATTCATAAAAGAAGTGAAAGCATCTATACTCTATAAGTGTTTTAATTATTAATATATTAATTAAAAATTAAATTTGATTCAAGAAAATAATTAGTAATGCCTTATGTATGATCTTTCTCTTTCTCTCTGATACTTTTTACGAGCATTTTTAAAATTTTTTGGGTCAGGGGGGATGGGGGGATTGTAATCGAACCCAGAGTGCGGAGTTTAAGGGACATTGCAATGCCAACTCAATTCGGGCCTCTTCCGCCTTCACGAGCATGTTAGAATGCACATATGAGGCTTGGATATGATCCATTGCCAAGGCCACGCTTTATGAATAATATGAATAATTGATGCTACATGTTTACTTGTTAAAATAGCTGGAAATAGGCTAAGTTAAGCAAGATTTTAATTTAAATGAATCCGATTTGTATTTTAAATATATTACTTGAATTTAAACCTATTACTTGATATAGTTTTTTATTTTAAGGCCTAACCTGACTTAATCTAAAAATTTATCTAAAGGACTATTAGATAATAAGATATTTAAATAAGCTCAAAAATCTATTTTTAGATAGATCAAAATGCTTGTATTATCATTAGGATTTTTAAAATAATAATAATAATATAAACAAACCAACCTATAAGATAATGGACATTTTTCATAGCCTGTTATTAGCTATTTGATTTTAAATTTCTACATATTAAATATTATTTATTATTAATTATATATTATTTATTATTCTTTTATTTGACTAAAATATAAATAATTGAAAAGAGAAAGATAGAAAGTGAAACATTATATATCAAAAGTTGATCATGTCTAATAACGTATTATAAGGTATAATTAAATTATCTATCATTTTAGAGATTGTCTGGTATTCACAATAGGATAAGGTCTAATTATATAAATACTAATAATATAAGACCTATTAAATTTTTAACACTATACTCTATTTAGTGTGATATTATATAAGTTATTATACCATGTAACATGGTATTGTTCTCTCGCTATCTTAAATATTTCTTAGAAAGCACAAACACACCAATTTTCTGCCGCATCCACATGTCTTACACATATTGACACAAACACTTTGTGAACACACATCGCTACGTCTCTAATTAAAAATATTTTCTTTTTTTTTTCTGGGACATACTTCAAACATGGCTCAAATACATAGGAATGACTCGAACTCATGAAGGACATGGCTTAAACACACTTTTTTTTTGCCTCTACTTTAATAGACCAACTCGAATATTAAAAAGCCCAAGTTAATACCCAACTTCAGCCAACTTCAATCTGGTCTTTGCCAATGAAAGAGACTTCAACAATAGTGGAGAAGAAAATAAAGTTAACATTTAGATCATCACTTTAGTTAATTTTTTGTTATATACATACATACAAATTAGTTCCTAAATTTAAAATAATGATCCCAAAAGAATTAACTTATTTTAATAGGGGTAAATTTAGAAACCAAAATGTATGTGTTCTCAAGATATCATATTCTTGTTCTATAATCTTAAGTAATAGGTTGATGTGTCTCTATGTCCAAATCTGTTTGAGTATTTGTGTCAGTGAATAATATACTTCATTTGTTGATAGGAATAGGCCTAAGATTTTGTTCGTATTGGAGGCCCAAATTCTGGGTTGTGGAAAACGTGAGATTACATCGATTATAACGGCCTAATAAACCAAACAGCCCAAGTTGCGAACCTTGCGACACTTCCACATTCCGATACGACTTACTGATTTGACCAAAAAACACGAAGAATGCGAGCCGCCTGACAAACAAAGTTCCTCTGTGACATAAATTATGGTTTGAAATCTGTTATAACAAAACCCTTTTGATTTCTCATTTAACATCGCAAGCAGGGTAATCCAAAAAGAAAAAAAGAATAATATTTGTTGATGAGGAAAGTTTAAACGAGTTTGACATTGGTCATCCTATTAGAATCAGGTAAAACCTCAGACTCAAAAAATATTTATAGGAGATTTGTAAAATTTTCTACAAAAAATGGTTTTCATATTCGCAACAAAAATCCAACTTGCGTCCTTTTAAAATATAAGACCACTTCTACCACTTATGACAACTGTTAGGAAAATAATAATAATAATAAAAGAATAATATTTATCACCTAATAGGAGATTGCCCCATTATTCATTAGTTTTAAAGATAATGGTATTTTAATTTGCTTTTAAATATTTACTGATAGTCGGGTTTTTTTTTTAATTGGAAACTTTTATTTGAAGAAAATAATTTCTAATTTAAGAATTTTTCAAATCGAAAAGGATAAAAAAATAAATTATAATCAAACCTTATTATCACCATATTTTCAACTTCATGAACACTTCATAATTTTTTAAATTAAAAATTAAAAATATATCTATCCTTCTTTAGGAGAGGAAAACAGTGAAGACAAAATTTAAATCCAAATGTTTGCATGCACTAATAAGGACTATATTAATTTTGGTTATACTTTAATACACTCCAACGATTTAGTACAACAACAAAAAAAAAAGTATATATATTTGAAAACTAATTTACTCATTGAAAATGAAGGTAACATAGCAACACTCCACCAGTCCACCCAATAGGCTTCACCTCAGTTACAAAACCGACCAGATTTATTTGTTTTGGACACATCCATTTAAGAAAGAAAATATGAGAGCAACTCGTGGCACTGCTATTGGAATCCTCAAGGAATTACAATCACAAAAAGGAAAATGATATGGAGAAGGATAAGTGGGACCCTTAGTATCACAAACCATTACTGACCTTACAATCTCTTTTTCCTTCAATGCCTTAGAACACAATCCATGTATTCACCACTAGCAAGATAGTGCAAAAAATCAAATCAACCAAAAAAAAAAAAATCAAAAGTTGGCAATAACCATAGCCAACCATGGTTGCTATGGCAGCAGCAACAGCATCCTCCCACTTGATTTTCTCAAAGACTTGCTCTCCCTCACGCCTCTGCCCCTTCCAACTATGTGTCTTAGGCACCAAATCAGTGCTATCAAGTTCAAGTAGCGGCAGGAGAAAGCATGTGGGTGGTGGTGCTGGAGTTAGTTGCATGGCTGTTGATGCAACAGCCGCTGAGACTAAGAAGAAAAGTGGGTTTGAGCTTCAAACACTGACTAGCTGGTTGCTGAAGCAGGAACTAGAAGGGGTGATTGATGCTGAGCTCACTATTGTGCTGTCTAGCATTTCCATGGCATGCAAGCAGATTGCTTCTTTGGTGCAAAGGGCTAACATTTCCAACCTCACTGGTGTTCAAGGAGCTGTCAATGTTCAAGGGGAAGACCAGAAAAAGCTTGATGTTGTCTCAAATGAGGTCAGCGTTACAGGATTCCATGGTTTTTTTTAGTGTGTTGCCTGCTTCTATGTAGTGAGCAATTTTGATTTTTCCCAAGTAAAAATTGCAAAAACATGTATATCTTAAAAGGGTTTTGCTAACCAGTGTGCTAAGGGCACTGGCCAAAGAACCAAGAGTAAAAAACTTTTATAGTTTTAAATGCATTCGCAGCATTGGAAAATTACAAATCTTACTTTTCAATGAAAAATTTTCCACCTTGTTCCTCAACCAATGTCGGGTTAGCATAACCCTGTCTTAAAGGACTAGACTACAAGAGATTGTTTGTCAGCTTTTGTAACCAAATTTATAGGTTCTTAAATGTGAAGGCTTATTTAGGTAGCCACCACTAACAATCAAGGTATTGTTTTGCATTTTATCAGGTTTTCTCAAACTGCTTGAGGTCAAGTGGGAGGACCGGGATCATAGCATCAGAGGAAGAGGATGTGCCAGTGGCAGTGGAAGAGAGTTATTCTGGCAATTATATTGCGGTATTTGACCCTCTTGATGGGTCATCCAATATTGATGCTGCCGTGTCAACTGGGTCCATCTTTGGGATCTACAGCCCCAATGATGAGTGTCTTGCTGACATTGGGGATGACCCCACAGTAAGTCTACCATGGCATATTTCATTTCATTTAATAAAAAATTGACAATGGCTCTAATAAAATTAAGGCCTTGAAACTTTAGATTAAATTTCAAGGGTTTATGGATGATAATTAAGTTTGGCAAGAAGGAAACTGAAAAGGCATTATGTTTGGTTTTGATGTGATTATCTTGTCATAAAAAATTGACTAATAACCCTTAAAAATGTGGTTATGAATCAAGTTTGAGATGAACTAAATTGCCATTTTTCCAATTTTTAATTGGACTAAATGAGAAAATAATGTAATCAAAAGACAAAAGATTGTGATAAAGCCAATAATGGTTAGTTTAACTGGTAATTGATAAAATCAAACAGTATCAACGTAAAAGGTTTGGGTTCGATTCTTACTAGTGCTTCTTAGCCTTCACTGAGACTTATCGATGTTTCACCATTTAATCTAATGCATAAGTTAATTTGCAGCTTGACAAAGCAGAACAAAGGTGCGTTGTGAATGTGTGCCAGCCTGGAAGCAACCTTCTTGCAGCTGGTTACTGCATGTACTCTAGCTCAATAATATTTGTTCTCACAATTGGAAAAGGAGTATTTGTCTTTACATTGGACCCACTCTATGGGGAATTTGTTTTGACTCAAGCAAACCTCAAGATACCTAAAGCAGGGAAAATTTATGCTTTCAATGAAGGGAATTATCAGCTGTGGGATGACAAGTTAAAGAAATACATTGATGATCTCAAGGACCCTGGTCCTAGTGGCAAGCCTTATTCCGCAAGGTATATTGGTAGCTTGGTAGGGGACTTCCACAGGACACTTCTATATGGTGGCATTTATGGGTACCCCAGGGACAAGAAAAGTAAGAATGGCAAGCTCAGGCTCCTATATGAGTGTGCTCCAATGAGCTTCATTGTAGAACAGGCTGGTGGTAAAGGTTCAGATGGCCATCAGAGAATACTTGACATTCAACCTACGGAAGTAAGTATAGATGAACTTTTATATGCCTATAAATGCTTTAAAAGTTCACTAATGGATGGTCTTATTTCATTTTCTCCTTTTTATGGACAGATTCATCAGCGTGTTCCGCTGTACATTGGAAGCGTAGAGGAGGTGGAGAAAGTGGAAAAGTACTTGGCTTAAATGATATGTTAATGCAAAAAAAGTGACTTGTTTATGAAGATTATGCTCAATCAAAACTTCCAAAGCAATATACTCAAGTGGTCTTAACGAAGAATTCTTTTTTGGTTCCTTTTTATCTTTGTTTGGTGCAAAGCAAAAAAAAGAAAAAAGATTTCAAGGATCTTCATATTACTTTGGACAAGAAATGTGAATAAAGTTTCAACAGAATCATTTTTCAGCGTCACACCAATTCACAAGTCTTCATTCAAAGTCTAATATTGGATATCTGTCTGTCCAATCATGCTATTATTTATGGCAAGAGAAGCAATCATGTTAGTGTATCAGTACTCTTCTCTTACTACGCTGATTTAAAAGCATGTTTAATGAATCTGTAAATAGAGTATGCATCCAGGTCTTAATTATACAACACTTGTTACCTATTGCTTTCAGTTTGAAGTTTAAAAGACCTCAAATAAATGTAACACTAGACATGGTTTTAAATGAGTTTCTATGGAGTGGATTAAACTAGAAATTTATGCTTGAGCATATTATCACATAAACTAAATTATGGCAATCAATTTAAGATTTTAAATTTGCTTCCTGGCATGTGTATTTTATCCAATACCACTTTTACATGCAATTTAGCTGTTCCACAACACTTCGATTGGAAAGAATGCCCAAACAATTTCATAGACTTCAATACAAGGTTGTTAACCATAATTACCATATACATGCAACCCAATTAAGATTAATCCTTACAACAAACAAAAGCAAGGCAGGAAGCTATACCTACAACTTAAAGATTTGATAATTTCAGCTTTGGTCAAATAGGCTAAGGTTGTAAGCTAAGGTATAAATAAATGGTGTTATCATCCTAAATCTAGTAGAACTTCAGAGAACCATTATTTGAAGCCACAATCAAACATCTACAGCAGCAGCAGAATACTAGGTCAGCCTGAGTCATTCTTCAAATTGTCACTGATTTACAATTTCCCTGACCCAGAGACCGTTGGCAGTTTTTCTCTGCGTGCACAATATAGCGTGAGTTAATATTGTTGGATCTTTATTGATAGTTTATGCAAATGAAAAACTGAAAAAATAAAGAACAATTGAAGAATAAATTTACCAGGGCTTATAACTGTTATGCTTTTTGTGACAGATTTCATTGCAGTCATACAATCCGGGCCTGCTAAAAATGAAAGATCAGTAAATTATATTTAGCTGAAAACAGAAACTAAGATAATAATGAGTTTAGTTACCTAGTATTTTCAGGTCTTTCTCACATAGAACTTTGGCCACAGTTGATAATTCAGGTAAATCATTACTCCCTTTGTACTCTGGAGATGACCTGCTAGACAATGGAAAATAATATTAGATAGGAGAGTTGGATTATTAAAGAGGGACGTACAGCATTAAACAGAACCAATACCCTGAAGCAACTTCCATGGAAGGACTCGATGTTGGATAGCAAGAAAACTCAATGCCTTCACAAGGTATTTCTAGATCATTTAACATATCAGTGAAGGAGAAGTCGATTCCTAAGGCATCGAAGTTAGGAAAATCCATATCAAACATGTCCAATTCCTTTTCAGACTCAGATGTAGAAACCTCATTGGTTAATGGTTTGTCCAAGCTCTCAGGCATATCAGAGGCATCAAAGTCCAACCTGCTTCTTACATGATCTCTCTTACTTACCTTGTCTGAACCTGTCTTGACAGGAGAAATGCAATGACTCATCTCTATGTAAGCCATCTGTTTCGCAGGGCTGACCATAACTCTCTTGGTTGAAATCACAGTGCAACGAGCAGGTGTAACCTCACGATTGCAAGTCGCGACTGATGAAATCTCAGGAGGTGATATATGTGTATCACTGTGAGAAGAATTTGTCCTAGGAGGTGTCTTCGGAACTTGTGAATTACTAGGAACAAGAAGTGTGGATTGATTAAATAAGCATTTAGCAATATTGGATCCTTGAACCTGCAACCCGCTGGTTACACGGTTCTCTGGTGAAGATCGAATCGCAGAAGATGGCTGAGCTACTGCTTGATTATCAATGGCATTATCAGGTTGTTGCAGCGCATTTTGACCTGACAATGGAGATAGAGCAAAATGCATGTCATGTTGTAGTTAGCATATACTTATCAAGTTATCAGATGCACATGTTTGGAGATAACTATACCTTGGACGGGAATTTTCTTGCTGGATGATCTACCACAAGATTTTTTCGCAACTGAAGGTGCATCCAGAGCTTTAGTAGTATCCTTTCTCTTTCTGTCAGATAAATTCATCATGGCTGTTGAGAAGTTTCCACCCCCTGCATTTGTATTGCTAGACTGTGGCAGCGAGTGTATGTTCAATTTGCTTTGCACAGAAGTAGGAACACCTAATTCAATGGCAGTGAAGATCATAATCAAGCAAGGTCAGTAAATCATTGAATTGAAACAACCTAAAACCTGAGGGTGTGCTTGGTTTGGTTGAGCAGGTGGAAAATGAGAAAGTAGAAAATAGACGACAGGTTGAAAACAATTTTCAATCAAAAGCAAAACTAAAATATATTGTATTCTCCATCTTTTCATATTTCTGCTGCACTATGCAAGTGTAAATTAACACGATTTACTGATTACAGCACAACCAAGTCAAGAAGATACCTACAGTCAAGTCTCCCCTCCATTACTCCTCAGAACCAAAATTTGGTAAAGTAGCCCAAAATGCACCCTCTAATATGAGTTTTATTAGCTGCCACACGTTAATAATGGATAAATAAAATACCAAATTGAACCTAGCCAGCATACAAATAATATTTGTTGCCTTTTATTTGCTCATTTTTAAGACGTAACATGCACAATTGACATAAATTAAAAGAAGATCTTCCGGTGATCACCCAGATTTTAGTATTCATTAATCAGAAAACTTATATGCCAATAGAACAGATATTTAAAGAAATAGTAATTTTCTCCAAGAACAGTTCTCACACACAAGACCTGCATATATACTAAGAAAATTCAACTTGGGTGGAGACAAATGATTGTACCCGGTTGAGATTTGTTAATAAATGTTGGTTGAGGGACCACCGCGACCGCAGATTTTGCCGCAGGTGCTGGGATGTTTCCACTGGCATTGTAAGCGTTCATGACATTCTGCATGCCGTGCAACAGCATCTGAACCCGGTTTTTCTCTTGCTCCATAAGGACCCTTTCCTGCTCTAACATCACTTTCTGCTCCTTCAAGCAGATGTACTCGTCCAGCATCTCAGCCAAAGTCAACAAAGTCTTGGGTGCCTGAAAAAAATAAAATTTTAATTTACTATTATTATCAACAAGAGTAATTCTTGGTTAGATACTGTAACATAGTCACTTTATTCAATATTGAACATCTGTGAGGTTGTGTAGCTAATAGATGATCTAATAGGCACTGCACAACAAAGTCCCACATTCACAAATCTTCAGCAAAATAGAGCAAGACAAAGGGTTTGCGTTAAAAAAAAATAAACAAAAAAGGAAGTGAAATAGGGTCCTAAAATTCCTAATTTTGTGATAAAAAAACGTAGACCCACATGAACAATTCTGCACAAAAACGGATAAAAACAAAAGTGGTGGCACTAGATGTGAAATGGGTGCCTGAAATAAAAAAAAAAAACTAATTTTATGATCCAAAATGAAGACCCAGATGCACAAATCTGCATTAAACCGAAGAAAAACAAAAGGGTTGACTGGAAAAGGGTAAATGGGTGTCTAAAACACACAACTTTTATCATAAAAAATGAAGACCCAGATGCAAATCAGCATAACAACTTTGGCAAAAAAAAAAAAAAAAGAGTTTGAACAAGAAGGGGTATATACCTCATGCATGGGTGAACTGGCGATGAGGGAAGAAGCTTCGTTTCTAAACATGGAACGTGTTGAGGAGAAATTGTTGTCGCAGAGGTACCTGTCGACGATGAACGCGATCTGTGTAGGGGTGACCTTCCCTTTCCCCAGCGTCTCTGGCTTTCTGCCTTTGGATTGCTTCCCCGCCATCTCTTGCAGAAGTAAGTGAAAGTGTGAAAGACTCAGATCACAGAGAGAGACAGATAAGCATTGGGACAGCGTCAAAATGGAGCGAAAGTTGATGCCAAAGAACGCGGGAGATCTTTTTTGAACTTCCTTTTTCGCGAATTCGTGCTTGCTTTAGTCTTGGTTGTTTTGGCGGTAAGCGGAAGAATAAAATATGGGAGTCAAACCATTGATTCTATACGAGGTTCAAAAAAGAGGGAATTATTCTTGTAACCGAACTTTTGGCATACTTGTCGTAAAATTTAATTTTAATATATTATTAACATTTTTGTATACAATTATTTGATGTTATATTACTAAATCATTGAAATTATTTAAATTTTAAAATAATTACTTTAAGAATTACATATATAATTGTATATAATTAATTAAATACTCTAAAGTATGTTTTTTTGGTACATTAAAATATTTTATGTTGATAATATATTGAGTAAATATGCATTTTAATCTTTGAAATATTTATGTGACATTAATTTGGTTTTTAAAAATTTTTTAACATCAAATAGATCACAAAAAGTTAAAATATAACATCATATTAGTCTCTAAAACTTGTTTGATTTATAATGTGTCTTTGAAAGTTAAAATATAATATTACTTTAATCCTTCTGAAAATTATTTGATATCAAATAAATTCATAAAAACACGTCCTTTGTTGTGAAAGTTAATAATGTTGAAATTCTTTAGGGAAAAAAGCACATTACTGTTATTTAGTATGGAATGAATTCGGCAAAACTAATATGAAAGTTATGTGCTATTTTGAAAAGAAAAACAAAATAAGATGGATTGAAATTACAGTCCATTTTTTGTGATAAACAGGATGAAACCTGTGTTAAAAAAATGACTCCACATCACTTGTACGAATTTCATTTCGTACCACACACAAAGACGAAAAGAAGAAAGCTATGTAATCTCACTTCAATTCTTGATGCATGTTCAGTAACAAAAATAGCCTTTTATAGGATAAAACTTGTAATAAAATATTAAATAAAAATCCATGGGAGAAATAATTTGCATGCTGTAAGCGGCGGTAAACAGGCTGCAAACATAGATTTTATAAGCTAATTGCAATGCAGTGAAATTCTTGGAGCGTGAGACAATTTTAGTAATCTTTGAATTTCAGTACTATACTTGTTGAACATATTTCACATGAAGTTGGTAGTTTAAAAAAAAAAAAAAACCATGGACGAAGTAATTAAAGGGTAGATATGCTTGGTTTAAATTCCCTTAAACCAAGCTAATAAAAATAATCATTCCAAGCATTTCTTTCATTTGGTAAAATAATTCATCCTTCAAAGTCTTTGTAAAAATATGTGCAATATGTTCTTTAGAATGTTAATATTTGATCAACACCTCTTTTTTAGCCATCAATTCCCAAATCTTGCGGAATCAGATATCTATATGTTTTGATCTCCCGTGAAATATTGAATTTTTGCAAAGTGCAATAGTAAACATGTTATTACAAAATATTATTGTGGGTGTACATTGGTTCTAGTTCAATACTTCAAGAATTCTACCATATTGCCTGTGTAGCACAATTGTTGCTACTATATTTTCTGCTTTAGCTATAAATGGACAGTGCAACAATTGGTTGTTTCTTCAAAGACCGTGACATTGCACTTAACCCAAGATAAAATACATACACTAAAGCAGTAGGAAAGTTTTGTGTAGACAATAGGTGACCATCCCCCCCCCCCCCAAAAAAAAGTTTCTTAAAAGTTTTACTTATATATATATATAGACACAATGACATATATAGATCAATTGATGTAGATGAGTTGGATGATGGCACAAGAGTAAGTTTTTACCCATCAAAGAGCATGGGTTCAAATCTCACTCCCAAACCTTTACTCTTTCTAAAATGGTAAAGGTAAAAACTGTTGTGAACCACTTGAATTGTGCCTCACAACGGACCATCCACTTGCACCCATATACAATTGTCTTAAATAGAAAACATCATTTTGCTGCATCCCCTTTTCACATCTCTTTTATCAAAAACTCCAAAACTGCCGAGGAAGGGCGTTATTGCGTAAATGTTTGGTAGGGGAAAAAAAATAGAAGTTTACTACTTTGACAAATTAATTTATCTTATGGTAACTCTTCTAGTTACTACAATTATTATGAAGTGATTATTTTTAGCAATCAAAATAATGAAGATGAGGTTGATAAATAAGATGATAAGATCAATTTCTTGCAAATATTAATTTATATTGAAAGGGAATTACTAAAAGCTTTAATTATGATTGAATTATTCATGATTTTAAGACATTAAAAAAACGGAGAGTAATATTATAAGGTATTTTATTGTACTTGCCTTTAAAATTATTTTGTTGGGTTAGTGATTTGCTTTAAAAATCGAATTTAATTTTGAAACATAAAAAGGTTTTATATAAATATTTAACTATACATTGCCATATTAGCAAGAATAGTTGACTTTGGCGCCCATTACTTGAATAATCATGCAAATAAAATAATTTGATTAGATTATAATGTAAAATTTTTTGATATTATCAGTGCATCAAAAATTAAACTCTTAAAAATTTATATATGTAATGTACATTTAGTTTTAATTAATTTAGTTGTCATTATATAATTTACATGTTAAGGTGTGCTTTGTTGGGGATAAAAGTGTAGAGAAATTTTTTATATATGAACTACATGTATAAATTACACATAGAACTTATGTATAGAAAATTTCTTTCTATTTTCACTTCTAAACCAAACATACCCTTAAAAGTGTTTGGCCCCCCTAAAAATTTATTTGAAGCTCAGCCACTGCCCTAAAGTACTCTTTTGTATATATATATAACTAGCCCAGTCACTGTCTATATATTCAACACGTTTCACATCATCAATATTGTCATTTAAAACAAAAGATTATACAGGGTACCATTGCTATATTAAAAAAATCTTTTAGCTACATGCAAATAAAAGGCACATGGCTCCTCCAAATACTATGTCAGCCTGGTTGCTATCAAATATCTCAAGCTTCCAATTAATCTCTTATAATAAGAAGGATCTATAACTCTTCCTTTATGTTTTGTTATCAATTTTAGATTTTCTTCAATTGGAGATGAAACTTTCTTTAAATTCTCCATCGAAAATTTCTTCAAAATATGATTACATTTTTTTTTTTTTGAGAAATAAAAATTCATCCATCAACTAGTTAAACAAGATCAATGTCAAGAAAATAAGACATCAAGCATAGATCTATCATTTCAGTGATTCACCATAGCCTACCTGAATTCTGAAATCATCTTCAAATTATTTTTAGTGAAAAATTAAATCATCAACATAAAGACATATAATGAGAATATCGCTAGGCTCAACAAATTTGATATAGGAAGTGTGCTCAAATGGGGATCTTTGAAAATCGTTCTCAACAAAATAAGAATCAATTTTCTTGTACCATGCACACGATGTCTGTTTCAATTCATATATACAATGCCTTTTTCAGTCTTCAGACTTTATCTTCTTATCCAAAGATTACATAACATGCAAGTTGCTCAACATATACTTCTTCCTCTAAAGTACCATTTAGAAATATAGACTTAAAATCCATCTGATATATCTTTCATTTATTTTGAGTAAAAAGTGAAATAATCATGTGAATTGCATCTAACCTGACAATAAGATCAAATACCTCAAAATAATTAGTACCTAGCTCTTACTTATATCCCTTTGCAACAAATCTGGCTTTCAAATGATCAATGTCACCATTAAACTTATACTCTGTCTTGTACACTCATTTGACTCCAATTAGCTTCTTATATATAGGCGAAGTAGTAAGCTCCCATGTTTCATTCCTCCCAATTGCATGAATTTCTTCATTCAATACTTTTCTCCAATTCTTGTTATTAAAAGTTTCTTCATATTTCATAATTCTCCAGATACATTGATTTAATAATATACCACTTTGGTCAAACTAATAGAAATATTGATGTAATATCTAGTGTAAAATAAAATATTTGGCTAAATTAAAACATTGAAAAAAAAAAAGAAGCTTGGACCACCTACACCTTAAGTGATGCAAACCATGCTAAGCCCCTCTCTTTTTCCTCATCTTCTTCTTTTTCTCGATGCTTCTTCATTGACTCTCACTCTCTGTTTGTTTCTCTCTCGTTCTTTTCCCTTTAAATTTCATATCTCTTTATTTTGCTCCCTGTCACACGTTCCTTTCACGTCTTTCTCTCTCGGGTTCATCTCTCCCTCTCTCTTTCTCTTCACGGGTTCCTTTCTCTTCACGTGTTCCGTCTCATCTCCACCGCGGACTCTTCTCTCTCCGCCGCGCACCACCTGCCGTGGTTGGGATGTGTCATTGCTCCTTCTAAAACCAACCCATAGCTCTTTGGATATGTTTCCTTTCCTTACATAGTGGTTTGCTTGATTTGTGCTGTGTTGTGGTTGTGTTTCTTATGGTGAACATGCAGTTGAAATTGTTGTTGATCCATGTGTTTTTGTAACAATATTTTGGATGTGGTTTTGTAGTTTAAAAAAAAATTAATTTTCCTTATTAGTGTAAATAGATCTATTTATTATTTGCATTGCAATAACATTATATACTTGCTATCATAATTGTCTAAGTGCCTGGAATGATTACTTACTATGGTTATAGCTGCCCATAAAATTTTGACTCCCATGATATCATATTTCTATAATTATTGATTGTCCAAGCGCCTTATTAATTTCTGATTTTCTTTACTTGTGTGAGAACTTAGAAGCCATCCGGAAGTGGTTATGAATGTATGAGTTTTGGTAATCTTATTTAACTCATATTATGTCTCTATTATTTGTGTACCAAGATGTTGGTTGGCCTTATGTGGTGAGTTTGTTGCAATGAATGGAATTGGACATTGGAATTTTGATTAAATGAGAAGGATTGGAAGGTGTTGTGAGTTAACTGGTTTTATTTTATACTTGCTAATTTCGTTGTTTGTTTAATTACTAGCTATAATCATGTGGCTATTAGAGATGAGGTAGATCACTAGTATCAGCCTATCATAGCATCAGGGAATTACTCCATCAATTGGATGCGATGGGAAAGAATTGAATCATGATTGTGCTTGCAAAAGATTAATAACGAAAAGGTGAATTGGGGTTTGGATCCTAAACAATAGTTTGTGTTGGTTTCTAAATTCCAAGGGAGATCTATCTTCGAGTTCGGCAGCCCCTAGAATGTGATTCAATGTTTTCAACTGTCTGTGAGTGGACAATGCTTCTATGGCATACGGTCTTCTTATGTGATTAGTATTGGTTTGATTTTAATATATATTGATAGCATATTTTTATATATCTCGTTAACTATGAATGTTTTGTTTGGTGGTATAATTATCATCTAGGTTGAAATATTTATCGATTCTTGGACGTCTGTTTTAGTTTTGAAGAATTTTTATTAGTATGCAATTATTGAAGGTTTAGAAAGCTTTTTGGAAGAGATTACGAATTTTATGAACGGAAGGACAAGCTTTGATATTTTGTTTTGATTACTAAACTGATTTGTTTAAATAAATTATATTTTCGATTTTCGAACCATGTTGAATACATTTGTTCTTCAAAAGTTTGACTTAGATACTTGTTACATGGCTTTTGTGAATATTTATTACTTTAGTTCCTACATACTTTGTGGGAGGATTTTCAGTTAATCGGTAGCTAGCAGTCGCTGACGCTAGCCTTAGTGCACCTTGGTTCGAACCCAGCTAGCAGGGTGTTGCTAGTTCGGTGTGTGTGTGTGTGTGTGTGTGTGTGTGTAAGGCCTACGCACATTGCCGACTTAGGTTTGATCTGAAGGGGATGACCCTTATTTGGAAGTTTATCAGAATTGGAAGCCTCCCAACTTTGGTATTTATATTTGAGAAATATACTTTCAAGTTTATGAGATATTGTTAATTCTATTTATATTTGAGAAATATATTTTCAAGTTATACAAATAATATGAATTATTTAAATATATATGCATGGTTTCTAATGTTGATTTTCTTTTACTTATATATTAATTAAAATGATGATTCCTTATTTATACTTAGTTCATAATATTGATTCTTTATTTATGCTAGTTTATTGCACAGCTAGAGTTTGTCCTTATATGTTATAGTTTCATTGCCCCTCATTGAGTCGGTTGGACTCATTCCCCCTTTTCTTTCCTTTCATATTTCAGGCTTGGGCGCAGCATTTGACACGGTTCCTCCAACTTTTTAGAGTGCTCCATTATCCACAGGCAGGATTTTGCAACCTGATGATTTATATTTTTATAGGATATTTATACATAGGCCTTATAATTTTTGGAATTTTCTTTCTTAGTGAATAGAATGTAAATGGAGAGTATAAATGGGGAATGTGTAATGGATGTTGTACATATAAATGTGAATTCCTGGATAGTGCTCCGAGAGCTTCAACTTGTATTTGCTGGTTGGTGGTCTAGAATAGGTTCGGCTAATATGGGGAAGCTAGAAAAAGAGGGGAGATTCTATTCGTTTGTCACAAAAAATTTAATGTTTAAGGCTTGCTGGAGGTTCGTCACCTCCAAGCGCCGGTCACGACTGAGGGTGGGTCGTGACAATTGAAATGGTCCACATTAACATTTTCAAATACCATTTGGAATTAGTAGAGCAGTTGGGTAGGAAAGGTTGAAAATTTTGAAAGCAATATTCAGAAAGCATTGTTGGGAAGTCTATGCTGTTGGATAAGTGTTATATAGTAAGACACACTACGAAGATGCTGATGAGTTATGAATTTTGACATAAAAGAAATGTGCCATGCTATTTGCACATAGCTAAAGGAAGAAGAAAGGAGGTAAAAACTATTGTTTTAAAAGATGATTGAAATATTTATTGTAAAAACTTTCAGGAATAGGTTTTATCTCTAATATGCACATTAGCACTAATCATGCGTTTTATGGAATTTAAATGTGGAAAAAAATAGGTCGGCCACTTCACATTGAAATCTAATGTAATAATATCAAGAAGGAGGCACCAATAATGATCAAATTATTGACCACTTTGCTTACGAATGAAAGATTGACATCATGCAAAGAAATCTGTCATAAAGTTTATACTGTTAAATGATATTTAATGAATTGAATAGACTTAGCTTTAACAAGATGAGTGATAAATCCTAAGTCAACTGTTGATAACACGCCCATTCTCTTGTAATTTGTATACTTCCCCCTTTTATGACGACTATATTCATTTTTATTAGATTTGTTTATTCTATATGAACAATGAAAGAAATTCATGAGTCCGATGCTAAGGAAGCCCCACATTTAAAAGCTGCAGTTTATTATTGTTGTCATCATCTCTTCGTGTTCTTTTCTATCTTGTTGGGTTTAATGGTACTAAAGTTCACTTGGGGGTGACACAAGAAGGAAAAAAAAAAGAAAGTCTTATTGAAGCTTTTTATTTATCTGGCATATAATAATATAGTCTTTTTAGAATGCTTTTGAAGCAGGCACGAAAGGGAAGCGGTGGCTACTGGCCTAGACACAACTAGTCTAGTGGTCCTATATCTCAAGTGTTAGACGCTTTGACCTATGGGTAAATCCCTGATCATACTTGGTTCCAAACATTATCTTATATGTAGAAGATGAAACACAATGGTAACAAAGCACGTACTGTGAAAGCGAAATAACACAAGCATAAGGGACAAGTGAGGCCAACCTTCTTGCAAATCAATTGGGTGGTTATGACCTTTCAGCCTTCTGTTATTTATATCAAAATTATTTTCGCGATTCACACTGCAAATCGCCATGCAAGAAGTAAGCGTAGATGAGAAGAAACAAAAGGTAAAGAGGGGGCTCCATTCTCCAACACTTGAACTGAAATATGTTACACCAATAGACAAAGAAGAGAGGCAGATGCAATAAAGTTTTTCAACTTTCAACTGTTAAGCAAAAGGGTTATCCCTATTTAGTTAAAAGAGATTTCATTATAACTAGAGTGTTGTTACTCTAGTATATTATTCAATGTGCTGTCTTGAACCTTTAACATTCCCATCGCCAAACAACATGAAGTAACCTTTATCATTTAAGTCATTGTCGCCAGTGAATGTGATATAAAAAAAAAAAATGATTTTTCTACGTAACACCTTTTGACATTTTAGACACCCTTTCTCTAACTCTCTCCTTTCCCAACTTGTTTTTCATTTTTTTCTTTTTCTTTCACAATTTTTTTTCCAAGTTTATGAATGAGTATCTAGATATCCATATTAAAAGGTGGTACAAATAACACTCCTAAAAAAAAAAACTAGCTTAAGGGGTAGGATTGTCGTGTTTATAAAAACTATCTTGATTATATTTTTAATTAATAGACATAACACACCCCTCATGTCTATAATTGGACCTCTAAAACATGAAATTTGCAAAGACATGAGATTTACTGGTGGCCTAATATCAATCGTTGGAAGAGGGCTACTTAAGTAGTTAAAAAAGCAATCTTGATTATATCCTTAAGTAATACGGACCTAACACAAAAATTAGTTCAAAAGAAAAGTATTAACAATAATACAAGTGACTATTGAGTTCTATCATATGTAGGTAATGTATGGCATTGCAAACCTAGAATCTTAAGAAATAGCAAAGTATTAATTACCTCTTCTTAAAACTATGTGTGTCTTTATTCTCTATTGACTATGTATAGTGCTGATGGGTATTTGTGCAACTCAAGCAAGCAAGCTAGCATTAAACCTAAGCAATTTGGCCATACTTGTTTCACTTGTTCTTCTCTTCTCTATTTTTTTAACAAATTAATCAAAGTATTAAAGTGGTACCATCCTCTGTGACTTGTTTATTGTTCTGCTATTGAGTTTCAGAAAAACAAAAAAAAAAATCTGGAGCTCTGTTTCATGAAACTTTAATTCTTCTTTCTAAAGAAAAGGCAAACGTCAACCTGGTAAATATGCTCTCTTCTAGTGATTCCGTGCTTCAATCCCGTGTTGACTACTGCACTTGCACCTACACCTATTGCACCGTCTCCAACAAGCTACCCAATGGTATCGAAATTCCATTTGGGTGAAGCGATATCGCCTTTACTGGCTACACCATCTCCAGTGAGCTATCCATCGTCGACAACAACCTCAGAGAGTCTCAGACGGTGCTGATCTACTCAACTACTTGAGAACCGCTATTGTTAGCCACCGAACTTGCCCCCATGCACACACTTTTTTGCGCGTTTCTTCACATGCCATCGTGTCTAGGTGTGTGACGCTCTTTCACCGCTGACCTCCATCTACTCATCTCTAATCTACCTTGCAAATTATTGTCATTGGCTTCCACCTAGCTATGCTTTATGAAGTTCATTTTATATTTTGTTTTATTGCTAAGGCTTCATTTGTAACAAGCTTAGATTTAGTCTAGATTGAGGGAGTGTGTTAAGAATAATTACCTCTTGTTACTAAAGCTATTCAGTTACACATAATGTTCCGTACTTTTTCGACGGTGACCATAGTCGTATTAATGTGACATTAATCGATGTAGCACTTGAAATTTCAGAAGATCCAACGTTCTCTAGTACCCTCCCTTAAGTAATTTTTATCATGAGGCGAGAAACGTTGATTCTTTTGATCGTCTATGAGAACGTTTTTTCATGACTTTCCAAAGCTCAAAATACAAGTCACGAAATTGTGATTTTAATATTATATATTATTCCTTATGTGTTTTAGTGAGATAAATTATTAGTTGATTAAGAGAGAGGACATCATAGTTCCCCGTGAACACTAAAGAGTAAAGATAGTTATTTGTACAACCTAAACATGCTAATCAACATGACATGACATTGGACCAATATTATCTGTCTTTTACCCCTAGAACATAACATAGCGCAAATCCATAATGAATAATTGAAGGAGGAAACGATGGGTAATAAAAGACGTTTCATCTAATCTACTTTGACTTTAGGCATTGTTTAGATGGTAGCCTTGAGTGGAATTGAATGAAATAAAATAACATGACATGAAATGAATTAAAAATCTTATATTATGGGCCGCAGGCCTTCCTGTCTATATTAGAGTAAAAAATCTTAAATTACTACTTGAATATCAAAGATGCGAGGGTGAAATTTCTACTTCTATGTTTCAAAATACAATAAAATGACATAGCATGGCAAGAATTTTAAGTTATTTAATCTGATTCCATCTCATCCGATTTGAATTGGAGGGGGGAATTGGAGGGGGGAAAAAATAACACTATTAGATGGAATGGATCGAATTTGTCCACAAATTTTTTATCTTATTTTAGAGTATCTAAATATAGGCATCTAACATCATTTCATTTCATTTCATTCCATTACCTTCTATCAATCTAAAGATCAGCTTTAAATTTTCAACAATTTTAAGCATAGAACTCTTAAATATGTATGTGAATTCTCTAGTACCCAATTAAAAAGGGAGGTAGAGCGTACACTCTTAGCTTAGTTAAAAATGATGTAGACATCTCTACATTGATTTAGAGCATCTCCGGTAACTAGTTTCACTTTTAATTCCACTTTTGATCCCACTATTTGCCACCTTAGTAATGTGTCATAAAAGTAAAAATAGGACAATATTAGGACTCTTCTCTCCAACTTCGTTCCCAACTTTGATCCCATATGCTTTTCAAATTAAAAAATATATGTCAATATATTTATCACATATTTTGTTATAAATATTTTTAATATACAATTTTATTTTCAAATTGAACAATATAAAATTTAAATTTTTCGATTAATTTCTTGTTAAAAATTATTTTTAAAAAATTAAATTGCGAATATTGATTTTGTACATTTATTTTTTGAAAGTTAAAATATAAAAATTCAAACTAAATTTATTTAAGAACTAAAACAAATATTTAAAACAAACAAGCGTATAGATCAGCTGACGAGAGGCTATCCTATCTTAACCAGAGATCTCAAGTTCAAGCCCGGGGTACGCAGCTATGTCCAAATTCGGAAGGGAGAGCTCTCCTGCCTACGTCCTACTCGGCTCAAGCAGAATTTCCTCTAGTAAGAGAATACTTATGATTTTGACCAAAAAAAAAAAGTCTTCGAAATATCAAGAAAATATCACATGATCAACAATAATAACATTGCACAACTTCAAAAAATTACATTATAAAATACATTACAAACCTAACAACATTGCAGAATTGAAACATTAAATAAGTAAAAATGCTACTTAGCCAACATTGTGGAATTGTCATATATGTTCCACTAAGTCTGCTTGTAGTTGTTGATGCTTTTGTCTGTCATGAAGTTGGATATTATTTTGGATATACCTCCCATATGGAGCAAAGTTTCCTTATCCAACTTTTGTTGTGATATGCCACTGTCTATATCATCGTAAGATGGGAGCTGATTAAAGTTTCTAGCATACATGTCTTTCTCATCCTCGACAATCATATCATGCAATATGATGCATGCTCTCATTATTCTCGCAAGTTTCCTCTTCTCCTAAAATTGTGTTGGGCCACGTATAATTGCGAAGCAAGTTTGCAACACTTCGAATGCTTGCTCCATGTCCTTTTGTTATCCTTCTTAGTACTTTGTAAACAACTTCTACTTATCTCCCTACAATTGGGAGATTGTTTTGATGAATATTGCGCATTCAAGATATATACCATCTATTAAATAGTACCCCTATAGTGTAATTGTTACTATTCACATTCTAATTTACCTCAAGAGTAGGACTTTCTAGAACTTCATCAAACACTGGATCAACAGTCTAACATATTGATGTCATTGTTCGAACTAGCAACTCCTAAAGATGCATGCCATATCCAAAGATTTAATGAAGCCACAACTTCAAGTACTATAATTAGAACCCTATGATGACAACTTAAGTGCATACCTTTCCATGCTTTTAGGTTATTTTTCCACTATAGTTCATGCAGCCAATACTGCCCATCATGCTAAGGAAGTTGCAGTCCTCCTCTATTTGTACCAAGGGTTAGACATCGTTTGAGTTTGACTTCGCAAGTATTCAGTCTCGAATGCCAAAATTACATCTTCAATAAACTTCTCTATGCACTCAATTATAGCGCTTTTGCATCCGCACATAATTATCAACATCATCAGTTGATACTCCGTATGCCAATGTAAGCATGGCGGCTATATAATTTTGCAATAGGGATAAGCCTTTCTTGCTTGTAGCATTAATTCTTTGCCGGAAATCTGAATCAATATGTGAGAGGGATTCCATAATGCGATGGAAGACATGTCTTCCCATTCTAAACCTTCACTGGAATATCCTATGAAGGTATATTAGATTAGGTGCAAAGTAGTCCCTAAAAAGACATTCATGTTCTACTTCACAATCTCTATCTATCATCCTACGAAAACTAGAGGAAAAGCTTTGCCATGCAACTGCAAAATGAGTTGAAGTTGGCACTCACTTGAATCATCGAAAAAAAATCCTTAATTGATCACTCGAAATCATGGCATCGGGTTGGTCTGAATCGGGTTGGTCTAAATCGCTGAACAAAATATCCTCAATCAAGTCATCCAAAGGCATGCTATTGTCTTCCGCAGAGTTTCCATCCATCTATAGTAATACATATTTTAGTAGTGGTCATAAGTGAAAAAGTGTTTTGGGAAAGGATAGCAGTGCATATGAGATTTAAGACTTCTAATAAAGGGAAAAGAAAAGATATTGTGAGCAAATGTTGAAGAATAGTGCTCCGTATTAATAAGTTAGTTTTGTAAGGCTAGTATTTTAATGGATAGTTTTGTAATGGTTAGTTTCTCATACATTCATTATTTGAAGATTAAAATCTAAATAACGTTGTATAATTTTAAAAATTACATTACAAAATACAGCATATGGCTAGCAACATTGCATAATTCAAACATTAAATAAATTAAAATTACAATCAACACTTAAATTAAAAATATAATGGAGACTTAAATTAAAAATACAATTGACATGTAAATTAAATATTCTTTGCCTTAATTTTCTCCACAAGTTTAGCATGAATGGAACATTGCTCTTTAGCCATCAAAGTGTTTGTATTAAGAATTTGCATTTCTATTTTTCATTTCCTTGATCTCCATCTCCTTTTCCTTTAACGCTATTATCTCTTCCTTTAGTGCCAATTTTCTTTCCTCCATGCTTTTTAAATCCTCTATGAGGGATAGTTTCCTAGCTATAGCAAATTTGATTGTACCAATCTCTTTTTCCAAAGCGTTTCCAACCTTGAATGCTTTTGATTTCCCTAACCCTTTCTCTTGAATGCTTTGGTGCCTTGTGGACAAATTGGAGACTCCATAGAAACATCCTCAACTGTTAGTGTTTCTGAATTTGATGAGGATGGTGCGCTCAGAATCACTTATCTTTATTCTCTTTGGAACCTCTGCTCTAAGTTGATTAAGTTTTCCATTTTAGTTCCCTCTGGAGCTTATTCCAATGTCCTAACAAATTGCATTTCTTGTTATACTTGGCTTAATAAAGGTCATAAGCCAACTCTATTATATCCTCATTCTTTGACCGCTTCCTACTCTTCAAGATGCTTGATCATGGCAACTACTGAATCCTTGAGCCCTCTTGTTAATCCTATGTCATCGCTTCTTCATTGCAACTACCCACTTTTGATCAAGCCACAGTTACTTCCTCGTTGTATTTAAGAATCTATTTCCAAAATGCATCATCTTTTTGGTCGGTATTGACCACAAGATCCTTTGACACGTTCAAACATGCACTTATTAGGAGTTCATCCTCTTCCCATTGCTAATAACCACTATCTTGGCCACAATCTTCAAATTGTTCATTTTGATGTTGATAGTATCTAGCCCATTGTAGCTAAAAAATTGTGAATATTCTGAACCCGGCATCAAATCTATGGGCATTTGGGAAGATGGGTCAGATGAGCCCTCAACACTGGTAGTTACTAATCCCGAGCCCTAAATTGGGATTGAAATGAGAAAGATATCATACCCATATTTCCAGCTGGTGGGATGAAAATAATGGGAAATAGAAGTTAAAATATTTGTGAATTTTGATTTTGTGGGAAAACAAGGGATTGGAGCTTGAAAATTAGATGAAATTGGGAAACTGGAATTTTGGTGGTTTGAGGAATTTTGATTTTGGAAGAACTTTGGAATTTGGAAATTAGAATTTAGAGTTTGAGGGTTTAAAGATTGAGAATTTTGGATTGGCATTTTGTAAGTAATTGAGAAAAGAATGTAAATTAAATTAATTTGGATCCTTTTTTCTTTTCTATTTCTTTTTTTTTTTTTTGGTTTAGGAAGAATAAAGAAGTATAATTTGGGTGGAAATAATTTGGAAAGTAATGAAAAGATTGAAATGATTTGTGAAGAAATAAGTGGTAAAAGGTTAATATTTTTAGAGTGAAAGTAAGAATAAAATAAGAATTAAAAAAGGGAAAAGTCTAAAAAACCCTTTCAACTTTGGTCCATTTGCATTTTGGTCCCGGTACTTTAAAAACATGCAAATTGGTCATGTGTAGGTTACTATAATTTGATAACAGATGTTTATTTTTTGATAAAAAGTTGCACGTGAGAAACATATCGGCTTTGCGATCTCACTTGGATGTCTCACATATTGATAAATAATAGGACTAAAATGGATATGGACCAAAGTTGAAAGGATTTTTTTAGACTTTTTCATCAAAAAATGAGCATCGATTAGTAAATTGCAGTAATGTTGAAAAGTTATAAGACTAATTTGCACATTTGTGAAGTAATAGGACCAAGTGAACATGGACTAAAGTTGAAGGGGTTTTTCAGACTTCTTCCATTAAAAAATAATGTCGTTGGTGCAATGGCTATGTGATCGGAAAAATTAAAAAATGGCTGACAAATGACAAGCGTTATATGATATTTGGTTTAAAAAAATTTGATCCAGTCCCTATAAGCTGGGATGTGTCCCGGCTCCCCTGTCCCAATTTTTTTTTTTTTTGGCTCCAATAGCCAAATGAAGTAGGGCACAAAATGAGACCGGGACTGAGTTTTTGCACTGTTGAATATACTCTCACTGAAATAGTATTGTCCACATAATCACATGTTTGCAAATGAAATTAAATTTAATTTGCATTTTCTTTTCTAAAATTCCTAACTTATACAACATCCACATCACCACCACTATCATGGGCTTTGCAACTACAAACTGTAACACCCTCCTAAGTATAGTACTATGCTTAAGTCATAGCACCACACTCAAGAGTTGTTACTGTTGCCTGATCGGATCTTATTTCACAGCAACTTTAGCCATCTTCGAAATCTTTCAAGTTATCTGGAGATAACACAGAAAATAGGAATGAGAATTATAAATTCTCAGTAGGATTTTCTAAACTATTACACGTAGTATCATCATTATTATCTCCAGCTGTTTCGGTTTATCATGAAAAACGTGAGCATGTTAAACAGACTTTTCAGTTTTATAGTTGAAAATATATTATCCAAAGCAAAGTTCATTTTATTCATGCACTTGAGTTACATTGGCAATATATCATATTGGAAAATAATCACAGCATAAGTTGATAGAACAGCTTCAGCATCAATAGAACATGGGATGCCATTATGCAAATTCTCATTTTTTTTTTGAATTCATGCAAATGCACTGATGCTCTTCTTTAACTTTCTTTGCTTTCTTTCACCCACTAAACATAAGTGGTAATGAGCTAATACCATGGAAGTTGTCACCATAAATTTTCAGTACTTACACTAGCTGAGTCATGCCATGCCTCATGTAAGCCTTATCCCTTATACTCACACTAGCTGGGTCGAAGCCATGCCTCATGTGAGTGGGGTACTTGCTTATGTTTGAATCTTTAGTCTTTACTGCCCTTGGGTAGTCTGATCTAGGAGCGAGCTCAACTCGTGACCGTCGCCATATAGCACTGACCCGCAAGGAGACCCACGTGCCTCCAGGTCGGAGGGACTCAGTTGGCCATCTGCCTCCAACATAGAGGGACCCAAAAGTTTTAGCTGCCTTCACAGGGAGGGATTCAAAGTGCAACTGCCTTCGAGTGAAGGGACCCACATCTTTATATTTTAACTGCCCTCACCTGGAGGGACCCAAATAACTGCCTCCAAGTGAGGGGATCTCATATATTCTTCCTTCATTCATATGCAAATATGCATGCTTGATCATCATGGTCACCACATATACTTACTCATAATTTTAACTTCATAATTAATCAACTTAATTGATAAAACTATCAATCCATTAATCTTGCACTCTCTGCCGAAAATTCGGTAGTATAACGGATCGAGTTTGTTTCCCCATGAATAGTGCCAGTACATCAGAATACCAATTGCACAGAAAAATCATGACATTTTTATTCACAATTCAATCATCAAATTCATGGGCACAATTATTACCTTTAAAACATAGTTGCTGCCTCAACACTCACATTGAACCTGATTTTTGTAAATCAAGTCACAATTTCTATTTAACTCATTTGGACCTCAATTTTGGATATGTTAAAGTGTTATGTGTCTATTTTCTAATCTCTTTGGTCCCATCTAATTTTGATAATTATAACTCAAGTTAATTAGGCTTTACCTCGGCCTACCCAGTGGCTAGCCAGAATCAGACACCTGAAAGTAAAAATCCACTAAAAATCAAAAACTGATTCAAATCATATGAAATTAACCTCATATTAAAGCTAACAGGATAAAGTTTCATTTACAGAAAGTTTCATTCCATTTTACTTAGTAGAGCTCGAGTTATAAGCTCCGAATTCTGACCTTTCTAAACTACCCTGTTCTGGCCCAGTTGGCACATAGGGCAACTTTATTGGATCACTGGGAGCAAATGGGACCTTATCTAATTTTGAAATTTTTATGGAACATTTTTCTATGTGTAAGCTTTCTAAAAAAATTGGTTTCATTCATTTTCAAGTAGTATAGGGCGAGTTCTCCCCTGAACAGTCTAGTTTGCCCAGAATTAAAGTAAAAAACATAGGTCAAAATTCAAAAATTCATAACTCTCTCAATACTAATCCAAAAGTCTTATATGATATATTTATGGAAAGTTCTAGATGTCTAGTTTCATATAAAAATGGTTTCATTGAATTTAATCAGTGGTAGGTGGAGTCGTACACTCCGCCGTATGGACTGCCGAGGGTTTTTGGTTCTCCAGCCCTTCAGCTCTTCCTATTTTCATTCTTTCTTGCTTCCAATTCGGTTTTAACTAAACAAACAGCCAATAACCAGCCATATATCATCATAATCACTCAATCAATACATTAAAAACTGAGAGAACAAACACCACCAGCCACCCAAGTTCAGAGAATCAAGACAAGAATTAAACCCCTACCTTTTGTTATGTGTGATTTGGCTTGATTTTGGAGTTTGGCTATCAAAATCTTGTTGAGCTTGAAGCTTTGATGGAGTTGAGTGAGTGAAAAAGAGAAGAAGAGAACTGAACAAGAGAGAAAGGGGGCGCAGATCAGAATGGATGAAAAGGGAGAAAAATCTGATTTAAAAGAGAAGAAGGTAGTTGGAATGGGTGGCTTTAATTGGTTGAAACACAAGAGGCTGAAATTCAGCCAAGCTTCTTCCTTTCTTGTGGCCTTGTTTGCACCACTTTTAGGGGTTAAGTGGCTGAGTTTTCAGCCACTTAAAGTAGGGTTGATGAGTTGAAATTCTATTGGTTCGGTTCCGACAGTTTAAAATACCGTAATCTTACCGATTTCCTTTAAATCGGTAAATCGGTTTTGAAGAAATTTGTGAAGTTTTATATGTTTCTATTCTAATTATTTCTAATCCTAATATCTCTAATTAACACTTAATTAGCTCCTAATTAATCTCTAATTAATTTCTAATTAGCTTTACTTATCCACTAAAATCAAACTAATCAATTAAAGGTGTAAATTAATCATTTTGCAAATTGATGGCCTTTCTGTTTTTTTTTGTTTTTCATGACTAATGGCATCTTCGTAATTATGGGCAAGTCTAGGGGTATCCCACGTCATTTCACATGTGGACACCTCCGTGGCTCAATCAGCTGAAGTTTAGATTTCTACGTTTTCGCTACGTGATTCTGTTTCGTTTAAAACCTTATTCTGTTAATCCAATTGATATAAGAACCTAAAGGTCATTTTTAAAAAAGTTTAGGGGCAAGGTTGTAAATAATAAAAGTTTGCCCAAAGATATTTTCATCATTTCCTATTATGTTATATGGGAATGTTACACAAACGCCACAAACTCCTAACTCAAGGTGAAATATAGAATCCCCAAGCAAAGTCTAGAATCTAAGTATTGGTCCTCTTTCAGGACTTAATAGATCCCCAGAGTCATCTTAGTCCCTTTTTCTTTTCTCCCCTACATCCCTCACTTCTTTACCATTGTTCACTAGGAATGAATCTTCTTATGCTAATTTTTCACATAACATTATCACAAGTGATTTCTTCCTATTGATTTAA
Source organism: Pterocarpus santalinus (assembly GCA_031439595.1). NCBI lineage: Eukaryota > Viridiplantae > Streptophyta > Magnoliopsida > Fabales > Fabaceae > Pterocarpus > Pterocarpus santalinus. The sequence goes on along the minus strand of CM062532.1, from coordinate 22,086,828 downwards.
AAGGTGGGACCTAGAAAAAACATATGACATAAGATATTAATGATGAGAGATCACATATAATAAGATCATATGACAATTTAATATGGGAGAATCCATTCCCATTGCGGACTATATCTTCTTCGCCTCTTTCTACTCTGACAGTTTCCTTTGACTTCTTCAACCTCATTCAAGGTTTTAATGTTAATATTTGTTTCCCTTCTACCACCTTATTCGCTTTGTCCACTACCCCTAGCTCCATAAGCTTTGCATCATCTCTACTAATGATGATGCCCTTGTCAAGCTCATGGGACATCACCAGAGAAACCCAAATTCTTGAGCTCCATGGTGAGAAGGACATTCATATCAATTCCTCATTGAATGATTGTTTCCTATAGTCCCCTATTCATTGCCTAGACAAGAATCTCATTGTGCAAGGAGCATTGTGCAAGGAGTAAGGGATGTTATCAAATTAACTTGTGAGACGGATGGAAAGATCAACAAATTCATTAATGATATCCAATTTGTCGCTCCTTAAAATTTCTCCACTTACACTGAGCAATTGTGTAACAAAGACAAATGTGGAAAGGCCACAAACTGTAAATTGAATTACTATTGAAATATAAATTTAATTTATTTTAACTTAATATAAGTCTATAATTTAGTTATTTAGTTTGTTAAAAGTTGCAACTTATTAAATCTGTTATACAGGAGCATCTAAGCAAGTAAGTAAAGTATCAAAACTCTTATTAATTATATGGATGAAAACAATGCTATTTAATTTAGTGATACTCAATTAGTGCACAAATATCTAAATTATATTTGATCAATTCAAGAAAAAATCCAAACCTTTTCCTTTTAATAAAGTATTAAAGAATTCATCATATATATAATCAAATTATACTGGTGTAACTTTAAGTAATATTATATCATTAAATAACTTTTTGTTGATACAAAACCCACGGTTGGATTTGAAGTTTATATCTTATAAATCATCTTTATAAAATTTTATGTTAATCTAAAATCATTTAATGTACTTTTTATATAAATCAAAATCAATATAATATATATGTTTAAAATATACATGAATAAAAGTTATTTGATTATACACTTATTGATGTTCAATTTTAATGAAATTTGACACAAATGATCTTCATGATAAGTAATTGTGATTCAATAATTAGATTAATAAAAAGTATATCCTATAGAAAGTTATTCAATGGTATAGCATTGCTTAAAGTTACACCAGTGTAATTTGATCCTAACCCTGTGAGTGTAAAAAGAAATTTATATAGATATTTAATTATGTATTGTCATATTAGCAAAAATATTTGACTCAAATATCTACTATTTTAAAAGTTTTACAAATAGAAACATGTAATTTGATGACTGTGTAAAACTCTTTTACATTGACAACATATCAAAATTAATTTCATATATATGTAAGATTGATTTATTCGTATCGTTGTCTTTTGTAAGAATATTAATAATCTTTATTAACTAATGTTTAATATTAAACTATGTATCATGCTTCTTTTAAAATAAAATAATAAAAAATATATTTTAAGTCAATAAATTTATAATTAAATATTAATAATTTAATAGAAAAGATAAAGATTTCATTTAAGGACGACTAATTTTACAGTGGTCCTTTTAAGTTCAGAACCATTGTGGTTTGTAAATGCTGGCCATTAAAATTTCAATCAATGGTGTAGATTAATTTGCAATAAAATTTTGTGTATAGAAAGTAACCATATAGGAGTTTATATTTATATTTTGATAATTATACAATAATCAACAAATATTGCAAGTTCCAATTTATTAAAACTTGCAACATAACCACTCCCCTTGTCGGTGCCGCCACCACTAGCACCACCATGTTGCCTAATCCTTTTCCTTGCAACCATCACCTCCATCTATTCCTTCTTTCTAGTCCTCTTCCGCCACTGCACCCTTCGTAGCAAATACACTACTCCTTCCCTTAACATCAACTTTGGGCCCCCCCAGTGCCTCTCCTTTAGCATCCTTTACCACATCACCAATTCCTCTTTCCCTCTTTAAAAAAATATTTGCTTAAATATGCTTTCTTGGCAACTAATTAAACCCAACAATAATAGCACATAAAAAAAAAAAAAATTACCGATGGATAGGTATATCCATCGATAATATTGATAATTATACTGACGAATAATGTTGTTGAAAATATTAAAAAAAATCGGTAAATGAACGCCAGAAAGCATCAAGGGGGCATTTATATTGATAAATTACTAATAATTACCGACAAAATATTCATCAGTAATTTAAAATTATTTTATAGATTACCGATAGATAATTTGTTGATATATTAAAAATAATATTTTAATGTATATTTACCGACAAATATCCATAAAAAAATATGAAATTTAATAATTGTTATTTTAATTGTTACCAACTGAAATTCCATTGGTAAAGTAAATTTTTTTTAGGATAGCTTGTATAATTAAAAATTGAAATTAGTAACTAAATATTTCAAATTGTTGTTTTAATTATCCATAAATTCATATAATTAGAAATATAATAAAATATAAACTGTCAACTAAAATAAAAACTGTGAACAACAAAAGAAATAAAATAAAACTGTCAATATATAATTCTAAATGCATAAAAAAAAACCTAAAATCTACGAATACTAATCAGCCTCAATATCCGAAATGTCCTTAGAGCTATTAGGTGTACAGTCATGTAGAGAATGCGGAGGTGGTGAAGGGGGATGTGGAGGCGGAGGTGGAGACAAAGGTGGTGTAGGTTGTGCACTAGGATTTATCATCATATTTGAGCTCCATGCACTGGTTCGTGGAGCCTTGTGAAGGGGCGAACGAAAAGGCCTGAGCACCCTCCAAACCAAGCTGGTTAGGGGTAGGGGAAGGAGTGGAACCTGAATAATATGCATCTAAATCAGTAAACATATGTAACAAACATAACATGTATATAAATATAAATACAAAGAATTAAACTATAACATCAAAATAGATATATACAAAATTGAAAATGCAAAAGATATATTAACTAAATAAAGACGTAGCACACTTAGCACCTCATTAATCTGAAAATTGAGGACTATGGTCATCACTTTCAGTTTCAATATTGCCATCAAATTCTTCTTCTTCATCCTTATCCTCAGTGCTGTTCCCCATCTTATTAGACTAATTTATTGAATATTGCCTTGGGAGTTCAATTATATCAACTTTCCTTGAGATGAAACATAGATTAAAGGGGATGTTAGTATCAACAACAACTTTGGGAGGACTTGGATCGTTGTTTTGATAAGCTTGCTCAGATACCTCATCAACCTCTATTTGATCTCTTGGTTTGCATGTTATTACCGCCTTCCAGTTAGATTTGCATATTCTAGGGCATGACAGGTAGTAAACTTGTCGTCCATTTTGGGTGATGATAAGTGGATCAAATTTTTCATATCTTTTAGTATAGTTAATCTCAATTATTTTGTAATGATTGTGTTTACGTGTTCCTACGGGATGTGTTGGATCATACAATTTGCAAGCGAATAGCACAATCCTCTTAAGAGGTTCACCAGGGTACTCCAACTCAAGTATTTCATTAATCAGTACATGCTAGTCACTTTCTCCATTTCTGGTATCTCTCCTAACACAAACTCTAGTGTTGTCAATTTTCTTCTTTCTTTCCCATTTAGTTGTATGAAATTTGTAACCATCAACATAGTAAACTGACCAACTTGTAGCTCTAATTTTTGGATCTCAAGCCAAATTGTATAAGTGTGGATTGGTTACACTGTTCCTTTAATCATGTACCTAAGTATAAACATTGGAATATCATTCACATCACAATACAAAAACAAAAACAAAAATATGAATAGTAAAATAGACTATTATGTGATATATCATTTGGGAAATTGTTCAAGGGATTATTGACTATATAGTTGTTCAAAATACCTGTAAATATGAACAAAGTACAAGAGCAGATACGTTGTTATAAGGTATCATTACACAAGATTTCAGGAATTTGATAACAAATAATACAATAAAATAGTTTTACGGTTACCTTCTGAATAATTCTACTGCATCACAATTTAGCAAGATATATAAATGCCCAGACTTCCATTCATTCCTAGTCAACTATCAATCTTTGCATCGTCCAACAGCACGGCCAAGTTGGTTGAATATTGACAAAATTGCTTCAATTGAGCTTTCACCACCATTGTCATTCCGACCAACTCTGGTTCTCCTAGATTGGACATGTAGCTCAAAGTAGAAGGAGCAAAAGTTAGATGTCTCCTTCTAAATGTGTGCATGGCATATAGATCCCTCTACTTTAGCTCTATTCTTTATTGTTCTTTTGAACCCTCCTATTTTTTGCTTGAATGGGTACATCCACCTATACTGGATCGGCCAACATACCTGTGCTTCATATGCCAAGTGTACTGGCAAGTACTCCATAGAGTACAAAAAAACCATGAGGAAAGATTCTCTCTAACTTACAAAGAATAATGAGAATATTCTTCTCCATCACCATGACATCATCGACCCCGAGAATGGATGAACAGAAATATCTAAAATACTTACTCAATTTAGTTAACAGCCTCTAAACATGATCAGGCAGTTTTCTCAATGTAATAGATAGCAAATACTCCATAAATACATAAATACATGACAGCCATGACTTTTATGCCAAAAAATTTCCCTTGTGCAACATTCACACACCTACCTAAGTGTGAGATTTTCTATCATCACCAATCCATTGCTACCATGCCTCAATAGCTTCAACAAAGTCTTTAAAATTGGCTTGTGAAAGGTTTTGCAAAAATGTTTCAAAGCCACTTGGTAACAACATTTCCTTGCATCAAACGAATAGAATCAGATCCAGCAAAAGCGCTGAGTAGAGAAAGTGTGCAAAACACATGAAAAAAGAGTTATTGGATCAAAACCTCAAACGGTTCTATGAGATTCCAATAAAGAGGAGGATCCCCAAAAAAGAAGTGAAAAGGGAGGGTGGAGGATGCAAAGGTACATGGGAACTTGTCACTAAGGGCATAGAAGGTTCTCAACCATTAAGGGAGGGTGGATTTGTAATGGTAGAGTTCTCAATTATGGCTAGGGGCACATCAAAGGAGACCAAAACGATATTAGAAAAGATTATTGGGATCATAGTTTTAAATTGTGATATGTAATTGCAATTACAGTCACAATATTGATGTTGAGGTGCCCTTTCGCACCTCTATTGTAGTGGCAATTGCAGCCACATCAACTACATTTTCTTGTAATTTTTCGCATCGCAGCACAATCACACCCACAATTTAAAACTATGATTAGGATGGTGTCAATCTAAATATGGCAGTAGTTTGGGGGTAGAAAAGTACAACATATATACTTACATCCTTTTATAAGATAATCCTTTTAGTATAATTTATTTTACAAATTATTCAATGTCCACGGACCATAGTTTAATTCACTTAAAAAGACATTATAACTCCCTATCATGCGGCTATTACATCGTTGGTTAAAAAATAATGAAATATGTTAGATTCACTTGAGACTACAATTTAGTGCATTACTACTATCCTTTTGCTATAATACAGGATTTTGGGCGAGACAGTATTTCTCTCAGCTAATAATGTGAAGACTGTTGTTAACAAGAGGTCATCAGTGCATTCATTGAGAAACATTAAAATTTTATTAAAAATTCTTAATTTTTTAAGAAAGTAATTTTTTTAAATTTTTTAAGATATTAAATATTTTTATTTAGCATTTTCATTTTTTTTAATTTCTGCTCTTATAACTTAGAAATGTCCATCAACAAATTTTCTAATACTCCCTACATTTTAATATATCTATCAATTTAATTAAAATAATATACTTTTAGATTAATGTATTTGAACACAACATCAATAATAGATAAAAATTATGAAGATGTTAAAAAGCTATGAACGGTATGTTGTCTTTTCCTCAAAGTGGCGTTCATACTTTTTTCCTTTGATCAAAACAAAGTGGCATTAAATGTTGTCTCAGTAGGGTCGGCAGGATTCTATGCGGTTCACGAAGTTACACCATTTCAGATTAAATTGCAATTAATATCACCTTTTGACCAGCACTGATTAAAGACTTAAAAATTTTTAAAAAAAATTATTGAAAAGTGAAATTTTTAAATTTTTAAATTTTTAAATATCGAATGTATTGAAAATTTTATAAATTTTTAAGAGTATTAATTAGAAAATCCTTTCTGAAAAGTGCTCTTTTTAAATTAATAGCTTACCAGCAAAAAAAAAAAATGGCAGTTCTCTTTAGTAAATAAAGTGTTATAAAATTTGATTAATTATTATATTTTAAAATATTAAATTAATTTACTTTAGTTTTAATCTTAATATATTATTGATACAAAATATATTATGTTATTAACATACTATATATTATTATATATAATTTTTACAGTAATTATTATAAAAACTAAATACTTTTAATAGAATGATAAATATAATGGAATAATAATATAAAATTTTTATATGTTTAATATATCAAAATTCAATTTATTTATTCTTATATAAAACTTACTAACATAAGTCTATATTAATTCCGTATTATTAGTGTAAAGGAATTAATATGTATAATCTGATAAGTTAAAAAATCGAGTTGGTGAAATTTGGAATATGCAAGAGCAAAATAATTTTTTACAAAGGATTCACAATTAAAAAAATATTCGCTGTACTTCTCTATTTTATATCAATTTTCATTTTAGAAAATTAATTTTACTTCACATTATTTATTGTTTTCGAACTGTAATAAAATATTCATTATTTTAGTTTAAATTTATTTTTTCTATATTAATTATGTTTGAGTTATGTTATGTTAGTAGAGAGAAATAATTAATGCTAGTCTAATAAGATAAGGATAATTTTGTCTTTTAATTTAATTTGTAAAAAGTTAAAATTGTTAATTGTTTTTTAATTCTAATGTAAAATCTTTAAAAGACAATTCAAATAAAATGGAAGGAAGAATGCCAATAAAAAAATTATCATTTTTTTAAAGGGTAATTAGCAATCACACCCCTTAAATTTTCAAAATATAGCATTAAATAAATTGCACTTTGTCTTAAGTAGGTAACTTTTAATATTGTGACATAATATTTGAGTCCATGATAAATCCATTCAATATTAACTCTTAAATTTCATTAGAAAACATTAACAATTGCAATTATATTTCAAGTTATTGCATCTTAATTATTCTTATTTCACAATTTCATTCTCCCTATTTCTACACCATCACAGACACTACCAATCCACTAACCTCATTTGTGGCAACACGATCCCATCGCCTCACATCTCAACTACCGCGATAATGTTGCCCCCTCACCCTTCTACACTAGTTCCTTCTATGTGTCACCCTTGCATCCTCCTCCCATCGCTACCCCATCTTCTCGGCCGCCTTTCATTAAAAGCTAACTAGCTAAAATTGTATTACAAGTTTTTGCAGCTTAGTTTTTCTTACTCCCCAATTTCATCATTTTCCCTCTTTTTGCACTCTCATCAGCTTCTTCCGCATCTTCGCAATTGCCTTTAATCCAATTTGTTTTAAATTATCAAATTACATGCTTGATAGACGGGTGAGTGGCTTATCGTGGGGTTGTGAAGTGAAGATAGAGGATTTCACATGGTATGATAGTGACATAACGCTAAGCACTAAGTAACCTTTAACTGAAAATTATTTCACACAAAACTCCCATAAAAATAATACCACTCATAAATTTTCATACTCTTTTGTAAAGCATACAAAAACCATTTTTTTTGAGAAAATCTTACTACAAAAATAAAAAATAAGAAACTTTGAGTTGAGAAAAGTAAATGTATAAATACATAATTCTCATATGGTGATGGAAGGGGTGTTTGAATTATGGCTTCATCGTTGCTCTTTAGCATGATAGCTTAGCTCTTAGTGCAAGGTGGTTGAGAAGGTAGGGTCGTGGTGATGGGAAGAGGAATATTGGCGGTGATCGTCACGAAGGTGACACAAAAAAGGAAGTGGCATAGGAGGGTAAGGGTGTAACATCATCGTGGTAGCTGAGTTGTAAGAGGCGGGTGGTGTGTGTGGTGATGCAGAAATAAGGATAACAAAATTATGAAATAAAAATAATTAAGATGTGAAAATTTGAAATACAATAACAACTATTGATGTTTTTAAATAAAATTTAAGAGTTAATATTAAACAGATCTATCATAGACTCAAATATTGTGTCACTATGTTAAAAGCCACATGGTTGGATTGGAGTGCAATATTAACTCAAGTTGGGGATGAAATACAATATTTACATAAATTTAAAATTTAATGTTATATCCTGAAATTTTGAGGGGAGTGATTGCTAATCACTTTTTTTTTAAAAAAAAAAATATTCGTAGATATCATTCGGTGTTAGTTAATGCGCCCGGCTACAAAATCCAGCAACTGCATCAAACCCCAAATATGCTCATTGCTTCCATAAGGCATTAATTTCCAACACATGCCAACGCCGACGCTTAGTTGTGCCAGTCGAGAGACTGAAGACCAAATCTACTCGGACAAGGATTTGAAGACATAAAATAAAAGTTGAGGTAATCTATTTCCTCTAATATTGAAATAGGACAACATCATTAATTTGATAAATGTTTTTATTTATATAAAAATGTACAAATCTCTTATATAAATTATTAGATTTATTTTGAAATTATTATGTTATTATATTAGAATTTTCTTTTTAAGTAACTGTTATTTTAATTAATCATATAAAAAATTGTTATCTTAATTAAACTTTTTAATGATATATCAGATTGTTAAGAAAATGTTACACTCAGTTAACCAATATTAAATCTCCAAAATGAAATCCTTTGGCTAAATCGTTGCGATTACATCTTACATTAAGTCATAAGTATAAAGCTAACATCCAACATTTTAACCGAAGATTAAGCGGAAACAAAGCTAGACATAACTAATCAATTAACCCCTTAAACTAAGATTTAGGGTCAGATGCAAAATATTTGAATATCAAAATTCCCACTTTGAGGAGAATATTATTTAACCACTATTTTAAAATTAAATGAGTAATTTTTTAAGATGAAAAAAGTGCAGCATGTTCGAACTTGTGGAATAAAACAATAATCATACTGTGGTACAAACCACACAGATTGGCGAGTTATTTAGCAGTGGCTGAGGGTAGCAAAAACAAGGGATTGTTCTGTAGTTTGCATTTGTTGGTTTTAAGGAACAAGACAAGAAAAGCAAGCGTGGAATATATTTTCACTTTTGAATTTGATGAACTTGGTTCGTCAATGCCAAAGTGGGCTCACCACACCAGTTTTTCCCTTGTTGGACGCAAACCAAGAAAGGTCCTCCTCCAGCTGCCTCGTCGACTGAACTGTGAAGGGTATTATTTATCTGCATCCTACGCATGCTGGAGAAGAAAATGCATATATGTATATATAATTGTATATGGGCCCCCTTGCATAATGTCGGAATCCCGACGCTCATTTTCCTGGCATTTGGCTCTTGTCACCGTCACACAACTTTTTACACATTACCACCAAAAAAAAAAAATCTGCATAATATAATTAGATTTAATTGCTTTTTAGTAACAATATAAAAGAGTCTAGAATTTTATATTATTATTTAATTAAATATTTATATTTATAAGATTTTTAAGTTAATAAATAATTAAATCAAATATTTTTACTAATATGATAATATTTAATTAATTTTTATATAATTTTTTTATACTAAAAATACATATAAATTAAATCCATATAATTATATGATTAGTTAATTGTAATTAAACAGATAAGATCTCTCTGAAGAGGTAAAGTATTGATACTTTCTATGCCATTCGGTTTTTTCAACACCACTGCTGTTCCTCTCACTCACACTTCAAACCGATACTCGTTTATTGGGAATTAAAATATTACTTTTTTAATGTATTCATTTTTTTTTACCTTTTTTAGTTCATATATAAAATAATTACATTAGTCGGTATATTATTTTTCGTGCTTATTCTTAGCTACTTATTATCATATAATTAAATTTTAAAGTTACTGTTGGCAAAAAAAAATTACTGAAGTTGCTTTACATATCAATGAAGCTTAAAATTCTTTCAAGAAGTTTCTTAAAAAAGTACTTATTAAAAAAATAGAAATAAACTACCAAGTTTTGAAAAAAAGTTTTAAATTTATTTAGTACATAAAAATGTTGAAAAATATATTGTTTAATTTCCTAATTATTATCTTTTAAACAAGTGTTTAATCAAATTCAGAAATAAAAAACACTTACATTCTAAGATATTAAGTGTGTATTTATATCAATTTGTTTTAAATTTAAAATAATTTAATAAGTAAAATTTTCTTAAAATGTATATTTTTCTAACTATACCTTAAATACGAAAGAGAAGCACCATCGATTTGGTACGTATATTTTGAATGCTGAAAAGACAACAAACATGACATGTATGGCCTCATATCATGTGAAACTACTTAAATCTAGGTCTGAGAACACCCATTCAGCCAGAGCCCCAAGTACCTCATATTTTTTTGATACCATATTAATTCATTTCTCATCTATTATTTAGATGAAATATAGATAATATCTCAAAAAATATAAGTTCATCTGTCATTGCTTTTATTATGCCATTGAGTTAGTGAAAAACCATCAAACCAAATATACTTAAATATAGGAAGAAGAAAAATGTTAAAGATTACAAATATTCATTGCACAAGAACTCCAAGACGTTACGTGTCCTCGTTATACACACAAATTTGTCTTTGCCTCTTCTTTCATGCGATCTGATTTGTAACGTTTCTTTGTAAGAATTTTCATACTACCTAACGACCCTATTAAAAGAAATACATCGGTCATGTAGAAAAAGAAAGTTTTATAATCTCGTGTTAAAAATGTAAAATCAACAAATTTCAGAGATTTAAGCACAGTGATGTAAGAATTTAGACAAAGACTTCATAATTGAATCAGCGGAAAAAAATATGATTACTCCATCAAAGGTTTGGTTTAGACTTTAGAGTTCACATGAGAAAACATTGACAAGGAAATGCCTCAAATTACAAAGAAAAAAAACAGTGATGTAAGAATTTAGACAAAGAATTCATAATTGAATCAATGGAAAAAAAACATATGATTGCTCCAGCTAAGGTTTGGTTTAGACTTTGGAGTTCACATGAGAAAACATCGACAAGGAAATGCCTCATATTACAACGTAAAAAGCAAAAAATGAGAAAACAAAAAGCCTTTATTATATTCCCTTGTTCAGCAACCACAGGGGGGGAAGTGAAGCGAACCACGAAGTTGCAGAAAAAAGCAGTTAAAACCTTATTTAATTTTCACAACCCCCAACTCCAACGACTTTCCTCAATATTATTCTTTACTTTCTTCCTCTGCTCTCTCTTCACTCTTCGCTCCCCAAACCCTAGAAACAGCAATTTTCACTTTTTGATGCAAATGGGATTAAACCACCAACAACAATAGAGCCACGCGCGCGCACACACACACACACACTGCAAGATTCAGCTCATATTCACTTCAATTATGGCCTCATATTCCACTTCCCACCACTTCACTGCCTTTGTATTCCTCATTTTGTTACTCAAAACCCAAGCTTTGGACCCAGTTTCATCCTTTTCCTTCACAGAGTTTGAAAAAGATCCAACATTTAAGCAAAGTGTGGCACTTTATGGCAATGCAAAGGTTGTCAATGGTGGCTCTGAGGTTCTGCTTTCTGGGAAAGTCATGTGCAAGAACCCCATCAAGCTTGTTGAGGGTGAATCAAGGGAATTGGTCTCCTTTTCTACCTACTTTGCATTTTCAGTTTCCTTGGATGATGGGGATGGGTTGGCTTTTGTTATGGTTCCAAATGGTTTTGAAGGTGAGGTTTTTGATAATAGTTCATCTGGGTTTTCTCTTGGATTGAAGGAAAAAAGGGGATTTAAGTTTGTTGGTGTTGAGTTTAGTGCCTCAAAGGGTGGTGGAAATGGGGGTTCTGATAATTTTAATGTGGCCATTAATGTTGGTGATTCAGTTCCAGCCAAAATAAGGAATGCGTCCTTTGCCAATATGGGTATAAAAAGTGGTGAAAAAATGCATGCTTGGATTGATTATGTAGCGAGTTCAAGGAGGTTAGAAGTTAGGTTGAGTCAATATGGTCATTCAAGGCCAAATGATCCAATTCTCTGGCACTCAATTAATTTCTCAAGTGTGTGGGAGGCCAAGGAAATGTTTTTAGGCTTTAGTCCAGTGAAAGGGGATAATAGTTCTCAAGCATGCTTTCTCTATTCATGGAGCTTTGTTTTGAGGACTGTTCCGCAATGGATGCATTCTGAGCCTGTGGATCCGAAGGTCCTTGCTGCTAAGAACACTGAAACTCCAGCAGTGAAACCAAGGAGTGATTGCCTTTTAAGGGTGCTTGCTGCAATGATATTTGGTGCTGGATGTGGAGCTTTGACTGCATTCATTGTGCTTTATTTGTGGACCGTCTTCGGCAATAGACGTCCGGTGATGCCGGAGGAGTATGTTATGCAGCCTGTAGATTTTGAGTACAAGAAAGTGGACGTTGTTGTAGATAAAACCATCAAAGATGCTAAGGAATAGATCTACCGGAGGGAACTAGTTGGGGCGATCACGGTTGTGTTGTAAATCAGTGTTTCTTGTGTTCAGGTTTTGCTTTATTGTAGTCTTCTGGTAAAGAACTATTTAATTTACTTTTTCCTACGTTATTGTCTTTTGTTGAGCAAATTGAGATCGAGATCCAGCTCTGCATTATAGATTACATAGCTTACTTTTCTGGAAAGATGACCAAATGTAAGTTATTAATGTATTGTGTTATCTTGCTGAGACAGATTTTGTTGTATGGTGATGACTAATAACCACAATCAATCTACATATTCAATATTAATTGGCTTATAGTAACAACGTGGATTTATCTTTATTTCCTTGACACTTGTGTCATTGTCCACTGTAAGGAATTCAAATATAAGAAAGAAAATTATGATTCATAAAGAGTGACTATTATTTTGGTTGCTTCTATACAACACTATCTTCTTTGTTGGTTTTCTTTATGTTGGTGTTGATGTTATAATTATCTCAGCCTCAGTTCTGTATCTTCTCCTTTATAATTTAATTATATTATTTTCCATTTGCTAAGATAAAGAGTAAATTAAAAGCAAAGAATTTGAGGAAAAAAAAGGAAAAAAGAAAACTGTCCGGAGCACTGGCTTCCATAAAAGGAGCAGCTGTGAATGGAGTACCGGTGTTGAGCATGTCATGGTCTGAAATTATACTTTGTCCCTGAATGCATCATATTCATATTTAGATCATATCTTCATTTCATTTCAGGTTTCTCAGATGACACCAGCATTTCTCTCCTCTTTCCTTTGTTAATCTTGTCCTTCATTTCTTCTCTGAAACTATTATTTAGCAGTGAGAAACATGCAGGATGCAACTGTCTCTTGACAGGACAGTAAGAAACATGGAGGATGCAACTGTCTCTTATCTGAAATTATTTGGTTTATTGGCGTTATTCGATCATGCTCTGAATTCAGTTGGTTGTGTTCCTGCAGTTAAAAGATCAAGCACCTGATATGTGCCAAGCAAGCACCTCTGCCAATGGTGTAGACCTCGTCTGGTCATGTATGGAATATCAAGCATTTTGTCCTCTATATCACATCTTATAGTATGTTGCCTTTTTATTTTCTTAAGGGCTTGGCTGAGCTTGTGCAAACCGTTTGTTTTCTATACTTGCTTGAAGAAGAGTAATTGAATATGCTCGTAATGACCCTCTTATAATGGTTAATTTTATAATTTTTTTAGTGTGTAAAATTTCTTCTGAATACAACAAACAAAGCAAGTTTTTCCCACCAGATGAAGTTGGTTATACAATCAATAGTTATCTTTATAATTGTTGGTTTGGTCATTAACTTATTATAGTAAATATTTGTGTGCAGTAGTAGAATATTTACTTGAATGCTTCTCTTTGGCATGATTCGATTGTATTGGCTTATTACAGAACGCAGCAACCTAACCTTGTCCTGGACTTTATCCTCAGCCAAATTATGGGTACTGAAATAGATTTTCAAATGGCTGCATTGATGAATATGATCTTTTTTTAAGCTGAAGTTTATCAAGGGTGAAGTAAGGCCTTTGGCCTTGTTTCGGTTTGTTTTAGATATTGAAGTTAGTTTCTTGTTCCTCTGTCAAGCTTTCTCCTAGCACATGGGTTTGGTATATTGTTACTAAATTGTGAATTTCTAAATGTGTAAGTTCTGCTTTTCTCAGTTAATCTGACAGCCAGATGACATTGCCTGCATTAGTCATCTAGAAGGTGGATAAGTATATTCTGATTTTCATAGCTTTGCAAGCTATTTCTAGCTCATCTATCGTTTGCTTTCTCTTATTATTTGGTTTCCATTGGCATCAAATTTTTGCTGATATTTTGTTCATTTAATTGTTTCCTTTTTCCTGTTTATTTGGAGGATTTTTTTTGGTCCTTTACCACTGAATTGTATCTGGTTTTTTATTTTGAAAGTTAGATTTCCAAATACTACTTGGAAGATTTGTGCATGAGAAATGATGTATGTTAATGCCTATGTTAGTAAATAGTAATCCTTTTAAATCTGCTATTAATTCGTGAAGCCGACTAGGCTCAAAGGGCTTCGCAATCTTCTTAACTGTGTATTAAAGAGACAAAAGTATCCTAACAAAACATTCATTTTTGTGGCATGAAGAATATTAACAGAGAATGAATTATCTCATGTGAAAATTTCACATAACTTTATATAATTAACTTTATCATAAGTTGATTTTTGCTGTTGATAACAGAGGTTAGGCCAAGTATAGGAATCACAAGAGGATCTAATTAATAGTAAAAAAATAACATATAGCACAGTTTATGTAAAATTTTTACATAGAAGAATCTATTTACATGTAAAATTTTCATAATCTTGTATTGCATTCACAAAGTATTTTCCGAAGGTTCATACATCAATCCTTTTATCTTTTTCATACATTTCGTTACAAGTATTTGATATTTTGATAGACATAAAGACATCTCTTTTTCCACTATTGTTACTCCCTATTTGCCTACCACGCCTTGATATATCTCGTTCATATGCTAAGATTGTGTTTTGTCGTTTTATAAAGTGACATTTTAAATAAAAGTACAAGTTAATAGTAAATTTTCTTATCATCTAAAGTTGAAATGTAATTTTGTTATGTCATTTTATAAATAAAAGGGAGCACAATCCTAACTAGTTCAACACCTAATAGCTTCTCGTGGGTTATTTATTCCCATTAGCGCGTCAAATTGTGTTTGGGTACACCGACACAAGTATGTACAGTTATGTGCGTGAGGGTAGATGCACTTCCTTTTTCTCTTGCCTGTCAACTAGACCTCACCTTCTGTATCCCTTATCTTTCTGGATGCGGTGGATGCTAACCCCATGGCATTTTGATTGAGTTTCTGGCCCACGTTGTTTTGTTTTTGGTATACGATCAATGTTACTTATTAACTAGCAAAGCGGTGTAATTATGCTTGCCTACAATTGGTGGTGTATTAATCTTCCTCACCAACGAATAAATCCTCCCATAGTTCCTTTTTATTATATAAAACCCTGTTGTTTAGGTTACCATTTTATTATATCTTTCTGTGGCCTACATAGATGTAGCCCCTTGTTTCAACCATGTAGATTAGCATCAACAGTTGGCATGTGCTACAAAAGCAGGTTTCAACTAATACCATCTTTGTCGAGTTACCACAGACATGGCTCTCTCAGAGCACTACTTGCAGTCTTTGTACCAGCTGGGGCCATATTCCCGGGGCAAATGCACAACTTCTTGTGATTACGTACAGAGAAACCACACTTAATTATCCATTTGTATTGTAAAGACAGGTTGGTATGACATAATGATTGAAACTGTAGGGAAGATTTATTTGCATTACAACTGTATTACAGAATATTAACCCAGCTGGCATACAGGCATAGGAAACACACAATTTCAAGACGACAAAAATAATTCCAAGCACAGTAGGCAGCACCTTGAAGAATCGTTGTATTGTCAAACGCGTTTTAATAATCAGCCCAAAACACGCATAATAATGGATTATTTAGCAGCAAAATCACATCATTGCTGCCAGCCAAGCGTGATCTCAGTGCATTACAATTATCTTCAGTTCCTAGGAAGGACTTACAGATAGATAACGCAGTTTCTGAACACCATCATTGATCCCATATTATCCAATAGATCAGATGCTAAAGACTAGACTACATTGAAAACTTTGACATACAAAACATGGCTTCCAGTAGAGCATATGCAAAAGACAAATTAGGAAAAAAAAAAAAAAAAAAGAGTTTTGGTCAAATACTTGAACCTTCAGCAGATAAAACTAAATATAACCAATACCCATTTGAGGCCAACCCTAAAAAAACAAAAAGCTCTAAACAGTGAAAGAAACCAACCCAAGTGACGCAAACCAATGCTAGATAGCAGTTTTAACTCGTTTTTTTTCACTAGTCTACCCCATAGATTCACATCACACAGAAATACAGAGGTTAAAAAAACCAAACAACATCAGACACTTAAACATATCACAATACATCACTTTCAATAACCAAGTATCAAATGCATTTTACTATCGATTTGCTTAAGAATTTGTGGCAAGGATTATTGATAACAATAGCTAGCTAAGTGGTTAAGAATGAATGGGTGTCAAAAAAAAAAAAAAATACACTTGCAGAAAGAAGATCGATGAATCTCAGCAAGTTATGGTTATCTTCAATTCCTTTAGGAAGTTTCAGATAGATAACGCAGTTTAACAGTAACATCACGGACCCATAAATCAAACCAACCAAGAAGAAATTTTTTTAATAAAAAAAAAGAGTTTTCTAGGGTGAATGAATCAAAAAGCTTAAATTTTTTTGATTATGTATGTAAAGAGAGATTGATAAAAAGAGCAGCATCTCAGAGAAATAATTCCCCATAAGCTTCTTCACTGGTAATCAAAGTGCAAGGATAACAAATTTCGAATTGCTCATCACTGATGCTTGTAAAACATAAATCAGAAGCAAACACGTAACAAAAACCTTTGAGGATAGTTGAAATCTGAAACAGGGCATCGTAGTCTTAAACCTCCATCTTCGAATTCCGAACGAATCCTATGTACTTATGAGCAGTACGATGCTTCTAGTTTAACAGCTCGCGTAGAGAGCTTGCGCTTTTTTCTGAGAATTTATAGAACTGCGCGGAGAACCCTAGCGGGCGTTTGGCCGCTCTCATACTGTATTCCCTCTCCATCAATATATTACAAGCGAAATCCCAGATTGGTTTTAAGATTTAAAAAAAAATTAAAAGTATACTTGCTTTCAAGAAACATTTTTTAAAATTTTTAGTAATTATTTTATAAAATCTTAAAAATAATAAATAAAATTAAAACAATTACGTTTTTATGATTAATATAAAAAAGAAATAAAAACATAAATTATTTTCTAAAACTAAATAGATTCTAACCATTTTTGCTTCTACGTTTTTTTTGAAAAAATAACTTAATCACCGATGAGAATTGCAACTAAAGGTGAATCAAATTATATATTTTATTTTATTTTATTTTTAAATTATGAATTACAGAAGTTCACTTTGCTTTATATTTTCTTTCTTTTTTTCCCTGAAAAAAAAAAACAGTAAATTATACAAGCTAAAGGTAACCATGAAAAGTTTTTATCTTCACCGGAGTTACTTGATAAATGTGAAAAACTATCAACTACCGAGTTATTATTAGTACTCGCATCTTTTTCCCTTTGATTTTATGATCGAAGAGAGCATTTTGAAAAATTAAAGATTTTGGACATCAAACGTAAATATCCTCTTTATATTAATATAGATTACGTTTTGGAAAAGAAAATGTAATATCTCTAGTGGACTTTATTCGTATTTTAAGAAGTTATTTATTTTAATTTTTTATAGGTATCATTTAGTGGAGGTAATTTTATTTGAGATACGGTTGGAATTTGATCCATGATTTATTATATATGGGGGGCTAGCCCTTTTAGTCAAACCCAATCTCCATTGATTGGTCCATAATATATATATATATATAGAATTTATTGTTAACTTTTTTTGTTAATTTTACTCTTTGCAATTTACGAATTTTAAAAACGTAGTGTGACATTAATGGAGTGATGTAATTAGATGTTAAAAATTAAGGTATCCTAGTAAAAGGGTTTTATAAATGAGCCTTAATTTTATGTTTCTTAATTTTTTGTATCTCACTAAAGTGACAATTAAAATGGATTGAAAGGAATAATAAAATAGACATTTTTTGCCATACTTCTTTGAAATTTTCACACTTTGGCTCAAAAAAAAAAAAAAGAGTCTATCCAAAAGATAAAAGGAATATTTGAGAAGTACCATGAGCTATGGTATTCTATATAGTGGATTTTCCGCTTGCAAGGATAAGATCCTTCTAACTAGATTTCATATTCAGATGAGATTAAATTTACTAGTAGCTATATGTTCATCATAGGTGGCGGTACAATTACTTAGAAATTAGCTAATTCATGATGGAATTAGAGTTTATTGCTTCGGAATAGGCCGGTAATGAGGCTGATTGATTAAAATATTTCATAGAAAATATTCCACTAGGAGTAAAATCAACACCTTCCAAGTTTGTGTATTGCAGTAAAAAAGGAAACAATAGAATAAGGCCTTTAGTCGTAAAAACAAGCACATTAGATTGAGACATGAGGTGATAAAGCAATTATAGAAAGATGGAATTATATTCATTGATCGTGTGAAATCATGAGTGAATTTGACAGATCTTCTGACTAAGCTTTCAAGAAAGAATTTTGTGAATACCATATTAAGGGAAATGTGATTTATGCCAATTTGAAGTTAGCACTTCTGGGAATCCAATCTTTGTGAGTGTAGATCCCATGAATAAGGCTCATATGGGCACTAACTAGTCACTTGTTAATTCTACTAGCATTTTATGTGCCCCTCTTATAGTGCGAGAAATGTGGAAAGCGCTATATTACATTTAGTGTGTGTTTGGATGATCCTATTTTATATTCAAAAATCAAAATAAACCAAAATTCTCGAGACAAACTTTTTTGTGAAAAATGGAAAATTGAGTATTCCCAAGAGATAAGTTAAAAGCTTTTATTAAATTTCATAACCGTTACAGTGGTGTATAAAGCACAGTATATACTTGATAAAATAACCTAACAAGTGTAGACTAGAGTCACTTCTACAATGAGATTGTAACAGCTGCCAAAATGCTCATAAACTACTTGGTACGCATATGAAGCTTTTTGACTGAATTATTGTACTTTTACAAATAAAATACCAATGTAACGTAGATTAGAAATAATTTCTTTGTTTGTGGTTGTTTTTACCACAGTGGAAGTGGACGTATAGCAAGGCGCAATTAGAGTTCGCGCCACTAGAATAAACCGCCTGACAATGACATGACAGGTGAGTCGCGGGCCACTGGATGACGCTGCTTGAGGTCACGCCATCTTGCTGCTGTTGCTTCCCTCATACGTGACTTGATAGCTCATTCATAGGTGCTTTGGGGTGGTGCTGGTTGGAGTTGCTCCATCCACGGGATGCCGCCACGTGTCCCTTCGGCAGGAGCATGGCGCATGTTCAAGTTGCGCTAGCCAAAAGCTATCGAACAATGGAGTTATGCCATCCACCTCCTTTTCCCCCATTTTTTTAACTTATGTTCTAACCCTTCTTATTTCCAATTTTTTGGTGTCTGTATATTTGATACTGCTCTCTACTGTCTCTCAAATTTTTTGCTCCTTCACAAAATTTCTAATTGAAGTTTCTCAATTTTCCAGTTTCTATATACTTTAGCGAGCTTTGTTCAATATTTAAATTCCTCAATTTTTAGTTTTTTAAATTCTTTAAAAATCTAATCTTTAAATAAAAAACTACATATATAGATAAATAAAATATTTTTTAACAAAATAATTTTCAAAAAATAAATTAAAAAACAAGATTCTAAATATATTTTCTAAAATTAATACTTAAATATATCCTAATAATTTTTTAATAAATATCCTAACACGATTCTAAATATCCTAATAATTTTTTTTAAAGTTAACTCACAAAATTTTACTAGAAACTATTATAATTTTCTTAAAAATTTTAAAAACATTTTTTAAATTAAACTTATTAATAAAATCATTCTACTCTTAAAAAATAATAAATTCATAGTAAAATGTTATTATACATATGATCTTAATGAATAAATCAAAATTTATAAATAATAAATAAAATTTAAATTACCTTTGTAAAATTAGTTAAACAACACAATGATTTGCAATGAAATAAAGGGTTTGTTTATAGAAGGGGAATACAGGTGAAAGGGGAATACGAGGTGGTGGGGGAAAAGGAGAAAAGGCTATTGGTGCAATGTCATGCAGCGCCACTATGTGGAAGGGACACGTGGCGGTACCCTATGGATGGAGCAACTCCAACCAGCGCCACCCCAAAGCGCCCATGAACAAGCTATCAAGTCACGTATGAGGGAAGCAGTAGCACCAGGATGGCGTGACTTTGAGCAGCGCCATCCAGTGGCCCACAACTCACCTGTCATGTTGTTGTCAGGCAGTTCCTTCTGGTGGCGCGAGCTCAAATTGCACCTTGCTATACGTCTACTCCCGCCATGGCAAAAATAACCACGGACTAAGAAATTGTTTCTAATCTACGTTACATTGGTATTTTGTTTGTAAAAGTACAATAGTTCGGTCAAAAAGCCCGCGTATGACGGAAAAGTGCAAAAAATATGTTAACAAATAAATAAATGAGGGTATAAAGTGTTTTGATTCATAGAATATTGAAACTTTACCAATTACATTGTAAATTAACATCATGTCTATCTACGTGGAATTCATAGTCCAATAAACACCACATTTGAAAAAATCCTTAAAGACAATGTTCATGCCTATGGCTATTGTACTTGCTACCCTGCTATGAAGAATTATTGACAGCACTTCCCGCACCTCTGCGTCCATGCAAGCAGCACTTCTGTTCGAGAGACTCTTGCATAGATATAATTTTAACTCATAATAAAAATAGATCCTACTAGCTTTATGCAAAATATATTCCCTTATTTTTGGATGTCACGAACTTTTTTTCGAATATGTCTACATATAAAGCGTTAAATTTATATCTATAAAAAAAAAAATTTCCTTTTGTTTTTGTAATGACTTTGTTGTTTGCAGGAAAGTGATTCATCCAACCCAATGGATAATTGAAAGGAGACTCAGAGAGATTGTCTTTTATTTAAATAATTAACAGTAACTTCAGGTATTCATAGGGTGCACTGATCGACTTGAATCCAGCCTTATTTCATAAACGTAACCTCATAGCTGCGATGTATGACAAAGTTTATATGCTATCCCCAAACCTAGAAACAAAGAACTCACAAACATGTGCAGACTTTTGGGTACATTGTCGACAGAGATTTGAACTCTCCATATCATACAAACTACTCAAGCCCCTCATTACTAGTCCGATTCAAGTGGCTTAAACAAACGTGTACATGGAAACATGTACAAGTGCCCCAATTTTGCCAGGATGAAATTTTCAGCATTACAACTTCAACCACTCCAAACAAGGACACAAGCCCCAACAGTATCTAGCTGGGTAATAATCCTTCAAGTACACCTCCCTGCTATATCCAATAATATAGAAACTGAAGGATCGCCTCCGATGAGCCATGGTAACGCGAGTTACCGGCACAACTGAGATTGCATGTCTCTCACATATGACCCTCGCAGTCGCAGGTACTGAAGCTCTCTCTGCAATGACTTCAGAAGAGAACTTGTTGAGAAAATAAGAATCAGCAAAAAAGGCTGGTGTGCATTGGTAGGCCTGAGTGTTGCACAATTGAACCCCTTTGGCTCTGTGGAAAACCTCATCTGGTACTGATGCTGCTCCACTAGTTGCATTGACTTTCCGAGTTGAATGCGTCTTCCTGAAACAGCACACACACATAAGCATAAGAACATGAAAAATGTAGAAACTTCTTAAAAGACGATTACAGATTAGAAGTTGCATAATACTGAAAAATGAATCATGTGAGCTCACAATACTTAATCTAATCTACAATAATTCTAATGAAAGATTTCAATTCTGCATAAGGGATTGAGCAGCAAAGCCCAAACATCAAACCTTGACAAATGCCTTGGTTCTTAACCTTCTGGGGTCACCAAAAGTACCTTCAGATATAGAATCTTTATCATGAATCCACAAAGATCTTCAACTCTATCAAATCCTCCATTTTCTGCAAACTGTCTTTTGTATTATTTCAGATTATGTCAATGATTTCTTCCCTTCTATCGTGTTTTAGCTTGAATTTTGCCCGTGTAGAACAAGTGCAAAACATATTAGGAACCTCTCCTCTAAGTCTTACTTAGATTTTGTATGTTGTATGCGTTTCAAAAACATTCAGACAAACTCTTCCATCACACAACAATTCAAAACTCTATGTTACCAACATACACCTTAACATTCACATCATCTCGACTCTAATTATCAAACCATACTCTCCGCACGTACCCTCAACATATAGCAAATTGTATGTCAAACCTCAGAAATGAACTTCAGCTTCAAGAACATGCTTAGGTACACAAAATTTTAAGTGCACATTTTTTATTTCACCTAAGTTTACCATGTTCAGAATTCCCTTGTTTTGATGAACACTTTTTTTTAGGAACCCAAAACTACAGCATTATTTTATTATTATTATTATTTGGATGAGGCAGGCGATAGAGCAAGTAAATGCAGGATATTATCAAAGACAATCAAATAAGACAGTTACCACAAGTTCCCGCAGAATAGTTAAAAATTCTTCAAAATTGTAAATTTATTTTACCTTTTCATATGAATAAGATAATCTTAATACCAGACCCAAAGGCCCTGTTTATTTATATCCATCTGAATAGCACTAGTATAATCTAACAAATATTGATCAAGTGTTCATCACAATTATGGATAAATCATATAACAGCTCAAAATTATTGGTGATGCAATTCACAAAGATAGACCTTTTAAACACGTACCACAGTTGTTTAAGCATCAAATATTTTATGGACGGGGATTTCGAAAATTATAGAGTCAATGAAAAGATTTTCCTCCAAAAAATTGTTATATCTACAACAGCACACGAACCTTGAAAGTTAAAGCACCTACTAAAGCAACTCCTCCATATAACATATTATAAATAGCTATATCATGTTTGAAGAAAATTGCTCTAGAGGTCATTGAAGCATGTTCAGAGTTCACTAGGCATAGACTTTTCATGAATTGTATCGCTCAAAGTTAAAGGAACAAAATTAGGCAACATATAATTAGAATCTGGCATATTGACATACCATCTAACAATGGCCAAACTGCGTGATAGAAGAGAACCACTTCCATTACATGTTCCACACTTAATTAGCCCATGGGATCCACAAGTTGGACAAGGAACCTTTCCTGTACCATTACATTTCACACATCTGCCAGAAAATGTAACTTCAGTAAGTGAATTACAAGAATAAACTTCCACCTCTACAGAAACCAATGCAGCCTAGACATTTGAATTCAGCTTGAATTCAACATCTAAATTTCAGATTTTCTGTATTCTGTTCTAAGAAAAATACTGCAGTATATCAATGCTATGATGGACAATGAAGTTTGACAAGATGATTTCTATAGGAGCTTAAGGCAGATGCACCATAGCTTCACCTAATCTACGCATGAGCAAACAAACTACTCACAGTGTGTCAGAACCATCTTTATGAGCAATCAAACCCCTTCCATAACAAGTAGGACACTGAGTCATCTGATTTTCTTTATAATATCCAGGTTCTTGGCCTCCTTTACATGTAGCACAGACCGTACCTCCTCGTCCTGCACAAACTGTAAATAAATTCCAGGGTTTTGTTAGGAACGGTAGAAAGAAATTGTACGAAAATAGCAGCATATACACAAACAAATTTGATTTGTGAAACTTGGAGAGGCAAATCCAGAATTTACCTGAGCATTTCTCAATAGTTTCAGAATGAGAAATCTTTTCCCTCACTTCTTTGGAGGGTACAAATAGAACAG
Organism: Pterocarpus santalinus; assembly: GCA_031439595.1. Classification (NCBI taxonomy): domain Eukaryota; kingdom Viridiplantae; phylum Streptophyta; class Magnoliopsida; order Fabales; family Fabaceae; genus Pterocarpus; species Pterocarpus santalinus. The sequence continues at coordinate 22,062,727 of CM062532.1, read as the reverse complement.
GGAACTGAGACCTTAGATCCAACTCCCAAACACCAAGTTCAGGCCCATTATCCTTTCCATCAATACTGCCACCAAGGTATGGCTCTGTCTCCTTTATAACCTCTCTTTCCTCAATAAATGTATCCAGAGTTCCTACATAAACATTACAGTCTTCGACCGCATGAATCTTCCATGTTCGAGCAGGACGGCTGCCCCAACAGCAGCGATGACCAACATGATCAATGAGTAACTCGCGTATCTCCACTTCATCCAAGACTTCCCTAAAAATGATTCACCCAGTTAACAAGATTATTTTCCAATATAGTACTTAAAGATTTAACTTGAAATACCTATTATAATGGGTTTTATCAAACAGCATATTATAGAGACAGCTGAGGTCTGGAAGATGATTTTTTATTAAACATATATAATATGCTCTGGTAAAAAATGCACTGCCAATGATAAGCCAATCCCATGACCTATTCATGGAAACAAAACAATCTAGTAATACTTTTTTATGAAACCAAACATAATTAGAAGTTTCTCTTGATCAACCCCGCTAAATACTCTCCCCCTCAAACCCTTTTGGGCTATTGCTATTTCCTTATAAATAAAAAGGGTGACTTTTAAATCAATGGCAGCAAACCATGTTTATGAATAGGAACATTTCCAACACAAATAAAGTAAGTAAACTAGTTGCTTCATGCTAGCCTCTATGTATGATTTCGGTGGTTTGTTTGTGATTCCAAATGATGAGTGCATAACAAGACCAGCCAGACCAAATATATTTAACTACACATTTTAAAATTGCAAAGATATCTCTGTTCCTTGGAGGTCATATTTAATCAAATAGATCTAAATCATCCCTTAACTATCCAACTCCAAATATCAGCATCAGTGCAATGCTAGTACAATTGAGATCTATGTCTGAAGGATTTGGCTCTTTATTAAACATGCATCTTAGAGAGTATCTTAAACAGTGATAAACTATAAATTAATGATTGAAGACCCAAACTGTTATAGCTTTTCATTAATAGATGTAAATATGAACTTTATTGATCCATGACTCACCCCACACTTCTATAAGGATTCATTTTTTACTTACCAGTATCTAATTTCTGCCAAACTAAAGTTTGAATTGTCATAGAATATTCGACCAAAAAAATTTGCTGTAGAATAAAAACCATAGCCTCTCCCACAACAAATAAGCTCACAAAATTGCATAGCATCATGCACAGCCTAGTTTGAAAGACAAGTTATGTGAAATACATATTTCTAGGTTCGTTGCAGCATTATACCTCTGGAATCCAGGTCTAGGTCCACCATAATCTCCTCCATATCCACCTTGATAAACAAGAGCATGCCCTGCAACAAGTAATGTATTTAACATCCACGTTAACATAAACGCAAAAAGTCTCCTGCAGTAAACTCAAACAAAGAGAATCTAGCAACGCAATGTTTGAGTTACAAATGATGCTGCTAAAGGAAAAATAAACAATGTCCCCAAGTAAAGCACAAATTACTGTACAATGATTGTTACTTTGGCCTTTGGGCCCTAAAATTTTCTCAATCTTCACACCATTAAAACTCCAGATGAATCAATACTTTAATGAATCATTCTCGGAAGAGTCATGTTGTTTGGATATACATTTTTGTATGTGTCAATTGATCACCGGTGATTTCTATACATATAAGTGAGGAATTCAGCTACATAATTAGAGAATCTAGTTAGTACAGTAGTAAATGATGTACACGTATTCTCCACTCATATGTATATGAATTAGTGGTGATAGATTGACACACAAAATTGATGTCGAAATAACATTTTCCTCCTTGCAAACAAAAATCAGCACAAGTGCAAAACCAATCATCAGAAATTTCAATGAAAAATCAGAAACAAACAGGATCACCCACCTACAGGATCAGGCACTGGTGAGCTAACCAAGGCCCCATGAAGGGACGGGGGATAGTAACCCGAAGAAGCAGCAGCCGCAGATCTTATCTCATCCACACTCACCTCAGTTCCAGCCAGGGAAGCAGTAGGTATCACAGAACCGGTTCGACCCACATACTGATACGAGCTCCAATTCCCACTCTCCCTATCAAACGATTCACTTCTTTGTTCTAATTCAAACCCAAAAAAAAAAAAAAAAAAAACCCCAGAATCAAAAACATGATGAAAATTCAAAATTAACAATAAAGATTGAAATTTTATGGGAAATTATAGTCCTGGGCAAGAATTGAAATTGTACCCGGTAGCAGAGGTTGCTCCATGTTAGAATGATTTAGCTCAGAGACGGGTTATATGATGATGGAACATGGAGCATGGTGCCTTATATTTTGGTTGTTAACTTTGCCATTAAGAAATTGGAATTGTAGATATAATATAAATATAGAATTACGCTTAAGTCAAGCGGCTCTATGATATGATCATTTGTTGTCTGTCACTGCAATGTGAAGGGGTTGGTTTGGGTGGTCCACCATCTTAATACACGGCATGCTGACTTGCTCTGCTACTCTCGTTGCCCAATAAGCGGTAAATACAAGACCGCAATTTTTGTTGTTACTTTGGGTGAAAAGTTGACATCGCTCTCGATTATTGCAACTACCGCAGTCCACATTTGTTTAATATCACTTACAAAAATTGAAGGACCAAAAAAAAAATAAAAAAATAAAAAGACTCACATACTTGTTTATTAATTTACATGGTTAAATGTTCATTTTTTATAACAATTCATCAATAAATCAATAAATGAAGTATAATTCATTTAACAAAAATAATAATTTAATTTTTGTATTATATACAAGTATTAACAATAAAAAAATAATTTTAATATATTATTACAGTAAAGTTCTTTATATTGTTAATTAAAGTTTAAATATGTGTTTTTGCCTCTAAAAATATATTACTTTTTAGTTTTGATTCTAAAGAAAATTTTAGCTTCAATCTCTCATCTACTAATCTATCTATTAACTATAATAATTTAGACTCAAAACAAAGAAACTTCTCATGAATTACTAATTATTTTTATTAGAAAATTTGAATAATTTCATAAATTATTCAGCAATAATATATTACCTTGATTCTTTCCTCTAATAAATCTTCTCAAATGATGTAATACTAAAATATCTTTATATCTTTTCATTTGAGTCATATAGTAATTTTTAAAATTACTTTAAATAAAATTGAAATTTCATTATGCAATTTACATTTAATGTAATGAATATCTACTTCCTCTCTATATCTATATTTTTAGTCCAACAAATTCAGTACTTCAATTTCAAATTTAACAAACTAAATTTTCAAAAATAAAAAGTAAAACAAAACTAAGTGTAAAAGAAGTAATAGTCATGTCAAGGAAAAATTATAAGAAATAATAGTAAGGTATCAAAATTCCTTTTTCCCATATATATACGATCAAATTTAATAATTGATAAAAATAATTAATTATACTAATAATTTTGAGATCTATCAGATCTATATAATTAAAAAATAAACACTTTATGGAATATTTATCTTCGAAATGTAGTAATCTTTGTTATTTGTTGGACTATTTTTACCCAAGCTCATATTCACTTATGGACAACTTTATATGATTATTTTAAGAGTAAAATCAATAAGTGATTTGAAAATAGAAACCCTTGCAATATAACCCATAATGTTATTTAATGGAGGTGTTTCAAAAGATTTAAATTTTAGGTATGAATTTATGTTTTATATTTTTTATTTAATTTATTAAATAAAATATTCATTAAATTTTGCTACCAAATTTTTTCATATTTCATTACTAATATCTATTTTAATTATAATATAGGATGGTATAATAAGATCAAAATTTAAAACAAAACTCGTATGTAAATAATTATTTGTAATATTTACTTTTAATCATAAGTATTTCTGCTAATTATTTACTATTATTAGTTATTTTATAAAAAGTTGCCATCAAATAATTTTTAATATTTACTAAACTTCAAAATATTTTTCCTTATCACCCTGTGCATTGCACAGGTCAAACAATTAGTTTATTAAAAATGAGCTTACAAAATGTCTAAGAGTGTTGTGAGAAGAATTATATGTGCTTACTATTAAAACTAATGGACTAAAACGATTTAAAAAAATTTTATGAATCAAAACCAAAAAGCACTTTATAGTATACAGTTAAAAAAATATATTTTGTATATGTAATTATTAAAGGATATAAATTTATTTTATATATATTAAATTAAAAATAAATAAATTTTTAAAATTTAATCATAAATAAATTAATAAAAATATTTTCTTTTAAAATTAAAGTTTAATTTAAGTATTATAATATACAATTATTTTTAAATATATAATTTTAACAACTAAAAATTATTGAATCATATTTATTTAAATAATATTAAAATAATAATATAATATTAATTTAAAAGAATATTTTGGTGAATACACATCTTCATGAGTTTTTACTCAATACAAAAGTAACAAAATATTGCTTTCATGTTAAAGGACATGAAATCAAGTTTGATCTCGAGATCAATTTTGCTACAAAATACCGGGACCAATGCTTCAAAAGTGAGTTAGATTACTTTGAATGCAAATCCAAACGAAATAAGTGAAAATAACTGAAGTTTAAGATATAATATATGACCTTGAACACAAAAGAATATAATATTTGACGATGACATAACCTCAATGGGCTAACGCTTTGTTTGGATATAGAGAGAAAATAGGTAAAAAGGGTTTTTTTTTTCAGTCCATTATCATTATTTTTTTAATATGGTCTCTTATGTTACAAATCATCTGCAATTTAGTCTCTAATCACTTTTCTATCATACAATGAAAGTTCTAAAAATCGAAGCAAACATAGAACCAAATCAGACACTAGTTCAAAAGTTCATTGGTTCAATCGGTTTAACTAAGGTTTCATCGAAGTATAATAATATATATATATAAACATTTATTTTAATATAAAAAACTAGATTATAACAAAAAAAAAAATATAAACCTAGCTCAACCAACAAATTCAAAAAAGCAAAAAAAAAAAAAAAGAAAAAAGCCCAGGCCTAACTTTGTCATTTAACCCAAGCCCTTCATTCCTCTAGCATTTGCATCACAAAGTATTCCTCCAACCCTTACATCAGGCACCAAAAGGGGAAAAACAGGGGCAAGGGTTTGAGCTGGCGCTATTTCAAGGGAAAGACAACATATCCAACATTCGAGAAACAAACAACCCTTACTCTCCCTTTCCCTGCTTCATGGAAAAGCTACTAGAATGAAAACCTATCATAGAAAATCAAATAGAAAGCTAAAAAACAAAGATAAAGTGTGAAACAATGGCGATTACCTATAGCTGGCTCCACCCACAAATGTTGCCGGGCGAGGATGGAGAAAGCACGGTGCGACGGTGGGTGGTCCTACATGCGACAATGGGTACTCCTCCTCCTATGGCTTCTCTATTCCAAATTCAATGAAAAGGGCTTCTTCTCTCTCAATGAAAGGTAGAAGGGGTGCTAAGGCTACTTTTTAATTTTGATTGTACTTTTCTAAACATGCCCCCTTTTATCATTATTTTTTACTTTTTTTTAATAATAAAAATGGTCAATTGGCAAAGTTGGTCTAGTTCGTCTAGTTTATAGATTCTTGGTTGATTCTAGCTATTTGAGTTTGATTTTTGAAGTACACTTTTTTTTTTGGGCATGAACGAATTGGTCACATGACCAGTTACTGGTTCAACTAGTTAGACTAGCTAGTTCAATTCAATTTTTTAGAACCACACATGAGTAATAAAAATGCTGATACAACACAAGTGGTGCTGACATGGTATAGACGTGGATTGTGCAATGTGAGCATTTTTCATTAGTTATATGACAGAAAATTGATAATGGATCAAATTGAAAAGGATTTGTAACATAACGGATCAAATTGAAAAAATAAAAATAAGGGACTAAATTAAAAAAAATTTAAAGATATATAAAGGATCAAAAAGCTTATTTTGTCGAGAAAATAATATGAAAGAAAATGGAAAAAAAAATGAAAAGAAAAGTAAGAGCGTGTTTGGTTTACAAAAATATTTTCGGTTTCCATTTTTTGGAAATTAGTTCTATTTTCATATTTTCAAACTTTAGAAAATGTGTTTGGTTTATAAAAGTAGATATGTTTTCAAATAGAGAAAACAACAAAAATGTTTGATTTGCCTATTTTCAAATTGTAATTTTTAAAACTAAATTTAAAATAATAAAATTATATTTGTTATTAAATAATAAACCCTATATATAAATATATATATATATATATATATATATATATATATATATATATATATATATATAGCACATTTGGTTTATCCATTAAAAATTATTATTAAAATAATAAACAATTCTAAAAAATATTAAGAGAGTGGGTTGCAAAAAGATATTTGAGACTAGATGGAGTCTGGCAACAAGTGGCTAAGGTTAGGGCGCTTTTATTAAAGAGAGTGTAACATCCACCATGACTTCCGACTTCATCTTCAAGTTTCACATAAAATGGACATTATTTCCAACTTCCGACTTCATTTTCGAGTTTCACGTAAAATAGATATTATTTTCGATTTCCGACTTCATCTTCGAGTTTCAAATAAACGGGCATAATTTTCGACTTCTGACTTAATCTTTAGGGTCCAAACAAAATGGACGTGATTCCCGATATCCGACTCTATTTCCAAGTTACATGATTTTCCGATATCCGACTTTACTTCCAAGTTTTAAGTACAATGGAAATGAATCCGATCTCTAACTGATTTCCTATCTTCGACTTCATGTTTCAAACAGACACAAGTTCCGATCTCATAATTTATTTCCAAGTTTCAAATAAGATGGATGCGATTCCCAACTTCAAGTAGACTGGAGAGGAGTTCCGATTTCAGATAGAGTGAGAGTGAGTTCGAGAATAACTTAGCCACAAAAGAGGGAAACATGGCTGAACCTTACCCATAAGAAATTCAGCCAATCAGCACTGACAATTCCAACTACCCTCTTTATGTTTAAATCAGATTTTCCTTCTCACTTCATGCTAACTTGCGCCCCTCTCATCTGGTTTTAGCCTTCTTCTTCCCTTCTTCTCTTCTTCTCTTCTCCTCTTAACTTACTCCATCAAACCTCCAAGCTTGACAAGGTTCCATCCAAACTCCAAAACTTAGCAAAATCACATACAAAGAGGTAGGATTTAATTTCTATTCTTAATTTCTCTGGATTGTGGTTGCATGAAAGTTCACTCTTCTTCATTTATTTGGTAATATATTGGATGTATTTGATAGTTTATGGTTGAATTAATATGAAATTATGAGTTGGAATTAATGTTACAAGTAAGGAAGGGTGACAGTAGGAAGAAGTGAGGGGTTAGAAGACCAAATTTCCCTCAGCAGTCTATATAGCAGAGTATTCGGCTCCACTTACATCCGTTCAAATTCGATGAAACTATTTTTAATAAAACTAGACATTTAGCACTTTCCATATGTATATTATATAAGGCCATTGGATTAGTATTACGAGAGATATGAATTTTTGAAGTTTGACCTAGAAATCAAGACTTTCATCCGGGCAGTGTGAGTTAAGAAAGGTGTAACTCACGCTATACAACTCTAAATTGAGTGAATCAACTTTTTTAGAAATCTTACACATAGGAGAACATCCTATAAAAATTTTTTTGAGTTAAATATGGTCTCGTTTGCTCCCAGTAGTTCAAAGAAATTGCCCTATGCCCAAACCGGACCAAAACAGGACAGTTCAAGAAGGTCAAATTTCAGGGTGTATAACTCCACCTCTACTAAAGCAAATGAAATGAAATTTTTTGCAAATGAAAGCTTGTCCTGTTAATTTTAATATGATACCAATTTTGTATGATTTGAGCTAGTTTTCGATTTTTAATGGATTTTTACCTTTAAGTGTGTAATTCTGGCTAGCTATAGGGCAAACTGGGATAAGACTTAAATATCTTGATCTATACTTATCAAAATGAGATGGGACCAAAGAGGTTCAAAAATAGACACATAACACTCTAACATATCCAAAATTGAGGTCCAGATGAGTTAAATAGAAATTTTGGTTTGACTTAAAAAAACCAGGTTAAATGAATGTGCTGAGACAGCAATTATGTTTTAAATGCAACATTTATTCCTATAAGATTGATGATTGAATTATGAATGAAATGTTATGATTTCTCTGTACAATTGGCTATCTGCGTACTGGCACTATTCATAGGGAAGCGAACATGTTCCGTTATGCTGCCGAATTTTCGGTAGAATTGTAAGAAGGTTATGAGCATTTATGTGTTAAGAATATGTATATGGAAATCATGTATACAAGGGTATATGAAAGTAAATGGTGAAATATATGTATAAGTGCATTCAGCATATCTATACGTGATTACGTATGAGAATGAAAGAATATGAATATATTAAATGTGGGTCCCTTCACTTGGAGGTAATTATGAGATCCCTCTTTCTGAAGGCAATTAAACAAAATAAGATTGGGTCCTTTCACTTGGAGGTAGTTAATTGAGTCTCTCCCTGTGAAGACAATATAAAACTATGAGATCCCTCTACCTTGGAGGCACATGGTCAAATGAGATCCCTCTACATTGAAGGCAAGTGGTCAGCTGAGATCCCTCTATTTTTTAGGCACATGACCAGGAGAGATCCCTTCAATTTAGAGGCATGTGACCAAAATGAGATCCCTCCAAGACTAGAGGCATGTGGGTCCCCCTGTGGGTCAGTACTGTGTGATGACGGTCACAAGTTGAGCTGACGAGCTTACTCCTAGATCAGACTACCTAAGGGCAATAAAGACTAAAGATTAAGACATATGCAAGCACCCTAGGGACGGTGATACGTAACACCTAGGTGTGCCACGAAAAGAAAGCAAAAAAAGTTAAGAAAGATACCAGTGCATTTGCATGGATTCAAATATGAGTATTTGCATAATTGTATCCCATGTTTTATTGATGCGGTAGTTATGCGGTGATTATTATTCTAATGAAATATTGCCAATGTGACTTAAGTGCATGAAATAAAATGAATTCTGCTTCAGACTACATGTTTTCAAACTATAAAACAGAATAGTTCGTATAATGTATTCACTTTTTATAATAAACCGAAGCAGCTGAAGATAATAATAATGACACGGTATGAAGTTTCTTAATGAATCCTACTGAGAATTTATAATTCTCACTCTTATGTTTATTTCCGTGTTATCTTTAGATAGTTCAAAAGTTCCAAAGAAGGCCTTCCAAGGCGAAGATGGCCAAAGGTTGCTGCCAGACAAGGTCCGATTAAGTGACAGTAACAACTCCTAGGTGAGGAATTATGACTTAAGCATAGTACTATATTTGAGAGGATGCTACAGAGTGGGTTAAGCAAAATGCATGGTCTCAGTGTTTGATGGTCATTAACTTGGGGAAGGACCGGACAAGAATCCTCCCATGTTTCATTATTTATATTTGGAAATATTCTATCTTTGCTCTAGGCCCATCTCGAACTGAGGTCCTGTTAGTTAGGAACAACTAATAAACTCAAGAAACTGGCAAAAAGAAATGAGACTTCACAATAATTACATCAATGCCACAACATTTTCATTTGGCAATATTTTCATCAACTATCAAAGATGTTTCCATGAAAACAATGAAAATGATGAAATGGTGTTTTCATATTTTCTCTTATTTTAGAAAATATTTTCTAAAAACATTTCTTAAAATTTCTAACCAAATATGTTTTGATCTCTACTTTTGTTTTTAGTGAAAATGAAAACACGAAATAATCAAACCAAACACATTCTAAGTTTTTCTCTCCTATTGTTTGGACAGAGAGGAAATAGGAGAGAAAACAAGAAAATAATGAAAAGTATATAAAATAACATATATAAACTTATTATGTAATAAAGTATAAATATGTCAGTTTTATTTGATTTTTAAATAGTTTTTATAAATCACGTAAATAAATAATTTATTAATATTTACATTATAAAATTTAGTTCGAAATTTTTTAAATGTAAATAGTTTGAAAATGATTTGTTTGAATAAAAAAATTATAGTATAAAAACTAACTACAATTTGATTTTTTTAATATAATTGTTTTCATTTTATTACAGCTACCCCACCTTTTTTTGGTAAAATTGTCATATTTTTTTTAATCAAATGCCATTTATTTTCCCTTGTGCCACATATTCAACCTAAGCTCTCTCATTTGGCTAGGGGGTATAAGTGTTATTCAAAGCAATTGCTTCTCACCAATTTTTATCTCCAAGTGAGAAGGGAAGATCTTTTTATAGGCCCCACTTGTGTTTTCTTTCCTCCCTCAACCTTTTTTGGGTGAATCAAATGAGAGAAAAAAGGGAAATCTATTTATTTTCTCTCCATGCTTTTTCTCTTCTCATATGGACTATATCCAAATGATGGGTAAGTGAAAGCCAAGGTGGGACATAGGAGTGTCCCATCAAAACTCTAGAGAGATGGAAAGGAGGAAGGAAAGAGGGGAGAGACCATAGGAGAAGAGATTAAAGGAATGAAACCCTTTCCCTTAAAATATATCCTAGGAGTTAAATTATTGAGCTAAAGGCTCAAGGACAACCTTTTTATTATATACTAGTGAATTATAGGGAATTCACATTTTTCAATTTTAGTGTAAATTCAAAAAATAATTTTTTTTGAAAAACTAAATTCAAATATATTAACAATTGTTTCTGTGCTTTTTTTAATTAGAATTGAAATTTTAAAAAAATTAAAAATAGTGTAAGAAGTTATCAAAAGATAGACAAAGAACTAAAATATGGATTGTATAAAAAATAATTTCAACTTGAGGGTATCTTAGAGATAAAAGATTTGGATACAAAAACAATTCAAAAGGGGTTCCTATATATAACTAGTATAGATAGTACCAATATCCATACTATTAACGAAGGGGATTTTCTTCTTTTGATGTAAAAATTTTACTATTCCAATACTTACAAATTGAGAAAAGTTGAGAAAAGTTAAGAGGTAAAATAAAAAGGTATAAAAGTATGTTGAAGTGAGATATAGAAAGTGAAAAACAATTTCTTTGCCCTATTTTGGTGTCCCCTTCTCTTTTTTTTCCAATGAGAATATGCCATGTGTAATATTATGGATAGTTTTCAAAAACTAGTTTTTAAAAAGATCATAGATGGTATTGTATGATATTACACTTATCAAAATATGAGTATAGGAAAAGGGAGAAAGACAGAAAAATGGGACAAATAATCTCTATCCATTGCAAGTGAAAATAATTCTTCTATCATACACTAGTGTCCCCTTCCCAGTCTTCCCAACAAAAATCTATCATGTTTAATATTATGGATAATTTTCAAAAGTTGGTTTTGATAAGAATCATGGCCATTGTCGTATGATATAACACTTGTCAAAATATGAGTGGAGGGACAAAGAGTTAGCCAACATGGTGGTGTTGTATAATATTACACTTGTCAAAATATGAGTAGAGAGACATGGAACGAGACAAGAAAATGGGACAGGTGATCTCCATCCATAGCAATTGAAAATAATTCTTCTATTCTACTTTGTTCCTTGGCTATTTTCCCAATGAAAATCTAGCATGTCTAGTATTATGAGTAGCTTTTAAAAATTGGTTTTAACAAGAATCATGGGTGGTGTTGTATGATATCACACTTGTCAAAATATGAGAGGAGAGATAGGAAGCAAGACAAGAAAATGGGATATATGATATCTATTCATAGCAAATGAATTCCTCTATCCTACTTTGGTATCCCCTTCATTGTGTTCCCAATGAAAATTTGTCATGTGTAATTTTATAGGTAGTTTTCAAAAGGTAGTTTTGATAATAATAATGAGTGGTGTTGTATGATATTACACTTGTCAAAATATGAGTGGAGGGAAAATAGGACAAATGATCTTTATCCATTGTTAGTGAAAACAATTCTTGTGTCCTACTTTCATGTCCTCTTCCTTGTCTTTCAAATGAAAATCTACCATATATACTATTTTGGATAGTTTTCAAAAGTTAATTTGAACAAGAATCATAAGAGGGCTTGTATGATATTACACTTGTCAAAATATGAGTGCAGGGATAACAAGCAAGACAAAAAAATGAGATAGATAATCTCTATGCATTGAAAGTAAAAACAATTCTTCTTTCCTATTCCGATGTCCCACTTCTTCCCAATGAAAATATGGCGTGTATAATATTATCGGTAGTTTCAAAAGTTGGTTTTGACAAGAATCATGGGCAGTGTTGTATGATATTACATGGAGAGATAGGAAGCAAGACAGGAAAATGGGATAGATGATCTTTATCCATAGCAAATGAAAATCATTCTTCCGTCCTACTTTAATGCTTGTTTGGTTCAACAAATTGAAAATAAATAATTTGGGGAAAGAGAAAAGGGAAGGTATATCACTTTTCTCTCCATTTAGAACAAGGAAAAAAAGGAGGAAGAAGAGAAATGTGCATGTAAGCCCCACTAATGCAGTTTTCTTTGCGCAAGGGAGCAGAAAATGGGGAGTACTCAAAAGCTTATACTATGGATTTACTATTTTGTACTTGTGGTTCTCTTTTCTTAATGATAAAAGGCAACTATATAAAAGTCATTTACATATAACTCCATTTTCTTTTCTCTCACTTTTCTTCTCAACCAAACAACAAAAGAGAAAATATACTTTTCTCTTCATTTTCTCTTCTCTATTTTCATTCTTTCTATTTTCTTTCCTTTCATTTTCTATCCTCATTCAAACAAATCATTAGCATCCCCTTCCTTATCTTCCCTATCAACATCTACCATATATAATATTATGAGTAGTTTCCAAAGTTGGTATTGATAAGATTCAAATGTTGTATGATATTACACTTGTTAAAATATGAGTGGAGGGACAAGGAATGAGACAAGAAAATTGGACAAATGATCTCTACACATAGCAAGTGAAAATAATTCCTTTATTCTTCTTTGGTGTTCCTTTCCTTGCCTTCCCAATGAAAATCTATCATGTTTAGTATTATGTGTAGTTTTTAAAAGTTGGTTTTGAAAAGAATCATGGGTGGTGTTGTATAATATTACACTTTTTAAAATATGGGTGGAAAGACAAGGAGTGAAATAGGAAAATAGGATAGATAATCTCTATCCATAGTAATTGAAAACAATTCTTCTATCCTACTTCAGCGTCCTCCTTCCTATCTTCCCTATAAACATCTATCACATGGAATATTATGAGTAGTTTTTACAAGTTTGTTTTGATAAGAATTATGGGTGGTGTTGTATGATATTATACTTTTCAAAAATATGAGTGGAAGGATAGGGAAGGAGACCAAAAAAATAGGACAACTAATCTTTGTACAAAGCAATTGAAAATAGTTCTTCTATCTTACTTTGGTGTTCCTTTCCTTGTCTTCTTAATGAAAATCTATGATGTGCAATATTATGGGTAGTTTTCAAAAGTTGGTTTTGACAAGAATCATGAGTGGTGTTATAACCAAACTCCATTTGCTTAGAGTGCAAGAAGTCCATTTGTAATAGTTAGATGATTGATCAATAAAGAAAGGAGACTCTTTGAAGGAATATAATTGGGCCTAACTACAAAGGAATAGTTTAGATTATAGAAGGGATCCTTATGCACGCGAGGCATTGGATCAATGGTCATATCATTGGCCTTGTACATAGTGCACCCGGGTTCGAACTGGCTAGAGGCCAGTAGTGGGTAAAGAACCCCCCCCCCCCAAAATCCCCTTCCATTGACCAAAAAAAAAATTAATGGGATCTTTATGGAAAATTATTTGTAAAATGTTAAAAAAAAAAAAACCAAGAATTCACTTGATAGGAAAATTAGTTCTTGTTATTCAAAATAAAGAGAGGTTATTGTTTCTTTTTCTTTCTCAACTTTTAGGGCAAGGTTGATTTGAAGAGGAATATTGTTACATACTAATAGTTAATAATTAGTTGGGTATTAGCTATGAAGCACCGATGCCACAACTTGAAAGATTTCCAGTATCCAGGCCATCTCTGTGTCAGATACAGACATGACACAGCCAGATTTAGTGCTTGCAATTGTTGGTGTGCTTCCCATGTATTGCTTGCTTGAACAAAGTAGATGTGGGACTGTGTGCGTGCTTGCACGGATAGTGTTTGAGATCCAATAGCAAGTATAGGTCCTCCATTTAGCTTAGGGCCATCAAGAGAAATGGCACAACCCAAGGCCACTCAAGACTCTCTTGTTGGGCATGCAAGGGCACGAACTCAAGTTGCCAAAGTCTTGGCCTTGTATGATGTGCACCCCAAGTTTGATCCTGCCAAAGGCAAGAAGTGGGTAGAAGAATCCAACCCCCCTCCCTCCGATCAAAAAAAACAAAGACTCTCTTGTTGGAAGCACAAACTAAGTATGAGGCCGGTAGAATGAGTGCAACATGATGTTAACATTTATATACAATAGTAATTATTTTATATATATTTGCCGTATTAGTATCTTGTATTTTTTAAATTTTTCCATATCATCATATCAATATCATATTTTATTAATGTGCTTCATAGGATATTAGTAAGTATAAATAGGTGCACAATACCGTTTGTAATAGTTAGATGATTGATCAATAAAGAAAGGAGTTCTTGCACCCTAAACAAGTGGAATTTGAGCTAACTTGAATAAGCCAAACAATAACCACAGTAACTCACATAATTTGTAACCGTAGTGATGCAAGAAAAGAAAGGCACAAATCCTTGAAATTGTAACATACTGTTCACAGCTTAATAATCGATTAATTGTTATAATCAGTCATCAAATGTATAGTAACAACATCAAAAACAAAGAAAAATAGATAATTATTTTTAAATAAAAATTATTTTTTAGATAAACATACACGTTATTTTTTAAATTATTTGTCTAAAAAAATCACATATCTTCACATGATTTAAAAAAAATAAAAAATGTATTAAAAAATGACACAATTCTTTTTTTTAATAAATAAAAAAACTTGACACAAGTCTAATGCAAAAAAAAGAAAAAATGTGTCTCCAAATTTTCAAATATGAAATTAAACCATGCATTCCCATTCAGCTATTCTTGCATCATAAGTTATTGAGGGCGGGTTAATAGCGAGAAATTTGAGTAATATACATGAAATTATAAATCTAAATATTAGTACCACTTATGTTAAAAAAAAAAAACCATATATTCTCATGAGTTTAATTTGTATGCATGGATAATGTAAAAATTTTACACCCAAACAAAGCAATTTTTATTAAAAAAAATCTCAAAAATTAAATCAAATCAAATTAAATCAATTAAAATTAATAGATTTGAATTTTTTTCAACAAATCTAAACCACGTTAAACCATGAATATCCTAGTATCTAAAAATCTTCATTAAAAAAAATAATTCCCATATCAGCGCGTTAGTCATAGTTAATTGGCATAATCTTGATAATCAATCATAAAAATAACAGCACCTTAACCATCAAATAATTCGCGAGTGTGGTCTGGAGTCTTAGACTGTAATCACAGCACCTTTTGCATTGAATTTAAAAATTCAGTAAACCCTGAGTATGCTGAAAGGAACTAGAATCTCTTTTTGCTTCTTTCTTGAGGGCATATAACAATAAATAAATAAATAAATAAATAAAGCATGGGGCGAAGAACGTCATCAAATTCTATTCTGCAAAATCTCCATCATCTTCCCAAATTCATATCGTCAACAACACACAGCATCGTCACACATACTCACAGCAAACCACGCATAATAATGTGCGTAACAACAAACTGGATTACTGGAATAACCCCATGCACTAAAAAGAAGCTAAAGATAGCGATAAATCATAAAGTCAGCGATCGCATGAATGATGGCAATAATAAAAGGAAACAGAGCCCCGAATTGTAAAATCCGAAACATGAAATTAGACCTAGTTAAGCATATTCCCATTCATCCATTCTCACACGAAGAACACATCATCAAAACCAAAACTCCTCCGAAAGCCCATCAAATCAAAACCCATAGCCACCACCGGAACGAAGAAACAACGTCCTCCCAACCTCGAACGACACGAACGCGTCGACTCACGCGTACTGCACCTGCTCGGCGGTGAGCCACTCGTTATCCCACCTGCTCCTGGTGATCCTCTCAGCCCTCGGGCTTCTCCACCTCCATCCCGAGCACCCTACTCGCCAGCGTCCTCAGTCCCGCGCCCCTCATGTCCCTCTCGCCCAGCACGTCCTCCGCCAGCCACCGAAGGTCTTCGTGGTTCTCCACGCGGAGGGAGTAGTCTTCTAGAAGTTTCTCAACGTTCCCCCTGATCCCCACCCCAACGAACTTGTGATCGGCGCTGCTAAGAAAGTCAACAAGCGATTGGGGGATGTAGGGGGAGTGGAGGATCTAGAAGACGAGGCAGCTTTGGCCGACGCAGAGCTGGAGGGTGGCCACGTGGTTCTGGCAGTTGGGGCGCCATTCGACGTCGAGGCCGACTACGAGGTTGTTGCGAGGACGGTTGCGGCGGTTATGACGGTTGTCGCGGATGATGTCGGAGATCCAGTCGTTGACTTGGGAGGGGGAGGAGGTGAGGAGGGTGTGGATGGTGTGGGAGTGGAAGGTGACGTCGTAGAGGTTGTGGGTGTCGTATGGGAGGTTGTAGTCGACGACGCTGATCATGGCGTGTTTGGGTATTGGGGTGAGCTCTAGCGTGCTGATGGGTGTTTAAGAAAAAGTGTGTTTCGTTAATTCAAATGCGTAAATGGTATATATAGACAAGAGGCTATGCAAGTTGAGCATTTGAAATTTAAATAAATTAATGTTATCCCGTAACTCCGAGAGAGAAGGAGAAAAAATAGCAACAACAGAACACGGAGGGTATGTCGAAGATTTAGGCGGCGGTGGGGGTGGTTAGGGTCTCCGATGTTGGTGATGGGAGTGCGCGTGCGTGGGGTTTGGAGTGGGCAGTTTCAATTTTGAAATCTGATTTGGGAGTGTGATGGAGGAGAGTGGAGTGAACAAGGCAACTTACGAATTGAAGCCAGAACGCGGATGTGCACCTAAATTGTAGGGATTTTGGATTTTCTTTGTTGGTATCGTATTTTAATTTCATTTCTGTGAAGGTATTTATTACCTTTAAATAAGATTTATTTATTAATAATAGTATATCTCTAAGAGATCGATTTCTTTTTTAATTTCTTGTCAACCGATGATATTATCTTATATATAATTTTTGAAGTAGTTATGAAAAGAGTCGAGGTTTGATTTGGTTATATATTATTTTGATATGTAAGGGATTTTAATAGATAAGTTAATAATCCATTAGTTGTGCCAAATAATTGATATAATTATAATGTATTATATTAGCTTATTTAATCATACATATGAAAAAAGGATTATACAATCATATGAAGCCCTATATTGTATGCCAAACAAGTCCTTCATGGGACGAATATACATGGTTAGATTGAAGTGTAAAAAAATTTAACACTGGCTATATATCAAAGTTACGTTGACACTCATTTCAAAAAAAAAAAAAGGAAGAGTTACGTTGACACTGTATGGTTAATGAGTAATATTAAGATATATATATTCAACATTTTAAAAATTAATAGAATTTTTTTGGTTCATAGGTTGATTGATTTATAATTATATATTAGCAACTTACAAAATATTAATATTCAATTATATATTGGAATTGAAATTGTAACACAGAATTTAAATTTCAATTGACATAGAATTTTAAATTTTATATTTGAATTTACTAAAAAATTAAAATGTATTTATAATTAAAAAATTAATTCTAATTTTATTATAAATTTAATTTTAATATATTATCAGTGTTACCATTCAAATTATGGGTCCAAAAATCACGAGATTGACCGTCTCTTAGCAAGCATGATCTCCGGAGTCCGGCGGCGCACATCTGCGGAAACAAAATCCCGTGGAGTCAGCAATAAAGATAACGGTTCCAATAGAGGTTCAATTTGTCGATATAATTCAGCTATGGCCTCAGTTCCGGTGTGCTTCGATCCCATTTACTTGGTTCCTCATAACGCCTAAATTGAATGTCAGAGTCTTAGCTGGTACACATCCTAACCTCGAGGACATACGGTGCGGACCAGCTAGGCAGCTACACCCTCACAACTTCATCCCTTTGGAGTTCTCAAATAACTACCTCTCGGAACTTATTTGCAAATGTTGACACGTTCTATGGGAACGATAATTGCTTTCACCCCGTTCCCTTTCTCTTTCTGTGAACATTTTATCCTGATGGCGCCTCTCCAATACCTCTTCAATACCTCATGTTAACGAGACTTCATTCTCCCGATTGTTGAGCCAAAATACATCATCTCAAATCGCATCATA
The DNA here is from genome assembly GCA_031439595.1 of Pterocarpus santalinus. Classification (NCBI taxonomy): domain Eukaryota; kingdom Viridiplantae; phylum Streptophyta; class Magnoliopsida; order Fabales; family Fabaceae; genus Pterocarpus; species Pterocarpus santalinus. Next base: position 22,044,432 of record CM062532.1, on the reverse strand, counting down.
TGCCTTAAATTATTGAGCTAAAAGCGTATGGTCATGGGCAACTTTTTTATATGTTACATATATTATATAGTAATGAGTGTTTTCACATCAATTTTTCTATCATTCAAAAATTAAATTGCTGATAGTTGATAAAAAAGGGTCAATTATACTTATCTTTTTTGAGATTAGGTCATATTATACATGATATTCTTTGATTTTCTAAAATATATAGTGACATCTCCTAAGATGTAGGTGATTTTATACACGATACTCTCGTATCTTGTAAAATATGATACTAAATATCTCTGTAAACATGACACTTATCTTTTCTAAAGGGGGTCTGTGTGTAAGCATGAAAAATTAGATATTGTTTGTGTAATTTCACCTAATTTCAGGGATGAAAAATCATTTGCTCCTTGAACGATATGAAGGACAAATTAAACTTCAACTCGATCTACTAATTATTTTAATGCATGTTGAGCAATAACTCATCATATATGTATCCTTAAAGCTCTCAATAAAAGAATCTCCTGTAAAGTAAAAGTTCAATTAACAAACCATGGGTATGCTTTGAACAGAACTGAAATTTCTTTTTGTCCCTTTCTTGAAGGCAACACTTGAAAAATGCATAATGTGAAGAACATCGTCAATTTCTACTCTGCGTAGTCCCTATCATTTTCCCAAATTCATAGCGTCATAAACACAGCATCAATAATACATACTCACAGCAAATCACATACAATATGTAACACCCTAACCATGCATAAAAATAAAATAAAATAAAATAAAATAAAATAAAAGACTTGAAATTATTAACTTACTGTTTACCCCAAAATAATTGTCATAATCAGTTATCACTCATCACGTGTTAGCAACAATAACAAAACAGGAAAAAATTAACTTAGATAACTTTCTTGTATCAATTTCATCTAATTTTAAATTAAATAAGAATATATGTACATTTTTGTTAAGATGAATACACATTTTTAACTTTAAGATTATTTATCTCAAAAAAAAGTTCACATATCCTTACATAATTTAAAAAATCAATAACAATAATAATTCAAGGTCCATAATATAAAAAGTTTTTTCAGGTGTCAATTAGTTGGTTATTCTTCATTCCACTAACTTGAGAATTTTTCCCTTAATTAAAAGATTTAATTTTTTTCAATTAAAATTTTCACTTGATACAGAAATAATTCAGCCTATTACATGGTTATCATTTCCTACATCATTTATCGAGAGATCTATTTTGAAATCCACTAAATCAGACTATTTTCAAAATCACCATCCATATTAGATTCTTTTTTATTCCAGTTATCTCCCAATACTATTATTCTTTCTTTGTATTAACCAATATTGTATATAAATATTTATTTGTTATGCGCATATCAGGCTTTAAAACTGGTTTATTTAACTTATATAGAGCTATATAAGAGGATGCAAAATAATGGTATATGAATCGCAAAATGCAGAGATGAGTTTTTTTTAAATGTAATAGCCTTTTTAGTTCTAAAAAACAAAAAAGTAATCATTTTAGTTTATACTCTATTTCTAAATTAAGTTCAAATCGCAATTTGTGTTAATAACATTTTTACAAAATTTTATCCTAAAATACTATTAATCCTTCCAGTCATTATTTCTTTTAATTTTATTCCATCATAAGATTTTCTGTTGTTTTCCTTTTTTTAAAACTATTATGATAAGCTTTTTCTCTTTTTTTTTCCCCCTATTTCTTTTGAACTTCTTTTTAACATCTACAAGTAAGTTTAATACGTAAATTAAATTCTTTAGAAAGAAATTGTGTATTCACTTTTTGCTATAATTCTGTAAATCTCTTTTTTTGGTGTGCAATGGTAAGCGGAAACACCCAAAAGCAAAAAACAAAGAAAAAAACTAAGCGTTACACCCTCGATATCTTCTCTAATAATATCAGCGATAAAAAAAAAACTTATATAATTAAATTTAGGGAGTAATTATTGCCACTCTTTTATATCCATTGCCACTCCTACTTAGCTTTTTTAGTTAGTTTTACAAAAATATCCTTCTTCTATTTTATTCACAACAATAGTTAATATTAATTATTAATTAGTCATCCTGATATTATCAAAAGTTATTATTATTAATTTAATTATCTGAAAATATTTAATATTTATCTCATTTTAAATTTTTATATAGTTACTAGATATTACAAGTATTTAAAATTAACATATTTAATATAATTATCTATATTTATATTTATATTACTAAATTGAAATAGAGTTTAATTTCTATATACTGATAATGTATAATATTTGTACATTGTCATCTAATAAAAATGCTAAAAACTACTATGTTATCATGAGTAGTTATATGAATTTAAATTTTAAAAAATGATATGACAGTTTTTTGTATTCCTATTGAATAACAGAGTAAAAATATTTTACACCATACATAAAAATTAAACTCATTAAAATATACAACACATATAGTGGTATTTTATCATATAATATTAGGATTTGTTGGCAATCATCTCTATTATTAAAATTTAAGATAATTTGATGTGTTAAATAAGTTATATATTTAGTTGGTATGTATTACCATTGAAGATGTATTAAAAGATACAAAGATGCTTGTCAATCTGGAATTTTTAATTTTTATTTAGAATTACATAAGGTATAATTTATCTAATATAAAGTAAACAATTTAGTTTTTAAAGTGTGTGGTTCTTAATAAAAGAAAAACTTTTAACTTTTAAAAACTCCTTTAATTTTGATGTGGACAAGTAATTAATTTAATGTATCACATTACCTTAATTTTTAAGAACATGAATAAAAAACCAATATATATATATATAAAAAATAAAAATTAATGGTCAATAGTAATAAATAGTGGTGTCATATATTTATTTAATAGTTTTTAATTATGTAAACAATAGATATTACAAAATGAAGTGTGTAGTTGTATACTACGATTTATTAGTACATCTCTATTGTTATTTATTATTTTTTTAAAAAAATACTCAATGTTATATTATTTATATAATTATTTTATTAAAAATTGAAAAAAATTAATAATTAGATTTAAATAACTATATTAAATAAACTAGTTATCAATATTCACAATATTTACTGACTATACAAAAATTAAAAATGGGATAAACATTAAATGTTTTTAAATAATTAAATTAACAATGATAACTTTTGATAACATTAAGATGACTAATTAATAATTAATATTAACTTTTTTTTATTACCTAAATAAGTGGGAGTGGTAATAGGCATAGAGGAGTAGCAATAGCCTCTCCTTTAGATTTGGGTTAAATGTATTTATTTTAATTTAATACTTTAAATATAAAAGAATTTATTTTTTAAAAATATAACTCAATTAATTTCAAACAAATAGATTTAATTTTTTTAAAAAAAGACTTTGTATATAAGTGCATATGTTTATTTAAAAAAAATAAAAATTTAACATAATTTTAAAAGTACTCTTAATTGGAAATAGTCGTCTCCAATTGTAAATTGATTATCTAATTTAAAAGGTTGTTACAAGACAAAAGGTCATTGCTTTACATCGTAATTTATTTTTGAGAGTGTTTTTATAAAGCATTCAGATAGCAAGAGTCAACTTCTTCTTTCTCAATTTTGCTGACGTAGGGCGCTGGGAAACTCAAATATCAAAAGTTTTAGTTTTATGAGTTTATAATTTTCTTACATAGTTGAATTTGAGTTAAATGTAAAAATTTTATTTGCTCAAATATTGGTGTACTTTTTAATTTAAAACTTTGAATATACGTACATTGTATTTTTCTTAAATATAACTTAATTATTTCCAAACAAATAGAGTTAAAATGTTTTTATAAAAATACATATATTAAGTTTTATTCAATTTTTAAAACTTAATCTAATATAAAAAATATTCCTAATTAATTGTAAACAGTCATGGACATTTGTAAGTTGCTTATGTAATTAAAAAAAGTCCTTAGGAGTTAGAAAGTGATTACTTTACTATATAATCAAATTTTCATTGTTTGTTTAACATGCACTTAGATTTTAAAAGTCATCTTTATTGTTTTTTATTTTGTCAATGATAGATACTATGAGTTTATCTTCTTCCCTACAGTCAAATCAAGCAAGATTGCATAAGAAAGTTAAGCTATGGAAAAAAGGTGAAACAAAAAATTGAAATCTTAATAAATTCTAACTGCAAAATTTATGTACACGTTAATATTTTCATCAGAAGTCTTTTTCTATTGTTGCAGTTTCGTGAATTAATTCTAAGAGTGGTTTGAAGATTTTGAGCTTAAATGAGAATTAGAAATCCATGCAGACTAAACAATGTTATTTAAGATGTGTTTAGAATATCTAGAATTTATGTAATACTTTTTTTAATAAAAAAAGAATTGATGTAATACTTATTTTATATTTTTTATTAGTAATTATAATTATTTTAGGGTGTGTTTGTTTTAACTTTCTTTTGACAAAAAGTAATTTTTTTAACTATTAACAATTTTTTTTTTTTTTACAAAAGTTACTCATTTTAATTTATACTCAAACGCCAAAAATATACTTTTTTTTAAGCTTTTAAGTAGAAGTTAAAATAAATAACTACTATAAAAAAAATTTAGTTAAAAAATCACTTTTTCTATCAAAATAAATAGAACCTAACACACTCTTAATGTAGTGACATAGAAGTTCAATTTTTCAGGTAAAAATCATGACATTAATTAATAACATAATTTATTAGTGAGGATGTACAAAGGATAGGTTGGATTAGGTTAAGTTGAATTGAACCCAAACTCAATCCAATTTTTTGATTGGGCTATTTTTGAGAATTTAAACCCGACCTGATAATAACTCACAAAATGACTAAGTCAAATCGAGTCAAGTTGACATTTAGAGAACATATACAAATTTAAAAATTATACATAGTAAAATTATGAAATTTCAAAAGTTAGAAACAAAATTCAAAAGATATTTTATAATAAATATTTCAAAACAAATTATTTTAATACAAAGATAATATTATGTTGTGTAAAATATATTAATTGAAGTATAAAAATTTCATAATTTATCACTTATTTTATCGAAAATATAACTTTTAAAAAATTTTGTTACCTTAGGCTCGACTGAGCCAACTTGAGTATAACTCGAACCTAGCTGGAAAATGCATTAGATCAAAATTTCAAAACCCAAATTCAGCCCAACAAGTTTCAAACCAGGACGAGTTGTTGGATCAAGTTAGGTCATGAACACCCCAATTTATTAATCACTTTTATCCTTATTTTGTAATCAACTTGAATAGATATTAGTTTTAGGGTGAATAAAATTGTAATGAAATTAAATACTAAAATTTGTATTTATCAATAATTTTATTACTTTAATATTAAAAACATTATTTTTAAAATCAAATCATTCAATTAAATTAATTATTTATTTACGTAATTAAGTTGTAATCGACAATTTTAGTTTTATCGCATGCATTCCTTGGGTTTAAAACACTAATAAATAAATGAAATATATATGAATACAAATACTGTCCTAAAAATTTTAAAAGAAGCCTCCAAAATTTTAAATATCAAATTAAAATCATTCTTATTCGGCCATTCTCCAATCACAAACAAAGTAGTTATTATTAAACAAAAAAACTTAAAAATCGAATCAAATTAATGGATTTGAGTTTTTTTTTTTTTCAAACACCAAATCTATGCCAAATTAAACCCTGACATCCATACTATCTAAAAATCTCTTCATTACAAAATAAATAAATAAATAAATAATAATTCCCAAGTCAGCGCGTGATGAGTCAAAGTCAATTAGCATAATCTTGTTAATTGATCCTAAAGTGTCGTCCGGGGTCTAGGCAATAATACACCTTTACCGTTAAAGTTCAATAAACCACAAGTATGCTGAAAAGAACCAGTCTCTCTTTTTGTTCCTTTCTTGAGGGGCAGACCCAAAGGATGCATAACGTGAAGAAAGTCATCAATTTCTATTCTGCATAGTCTCCAATCATCTTCCCAAATTTACAACGTAAAAAACAGAGAGCATTCGTCACATATACTCACAGCGAACCACACATAATAATATGTAACAACAAACTAGAATAACCCCAACCATTAAACAAAGAGGAAAAGGACATAAAAGAAAAGCTATAAATCCTTCACATTGTCGCCTACTGCATGGTAATGAACGTCATAATCATCAGCCATCACATGTATAGCAACAATAACAAAAAGAAACAGATCCCTAAATTGTAAATTCCGAAACATGAAATAAAACCAAGTTACGTTAAGCCTTCTCAATTCAGCCATTCTCACATGACGAGCACAGCATCAAAATCAAAAGTTGAAAACCCCTCCGAAAACCCATCAAATCATAACCCTAAGCTACGACCAGCACGAAACAACCTCCTCCCAACCTCGAACGACACGAACGCGTCCACGCACGCGTTCTGCACCTGCTCGCCGGTGAGCCACTCGTTGTCCCACCGGCTCCTCGTGATCCTCTGCGGCTTCCGCAGGGCCAGCGCCCTCAGCCCCCGCATTCCTCATCTCCCTGTCTCCCAACACGTACTCCGCCACCCCCCGGAGCTCGACGACGTTCTCCACGTGGAGGGAGTAGTCTTCTAGAAGCTTCTCGACGTCCCCCTCGATCCCCACCCCAACGAACGTGTGATCATCGCTGCCCAGAAATTCCGCAAGCGATTGGGGGAAAAAGGAGGAGTGGAGGATCTGGAAGACGAGGCAGTGGCGGCCGACGCAGAGCTGGAGGGTGGCCACGGGGTTTCGGGAGTTTGGGTGGGTGTTGGGGCGCCACTCGTCCTCGAGGCCGACGAGGAGGTTGCCGTGGCTATTATGGTGGCGGTAGAGGCGGAGAATGTCGGAGAGCCAGACGTCGACGTGGGTGGGTGAGGAGGTGAGGATTGTGTGGATGGTGTGGGAGTGGAAGGTGACGTCGTAGAGGTTGTGGCAACTGTAGGGAAGGTTTTGGTCGACGACGCTGATCGTGGCAGGTGGGGGTGTGGGGTTGAGGTCCTCATCCACAACGGCGAACAAGGGGTTGGCGTTGAACTCTTGGCGGCGGCGGTTGGGATCTTCCATGGTCGTTATGGGAGTGCGTTTGCGCCTGCGTGTTTGGTTTTTGTTTTTTTGGGCTTTTGGTTTTGTTTGTGAGGGTTTGGGGTGGTTGGCGCGGTTGGGAAAATGAAAGGGCCGTCGGTGTTGTGGCGGGAGCGTTTTGAATTTCAAATCTGCAGTCAGAATAAATAGTACCAAGGGCTTGAATACTAGTCAATGTGTTATGAAAAGATATCAGCTAATCACTGCATTTTCTGACTATATATATATATATATATATATATATATATATATATACTAATTTACTAAATTTTAACCAATCATGTTTGTTCGTACCGTGAAGGTCGATCTTGATTTTTGGACTCTTCAAGAATAGAAATATTTGGGGGATTTATTTTTCATGGGGTACCGTACTAACTCACACCCTATCCACTATTAAATGGGGTGTGAGGTGTGAATTTAGCTGTTCCATAAGAAATGAATCCCTCTATCACTTCTTTTTCAAAAATGATTTGATCCCATTATTTTGATTTCTATTTTTATTTCTGGATTTTCTTCAATAGTTTAATTACTATGGTGCATTGATTTTACATTGAAATTCAATTAAATATTTGTGTTTATAAGACTTTTAAGATAATGAGTAATTGAGTCAAATATTTTTGTTAATATGATATTATATTACTAGATGTCTGTATAAAATTTTTTATATTGATAATAATATGTATACACTGTCATTATAAAAATGTTTTACACATTTAATTATATATTATTATATTAGTAAAATTATTTAATTCAACCATTCATTAGTTTAAAAGTCTTATAAATGCAAGCATGTAATTAAATAATAATATAAAACTCTTTTATACTATTAGTTATCGATATTAAAAAATATAATTTGATATTTTATTATTATAAAAGTATTTATATTGAGATGAAATTTTTGGACAAAAGTAATAATTTGCTGCCAATAATAATTATAACCTGCTGGCCCTGTTCAATGAGCTCTTATCCTCGTTGGTTTGTTTCGTGCCACAAATAATTTAACTTAATTAATGAATTGTTATATTTCTAAGTTCACTACATTATTTTAAGTTGGAATGTAAGTATGTTTAATTCACATACAATTATCTCTTTTGACCACTAAATTTTTATTAAATTTTTACAACTACAATTCCAATGAAATTATATCTTACGCTCAAGTTGGAAAACTCATTTTTTTAATGACTATCCTTACATAGCATTATGTTTTGAATGAGATCAAGAAATTTTGTGAAATATTATAATATACCTAAAATGCAGCTAAGTGATTTTCTCAATATATTTTGATTTTTCTTTGATTTTTCTTCTTGAATAGCTTGTTTGTGGATACTTATTTACCTTTTTTTAGTTCTGGAATGATTTTCCTAATTTATGAAGAAAAATATAAATTATTGTATTGACATGATTTTCGCATAATAGATAGATGCAATTTTATGTGTTGTATTAGGATAAAGAATTTAAAATTTAAAATTTTGTATTAGCTTGAATTGATATATATTATTATTTAAATAAAAAAGTAAAAATATGAGAGCTTCAATTATACCTTGACATAACTCATTATTTAACACATAGGTTTTAATTAATAGTCATTAATAAGCTGCACAAAAAGAAGAGTATAACGAATAAAATAGACTTTTAAATAAAGAGGATAGAGAAAGAAATGATATCTTTTTTAATTTTTCCCAGTTGTTTAACTTCAATATTAGGATTTATAAACAAATTGTTTAACTTTAATATTAGCATAAGAATTCCTTATAAACAAATTGTAATTTTAACAATGATTTGTATATAAAATGAATTTATAATTTTTTAGATAATTGGTTTTTAGTAATTATACTTTTTATTTTTATATTTATTTCATTTTATATATTTTTTATTTTTATAATTATTTATTAATCGAATTTATATAACAATAACGTTATCTTCACATGAATTTCATAATACTTTGTTGATGTTATATAGTATTGTACAAATCTAATAATAAGTAACTATAATATATATATATATATATATATATATATATATATATATATATATATATATATATATATATATATATATATATATAATATATATATTACTCTATTTTGGCTTTTGAGGATGAAAAAAAGGCAAGGAAGATAGAAATTGAATGATTTTTATTTTCTAAGTTGTTCCATTGTCATTTAAAAAAAGAAAGGAAGAGAAAAAAAAGAGAGAGTCTTTTTTAATTGTTTAATTCTCACTTAAAAATCATAAGTAGGGGTGTCCATGAGTTAGATTTAGAAAAAAATAGAAACTGATCCAATCAATTTTAAACCAGTTAGGTTGAGTTAGGTTCTTGAAAATTTGCTAGCTAAATCGAATCAACCTAACCCGATCTGAATTGGGTTGGATTGGGGTCGGGTGCTTGGGTTGCTTCATTATTATTATTTTTTTAAAAAATTACAAACCACAACGTTACCAGCAAAACATTATCCAGATTAATCAATCAGAATTCAAAATAAAAAAGCGCACATACGTAAGAAGAAAACTTTCTCTGGCGCACAAATCCAAAAAAGATTCAATTTTTATCAAAGATACAGAACAAAAATCCATTATAACAATAACCAAATAAACATTGCACCCCCAAAATGAGCCATATCAAAGGTGATTCTTAAACCAGTGTGTTGTTCACAAGTCAAGTTGAGCTAGAGGTGGTGAACCGGCGTGCTTCTACCTCCAGCAAGTCAAGGCGGCGCCGTCATGCTTCTTGTCGTGGCAAGCTCTTGCGATGGCTGACGATTAAGGCGTAAAAGGAAGGGAAGCAGCGGAAAGGGAGGCGAGAGCGGCAAGGGTTTGTGACTGGGAAAAAGCACCGAAACAACATATTGTGAAGGAGGCATCGTAGATAAGCACTATTGCCGTGGGATAGTGTAGTAGCGTGCAGCGACAATAATGGGAGACACTAAAGGATGAGAGAAGTAGCGATGGTGTTAGGGTTCAAAAAGGGGTTTGGGTTCTAATAAATGTTAAGTGTTAGATATGATTTTTTTTCATCTAATAAAGTTAGATACAATAATTGATGTGTTTAAAAATGTTTTTAAAAAAATATAGAGGGGGTTAGGTCATTGGATTGGGTAATGAGTATGATATTCATATCTGTTACTCAACCCAATCCGGATTTTTATTTTTGTCAGGTAAGATTGGTCAGGTTTGCAAGTCTCCTTGAATATGTGAACGCCTCTAATCATAAATATTGTTTTTAACAAGCAAATTATTCTTTAATGAATGATTTTAGTTATACTAACAATTTTTTTATTTTTTATTTTTATTCAATTTTAGTCGTATTGTTTATTACCTTTGTAATTGTACTTTATTATTAATATTAAAGGTGTATTTAATTAATATTCTACTTTTTTATATTTATTAACTATTTTGCCATTTTCTCATAAAATATATTGATTTTATAATCTCATAATTTGATCACATTAATTTTTATTATTATTACGATTGGAAGAACTTACTCCATGCATCACACAGTACACAGCTCTAGTATCTAATAGTATAAGATTTATTATAAGGCTTGCTATATATTTAATAAACTTAAATATGTTTTAAATTTCTTAAAATATAATACTTTTCAGTTTTCGTCCTGCAAAAAAATATTTAGTACCGCTTTAGTCTCTCATTTTTCAAATATTGCTACAATTGTACGTCGACGTTAGTGAGTTAATATCCAGGACCAATTTTGGTAATATATAAAAAATGAGAAGCTAAAATAGTAAAGACAAAATACTCATTTTACTTCCTAACAAAAATTTTTAAGGATAAATTAATCTCTTAAATTCTAAAAATTTACGAGTAGCCTTTCACTATTTAAAAAGAAGGATATACATATTAGTCCCTCCATATAGATCCATACTACAAAAAATTCCTTAAAATTTCTATACAGAGAGACATACATCCTCCTTTTTGAATGGTGAGGGACTATATATGAATTTCTAAATTTTGAGGGTCTGTCCTCTAAAATTTTCATTAGTGACCAAAATGAGTGTTTTGTCAATAATAAAATAGTATGGAAACATTTTGAGAGATCAAAACCAGAAAATGCTATATTTTCAATGACTAAGAGTATGTTTAAGCTAATTTAATATCATCTTTTTGCCATCACAAATAATTCTAAAAAGAAGTAAAAGTTATACAAAAAACTAAATTTATAATGAAATATTATTTTCTATTAATTATATATTAAGGAATTAAAAATAAATATTATTATTGAAATATTTATTATTTTTAATTATGATTATGTTATGTATTTATTATTTATGTCAATATTCTTAATAATTATTTTCTATTTTAATAAAGTGTAAAAATTAATAAATATGTAATACTCTCTTTCTTTTATATATTTTAATAATTTTCACTTGTGCTTTGATAAAAAGTGAAAAAAATATATATTATAATAAGATTTTCATTAAATTTAAATTTAAATTTCAAATTAAGTATTATAATTATAGTATTTATTTATTTATCAAATATATTATAAATATTTTATTTTTACCATACATAACTATAATCTGTTTTAATTATTTATTAGTTAATATTATTTTTTATATATTTTTAATGCTTTTAATTAATAATTAATTATTATCTATTTATACATTTTTGTTATCATTTAATTTAAAATACAATTATTAAATGTTATTCACTATAATTAAGTTTTTTGTTTGTCTATATTTTTTTATCTGTCATTATTCATTTATTTAATATGTATTTTTATTTTGATAAAATTTAAAAAATCAAATAGTAAAAGAAACCTATACATTAAAAGTTAATCAAGTCTAATTCCACATGATAAACTTACACAATTTATTGCTCACAAAATAAATAATTCCTCACTTTCACACTTTATAAATATACTCATATTAGAGGATCTTCATCCAACTTGCCACATCATATCTAATTAATACGTCATGCTAAACATGCCCTAGTAGCTAACGAGGATATTATGTTTTTGATATTCAACTTTATAAAAAAATAAATTTGTAACAAATATAGTTGAAGTTAATATATTTATAATAATTATATAGTGATGATCTATCATATAGGATATTAGTACTTTACAAAATATCAGTGTATTTAAAATAGTTGAAAATAAGAAATAATTTGATTGGTAGGTCAAATATTGCATTTGAAATGTTTAAAATAAAAAATGATTAGATTTGATAATTTTAATTTTATTGTTTAATTTAAAAATCTTATCAAATATGACAGAGTTTGCTAAGAATTGATTTGACTTATATAAAAGGAATATTTTTATCTTTATTAAAATTTTAATTTTTGAAATACAAAGAAAGTAAAACTAGAAAAACGTTTATTTTAATGAATTTTAGACAGTAAATTAACCTTTCTTAGCGGACTAACAGGTTATTATCCATTAAATCACCTATTAAGGAGAGATAGGGGTTTTCTATTTCATGTGCCATCAATGTGTTATATCAATAATTTTAACAGATGTTTAAGAAGTATTTTACTCTTTTTTTTTTTTTTTGAAGCTAAGGGGAAGGAGGCAGTAATTTGCACCGTTAGAAAAATTGAAGGAGGTATGTTGTCATCATGTTAACCTTTTCTTTTTTTAAAAAAATTCTCCCACAATATCCTCTGATCGAATGCAATCCTATTTAAGAAGAGATCTTATAGAAGGTATAGTTCTCTCAACACCGATTACTCCAATACCCAGCACTCGAATCTAAAACTACTAGTTAAAGAGAAGAAGTATTTACTACTCCAACTAACCATATATTAACAAATTCACCTATTGCTATTGGGCCTAAGATATGCCCAAAGAAGGTGTAGAGGTGCCCCATTTGGATGCTGAGGACATGGAATTAGGGAAGGAAAGAAAAAGGATGGGGTGGATAAGGCATGAGCACAAGTGGATGAAGTGAGGTCTTATAATTCCATACAAAGGGATTCGATCCCCATCCCCACGTCCCCTTCCTTTGGACAAAAAAAAAAAAAAAGAGTGTGGGCATGTGGGAGAAGAGTTTTTTCTAGGGTCAAAGCCACAGGTACTCTTCTATTAGAGACAATTTTGCTTGAAATGGGTAAGACCACTTGGTTGCCAAAACTCTCCCTTCCAAGTTTTTAATGCAGTTGCATACTTAGGACTCGAACTCGAGATCTCTGGTTAAGTGAGGACAATTATTGCTGATGTGGCTCTAATAAGTATATTTGGTTATATAAGTAATAAAGTGATAAGAAAGAGTATTGTCCCACGATGATAGATCGATTACCAAATAGTTTAAGGGAATAACTATTTAGACAAAATAAATTGACAGGTAGAAAAACTGAAAAATAAAATAAATAAGAAAAGTAGAGACTTAGACCAAAGGCAAAAATGTGAACAAATGCAATGGGATGAACGTCGGGGCTAATTAATTTAACCTATTGTAGACACCTTTACCATGGACTTCAATTAATAAGTTTTTATCCTAATTGACTCACGATCGGATCTCCTTAATTTATTCCTAGCCTCTTTCGAGGTCAAAATACTCTTTATCCTAAATTGATTGTCTAATCTCTTAGCATAAACTAATCTATGTAAATGTTAAAGCTCTATGAGTCCTTAGGTTGATCGCATAAACTGCATTTGTCTATCTCTAGTTTTCGCTCTACTTACGGTATTTATGTTAAAAGACTATATTCACAAATCTTGTCTCGAGTTATTGTAAATCCCCAAATCAGCTAGTATGTTATTAGGCAATTAAAGGTATTAAGCAAAAACATAAAACTAAGCAATTAAGGTAAAAACAAAATTAACATTCATTCATCAATAAAATTATTATACAAAAGTGTCTGTTGATGCCCTAACAAAAGAAACTTAGTTCATAACTAAAGAAAAGTAAACAACAAGGGAGTATGAAGATGAAGAAACAGAAAAGCTAAGCACCATAGAGAACCAAAGCTAGACACAAGGAATTCGGATGAATATGGACCCTACAAAAATTGGAAAAATTGTGGCGGTTTTCAAAACCGTCGTTTTATTAGACATATTGTGGAGGGCGTACAAATGCCGTAACGCAAATGATTATTATGGAAGTTCAGTCTAAAATGTAGCATTTAAAACCAACATAATGCCATTAAAAGTTTTCCTTTCCCGACTACTTTCCGTCACTCTGCTCAAAGTTCTTAAAAGAAAGATCTGGATCTCTTCACATTGAAATTTAGAGCTGGAATCCTTGAATATTTGCATTTAATCCCTATGGTAGCTGCTCAGGCCTTGGAGTGTGTAAAAAGTGTGCGGCGACTCTAAGTGATTGCCTTTTATGGTCGTGAGTCCGCTTTTTCAAAATTAGGCCCGAGCCTAAATAATTCAGTAGACAAGATCGCACCACAGTGCGGGTAATTGCGCCACAGCACAACATATAGCTTAAAACACAGATATGCACCAGTGAGGTTGTGCTATAGCACAGGTAGTTGCACTACAGCACAGCTCACTAAAAAGCACTGCGACATGAAAAACGAGGTTGCACTACAGGACAACTCATAAATCCAAACGGTGCCTATTTCGTCCCTTGCTCTACAGCGTGATGTTCTTGCGCTATAGTGCCCTGGTCCAAGTAGAAATTCATCCTTCAATTGCTTCTATCCTCCTCCTAGCTTGCTTGCACTTAATGATAGTTAAATCAAGATAAAAAATAAGTATTACAAGCGTAAGATAGTGACAAACAGATTGAAAACAACCTAATTCGAAATACTTAATTGAAATGAGACAAAACACTAACAAAATCAAATAACTAAGACCTAAATCTAATTAAAACAAACTAAAATATAACTCACTAAAGAGAGTTATCGATTGCCAACTGGCCTATATACTCATTGGTAAAAGGAGAGGAGATTGGAGAAGGAAAACCCCTTACTCTCAAATATATCATGTTCCATGACCCAGAAAAAAAAAAAAAAAAACACATCCTATGCATTAAAATAAAATTATTGTGCTACTAAAAGGTAAAGGCTTATGGTTATAGGCAACCTTTTTATTTTGTTGTAGTATTCGTTCGCGAATTATGTATGAAGAAAAAAAAAAGATTTTAAAATATGATTTTAACAACTGTTTTTTTAGATAAAAAGAGTTTTTTCTTGTATTATAAAAAAGAGTTTTTTCATCTTTTATCTTAATTTATTTTTTTAATGTAATTCTTTATATTTATGTTTTTGAAATTTGAAATTTGAAATTTGGCCCATTCTTCTCAAATACATCATATCTAAGAAGCATAGACACAGACACAAACACTTGATACGACACGAATACGGACACGAAGGCACATCAAATTCATAAAATTATAGGACTAGGACACGACATATACATATAATTTAAGAAAAATTTATAATTCATAATATCATATTACAATATTTTTAGATTTTCATAGATGTCAAATTACTAATTTTTATTACTTTCTATACCTCTCCAAAAAAAAAAATAGAGTATTCTTAATATATATTGTGTATACTTCTTATACTCCTCTCGAAAAATAACGGGAACTATTTCTATTGACATCTAAAAAAAAAAATCCTAAATGAACCTGGATTTTTGAGTCTTTGAATTCTTTTTTAATCTATCAAATAATTGGAAAAAAAAATACTAGGTCGTGTTCAAGCCATATCTGAGCCATGTTTGACGTGTATTTGAGTTGTGTCTGACAGGTATCTAAGTCAAAAAATAATATTTTTAAATAGAACAGGTAAGGCTGCATGTCAGACATGTGTCATACTGATATCCAACACACATTAGTGTCCCACTTGTATTAAACATGTGCGAACACACCATCAAATTGGTGTGTTTGTGCTTCATAGCATCATATGCATTAGCAGCAAAAAAAGAAAGAAAAATTTCTTGTTGGTAGGATCTTAGTTGTGATAGTATTTGATAATAGAGATACTTTAATGACAAAAAAAAAAGAGGGATTCCTTATTCCTAAAGCAAGTAAATCCCTCCTTATGTGTAATATATATTAGTAAGGGTATTTTCAAATCAATTTTTGTATCAATCAAAATTAAATTGCTAGAATTAACATTGGTTGCATAGTGTTATTTTTAGATATTTTTATCTCAAAAGTGATTTTGATAGAATTACATTAATTGGATAGTGTTTAACAAATTACTTTTAGATGTATGATTATTAACAAGGGTATAAGTAAATATTATTCTTATATATATTTATTTATTTATCCATTCACTTTTTTTAATAAATTTAACTTTGATGCATTGTCAGTGTAAAAAAATTTATGTAGACATTCAATATTGTATTGTCATATCAGAAAAATATTTGAATCAATCATCTACTACTTTAAAAGTCTTACAAAGAGAAGCATATAATTGGATGATAATATAAAACTCTTTTAAACTGACAATGCATCAAAATTAATCTATTTTTTAATTGTGTAAAAAATGAAGTAAATACTGTTGTAATAATTTTTATTTTTATTATTGTAAAAATATAGAAAATATATATGATATAAATAAGGCAATATCCTAAAACAAAGCCCATAAAAAATGAATAAGAACAACAATAAAAAAATGAAATAAATACTGTTTTAATATTTTTTATTTTTAGTACTATTATTTTTTAAAAAAAATATAAAATATATATGATAAAAATAAGGCATTATTCTAAAACAAAAGCCCATTAAAAATGAATAAGAACAACAAATTCAGTGAGGAGGAAAAAAAAAAACAAGAGACAAAGTTGAAGATTTTTTAATGTAGAATTCCAAACAAGAAAAAAGCAAGATTCTAGGGTTGAAAAATCAAGTGAGTTTCTTTCCTTTTTTTTTTTTTTGGGTTTTGGTATATAGAAGTTTAGATTGAGGGAAAGACTTGTTTTAGTTTATGGTTAAGGTATGCATCCAAATTCATTAAGCACTTACAAAGATACTTATAAATAGTCTACCAATAAAAGAATTTAAAAATCAAACTCAAGCAATCACAATAAATGAGTGAAAGATCATCTAGGTAAGCCAACCTCATTGACAAAATAATAATAATAATAATAATAATAATAATAATAATAATAATAATAATAATTACTCTACAATGATAAAATGATTACTCTTTCACCTTGTGTCAAGCTTCTTCGGTTAGAGTGTAAACATAGGGAATTAACATCAACAACAAGCACCATATTATTACCAATACGCAGTCCATAATAAATCTACAAATAGAAAATAGCTTAACTAAATTCATCTTGACAGCTTCAAATAATTTCTTAAAACTCGTCAATTTGAAAACGCACAAGGTAACCAAGCAATAGGCATGATTTTCAACAAATCCATGATGAGAACATTAGTTATTGTGACTATGCGGGTAGAGAAAGTGGGAGAGTTTGGTACATAGATTGAGGTGAAGTTGCCTAACCCCCTCCCCCTACTATGATATTTATAAGGGATGAGGGTGGTATCCACTAGTAGTGGTGAGATGAGCTTGGGTTAGACGGATAAGAAACTTGGACGGATCACAAGCCCCCTAGGCTTGAGTTCCAGAAGAGCGAAGAGGCTAATAAAGGTCGGGGAACCAAGGCACCGGGAGACCAGATACACAAGCCCCCCAATCTTGAGCTCTAAAAGAGCGAAGAGCTGAGAAAGGTCAAGTGAGGAAGGTTGGGAAACCGAGGGATCGAGAGACTAGATAGATCATAAGCTCCCCCAGCCTTGAGCTCTAAAAAAGCAAAGAGGCTAGGGAATGTCGGGAAACTAAGAGATCGAGAGACCAGATAGATTATAACAAGCCCCCTAGTCTTCAGCTCTAAAAGAGCGAAGAGGTTAAGAACTGAGTAAGGACGATTGTACTCATAAGCATTCGAGCAATTCAAAATGTTGCCAATGAACGGAAACTCAGAGCGATCAAAGGTGACCAAAGCATCTTAATACCATATGCATGTATGGAACAACCGACTTGTGAGTGTTGTATCTCGATCGCTTTGTCAAATCAAGCTTGTTTAATCGCTCATTTTACCATATAATCTGGCACATTGCAAACCAATCTCTTCGTTGATAGAGTGTCTGATTGGGAAAAATCAAGATCGAGTGTCTGATTGGGAAAAACCAAAATAATGTGCTCATTCTATTTGTAGTGTAGGTTTTTAAAAGTGATATCTTATTGATCATGCTAACTAAGTAAAAAATAAGGGCTATAGCTAGGGTACGATTAAAAGACCTTGGTAGCAAAATTTTCTGATTTGGGAAGTCTCTTCCACTAAGTAACATTAATGGTATGTGGCATTGATTTGCTAGCTCATTAGTTTGGACAGTGCCAGGTTTGTCGGGCTTTTAAATGTTTGTTGGCTATCGATGAATATTGGACTTACTGTCGAGCTTTGATGTCTTCGATGGTGCCAACTGTAGGTGAATACTGGTCTTAAATAGTTGTTGGTGAATTACGAGTTTTGGATCTTTGTCGGTGAAAGCTGGCTTTGCTAAATGTCGGTGAAAATCAGGTTTTACTGGGTACCGCTGAAGACTGGGCTTTGTTGAGTTCTGGGGAAGACGGGGTTTTATTGAGTACCAATGAATACTAGCTTTTGCTAAATGTCGGTGAATACTAGGCTTTGTAGAGTACCAATAAAAATAAGGTTTTGTTGAATACCGGTGAATACGGGGCTTTGTTGAGTTTGGTAAATACTGGGTTTTGTTGGGTATCGATGAGTATCGGGTTTTGTTGAATATTGGTGAGTACTGGGTTTTGCATAATACCAGCGAATATCGGGCTTTGTTAAGTATCGAAGAAGACGAGGTTTTGTTGAATACCGGTGAATACTAGGCTTTGTTGAGTATTGATGAAGACCGATTTTGTTAAGTACTGGTGAATACTAGGTTTTGCTGAATACCTGTGAATATTGGGCGTTTGTTGAGGACTGGTAAAGATCGGATTTTGTTAAATACCGGTGAATACTGGGTTTTGCTGAATGCTAGAGAAAACGGGGCTTTTTATCGATTAAGACCAATCTTTACTGAGTGCTAGTGATAATCTGATCTAGTCTTGCATACTCATGGGAGCAACTTCCTATCCCTGTTACCATCTTTAAATAATACAACCATATTACCATTTCAAAAGTTAGCATAAAAGAGAAAATAAATTTTCTTTTTTGGTGGATAGAGAAAACAATAAATTAAATTTACTATAATCATCAAATGCCATAAATATCTATTATAATGCCATTTATCATAATTGATGATTTAAACGGTGATAACTCAAAGAAAATTGATTTTGTTATTCTAATAACGCATTCAAACCAATTAAAATCCATCTGCTAGCAATACAATCAATCTTAAAAATACCATCATTCTATCACCGTTATAATCTTCAAACTATGGCAAGAATAATTCACTAAAAAAGAATAATCTTAAAAAGTTTTTAAACATTTTAATTTAATTTGATGGTTACATCATTTGCAATCAACTCACCTGGCTTTTTCTAATTCA
Organism: Pterocarpus santalinus; assembly: GCA_031439595.1. Taxonomy (NCBI): domain Eukaryota; kingdom Viridiplantae; phylum Streptophyta; class Magnoliopsida; order Fabales; family Fabaceae; genus Pterocarpus; species Pterocarpus santalinus. The sequence continues at coordinate 22,024,914 of CM062532.1, read as the reverse complement.
ATAAAATCTCAACTTCTCATTTCATTTTCTTCAAAAGAAGTAGGTATAGGGTGCGTTTGTTTGTGCTTTTGGTATAAAAAGAAATACTTTTTTTTTTAATTTTTCAAAAAAAAGTATTTATAAAATTTTTAGTATTGTTTGTTTGTGCTTCTAAAAAAAAGTAGAAGCAAAAAATAATCAATTTTTCTTCTTTTTTGAGAAGTAGATAGAGAGTTGTTTCTCCCAAAAGTAGAAGCAGTAGAAAAGAGAGAATGTTGCTCCTTAAAATTCGCAACCACTTTCTTCCTACTCAATTATGATTTTATCCTTAAAATTTTTAAAAACTATCACTCTCTTCTCACTCTCATCCTCTCTCTCCATATCCTTAATTGTAATTTTATTAAATAAAGTATTTCTATATTTATCACATCTAAACAATTTAATAACTTCTAATTTTGATAAAAAGTACTCATACAATTATATCTAAACACAAAATAATTTTCTACTTTTATTTTTATTTTTACTTCTATTTCTATTTTTTAGAAAGTATTTCTCCTATAATCTTAACCAAACGGGTCCATAGATGCGTAGTTAGACATAATCATGTGTGTTAGTATACTTCGTCATGCAGAAAGCAGAAAATGAAATTAAATAGGACCAACACTAGTAAAATAGAAAGATGCAATCATATGACATTTGAAGCTATATGCTAAAAATAATAATTGGAATAAAACGTAACAACAGAAATTATTATTCTCTTTTTTAAAAAAATATGGAAATTAAAGGCATATTATAATATTTATTTATCGCTAATTTTTCTGCACTAATTAATGTCCTCCAATTGAGATTTCTACCCTGAAATAACTGGAACACTAAACAAATTTACACATTGCACTATTTAATCTTATGATCAAATGTCATGTATGCTAATATGTAGAAAATTTAATACATATAGTATGAACAAATCGTAGCCTATAAAGATGATAATGAAAATAATAAATGAGAACCAACGAGCAAGCATAACTTGTCATAAATTTAGAATTGAAGAAAATGATAATGACAAATAGAATGCCACATTGTTGTCCGTTTTATCCCTCACCATTAATCTGATTTCCAATATAAATTGTCACAGAATTCACATATATTGACACAGCTTTAATTAGTATTTCAACAATCAAAAGCAACTTTCAAGCAATCCCAAAGAATTAATGTTACGCAATGTTGCCGGTAAAACAAATATATACAAATTGTAGCAAAGTTGCTATGAAATATTTTATTACCATATTATTTATATGTATAATATTTAAAATATAAAGTACACAGAAAAACACATAAACTATATGTAACGTTATTTACAAAATATGAAATATATGAAGCGTTATTTAGATATGTAATCACGGTACTAATAATTAAAACAAAATATTTATTTCATACAATATATAACGTATATAAATAAGACAATACGCAAGGTCCAATAAGAGCTAAAATAAGTGCCAATATTTTTATGTTAATAATGGGTTATAAATAGTAATAATTTTGCTCATAATTATTGACAATTATAATTAATTTAAAATTAAAACTCTATCCATGTGAGTTGAATGGCAAATACGTTAGACCAAATGAAACCAAATATGATGAGCTCTTCATTGGGAAAGAAAGGAGGCGATCTTAATGATTAAAATTATGTAATCTGACTGTTCGGTGGTTTATCAAATCAAAATAACCATTAAAATTGAATTCAAAAACTGTATGCAATAAGAATAAACTAAAATTAATAATTCATGTAAGTTTAAATCAACAATTGGCAAAAGTTTTATATGAAGTGATCTCAGATTAATTTTCAATTTCATATATAATGATGTTTATTTGTGTTTTCCTTGCGATGTGCCAGCCATAAGGCACGCAAGCTTTCATGTTTGGCCTTCTGTTACTTTTGTTCCAATTTGTGGTTTAGAAATTGCTATCCAAATTGATTCCTTTGCTAATACATATTTGTTTTTCCTAAACACTCTATTTAGACTCAGAGAATGGAAATGCAAGGGTAAAGGACGACAGATTCTTAGCGTAGTAAATTAAATGTGAAAAGTTGTGCTGTGTGAGGCACATAATGTGAGGATTGGACGCTGCCATAACCTGCTAGTCAGATATTGGTACCTGCTAGTCAGATATTGGTACGAAGATTACTGTACACCGCCTATTCCTTCACTATTTCCTTTCGACCAAGAAAACGAAAATATTAATTAGTGGAAGTAGAAAAGGTTTTACCTTCTTAACAGAAGCTTTCTCCTTGAGTTTCTTGATAAACGTTGATCTGGACAACTTTGGGCGAGTTCCATACCGCAATTTAGGTTTGTGGCGTTTGCATTTTGGTTGGTGGCATTTTGTGTGTTGCGTGTTGCAGCCATGCCGATATTGTGGCCATGTCAATGGTGAGATGTGTAACATCCCCGATTTCCGAGTTTGTCTTGCGTTAATTCCCGACTTTCTGGATTCGGGTATAAGGTTTCCTATTCTGGTACCGATTTCCACTTTTATGTAAAAATCCTGATTTCCGGATTTAAGTATACGGGTTTAATATTGTGATTAAATTCGAGTTAAGGCCTTAACCATGCCAGACATCCTCATTAGACTTGAGCTTAATTTCGAGTTGATTATTTAACACAATGGTTACAAGTACCGACCTCCGAGTTTAATGTAACGAGTTCCGGCTTAAGAGTTGAACTCAACTAGAATGGACCTGAGTTCGGATCTTTGAGTTGATTTCCAAGTCATACACGAGTTTCGATCTATGAGTTTGTTCCCAGGAGCCTTCCATCTCTGTTGGTGTCCTCGAGTTTGAATGGGGAGTTCCGAGATTATATGATTGTAAGCTGTATGACTTCCGACATCCGACCTTGCTTTCAAGTGTTGAATGAACCAGATAAGATATCCGAACTTACTTCCAAGTCTCAAATACGATGGGACGAGTTCCGACATCCGGCTTCAGCTCCAAGCTCAAATAAAATGGACTCGGGTTCCGACTTTACGCAGAATAGAGACGAGTTCCAATTTGAAATAGAATGGAAGCGGGTTCCACTTTTGGAACGACGTGGAAAGCAATTTGGCCACAAAAGTGAGGAGACATGGCCGAACTTCAATCACAAAATTTCAGCCAATCAACACTCATAATTCCAACCACCCTTATGTATTTAAGTCAGACTCTCCTTCTCAACTAAGGATGATTTACGCCTCTCTCTCTCTCTCTTGTTCCAGCCTCCTTCTTCTCTTCTCTCAACCAACTCCATCACTCCTTCAAGCTTAACAAGGTTCTATCAATTCAAGTTCCAAGACTTAGCAAAATCACACTCCAAAGAGGTAGGATTCACTTTCTATTATTGATTTCTCTGAACTATGGCTGCATGTATTCTTACTCTTCTTCATGTATTTGAGGTTATATTGGATGTATATGATGAATTATGGTTGGATTAACATGTAATCTTGAGTTGGAATTAAGGTTAGAAGGAGAAAACTAGGAGAAGTAAAGGATTGGGATGCTGTCTGAGTGAAAAACCACACGGCAGTCCGTACGGCGGAGTGTACGGCTCTGCCTACAATCGATTAAATCTAATGAAACCATTTTTATATGAAACTAGACATTCAGGGCTTTCCATCCATATATCATATAAGGTGATTGGATTAGTATTGAGAGAGATATGAATTTTGGAAGTTTAACCTAGAATCTAGAGGTTGATATTGGGCAGACCGGGTTGTTAAGGACATAACGTGCTCTATACAACTCCAAATTGAGTGAAGCCAATTTTGTTGGAAAGCTTACACATAGGAGAACATCCCATGAGAATTTCTGAGTTTGTTGTGGTCCTAGTTACTCCCAGTGATTGGAAGAAGTTACCCTATGTCCAAACCGAGCTAAAATGGGACAGTTCAGGAAGGTCAAATTTAGAGGCTCATAAGTTGAGTTCTACTAAAGGGAATGAAATGAAACTTATTGCAAATGAAAGGTTGTTCTGTTAGCTTTCATAGGATACCAAATTTGTATGATTTGGACTGGTTTTCGATTTATAGTGGATTTTTACTCTTAAATGTGTAATTCTGGCTAGTTCCAGGGCAGTCCGAGGTAAAACTCGAATATCTTGAGTTATACAAATCAAAATGGGATGGGACCAATGAGGTTAGAAAATAGACACATAGAGCTATGATGTATCCAAAATTCAGGTTTAACTGAGTTGAATAGAAATAAAGGTGGATTATACAACATTCGGGCAGAATTGAATAGACTGGCAGAAATAACCAAATTGATGGTTTCACAAGTATTAGTGAACATATAAGGTTTGAGTTGATGGTTGCATGTTTTACCTGGATAGATATGCTAGATTGATTATGCTGCTATGATTGATTTGTCCGTGGGAACTGGCACTATTCATGGGGAAACGGATCTGATCCGTTATGCTGCCAAATTTACGGCAGAAGTCTATGAGACTATGAATGTATATATGCAAAGATGAATTTAAGTATGATGTGAGTTATGAAGTATATGAAAGTAAATGACGAAACATATGTATGATTGTATTCAGAATGTCTATGCTTGATTATGCATAAGAACGAAAAGACATAAGTATACTAAATATGAATCCCTTCACTTGGAGGCAGTTGCACTTTGAATCCCTCCTTATGAAAGCCATTCTACCTCACCTTGGAGGCATTAATCGAGATGAGATCCTTCTATATTGAAGGCACGTGGTCAGCTGAGATCCCTTTATTGAGGCACGTGACCAGAAGAGATCCCTTCAATTTAGAGGCACGTGACTAGAATGAGATCCCTCCAAGACTAAAGGCATGTGAATCCCTTTGCGGGTGAGTCGGTGTGACGATGATCACGAGTCGAGCTACGAGCTCACTCCAAGGCTAGGCTACCCAAGGGCAGTAAAGGCTAAAGACTAAAGACTAAAGATTTTATATGAAAGATAAGATGATGAATCTATATTCCTAAGGAACGTGACATGGCGATCACGCTCTGATGGGGTATGACATGGCGATCATACTCTGGAATATGGCATGATGATCCCACACCCTAAGGAATATGACATGGCGATCATATTCCGATGGAGTATGACATGGCGATCATACTCTGGGATGTGGCAGGATGAATATATTCCTAAGGAACGTGACATGGCGATCACGCTCTGACGGGGTATGACATGGCGATCGTACTCTCGAATATATGCTCCTCTCACCCACATGAGGCATGACATAACCCAGCTAGTGTGAATATAGGGGACAGGGCTTATATGAGGCATGACATGACCCAGCTAGTGTAAGCAGATGCAAGCACCCTAGGGACGGCAATACGTAACGCCTAGGTGTGCTAAGTAAAGGAAGTAAAGATAAATATTAAAAGAAGTAAAGAAAGAAAAGTGAATCTTATGTTTTTGCATAAGTTCAAATACATGTAAAGTTATGTGCAGATGTTATGTATCTAGTTTATTGATGTGTATTTTAATATGTTGCAGTTATTATCCATGGTATCATTTATGAATTGATTTTGTATGGGCTCTCCCAACTACCAAGTGCATGAGTAAAAACGAATTTTACTTCGGACAATATATTTTTGAACTATAAAATTAAACAGTTTGTATAGCATGTTCACCTTTTTGATAATAAACCGAAGCAAACTGGAGATGACAACGATGACATTATGTATGACAATTAGAGAATCCTACTGAGAATTTTATAATTCTCACTCCTATTTCCGTGTTATCTCCAGATAGTTCAAGAAGTTCCGAAGATGGTGAAGTTCTTTGTGGATAAGGTTAAGCTCGATATGTGATAACAACTCCAGAATGTGGTACTATGACTTAAGCATAGTACTGTACTTGGGAGGGTGTTACAAGATGCATGCAGCTTGCAGGTATTAGGGTATATAGTGGGAGCAGAGAAAGTGGGAGAGATTGGTATACAGGTTGAGGTGAAACTACCTAACCCCCTCCCCCTACTGTGATATTTATAGGGGGTGAAGATGGTACCCGCTACTAGTGTTGAGATAGACTTGGGTCAGGCAGATAGGAAACATGGACAGATTAGTAATTGTAATGTCAAATCGATAGGATGTGTTTCCTCTGCCAAGCTTCCTCGGTTGCAATATGTGTAAGGTTAGAAAAGTAAAATTTTTTCTAACGGGTTTTGATACAACAAAATAGCAACAAATCTCAACTTCAACTCAAACCCTAGTTTGAGATAAAATCATGGTGAATAAAGATCAAGCCAGAATTTTGCCTAACAACAAATAAACATTGCATCATCAAACATATAACCATGCAAATTAAAAAATAAAAATAAAAACCAACTTGTTTACTGTATAAAAATTGTCATAATCAGTAACACTAACATGTATAGTAGCAATATCAACAACAACTAAATCTTATCACACTAAATAGGGTCGGCTATATGAATCAATTAGTGTCTATAGTGTCTTGTCATGAATCATGTTTACACTTAGATTGTTAAATTCTAAATCTCTTTTAATAATTTTCCTTAGGCAGTGTTTGGAAGGGGAAAAAATAGGAAATAATTTGATTTGTAAATCAATTTTTGTGTTTGGATATTTTAAAAATAAGAAATGATTTCATTTGTCGAATCTCATGAATTTGATTGCTTTGTGTTTGAAATCCTATCAACGTTGATAAGATTTGATAGGAATTGATTTAATTTAAAAGTTTAAATACAAATTAAATCAAATCAATTACTCTTTTTAATTACTCGAAACACTATGTAATGTATTTTAAATCAAGAATTGATTTCTACATCAATTCAAATCTTATTTTATATAAACATTCTAAAATGTAAGATTTAACTTATAAATCAAATCAAATTAATTCAATTCAAATTAATTCCTAATTTTAATCATTCCAAACACTATCTTATAGTGTTTCTAGGTTTCCCTCTCTTTCTAACTATTGGCCTACCTTTCATTTGATCTATTTTTTTTATTGGGACATCTATTGGCATTCTCCATAGATGTCAAAATGATCCAAGGTGGGATTATAACATCCTTTTCACAATAGGTGCTATCCCATTTTTTTCTTAATGCGATAATACCTAATCTTATCTTGTCTAATATAAAGAAAAAGTAAAAATAAAGTTTGGTTTGATATTGTTGTAGCTTTTTAAAAGTTACTAAACTCTTTGTGCTATCTAAAAGCTGCTTTCAAAAAGCCATAATAGTACCGTTTGGTAAAATAATATAAAAATTATTCTCAATAAACAAAAATCACGAAAGTAGTATTTAGTAAACTTGTTCTTAAAATCTAAAATGACTACAATGGATATAAATACTAAAAAGAATAATTTCTATTTTTAATATCATTAAAAAGAATAAAGTTATATTAGTCTTTAAATTTTGAAGAGTACAAGCTAGTTCTGAAAAGCATCCCATAAGGGCTCCCGAGAGCACCCAATAGCTTTTAAAACCTAAAAGCAAAAGCACTCTGACTTTCAGGTTGGGTAGTATTTGATTTGATAAGCTATCTCTTATCTTTTTGGGTGTTCATGATTTTTGATATCTCGATTTGAATCCTATATGAAAATTCTCATAAAGTGAAATATTTAGACTCCACAAAATAATTTAAAGTGGATAATTTCTTACCTTTTCATTTTACTATAATTTTCACTCTAGAGGATTCTAATTTCTCTCCTTTACTAGCACCATGTGTGTCAATGTGATGCAAAGTTTTTCATTTATATATTATATTATTAGTATTTCTGTTATTTTATATTATGAATTTAATTGATAGACACTAATAATATAAAAGAGTTTTACTTTGTCATCTAATCATATGTTTGTTTGTAAGATTTTTAAGGTAGTAAGTAATTGAGTCAAATATTTTTGGTAACGTGGTAATATATAATTGAATATTTGTGTAAAATATTTTTACACTAATAATGTATACACATTAAATTCTTGTACTTTTTATCATTTAGATATTAATATATAAACATGACAAAAATAGAGAATTAAAATTTAAATGAGTGAGTTATTAATCTTTTGAAAAAGCGTATATAAATTTACATAAATAAAGAAAAAAGATTAAATAAGAAATAAAATTTAATTAAGAAGGTAGTGCCACCATAACATAGATTTACTCTTTTATATAATATATTATAGATTATATTTTGTTGTTGTCTTTTCTAGGGTAGTGTTTTGGGATAGCACCCATATAGGGTGCTTACTAGAGGAGAGGCGCTCAAAGGAGGAATGCCTACATGTTCTAGGCTTTGGGTTCTGAGTTCTAAGTTCAGTATAAATGGAGTCTTCTCGGTATAATGGTGAGCATTACAAGTAATGAGTCTCCGAATTCTAAGTTTCGATTTCTAATTTGGGCTAATGGATGGCTGCTTTACCCGACGCAAGTTTCACTCAGGACTTAATGCGGGCTTTGATTTGCACTAATGCATAATTGCTAAACTCGATGCGGGTTCCAACTTGGGACTTGACGCAGGCTTTAATCTGAGCTGATGCATAGCTGCTGCACTTGATGCGAGTTCTGACTTGGGACTTGATGCGAACTCTGATTTAGGTTGAGGCATAGTTGAGTTAGGCATATGATGAAAAATCTAAAACAACATTAAAGACTTGTTTGCCCTTTTCTCCTTTTGGGATGTCTATAAAATAGCACTCTAAGGAATAAGAAGGGCGATGGCCTTTGGAGGAGGAAAATATGTAAGGTTATGTTGCAGAAATTCTAATAGCTCTCTTGTATTGAAATATTGAAGTGATAGTGAAAAGGAAGAAAAAATTCGAGTTAAGTATCACTTTGGTCCATTAAGTTGTAAGCGCACTTCACTTTTGGGCCCTGACTTTATGAAATTATCAACTTAATCTCCTCAGTTTGTAAAATATGAGCCACGTTAGTCCCTCCCCTAACTCTGTTAGTCCACTGTCACTATTCTACTGATGTGTCACATTAAATGGTTGAACTCGAAACTTGAAAACTAGAGAACAAGGAAGAAGTGAACGAGATGAACTCGAAACTCAGAAACATGAGAACAAGGAAAATAGAATTCGAAACTTGAAACTTGAAAACTATGTTGAATTAGTAAAGTTCGAAAGAAATTTACTTCAAAATCTAAGGTGCTCCGAGTTTTGAGTTCAATACGTACATTTCTTCCTTGTCCTCCAGTTTCCAAGTTTCGAGTTCAACCACTTAATGGTAAGGTTTAGAAGAAATTTATTTCAAAATTTGAGGTGTTTTGAGTTCTGAGTTCATGTCATTCAATTCTTCCTTATCCTTCAGTTTCTAAGTTCCGGATTCAACTACTTAATGTGACACATCAGCAAAATAATAACGGTGGACTAATGGAGTTGGGAGGAGGGACTAATGTGACTCATGTTTAACAAAGTTGGGGACTAATTTAACAATTTCATAATTTCAAGGACTAAAATGAAGTGTGCATACAATTTCATAAATGTTTGTTTACGTGGTGTGATGTATTGTCACAAAGCAGTGTTACGCTGGTCGAATTGAAGACTATGAGACGATCATGGGGTGCAGATTTGTGCTTGTGTTTGGTCATGAAGGTGCAGGTTTTGAAGAGAGCATTCCAAAATTGTTGAACACATTTGAATCATATCAAGGACTTCGTTGGAAGTCTTGCTAGTATCTCTACAAAGAAATCGGCTGGTAGATTCACTACCTTTCTGCCCCCTTTCTCGTCTCCAATTTGTTCCATGGAATAACTTTCCTTGACCAAGGATTCGACAATATCTATCAAAATTATTTACTGATTTTATTAGTTATTATATTTCCTTACTTTAAATTATTAAATTATATATTAACGTATACATTAAAAATTATATATTGATTACTAAAATAATATTTCCATTAAAATCTCAAAAAAAATTTTATTGTTCTCTCAAATATATTAAACAAAAATTTTTGTAAACTCTTTAATTGAAGAGCTCATTAACTTTCTAAGTATGGTATTATTAAGGATTTATTTGTTGTAAGCTCATTAGCAAAAACACGGAAGTTTGCCACCTTTGTTTGGCCATAATTCTTGTAACGGTGGCAAACTTAGTCTTAGTGGCCCACACTTGCCACGTTTTCAACTGCCGTTGCAGAAATACGCTGGAGTCTTACTCTTTTCTCGCTCCCTTTTATTTTTTATTTTCCCACCCTTTTTTTTCTTTCTTTCGTGTTTTTTCCGAAGCAGAGTTCTCTCCCTTAATTCACAAAATCATTTTGTATGCCATCTCCAAGCAGCTCACCACCCGCTGCCTTCCCTTGCTGTGTGCTTCTTCGATGGCATTTGTGTTTTCCTGAATTGGTTGTAGTAACAACATCTTATGCCAACACAAAGGGGAACATATTCTTTCTGGTTCTATAAACCTACATCATTCACGAGGGAGTAATGGAGTGTGAGAAGGGTTTGGGTCACAAATGAGTGTAATAGCTCCTTGAAACCTATTCTGCTAGAGACATTGCGGAGGACGAAAAGGGAAATTATGGAGAACAGCGAGAAGGAGAAAGCGGATTCATAGATTGGAGTGACCATCTTGGCAGATCCACCAAACGCAAAGGGTTTTGTAAGCATTGAGAATGCATCACAGGAAAGGGAACAAGTGGTCTTGCTTCATCAACCTGATCTTCTTGAACTTTAAACAAATTCTGGTTAGATTCTTGATGCTCACCCTTCACAAACTTGTTGTGATACTTGGTCTTCGATTTTGCATATCATCATCGATACTTGAGTGTGTTTGTTTTGTTGAACTGTGTTTAAATTTAATACTTGCGACTGAAGACTGCATTATGTTATTTTAGTGGACATTAGAAGATTAGTGAATTGAGATTGGGACCCTAAAAAATTGAAACATGATCCGATTCAAATGTACATATTAGTTTTGTCTTCCTATCGATCTTGGGTGTAATATTTCTTTGATAATAATTGTGTTAAATTCAATTTGTGTGTAGTGTATATTTTATGCATAATTTGCCTTCTATGCATGAATAATCTTTACAGGACAGAGTGTCAAGTAGTATTACATAAATGTCTAGAAACAAAGTACACATATTCCATGAATGACATAAACAAGAAAACCTGCAGATTTCATTGCCTCAATCTTTGTTTGAGTCACTTAATTTGTCCAACATGCGTTGAGTTAGCCATCAAAACCATAGCTAGATTGCATTCCAAATGATGATATACCTTTAACATATTGCTCAAAGAAACAGTGAATAACTAATAAGCCATATCCAAGTAACTTAATATATATGCTTGCATGTGGGTTGAAGGGGGTAATAGCAAAGGGAGTGACAGAGGGTGACATGAATAAGAGCGTATAAGGAATTTGATCCGAGAGTTTGATTTGAGACTTGTATCTGAAACTGGAATAAGATGTGATAGACTTGGATGTTGAAATAACTGAGTTTGGGTTGAAGAATTCTTTTGTTCTTTCATTACATGCATGGAAACTGTTGTAGTGTATATATGCAATGCATTACATCATTTATTTAATATTGGTGTTTGTAGTGAAGCTTTTTGATAATGGAGAAATCATATTGGTGCTAGAAAAGGGAATAGAACCAGGTGCATTTAAAATAAGTTCACGAATTCAACTGAAAGATGCTTTGAGCAAGTTGCAGCTGAATTCTAAAAATTGGCAAAAGTAAGCATTCCTATTTCTATATGTCTATTTGATTTAATTCTTACACTAGTTTTAGGTAACATGCTAAAGCGCACTTTGTGCATCATCTAAGGTGCTTTATATATAGCTATAAATTAAGCAGACCATGATCTGGCACTGCTCTTACCAGGATCTATGCCACTAATATTGCTAAAAATAGTGATGCCTTGCTGCCACTTGAGAACATTAAAGAGTGTGCAAAATCATATTTTGTTAGGCTATATTCTATTAGATATTTTAGGAAAATATTCTAAAAATGTTGTATTCTTAGAATTAGGCCCATTAGGCCTATTTAGTTATTCTAGGAGGATATTCAATTAATTACGGGATCAGACTTTGCTTCCTTCCTATTTTAGTTTATGTAATGCCCTAATAAGACCAAATTATACTTAAGTCATATTTTAGTAGTTATTAGTTGCTACAGTTAAACTAGCGGAACATTTTTACCTTCAAAGTAGTTAGTTTATGAAACTAGTGTATAAATTTTTCTTTTATGAAAATAATAATTTCCAAAATTGAGCCTTCCAGTAAATACAATCGGTAATATCGTTATAGCATACGATATTTGAGTTCATAATTAATTTACGACATAAAAATTTAAGATAAAGAGGCAACATAGTTTGTATGGATAACTAAGCATTCACATACACACACAGACACACACACACACACATAAGTACTAGGCATTTGTACATACATGACAGTATATTAAGGGTACCCAAGTGAGTCCAATCAGCAAGACTCTAGGCCAAGCTAAACAAAATACATGTATAGTCATCCCAAGAATATTTCGATCTATTATGAGTTCACATAATAAACTAAATAAGCAATTGGGAAAATATGAATTTTGAAGTTGTTGTGGGCTACTAACACCAATGAATCCAAGACATGATCTCAATGCTGGGTCCACTTAAATGCCTCTAGAAAGGTTACCACGGTCTCCACCTGCTGCATCTGAGGATGACATGGGAACATACAGGAATGAGAAATAAAGAATTTCCCAGTAGGGACTTCTAACTAAGCATACAATTAACATCGTGATCACCTCAGCCACTTAGGTTTTTTTTAATAAAACGGTAAACAGGCATGAATAGGATAAAGGTTCCTTTTAAGAATCTGTGAAAACATAACTCCGAAATGGATTCATTTTATTCAGTTACTTAAACCAAGGCTCTAAAACATAATAATATCACTAGCACATGGAAACATAATTCAAATGCTAACATGCAGAGAATGGCATGCAAGACTTGTGATACATGCTTATGCTCATTACTCATTTACTCCTTGTCACTATTCTTTATTTCTTTGGCCCTTGTGACCATCTTTATTTCTTTAGCCTTAGGCTATCTTTAACCCATGCTCTTACTTATTACTGCTCTAGGATAGATTGTCCTAGGATGTGAGCTCACTCTGTGACCGTAGTCACACAGTTCTATATAAATCAATCTCTAGCTAACAAGGGAAGCTACCTCTTACACTTACGGGAATCTCCTTTTAGTTACGTGCCTCTAAATTGAAGGGATTTTCTAAGCCACGTGTCTTCAAAATAGAGGGATCTTATCTTGGTTACTTGCCTCTAAATTGAAGGGATTTCCTTGGGCCACGTGTCTTCAAACTAAAGGGATCTCATCTTGGTGGGTCATCTTCCCTTACCAAAGGATTATGCCCAATTATCTTGTCTTGTGTTAGGTATAAATTCCCTGACCTTAAATAAAGTAATTAACCAGATATAAATTCTCTGATTAATTACCATAAATCTTATTAGGTATAAATTCCCTGATTCAAACAATATTGCCAAGTATAAATTTCCTGACCTTAAATAAAGTAATTAACCATAGTAATTAACCATATATAAATTCTCTAATTAATTACTATAAGTCTTATAGTTTTGGATTAGTTCCAAATATTGTTATTAATTCACAAGTCTTATACAATTACATAATGCATTCATACAAGCTTGTAAGAGCTACTGACTCATACTTTTCAACATTACACAGTCTCATAGTATGTTCATATTATGAGAAAATTAATTTATGGAAATCAAGAAGTCTAATAAAAATCCGACAGCATAACGGCTATACCGGGATCAATTCAAAAATTGAAAAATACTAATAAACAGCCAGCAATTCCAAGCATAGCATCAGTCAGTAAATATTTGCCTATCCACAATTCTAATATACTCTTTCTGTCAACTAAATCCATCATCATAAGCCACAAACATATTTACATATACATATAGCAACTCAAGATAGACTATCAAGAATCCAAGCATAAAAATAAAACGCATACCTTGGCTTCTATTCATGGCCTTATTAGCCATAGCAAATCATCCAATAACTCCATTCCCAATGGTTTCCCACCATTGTACTGATTTCACATAGTAAGCATACACAAAAAAGCACTAAAATGGATTCATAACACTTTGTATTAGGAACCACTTGGCTTTCAACTAGAGTTTTAATTAAAGGAGGTTGTTTCCACTTAATTAGTACTTTGGACATAACTAAGTTTAAGTTCTAAACTTTAACTCATGCCAAAGGAATAGCGTAACGCTCTTATTATAACTTAATCATAACAAAGTGCTCTTTTCTTGACATAAACACCTCAAAACCAACTTCAAAGCTTCTCAAACTTATCCCAACCTATTAAATATGGTCCAAGGCACTTAAATTCATCATAATGACTTAGAATACTCCACTAAAACATGGGTATTGTTGACCCTCAAATATATGGCCGAAAATGACTTATTAAGCTAGAGAACTTGACTAGTTAACTCTTAAACTTTCCATAATTCACCTTAAACCAATTTTAACCATTCAAGGGCATTTATAAGGTCTATATAACTCAAATAATCAAGCCTAAAATCAGTTTTAATATCCATTGAGGAATAGGAACCAAAATTCACCCTTCTAGTGGTTTATGGGTACTAGTTTATGCCTAAAATTGTTCCTACTTACTTTTACACCAAACCAACTACAAAAGAATAATTTTGGCATCCATATATCGTATAGTCCAAGTGGTAAAATCAGTTTGGCATCACTCATATTGGTGAGATAATCAAATTCCCACTTTTCTAAGTTGCTAGTGTTAAATGTTAACTACCTCTTTTGTGACAAAATCCAAGATAAGTGTAACATCCACCATGAATTCTGACCTTATCTTCAAGTTTCCATGATTTCCGACTTCCAACTTCATCTTCAAGTTTCAAATACAATGGACATTATTTCTGACTTCATCTTCAAGTTTCAAATAAAATGGTATAATTTCCAATTTCCGACTTAACCTTTAAGGTCCAAACAGAGTGGACATGATTACTGATATCCGAGTTTATTTAAGTTTCGATCTTCGAATTTATTTCAAGAGCATTTTCATTTCTATTGATATTCTTGAGATTGAGTTTGTGACCAACCTCTAAGATTGATCCTGGACCAAGATTTAGGATTACATGTGAGAGTTTTCAACATCTTAGTTCTCAACTTCCGATATGCGGGTATAAGGTTTTATGTTCTGGTACTAACCTCCAAGTTTATGTAACATCCCCGAGTTCCTAGTTTAAGTCTTTTACATTTCATAGTATTGTCTTTGACCGCCGATTTTAAGATGATTTGTTTGCTGAGATTTTCGATCTCCGACTTTAGCAAAATGAGAACTTGTTTGCACTCTATCTGAACTTGGAACTCGAGTCACTTGGAGATAGATTATTAAGCCACATTGAGCCACAAAAAGAAGGAAACATGGCTAGAAATCAGCCATAAGAAATTAGGCCAATCAACACTCACAATTCTAGCTACCCTTTTTATATTTAAATCAGATTTTTCTTTCTTCATTCAGCTGACTTACACGCCCTTTTCTCTCTTTACTTCAGTATCCATTTCTCTTCTCATTTTCCTCTTCTCTTTTCCTCTCAACCAACCTCCATCACTTAGCAAAACCATACACAAAGAGGTAAAGGTTTAATTTTGTTCTTGTTATTATGATTGTAGGTGACTGATTTTTGGCTTTATTTTCTCACTTCTTAATGTGATTAGTAAATGAATATGATGATTTTGGACTAGTTATTGGCTGCTTTATGTTAAAATTTGATTAATTAAGGAGTAGGAAAGGGTGAGAATAAGAAGATATGAGGGGCTAGAAAACCAAATTCTCTCAGTAGTCCGTATGGCAGAGTATATGGCTCCGCTTACAGCCAGTCAAATCTAATGAGACTACTTTTAGCTGAAAGTAGACATCCAGGGCTTAATATATATATATATATATATAAGGCCATTGGATTAGTATTAAGAGAGATATGAATTTTGAAAGTTTGACCTAGATTGTAGAGGTTGATATTGAGCAGACTGGATTATTCAAGGCATAACTTGCTCTATACAATTTGGAATTGGATGAAACCAACTTTGTTAGAAAGATCCCATAAAAATTTCCAAGTTAGTTATAGTTCTATTTGCTCCCAATGATTCAAAGAAGTTGCCCTATGTCCAAACTGGGACAAAACAGTGCAGTTCAGGAAGGTCAAATCTCGGGACTTATAACTCGAGCCCAACTAAAGCAAATGAAATGAAACTTTTTGTAAATGAAAGCTTATCACATTAGCTTTAATATGATACTAATTTCGTATGATTTGAGTTGGTTTTTGATTTTTAGAGTATTTTTACTTTTAAGTGTGTAATTCTGGCCAATCTTAGGGCAGGCCGGGGTAAAACCTAAATAATTTGAGCTATACCTATCAAAATTAGGTGGGACCAAAGAGTTACAAAATAAACACATAACACTCTAACATATGCAAAATTGAGGTTTAGATGAGTTAAAAATGAAGTTATGGCTTGATTTGCAAAAATTGAGTTGAATGTAAGTGATGAGACAGCAACTATAATTTAATTTCAGTAATTGTGCCATGAATTTGATGTTTGAAATATGACTAAAGTGTTATGATTTCTCTGACAATTGGGTGTTCTGAGTATTGGCACTATTCATGGGTATGCAGACGCATTCCATTATGTTGCCGAAACTTTGGTAAAATCTATGTATGAGTTATAGTCTACATTCAAATCTACGTGCATTACAAGAAGTTCATAAAGATTATGTTATGATGAATATAAAAGTTATGCTATGATGAAAGTTCCATAATACTTGGGCCAGCCCCAGATTAAAGTTAAAGGGAATAGATCAGTGGGAAGGTCAGGGAAAATAAACCCGGCATTCCTATATAGGAACGAGCTCGATCCTGAAAAGTAGACTATTACCCAGGAGTCTGAATGGCCAAGAACTCCCAGGGGACCAAGAAATGGAAAAGTTTAAGGAAAAGTTTATGAAAAGAATTTCAAGAATAAGTTTTATATGGTCACATTTGGTCACATTAAATAGTCATTATAAGTTGATCACAGTATGACTGTATATTTTCTTACTGTTGTGTGTTCATCTATTCGGCTTATGATTCTATTTCTTATACTGTCCTAAGTAAAACTGAACCTTACTTCCTTAAACTATTAGACTTATTAGATATGAATAGTTTAATTTATTCCTATGTTTTTATAATTAAATAAAAACTGAGGCAACTGAAAATGAATTCGACGTCAGTTGCGCAAACCCTACTGAGAGTTTCTTTAAATTCTCACCTCGCTTTATATTCCCGCATCATTCTTAGATGCTAGTGATGGGTTCGACCGCCATTCTTTTTATTGAGATTCCCAACCTATAGGTCCACCATGATCCCTTCGTGGACTGATTGTACATAGCCGGTTCCTGCCATTTCCGTCTCTACCTATTCAGCAATAGGAATTTTGTTGTTCCCCTGTTCCACCCTGCTTTTGACCCTGCCATTCCATATTTTGTGTTTCTTTTGTATGTGGCACACCCTTCTCCTGCACCTCTAGCGCCTGTAGCACCTGTCGTACCTGCCAGTCCTCCACCTGAGTCACCTTCATATATGGTTCCAGATATACCGCTCAATTCTGAGAGCGATCCATCGGAGGCTATTGGCTCATCATCCTCCTCCTCAGGACCTAGCATGGACTACTCCCCAGTCAGGCCTGATGTGGCCAACGGCTACCTGACCGAGTAGGTCCCCGCCAAGAGCTCTATTATATAGCATGGCCCTCTTTTGACAGTGTACAACATTGAGTCATAGATTTAGCCACATGTAGTAGTTTGCAATGTCCTCTGAGGACCGCATAGGATCACTAGGGCCCTATGTTCTTTTTGTTACACTGGCCCCACTTTTGTATCCTAGTTTACATCTGTACATAAACTGAAGCATCGGCTTATATATATATATATAATGATGTATTACCTGTCTGTATCCTTTCTGTTGTGCCTCTTTGTAAACTCAGTTATGTTCTGCAATGTTGATCAAGTTTATTATACATAGCGCGCTGTTTCGCCCATTTGAACAACAAAAAAAGAAAAAGAAAAAGAAAAAGAAGGGATGTGACATGATAAGTAAATAATAAGCAGAGTATCGGTAACATAATCTACTTAATTTCATGCTATGAATTAAGCATAACATTAAATTGGTAGGGTGTTACAATAAGCATTCTAACAAGTTTGTATCTATACTCACACTTATATTTAGGTATAACTAAGTCATTTAAACTCATAAGAATCTTTATATCATACTTAATCATGGAGATTCAAGCCTTAACCCCAATATGCCTATTTTAGCTAGTTTATGCCATAGTTTGATTTATAACCTTCCTAAGGGTTTTAACTCACAAAAACTATAATAGAACACTCATCTAGGCTAACCTAAACTAAATCTAAACTGCAAACATATCACTATGTGTAAGTCTTTGAACCCTAGAATAGTGACTCAAGCATAAACCACACTTTTTCTCATGAATCATGACAAGGAAAGAGTAGAAATCCGTACCTCAACCTCCTAGCTAGACGACTCCTCCAAGATCTTGAGCTATTTTTTCAAAACGTTACCAATCCAAGAGAAAATCTCTTCCCCCCCTTTTGGATGTGCAACACATTTTAGAGAGAAAGAGGGAGAGGAGTTTTTGCTACCAAAATGATGAGGGAAAGAAGAAATGAGAAGAAGAAGGAGAAAGCTTGGGGTCTCGAGGGAGTCTTGGAGAGATTTGTGAGGTTGGAGGAAGAAGGAATGGAGAGGGTTTTAGAGGAGGAAGAAACTGTGAGTTTGAGGTAATGAGAGAGGGAAAGAGTTGTGTTTTAATGGGTGTTTTGGTGTTTTAAATGGTAGTGGGTGTTTGAAATCTAACCCTTAGATTAGAGACAAGGCTTGTAACTTGATCCAAGCCTTTAATAAAAATGTTGGAAGTGATAGTTATCACTTCATGTCGCTCACGGGTACTTTGTGATATGATACGGATACTTTATTGTACCCGGAATCCTTAAATTAAATAGTTTCGAAAACTTGAAGAGGTTCTAAAAGAAATTCTAATATGTTTTGGAATATTTTTACTAAGAATATAATTTTATAAAATTTCTATCCCTGCCAGGTTTTAACTATGTAATTTAATCTACTATTATCTTAATTTATTACTCTGTTTTAATGTTTATTTGCTGTGTTTTAAATAATTATTCTCCTTGCCTTTATTTAAAATTCATGGTCTGTAAATAGTTTAATTTCAATTTTAATGTGTTTAATCCCTGAATGAATTTACACAATATTATCTATTTAATTTGTAACGCAAAGTTGTAAATGCTGCAAAAATCGGGGATGTTACAGTTTAGGTCAATGCTATATATATCCAACCCATTAGGGTGTCATAAAATGCTAATGTCTAGTAAACAAACAAACATTAGAAATAATAATATTTCTATTAAGCTTAATCGAATGCCAATGTGTAGTAAACAAACAAAGAATGAGTTATACCTCTATTGATCCTAGTTACGATGGTGATGCCTAGCTTTTTTATCCTAAATATCAAACTAACAAACATTAGAAATATATTGATAGAAAATTTTAGAATAGAAAAAGAAAAGAAAACTTACATAAATAATATGCCTTTCTTCTTTGGATAGGATTAATAACATGTTTCCCAATGATGATCCCCTTGCTATTCTTGGGATTTGGCTTTGAAGTTCTAAACAGAACTTTTGCTTTTCTTGGAGATGCCTATTGTCTAGTGTTGTCTACAGGTGGTTCAGGTGTATGCACCATTTCTTGCTCCTCACTGGTGTTCTTTATAGGTTTTGTTGCACTAGGTGCATGCACCATTTCGTGCTCTCTACTGGTATTTTTTGTAGGTTCTAGTGCACCAGGTGTATGCACCATTTTTGCAGATATAATCTTGAATGGAGTAAAGCATTTGTGAACAAATGCAAAGGCAAATTGGTAAAAATTTGAAAATTACAATATGAGAAAATTATCAGAAAATTACAATATCAAGTAGAAAGTTAAAGAAATTAAAGAAAATTGATTAAATATAACTTATAATAATAAGAATAAGAGTAAATATTACTTACTACCCATGAAGTTTCAAACAATTGCAATCCATCCCAATTTAGACAAGAAAAAGCACTCCGCCCTATGCTACATTGCAATTAATAGTTAAAGTAACTCACTTTAACCTAGTTTGTTTGACGAGTTTTAAAAAATAAAATAAAATAATTGTTAAACAAAAGCTCCAAAAATTTGGCCATTGAAACTCCCTTCTCAAAACTCCCTCCCTAGATCGCTCTTACTTCCTTTCCTTAGTACTCTTTTGTTTTGATATATTTGATCATTCTAAATTGCAAATCCCCAAAATCCCAAAGCAACTTGATCTGCTTTATTTGTGTCAAATAAATTCTTGCATCATGGGAAGAAAAAAAATGACATGCCATTTCATGATATGTTTACTTTTCCTTTGACTTTTTGATTGTAAAGAAATTGGAAATTTTCGACAAAACAAAAAGAATAAAAACTGAAATTTAATTTACTGATAAGGCTTA
Organism: Pterocarpus santalinus; assembly: GCA_031439595.1. NCBI lineage: Eukaryota > Viridiplantae > Streptophyta > Magnoliopsida > Fabales > Fabaceae > Pterocarpus > Pterocarpus santalinus. Next base: position 22,004,360 of record CM062532.1, on the reverse strand, counting down.
CTCCTTAGTTGTTTAGAGAATTTAGAAGGGTGACCCATTCCCATTATGCTTGCACGACCTTCCCATCTCTATTTTGGCTAGCAATGACATAGCAACATGAAAGCTACTGTCTTTTCTCTCGTGAAAATTGTCTTAGGCTTAACCAACTGTGGTTAAGGGAATAGGTGGTTAAGGCTTGTAAGAGTGAGCCAACTATGGTTAAGAGAATAGGTTAAGACTTGTGAGAATGAGCCAACCATGGTTAAGGGAGCAGGTGACTCTAATAGAGACATCACTATCTCCTTTTGAGTGGACTACATTTTGCAAAGTTATGTGAGACAGAGTGCTTTTTCTTATCTAAATTGGGGTGGAGTGCAATTGTTACCTTAATAATAATAAAAGCATAATAGTTTGTAAAAAAAAAAAAAAAAGAACATAATGGTTTGTGTACAGTTTGCTCCAAATTGATATGCATTGTTCCAAAGTGCTTAGTATTAGTGTTAGACCATGTGCAAGATTCCAACATGTGCCTCTCTAAGACAAAAGATCAACTGGGTGACATATTCACAAAGGCAATTAGTAAAGGAAAGTACAAGAACTTAATAGAAAAGCTTGGAGTTAATAGCTACTGATCCTGTTAGGACTATACATCAATATCCATTATTTGAGTTTAATAGCTATAATTGTGCAATTCCTGCTACTATGAACTATTACAATTATGGGTGGTTACATTTTAATTTTCAAATTAATAGGGAGAATTATTAGCAATTGTTAGTTTTGAAATATTAGCAATTGTCAAATTTCCATTATATAGCCTTTCTAAAATTCCTCTTTGGTCTCGAATGGAGTTCCTTGGTAGAATTCTAGCGAGAACCTAGACTCTAGCAAAATGATATATAGTTTCTCAGTAGAAATTTTGTTAGAATGGCAAGAATTCCTTGGTAGTCCCTTCTTAATTCCTTGGAAGTATTCTAGCTACTGTCGAGATTATTTGTCCTTCTATCTTATCACCACTTTCTGCCTCTGGTTTCTTTATATTATTTGTCCTTTTGTCCCATCACTTCTCTTTATCTCTAGTTCCTTTGTCCAATCCTCCTAACCAATTACCTTTTCCAACACACAAGGAACAATTAATGCATGATCAACGAAGGGAAAAAAATCGAAAACAAAAGAAAGTTCACAACAAATAAGAGAGACAACATCACAAGTTCATTCATTTAAAAAATTCAAGTTTTTTTTAGTAACCTTATTCCATTGATCCACCACCTGATTCTGCACAACTTCCATCTCTCCATAGATATCCGATTTTTGTTTTAAAATGAAAATCCAATACATTAAACCAAAATCAAAAGCAATTTCACAACAAATAACAAAAATAGAGGCACAAGGCAAAAAGAGAGACCACAAGTTCATTCATTTAAAAAGTTCAAGTTTTTTTTTCCTAGTAACTTGATTCTTTTGATCTGGCATTTGATTTTGCACAACTTCCATTTCTCCATAGATATCCTATTTTTGTTTTACAAAGAAAATAAAAAATATTAAATAAAAAACAAAAACAAGTTCACAACAAATAACATAAATGGAGGCACTAGGCAGAAAAAGATAAAAAAACCAATAGCAAAAACAAGTTCACAACAAATAATTGATTGTGCACTTCTCCATAGACATTCTCAAAGTTCAATTGCATTTCATACCCATCATCATGATCAAACATGAAATCATTATGATCCATTGTGGTGAACAAACCACCTTCGGCCTAGTGAGATGGAGAAGAAATATGATCCAATGTGGGGAATGAACCACCTTCAAACTGACTAGTCTGATATGGATTTAGGTTAGGTGTCTATGGTGGGTGGGCCTCTATTAGCTGCTCTCCTTTTATATTTCAACTATCAACCCACCAGGAACTTCAAAGTGAGCACGCTATTCATAGTTCAAAACTTTTGTGGAAGTGCTGGAAGATTGCTTTCCCAATCAGGGTTCAGTAACAACTCTCCATCAATTAGTTGCCAGTACCCATGATGGGGAAGGTAGTAGAGCACATAATTAACACACATGGCAGTGGTAATGGATCTACCTACTGCCAACTATGTGACGTTTGGCTCAGGAGGCAACATGGTGTACGGCTGCCATACTAGCTAAAAACAAAAACTTAAGTTGCATAATTAGATCATATGAAAATTAAAAAAAGAATTAAAAGATAAAAATAAATTAAAATTTCTTACATCTTCATATTCGCGTTGGGATTCTTCGAATAAGAGCTCATCCAATCTCCTAAGATCAGCTCTATTCGGAGTTTGGGTCCTTGTGTTAAATACCCGCTGGCCAATTATTTTAATCCATTCCTACATAGTGGGAATGCCTCAAAATGTGCATAGTGCACATCCTTGAAGCATAAGTTCATAATTGAAGGCAATCGTGCATAGATAAAGACCTAAAAATTAATATTGGGTAGCTTATATTAGACAAAATAATCTAAAAATAGTAGACTATAAACCTTAAAAATTATAATAGACAGCATATATATTCCTCCAAGGCTTTTGAATAGCCAAAGATGTTGTTGGTGGCCTCACTTGTCTTCAAAGCTAGTAAAGAGGTATGCAAGTTGGTCCATGCAGTAGTCCCCTATGCATACTCCTTTATTTCATCTAAATCTTTCAGCAGGGCTATAAACCTTGAAGGCGCATGGCTATCCTGGTAAACCATGCACCTTATGCCTATTAAGACTACAGAACGACAAGTCTACTGCAACCTTTCCTTGCTGTGGTTATTATTGTCAAAACTATTTACAAAATCAACTAATTGTTTTGTTCTAAATTGTTTTTTTTGTTCTTGTTGTGACACCAATATATGTCAGATAGTCTTTGTCTATAACCTTTTGGTCAATTGGTAAAATGACTGGTTTACCATCAATCAATAAACTAATCAACATGAGGACATCTTCTAGGCCAAAAAACAACTTCATTTGGCCAATTGAGAATGTCATTGTTTTAGGATCGTAAATGTTTATAAGAGCTTGAAACAATGGACCTATGGTTAATGATTTAGTTTCTAAATCGAACATGAATTCAAACCCTATTCCCCATAGTCGTTGTTTGGCAATTTCTACCAAATTCACTAGCACATAGTGGTGAGTCTTTTCTCGAACATCTAGGTAAAGAAAACTTGAAAATTGACTGGGTTGTGAGCTTATCCATGCATTTTGTAATTAAAATGGAAAAAATTATAGATTGATAATAAAATAAGTAATTTGAAAAAAAAGAAAAACCTTACAAAACGAGGTTTGAATTCATGTTCGATTTTCAAACAAAATCATCGATTGTCAATCCATTGTTTCAGGCTCTCAAAAATATTTATCCATGCATGTTATAATTAAAATGGAAGATTGATATTAAAGTAAGTCAAAGTCTTAGTTGTTTGGAGTTAGTTGGAGTGGAAGCTTATGATAATGGTAAAAAAGTTAATGTTCTATGTTTAGATGCATTTGTTCACAATTATGAGGAGGTCAATTTGAGGAAAACTTGTTTAAGGCTTGAAGGGCAGCAACCTTACCAGGCATTGCTTGCCTAAACTTGTAAGGCAGTTGTCATTTTAAAATTTCCACCAAATTCTTGATGATGTTGAGGGAATAAAAAGGTATGCTTGGGGGATTGTGGGGTGGGCTAAGCTCCACTCTAGCATACGAGATATTAAGAGAGATGAATGCAAGAAGAAAAGCAATCTATTTGGTTGCACTAGGGGTAATATTATTTATTATGTTTATTCAATTTATTCTTTAAATAATTTTATTGTTTATTTTAGGTATTATTCCATTTTCATATTTTGAAGCTATTTCATTTGTGCTTCATGATTGTGTGGAGTAATTGGCAACTTATTTCCACAATTGTGGGCAATATGAATCAAAGCTAGTTTTCTATGCATAAAAGAAACTCGAACTAAGAGATGCCATACGAAACTTCTTCTTAGATCTTTCTCTATAAGATGTGAGTAACTTTTTCATCTTCTTTCATCTTCTTTTAAATCTTTTCATCTTTGGATGATGTGAATGATAATTGTATTTTTTATGTTTATTTTCATAGTTTCTTTGGATGTCTTATGACATTGAAGTCCCTAAGCACTTTCATTCTCAAAGGGCCTTAGGAAGGTTGTTAACCATGACATTATCTTTTAAAGAAGTTGTAAATCATCTTCCCCATGTTGCTTATGAACAATTATTTGATCAAGACACTAACATGGGTAAAGATGATCTGTGACACCTTCTTGGGAGCACTATTGCTCCCTTAGGTAACATAAAGAACTGGGAGCAAATGGGGGATGTAAGGTGGGTCCATTTGATCATGCCACCACCACCAATCGAGGCAGATCATCAAGAATTCTCCACTCCAGAATTGCATTTTAGCCAGTCAAATATGCACTTCAACAATTCACTTGGGGAGCAAAGTTGAGCATTCTTTTCTAGGTAGCCCGACAACATTAAAGCAAGTAATTTGAAAAAAAAATTATGGAATAGGATTTGAATTCATGTTCGATTTAGAAACTAAATCATCGACTATAGGTCCATTATTTTAGGCTCTCATAATTATTTATGATGTTGAAACAATGACATTCATAGTTGGCCAAACAAAGTTGTTTTTGGCCTAGAAGATGTCCTCATGTTGACTAGTTTACCGATTGATGGTAAACCAGTCATTTTACTAATTGACCAAAAGGTTACAAGTGAAGACTGCCTGACATATGTTGGTGTCACAACAAGATAAAAAAAAAAAATAATTTAGAACAACACACTTAGTTGATTTTGTAAACAGTTTTGATAGTAATAACCACAGCAAGGAAAGGCTACAACAGACTTGTCATACTGTAGCCTTAATGGACATAGGGTGCATGGTCTACCAGGATGCTTCTAGCCATGTAAAGGTTGTAGTCTTGTTGAAAGATCTAGATGAGATAAAAGGGTATGCATGGAGGGTTGTTGTGTGGACCAACTTGCATTCCTATTTGCTGGCTTTGAAGATAGGTGAAGCCAACACTAACATCTTTGGCTATTTAAAAGAGTTGGAGGTATATATACATTGCCTATTATAATTTTTAAGGCTTGTAGTCTAGTATTTTTAGATTATTTTGTCTAATATAAGCTATCTAATATTAATTTTTAAGTTTTTATCTATGCATGATTGCCTTCAATTGTGAACTTATGCTTCAAGAATGTGCATCATGCACATTATGAGGCATTCCCACTTATGTGGGAATGGGTTAAAATGATTGTGCAGTGGGTATTTAACACAAGGACCCAAACTCAAAGCAAAGCTGATCTTAGGAGGTTGGATGAGCTCTTATTCAAAGAATTCCAACACAAATATGAAGATGTAAGAATTTTTAATTTATTTTTATCTTTTAATTCTTTTATTTTAATATTCATATGATCTAATTATGCAAATTAACTTTTTATTTTTAGCTGGTATGGCGGTTGTACACTATGCTACCTCCTAATTAGAAGTAGGTAGATCTATTACCACTGCCAACTGTATTAATTATGTGCTCTACAATCTTCCCAATCATGGGTACCAACAACTAATTGATGTAGAGCCGTTGCTGAACCTTGAATGGGAAAGCAGTCTTCTAGCACTTCCACAAAAGTTTCGAGCTGTGAAAAAGCACTCTATTTTTGAAGTTGCTAGGGGGATTGATAGCTGGAATATGAGGGGAGAGCTGCTAATGGAGGCCCACCCACCACAGATACCCATCCTCAATCAATGTTAGTCTGGTTAGTCTAGAGGTGGTTCGTTCCCCATATTGGATGATATTTCTTCTCCATCTCACTAGCCAAGAGGTGGTTGTTCACCATAATGGATCATAATGATTCATGTTGGATTATGATGATGGGTGTGAGATGAGGTTGAACTTTGAGCATGTCTATGGAGAAGTACACAATCAGATGTTTGCTGTGAACTTGTTTTTGCTTTTAGTTTTTTTATCTTTTTTCTATCTAGTGCCTCTGTTTATATTATTTGTTGTGAACTTGTTTTTGCTTTTGGTTTAATGTTTTGGATTTTTTTAAAAAAGTGAAAATAGGATATCTATGGAGAGATGGGAGTTGTGCAGAATCAGCAGAATCAGGTTACTAAAAAGAAAAAAATTGAACTTTTTAAATGAATAAACTTGTGGTCTCTTTTTCTGCCTTATGCCTTTATTTTTGTTATTTGTTGTGAAATTGTTTTTGTTTTTGGTTTAATGTTTTGGATTTTCTTTTTAAAACGAAAATAGGATATCTGTGGAGAGATGAAAATTGTGTAGAATCAGGTGGTGGATCAGTAGAATTACATTATTAAAAAAAACTTGAATTTTTTAAATGAATAAACTTGTGATGTTGTCTTTCTTATTTGTTGTGAACTTGTTTTTGTTTTCGATTTGTTTTTTTTCCCTTCGTTGATCATTCATTGATTGTTTCTTGTGTGTTAGAAGAGGTAATAGGTGAGGAGGATTGTACAAAGGAACCAAAGGCAAAGAGTGGTGATGGGATAAAAGGACAAATAATACAAAGGAACTAGAGGCAGAGAGTAGTGATGGGATAGAAGGACAAATAATCTAGGCTCTAGCTAGATTTCTTCCAAGGAATTAAGAAGGGCCAACCAAGAAATTCCTAGGATTCTAGCTAGATTTCTACCAAGAAACTATATATCATTTTGCTAGAGTCTAGGCTCTAACTAGAATTCTACCAGTGAACTCTATTGGAGATAGAAGAGGAATTTTAGAAAGGTTGTAAAATGGAAATCTGACAATTGCTAGTAATTCTCCCTATTAATTTGAAAATTAAAATGTAACTGTCCATAATTGCAACCATTTGTAGCTATAGGAATTGCACAATTATAGCTAATAAGCTCAAATAATAGATATTGATGCGTATTCCCAATAAGATCAATAGTTATTAACTCCTAGCTTTTTTCTTAAGTTCTTGAACCTTCCTTTAGGAAATGCCTTTGTGAATAAGTCAGCCAGTTGATCTTTTGTCTTACATAGGCACAGATTGGAATCTTGCACATGGTCTAACATTAAATACTAAGCACTATGGAGCAATGCATATCAATTTGGAGCAAACTAGATACAAACACTTATGCTCTTTTTCCTTTTTTCTATTTTTTGATAGACTATTATGCTTTTATTAGTATTAGGGTGACAATTGTTTGCCTTACTTAACTTTTACAAAATGTAGTTCGCTTCAAAGGAGACAGGAATGTCACTATCAGAGTCACCTATTCCCCTCACCATAGTTGGCTTACTCTCACAAGCCTTAACCACCTATTCCCCTAACCATAGTTGGTTAAGCCTAATACAATTTTCATTGGAGAAGAGACAGTAGCTTTCATGTCTCTTATGTCATTGACTCCCAAAATAGAGATGGGAAGGTTGTGCAAGCATAATGGGAATCGGTCGCCTTTCTAAATTCACTAAACAACTAAGGAGTAAGGCTTATCAGTAAGTGAAACTTCAATTTTTATTCTTTCTCTTTTGTTGGAAATTTCCAATTTCTTTACGATAAAAAAGTAAAAGTAAAAGTAAAAGGAAAAGTGAACATATCAAGAAGCGGCATGTCATTTTTTTCCTCATGTAGGATGATGTAGGAATTTATTTGACATAGATGGAGCATATCAAGTGGCTTTGGGATTTTGGGGATTTGTGATTTAGAAAGATCAAATGGATATCAAATGAAAGTGTAATAAGGAAAGGAAGTAGGAGCGATCTAAGGAGGGGGTTTTGAGAGGGGCTACCAATGGCCAAATTTTTGGAGCTTTTGTTTAATTATAATTTTATTTTATTTTATATTTTTAAAATTCATCAAACAAACTAAGGTTAAAGTGAGTTACTTTAACTGTTAATTGCAATGTAGAGTGCGGCAAAGTGCTTTTTCTTTTCTAAATTGGGTTGGAGTGCAATTGTTTGAAACATCATGGGTAGTAAGCGATATTTACTCATATTATTATAATGTATATTTAATGAGTCTTCTTTAATATTTATTAACTTTCTGTTTGATATTGTAATTTTCAAATTATTACCATTTTGCTTTTGCATTTGTTTACTGATGCTTTACTGCATTCAAGATTATACCTACAAAAATGGTGTATACACCTGGTGCAATGGAACCTACAAAAAATACCAATAGAGAGCATGAAATGGTGCATGCACTTTGTGCAACAGAACCTATAGAGAATACTAGTGAAGAGTAGGAAATGGTGCATACACCTGAACCACCTATAGACAACACTGGACAACAGGCATCTCCTAGAAAAGTGAAAGTTCTGTCTAGAACTTCACAATTGAAGGCAATCGTGCATAAATAAAGACCTAAAAATTAATATTTGGTAGCTTATATTAGACAAAATAATCTAGAAACAGTAGACTATAAGCTTTAAAAATTATAATAAGCAGCTTATATATACCTCCAAGGCTTTTAAATAGCCAAAGATGTTGGTGCTAGCTTCACTTGTCTTTAAAGCCAGCAAAGAGGTATGCAAGTTGGTACATGCAACAGCCCCCTATGCAATATCCATTTATCTATTTACATCTTTCAACAGGGCTACAAATTTTGACGGCACATGGCTGGAAACATCTTGGTAAACCATGCACCTTATGCCTATTAAGGCTACAGCACGACAAATCTGTTGTAGCCTTTCCTTGTTGTGGTTCTTACTGTCAAAACTATTTGCAAAATGAACTAAGTGTTTTGCTCTAAATTATTTTTTTGTTCTTGATGTGATACCAACACATGTGAGGCAATCTTTGCCAATAACCTTTTGGTCAACTAGTAAAGTAACTGGTTTACCATCAATCTGTAAACTAGTCAACATGAGGACGTCATCTAGGCTAGAAAACGACTTTGTTTAACCAACTAAGAATTTCATTATTTCAAGATCATACACGTTTATCAGAGCCTAAAACAATGAAACTACTGTAGATGATTTAGTTTCTAAATCAAACATGAATTCAAATCCTAAGTGAAATGCTAAAGTGCAGATTTGATTGGTTAAAATGAAAATATAGAGTGGAGCATTCTTAATGATCTACCTCGATTGGTGGTGGCGGCATGATCAGATCGACCCACCTTGCATCCCAGATTTGCTCCTAGTTCTTTATGCTACCTAAAGGAGCATTGATGCTCCCAGGAAGATGGGACATATCATCTTCACCCATATTTGAATTCATGATCGATTTATAAATTAAATTGTCGACTGTAAGTCCACTATTTCAAGCTCTCATGAACATTTATGATCCTAAAACAATGACATTCTCAGTTGGTCAAACAAAGTTGTTTTTCGGCCTAGAAGATATCCTCATGTTGACTAGTTTATCGATTGATTTAAGCTAGTCATTTTACCAATTGACCAAAAGGTTATAGGCGAAGATTGCCTGACACATGTTGGTGTCGCAACACACCACGCCAAACCAAGAACAAAAAAATAATTTAGAACAAAGCACTTAGTTGATTTTGTAAATAGTTTTGACAATAATAATCACAATGAGCAAAGGCTATAGCAAACCTATCTTGCTGTAGCCTTACTAGGCATAAGGTGCATGGTCAACAAGGATGCTTCCAGCCATGTGCCATCAAAGTTTGTAGCCCTACTAAAAGATGTAGATAAGATAAAAGGGTATGGATGGGGGGCTATTGTGTGGACCACCTTGCATACCTCTTTGCTAGCTTTGAAGACAAGTGAAGCCGGCACTAATATCTTTGGTTGTTTAAAAGCCTTGGAGGTATATATGAGCTGCCTATTATAATTTTTAAGGCTTATAGTCTAATATTTTTAAGTTATTTTGTCTAATATAAGCTACCTAATATTAATTTTTAGGTCTTTATCTATGCATGATTGCCTTTAATCGTGAACTTATGCTTCAAGGATGTGCAACATGCACATTTTGAGGCATTCCTACTTATGTAAGAATGGGTTAAAATGATTGGGCAGCGGGTATTTAAAACAAGGACTCAAACTCCAAACAGAGCTGAACTTAGGAGGTTGGATGAACTCTTATTCAAAGAATTCCAACTTGAACATAAAGACATAATAATTTTTAATTTATTTTTATCTTTTAATTCTTTCATTTCAATTTTCATATGATCTAATTATGCAAATTAACTTTTTGTTTTTAGTTGGTATGGTAGTCGTACACCATGCTATGTCCTGAGCCATACGCCACATAGTTGGTAGTAGGTTGACCTATTACCACTGCCATCCGTGTTAATTATGTGCTCCACCACCTTCCCCATCATGGGTACTAGCAAACAATTAGTCCACTTTCTAACTTTTCTTTGATAAATTATCCACCATACCTCTGTTGCGATTAACTACTGTCGAAGTCATGTCTCATCCTCTAGCTGGCCATAAGTTCCGCGAGCATCACCACAACCAGACACATTAACAATCACATCCTACCTATAGCACAACAACAATCTAGCGATGACATACTAGGACTATCTTGACCACGAGAGCAACTGCACTGGGTGGAGGGCAGAGACTGTAGCACCAGATCTAGGTCGAAGCTACAGCGGAGCAACACCACTATTCTCTTCCTAATAACATCGTTCATGGTGGGTGACAAGGGGATTGAAGGACGATGACCTTGTGGTGGTCCTATGACATAGACAAACTGTTGATGGCGACGATGTGCTGCGGGGTTGTCATCAAGGCAGAGCGACAAGTAGCAATAAGAAGGATCGGGGAGTGAAGAAAAATGAAAATTTTTAAAGTATATCCTATATTATTAATTACACTAATACACCCTCATATTTTTACTAATAGATATCGAAGTTTGTGGTGCACCTTGTCAAATAAGATGCACCAAAAGTCCCTTTGCTAGAATTCCCTTTACTTAAATTCTAGTCTTCCTTGCTAATATTTGATTCACTTATTACCAATTTCTCCTTCTTACGAATCAACTTATCCCTCAATATATATTCCAATTTCCTTTTTGATAGCCCAACTAAATTCGTATTTGTTAATCTTCGCTTTAAATTATTACTCCAATCAAAAGAAATGTAACCAAGTCCAAACTTCATCACTATCCTAAAAACTTAAAATATATATCTTCAAAGCCTATGATTTTCTCGAGTCCATGCTTTAGGATCTTAATCCCTTTTCTGCCTTTACTTCCTTCAAAACTCTTAAGTATCTATCAAATTAATTTTCTCCTAAATTAATCATAGTCATATTTTTATCTTACTTTCATTTCTTTATCATTGAGCCAAATTTGACCAATTTCATGGGATAAAATTTTATTCTTAATCACCATAATCAAACATGAACATTAATTTTTTCTCCAAAAAAAAATTGCATTAAAATTTAAAAACAATTTATATTAATTTTTAAATTATCGCATAAACATTAAAGACTACACTTATAATTTTACCATAGTTTCACCACACGAACTCTAATTCTCCGGCACTCCCTCACGGGAATTATTTTCTCGAGGGGATCAAATCGGCTAGCCATTGAATACAGGTCACAACAAGATCCAAACAAAGTGGTTGAAAACTAACATGTATTGCAGGAATAAGTAACAGACAAAGAATCAAGTGAATATCATTATAGAGTAAAAATAGGTAATGAAAAGATTTATGTTTCTCACCCAACTAAAGAATCGTCCGACAATAGGGAACCCAGAATACCTCACCAAGACCTCTAGTTGGAAACGCAAATACCACCATGCGATGAACCACAACTCGGGAAGACAAGCATCATTTGAGAAGAGGAATGAATAATCAAATTAAAGACAGAGAAGAAAGTCAACAGAAGGGGGGGGGGGATTGGATTTTTTTTCTTCTTCAGGCAGGGACAGATAGAATTCTGAAAATGCATTGAGAATGAAAGTTTAATAAGCATGGATGTCTCCAATAAAATTTATTAAATGAAAAATTTATTATATTTAAGAACGTTTGATACGTTCCGAACCCTAAAGAAACCAATTGGTCGGTAGCAACTCACAAAATGAATGGACGGCGGTTCTGGAGTGTTTAATGCGTAAGGAATGTTACAAAAGGTTCATTCATTAATTGTTTTTTTGCTTTTTGGCAAAATTGATATTTTGGTCCGTTAACTTATTTTTATATCTTGTTTTGGTCCTTTAATTAATTTGTTTATTTTGATCCTTTAATATTAATTTTTCATTTATTTTGGTCTTTTAATTAATTTTTTATTCTTTTTGATCTCTAACTTTTTGCTATTAAGAGATCAAAATGAATAAAAAAAATTAATAAATATTTTATTTATTTTAATTTATTTGTCTATTTAGATAATTTAGTTTATTTTTAAATCAATGTATCTGGATATAATTTGTATTCTAATATATTGATTTAAAAATGAATTAAGTTATCCAAATGAATAAATATTGTATCTACATACATTAATTTAAGAATGAACCAATTGTTCAAATAGACAGATAAATTAAAACAGTTGAAATAGTGAAGAGTCAGGAAAACAAAACCAACCAAAAAATTAGGTGGTGTTTGGTTTGATATTTTTCATTGTCATTTTCACCAAAAATAGAAAACAAAAGCCAAAATATGTTTGATATTCGGTTTTTGAAAATACTTTCAGAAAATATTTTTTAAAATAACTGAAAATCTGAAAATACCAAATCCATGTTTTCAGTGTTTTCAATTGGTGAGTTGAAAATATTTCCATCCAAAACACGGTGGCATTGTGGTAATAAACGGAACTCCTTCCCTTTTTTATTTCCATCTCCCCTGCTCGAATCATGCGAAGGGTGTATTTTTTTCTAACACAGCTTTTTCTTTCTTTTAAGAAACGCCCTAATAGCCTCTCCCTCAACAGTTCCATTTTGTCTCCATCCCTCCCCTGAACCGCGCCTCAAGGCCACTCGCTACACCCTCACACGCCGCCGCTCGCCGCGAAGATGCCGCCGCCGCCGTCGCCGGCCGCGAAGACGCCATCGCCGCTAGCCCTCGTCGCAGCTTCCCTCTTGCAGCACGCCGCTCACCCTAGCCGGCTTTCCTCTTCATAAAGACGCTCGCCGCTGCCGCTGCCAGCGTGCAGCTCTTTCCTTCTTCGCAGAGACGCCGCCGCCTGCAGCTCCCCTTTTGCAACACGCCGCACGCCGCTGCTTCCCTTCTCTCAACCTTGTGTTTACTGTTGGCTTCTTTTTTGCTTCTGTTTGATGTTCTTGTTTGGAATGTTGAAATAATGTTAGTTTAATGAAGTGTTAAAACTTGCTGTATATTTTGGAAATCTCGGAGGATGATTTTTCCCTCTTTTTGCTACAAAACTATGTGTACTTGAATTTCCTTGTTTTTGCTGATATCATGGAGGTTTTTCTGCTTTCTTTGTCGCTTTATTTTATTTTTATAAAATAGTACTATGGTTGAACTTATAAGGTCATAAAAGCTACAACATTGTAATGTCCGTCGATTGTTTTGAATATATAAGCAACAAGACAAAACGTGCAATTTGTTTTCTTGTGCATATTACATTTTACACTAATATATATACACATGAACATGTGAATATATATAGCTCGCCGGTTTGGAATATTGTTTGATAATCTTGTGGTGATTGTTTTGGTCAAATTATTTGAGAGGAACAAGTAAGAGCTTTGTCCTTTTTATTTATTCATGTGTTTTTGGTTCATGTGTTTGATTTATGTATTTGGAATGTTGCATGTTGGATGTTGGAATATTGTTCTAGTTATTGTTTGATAGCCTTCTAGTGATAGAATAGTGTTTATTATTCATGTACATCTATGCATGTTTTGGATTGGATCATTGGAAAGTTGAAACTTTTTTTGAAAAGTACCAATTCAAGATTCTTGGCATTGGTGCTTGTTTTGATTTTGTTTTGTATTCCTTCCTGATGCATATGCCAAGTGCTTTTTTCTTTTGTTGGATTTGTTAATGGAAGGGATCTGTATTGACTAATTTTGTTTTAATATGTTGGATCTTGATATGTTGATTGCTATATGTTCACCATATTTAACTGATATTTTTCAATTTATATTTGTCACTGAAATGGCACAGATAAATTATTTAGTAATTACTCTGGAAAAGACATGAATATGGATGGGCAAAGCTTTAGGATAGATCAAGAGGGTGTTCATATTAATACTACTGAAGCGACTCAAATGTTATAAGTTAGGGAAACAATTACGAATAAAATGTGGGATGATTATCGTCTATAATTGATGACTATCACTTTTTTATTTTGTTGGAAGATGATGTATTTCTCTCTCTCTCTTTTGTATGTTTTAGTTGCTTGACAAATTGAAGTATAATAAAGATTGTAATTATAAATAGTATTAGTTATTTTGTTTAATTATATTTTTTTTAATATGGCTATAATTTAATCATAAATCAAATATATTTTAAAATTTTGTCATTACAAGTAATTTTTGTAGTTAAAATTTTCTTTGTAGTATTTACTAATTATATAATAATTGATATTGATAATAAAATTACTTAAAAATGAGTAATTTATTTTATTGTTAATTTTAAAATTTTATAGAATTATTTTATTTTAATAAGTGTTTTTAAAGTTATCTCAAATTTGCAAATAATAAAGTCCACCTAAATGTACAAAAAAATATATAACATTTTTATTATTTAATAATAAATATCATTTTATTATCTCAAATTTGATTTTGAAAATATATTTTGAAAACAGATAAAATAAATATATTTTCATTGTTTTCCTTTTTTGAAAACAAATAAACCAAACGTATTTCCTAAATTCAGAAAATCTAAAAAAAAAAATACTTTTCAAAAAATGAAAACAGAAAATGAAAATAGTAAATATTTTTACAAACCAAACACCACCTTAATTGACAGTGAATAGTCATGTAACTCATGAAACAACTCTAAAAAATGTACACAAAATATCAAAATTGGCAAACTTGTATTAACAAAAAAAAAAAAAAAACTAAGCTAAACAAAAACAAATCATATTTCTTGTGCATTAATTAAACCGTTAATTACACTTTCATTGGCTTGCATAAAAAATCGAAAGAAATGACAACTGAAAATTGAAAATGAAGTTTCATATGGTTTAGAAATCTGACTACTAAGAACAGTGTAATGCAAATATAATTAAACTAATTCTACAATGATTACGAAGAAGCGTTAAACTAATAAAATATAAATTTATATAAAAATAATGTCACCTACCATCATCCGGGCATATATCCTTTCTTTCTTGAGGTCCATTTGTTTAAACAAATAAATCACAGTCGTTGAAATATTCACTGTAATCATCACAAGCACAAATAGAACAGAACGGAAAATATATAAGACATCATCAACCATTACCATCAGAAAATATAACAACAACAATGATTCATGAAACAGGCTTTGTTACCTAACTGACGTATCTGATGGACGCACGGTACATGTGGGGGACATACAGAGAAAAAACTTCTTTTAATTTGAAACTTTCTGTGTGGGTTACAACTCAAATTAGTTGCAAATGTATTTACCAAAGCTACATCAAAACTACTATCTATGAAAAAAGGGGATGATAATGATGATTAGGTACCTGCTATACTTCCACACTCTTTCCCTCTTGAAGCACGTGGGGCTTGTGCGATGTTATACTAATACACAAGTTCTGTGAAAGATGGAGTACAGCCGCAGCACGTTATTATATAACCAAAAGCCAACCTAGTCGTCCTCGTCCGCACCGGTAACATTAAACATATAATAACATAAATTTCATCTAGATTGTTCAAAACAAAATACTATGTTATCGGAATTTGGATCTTCTCGTGACACGATTGGATTTTGCGTTTACAAAATAAGTAAATATTGTAGCGTCAAAAACATGGTCTCCGTAATTACGAAATTGACTTTTTTGTTTTCCCCATAAATCTTGTACTAGGGAATGGAAGGATCAAATCTCACTCAAATCTTTAGTTTATATCTGCAAGAGGGAAAATTTTTACCGCACCAGAGAACAAAGAGATAGAGTCTTTATCAAATTTTGCATAATATTGATCGATCCTCCATGATCCTAGTAAATTATAGTAAGAAAGAAATTAAATCTAAGATGGATTGCTCCCACAAAACAACAAACTCTGTCTCTATATAAAGAGTAGAGCCACGAAGGAAAGGGGGATCCAGAAGGATGGCTTTTTTGGTATTGTAATGGTTTTTTCAGAATTGTTACCCTTTTTATACTTTTTAAAATATACTTTTGAAAAGTTATAATAGTATTATTTAATAAAATAATATAAAAATTATTTTTAAGATTTAAAATAATTATAATTGTCATAACGTGCTTAGAGGGCACTGCGATGAGTGGCAACAAAAATATTGAAAAAATAATTTCAATGAAGTCGTTGTCAAATTTTATTTATGGAAAAAATCAGAAAAATCTTTTAATTTTTGCAAAATTGATTTTTTAAAGAGATTAAATTCGAGAGTCAAATTATGTATAAGGAATGGTGGAAACTTAATTCTACTGCATCTCTAATACCTATTTTATAATAGTTATCCTAAAATTTGTTATGCAAATTAATGAATAACCATAATAATATTTACTTTTTCCTTTAAAAATATAATAATTATTTAAAAGAAATAAAGATTAGTTCAACAATTATTTTCAAGAAAAGAAAGAAAGAAAGAAAAAAACAACAAAATTAATATGGTAATTATTTACAAAAGAACATAGAACCAAAACTAATGTAAGAATTATTCACGAAAGATCATAAAGAAAAATTAATATAACAATTATTTTCAAAAATAACATAAAAGCAACATTAATATGATGTTTACAAAAGGAAAACACAATTAAAAAAATTAATTTTGATTTGACTTTTGCTCCTACATATCTTCTAATGCTATAAGGAACTTAAAATCACATAATTCTTGTGAAAAATAATTGTATATTAGATTGATTTTATTTACTAAAAATATTCTTATTTTTTTTTTTAAAAAAAGGAAAAAAAACAAGTTTACCTTTGTATAGGATTTAAGATAGCATGAGTTATACAATACATCCTAACAATTCTCATAACCCATGAGAATGGGGGAACCATATATCAATATTGGATATTTTTCTGTGAAGTTTGCTTTTCTTTGAATTTTTTTGAAATTTTTTTTACTCACTGTTCATATGCATATAAGTAGAAGAAAAGAAAAATAGAATTAAAAAAAAATCAAGGCCCAACGTATTCAAACCACAGCAACATCAACATATTGGGCCATCTCACAAAAAAAAATGAAACAAAAAAGTTGATTTGAACAAAACAGAAACAAAACAGGTGGTTGTGTAGCGACGATTATGGCTTGTGGTGAGCGCAATGGCGGTTATTGTCTCTTAATTTATGTTTACAATTGATTATGTATGCTTGAAAAAATGTGAGTTGTGCAGTGAACTGAGACAGTAAATGTGATTTGATGCAGAAACAAAGGTAGATGTATGTTGTGAAAGAGATAGAAAACGATTTTGTCACAAGGCAAAAGAATAGAGCGTTGTGTTGTAAAGGGAAAAAAAAAAATGCTTGGCAGTATCTATGGTGTTAAATAAATTGATGTATAACGAAGGATGAAGATTAGAAAAGAGAGAAGATGAAATAAACATGAACAAAAAGCATGAAGCTGATACAGATGTGACGGCACCCAGATGACTCCTGCCCAGACCTTTTTGCCGCAATATTTTTGTCTCATTCCTCTATCTCTATCAATCTGTCTGTCTCCCCTTCCTCTGCACTATTTGGTTTATTAACATGTGGTGAAAGGATTAATAGAAATTAAATTTGATTGATTTTGATTAAGAATTTGGCCTTAACAGTAATTGGTAAATTTGATCTCATTTGAAGAATACAAATGTCAAAACTAATTAGACACAAAATTAAGAGATGTTGGTTAGATTTTATTTCCTATTATTATGATTTTTTTCTTTTTTTTTTTCAGTTTCCTCTCTTTTTTTTTTGTTTGGGTTAATATATTTTATGATTAGGCTATCTTCTTATTTTAAAATGAACCAACTTTCTTTTCTTTTTTTGTTTCGGATAAAATATAGTGTTCACAATAATAGATATAAATATTAAATAAAATAAATTTTATTTTCATTCTTATTAAAGAGAATAAAATTATATTAGTATTTTAAATTTTAGATAACACAAGTTAACTTAAAAAAAAAACACCCTATAAAAGTAATTCAAGAGCACCCTCAAATTTTTAAAAGTCAAAAGCAAAATGCCTCAAATTTTTGTTTATTAAATAAAAAAATTAATTTAAACTTTTCATAAATAGAAGCATACTAAACTAGCCCAAAAAAAATAAATAAATAAAAATCATCTACCTTCTTTTCTTTTAATTGAGTGTCAGAGTGCTTTTGCGGGTGCAATCCCTACTTGCTTATTGCTGTATAAGAAGCCAGTATAATTCTTTGCCCATGATGAGGTAGTTTCTTCAATCAATTACACTCGCTCGTTTTCATTTTTTAATTCCTGCTTAATTTTAAGAAAAATAAAAAAATATTCTGCTTATTATTTTTAAAAATAAAAATAAAAAGAGTTTTATTTTTTTTTTTGAAAAGTTAAATCTTTTTCTCTAGTAAAAACATTATTATTAATTATTTTTGTAATAAAATTAAAAGATTTTATTTTTAATTAGAACAAAAAAATAACAAAAAAAAAACCATTTTTTCCTATTGAAAGCAACAAACCCACAAATATTTTCTAGAAGAATTATACATGACTTTGCGCTCTTCATTATACCAGAGGATATGTAAAAGATAGAGATGACGAAATGGCCCAATTCCGCCGAGTTGACTCAGCAAGCCGAACAAAAATAGCAGGTTAAGTTGACATATTAGGCCATCCAAAATGTTTCAGCCAATCTAGCCCACGAGGAGGGCGGAGCGAGTTAGGCTCATGGGCTTTTTTTTTTAGGTTTTTTTACTTTTTAATTGATTTGGTTATTTATTAATATTTGTTTATTATATTGTCAACTTTATGTTTTATTATAGACTACATTATTGTTATTCTTTGTTAATTTATAAATTTTATGTTATAAACTTATAATTAATTATTATTTGTGAACTTCTCATAGATATATCCCAATTAGTTTATTATATTTTTGTTTGAATTAACTTTATATATAAATTATGTAATTTAATTATTTTTCCATTGTATTTAAGTAAATTTTTTATTCAATATTTTTTTTTAATTTTTAAAATTTTTTAAGATAATTTAACTCATTAGAAATATTAAAATGAGTTTATTTATTTATTTATCTTTTTGGACCGGCCAACTTGCTCGTAAACGAGATAAGCTAGAATGTTGAGCCAATTTTTCTAATTTGATCGAGGTTGTCTATCCCGTTTTGCCACCTCTAGTAGAAACACAAATCAAGGAAAAATAAAATTTTATTAAATTTTTTGTTTCATTTTTCTTCTGTAAAGGGATTTTAGGATTTAATTTGCATAGTGAGCTTTAGGTAATTATCATTAGACAAATATCAAGCGTGCGGTGGGATTCATTTTTCATCTTTCTCAATTTATGATCATACTCTCAATTTTGACATCATTTTTTAAAAGAAAAGTTTTGTCAGATTAAAATATTTTTTCAATGTTTTCCTTTTAAAAACAAAATATTGATAACAACTCCATAATAAAATTTTCTAAATAAAATTTTTAATTGCCTTCTCATTGCGACGCCTTCTGTTGCGACAATTTCATTCTAGTTCATTTATATAGATAGGATTTTCAAATATACCATAATTCATTTGTGATTTTCAACCATACATTCTAGTTTTTAGGAGTATACGGAGACTTGACTAGAGTTTCCTCCTTTTCAATTGATTGGGAATTGGAGTTCATTATTATGTAGTTTACCAACCAAACCTCAAGGACTTATAGACTAAATTCAATTGGCAACGTCCGGTTCTCTTAAACTTTGATATTTTCAACTTATAAATATGCCACATTAATTATGGATGGTATTGAAAAGATATAATTAAATTGAGAGTATATGTTTAACAGCACAAAAAACAAGACCTTATCGAAAGTAAAGATTTTCGTCGTGAGTAATATGCCCATTAGGCGCCTTTTTGGAGTCTTCATTAGATAATTTTGATCAAAATTGCCACCACTACCAATTTTCCGTGCATTATTCCGGCTTTAAACCTCAAAGCATCCAGGCTTAAGTTCGTAAACTGGTTCGAGGGACCATCCTGATCAAGTAATGAAACACACTATCTTCTTGAACTTCGTTTACGCTATCGATGATTGAAGGTCCAATGTATGTAGCAATTGGTAATGCTGCCATTCTCTTCCTTGTGCTCCAGGGAAATTATCACCAACACTGGTACTATTCTCTCCATTGTATTGCTTGTTTGACAACTTTAAAAAGCCAAATATTTAAATGCAATATGGTCAGATTTTAGGTAAATAATGTTTGATAATTACTAAATTTTTAAAAATTAATTTTTATCTAAAATTAGGTTAAAACTAGTGGTTAAAAAAGTAAATTTTAAGTTGGTTTAATTTAATTATATTTTTTCCTCTCTATACTTTATCATTTTATCATCCACCTTATGGGAGATAATCAACTTATATCAGTGTAAGTTAAACTTACTTCCTATACAACTAAATAATTTTTTATTGAAGAAATTTTTAGCAAAACTAACCATTGGATTGAGAGATTATATGTTATAGATCATATCTATAAAATTTTATATTAATCCAAAATTGTTTAATTTATATTTTATATACATTTAAATCAATGTAATAAAAACTTCTTAGATGTATATAAAATAGAAAAATTTGATCACATTCTTAATAATGTTAAATTCTTTTTTAAACATTTGACACAAATAATCTATATAATAATTAGTTATAATTTAGCAGTCGGATAGATAAGAATTATATTTTATAGAAAGTTATTAAAGATATAAATATGTCAAATCTTATGCCAATGTCAATGAATCCACACACACACACACACACACACACACATACATACATACATACATATATATATATATATATATATATATTTCACTTCCTTTATTTTGCTTTTGTTTACTAGATTTTTAGTCGATGTCAACAAATAAATAAACTATTCTTAACTTGCTTTGCAAATCTCAATTCAAGAAATGGAAGTGATTTCTTTATGGATTCTTAGAAATTTAAAAGTGCCAAATTATGAAAATAAATAAAACAAAGATAAAGTAGAAGCAAAATGGATTGAATAATAATGAAAATAAAATATTCACAAAGCAAGAAATTTCCAACATTAACTTATGAACCAAAAATCAAATGAGTAAGAATATGAAAAAAAAAAAAAGAACTATTACTAGGGTTCTTATGTGCTCTTCAATGTCAGAGTGAACATTTTGACAGAATTTGGAGGTATTTCAAGTATGCTAAAATCCATCCTTAAAGTGAATTCAACTCCTAATATTTATAGACACCTTCCTAAGAACTAGGCCCAATTTTCCTCCCATGTTCTCATGCTTCGACCTCAAGGCCCACGTCCACCCTTGCATCTATGTTCACCTTCACCTAAATTGTCTCACATCCAAGTTTAAGTATCATGTGTGGGTCCCTCCATTCCACACTCTGTACCCTTCTAGAGCTACCTCCATAGCATGTCTTAGAGTGTAGCAGCTTGCCATTTCATAATTCGATTCAAAACCTTTGCCTATGAAACTTGATGCTTAGCTTAATCTACTTTAGTCCTATACTTTTTCCTTCGATCCCGAACTTTCGATATTCAACCAAATCATTTTGTTCCCTTTTCGACCTATAGTCTGCTAACCAATCCTTTCCAAATCTCGATCACCTTTAGTTTATCATCACCAATTTTCTTCAATATTGCTCGAAATGTTGCCTTGAATTTTATCCCAACAATTTTATATACTATTCTATTGTGTAGAGTCACCTAAACTTTCTTGTATTACATTTTTTACTATGGATTCCATGACTGACATTCCTCAAAATCCAAAGATTGTAAAATATTTGCTACCTTTTGTTATTTTTCATGAACTACTTTCTAAAAGTATTCCAAAAGAGAATCAAAGTCAAACAAATAATGGCAACACTAACATCATCAATTGCCTTGCTAATGGTTTCTTGATGGAGAAGATCTGTACAGAAGAAAGTGGTCTCTTAAAACCACTAGCATAATCAACACACACCTTGGAGATTAATGTGGGGGAAGCAGTCAAATCTTCTATTTGAGGATAGATTATGTCTATCCCAAAGATAAGTCATGAGGTCTTTGAACTGATCTCAAGAGGGCTGTGGAGAATAGTTGGGAAATGGAATGCAACCTTGTTTTGGGAACATAATGGGTGGGAGCCATTATTTTGAAAGATGTTTTCCTGAGACTCTATAATATTTCCAACTAGAAAAGGACACTTATCACGGATATGGGGTTTTGGGATGGACACTAATGGAGGTGGGATTTTAATTGGAGGTGAGATTTTATGCAATGGGAAGTTATTTTGTTTGGATGATTCCTAGAAATCATACAACAACACGCGTTGAATTCTGACATAGATGATTTTATATCTTGGAGACTTCGGTCTTTTGGGATCCTTTCTACAAAATCCTTCTACAATTTTGTTGAGAATTTGGTTGTAAGCAACTTGATTGGTAATCAAATGGCTAGACTGGTGTCGAAAGGTCTTGCATTGCGGCATGCTAAAATTTTGGTTTGCATTGTATTCATACCTCTCTATAAGCAACCTGGCTATGGCCACCGCCTTAGTCTGAGAAGATGCCTAACAACAACACCCTATTTACTTCATTAGTCAAGTGTTATAGGGGCTCGAGATCTAATATCAGAAGTTGGAAAATGTCGCCTTCGCTTTAGTGATTACTACATGATAGCTCTGCCAGTATTTCTAAGCACACACTATAGTAGTTAGAATCAACCAACTAATTCAGGAAATCCTACAAAAGTCGAACTTGGTGGGAAGAATAGTGGTATGGTCAATTGACTCTCGAAATTTGATATCTGATATAAGCCAAGAACGGCCATAAAAGCCCAATCCTTGGCCGATATTTTGGTAAAAATGGTGGATGATGAAGAGCTCCCAGATCCAAGATGGACGTTGTATGTAGATGGAGTTTCAAACTCCAAAGGAAATGGAATGAGAGTAATATTAGAGAAAAAAGAAGAGATCATAGTCAAGCTATCCTTAAAGTTTGATTTCCTTGTTTTTAATAACTAAGCTGAGTATGAGGCCTAATAGTCAGACTCCAGTTAGCTAATGATCTTGGCGCCACCTATCTCACGATCTATAGTGATTCCCAGATTGTGATGTCGCAGGCAATTGTGATATACCAAGCCAAAGATGTTTTGTTCTAGAAGTATCTGCCAAAAGTAAAGGATTTAAGGAAGCAACTTGACTCCCTAGAGATCAAAAATGTCTCAAGAAAAGAGAATACCAAGGCTGATATCTTTTGCAAGTTGCTAGTATAAAGCCAAGGAAAAATAACTAAAGCTTGATCTAAGAGACGTTGAAGTCTCTTGCCATAGCAGGAGTGCTCCCAACCTTGGCCATTGAAGGGTCTTCAAACTAGATGACCTCCATCATTTAGTATCTGCGAAATTGAACCCAGCTAGAAGACCCTGTAGAGGAAAAGAGGATGTAAAAAAAAGCCTCCTACTATACTATCATTAAAGGATGATTATACAAGAGAGGATTATCTCAGCCATTGTTAAAATGCCTAAGCCCAAATTGGATTTTCTTTGTACTCGAAGAAGTCCATGAAGGATCTTGTAGCTATCACCTAGGAGGAAAGGCATTAGCCTTAAAGGCCTTATGAGCTGGCCATTATTGACCCTCTATGGCTAAGGATTATGTTGATTATATAAAGCAATGTCCAAAGCATTAGTAGCATGCCCACTTCCAAGTTGCTCTAGCAGAGAAGCTCCCCATGATCATGTCCCTCTAGCTGTTCAGTAAGTGGTGGATTGATCTTATAGATCCTTTCCCACTCGCCTCGAGACAGGTAAAATACCTGATTGTGGCGATTGACTACTTCACTAAATGTGTAGAAGTAGAGCCTCTATCCACCATTACTACGGCCTAAGCCGGGAAGTTTGTCTGGAGAAACATCTTCATCTATTTTGGGATATCAGATTCCATGGTAATTAAAAATGGAACCCAATTCATTGAACAGAGGTTTTGAGATTTCCTTGCCAGCTATAAAGTAAAGCACCATTTCACATCAGTTGAGTACCCCTAAGCCAACGGCTAAGTTGAAGTGGCCAACAAAGTCATGCTCCAAGGTTTGAAGAAGAGGCTCCATGAGGTGAAAGGGGTATGCGTTGACAATGTCAGTCATGTGTTATGGTCTTACGGAACAACCGCATAGTTAACTACAGCGGAAATAATCACTTTTGCTTTCACTAATGGGGTAGATGTCATGATCCTAGTAGAGGTAGACGAGCTTAGTACAAGGGTTGTATTCCAATCTATAAGTTCACAAGCCCTCCGAGAAAAAGTCAACCTCACATTAAAAGTTAGAGAGATGGTGCATATCTGGGAAAAGGCGTTGAAGCAAAGAGTAGCTAATAGATACAACTCCACTGTTATTCCCAGGAAGTTCCAAGAAGGAGATTTGTTACTCTGACATGCCAACATCGGACCACCACCTCCTAGACAAGGAAAGCTTGCGACCAATTGGGAAGGCCCGTACAAGGTAGTTGAAGTCTTAATGAAAGGAACTTACAAGCTCTCCACTATGTTAGGATCTGAGATTCTGAGGTCATGAAATACCTCAAACCTTCAAAAATTTTATGTTTAAACCAAGCTAAGTCACCATATCCTTTTTCTACCTCATGTTTGTCCCACTTGATTTTTCTAATGAGGTTTTAACGAGGTGGGATTTTCGTGGGTCGAGTGGTGTTCACACTCCTCCATATAGTTCTTTACTTTTTGACTTCTGAGCTCATTTCATTTGTATTTTCTAGTTTATTACGAATAAAGTTATTCCTCCAATTCTTTATTATCTAGTCTATTGTTTAATCAAGTTCATTATCGTTTTATTAATTCATCCTAATGGACTGACCACCCTTTTGTTGAGATATATAGAACCCAAGTCCAATGCCTCGAGTATAATTGCGAATAAAATATGAGTTAGCAAACAATTTGGATATACATTGTATAATCCTTAAGTAATTTATTTAAGCAAAAAACTAATCCGAGTTATCAAAAGACCAAGGAAGAATTTAAGTAAAATAGGTTTATAGTTACCTTGAAAAAGGTCCAGGCTTTTCCCTTGGACCTAATTTAATCCTTAAGTTCTAACTTAAGCTAAGTTAATAAGCTAATTGGAATGCCATTAAAGTTCCATTCAAGTTATTTAACATAGCCAAAAAAATGCAATAAAGGCACAAATGGTTAGCAAAGTCATATTTCCATTAACGAACTTGGATATTGGGAAAATGTTCGTTACATAGCTCGTAAGAGGGTAAATACAAAATACAACATATATAGAATATAAAAGGTCCTAGGCTGCAATTTCTCACAGAGTCCGGGTCATTACTACCTTCTTCCTTATCGTTGTCAGGGTCGATGTGACTATCAACAATGTGCTCTTTAAGCCTAATCTCATTGAAGTCGACCTTCGGGCATATGGCCTTGGCTTGTGCTAAGATGTTATCCTTTATCTCATAGGCTGATTTTTCGCATTATGTTTAATTTTAACTTTAGATCAAATATCTCCTTGGTTAAGTCATCTCAGGCTTTCTCCAGCTTTGTCACTTGGTGTTTTAGCTCTTCCAATTGACTGTCCTTTATCTCGAAGTAAAGAGTTGCTCTCCCCCAAGTCTTTCTTCTCTGCTTGGGCCCGGATCTCGAAGGATAACACCGAATTTGAATACTAAAAAATGGCTGCTGACTTTAGAAGCAAGTGACCTACCCGCCAAAACTTCTCCAATAGGCTATCTTCATCTCCTCGAAATTGCTTGATGTAGGCGACGATCATCAATTCCTTATCCATAAATTGCAAATAAGGAAAGCCTTTGGCTAGGATGTTTGGCTTCGATTTGTCCCCTGAAGTTGGAGCGACATCGACCATAACCTCGATAACCTCTTTGGCCTTGGACACTTTCTTCCCCTTTTTGCTTTTTCTATGGCTGGATGTCGGGGACAGAAGATCCCAGAGCTGCAGTATAGTTTGGCTCCCGAGAACCTACAAATTGAGGGCTATTGCTCCTATCTCCCTCGCGAGGCCTCTTTAGGATCATGTGGTGAAGTTTGGCCAGAGCACTTTTGGGAGCCATCTCTTCTACAAGAAGATTGGAAATCAGAAACACACGTTAAAAAATTAAATGCAAGTAAAATACTCAAGGAAAAGGGAAAACCTAGGTATTTCCTAGCCTCCTAGCCGATTCGGCCTCTACGCTGACTCTAACGTTAAAATTAAGATGCTTGTTCATGAGGCATCTCAGAAGGAACTAAATGATGGCTTGTTTCTCGAGCATGAAGTTGTCCTCATCTATCTGGGGCGCCTTAAAGTCCTTATAGCAATAATAATTAATTCGAAGCTCCAGCAAGGAGTTATGCCCGGGGCCCAAAGATCTTGAAACAGACAAGTTTAAAATGATGGAAGGACTATTCATAAAGAAGGAATACCTTCTAATTGACATGAGTCTGGAAAGACAATTAAGCCTTGGTCAAACCATCACTATTGAGGCGAGTAAGGGTGAAGAGGAAAAAGAAAAATTGGGAGAAGGCAGAACTCTAAGATAGTTTAGATAATTTCGAATCCCCGAATCATCGCCCAGCTAATCGAATATAGTTGGGAAGGGGCGGTGAGAGTTCGTTCTAGGATGGGGAATTGAAAGTTGATTAACAGGAAATAGACATTGAGCTTGGAAATGAGGATGTTGTACATCCACCTTCAATTTGGACCATTCCCATGGTCGATATAACACACTCTTTTACTTAGATCGAGGGCTTCCAGGATGTAGTCCTTTTCGTACTCGCCTTCTTACATGAAAAAGTTCTCCTTTTTGAAGTGATGTAGGAATTCGGAAGTCACGACTGAGGGAGTTCCTAGAACCTTGGGCTCTACCCAGTGGTAGATCCGATGAATCAAGGGAGGAAATACAAGGGCCTTTTGCCTTGCCTCATCTCGGGCTCCAGGGTGAACTTATATAGGGAAAGCACCTATAGATTATCAAACTTGGAAAATCAAGGTCGGAAACTAAGAAAAATGAAAGGAAAAAAGGCCTATGATAGTTCCCTCACTAAAGGGTTCAAGCTGTTGGAGAAAGGTGGAGAAGAAAAATCAGGAGCAATAACCACCCCCAACAGTGCAAAAACTGTAAGAACAAAGTGGTGGGCAATCAAATCCACCACCACAGAATAAAATATATGCACAAAACGAGCATAATCCCAACAAAAACAACTACAAATCTTCAGTGTAGAGGAAATGTAGAAAGGGAATGACACATACATCTAATGGAAGTGAATGCTCGAAAAAGTTAAAGAAAAGATGGTGTCTCTCAAGGATCCCTCAACTCTTTTCTCTCACATACACAACTTAAATAGTGAAATGGCAAGAAGGAAGAAATGTAGAAGAATAAGATAGGGGGATTTATAAGGAATATGGAGTCTCTTACTGCGCAATCCAAAAGTCAAAGACGGCAAAAAGTGTAACACCCTCCCATGTACAGTACTATGCTTAAGTCATAGTACCACACCCTGGAGTTGTTATTGTTACCTGAGCGGACCTTATCTGACAGCAACTTCAGCTGTCTTCGGAAACTTCTGAAACTATCTGGAGACAACACGGAAATAGGAGTGAGAATTATAAATTCTCAGTAGGATTCTCTAATTATCATATATCATGTCATCGTTGTCATCTCTAGTTTGCTTCGGTTTATTATGAAAAAGGTGAATATGTTATGGAAACTGTTTAATTTTTATAGTTCGAAAAATATGTTATCCGAAGAAAAATTCATTTTTATCATACACTTGTCATTTGGGAGAGCCCATACAAAATCAATTCATGAATGATATCATGGATAATAACTGCAACATATTAAAATACACATCAATAAACTGGATACATAAAATTTGCACATAACCTTACTTGTATTTGAACTTATGCAAAAACATAAGATTCACTTTTCTTTCTTTACTTCTTTTAATATTTATCTTTACTTACTTTGTTCGACATACCTAGGCGTTACGTATCGCCATCCCTATGGTGTCTACATCTGCTTACACTTGAGCGTTACGTATCGCCGTCCCTAGGGTGCTGTTACTGCCCTTGGGTAGCCTGGCCTTGGAGTGAGCTCGTCAGCTTCACCCGTGATCGTCGTCACACCAACTCACACGCAAAGGGACCCACGTGCCTCTAGTCTTGGAGGGATCTCATTCTGGTCACGTGCCTCTAATTGAAGGGATCTCTTCTGGTCACGTGCCTCAAAATTGAAGGATCTCATCTAACCACGTGCCTTCAATATAGAGGGATCTCATCTGACCACGTGCCTCCAAGGTAGAAGGTAGCTGCCTTCACAGGAAGGGATTCAATGTGCAACTGCCTCCAGGTGAAGGGATTCACATTTTTATCATTTAACTGCTTTTACAGGGAGGGATCTCAATTAATTGCCTCCGAGCGAAGGGATTTACATGTTATCATACTCATGTCCTTTTCGTTCTCATGCATAATCAAGCATAGACATGCTAACTACACTCATACCTATGCTTTGTCATTTACTTTCATATACCTCATCTCATACTTATGTCATTCTTGAATATAGAGTTTCTATATACCTATTCATACTTTAATTCATCCTTGATAACTCATATCATATTCAAATTCATCCTTGCATGTAAACATTCCTAGTTTCATAGACTTCAGACATCCCATCCAGCGATAACGGATCGGGCTCTGCCTCCCCATGAATAGTGCCAGTTCTCACAGACAATTCAGTCGTAGCAATATAATCAATCTAACATATATATATATATATATCAACGTAAAACTGGCAATCCTCAACTCAAACCTTATATGTCCACCAACTCTTGTGAAACTATCACTTTGGCCATTCTCACACATTCCTGATTTCCGCCTGAATCTTGTATAATCCACCTTTATCTCTATTCAACTCATTTAAACCTAAATTTTGGATATGTCATAGCTCTATGTGTCTACTTTCTAACCTCATTAGTTCCATATCATTTTGATTTATATAACTCAAGATATTCAACTTTTACCTCAGCCTGTTCAGTCACTAGCTCGAATTACACTCCTGGAAATATAAACTCACTAAAAATCGAAACTAAGCTCAAATTATACGAAACTGGTCTCATATCAAAGCTAATAGGACAACCTTTTATTTTCAAAAGTTTCATCCCATTTGCTATAGTATACCTCAAGTTATAAGTCCTGAAAGTCAATCTTCCTGAACTGCCCTATTTTGGCCTGGATTGGACATAGGATAACTTCCTCGAATCACTGGGATCAATTGGGGTCATAACAAACTCGGAAGTTCATATTGAGATGTTCCCCTATGTGTAAGCTTTCTAACAAAATTAGTTTCACTCAATTTG
Source organism: Pterocarpus santalinus (assembly GCA_031439595.1). Classification (NCBI taxonomy): domain Eukaryota; kingdom Viridiplantae; phylum Streptophyta; class Magnoliopsida; order Fabales; family Fabaceae; genus Pterocarpus; species Pterocarpus santalinus. Next base: position 21,974,854 of record CM062532.1, on the reverse strand, counting down.
GAGTTGTGTAGGGCGAGTTATACCTCTTCAAGTCACCCTGCCCCGATGAAAGTCCTGAATTCTAGGTCAAATTTCAAAAATTCGTATCTCTCTCAATACTAATACAATAACCTTATACAATATATGTATGGAAAGCCCTGAATGTCTACTTTCATATAAAAATGGTTTCATCGGATTTAACCGGTTGTAGGCTGTGCCGTACGCTCCGCCGTACGGACTGCCGTGGAATTCCTCACTAAGACAACATCCTAATTCTCCACTCCTAATTTCTTCTTCTAACTCTAATATCAACTCAAGATTTCATATTAATCCTATCATAATCCATCATATACATTTAATATATCATCAAATTCATGAAGTAGAGTAAAATTTCATGCAATCATAGAGCAAAGAATTCAAGAACATAATGGAATCCTACCTCTTTGGAGTATGATTTGAGCTAAGTATTGAAGCTTGAATTGTTAGAATCTTGTCTTGAAGGAGTGATGGAGTTATATGAGTGGAGAAAAGAAAGAAAGAGCTGAACAAAGGAGAGGGTAACGTGAAGATGAGGCTGAAGGAGAGAAAGAGATGAGTTTATAAGCTTGAGGTGATAGTTAACTTGGAGGGCTTTGATTAGCTTAAAAAACACAAGGCTGAATTTCAGCCAACCTTCCCCTCCTTTGTGACAATTTGCCCTCCACATCGCCCTCCTTTTGTGACAGAATCACTCTCCACATCGCCCTCTTTTTGTGGCAAAATTGCTCTCCACGTCGCCTAAAAGTGGAACTCGCTTCCACTATTTCTGAAATCGGAACTCGTCTTTATTATGTATAAAGTCGGAACCCGCATCCCTTTCCTTTGAGATTGGAGCTGAAGCCGAATGTCGGAACTCGTTCAACCTTATTTGATACTTAGGAGTAAATTCGGATATCTTGTCTGGTTCATTCGTCACTTGGAAGCAAGGTCGAATGTCAGAAGTCATAAGCTTACAATCACCTAATCTCGGAACTCCCCATTCAAACTCAGGAATGCCAGCAGAAATGAAAGGCTCCTGAGAATAAGATCGGATATCGGAACTCGTGTGTGACTTGGAACTCTGCTCAAGGATTTGAACTCATGCCCATTGGGTCCAACTCTAAGGTGGGAACTCCTTACATTAAACTCGGAGGTCGGTACTTGCATCATTGTGTTAACCTATAACTTCAGATGTCGGAAACCGTGTATATTATTTTGAAACATGAGGTCTGAGGTCGGAACTCGGGTATATCTTGCTGAAACTTGGAGATAAATTATGAGATCGGAAAGAGGGTACATTTTCCTTGAAACAGTAAGTCGGATATCGAGAAGTTAATACCAGATGAAGTCGGGAATTATGCAGATCAACTCGGAAGTCGGAATTTATCCATTTTACCTGAAATCCGAAGGTGAAGTCGGATGTAGGACCTTGTGCTCCTCTTATTTGAGACCCGGACAGAAATTCGGAGATCGGAAATCATGTCCGTTTTATTTGAACCTTGGGAGTAAAGTATGAGGTCGGAACCCATATAAATTTCGGTCGAACTTGAAGACCAACTCAGAGATCCGATCTTGCGTCCATTAACTTGTAGGTCGGGAATCGTGTCGTATTCTGGTTGAACAATCAACCATGAAGTCGAAACTTGTATCCTATTTATTTGAAGCATAAGGTCGGAAATCGTAAATAATACCGTTTCATTTGGGACTTGTAGATGAAGCTGGAGATCGGAAATATGACCAACTTGCTGAGATGAGGTCGGAAATCAGAAAATTAAGCCAGTCAATTAACAAGTCGGAAATCGGAAATTCTAGGTGGTAAGTTGGAAATCGGGACGTTACATTACCGCCCTTCTTAAAAAAAATTTTGTTCTCAAAATTTAATTAGAAAACTAACTACTTATTATCATAAAAGTTTGAAGAAAAGGTTCACACACAAGCATACTGAAGTTGAACATACATAGTCAAAAATACAGTAGACCTAGTTATATGATTTAACATAACGTAGTTTAACAAAAAGAGGATCCTTATCCTTGGTTATCCCTAATCCTCGCGATGACTCCTCTGGGGTGTCGTCTTCTCCTCATTTATAATGAAGACTCTTCCTGAACGTTGCGGTTTAGGAGTCGGTGGTTGGTTTTCAGGGCATTCTCTGATCATATGTCCTAGCTTGGCACACCTGAAATATATATTTTGTCCGGCCAAACAAGGCCTTCCTCCATGATACTTTCCACACTTAGAGCATGCTTGCCCTGCGCTTGGTCCCTGTAATGGTTTATCCCCACGTCCATTAAATTGACGCAGCTTCTTTGGTGGTGAGGCATATTCAAGTTCCTGGTTTTCAGGTGCAGGCCTCTTTCCATGAGTATCAGACTAGGAATTCTCCAATTTCTTGTTATAGTCTTCCACAAGTCTGCACTTGTTTACCAAGGTAGAAAAATCCCAGATTTCCATAGGACCTATTGTGGCGAGGATATCTTCCCTTAATTCGCTTTCAAATTTGACACACTTCTACGTCTCATCTGGATTCCGCTGATAGATTGTGGAAAAATTATATAGTTCCTCAAACTTAGCAATATACCCTGACATGCTGCTACTTCCTTGGCGGAGTTGCATAAATTCCAACTCCTTGGCATTCCGAACTGATGGAGGAAAGTATTTCTGGTAAAAAGCGTCCTTGAACACAACCCAGGTGATCTCCGTCCGGGATTCTTCTAATAGCCGTTTCACACCATTCCACTAGAATTCTGCGTCTGCTTCAAGCATATAAGTGGCAAATGCTACTTTCTGGTGATCTGTACAATCCAAAACAGAGAAAATATTTTCCATCGCCTTAATCCATTCGTCAGCCTTGTCAAGGTTGAAAGCTCCTCTAAAGCTAGGTGGGTTTGCTTTTCTGAATTCCGCAAACTTGAGATAGTCTAGGTCTACTCCTGGGCCATGTAGATTCCCTCTACGGCCGACCTCAAGCTGCCTGCCCAATTGGTTCATCATTTGATGAGCTGCAGTGGCCTGTTCCCGCATTGCATGAGCCATCTCATGCATTGTATCCATAAAATTAGCAGGATCTTATGGAGTGGGTCTATTTCGTGGCCTACCACGCCCCCTAGAAGCCATTAGTTCCTAGTCACACACAACAAAGCATTGAGTTGATCAAGCTCAACAATAAGTTAAGTGTGACAGCAACTAATAACAATCACAGTTAGGCGGTCATGCACATCTAATTCCCTATATCTTATCTAAGCAGATAAGATTTATCGCATGACATTTTCTAAGGATTCCAGAGTGCACTGGAAACGTAGTCAGTCCAAATCCTTAGGTCCGGGGAGGATCGAACTGCTCTGATACCATTAATGTAACACCCTCCCACGTACAGTACTATGCTTAAGTCATAGTACCACACCCTGGAGTTGTTACTGTTACCTGAGCGGACCTTGTCTGACAGCAACTTCAACCGTCTTTGGAAACTTCTAAAACTATCTAGAGACAACACGGAAATAGGAGTGAGAATTATAAATTCTCAATAGGATTCTCTAATTATCATATATCATGTCATCGTTGTCATCTTCAGTTTGCTTCGGTTTATTATGAAAAAGGTGAATATGATATGGAAACTATTTAATTTTTATAGTTCGAAAAATATGTTATCCGAAGCAAAGTTCATTTTTATCATACACTTGTCATTTGGGAGAGCCCATACAAAATCAATTCATGAATGATATCATGGATAATAACTGCAACATATTAAAATACACATCAATAAAGTAGATACATAACATTTGCACATAACCTTACTTGTATTTGAACTTATGCAAAAACATAAGATTCACTTTTCTTTCTTTACTTCTTTTAATATTTATCTTTACTTTCTTTGTTCAACACACTTAGGCGTTACGTATCGCCATCCTCAAGTGCAGCATTGCTCATCTTTCTTTACTTGGCACACCTAGGCGTTACGTATCGCCGTCCCTAGGGTGCTGTTACTGCCCTTGGGTAGCCTGGCCTTGGAGTGAGCTCGTCAGCTTCACCCGTGATCGTCGTCACATCGACTCACCCGCAAGGGGACCCACGTGCCTCTAGTCTTGGAGAGATCTCATTTTGGTCACGTGCCTCTAATTGAAGGGATCTCTTCTAGTCACATGCCTCAAAATTGAAAGATCTCATCTGACCACGTGCCTTCAATACAGAAGGATCTCATATGACCACGTACCTCCAAAGTAGAGGGTAACTGCCTTCACAAGGAGGGATTCAATATGCAACTGCCTCCAGGTGAAGGGATTCACATTTTTATCATTTAACTGCCTTCCCAGGGAGGGATCTCAATTAATTGCCTCCAAGTGAAAGGATTTACATGTTATCATACTCATGTCCTTTTCATTCTCATGCATAATTAAGCATAGACATGCTGACTACACTCATACCTATGCTTTGTCATTTACTTTCATATACCTCATCTCATACTTATGTCATTCTTGAATATAGAGTTTCTATATACCTATTCATACTTTAATTCATCCTTGATAACTCATATCATATTCAAATTATCCTTGCATGTAAACATTCCTAGTTTCATAGACTTCTGCATATCGCAAAGATAACGGGATCGATTAGTCTCCCCATAAATAGTGCCAGTTCTCACAGACAATTCAGTCATAGCAATATAATCAATTCTAACATATATATATATATATATATATATATATATATATATATATATCAACGTAAAACTGGCAATCCTCAACTCAAACCTTATATGTCCACCAACTCTTGTGAAACTATCACTTTGGCCATTCTGCCAATTCTATTCAGTTCTGCCCGAATCTTGTATAATCCACCTTTATCTCTATTCAACTCATTTAAACCTAAATTTTGGATATGTCATAGCTCTATGTGTGTAGTTTCTAACCTCATTGTCCCATATCATTTTGATTTATATAACTCAAGATATTCAACTTTTACCTCAGCCTATTCAGTCACTAGCTCGAATTACACTCCTGGAAATATAAATTCACTAAAAATCGAAACTAAGCTCAAATCATACAAAACTGGTCTCATATCAAAGCTAAGAGGATAATCTTTCATTTGCAATAAGTTTCATCCCATTTGCTTTAGTATACCTCGAGTTATAAGTCCTGAAATTCTATCTTCCTGAACTACCCTATTTTGGCCTGGATTGGACATAGGATAACTTCCTCGAATCACTGGGATCAATTGGGGTCATAACAAACTCAGAAGTTTATATTGAGATGTTCCCCTATGTGTAAGCTTTCTAACAAAATTGGTTTCACTCAATTTAGAGTTGTGTAGGGCAAGTTATACCCTCTTCAAGTCACCCTGCCCGGATGAAAGTCCTGAATTCTAAGTCAAATTTCAAAAATTCATATCTCTCTCAATGCTAATTCAATAACCTTATACGATATATGTATGGAAAGCCCTGAATGTCTACTTTCATATAAAAATGGTTTCATCAGATTTAACCAATTGTAGGCGGTGCCGTACGCTCTGCCGTACGGACTGCCGTGGAATTCCTCACTAAGACAACATCCTAATTCTCCACTCCTTCTAATTTCTTCTTCTAACTCTAATTTCAACTCAAGATTTCATATTAATCCTATCATAATCCATCATATACATTTAATATATCATCAAATTCATGAATTAGAGTAAAATTTCATGCAATCATAGAGCAAAGAATTCAAGAACATAATGGAATCCTACCTCTTTGGAGTGTGATTTGAGCTAAGTGTTGAAGCTTGAATTGTTAGAATCTTGTCTTGAAGGAGTGATGGAGTTATGTGAGTGGAAAAAAGAGAGAAAGAGCTGAACAAGGGAGAGGGTAACGTGAAGATGAGGCTGAAGGAGAGAAAGAGATGAGTTTATAAGCTTGAGATGGTAGTTAACTTGGAGGGCTTTGATTGGCTTAAAAAACACAAGGCTAAATTTCAGCCAACCTTCCCCTCTTTTGTGACAATTTGCCCTCCACGTCGCCCCCTTTTTGTGACAGAATCACTCTCCACGTCACCCTCTTTTTGTGGCAAAATTGCTCTCCACGTCACCTAAAAGTGGAACTCACTTCCACTGTTTCTGAAATCGGAACTTGTCTTTATTATGTGTAAAGTCGGAACCCGCATCCCTTTCCTTTGAGATTGGAGCTGAAGCCGGATGTCGGAACTCATTCAACCTTATTTGATACTTGGGAGTAAATTCGGATATCTTGTCTGGTTCATTCATCACTTGGAAGCAAGGTCGAATGTCGGAAGTCATAAGCTTACAATCACCTAATCTCGGAACTCCCCATTCAAACTCAGGAACGCCAGCAGAAATGAAAGGCTCCTGAGAATAAGATCGGATATCGGAACTCGTGTGTGACTTGGAACTCTGCTCAAGGATTTGAACTCATGCCCATTGGGTCCAACTCTAAGGTGGGAACTCGTTACATTAAACTCGGAGGTCGGTACTTGCATCATTGTGTTAACCTATAACTTCGGATGTCGGAAACCGTGTATACTATTTTGAAACATGAGGTCTGAGGTCGGAACTCGGTATATCTTGCTGAAACTTGGAGATAAATTATGAGATCGGAAAGAGGGTATATTTTCCTTGAAACAGTAAGTCGGATATCGGGAAGTTAATACTAGATGAAGTCGGGAATTATGCAGATCAACTCGGAAGTTAGAATTTATCCATTTTACCTGAAATCCGAAGGTGAAGTCGGATGTAGGACCTCGTGCTCCTCTTATTTGAGACCCGGACAGAAATTCGGAGATCGGAAATCATGTCCATTTTATTTGAACCTTGGGAGTAAAGTATGAGGTCGGAACCCATATAAATTTCGGTCGAACTTGAAGACCAACTCAGAGATCCGATCTTGCGTCCATTAACTTGTAGGTCGGGAATCGTGACGTATTCTGGTTGAACAATCAACCATGAAGTCGAAACTTGTATCCTATTTATTTGAAGCATAAGGTCGGAAATCGTAAATAATACCGTTTCATTTGGGACTTGGAGATGAAGCTGGAGATCGGAAATATGACCAACTTGCTGAGATGAGGTCGGAAGTCGAAAAATTAAGCCAGTCAATTAACAAGTCGGAAATCGGAAATTCTAGGTGGTAGGTTGGAAATCGGGATGTTACAAAAAGCACCTTTTCACACCACGAAGCTGGGGGCAAAATTGAGAAGACACCTCAATTCAAATGATGAGGGCACACAAAACGAGATGCCAAAATGCTATGCATCTCCTCGGCGTGAACAAACGTGACTTGCGACATGATCTTGCATCAAAGAAGAAAGGGACTCATCCTTAGGAAAAGGTCGGCTCAAATACAAGGCAGGCATTCGCTCTTCGAGGTCCCAACTGAGTCGGGGACACTTTTCCGATTGGAATCTCAAAGCCCATACTAAGGCCTAATCTTTGGACCCATGCAACCCAAGTCAAAGATCATCCAAACTATAGGGCCCAGGCCCAAATAGGAGCTTGATATTAGAAGAAGGCTGCACTCATGAAGCATGACCAGGGGAGTCTTGGATATGACCTGCTAATGAGATGAAATCGAGCATACTCATGCTGCCTTGTATCTTGATCTTGCGAATGTGCATGAAGCCGTTGCAGGATCCCAAGGCAGTTGCCGAGAATCATGGCACACTCATTCTTGTACTCATCCACTTTCATCTATAAATAAGTGGGAAACCTCTGAAATCAGGGGCACATAATACACTTTGAACCCAGTATTTCTTGCATTCCTTGACTTAAGCGTCGAAGTCTTTGCAAGTACACCCCCTACATTGTGGAGATCCAACTTTCGCCTTCCATCGATCAAGTCAAAGCAGCCTTGGTATCCCAACTATGCTCGAAGCTTCCAATTTCTAGATTCCGGCCACCCACCCCAAGCACACATCATCAAGTGTCACTGAAAACTTGATTAGAAAAAGAAACTTTGTGACATTTCTCACAAAAATAAGAGTAGTGTAACATCTCTCTAATTAATATATATCTTGGCTAATTAAGATTAACATAACCTGAACTACACTAACTCTTATTACGTTAAATTAAGACCGTTAGTTGTATACCATTATTCTATCAACAGTAATAAGATGAAGAAAATAAAATTTTATTCTAATAGCCAAAATTTTAGATGAAAATGTCATTTAGAAAACATAAAGAAAGACAGTGGCAATTTAGTAATTTTCTTACAAAGCAAAGGCAAAAATGTCTGAAAGTATAGAAAGTTATACCCAAGTCAGCAAAAAGAATTATTTTCATATTTAATTGAATAACGATATAGATGTAACATTTCTAAAAATTGCTAACTATAAATATAGTGAAAATGTGATGGAAATGTCCATTGAGGCATAAATCCTAACGGATCACAATTTAAGCATATGTGATCAAATTTCCGCCGACTGACCACAAAGGGAAGGGAAGTGCACAAAGCCAATTTTGCAACGGAAAACTCAGGACAAAATAAAATATAAATGTTAATTTAAAAAACAAGGAAAATTAGTACTTTTTATGAAAAGTTAAGGATAAAAAGGTCCAAAAGTTTACAAATAATCAATGGAAAATTATAAAAAAGTTTTAATTAAATATTAATATAATATTAACCTTTAGAAACAAATTCAAATATTATATTGTGGCGTGAATTATGAATCAACACAAAAGTTCGAAATTAGGGTAAGAAGGATTTTTTTTTTTCACAAGAAGATGCTGTTTAAATTAGGAAAATTCTTATAGAAGTAACATGAGCCCACCTAGGTAGAGACTCGTATTTTCATCTAACTTTGCACCTAGATGCCCATAAGATCCATTTAAGAAGGTATGAATTGGGCTTGCCCCAAAAAAAATATTTCACCAAATGCTTAAATAAAATAAGCTTAGAAAATGTGACCAAAAAACAAAAGCGTAGAAAAGAAAGGAAATCATGAGCATAAGGTTGAAAAATAAAAAATAATGTCTCCTTGTGTGGTCGAGTGGGTGGCGCATACGCCATCTGAAAAAGGAACATGTGAAAGTTAACTACTTGGTTTACAAGATAGGGGATGATGCAACGAAAGGTGATGCAATGACCATGATGTAAAGTTAATTAAGGTATATTAACCAAATAGCTTTTTTTTACCCAAAGTCAATACATAACCAGATAAAAGTAACAATTCCTTCTCTTCTAAGGAAAAGTGTGCGTCCAAAAGAAGTGAGCAAAGCAAGGAAAGAAAGATACTTAGAACTTTAACGTAAAACCAAGACAAGAAAATAAATAAAAAATTAGGAAAATTAGGTCTAAAAATTTGTGAAAATTCTAGAAAAATCACAAGGAGCTTAAAGATCACTAGACTATCATGAATCAATGCTCAAGATAGCAAGAAAAGTGGGAAACTCCCTCTTATCTCATTTTTAATTCCGGCTACTTGCTACAAATAGGGTTTCTAATTCTTGACCTCCTTCTTTAAACTTCCAAAGCCTTTTTCACTTAGTCTTGCATGCTTGCTTCAAAAATTTTCTTATTTTGATGAATACATGTTTTTCAACTTGATTGTGGTTGCTGTCATATTTTTCTGAATTTGGTTTGACGGGAAACTTTGGTGCTACAATGATGATTTTGTCATGGACTTGTTGAGAATCATGCTCATATTGCTTAGAAACTTCGTTTGCTGATGAGTTTTAAGAAATTTTGTAAGGGCTTCCATGATGAATTAAGCTAGGTTATGGCATGGAATGATTATTCGTATTTATGATGGACTTGTATTCAAAATGAATTTTTTCTTGCTGTTGATATTGATTTACTAGATTTGGGATAAGGTAGTTTCAGTCATAAGGGAAAATGTATGATGGCTGTTGTTCAAATTAAAAGACGGTGAAGGAATTAGTTAAAAAATAAAAATGGATAATTAGAAAGGAGTAGGATATAAGCGATGATTTTCGAGGTCTAGAAACTTAAGAAAAAAGAAAGATATTCAAGGAAGAAATTAAGAGACATAAGAGTATCGATTTATGAGGAAAGTAGTATAGAGGATTGGAAAAGAAAAACAAAAATAAAAGCTATTTATGTGGAATTTGGATTATGGGAAGAAAGAAAGAAAGAAAGAAAGATATCAAAGGAACTCTAAATTTGTAACAAGTTTTAAAATAAGAAACGGAGTAATTAGAATAGAATAAACCCTAACACTTGAAATATAAATATAAGAAGGAGTTTGGGTTGGAAGGTTTAGGAACAAATAAAAATAAGATTTTCGGTTAATCATAAAATAGGTCAAATTTGGCTCAATAAAAAATAAAGAAATGAAAGTAAGATAAAAACATGACTAAAATTAATTTAGGAGAAAAATAATTTAATAAGTTACTTAAGAGTTTCAAAGAAAGTAAAGGCAGAAAAGGGGTTAAAACCCTAAAGCATGGACACATGAAATCATATGCTTTGAAGGAATAAATTTTAAGCTTCTAGGTTAGTGATGAAGTTTGGACTTGGTTACATTTGTTTTGATTCGAGTAATAATTTAAATTGGAGATTTACAAATATGAGTTGAGCTGGAGTATCTAAAAAGAGGGATAATTTTATTTGTAAGAAGTAGCGGCTGGTAATAATTGAATCAAATGTTAGCAAGGAGGACTAGAATTTAAGCAAAGGGAGACTCGCAATGTTGAGACGAGAGTAGGAAAATCTGCAGAAACAAAGAGGAACAATTCCTGCATTTCAGTTTGAGACGTATTACTTTTTTTGTTTTTTTGATTCATTAAGACATATTATTCAAACATTATATTAAGTATACTAAATAATTTAATTTGTCTACATTGTTAGTATATAAAATATTTTATACAGTTATTTAATCATATATTACTATATTAACAAAACCACCCTTCACCACCTTAAAAATCTTAGAAATTAATATAAATATTTAATTATATGACAATGTAAAACTCTTTTACACTATCAATACGTAGTAATTAAATTTTGTACTAAATACAACACATACTCACATAAATAGGCAATATATTTTTCTCAACATAATATATACACATGCACCTCAATATCCATCCATATTCACATTAGAAAATGGTGTCCCATGCAACACATATATATCTCACGTTTAATAAACATTTTCCTTCCAGTTTATTCTAAATTTAAGGGGCAATTTTGAGTTTACAAATTAAAAGTATCGTTGTACCACTACCTATGCATAATTGTGAGGTACATGCATTTCGAGATAAAAATGGTAAAACAATAAAGAGAATATATCTTGGAACCCTTTTATTTTAATTTCAATGATTTTTAGATTCTTTGTGGCTTACCGGCATCATGTAAGAATAGTTAAAAATATTATATCTATGTTAAAATTTATTATTATTTTACGGATTAACTTCACTCTATAAGTATGCAAGAGAAATTCATACTATCCGAAAATCTCTCATTACAAAATAACAAAATAATAACAATAATAATAATTTCCATGGCAGCACGTGAGTCAGATTCAATTAGCATAATCTTATTATCTTGTTAATTAATCATAAAGTGTGGTCTAGAGAGGGTACACCTGAAATGTTGTATAACGTGAAGAACATGAGTGTGCTCAAAGAGAACCGGAACCTATTTTAGCTCCTTTCTTGAGGGCATACCTGAAAAATGCATAGCGTGAAGAACATTCTCACGTTCTATTCTGCATGATCCCCACCCTCTTCCCAAATTCACAACGTCAAAAACGCAGCATCGCCACGCATAATAATATGAATATGTATACATCAAGCAACAACAAATTAAAATAACGCCAAGTCCCCAATCATCAAAAAAAGAATTAAAAGAAAAGCCATAAATCCTTCACATTGATAATCATCGGCAATCACATGTATAAATCCCTAAATCGTAAATTCCAAAACATGAAATTAAACTAAATGAAGCATTCCCACTCAGCCATCCTCACATGACAAATAAACGTAGCTCGCAGCATCAAAAATCAAAACCCTCCCAAAACCCACAGCCCATCACCATTCAGTACAAGTAGCACAACGCTCTCCCAACCTTCCACGACACAAAGGTGTCGATGAACGCGTACGGCACCTGCTTGTCGGTGAGCTTTATGTTATCCCACTTGCTCATTGTGATCCTCTGTGGCTTCTCCTTCTCCATCACCATCCCTAGCCTCCTCGCCACCAGCTTCTTTAGCCCCTTGCCTCTTTCTCGCCCATCATGTCCTCCGCTAGCCACCGAAGGTCATAAGTATTTGCCATGAGGAGCAAGTAGTCTTCTTGAAGCTTCTAGACATCTACATCGATCCCCACCCCAACAAATGTGTGATCAATGTTGCCCATGAAATCGATGAGCAATTGCGGGATGGTTAAGGAGTGGATGATCTAGAAGATGAGGCAGCGGTGGCCGATGTAGAGCTGGAGGGTGGCGACGGGGTTCCACGAGGAGTTGGGGAGGGTCTGTTGTATATATATGGGTCTTAGTGTGTTTCAAACTTAGTTTGTCTATGTGTATTTAGTTACGGAAGAAGTCCCACATTACTCATGAAAATGTTTTAATAAACATTTATATATGGTAGTACTTAATCGGTAAATACCTTATGGTATTGAGGTAATATTGTGGACTTGGGCCTTAGTTAAATACACACGCACGAGCCCCGCTCCGCCCTGTCTCGTTCGTGCGCGTGTGGGCCTGCCAAACTTTTACTACCCATACAAATTTTATTTTTAATTTAGCCAAATTTCTCTTTTTAACCGTTGTAGCTCTTTAATACTCCAACGGCTCTTTTTCTGACCGTTATCCAACGGCTAGTTTGCAATGGCTCTTTTACAACAACTATTTCGAATCAGAAGCTTGGTCTAAAATTTTTTGGTCCATTCAAGATCATAGCCAAGTTGAGTCTAGTTGCCTATAAGCTAGAATTGCCAACTTTTGCAAAGATCCATTTGGTCTTCCACATTTCTCTACTGAAGAAATTTCGTGGAGACAACCAAGAGCAATATTTTCCTTTACCATTAACAACATCTGAGTAGGGTCCAATCTTAGCTCCTACAGCAATTATAGCAACTCGTTCAATTATGCAAGGACAACAAATAGTGCCACAATTTCTTGTGCAGTGGGAAGGAGGCACAATAGAAGCTATAACTTAGGAAAATGCTCAGGAATTCAGTAAGCAATTCCCTCACTTCAACCTTGAGGACAAGGTTGCTATTAAAGGAGAAGGTATTGTAACATTTACGGATGAGGGAGCTAACAAGGGTTGTGACTGTGGAGCTGAATTGGAAAAGAATGATAGGGTGGACAAAACGACAAAAGGCAAGTTAGTTAAATGCCAAGGACAGGTGGCAGCTGATCCGAGAAGTGGGGGCGTGAGAAGGAGCAGCAAGGTGAGGTAGAAAGCACCCAATTGAAGGATTGTATGAAGCTAGGCTGATTGTGGCATTCTCCCTTCCTTTCTGTTACTTCTACATTCCCTCTGATTTCTCTTCCTTCTAATCTCCTCTAATCGTCTTCTTCTTCTCTTGGTCTAGGTTTATCAAAGTTTCTCAAGTGGAGATAATCTTGCTCTATTACCACCCCAATTTTCTATTTCTGTTACTATCTTAGTTGCATTATTACTGTTTTATTGAGAAACTATAGACTCTAAAGTACTAATTCTGGTTGTCATACACCATTGAAACATTGTTTCTGTAATTTAATTCACGAATCATTTCAATTGGGGCGCCACTTGACGTTGAGGCCAATAAGGATCTTGTGACGGTGGATACGGCGGGGGTGAGGATGTTGTCAAGCTAGTCATCGACGTCGGAGGGGAAGGAGATGGCGAGGGTGCAAATGGAGTGGCAGTGGAAGGTGATGCAGTAGAGGTTGTGGTTCATGATGCTAATCGTGGGGGGTGGGGTGTTGGTGTGGGTGTGAGGTCTCGCATGTTGACGGGGTCGCCGTTGCAGTCCACAATGGCAAAGACGGAGGGGATGTGGTGGTTTGGCATGGTGGTCATAGGAGTATTAAGTAGAGATGGCAAAACGGGTCGAACCTGCCAAGTCAACCCGCATAACCCGCATTTTTTGGCGGGGTGGGTTAATATTTTTAACCCGCAAAAAAAAATTGACCTCCATAACTCGCAGATTAAAGCGGAGCGAGATGGATCTAACTCGCGGGTTACCATCTTTTTTTTTCCTACAAAATGAACTCAATTTGGGCTCACAACATACAAAACAGTACCCCTAGCTAGCCTTCTAGTACCATGGTTTGTGTTACATATCCAAAAACAAAAAAAAAAAAACAAAAAACAAAAAATATGAGTGAAGTCTCGTGAGACAAGACAACACATGCCTAAACCTAACCCTTACCCCATTTACCCACTGTGACTTTGACTCTCTCATTCATTCATTTGTTGCTTTTCTCTCAACTCTCATCCTCAAGACCTCAAGATATCAACTCTCTCTCATACTCTCTGTCTCTCTTAGGCTCAACGACAACACCCCAAAACCAAACCCTCCCCATTTTCAATTTTTTTTTCTTTTTAACAAATCTAGTACTAACACCAACAACAATCAATAAAGAGATGTTGTGAGCTTCCTAGCGACTCTAAAGGAGTATTCCAATGGCGGCGACGTCTTCTTCCTAGCTAGGCGACGGCGACAGTGACGACTTTCCAGCAGTGCGATGTGACATGACAACCTCTTCATCTCCAGTGACAACAACATAGCTGTAGCTCCTTCCCTATCATCAGGCATCAGCTGGTAGAATTTTTTTCTTTTTTCTTTTTCTCTTTTTTTTTCACTACATTAGTTTTTATTTTTATTTTTTATTTTCTTAATTTGTGTTGTGCATGTTATCTTATATAATTTATGAGTTAGTTTGACTATTTGATTTGTGCATCTTATCTTTTGATTTGATTAGTTGAATTTTGTTTGAAATCTAATACACTAATACTGTTATACTGGTAGACACTGATATTGTGTTGTGTTTTGTGTTAACTAAATAGCTATTGGATGTATTGTGTTGGCTATTTTTATTTTGTGATGACTGAAATATGAATTGTTATTTTCTATTTGTTGTGTTGAATTGCTGGTTCAGTTGTTCTTAATGTTAGAACTCAAATGATTTTTTTTTTTTTTTTGCTATTTATTGTTTTACAGTAATTTGAGTTATTCATCTTGTTTAAGAATTAAAATGGAATCAGCTAATGAACCTAATGATCTGCAAAATTTGGAAATGGAAGTTAGAATAGGAGAATGTCAATCGGAAGAACCTAGTCGTAAAAAGTCTAAGTCAACAACATCTGATTATTGGAATTTTTTTACAAAAATTGGTGTTGGAAAGGATGGCATAAAAAGGGCTAGATGTAATGCTTGTAAAAGGGAATATAAAGTTGGGAGTCATTTATATGGGACATCGTCACTAAATTGCCATATCCAAAAATGTAAAGAAATCAAGTTTGAAGATGTTGGCCAAATGATTATGGACATGCAAGAGAAGTTGAAGTCTCCTAAAATAGACCAAATGGTATCACGTGAAATGTGTGCTACTGCCATAATTGAGCATGATTTACCATTTAATTTTGTTGAGTACAAGAAGATTAGATGTTGGATTAAGTATTTGAATCCGGATGCATTGCCTATTTCTAGGAATACTGCTAAGGCTAATGTGTTTAATATTCATATGAGAGAGAAGGAGAAGCTTAAACAAACACTAGCTAGCATTCCTAATGGGACTTGTTTAACTTCTGATTTATGGACATCTTGTACTACAGAGGGTTACATATGTTTGACGGCACATTTTGTTGATTTAAATTGGAAGTTAAATAGCAAAATTCTCAATTTTTGCCACATGCCTACTCCTCATAGTGGATTTGAATTGTCTTAAAAAATTTAAGAATTTATGAGTGATTGGAAAATAGAGAAAAAAAAATTTCTATCACTTTAGACAATGCATTTGCTAATGATAGCATGCAAGAAAATTTGAAAACTAATTTATCTATGCAAAATCGGTTGTTACGTGGTGGAGAGTTTTTTTATGTGCGTTGTTCTGCACACATTTTGAATCTCATTGTGCAAGAAGGATTGAAAATATGTAGTGATGCATTGCACAAGATGAGAGAAAGTGTCAATTACATAAAGGGTTCAGAGAGCAAAATGATTAAGTTTAAAGAATGTGTTGCAACACTTAAACTTAATCTTGATAGTATGGATACTGGGGTTAGATTACGTCTAGATATTCCTACTAGATAGAATTCAACATATTTGATGCTTGAAAGTGCTCTCAAATATCAAGTGGCATTTGCTAATTTTAAAGTAAAAGATCTTGGTTATAGATGTTGTCCTTCAATAGAGGAATTGAAGAGAGCTGAAAAGATATGTCAATTCTTACTTCCTTTTTATGACACTACCAATTTGTTTTTTGGCACAACTTATTCCACTTCCAACTTGTATTTTTTACAAGTTCACCAAATCCAATTGGCTTTACAAGAAAGTTTAAGTAATGAAGATGAGGTTATAAGGAGTATGGGAGAAAAGATGCTAATAAAGTTTAAGAAATATTGGGAGGAGTATAGTGTGGTGCTTGCACTTGGTACAATTCTTGACCCTTGGATTAAGCTTTCTTCTTTGTAGTTTCTCTACTCACAAATTGATCCCTCTACAAGCAATGAGAAGGTAGAGCATGTGAGAAGAAAGTTGTACAAACTTTTTGAAGAATATGCAAGTGATAATAATGCTTCCTCTACTACTTCCAATGTGCGAGGTGATACTCCTACTCCCTAACCTCAACCTTCAAGCTCAATTGGGTTAAATGAAAGAAAACAAAGAATGTTTGGTGTAAGTATATATTCATACATACATATATACTTATTTTATTTCTTTTTTTGTCTATATTTAAGCTTTTTGGCTTTTAAGAATTAATTTATGTTATTTATTGTTATATATGAAAGGCATTGAAATTGCATAATCAACAAGTTGCAATGACAAGTGGAAGGAATCAACTTGATGTTTATTTGGATGAGCCAAATTTGGATTTTGATTACTATGAGGATTTACATGTATTGGAGTGGTGGAAAGACACACAAAAACGCTTTCTAGAATTATCAATCATGGCTTGTGACTTACTAAGTATTCCTAGTATTGGTGCTCGTGTTCTTAACAAGTATAGAAGCCGTATATTGCCAAAAAATGTTCAAGCTTTGATTTGTACTCAAAATTGGTTGCATGGATTTGTTTGTGATGGTAATTGCTTTTAAATTTTGCAATACTATTTATTTTTTATTCATTTCATTATCATATGTCAATTGGTTTTTATTTATTTTCTTTTCTATTACAGATGGAGATGATGATGATGTAGATGGTGGTGGTCCTAGTAGTGCAAGAACGGGAACATCTATATCTAGAGGAGCTTCCAGTGTTGTTAATTTCGAAGACATTGATGAGAATGATGTTTAGTGATTAGTTATTGACTTTATTGGTGTTTATCTACTTATGTAATACTGGTAAACTTGATAGTTTTTTTTTTTTTGGGACTATGTTGTTAATTATATTTATGCTTTATGGACTATATTATTAATTATGAATTTATACTTTGTTATGGATATGGTTAATTTGTGGAGTGTTAATTTAACTTGTTTAAGGCCAATGCATGTTCTTGTGTTAAACACATTTTATTTGCAAACTAATGTGATGTGAGCAATGTTTAATCATGAATTTAGACATTGTATCCCTTGAGCCCTTTTCTTTTCATTTTTTATTAAGTTGTTACTTTGAAGATGCTTCACAATATTTCAAGAGGTGCCTGCAGTCTGGAACTGATTCTGGTGTAGATCAAAAAATTGCTGTGAAGCCTTTGAGCTCTTACAAAAGGCACATGTTTAACTATTTAATATTTATAGCTATTTTGCATTAGATAACTTGATATATTGTAGAGGCTTTAATATCTAAGTGACTAAGATAAAATTTGTTGGTGGTCCAATGTAAATCTAGTTGTGCTTTCCTATAGAAAAAATAAGAAAGAGGAATGAATGTTTAGTGTCCAAACACTGTTATCTATCTTTTTGACCCGTTCTGACATCCATTGCTCATAAACTACTATATGTTGCTTTATGTTAGGTAGGATATTCATAGCAAACTAGAACATGAAATAGACTTGATTGTTGCTGGATCTAAATGATTCCCATATGTACCCTAAAATTGGTTCAAGTGGTTGTTAAGTGAGTCTCTGTGTTGTGATTGAGATAGTATATTAGTTGATTAAGTAATACAGAAAGTTCTATTTGCTATAAATTATTAGAGTGACCTAATAACAAGTAGTTGAGAACAAGTTTTCTCTCCCAGAAGACTACACTGAGTCAGTGACTACATAATCCTTATGATTACTTGTCAGTAGATGGAGTGGTTGGGAATTGGAGTTTGTGTCTTTCCCCCCTCTTATTTGTAACATTGCAGAATGAAGAAGCCAACTCATCATTTAATTGATTGCATTAACCTATTTTGGCTATTAATTTTTGCTACCTATATAGGAGAAAAAATCCAAGTTGAAAAATCATTTATGCAAAAGCTCTGAAGAACAAACTTTGATGTAGAGAAGGCATTGGAACATATAAATGAGGCATTGATGATTTGTTCATGCTTTGAAAATTTGCTTGAAATGAAAGTAGAGGCACTTTTAATGGTCTGGCTTTCTGTCTTCATCTTAAAGTGTTTTTTTTAGTCTCGTTGTGTTTTTTTTAGTTTTTTATTTTTTAAAATAAAATTGAGATGATTTAATTTATATTAAAAAAGATTTTATTTTTTGTTTTTGGCAGGTTGACCTGCTAACCCGTGTAAAAACAGGGTGGATTGGCATATTCAACTCATATTACTGTGGTGGGTTGACCCGCCCCGCCCCGCTTAAGGCTTGACCCGCGGCAGAAAGGGGCGGGTTGGCTCGTTTGCCATCTCTAATGTTAAGTGTGTGCATGGGATATTGAAATTGAAAGGGTTGTTGTGGGTGGGCGGGTTTTAAGTTTGACTTGCGAGTGTGAAAGAGCAATATAGGTGGAGCGATAAAGGCAGTTACAGATTGGAGTGATCCCTGAAGATGTGGAGTTGAAAGAGTACAAATTCTGAAATTTGATTCGTTATCCGTTAAGAATTGAGATTCCCCACCACCCAACATATATATATATATATATAGAGAGAGAAAGAGAGAGAGAGAGAGAGAGATTAATTTATATGCATTGACACTGTATAATAATTTTATATTGTCAGTCGATAGAAATGTTAAAAAGTGAGAAATTATTGTGGGTCCCTCATTATAATAGATGGTTATTTATATAAGTTGATATTTTCTACTATTTTTATTGATTAACAGTATAAAATTATTTTACATTATCAGTGCATTCAAATTAAATTTTATATATTATTATTGATTAGATTTTTCTATCACTTTTTTTTTTCTGTTACTGCATTAATAAATATAAAACTAAAAGAATAATTCATACTTCTTTAAAATTTTAAAATATGAGATTAATTTTGATGTACTATATGTAAAAGAGTTTATACTATTATCCAATCACATACTTCTATTTGTAAGACTTTTAAAATAATGAGTGATTGAATCAAATATTTTTATTGATATAGTAATATATAACTGGATATTTATGTGAAAATATTTTATACTGATAGTACACTAAATTTAAATTCTTAAAATTAACAGATAATATAAAATAAAAAAATTTCTAAATGGAGGATTGCAATTGGACTAAGGGAGTAAAATAGAAGAAAATGAAATAGTTAAAAGAGATTAATTCGTATACACTGATAGTGTAAAAGAATTTTACATTGTCAACCAATAAGAATGCAAGAAAATATTAAATCATAGTGAATCCCTTATCATAGTGGATGGTTACCTAATATGATTTGATATTTTTTTGTATTTTTATTGATTAATAGTGTAAAGTTCTTTTATACTGTCAATATATACATATTAAACTCTAGTGAAATTTTATTTTAGTTTTTACTTTATTCTATTCTATTGGATAATGCTCAAGTTAGACTAGCGGAAAGAAAAATAAGTGATAATTTATGGTAGTTTAATGACTACCATTAAACTATATATTAAGAATATAAAATATATGTTTCTTAAATTAATAAATTTCTATCCAATAAAAAAAATAAATTTCTATTTGAATATTAATTACTCGTTATAAAAATGACAAATATCCCTATTTTATTCAAGACTAACAAAAGAATTTCTGTTATTTTTATTAACATAATTTTAAGAGTAAACTCTTAAATTAAGACTGGATTAGTGATGACAGATTTACATAATTTATATGAAATTATAAATTTAAATTTCATTATTACCAATGTATTGAAAAAATAGCTCAGGACAAAAATGTAACAAGATAAATTCATCCTTAAAAAATAAAAATTCTCCATGTAATCCCTAAAAATTAAAAATATGAGTCAAATTATCTTATTTTAGAGATTAATTTATCCTATGAAAAGCATTTAAGGGACTAATTCATCCTTAAAAAACACTAATTTAATCTACATATTTTATTATTAGAGACTATTGAAAATTTTCATTTCTTAAACAAGTTTTTTCAATGATATTTTTTTATAGAGAAGTGATAGAGGGACTCACTTATTGTGAGATACTGTACTGATTTACTACTCATTCACTAATAATGGAATATAAATCCAATTTAAGTGGAATCTATACTTTATCTAATAATAAATAAATAATAAATCGACACGATATCCTAAAAAAAAGTGGCTCCACGCAACATTTCTCTTTTTTATCAGAATCAATTTAAAACTTTACTCTAAAGGACAACTGGTGCTTTCGTCTATGTCTTTATCCACTTTGTTTCTCTCTCCTTGTTTCCTTTTTCTTGACCGTTTTTATTCCGAAAAATGCTGAATGGTACGAAGACCTTTTTTGTCTAGCATGTGCGAATGGTGTAACTCCTTTTCTGTCTTAATAAAATTGCGATTACACATTTATTTTCTCTCTCCTTATTTACAACCTTCCACCTCCTGATTGGTTGACAAAGTCATTCGTTACGTTTTTCACGAATTTGCTTTCGAGCCAAATTGCACTCCTGTTTTTCTCCTTAAATTGTTCTATCTCCACTTTTCTTTTTTAAATGGAAATGTTTAAATAAAGTTATTTTGAGAAGCTTGTATTGCCATTTTTAGTAAAAAAAAAATATGTTAATTATTAAAATTTAATTTTGATGCACTAAGAAAACTTTATTTTCCAATTACCTGTTCTTCTTCACATTATTTATTCTTTGACTATAAGTGGGTTCAATGCTTCATGAATGTGATTATTTTCAGGTAATGCTACCGTTTGTTATAGACTTTCTAATTTTTCATTTGTTCTGGTTCTGCTTTGTGAGGCACTGAGTTTGGTTTCGGCTTTAGCCCTGTATGCCAATATAAACACTATTTTTGAATGGGCATGGTTTATTATCACTTATACGTGTTTTCATTTATCTGTCAAAAATTTTAAGCCAAGCCTATCACAGCTGCCGCACATTGCACATAGCCCAACTTAGGTACACTATGGCTGTCCCGATTTGTTGTCCAAATTACAGCCCACTTGCTATGCCTTCCTTCGTAGCTGGAGCATCTATGAAGCAGACCTCGCAATAGCCTATCGTTCTACCATCGGTAGCCTATTTCCTATTTGATTAAGCAATGTTTACTTTATATTATTTTATTCAAGTGTAAAGGACCACAGTCCACAGACCCTGAGCCGTGATATCCATCGGGATCAAGTGAAATTATGTGTTTTGATTAGAGCTTATGAATGGAGATTTATTTCAACTTAATTCTATGAAATTGATTTTGGTCAAAAGTGAGTCAGTATTAATTAATTTTAATTTGAAAACTTTTATATTGAAATTGATTATGACAAAACCAATATTTAAATAATATTATTCAAAATCACTTTTGAATGTATAATTATAAAAAAAATTATAAATTTCATGATATTTATATTTAGTTTCTTTTATTTGTTTTATTATTTTTTTTAGTTAAATTTGAACAACTGATAAAATATTATTTTAATAATTAAATTTTACATTTAATGTTACTTAAATTAAGTACAAATAACGTAAATTTTAAATTAAAAAATAACTAGATGTAATTCCCTTGTGTTGCACTAGTTTATTATTATTTTTTTATAAAAATAATTTTTTAAAAAAGTTATGATAACAATTGAAAGCTAGATATAGTAAGAAAATATTTTTAAAAATTAATTATTCTAAACAAAGAAATAGATCAAATGTAATAACATTATGAGAGTTTATTGAATATTTCATTATAGACAATATTTTTTTGTGTAATTTTTGTATTTTTCATCTGCTCAACTATAAAAATTCTTAACCTCTTTTTGAGGTCAGATTTAATAATGTAACAAATATTTTTTATGATAAAATAATTATTTTGAAAAATATAACCTCATATAGTTCAATAAGACATTTATTTATTGTTATTACATAGCACACTTTTATGGCGAATTATTTTCACTGCAGGAAAAACATTAATTAGAGGAGGACGTGATCCCTCACTAACTTGCGGTAGAAATCAAGTGCAACAATACTAAAAAATCGAAACTCCAAAAAAAAAATTGCAGCAAAAAATTTCGCTGCTAATATTAATTTTTCTAAAATCATTTTATTGGAAATAATTTGTGGCGGTAGTTTCCCCTGTTACTTGAAAAGAGAATTTCCCAAAAAATTATGTTTCTTAGCTTTTGCAGCAACCTAGAGACAACCATCATCACTAATCACAAAAACGATTAAAAAAAATATAAAAACATGATGGCATTTGTAGTGGTTTAGGCCACCGCTAATTGAGAAAACCATTTGCTAATCATATAATTGATATAAAAAAAATATTATGGCATTTGCGATAGCCTAGCCAGCCACTAAGCACATGGAGGAGGAAGTGGCAGCAACCAACGTAGAAGACAAGGTGATGTCGTAGAAGCAATCCTTGGAAGATCCACAATCTAGTCAAATCTTGGAGAATGGGACAGATAATAATCACGGAGATCCTGATTCGAATATGATTGTTGATAATGATGGCAAGATTCAGAATTCCATAGTTAATAGGACACCTATTTCAAATCCCTTTAGTCCCTGGATGATAGTAAGGAAAAATCAGAGGAATAATCGACCAAGATCCTTTGGCGATAGAAGAGAACCTAGAGATAACAACAAATCCTCCCGCTTTCGAGTCTTGGAGAAAATCTTGGAGTATGAAGGATCATGTGAAATGGGTCATGACAACACGCATGCGGTGCATGGGAATATCAAAAAGGATTCTAAAACTAGTAATAAACATGTTTAGCCCAAGTTGGGTGCACTCGAGAAAGTAGGAAAGAGAAGGAGTAAGCCCAAAGCACCAATTGGTACTACGGCTATACAAAAGGAACATGCAACCAATTCAGGAAGCAAGAACAAGACGATGGTGACCTCCTGATAGGCTGAGAAACCTCAAGATGTAGGTGCGAGTGCTACAAATGACCCTAAAAGGGAAAAAAGTCATGGTAGATGATCACGCAAACCACTATAAGAGTTTCAGTAAGCTTTTCTCATGAGCAATGGAAGACAAATAAAAATGGAGGGGATATGCATATATCTTTTGCTACCCATGTTGTTAGACCCCAACAGGAAATGGCGACTTGGACCTGCAGACTGTTAACGATGGGGCAACAAGTCCTCTAGATCTGGGAAACAGGTCTAATGATCAAGAGGTGATTAAGGCCAGGAGGCTCGAAGATGCCAAGATGTTGGTGGATGAGGATATCCAAACCATGAGCATAGTGACAGAACATGCTGGGCCAACTGAAGCCTAGATTCTTGCTTTTCAGTTATCCATGATTAATATGAATATTTTGCTGTGGAATTGTAGTGGAGCATCGAGTTAGGGGTTTGTATCTCACATTGGTGATTTGGCTCATAGGTACTTAGTTAGAATGGTGGTGTTACTTGAAACTCGTGTCAAGTCCCAAAGCTCACAAGCTAATTTAATCAAAAAGTTTAACTTTCATGGCTATGTGATTAGTGATGGAGAGGGTTTTCTAGAGGTATTTGGGTGATTTAAAGGAAAGATGATTGGATGGTTGATACACTGGTGACACATAAACAATTTGTTCACATGAAGATGGCATGGAAATAGGATTCTTCTTGGCATTTTATGGCCACCTATGGCAGCCGATAGGTTTCTAGTAGAAGATATCTTTGGAATGAACTTGAAAGGCTAGCCTCTTCCGTAAATGGCCCCTATTGTATTGGAGGGGACTTTAATTCGGCGATGTCGTTGGATGATAATGGTGATTCATCAAATCTTGTGATGGATACAAGAAGATTCAATGAGTGTGTCAGAATGTGTGCATTGCATGACTTAGGGTTCAATAGACAGCCTTATACTTGGCAGCAGGGCAACATTAAGAGACGGTTAGATGCCAACTTGCAGTGGTCAAACCAGTTTATAGATGCTACAGTTCTTCACTTTACTAAGCTAAAGTCTGATCATGTGCCTCTGCTTATTAGATTGGTGCAATCGGATTCTGGGGATGGATGTTCTAGGTCATTCGGCTTCTTAGCTCTTGGATCCTCTCTGAAGACTACTCAAATCTGATTAAGTGAAGCTAGATAAGTAATGATAATTCGCTTAGCAACATTAAGTCCTTCACTAATGCTGCTAAGGTATAGAATTATGAGGTGTTTGGGCATATATTCAGAAAGAAGAATAAGATCCTCTCGCGACTTGAAGGGATTGCTAAACAACTTTCTTTCCAAAGTAACCACTTTCTGTAGAATCTGCAACATGAATTGTGGTTTGAATATGAAAGTGTTTTGGTACAAGAGGAGATTTATTGGCACCAACAATCCAGATATAAATGGATTAAGTTTGGAGACAAAATTACCAATTATTTTCACTCCAAAGCCAGTGGTAGAAAAAGAAGAAATAAGGTGACTATGCTAAAGAATAATGACGGAACTTAGATTGATGATACTCATTAGTTGAAGACTATGGACATGGCTTTCTTCCAGAAGCTCTATACAAAAGAAGGGGAGTGTGAGAAATTTTTGGTTTTTAGTGAATTTGCCAGACTTTAAAATAAAGAAAAAAGGAGATTTGGCACAAAGATAGCTCGAGAATAAATCAAAAAGGCTCTCTTCTCTATGGCCAATTAGAAGGCTCCTAGGCTAGATGGACTTCTAACTATGTTTTACCAGTATTCATGGGATAGTGTCAAGGACTCTCTTTGCTCCTAGGTGTAGGATATTTTTAGAGACCCTTCTTTGATTAGCCAGCCAAATGCTACTCACACTACAATTATTCCGAAAAACAATGTTCCTAAGAATTTGCTCACTTTCGCCTTATTACCTTATGCAATGTCATCTACAAGATTGTGACTAAGATTGTAACATCTTACAAGAAATCATGAGTAAACTAATATCTCTTAATCAATGTAGCTTTGTTCTCGGCAAAATTAGGCAGGATAACTATTAGAACTGGTATCAGTTAAGAGTTGAAATGTTGAAATACTCTATATATTAATGTGAGACTGAGATTCTCAGGTGGAATTCAGTCCAAAAGTGTTTACAAATATGGTGTGAAGCTGAAAATGTAGAGAACAAAATAGATATAGTGTAAGAATACTCCTAGGTAGTATAGGGACGCTTTATCCTCCAATTCCTTACTCAACAAAATGGTCTCTTTAATCAGCTTCTTACCCCTCATACATATAGTTACTCATTCCCTCCCTTTTCCAAATCTTCTAGAATATGATATTCTTTCTCCTACTAAGCAAATAACAACCTCCACTACTAACTAACCACATTTTTGTCACATTTCCCTCTTACTATAGCTATCTCTGGTCCAATTCCCTTCTTCCTTGCATATACAATGTATTTGGGCTTACTAAGCCTGCTCACTCTTGGGGTTGGGTCTCTATCAATACCCTCTCCTTCAATAATCACCTTGTCCTAAAGGTGATGTGGTGAAAAACAAACTTTATTACTGGAAAGACTTCCTCCTGGGTCCCAAATCTTGAAAAAGGAAGAGGAAATTATCCTTGGCACGTAATAATAATGTCCACCTGGGTCTCATAGTCTTGTTCCAAGTTCGATACTTAGAAGTGCTAGACTTTCCCAAGACATAAAGGTATTTAGACATTCCTCAGACTCCTGCAGGTACTGCTGGTGTTAGTGAACTGTTACGTCCTCCTCAAACTCAACCTTTAGCTCTCTTTTCCCAAACTCTATTGCCTGGTAATTATGCTTTGATAGCTTTGCTGATATAACAACAATAGCTACTGCATCTTTAGCTGCTAAATAAAGATTAGAAGCAACTAAAGAAGCTGATGAATCAGGAACGGGACAGGTTTGCTTGAATAAATCCCATAAATAAAGGGATCCTCTTTTTGTTGCCAAAGATGTCCAACACTCATCAAATTCTATGAATGTCACTACAGACCTCATTACTCCAACACTTGGCAGTAAGTGTGAAATCAAGTTGAAAAAGAGCCACTAAGTGTGAGGTCTACATGGCTATTACATCTTACTATCTCCATCCTAGGTAACCATTCAAGAGCTAAAATAGTCAAAACTTCTTCAGACCCAATTCCATGACCACCATAGACCTTTGTAAGACAATAACCCGTAGTCTTTTTGCACCCAACAGTAGTAGTTTTCAACTCGATATGGAATGTTTAGCTGGCTTTGGATGAAGTTCTTTTGGATGAACAGCTGATAGTCCCAAATAATCAGACCAATGACCAATCCTTCTCATTTGTGTTCCAACCACATTGGTGATTTCATATGCCAGGTTAACAAAATTTCCCTCATATGTATACTTGAATGGATCATAAGTACTCAATCCAAGGGAACCAATAGTCAAGTTTTCCCACCAAGGCACAACCCATCTTCTGAGTTTTGAATAAATAACTTTGAACTTTAAAGGACTACTCCCGTTAACTTCAAAAAGCGGAATGGTGTTTAGCACACTCTTTGCTTTATACTGAGTTTTTGAAGCCCTTTTTCTATTTATCTATACTTGAGTTTGGCCCAATAACTTCTCACCAATGTTCCCTTTAGTAGAAATCTTATTCTTTTCCCCACTAATTTGGGCTTAACCTATTAAACCGAAACATTTACCCAAACTTTGGGAAGCTCTCCCTACACCTTTTCCCCCTTCTTTCCCATGTAAGCTACTACCAGTGGGGGAAGGTTGTTCTATAGTTGTCATCACCACCCATAGATCTGCTGTCATTCTTGACACGACTCAAAATCAGGTCTTCCTGGCAGTGGAAGTTGATTCCTCATGCACGGGAGTCGAAGTGGGATGCAACCCCTATCCAGACACCCCCCTTCGAGCCTCCATAGAAGCTATGGCTTCCATCTCCATCAAAAATGACATTCTCCTTGCCATTACTGTCATGTGTTGATCGGCCATGTTCACCTCCGACCTCCACCCATGACTTATCTCGGTCGCCCTACCCCCACTTGTATCTGTCAGTGTTCCTTGCGGCATCACTTGAGCCATCGACAATGTTGCCATGTCTTGCTAGCAGCTCAACCTCGCCTTCGTCAACAACCAATTTTCTCACTCCTTTCTCCACCAGATGTACTATTCCGGCGTCAACGATTCCCTTCGCAAGAATCCCTCATTCCTCCATTACCAACGTGTGACGTCTCAACTCTGATGTGATCCAGTACTTTAGTTCCTATATGGTTTGATTTTCACCATCATCTTCCTCCTCCAGACATAGAGCCATTGTCATAGCTTTTCCTGTCAATCTAATCGCTCCTCCGTCCTTCCTAATGGATTACGCGACCTCGCTGCTCCCAATCTTCTTCTCCATCACCTTGGAACCCACCTCAGTCTCGATCTTCTTTGGTGGTTCTACTCTGTTTACCCTCTCTACCCCCTTAACTTCTTCGTGACAGACCCACGATTGGCCCTCCCATGATGAGTTCTAATTCCCTTCATACTTGTGAGGTCCCTGTTCTAAAGTGTACCGAACAAGGTCATGCCGATGCTTCGAGTGAGACATGTGATTGTTCATAGTGGATTTTCTCTAGTGGTAGTTCCCTCTCTGTGGGTTACTCCCTCTCCACTCCCTTACCAAGCGATCCATTGTCTTCAATATGGAATTCAGGAGCTTCTTACTCTTCTCTTGCTACCATTCAAACTCTGGTAGCCACCTCCGCAATTTTTCTCGGCTTTCTCCATCCTAGCTTCCATTGAAGGAACGCATGATGAATCCATCCATAGGCTCCCCATGATCGAAGAGCTCTGATGCCAGTTGTTAGAATTGGTATCAGTTAAGAGTTAAAATGCCGAAATATTCTGTATATTAATGTGAGACTGAGATTTCGAGGTGGAATTCAGTCCAAAAGTGTTTACAAATATGGTGTGAAACTGAAAATGCAAAGAACAAGATAAAAATAGTGTAAGAACACTATTGGATAGTATAGGGACCCTTCACCCTCCAATTCCTTTTTCAACAAAATGGTCTCTCTAATCAACTTCCTACCCTTCATACATATAGTGACTCATTTCCTCCCCTTTCCAAATCTTCTAGAATCTGATATTCTCTCTCTTACTCAACAAATAACAAACTCCACTACTAACTAACCACACTTTTGTCACATTTGCCTCTTGCTATAGCTATATTTAGTCCAATTCCCTTCTTCATTGCATATACAATGTATTTGGGTTCATTGAGGCTATTTGCTCTTGGGGTTGGGTCTCTATCAATAAAATTCTGCTGGTGCAAGAGGTTGTCCACTCGATGAAGTTAAAGAAAGGCAAGGTTAGTTTCATAGTGGACATTGAAAAAGTGTATGATCGATTAGATGGAAATTTTATTGTTGATACTTTAAATGATATTGGCCTCTCAGAGAGTTTGATTAACTTGTTGTGGCACTACATCTCTTTATTGTCCATGCAGCTTCTTTGGAATGGATCACCCAACTCTTTTCTCAATTCCTTTCGTGGGGTTCAAGTGGGTGATCCCATCTCCCCATTCTTGTTTGTCCTCTGCATAGAGAAACTTTCCCAGTTGATTATTTTGTTGGTGAAAAACAACATCTAAGAACCTATTTGCTTGGCAAAGGATGGCTCGAATCTATCACATCTCTACTTTGCTGATGACGCAATTTTATTTGCCAAAGCTTCCAAGGAGCAAGTGGGTGTGATCAAAGGAGCTTTGGACCCTTTTTGCCGGAATTCAAGTCAGCAAGTTAATTTTACAAAATCTTGCGTGTATTTTTTTTATAATGTTCATCACTTGAAAAAGTAGGAACTTAGTCAGGAACTAGGAATCCAGTTAACATCGGATTTAAGAGATACCAAGGAGTGCCTCTTCTCCACAACAGATGCTCAAAGCAGCACTTCCAATATGTGTTGGATAAAATGCAAAATAATTGCTGGAACATGAAGTCTCTCTCTCTTGCAAGTCGTTGCAACTTGGCATAATTTGTCCTGGCTAGTATTCCAAGTTACCCAATGCAAACAATAAAGCTCCCCAAGTCTGTGTATGATCAGATTGATAGGATTTGCCGAAACTTTATCTGGGGAAGTGACGCAGAAAGGAAACACATTCACCTATTAGGCTGGGACACTATCTACAAGTCTAAGAAGCATAGTGGTTTGGGGTTCAGAAAAGGCACAACACTCAAACAATGTTTTTTAAATGAAGCTAGCATGGGCCATGATTCACAAAAGAGATGCCGTATGGGTCCAAATTATGAGGGCTAAGTATCGATGTGGGAATAGAACTCTTCCTACAATTTGCAATCGGAATAAATGTTCGAATGCATGGAAAGGAATTACTAAGGTGTGGAATAGATTCCATAATAATCTGGCCTGGAGAGTGTGCAATGGAAGATAAGTTAATTTCTGGAAGGACCATTGGCTTCCGGGCTTCTAAAGGCTGAGAGGCTTTGGCTTGATTGATCTAGATGATGGCAACTTGAATGCAAAAGTGGGTCCTTTGTTGCTAATAGAGATTGGCATTGGAACAGGTTGAGCTTAGTCTTACCCCCGGACATCATTGATCTTCTGGTGGCGATGAAACCTCCTAAAGACCTTCCTGGTGAGGATATTGTGGATTGGCTTTCAAATCCTGCTGGCCACTTCACTGTCAAATCAACATATGAGGCTATGTATGGGGAGTATAATGCAGATTGACAGAGATTCAAGCACGTATGGAAAATGAATATCCCTCAGCATCTTCGAGCCTTCACTTGGTTGGTTTCCCATGAACTGCTTCTAACTAATGCTCGAAGAGAAAGAATGGACTTAGCATCTGACACTGATTGCCCAGTTTGTACAAACCATGAGGACGCTCCATATTTTCCGTGATTGCGCTATAGCTAGGAAAACATGGGGGAGCTTGGTATCTAGAGATCTTCAAGGTGGCTTTTTTCGGCAACCTTCTTAAACATGGTTGTATGAGAACATTGAGAAGAACTCTCAAAGCTACAAGGAGGTCCCCTGCCTCTACTTTTCATGACTGCTTGCCAGAGTCTTTGGAGAATTCGGAATGAATTCGTCTTTGAAGGAAAGAATGTGAAAATATCGGATATCCCTCGTAGCCCGTAGGGTCTATTTTCTTGCTCTAGATTACCATAAAGCTCAGACTGCGGTCGACACTGCCATTGACTGCATAAAGGTTTATACAGAGAGGCTTGTAGCTTGGACACCTCCTCCAAATGATTGGTGCAAGCTTAATACGGATGGATCTATTCTTCCACATTTTGGTTCTGCTGCTTGTGGTGGTATCCTCCATGATTCCAGTGGAAACTTAGTAGCAGCCTACTCAGCAAACCTCGGCAATTGCTCTATCACTATGGCTGAGTTGTGAACTATTGATGTTGGTTTGAAGATGTCTTATTCTCTTGGTTTGAGAAGGATTCTGGTTGAGTCAGACTTGTCATGTGCAGTTCAGCTCATTCATCGATTTGAAGTGGCTCATCACTCTAGCCTGTCTATGATTCGAGCTATTAAGGAACTGATGGCTCGAGACTTGAGTGTGGAAGTGAAGCATATTTTCAGAGAGGCCAACCAGTGCGCTCATATGTTAGCTAGAGGGGGCCATGATATTCAACTTGGAGTAAGTTTCATGATTCAGTTCCTAATTTTCTTTCTCTTGTTTTTACTGCTGATATGGCTAGGGTGTCATACCGTCGTTTATTTAGCATGTAGTTTGTGTGTCTTTGGGCTTAAGCCCCATAGCTAATAAAAAAGGTGTGAGAGTGCAAGAATAAAACCGATACGCAAATATCGGCATCATATTCTCAAGAATAAAAGAGGGGTGTTATTTGTACATACTTAAAAGTATGTCCAATTAGACACCCACTCACAAAGCTTAAAAAAAAAATTATGAAAGAAAAAGAAAAAATGAAAAAATAAGAGAGAAGAGGAGAGAGATAGAGAGAAGATGTCAAAGTATGTCAATAGTAAGTATATACAAATTACTTTTCTCAGAATAAAATATCGACATCATATGTCCCTACTTTTAAATCTAATCTCAAGAATAAAACCGATACACAAATATCGGCATCATATTCACATTATAGACATGCAATGTGCCATTTCCTACATAATAATAATAATAACGCTAATAATTGCTCCAAATAATAATAATAATAATAATAATAATAACAACGCTAATACATTATATCAGGTTTTTATTATCATTTTTGTGACCGTAATTAAATTATCTTTTTTCTTAAATTAAATCAATATTTTGACTAACCCAAACAGAATAGTCGATTAAAAAATGACATTATTATTAAAAAAGGGGCAGCTTTAATAAAAATTTATATTAAAAATAAAAATTTATGTAATTTTATGCATGAAAATATTATAAATTAAATTTATATTATATTTATTTTTAGTTAAGAATATTTTCAAGTCAAATTTTATAATTTCAATGTTAACAAATTAAATTATTATTATTATTATTATTTAAGTAATTTATAAGAAGTATTAAGATATTAATTAAAAACAATATATTTATACTTTATTACAATAAGAATATATGTCATTTTTGTATGGTTATGATTTGTTTTCTCGATATATATATATATATATATATCCTCTTATTTTCTTTTTTAAAAAAACAAAATTTTTCTTTCATTTTTTTCCCCTTATTTTCTCTCTACATCCAAACAAAGCATAAATGAAGAAGAGAAAGGAAACGGTTAAGGGAAAGAAAGGTGCATTTGGTTTGTCCATTTTTATTTTCATTTTAGTGAAAATGAAAAAACATGCTTAAAAATATGTTTGGTTATCTCTTGCTGAAAATTTTTTCATTTCAAATGAGACATAAAATTGAAAATGGCCATTTTACATTTTCAGCCTTTTCAGTGTTAATTGTGGGAAACATTTCCAATGAAAATGCGAATGCAATGTGGTAATAATAAAAGGGCCATGCTCCGGTGGATATCAATTAAAATATCCACCGATGAATATGTGAAGTGGTTTGATATTAGTGGTAAAGGGTTGATAGTTCATCCATACAGTCAATGCACCTTAGTATTTCTCACTCTCTCTCTCTCTCTCTCTCTCTGTGTCACTGTTGCCAGCACCCTCTCAACGTCGCTCAAAGCACCTTTATCTGAAGAGAACAAAAATGCTTCAGACGGATGAAAAAAAAAAAAACAAACCCATGAATCACCCATAAATTTTCACCCACTAGCATCCCAAATCAACACTCATAAAGTTCATGTTTTTTATGTCTAGCATCACAAACCATAACAAAAGCTTTATTTTAGAAAACATATCAGTGCGTCCACTCCCTCCATTTCTATGTTCAACAAATGGATGGTGGTGCTCATTTAGAGTAAAGTGTTGTGGCCAATGCTAGTGAGTAAAAAAAAAAAAAATTCATCTTCAAAGAAATAAAAATCTATCATGAACCAATGTTGTGATGCGCATGTACGGCCAAAAAATTAAAAGCACAAAAAAGTGAATAAAAAAAAGCACAAAAAGCCTCATTTCTATTGAAAAGAAACTCATCTTTATTATGTTTTCTAATCCAAACGAAACCCAGAACTCCAGAAGGGAATCACATAACAGACTATAATCAATTCAACCATAATATACAATATAATAAACTAAGATTTTCCAGAAAAAAAAAAAAGAGGTTTCTTTTTTTTTTTTTTCCTCAGAACTCCAAGCTCATTTTTGTTGCAGGGTGCATTGGGTTTTAGTGGAAGCACTGCTGGCCTCAGCTTCACTGTGAACTGTCGCCACTCAACTACTGTCGGTGATCCTTTTCAAGCAACCACTTGCACCTCGTTCTTCGGCTAATATCCACCAATCCAGCCATCGCTTGCACACACAAGAGGTTAGAGGGGCTGGGAAAAGATTAGTACCTTCACGGTGTGGAGGTCAAGATTGTAGGTTGAACTTAGATCCCGAATCTTCTCCGCGTTGATGAGAAGAGCAGGTGGAATTTGAAGAGGCTTGGTTGAGCAAAGTGTTGACGGGGGAAGGGTCCGCAATCCGTTTGGGAGTGGGGGTTCCCAATAGTGATGACAAGGGGAGAGAAATACTAAGGTGCATTGGTTGCATTGGTAGACTATTAACTTTCTTCCACTAATATTAAGCCACCTCACATATTCATCGGTGGATATTTTAATTGATATCCACCGGAGTATGGCCCATAATTAAAACACATTGGCTACGGTGTTCGAATCCTGGGTAAGCAGAACCCATCTATTTTTTTTTTTTTTAAAGTACTTCACAAGCTGTTCTGCCATGACGTGTGTGTGAATGTTGCTGGCGTGTGATTAGTAAGCCATTAAGTCAAGAGTTAAAGTCAACCCATATCTTTAAGTCAAGCCAAACCAAATCGTATACTTCTTCCTTGTTGTGTCTTCCTCGGTTTTCCTAAAAGACCATTAGTCCATCACCCTTAGAGCTCTCTAAATGGGATTGAAGAAACGAATTGAAATTTCATTTTCATTGGGGCCAACGCGTTTGGGACAGACCTATAAGGTCTTTTAAGTGAGATAATGCCTGCCAGCTCATTTCAAAAGATACCTCCCACGTCAGGCTTAGTCGACGTCAATTAGCGTAATCTTATTAATTAATCGTAAGGCGTGGTCACGAGTCCAAACAATAAGAGGTATTATATTTGTACATATCAAAATTTTTAATATTTCAATACTTTTTTTCAGTTTTTTTTCTCTCTATTAATCATTTTATTCTTTTTATTTTTTTTTATAATTTTTTTCTCCTTTCCATCTTTCTGAGTATTCAAGATACACCTACCCCAATGATACAAAAAATATTTCTCAAACAATAATCCGAGCACCTTTACCATCGAAATTGAAAGTTCAAAAAACCCTGGGTATGCCGAAAGGAATCGGAATCTCTTAACTTGTTCTTTTCTTGAAGGCATACCTAGAAAATTCATAATGTGGTGAAGAACATCATCGATTTCTATTCTGCTTTCAAATTCACGTCAAAAACACACAGCATCGTCACACGTACTCACAGCAAACTACACATAATTAATATGTAACAACAAACTAGAATAACCCCAACCATAAAATAAAACCCAGAAGAACAGCCAAAAATCCCGCACATTGTCACTCACCGCAAAAGAGTAATTGTCATAATCAGCCACAGCCATCACATCTATAATAGCAATGATAAAAAGAAATATATCCGTGAATTGTAAATTCTGAAACATTAAATTGAAACAAGTTTAGCCTTCCCATTCAGCCATTCTGACACATACAGCAAAATAAGAACCCCTCAACGCCCGTGCCCATTACCAGAACGAAACAATATTCTCCCAACCTCAAACGACACGAAAGCATCAACGCACGCGTACTGCACCTGCTGCGCGGTGAGCCACACGTTATCCCACCGACTCCTGCTGATCTTCTGCGGCTTCTCCAGCTCCACCCCCAGCACCCTCGCCGACAGCCTCTTCAGCCCCGCATTCCTCATCTCCCTTTCCCCCAACACATTCTCCGCCAGCCCCCTAAGGTCGGCAATATTCGCCACCTGGAGGGAGTAGTCTTCTAGAAGCTTCTCGACGTCCTCCTCGATACCCACCCCAAGAAACGTGTGACAAGCGTTGCTGAGAAACTCGGTGAGCGATTGTGGGATGAAGGGGGAGTGAAGGATCTGGAAGACGAGGCAGCGGTGGCCGACGCAGAGCTGGAGGGTAGCGACGGGGTTCTGGCAGTTGCGGTGGGTGTTGGGGCGCCACTCGACGTCGAGGCCGACGAGGGTGTTGCTGCGGCGGCGGTTGAGGCGGAGGGTTTCGGAGAGCCACGTGTCGACGTGGGAAGGGGAGGAGGTGAGGAGAGTGTGAATGGTGTGGGAGTGGAAGGTGACGTCGTAGAGGTTGTGGGTATCGTAGGGGAGGTTGTGGTCCACGACGCTGATCGTGGCGCGTGGGGTCTCGGAGGGGACGTTGATCACTACGCGGGGGCGCTGCTGGCTGGGGTCTTCAGTGGACACGGAGGGGGCGATGATCAATATGCCGGGGCGGCGGTGATTGGGTTCTTGCATCGACCTGGAGGGGACGCCGAACACTTGTGGAGGGCGCTGCTGGTTTGGGTCTTCGGCGAAAACTGTCGGGACGTTGTACACTTGGGGGTGGTGGTGGTTGGGGGCGTCGTACACTTGGTGGTGGCGGTTAGGGTCTTCGGCGAACACGGTGGGGGCGTTAATTACTCGGCGGGGGCGGTTGTGGCTCCGGTTCTGGTTCTGGTTCTGGTTCTGGTTGGGGCCTCCCATGGTGGTGATGGGAGCGTGTGGGTATGGAGGGTGTGTTTGGTGCTGTGGGTAGGGTGTGTTTGGTTTGAATTTCAAATCTGATTTGGGAGTGAGAAGGAGGAGTGCGGAGCGAAAAAGGCTGTTTGATCCTTTACCAACGGGTTTTCTCCCCTAAACCCCAATTGAAGGCAAAGTAAGAAATTCTTACTTTTACGTTCGCTTTTCCATTGGAGCATTGATGCAGGAAAATAAATTTTCAATTACCCGCATTAACCTTCTACCAATCCTTTATAGTGGGGGTAACTTCTTATACATTAAACAAAATTTTTAATTATTTTTATGCATTTATTTTATGCATTTTGTTGTAATTTTTTATTTATAATTTAACACTATTAAAAATAAGTTTATGAAATTAACTTTAATATAATATTATTGTAAAACAAATAAAAACTTATATTAAAATTCAATCATATATTAATATATATAAATTTTTTAAGATAATAGGTGTGAAAAATAATTATTCTTATTCATGTAGAATATATGATTTAATATATATATATATATATTAACAGTGTATCAAACTTAAAATTTGAGTTTATTTATGATATGTTAATTTTATTTTATTTATAATAGGCTAGTTTGGACAAATTTTTGAAAAAAGATTTCTCAAAATGATTTTTTTAAAAAAAATCTTTTAGAAAAGTAAAAATTATTTATGTTTGGATGTAAAATTAATTTATATTTGAATATAATATAAAAATATAATATGAAGCTTATGTCCTATTTAATAATTGTACACTTAAAAGTGATTTTAATTAATATCATCCAAACAATATTCATTCTGACATAATCACTTTTGACACAAAAATTTCTAAACATAAATTATATTGGCATTAATTCACTTTTGATCAAAATCAACTCTATAGAATCTAGTTGGGACAAATTTCCATTTACAAACTCCAATTCGAATACACACTAAGATGCATTTCCTATGAAAAAAAGTGAAATATCACATGTTTTGATAACCTTATATTTTTTATTTACCAAAAAAAAAGATAATCTTATAAAAATGAATTTTTATGTATTTATAATATAGAATAATTTTATACTATTAATTAATAAAATTGTAAAATAGTTCTAAATTATAGTTGATAACTATCTACTATAATAACTACCCATTATAATTTACTTTTGTGTAATTCTATTAATTTACAGCGTAAAAATATTTTATATTATCAATATATATAAATAATAAAAAAATCAAATATGTGGATACGGGTCAGATTATGAATAGATGAAATGTTTGTCTGTAGAGTAAGAAACAAAAACAAAACCCCTAGAAAGAAGAAGAAAAATTACACCCTTACAAAAACAACACCCTCTCTATCATCCAAAATAACTGATAACTAATAAAATCTTTCAAAATTATAAATTTTTTTTCTGAATCAATTTTGATTTAAAATTAATCATAAAAATTAATTTTAATTTGATTTAATTTAATTTATGAGTTTAATTTTTATATATTGTTAACCAATAGAATTTCAAGAAATTATCAAATCATGTTAAGTGGTTATAATATTGGGTAGTTATCCATCGTGACATGGTAATTCTTTAAAATTTTATTAGTTAATAATGTAAAATTATTTTACATTGTCAATAAATAGAAATTGATCTCTTAATTTATTACCTTATCCTTCTTAAATAATTTTAAAAAATTAATTAAATTAATTTTTAAGTTGATTTTCAACTAAATATTACTTATTATGAACTAGTTTATTTTTATATAAATTAACGTAATTAATTTTTGTATCATGTTAAGTTAGTTTTATCTCGTATCATAGTAAATTGATTTTTTTTAATTACCAAAAGTAATCATGCATGTATAAAGAAGTAAGTAAAACACAACAACCAATATATTCACAAGAGGTAATTTTGTAAGTAATTTGCACCAAATCTTTTCATATTGTTTAGTATTTTTGTTGTTGTGTATGTATCATTAAAAGTTTAATTTTGATAAATTGTCAATGTAGAAGTTTTTACATAATTATCTAATTATTTGTTGTTATATTGTTAAAAGTTATTGAATTTTGCAATAACTTTTCAATAGTCACACATATAATGAGATGTGATTAGTTATAAATTAAAATATTTTATATTATTATTGTTTCAAAATTAATCTTAAAAAGATTTATTTAGTATTCTATTTTTTTTTATAAAAGTATCAATATCTTTAATAGTTAATGAATTTGTAATTACATATTAATTATTAATCATTATCCTTTCAAAATATCTGTGTACGTGAAATTATTAAAAGTAAGTACTGAATTCATTTTTAAATCAAATATTTTGTTTAAAATGTTTAAAAATATAAAATGGTTTGATTTGATAAAAAAAATTTTATTATATTTTGTTTTCTAATACAAAAATCTTATAAAATTTGATAGCATGTAGAAAATAATTCCACATACATTCTAAAAGTATATTATGTTTTTATGTCATTATTCCAAATAATTCCAAATTCAATGAATTCACAATCAAACTTTATTATGTAGTTATGTTTTTATAATTTTTAATCCTTCCAAGTACATTCTAAAAGTACAAAAACAATCTCCTTAGAAAATAATTTTTTTTAACCAAATTAGCAGTAATGTCAATATATCCAAGGTCTTGAATTCGAATATTTTATATATATAAATTAGCACTAAAAAGTTTCACTTCCATATTAAATTGATCTGATTCAAGATAGATTATATTAGTTACTAGATCAAAAAATAGTCAAGATACATTTTTTTTCTGTTTCTATACCTTTATTTTTCTTTCTCTTTTTTAACTGTTATCTCCTGTTTTTCTTCCAAATTTTTCTATCGCCACTTTTTTAAAATAATGTTGTTATAACAAGTTAATAATATTATTTTTAATAAAAAAATAATATGTTCAGTATTTTGTAAATACGTTATTTTTCATTTTAAATTTTTTTAATTTTTATAACTAAAATATGAAAAATAGAATACATGTTATTATGTTTTTATTGTAAAACTTCACTAACAAATTTTATCTAAATTAGTGGATTTACATTATATATGACTATTTTATTAATTTATATTTTTAATATTATTTTATAATAATTAATTGATTTAAAGTAAATGAATTATAATTATATAATAATTTATTTTTAAAATTAATCCGCAATTTATATTTGCTTTTCAAAACTTGTGAGCTCATATCCAGTTGTCTCCCAAATTGTTTTCTTTTTCAAGTTCATGGACATCCAGTTAATTTATGAATGTTTCTGTTCCCTTAAAAAATAATAATAATGAATTCATACGAAGTTGATTTGCAGGATATCATTCGCGTTTTTTTTTTTTATAAAAAAAATGTTTTAATTTCTTCAAATATTTATATCCTCAGAGACTATTGCAATTAAGAAGTATTTCCAACAATTTATTTCTCTTTTAATTTAACTAATAAGTCTCCTTTAAATTTACTTCTCTTTGTCATTTCTGTTTGAATTCTTTGACTTAATAAATTTTAATTTTTAGCCTTTTTGTTTTTGATCATGCTATTTTGTAATCAATGACCTTTTAGCAAAAAGAAATCGTATTATAAATATATTATCATTGCTTGCTTGAACTTTTAATTGTTTTGATTCCAACATTATTTGCATTGAGTTTCTTTTGCGTTTTTCATGCTTTCCGCCAAAATGCGTGTCAAATCTTTGTTTATGCCTTAAAATAATATTATGCAAAACTATGGTTATTCATATTTTTTTGATAAGGAATGATTAAAGAGGGACATATGGCAATATTATATTTTATCCAATTCTTATAGGATTTAATTTATATACACTGACAGTGTAAAACTGTTTTACACTATCATCCAATCAAATACTAACATATAAGTAAATATGCATAACATTAACATCCACTATTCTAAAAATCATACATATAGAAGAATTTGATTAAATGACAGTGTAAAAAAATTTTACACTATCATTATATACAAATTAAATCCATTCTTATATCAATCGTGTATAGTTTCTTGATAATTTGTCAAATTAATGTTTATTAACATATAATCTCGAACCACTTTTTCTCGCTTGCTTTATTATATTTTACTTTATTTTGATATCTATTTTTCTTTCCGTGTCATATTAAGATTAAAAAAATTAATTATAAAAATACAAAAGGGAAATTTTTTTTAAAGAAAAAAGTGGGAGAAGGAACTACAATTAAAAATAAAAATAAATAGAAGATCACTATTAGAAACACGTGAAATAGTAATAGAAATTATATACAAATTTGAGTTCATCGGCATTACGGATGGATAATTGCAAAATTGCAAAAATCATGTAATTGTTGACAAATAGATAAATTTGTTAGTAAATTTTTGGCATCAAGTGGCACATAAATATTACTGCTAGAATTACCGATGGATATATCCATCAATAGTTAGGGTTAGGGTATAACAATAAATGAATTTTCTATTGTGTCAATAAATTTACTCTTTATTTGACTTTTAAAAAAAAAAGAAAATTATCGACGATTTTTTCCATTGGTAATTTTATTCAATAAAACAAATAAAATTTTAGGCTGTTTTACACAAATAAATTAAAAAATATTGTTTACATTTATCCCTTATTTCAAACTTTTTTTTTTCCCAAAATGTCTTATTTTCTGTAGTTGTTGGGAAATTGACTCAAGGTACATTGATTTGCATCTCAAAGCAAATCATTGCACTTTGCATCAATTTGCATTATGTGGCATATAAATAGTGAAATCGCCGTAGGGGTAGTCATTTTGAAATTGCTATGGGGTTTAGAAGAGAGAAAAGGGCAAAGTGATAGAGAAAGAGAGAGAAGAAGAAAGTGGGTAGAGAGAGAGAAGGAGAAGGAGAAAGAGAAAGAGGTAAAGAGAGAAGGAAAAAGAGAAAGTGATAGAGGAGGAGAAGGAGAAAGTGATGGAGTACAACGACCTATGTCGACTTGATGCTTTTTTGCATATTGCTGAAAATTTTAATATGAAGGTAATTTTCTATCTTGGTTTAGTATAAAGTATTATTTAGTTTAGTTCTAGTTATTACTTTAGTTTAGTATTGTTCTAACATGTTTCTAAGGTCATCTAATGTTGTCATCTATAAGTTCGAGCTCTTACTCAATCCCCTGGTGAGAGACTTACAAGGGATTCCGTTGCTCAAATCAAAACTCTATTCTACTCTAATGTGAGTGAAAACGGATCAATTACTTACCTTTGACTCCTTTGAATCTCCTCTTATATCCAAGTTCAACTTCATATTCCCTTATTCCTTGGCGATTCCATATCTCCTATTGTCATAGGATTACCCCATGCTCAGTAACTATCCTTAACGGGTTAGATATTTTCAGGCATTAACTTAGTTTGAGCTTACTTGATTAGGAATTCTTCTAAAAAGCCCTTGCTAAGCTCCTCTCGGGCCAAGCTCTAAGGCCTAGTAAATTTGTTTAGTCCACAGCCACCAAGCTCGATTGTTTTTATCAATAACGATCTGAGCTTATACTCTTATCCTGTTTCCAAGCTCTATGACTGAGCTTTAGTCTTCTGGCCTCTCTTTTGAGCTTATGTTCTGAGCTTAGTCATTGTCAAAGATTTGGAAATGTTTTAAATCCTTTGGGGGTTATGGAAAAATGTGCATGTACATGTGGCATGCTATGTAGCCCCTCACTATCACGTTATTGTGGAGTTATTATTACAATTCATGCTTTGAATTCCAACCGTTAGATTAAGCCGCCAAACATTGACTCCTTGGATAGCTAAGATGGAATATTTTGATTTGTTGGATCATTTTCAATATTCTGAGAGTAAGTTTAAAACCTATTCCTTCAATCCTTTTCATTCTTATGAATTCATTTACATACTGTCTCAAGTTCCCATTTCTCTTATTCTCACATTTCTCTCAATCTCTATTGCTTCCTGTAATCATCTTTTGTCACAACATTCATTCCAATTCTAGTATCTCAATCATTACTTCTTCCTTCTCCAGAGACTTTCCACTAGGTATTTCATTCCTTCTTTCTCTCTTTCACTTTTATTCTTTAAGTTTTCTGCAATTTTCCATTGAAACCTTATGATAGTAAACAATTGATCTCTCCTTTTCCTTTCCTTCCTCCATTCATTG
Organism: Pterocarpus santalinus; assembly: GCA_031439595.1. Classification (NCBI taxonomy): domain Eukaryota; kingdom Viridiplantae; phylum Streptophyta; class Magnoliopsida; order Fabales; family Fabaceae; genus Pterocarpus; species Pterocarpus santalinus. The sequence continues at coordinate 21,933,001 of CM062532.1, read as the reverse complement.
ATTTTTCTTTCTGTTTTCTCATTTCTAGCAATTGTTTTAAGCATCAGTTCCTTTGTTGTCCAAGATAGAAAGATATCTTCAAGAAAATGTTAAAAGTGTTAAGGATTCCTCCAAGAAGAAGGGAAGTTAGACTTCTATTTTTGGACAGTCGAAGAGGCTAAGAATGTTTATTCCTTATATACTGACCAAAATATCCTCAACCATTTCCTTAGGGATTGTAGAATAGCCCGCTATGCGAAGGAGCATTTTCTAATATGCTTGCCCTGTAGGCCCAATGACTGAGTCTGTCATGTAAATAAAGCTTCTGATGATTCCTTGTCAAATTTTTTCTTTGTATATGATGTTTTCTTTACCACCCTAGGTCTTAGGCTTCCTTTCATGGATTTTGAGATCAAATGCCTCCACTATATAAATGTCGCCCCTCCTGAATTCCATCCAAACAATTAAGCATTGATCCAATCTTTTGAAATCCTTATGCAATTCTTGGGCTCTCCACCAACCACCAGGATTCTTTTTTTCTTATTACAAGTCAAAGACATTGAGAAGTGAAAATGGATTTCCTTTAGTAGCAAACCTAGGAAGAAGGTTTTTGAGCTTTTCATTTCCAACTTCAAATGATCTAAGGATCACTTTTTCAAAGTCTTGGCTTCCGAGCATGAGTTGCCCCTTTTGTTGGACGAAAAAGGCCATGTGAAGTTCCCCATCTATTATAATGGGTTTCCAAAGAGGGTTCTCAGTTATGACAACCACGGCCTCCCTTTCTATGACCAAATGTGCTCGACTTTCTTTCCATGCACTTGATAAGCAAGAAGAAAGTTCTTTCTTACATTGATTTATTGAAATGCGATTCTAAGATGACTCTTTCTTGCATTGATTTATTGAAATGCGATTCTAAGAAGGTCGAGTGCTCAACCACCGTAGTAAGTTCTTTGTAGTTTTTCCTTTCCTACCTTTTATTATAATTTTTTAACTGAACATTGTTTCCTTGATTTTTGTAGGAGAAATGGCCCCAAGCTATCTAAGGACTCCCTCCAAGCCATTCTTGCTAACTGCTAAGTTCAGGCCACTTGAGGAAATGCCCCGAGAGCTAGCTCTAAGCCTATCGGGGATAGTTCAAAAACAACTTCAAACTCACATTCCCTTGTTATAAAAAGAGGGTAAAAAGAAGGCTCTTAATGATGTAGTCGATTTGGAGGCCATATCCCAATGGCAATCTACCTTTCCTCCTACTGTAAAGATGCCCTCCCAACTGAAAAAGGTTTGCTTGGGCTTCTGAGGATTCTCATCTCCTTAACGACTTCCTGATCGATGCTTCTCCCTTCTCCCTATGATGTCCTAATTTCCTAGTCCATAAGAAAGGAGGTGATCTCCTTAAGTCAGACTACAACTATAATATGTTCAAAGCTGCTGGGGCCACTAGAACATACAACTAGATACAAGCAGCAAACTTGCACTCTTGCATAATAGCTTGCCACTTAGAGCTGAGGGAGCACTTTGATGGCAAGGTTGTCGTAGAGTTAAAGCAAGAGCTTTCCAGGCTAGGGAGGCTTATTCCAGGGAGATCCGCTTGTTGGAGGACAAGCTCCAAAAAGCCAAGGACAAGTGCTCGACTAAGGAAAATGAGTGGAAGGTTAAAGAAAAATCCTTTCAAGACTAGATCGCCACCCTAGAAGGCAAGATGAAAGAGCAAGAGGACTCCCATGCTACCGAGGTAGCCAAATTCAAAGAAGCATTGGCCGCTAAAATGCGGAAGACTGAGAACCTTGAGGGGGAGTTGGCCGAGCAGTACACAGAGGAATTTGATGAGACCATAAACCAAGTTAAGTTCCTTTATACTGACTTGGATGTCTCCTTTTGTGACTATTTTAAGGAGATTCGAGGCAAGCACTTGGTGGATAAGCCCCTCCTGGGTGTTGGTGTTGGTGTGGCTGAGGCCAGGGATTAGACAAGGACTCTTGATGACGTTGCTACTCCAAAAAACTAAGGCGAAAACCAAGTGGATGATTCTCCGACAACATGTAACTTAGTTTTTTTTTTTTTGGGGTTATATTGAACAACATATTCCTTTTCACGTATATTTTGGATACTTGTTCTATACATTTATTTCCTTCCCTTTAATTACTGTATTTTGCAAATTCTCCAAGTTATCTTTGGTTAGTTGGTAGTTCCAAATGCGTCTTTATTTTTGATATTTTCCACATTTAGTTTTCAACGTATTTTTTTTCCAACACTTAATACTTCTTTATTTCCATTTAACTTTTTGAGTTATTAACTTTAAGAGAACAATTTCCACACTTAACTTAGTAAGTTTAGATTCCATATCATATATGTAAGACTTCCATGCTTGCTTTTGAGTAAAATTATTCCTTTTCCTAATCCCTTCTTCAGATCGTATAAGGTGTAAACCTACAAGTAAGGCTATTAAATTTCCAAGAGGTCCTTGCCTGTATGCAAGGAGTTCATTATAAGTCATTTCCTAGACTTAATTTTATTCCATTTAAATTTCTAAGATGTCCTCGCCTACAGGTGAGGGGTTCAAGTCCTTTTTTAGACTTGTTTCCATTTAACTTTTCCAAAAGGTCCTCACCTATTTCCATTTTATTTTCTAGAAGTTCTTTCATCATATAAAAGCAAAGAATTCAAATAATTTGAATAAACTTTATTGAATTGAAAAGTTTACACTAGTAAACTTTTGAGAAATGCTCACTTTTACTCTTACCACTGAGACTTGCACATGTTCGACCTATATAGGTCGTGCCTCATTAAAACCTCTTATGTATAAAAAATCAAATGGGAAAAAATAAATAAGAGGAAAAAAAGTGTACCCATCTATATAGTTTAAGGATTTCTACCTCAACTACAATATTTTCAGAGGGAGTACACATTCCACATCCTCGGCAGTTCTCTTCCTCCTACCTCAGCTATTTTGTAGGCTCCTTTCCCTATCGTCTGGATGACTTGATAGGCCCTTCACAATTTGATGCTAACTTTAATTCTCCTTGGCTCTTGCTTTGAAGCTCCACTTTCCTCAAAACCAAGGCTCCTTCCTCGAACTCTTGTGGATTCACTTTCTTAGTATATTTTTCTCGCCATTTGCTGTTTAATGGCTTTCTCCTTTACTATAGCTTTCTCTCGATCCTCCTCAATCAGAGCCATCTTGACTCTCTTAGCAAGCTCGTTGGATTCCTCAATCATGGTCATTGTCCTCGGATTGGGATCAAATAGTTCAATGGGGGATCGTAACATCTGCTCTATACACCAATCTATATGGTGTTTCTTGGGTTAATAAATAGGAAGTAGTGTGATAAGCCCATAAGCAATTCGTCGACCTATAGACCCTTGGCCTACTTTAATCCCGTCAAAATGACTTTGTTGGCAACTTCTGCTAACCCATTAGTCTGTGAGTGTTCTATTGATGAAAATAGTTGAGTTATTCATAGCTTTCTACAAAAGTCTTCAAACCTCCAGTCCATAAACTGTGTTCCATTATCGCTAACCAATTAGTGGGGTATTCCATATCTGCATATTATTCACTTCCATACAAACCTTTCTCACTTTCTTCATGGTGATTGTAGACAATGGCTTAATCTCAATCCATTTGGTGAAGTAGTCAGTAGCTACCACCAAATATTTGAATTGCTTGGGGACAAGTGGGAATGATCTGAGGATATATATACCCCATTTATGGAATGGCCAGCTAATCTCTGAGCAATGCAATTGATGGTGTATGTTTTAGCTCTCCAAATCTTTGACGCTTGTCACAGCCGACCTGAAGTATCTTGGTTGTTAGAGCCCTGCTTCCAACATGGTTTCTACATATGCCTTTATGCATTTCCTCTATAATTACTTAGGCTCACCTTCCATTCATACACTTCAATAATGATTGAGAATACCCTCAATAGTAAAATTCTGCTGCCACTTTAGTGTAAAAGGTTACCATTCACCTCATTAGCTTGACTTTTTTTTCTCCTCCTGGTAGCTTTCCAACAATCAAGAATTCCATAATAGGTCATTGCCAACCTTGTTCTTGTTCTGCGGAGCATAGAGGGGGCTTGCCCTCGATATGCTCGGTTTGTCAATCACCTCTTGAATAGCTAATCTATTGCTAGCCACTATGTTGGTGTTGGCAAGTTTTGACTATAGGTCAACTTGGGTATTCTATTCCTTAGGAATATATTCCATGGTGCATTCTTTAAAATCTTCTATAATTTCCTTCACTCAGGTTAGGTATCTCGACAGTTGGGGTTCCTTAACTTGAAAATTGCCTTTTACTTAGCCAACCACTAATTGAGAGTCTCCTTGGATAACTAGCCCTTGAACTCCCAATTCTTTGGTTAGTTTTAGGCTAGTTAACAAAGCCTTGATTTGACTTAGTTGTTACTGGTTTTGAATATGAATCGTAGAGATTGCTCAATGGACACTCCATTCATGTCTTCCAAAATTACTCCAACTCTACTTCCTTTGTCATTGGATGAGCTATCAACATACAGTGTCCACTTCTGTTCCTTATCGTCGTTAGTCGTAGGTGGTGATGGTTCCACAATAAAGTCAGTAAGAACTTGGGCCTTGATCGGTCCTTGTGGTCTATATTCCAAGCTGAACTCAGAGAGTTCCACCGACTAAGTTATCATCTTTCCAGCCAAATCAGGCTTTCTCAATACTTGTCTGATGGGGCACTCGAGCATAACGATGATATGGTGGCCTGAAAATAGGGTCATAGCCTCCTATCACTGATAATTAGAGTAAATACTAGTTTCTCAATCTTCTAGTATCTAACCTAGGCTCCTTGTAGTGCTTTGCTCACATAGTAAACTAGCTTCTGTTGCTTCTGTTCCTCTCTTATCAGTATCGAGCTTATAGATTTCTCAATCACTAATAGGTATATGTAAAGTAGTTCTCCATTCCTAGGCTTGCTCAGCATTAGGGGTTCCACTAGATATCTCTTCAAGTCTTTGAAGGCTCTCTCATATTCCTCCCTCCATTTGAAACCCACTTGATTCTTTAGAAGGCGGAAAAAGGGGTGCGCTCTCTCAGTCGATCTTGCTAAGAGCCTAAAGAGGGCAATTATTTGCCCAGTCAATTGCTACACTTCCTTAAGGGTGCTTGGACTTCTCATTTCTACTATTGCTTACCATTTCTCCAAGTTTGCCTTAATTTCTCGACTGCTCAACAAAACTCTGAGGAACTTTCCTCTTCGGACTCCAAACGCACACTTTTTAGGGTTCAAATGCATATTGAATTTTCTAATTTGGGAAAACATTTCCCATAAATCATTACAGTAGTTTCCATCTCCCATGGTTTTGGCAACCATATCATCCACATAAACCTCCATCATTCTTCTAATCTAATCAGCGACCTTTATCATAATTCTTTGGTAGGTGGCTTCAATGTTCTTTAATCCAAAAGGCATTACCTTATAACAATAATTTGCATTTTCTATTATAAAGGTCATCTTCTTCTTATCTAGAAGGTGCATCTTAATCTGGTTATAGCTAAAATAAGTATCCATGAAGTTGAGGAATTTTGCTTCTAAAGCTCCGTCCACCAATTTGTCTATGCTTGGCAGTAGGTAGGCATCCTTTGGGTATGTTTTGTTCAAATATGTGAAATCCTCCACATTCTCTACTTTTTCAAGGACTTGGGAACCATGACTACATTGGCTAGCTAGGTGGTGAAGTGCATCGCCTTAATAAATCAAAGCTTGCAACAATTTCACCATTTCTTGCATTGCCACCTTTTGTTTTTCCATTTCAAGCTTCCTTTTTTTTTTTTTTATGTGCCACAGTTCATACCTTTGGATCTATCGCTAGTATGTGGCAAATAACCTGTGGATCCATTCGAGGCATATCCTCAGGTGCCCACATGAAAAGGTCCGAGTTCCTTCTTAACAGGTTTGTTAGCTTAGCCTTCATGGCCTCTGGCAGTTCTTGCCCAATGATCATGAACTTCTTGGTAATTGCTCCATTTTGGATCTTTTGGAGATTGTCATTGGGCTCAAGTCTCACCCTTCCTTGCTCTCTAGGATCAAGATCCCTCATATTCATCTTATTTTGATCAATCTTCACCATGTGTATCTCGTATGTTCCTTCCATTTCTGTTTCCTTTCCTTTTTTCCCCAAAGATTCATGATAGCATCCCCGAGCCTCCTTTTAGTCTACATGTATGACTATGACTTCTGTAGGTGAGATGGGAAGCTTTAGTGCCAAATTGGGGGTTGAAACTACAGCTCCAAGAGTATTTAAAGGTGGTCTCCTCAATATCATGTGGTACGGGGCTCGAAAATTGATCGCCAAGTATCAGACATCAATTGTTTTTATGTTTAGCTTAGTTCCAAAAGTTGTCCTCAACTCAATGACTCCTAAGACATTAACCAATTCTCCACAGAAGCCTAACATATCTCCATTATATGGGCTAAGGCTGGATTTGGATATTTGGATTCTCTATAGAGTGGAGGTGTACAAAATGTCGGATGAGCATCCTTGGTCAACCAATACCTTTTAGATTATATAATTTCTTGCAACCACAAAAATAACCATGGGATCATGTAGATTTTGATCAATTCCTTTAAAGTCAAAGTCAAAGAACAAGATTATCAGGTTTGATGTCTTTAGTAGTCGAATAGCAATGAATTCCATTGTCATAATAGCTCGGGGGTGCCTTTCCTTGCTGAGCTTGTCTCTCCTCATCCAACAATTCCGCTAGCAATGTAATCTATCACTCCTTGTACATTTTCTAATTGTCGATTTCTAGGTTCCTCATCATTATTGGTCTCACATGTTCACCTCCTTCAACTTCTACGTCGACTCCTTCACCATCTTTTCCTTGTATCCCTTTCTCGGCTTTGGCTTCTTCTTCACCGAGCAATATATTTATCTGGCAATCCTTGTCTCACTAGTTGTTCAATCTGGTCTTTTAAAATGGTGTAGTCCTCCGTGGTGTGGTCATAATTCCTATGGAGCTCACACCATTTATTCTTATTTGCTCCTATGGGGACCTATTGCCTCCTCACATTAAGCAATAGTTGAACTAGTCGAGCGCTATAAACTTCCTTGACAATAGTTTCCCTCATAGCATTAAAAGGTGTGTATTCATCATAGCGAGATTAAGGGAAGCAAAAGTTATGCCTTCCCTCATCTCGGCCATTTTCCCTTAGGGTAAGTTCGGCCCTCTTTTGACTCGTCTTCTCCTATATTTGGCTTTGCTTCGAGTCCTCAGCTTTTCCATTATCTGTTTGAGCTTCTACTTTCCTCATTTTCCAGACTTCTTCCATGTTGATGTACCTAACTACTCATTCCCTGAATTCTACCAAAGATGTCAGTAGATTAATTGCCAATAAGTCAGCAAAAGGACCCACCCGCAAGCCTTTCTTGATGGAGTGTAATTCTATAGCAGGGTCAAGATGTTATATCTGCATAACCACATTATTAAACTGATCTAAATATTCCCTCAATGGTTCTTGTTGCCCTTGCCCTATAACATTCAAAGAATCTGAGGTTTTCTTATAAACCCGACTCGTAGAGAAATGATTCACATGCTTGTGAAAACTCGGTAAAGTCATGGATTGACCTTGCTGGTAGTGTTGAAAACCATAAAGGGCTACCTTTTCCAAAGAGGTAGGAAATGTTCAGCAAAGAAATAGGTCACTCGCTCATTTAATTGAATTCTTAAAATTTTAAGCCACTAGGAACAATCTAGTGGTAAGGGGTTTGGATTGTATATATAAGGTCACAGATTCAAATATCATTACTACTTATATATCAAAAAAACTTTTATTCTAAATAGTAACCACCAATTATTATATCTTCCAATTGAATCATTAGACTTTCACTAACTTGCAAATAGTCACCATTTACTATTAAATCTTTCAATTAAATTCACAAATTACAATTTTTCACATTTAGAGAACTTACTATTATCGATAAATTACTTTTCGTGTAAATCCTTTTGTATGAAGCTATTTTCACATAAGGCTATTTACTCAAAGGAGATCCAACATCTTTTATAAATTGTTGGCTAATTTTTAGCCATGAATTCAGTAATTTGAAATATCTTCTTTTTAGAAAAAAAAAAAAGGTATTTTTGTAAAATACAACATGTGTCTAATTAATTAATCTTGGCTACTAACTATTTAAGAGTACTGACATCCATAAGAAACGAAAGGGTACTAAAGAAGCCATCGATATTTTTGAAAAAATATTTTTATAAAGATATATGCTTTGGTCTATAATATTTAAAACTTTTTATATTGCACTTTATGAGATTAAAATCTTTACATAAAATACAAATAAAATAAAATGCACAAAGAGTGAAAATAAAAGATACAAAAATTTTCATTCTATTATAGGATGATTTTTAAATCCGTACACAAGAATTTTTAAGTATATATCATTTTGTACTTTGAAATTTCTATTTCATGTAACTAGAAATTTTCACTACTTTCCTTATAGACCTAACAAAAATAAATCTAATTATTAACTTTTAATCTATTATTATTATTAAGAATTAATGTTCAAATTAAAAATTCTTATAAATTATTATATGTTGATTTAATTCAAATTATGAATTATAAATGATTTGATCTTTGCACATATACATCATAAGTTTATATAGATATTTTATTCTGAAAATTCTTAGAAGTCTTATATTTTTATTTAATCATTTTAAATTATTTTTTTAATTATTTTATCCACAAATGCTTATTTTTAATTAATTTTATGAGTATATTTTAAATTAGTTATAAATTTATAACGTAATTATAAATCATACAATATACAGATCATTTCTTATCATGCGTCCTCATCTTTTAGGAAAAAAAAGCTTAAATTAAGTTCTTAATATTCGTTGTATGCAGTTTTAAAATTGAATAATATAATTTTTCTTAGTTGTAATTAAGAATTAAATGGAACGAGTATATATATATATATATCCTTTTGAGGACTCAACTATATGTATACTTAAAGGCACAAGAGAGTTATTGTCAATAGAAGAAAGTTTGTTTCATATTTTGAACGTACGATTTCAATGGCTACTACTGCAACAAAAGATCGAATTTCCTTGACACTGCTGGTAAACAAGGAGAAAAACAAAAGTCTTTTTTTGCTGAGGTAGGGAAGGACTTCTTAACACTGCCTTTAAGAACCACTGCAAGACTTGTGAGCAAGAAGTCAAACATGCCGCCAGTTAGAGCTCGTTGTCTAAGCTCACTCTACGAAAGTGTAGCAAAACTTGACCACCAGTGTTTTTGGACAGATGTTATAAGTTCCATATTGAGGAGTTATATCAACAAAGTATAGTACTTAAGTTGAAGAATTCTCCTCCTTAATAGGTTAATCTTTTGGGTTAGGCTCTTCCTTGTGTCTAAATCTATAATATTGGTATTTTCATTAAAAGGCCAACATACAAAGAGGGCGACTTATGAAAGGTTCAAAGTGAGAAGGGCTACTAGGAAAAGTAGCCGCTTAGAGTAAGTCGTCTAGAATGAATCGCCATGATCATAGATGGAGTGACCTAGGAAAGGAGCAACTGGGAAAAGATTATTTAGGAAGGCCAGAGTAAAGCCACTTGGCGTGGCCTACTGTGATCGTCGGCTTTTAATTGAGAGTGACAATATTACAAGTCTTATATTGGGAAGCCATGTCAACCAAGTATGGTAGGCTTGCAAAGAAATGCTACTGCAACCAAGGAGCTCTTCGGAAGCTTATTGCAGGAGCCTGAAAACTTAACATTGATGACACTGAGCCCACCAAGTACTTCTTATGTGAGGACTTGGATTTCTGCAGCAAAAACCTGTTGAGCACTTTCAAAACCCAAAGATGCGACTATGGGAAATTTTTCACCGAAGAAGTTCCGTTAAAAAGCGATAGCGTCTTCGAAGGATTTGCTAAGGATGGTGCGACTTTTATCATAACTGACGGTCTGATTGTCATGCCAAACTCAATGGATACCAGGCTTACTACCTTTGGTTTGCTCCAGAATTGGGAACACTACTAAAAGGTTACTCATGAAGTGCATCAAGTGACGTGAACGTCACCCATGAAAAGGTTTTGTTTCTTAGTTGTTTGAAAAAAAATGTTATTTTTGCATAAAAAATGGACACTACTAAAAGACACAAAGTATACAATTGTAATAGGTGAGGCCAAGGTTTTGAATATCTGTAATATCCCTTTTTGATGTCAAAATATTATTATTCCTTGTTACATATATATAAGTTAATTTTTATTCCTTGTTCTACTCACATTGGCGAAACTAAAATATAGGCCAATGTAGCATATGCTCCCACACTATTTGTTTTATAAGAACAAAATTGCATTTCATTTTATTATTATCATATATTTTAGGGGAAAAAATACTTTACTATTTTAAATTATAGGTCATGTACATTTTAACCCTTAACTTTAAAAAATGTACAAATTGATTCATAAACATTTTTGAATATATAAATTGATCCTTTCTATTATTCTATCAATTGTTAATAAAAACTAGTGATTGCACGGGTTTTAAAAGTTAAGGTTAATATATATACATTTTTATAAAATAAGGAATAAAAATAATATAAGTTTTCATATAAATTTGTACAACTTTTCATATTTACAGAGTAAGAGTCACGTTATGATAATTTAAAAAAAATTACAATATTTAAGGAAAAATCAATGATTAAAATAAAAAAATTGATTTTTTTTCACCCGTACTATTTTTTTTAATATACTAAATTCTTACTTAAAATAAAACAAAAATAATTCAAGATATTTATTTACAAATTCTTACTTTCAATATAACTTTATCCTCAATAGTATATAAAAAAATTGAAGTGAGATCAAATAATTGAAGAAAAAATTAGTTTATTTTTCTCTTTGTCCCTTTTGTTTAGTCTTTTAACAATGATTTATTAAAATCAAACTAAAGAGAATACATAAAATCTAAAATTTAATTTAGAATATACTAACAATAAGGGGAATTCAATAACAAATAAAAAATCTATATGTTTCCCAACCCATTCGAGTTTCTTAATATCCTAATATCAAATTCTTACATAGGATTCAATATAATCTCATTCAGAATATGTTTATATAAATTTTGAATTTTAACCTAAGTTTAATTTAATTATAGTTTATATAATTTTTTTCAATACCTCGATATTGAAAATGTAATTTATTTCATGAGAATAAAGTTAAAGTCAAACAATTGAAGAAAAAATTGATTTATTTTCCTTGTCCCCCGCCCTCTTTTTATTTGCTAGTTCCTATATGATTCGTATAGAATAGTTTTTTAGGGAATAGTTCATCTCATGTAAAATTCACATAACGATCATAGGTTAAGTTATGAGTAAAGTTGTGCAACTTTTGATTACTTAGTAACCTCCGCTAATGTCTAGCTGCCTTAGCATTACGAGTAGCTTTATTTTCTTTTATATCCACTGCAGTGCAATTCCCACACTAAGTTGAGGAATAGACCATCCACTTTAGATTGATGGTCTTCAAAAATATATTTATATTTTATATTAGTAAAATTTATTTTAAGTAACATAACCTTTAATTTACCAATGCAAATATAGCTGGATTGTGCTATTAACACTACATTGGGAGACGAAATAGTTGATAATGACAAATCATTACGTATTACACAAATTAATTACAAACTAAACGGTAGCCGTGCGCTGCACGGGAAACAACTTTTGAAATTATTATTAATTTAAAATTCTTTAAATTTATTTAATACTTTATTTTATAAAATATTAGTTTAATTTTTATAATTTTATTTTTAAATATATGTATTTATATATATTATTATTAATTAATGTGGAATAAAAAAAGAGTAATTTAGATATCCTTCCTTTAGTACATAACTCTTCCCCTGTAAACACACACCCAAATATGGTTATAAGATATAAATTTTGTTAATGAGTTTAAATTTTAAAAAAGTTAAAGGTAATTTATTTAGCAATTTGATTAACTAAATAATTTTATAAAAACAATTGAATACCCAACAAAAGAATGAATTAGTAAAAATAATAGTGCATATAAATCACCTTCAACTAATTCATATCTTTATATGTTTTGAATTATCTTTATTTTGTTATATCATTTCAACTGATTCATTCTTTTAATTGGGTATTCAATTGTGTTTTAAAAAATTATGTAGTTAATTAAATTATCAAATAAATTACCTTCGATTTTTTACAAATTTAAACTCAATAACATAATTCATCTTATAACCATATTTGGAGTTAATGCTTTGAAAATAGAGAGAAAAGTAAGGTAATAAAGGAGGTATATCTAATTTACTCATGATTTTTTATTCTACATTAACTAATAATGATATATATAAGTATTGTTTTTAGTTTAGCCTCAAAATTTTATCATTTTGAAGCCCTAGAAGTTGCAACTCAGTGGTGGATAAATTAGCTAAGTTAGCAAGAAATAGAGAGAATCAAATATGGACAAATGAGGCTCCCCTATGTATTAGGGATGTACTCCACTTGGAGGTTGACTTTGAATAAAAAATAAAATTATAACTTATAAAATAAAGTATTAGCAAATTTAAATAACTTTAAATTAATAATAATTTTAAAAGTACTAAACCCATTTTTTCCATTACAAACACTATCATATAACAACTCATTAGTGATAGGAATTTTTAATTTTTAAGTGATGATTAAACAACTGAAGAAAAAAATTATTCTATTTTTGTCTATGTCCCCATTTAGTTAGCCTCTTGACAATGATTTTCTTTTTGGAGTGTCATAAGATTAAAAATAATTGATAATAATTAAAATTGTTTATATTTTTGTATAACGTCAAAAACACAGATTTGTATGAAGTATTAAAATTTTAATATGAAAGAAAAAATAAGAAGATGTATTTGTGGATATTTTGTTAAAATTAAAATCTAAGTAAATTAGAATGTATCATAAAGATGTAGATAAAAACTTATTGTAAAAAAATTGAACAAATCAAGAATTTACACTTAATAAGAAATTTTTTTTGAAAAATAGAGATGTATATTAAATAATTTGATCTAAATGGACTTTAATATAATTAAATAATTGTAAAAAATGTATTTAAGATAAATATGATATTAAAAATCTTCATTTTAGGCATTACATAGATAAAGATTAAAAGAATATTTCAAATGAATTCATTTAAAAAAAATTAGATTAAGATACTGATTAAATCATACGTTATATTTACAAATGAATCAAATATGGATATCTCAAATTATAGTTAGAACGGACATCGAAATAGGATAAATCAATTAATTATAGATATATAATAAATTTAACATTTTTCGTATGCTTATTTCTACAAATCGAACAAATATTGCTATATTTATCATTAAAAAATATTGATAAACATAAAATTACAAAAGTTATACTTGATAAAAATTGCATTCAATGTAGCAATGAACAATAGAATAATATTAACAAATTGTATGAGCAAACCGCAAATTTTTTTTTTTTAAATCCTTGTTCTTTGAGCTTGCATTTAAACTTTGATCTTCTTGTATGAGTCTGCATTTAAATAATATTAAATATTAACAATGAATTCTGTAAAATTCTAGTAATTAAGTGTAATGAAATTTTTACTGCAAAATAAAACATTAAAAAAAAATATTGAAACTGGTACTGAATATATTAAAATAAAATTTGGCATCTATAATTAAAACTGGTGCTGAATACACTTCAGCGTTTGAGTTTCACAAAAGAAAGTTAACTGAGTGTTAAAAGTGGTACTGACTACAGTTGGGCAAAGTCAAGAAACAAACAAAATTTATATTTAATACATATAGTTGATATAACTTGCGATAAAATAAAATACTTTTAATCATGATGACATAAGAAAAATTATAGGAAGGCAATAAAGAAAAAGATAAGAGTAATTATAAAGTATAAAAAAAGTTAGCAAACATGTTGAATTTTCAGAGTTCAATTTGGTTAAAAGTGGTCAAAAAAAAAAAATCAACAAAAAAAACTCTGATAAGAGTAATTTACAGGAAATCAATATATAAGTATTAAAGATATGATGGTGAGAAAAATTTCCAGTCTTTGTAATGATGAAGTCATATAATGTCCAGAAAATTTAAAACTTCGAAGCACAAGGCATAGTCACAAATGAAGTCAAACAATCGTACGCGGATACTTACAATTGCAATTAGAAGTCACTATTGATAGGGATTAATTACTTGTGATCTGCATAGACAACAACCAAACCCAATAAAATTAGTGGAAGAAAGAGGACATTGAGAGTTGAGACTTTTAATGACTAAAAAAAAATTAAAAAAAGAAACAAAAGCTGAGACTTTTGAGATTCAAAATATGAAAAGACGGACTTTTGAGATTCTTTGTTAGTATTACTTTTAAATATAGAATATAGAATATAGATTACTAATTCTCTATAGACTACGAATTTATCAAAAATGTATACAAACTGATCCTTAGGAATATGAAGACTTCATATGCATAAAGATCCATGAAAACAATATTTGCAAAATATATAATAAAAAAAACTACATAAATAAAAATACTAATTTACATCAACGGATTCAGGTCTGCTAAAGCTTGACATAATATTAAGGGTATATTAAACCCAAAACCAAAACCAAAATTATAATTGTTCATAACAATTGGACAGCACAATAAATAAAACTACCATAAACTAATAACAAAACAATTTCACATACTACTACAAATTCAACAAAGTCCATGAACAGAACAGAATGCACTTACAAATTCTTAACTATACAAACGCTAAAAGGTCCTTCTTATAATGATAAAATTCCAAAATTGCATAAATTCAATTCCCCTCTTTCAGTGAATTTGCCCTGCAAAAGTTCATCTAAAGGATTAGAAGATGTAATAAGCATTGTCAATTTCCAAAGAGGGAAATTTTTCATTATTGGGGCAATCGAATTTCTAGCAAAAGTTATAGTATAATCATTTATAGAAATAATATTCTATGCATCTTAACTATGATATTTAATAACATGTATTTACAATAAATCTAGTTCTTATTGAGAAGTTCAAAGGACATAACCGGATGTGGGAAAAATTTACCTATTGCAAGCCGCAATGAAGAGCATGTTTTTATCAAATTTCGTGGCTTCATTTATTTCATATTAGATGTTATCAGAGCTTTTCAAATGCCTTAGACAAATTCATGGAAAAGCCTACCAAGCCTTTATAATTCTGCCAGTTTATCTAATTGGTTATCAATTGGGCTGTGTTATTTGAGCATACTGATCCTTGGCACCACTATAGCAATAAGATTTTTTTTTTTCTAATGTTAAATGCTCCACTGTGAAAACAATCAGTTATTCTTCTAGTAAAGTTTATGTATAGAGAACTATAGGTAAAAAAAAAAAAAAAAGAATCTAAAATCCAAAAAGGAAAAGAAATTACAAAAAATAGATAAAACAAAAATAAGAAAAAGTAATATTTTCATCTCTTATCATTGACTCAATTACCTGTTTCAAGATTTTGCGTCGTTGCCCTTTCTATGGAAAGCTTATTGAGTTTCTGCATCTTTGTTGTTCTTCTTGAACTATCAGCACACAACGACAAACAAAAAAGGAGAAAACACAATCACAAGACCAAAAAAAAAAGGTACTAATAGCAATAGCAAAAAGGAAGCAAATTGATGAACCTGAGCAATTAAAGGTTCTCAAAGCCGCTTTTAAAGCCACCCTTGAAGTCGTTGGGGAAAAAAAGAAATTTAGCTGTAGATTTATACTCTATTTAATTTTATCTGGGTCATAATATAAATATAAATATAATATATAAACAATAAAGCAAAATGATTTGAGAGAAGCAAAAAAAAAGTAAGGGCGTGATTTTTCCCATACATGTGCCTAAACACACAGCTTTTGAGTATATATAGGAAGAGGTGTGTTGATTGTTTATCTGCTAGTGAGGCAATAGATAAAGAAAAGAAACCCATTAATTGATTTTTTTGGGAAGTAAGCACTCATTAAATGTGTTGGAGGAAATCATTAAAAAATTTTAAGCAAAAAGAAATGTATGAGTGGAGGGGTTTTAGAATGCGAAAGTTTTTAAGTGTAGTGCATACTATTGTAAGCTGTTATCAATTGATCAGTCATGTTTTGAAAGCATCAAAAGGAATCATTAATAGTGGATTATTGAGAGATAGTGGAGATAGTGGGTTATTGAAAAATGTGTATAGCATAAATGAGTTGATGATATCAATTATTTATTTAAATAATTTGAATTTAAATTATGGAAAAAAAATTTGAATAGTTGCCTTAAATGAAAAATTTTCAAATTATGGAAAGAACTAGATGCATAGAAAAGTGGCAAAATTTTCCAATTTATGATTCTAAACTATTATAGTTATAGATGTTGTATTCCATAAGGGTCTCAGCATATTAAAATCATCTTTGACGTCCACATCAGCTCTTACAAATGGTCGGAGCCACTTGAAAACCGAAGTTAAGGAGGAGAAATGAGAATCGATATTTCGCTGTGTTAGTGACAATTTTGTAACAGACAGCGTTGCGATTTAATTGCGGATGCTTTAATTCTTACTGTTATTATGTTATTTCTATTTTATTTGTTCGGTTTTGAATTAAGAGCTTGTTTGATCGAACTTCTTGGCAGCATACTAAACAACTAATTTCCTTTAGCTTTGTTTTGTTTTTTCTTTTCCTTTGGGTTTCCTTGTTTTCTTTTCCTTTAGCTTTGTTTTTTCTTTTCTTTAGCTTTTTTTTACTTTACCTTTACTTTTGTTTTTTTCTTTTCTTTAGCTTTATTTATTTTTCTTTGCCTTTAGTTTTGCCTTTTTCTTTCCCCTCCTTTAGCTTAATTTTTTTTTTCTTTTCCTTTAGCCTTCTTCTTTTTTTCCTTTTCCTTTATTAGCTTTGTTTTAGTAGAAAATTTCGCTGTGTGTCAATGGAAAATTTTTAATGGACAATATTACCAATTCCTCCCGTTCAAATTATTTATCACTTTAAACATTTGCATATTAATTAAAAAATCTAAAATTAAGATTTTTTTTAATGAACCACTAATATTTAAAAGTCCATTGGAGGATAAAAATGAAAAATTTATAATAAATATTTTATTAAAATTTAAAAATGACAGATAAAATAAACGAAAAAAATTTACTCAAAGTGAAAGAAAATTTGAACCAGAACGAGTATATAATTGTTTTAATTCCTACTTCTATTATGCTACTTCTATTTCATTTGTTTGGTTTCATTGAACTTGATTGGGGCGTACTAAAGAAGTAACTTCCTTTAGCTTTACTATTTTTTTTCCTCTTTTTCTTTTCCTTTAACTTTGTTCTTTTGCTTTTTGTCTCTTCATGTACCAGAAAAACACTAAATAAATAATTTTGCTTGCGCTGTTGACGAATTAGATAACTATCACGTTCATCTTAATGTTGCAATAACTCCGAGTTTGAACCTTAAGTTAAGCTAGATGTCGTACTCTCTGATATTGCTTAAGGAAGTGATTATATGTTAAGCGTAATTTACACTGTTATCTTAAAAAAGTCTATCTCAAGTTTTGAATCTGTGCTATATAATTTATCACAGGCGTAGATGCTTGTCATTTTTTCTTTGCTATTGTCTTCATGGCTTCTACACAAGCAGGCGATCAAGTTTCTCTGAAACTTCTGATACACAAAAAGAAAAATAAAGTCCTGTTTGCTGAGGCCGGGAAGGACTTTGTGGACGTTCTCTTTAGCTGCTTAACATTGCCTTTAGGGACCATTGTAAGGCTTGTGCGTGAGGAGTCAAATATGCCGCCAGCTAGAGTTGGCTGTCTGAGCACACTCTATGAGAGTGTTGCAAAGCTTGAAAAGGAGTGTCTGAGGAGTGAGACCTGTAAGGAGATGCTGTTGCAGCCATGGAACCCAATGGAAGTTTATCGCCGAAAGCTGAAACTGAACGTCGACGACTCAGAGTCTTTAAAGTACTTCACTTGTTCGAGATATGATAGCTGTCAAAATAGGTGGAGCGCTTTTAGGAATCTGAGATGCCGTTGTGGATTCTTAATGGACACACAGAAGCTCCCAACGTTCTGGAATATTTATAATGGCTTTGTTATGGAACCCGCCACTTTTATCATTTGTGACGATCTCTCTGTGATGCCTAACACTCTCGAAAATAGTCTTGATCTTCTTCAGGATTTTGGAATCAACGACATGGATGCTACTGAGGAAAATATTGTGAACATCAGTAGGAAGGAGGTATATTTATCCATTAGCTCGTTTAATTAATTTGTCTTTTGATTTATTTCTTTTGGTTTTTATAGGTTTTGGATTTGCTCAAGTGTGCGCTACTGTCAGAGACCCCTTTGACGGACATTTTCTTAGAAAAGAAACAGTCATTTGATAATCTCAATCATAGAGACCAATCAAAGAACGAGATTAGAGAGGTTCCAGATGATGCGGGTATGAAGGTGGTTCTGAATGTGTTGGTTAGAAAATCAAATGGAAAGATTGTGTTGGCTCAAGCAGATGAAAATTTTGCGGACTTTATTTTTAGTTTTCTCACTTTTCCTTTAGGTGGTGTGTTGAATATGTTACAAGGATGCTCTTCTTTTAGCTGCTTCGACCAATTATACAAGAGCTTGGTTGTTATGAGAGCACATGGATATTTTATGTCACAGGAAATCAAAGACCTTCTAGTCAATCCACAATGTGCATTTCTATTTCAGGCTGTCAACCCAATAGTGCAATATAGTGACGCATGCTCGGTATACGACTCGTTCTATTATAAATTTGTTGAATGTTCTACCATTGTTGATGCAACAAGAACTTTTGAAGGATTTTCCAGAAGGCATTCAATGTACACGGTAACTGATGAGTTGGCTGTCAATCCGCTGTCATCTATTTCTAGCTTTTCGTGTCTTAGTAGAACGAACAATATTCCTCTGAGTGACTTGGAGCAAAGGGTTGTCACCATTGGCCTGAAGGAGGTACGGCTGTATTTAAAAGTTTCTTTATTTCGGTTTGTTTTGTTTTGTACTGTTATTTATATAATGGATTGTAATTTACTTATACATCTGGTTGTTTTGTGCAGGGTCTCAGCATACTAAAAGCTTCATTGTTCTCATCATCTGCTTTGACAAATGGCCTTCAGCAATTCATGAAAACTATAAAGGAAGAGAAATGACTAAATGTTTTCTGTTGTTCACAATTATATAGCCTTTATTTTTCATATTGTTGTGCAAGTTACGAATCCAAAATTCTCTAGCTTATGTTGGTTACGTCGCATATATATATGTTTTGTATTAAACTGTTGATGTTCAATGAGCTATATTTGATGTTAATGTGTAAGCTTCGGGTATCTATAGCTAGCCTCAAGCCAATGACATATTTTAGTCATACTCCTTCTATTTCAAATATAATATATCTACATTTAGAGTTGTTTTTCATATTTGAAGTTATCTTTCTACTTAAAATATTAGGTTATAAGTTTTTTTATTGATTTTATTCTTACATTTATTTGTTTCTATTAATGTGGTAAGTGAAACTAGAAATAAATAATTTTATACTATTAACTTATCTTTATAATTATTAAAATAATTTAATGACTTTCTTAATACATGTACAAACCTTAAATTGACAAATACAGTGAAACATAAGTAATATTTTATTTAAAGTAATTACTTAATTCTGTCGCTTGACGAGGCTTTGATTAATTTTCTGAATCTTGAAGTTTCGTTATAGTTGACATCGTGAAGTACCACCTACAACATATGGTCTTACAAAATTTAGATTTACAATTGTAATGAATTCATCTCAACACAAAATTGTTTCTTGCAGTGCAATTATTAGTGTTTTAGAAGCTTGCCCAAACTGTTAGCCTAAACAGGGCACTTTCAAGAAACAATGTATAAGTGTTTCATCATATTGTTTAATTAATTAGCAAAAAAAAAAAAAAAATGAATCTTAAAAGAAATGAGTATGAGAGGAGAATTTTTCTTAGGGTAAACCTTCACTTATGTCCTTTACGTTCGGTGAAAATCCAATTTTGTCTCTAAAGTCTTTTTATTTTATTTATGTCCTTAACATTTCACAAATATTTCAATTCTGTCATTCCTATAGATGCTACCTAAATTGCTGACAGAAAATGATGATGTGTCCATTGGAATGGCAATATTGGAACATTTGTGAAACATTAAAGACATAAATAGAGTATTAGGATTTTCTTCACTCAACTCTCTTCTTCCCCATCTCCCTTTTCTTCTTCTTCTTCTTCTTCTTCCTAATTTCTCTTTTTTACTACTCTTCCACCACCATCATGCCTCTTTCACTCTTAACTGCATAACCTCCCTTACTCCCTTCAACTCCCATCCTATCCTCTCCATCAGCCAAAATCACATCGCACAACCAAAAATCAACTTGTGAATCGAAACTAGAATCCAAATCACACACCACCATCGAAAGGTGTTCAAATTCAATCCAATCCAATCAAAACCGCCAAACCAATCCAATCCAAATCAAAAATTGATCAAAATCGCAAAAGTTTGAATTGGTTTGGATCTTGTTTTTCACAAATCGCTTAGATCGAATTGGATTTCGGATTTAATTTTCAAAATCGGTTCAATCCAATCCAAACCAAATAATGTTTATAATATAATTTTTTATTATTAAGTTTGTACTTTTACTTATAATAATTTTATTTTATCATATAATTTTCTATATTTATATGTCATTCTCATTTAAATAGTATTTTATGCATATTATATGAGTCAATTTTATTCTTTATTTTTATTTATTTATTTTATTGATTTATGTTACTTTTCATTTATAATACTTTATAATTTAGATTTTCTTTTATAATTAACCGATTAAACCGATCCAATCCAAACTAAAAAATTGGTTCGAATTGGATGAGATTTAAAATCTAAATTTAATCGATCCAATCCAAATCGCTATATATTTTATTGTTTGGATCGGGTGAATTTTTTACTCAAAATCGATCCAAACCGCACTGCGAACATCCCTACCACCATCTACACCAAGTTCACAAGCCATATAAACAACAGAAAACAAAACCTAATCTCAATATTCAAAAGTCAGAAAAAAAAACTCAATCTCAACAACCAGTTGTGCCTCCACCTCATAAAAAACCTACTACCACCAAGCAAATCAACTATTACCACAAGCCCCACGTCGTTTGTCGCCCAGCCATCATCGCTTAGACCTCTGCATGGAACCATTGCAGCTTTGCTTGCCTCTACTGTAAGGCAATCGATGGCAGAAGCCTAGCACCAAGAAAAACACATGGAGTATTGTTGTGGTGGTGGTGGTGTAGGGTTGAAGAGAGTAAAGGAGGTTTGTGTAGCTAAGTGTAGAAGAGGCATAGTGATGGTGGAAAGTAGCAGAGAAGAGAACATAGGAAGAAGAAGAAGAAGATGGAAGTTAGGAGAAGAAAATCTTAATGTTCTATTTATGTCCCTAATGGAAGAAAATTCTAATGTTCTATTTATGTACCAAATGTTTTACAAACATACCAATATTGCCATTCTTGTGAATATGTTATCATTTTCCATTAGCAATTCAGACGACGTCTATAGGAATGGCAACATTAAAACGTTTGTGAACTATTAGAGACAGAAATAGAAAAAAAAAATTAGGGATAAAATTGAAATTTTCGTTAATTGTAAGGGACATAAACGAGACTTTACCCTTTTTCTTTTGAATTTTTGTTTTGTATCTATTTAAGTAATATATTTTGCTTTGTATGTTACTATATGGCAGCTATATTTTCTCTTACCTCTTATTTTGATCTTTGTTCTTGTTAGTGTTATTAAGGGGTTACCATCCTTTTTTAGCGGCAACCCCAAATTTACTTTTTAAATTGTTTAATATTTTCTTAAGTGTGTTTTATTTTGTTTTGTTGTCTCTTTTGTGGTTATTTTGATTCTACTGATGAGTATTTCTATCTTGATGGTCTCATAGATAGTAGAGATTTTTATATCTATTTTAAAAGGTGTAATACATTCTTCAAGCTGTAACACTTTTTGTGTTGGTTGTCTTCAATGTGAAAAATGCTTAGATATGATAGTTCTCAGGCAACAAGCAGAGCTATAAATCGTTGGTTATTTTAGATGGTAGAATGTACTTGTTTTCTTATTAACTTTATATTTGATGTATCATTTTCAATTTGCAAGTGTTATTAGGTTTTGTTATGAATGAATTCTCATAAAGAAAAATGTATTTGCTTTGCACTTCGATGCTTGCTTTAAGAAAAGAAAAATTAGTAGTTTTTCTCATTAAATCTTTTATGTAATGTTTTGAGTTTAGATGGGTGCTAGAAACCGAACCTTAGGTCCCCAGTTGAGTTAGAAAGGGATACAACTCAAGCTTTTGATCACCTACAAGATTGCACTACAATGTGAATGCTCGGACTCTAGCATGTTTGCTCATGTAGGATCTGGGAGTATTTTATTTGGGATCATGCTACAGCACAAATGTTCATCTTCAGCATGATTTCAATTGCAGAAAAAATAAAAAAGGGCCTTCAGCCATTATTTTCTCAAAATCTCTCCCCTTCTCTCTCTTTCTCTCTATTTAAAACTTGACTTCTTCCCTTTCTAACTCCCCTCTTCTTCTTCTTCAACCTTGATCCTTTTCCTCCTTTTCCCTCATTTCAACACACCTTCCCAGCATCTCATCATCAAGTTCTTAACACCTAAAAGCCTACCTCCATCAAAATCATCACTAATCTTAGGAGGGAAGCTTTTGGGAGGAGACTTACTACCCCCAACCTTTTCCTTTTCCTTCCCTTGTCACTGTAAGGTAACTTTTGAGCTCAAAATCTCTTTTATGTCAAAGCCTAAGTCACATTCCGTATGGCATTGGTTCTTAGAATGTGATTGGGGATCCAAGGTTTCCTTTTTGGGGCTTACTGGTTATGAGTATCTAATTCATGTCACTATGATTGGAGATGGCAAAAGAACCCATTTAGATGATACTCGTGGGGTTACCCATGCTGAGGGTGGATACGGGGACAATTTTAGTCACTGTGGGGATAGGGAGGGGGTTCCCATTTACTATAAACGGGGTAGGGGCAAGAGATGAGGTCCACATCTCATGGAGACCCGCTAAATTCCCCTTACATGTAAAATTACCTAAATAACCTTATTTCCACACACACACACACACACACACACACACTAATACACATAGTGGAAATATTTATGATTTAGATTTTTGTAATTGTCTTTTATATATCATTATATAATTGTCTGTTGTTAAAACTATTATCCTGTACTTTCATTATTAATTTAGATTGTGTTATGTTAGTAGTGTTCTAATGAATTATGGATATTATGTATGCTTTATGTGTAACATCTTTCTAAGTTTAATATCATGCTTAAGTCACAATATTGCACTTAGGAGTTGCTACTAATAAATTAGAGGACCTGCTTGATTAATTACTTTCTTTTTGAGAAAATAGTGCAATATCTATTTCCTAGTCCTGAGCAAATATACATAAATGAATATAAGGAAAAGAAACTTCCTTAGATATACAAACATTTACATTAAATTAGTACTCGCCATGATATATAACAAGGCTTCTAGTCTTGCTTAATAGTATCTCAAAATACATAAAAGGGCTCTACTAAGTGCTTTCACTAGTGAGACAGTCTTCTAGTGCTAATGCATCGCATAGAAATCTTCGGCAACTAATCCAGCCTTGATTGGACTCTACCAGGAAGGTCACCATTTGGTCTTCTAAGCTGTCTAAGGACGAAATGGAATGTAGGAGTAAGAATTTCAAATTCTCAGTAGGTATTCCTAAACTACCACACACAAAGTCATTGCCATTGTGCTAATCACTTCGGTTTATTTTAAGAAAGTGTGATTTCATACATAAGGTAAAGATTCATTTATTAAGTTTAGGAAAAACATATCCTTCGAAGCAAATTGATTTTAATTATACACTTAGTTTGGGCATGGCAACCATCACATAACTGACTTGGTTCTGATAGATTAAACTATCAAATAAAAGCAAATAAGCTACATGCTTGTGAATGCATGACTTGATGCACTTTCTTATTTACTTTCTTACTTAGCACGTGCTCTTAATCTTTACTGCTCTTGGATAGACTATTCTGGGATATGAGCTCATTATGTAATCGTCGTCACATAGTACTAATCAGACAAGGGGATTTATATGCCTCTAAATTAGAGGGATTCATTTGGCTAATTGTCTCCAAAATAGAGGGATATATTGTCTCCTCAGGGATTGTTTAGTTTTGCACTATTGATCAATTAAACTACCATGTTTAGGCTTAAGGAATTAAATTTAAGTGAAAGTTAAAGAACAAACAAGAATTTAAACAACTAAATACCAATTGTAGTTCAAAGCCTATGTCTAAATCAATTAACTGTGTCTAATTCACCTAAAACATTAAGTGTCCTTGTGAATTAGTGTGAATTCAATCCAAGAACAATTATCAACCATTTGTTATGTAAGGCTAATGGGTATGTTTCCATCCTATTAATTAATCAAAACACCGAAGTGAATTTAGTGTAGTTGAACAATCATCATTAACTTCAATGGTGGCCAATAAAAGAGCATTAAGAATATAAATGGGTAAACAAAACCAAACTCATTAAATATTACTCAAGACAATCAACAAGCATCTAAGATCCATAGAGGGATCCAAAGGAATGTAAGCTCCAATGCCCAACTAAAATAGTCTCTCAGCTTTGGACGTTTCAAGTTTTAAAGGTATTGATGGATATCAAATCAAGCTTTAAGTAAATCTCTTGAACTACAAATGATTTGTTAAACACATTCTTTTGTGAGTAAAATGATATTCTTCAAAGCTAAATTGTTTATCATATAAAACAAAGCGTCAAAATCCATTGTACTTTTTTTGAATGTGATTATATTAGATCTATCACTTTATGTCCCACATATTTTACTCACTTAGCAACAAAAGAAAGTTCAGAAGGATAGTGGTGGTAAAGCACCAGATAGGAAAAGCATGCCACAAGAAGGGTCACTCCTCATTCAGAAAGATGACTTAATCCAGAATGGTAAATTCTCACGAAGTATCTCACCACTAAAGCTTCTTCTATACATTTCATTGAGAAGTCAAGTATGATTTGATAAGCTGCAATGAAAGCGCTAACAAGTTTAAAAAGTTGGTGAAAACTTCAACGGCTACTTTCCCTTTTCTATGTCATCTCAACTTGTTGAAGAAGAAAGTTGCACCCTCTCTTTCTAGTCATAGACCAGTGGATCATAATAGCGCAAGGCTCAAGATCTACAAGCTTCAATGGTAACATTTCAAGTCTATATAAAGTTGGAACATAAAGAAGAAGATAAAGACACTGTTCAAATTTTCAAAATCAGCAACTATTTCAAATCTTTATCCTTCTCGACTTTCTAATCTTCCAGAAAGTTACTTGTGGTAACTTCTATATTAAAATCTTCTCTGTAGATGTGTAATAGATAATATTTTTACTTTGAGAATATAGAGAAGTCACTCATTGTACCTCTTTAGTTTATGCTCTGTATAGAATTTTTAGTGTGAGTATAAATACAAAACATTCAAAAATCACTTGTAACCTGACCCAATAGTGGTCACAGTGAGCTTGGAAAGGCTAGGTAAAATAGTACTTCTTTAGCTTAGAGAGGCTTGGCAAAGACTACTCGACTGTAAAGTTTGGATAGGCTAGAGAAAGACTATTCAACTGTAATGCCTGGAGAGGCTTGGAAAAAGAAAACTTTTGGTATAAAAATTTGAACGAGGAGTTGGGGACTGGACGTAGGCATTGGTTAGGTTGAATCAGAATAAATCTCTTTGTGTGACCCTTTTATCTTTCTCCTATTACTTGCATTATTCATTTCATACTTAGATTTCTGCAATATTTAAATCATTCAAGTAATCTTTTATAAAGCAAAACAATTTTTTTTAACTACTACTTCCACATTCCAAGTCTAGAACTTGAAAGAGTTGCTTTCTAAAAGTTTTTAGGTTTAAGAAATATTAGTGAAGATACGATTCAAACCCCTTTTTTTGTGTCATATCTTCCAACAAGGAATCCCTAACAAGTTTAGCTATCCATGAACAAAACAAAGCAACTAACATGTTCAAAACCCATGGTGAAAACAAGAACTAAGATGGAGAAGAAGAGATGAACACTATTGAAGAACTCTCAAGTAGTAGAATCTTCCCCCAAGCTTTGAATCTTTAGGCATCCAAGATGAATTTCTCCCAAGAGTCACCAAACCATAAGAACCTATATATTTCCCTTTTTAGTCTCCTTTTATGGTGCCTAATGCCCGACCTAAAAGTGGAAAAAATTCTATTTATAGCTAGTGATATAAGTGTTAGTGCCCAAGGAATGTTTAGGCGTTGGACGTGAGTGCTCAGGCGCTGATGACAAGGGCTTAAGTGCCACAGAGTAGGATCAAATTCTTCAAATTTCAGCCTCTAAGCTCTCTCATGCCTCAACATTTCTCCCTTCTTGGTTTCCAATTAGCATACCTTTGAGCTCTTAACCTACAAATATCAATGTGGAAATTCATCAATGAGATTATTGGTTATAATTTACAATTCCATTCACTTAAATTATGGATTTTTTTTTTTTTTTGTCATTGAAATCAAAGGAGGTTATAAGACTAGATTAACCCATATTTTTTCTCATTTGAAAGTGTTTCATTGATAAATTCATGAACTAAAGATACAAAGAAAGCCTAATTGAGAGCTAGATAACTCCAATTCATGGAGTTATCAGGTGTCTAGTCAGGTGCCAATTTTAGGAGGGGTACCCTATGCTTGGGTAGCTAAAGAGCCAAGATAGACCTCAAGCCCACCGATTATAGAGAGCGAAGAGGCTTTAATGATGGATTGGCCATCCAAGCTTTATGAGAGGGATCCCATGGTTGGAGGATTGGAAAGCTTGAACAGACCGCAAACTCATCAGACTCAAGCTCTAAAACTATGTTTGGATGTTTTTTCATTAATAGAATGAAATGTAGCTAGTACGGATGAACTAGAAAAGGAAAGGAAGGAATGGAACAATACCTTCCTACTTGTTTCGAAGAATAATAAGGGAACAAAACGGAAATCCATCAATTTTGCTTTGAAGTTATATTATAAATGAATGGAACAAAGCATATATAATTCCTAACTTCTCAAGTAATGTAACATCCTCCTGAAATACAGTACTATGCTTAAGCCATAATACCATACTCAGGAGTTGTTACTATTACCTAAGCGGACATTTTCTGACAGCAACTTTAGTAGTCTTCTAAACTTCTCGAGCTATCTGGAGATAACATGGAAATAGGAGTGAAAATTTTAAATTCTCAATAGGATTCACTAAGAAATTTCATGCCGTGTTATCGTTATTATCTCTAGCTGCTTCAGTTTATTAAAAAAAAAGTGAACATGTTATACGAACTGTTTTGTTTTATAGTTTGAAAACATATGGTCCGAAGCAGAGTTAATTTTATTCATGCACTTGTTAAATAGAGTAAGGATTCAAGCATGAGTACAACAATATTTCATAATAATAATAATAATATTGATAACAAGAGCCTAGTTGCAATGTCATAATGATGATAATAACGAACATTATTTATGTGTATGCACTATTCATCATAAAATCATGCATATGCTTTTGTGTTTTCTTTGCTTTCTTTACTTAACACGCTTAGGCATTACGTATCGCCGTCCCTAGGATGTCGGCATACATATGTCCTTGCCTTTAATCTTTGCTGCCCTTGGGTAGCCTGATCTAGGAGCGAGCTCAACTCGTGACCGTTGTCACACAGTACTGACATGCAAAGGGACCCCACATGCCTCTAGGTCGAAGGGACTCAGTTGGCCAACTGCCTCCAACATAGAGGGACCCAAAAGTTTTAGCTGCCTTCACAGGAAGGGATCCAATGTGCAACTACCTCCAAGTGAAGGGACCCACATCTTTATCTTTTAACTGCCTTCACCTGGAGGGATCCACATAACTGCCTTCAAGTGAAAGGATCTCATATATTCTTTCTTCATTCATATGCAAATATGCATGCTCTCATAAGAATAATTCATGATCATATCACCATAAAATATTTATAATTGTATAACTGTTCATATCATAAATTTCTCATAAAATAAATACTCATGATTTCACATACTTTTGCCGAAAATTCGGCAGCATAATGGATCGAGTCCGCTTCTCCGTAAATAGTGCCAGTACTCAGATAGCCAATTTTAGAGAGAAATCACAGCACTTCATTCATAATTCAATCATCAATTTCATAGGAACATTAGTTTTAGTTAAAGCATAGTTGCTATCTTAGCACTTTCATCCAACCCAATATTTGTAAAATAAGCCATAATTTCTATTTAACTCATTTAGACCTAAATTTTGGATATGTTGGAGTGTTGTATGTCTATTTTCTAACCTCTTTGATCCCATCTAATTTTGATAAATGTAGCTCAAGTTATTTAAGTTCTATCTTCACCTGCCCTGTAGTTAGCTAGAATTATACACTTAAAAGTAAAATTCCATTAAAAATCTAAAACAATTTCAAATCATATGAAATTTATATCATATTAAAGCTAACAGCGCAAGCTTTTATTTGCAACAAGTTCCATTTCATTTTCTTGAGTAGAGCTTGAGTTATAAACTCTGCAATTTGATTGCCCTGTTTTAGCCCAGTTTGGACTTAGGGCGACTTCCTTGAACTACTGGGAGCAATTGGGGTCGAATCTAACTCTAAAATTTTTATGGGGTGTTCTTCTATGTGTAAGTTTTCTAAAAAAGTTTGTTTCACTGAATTCCAAGTTGTATAGGGCAAGTTTTACCCTGAACAATCTTATCTACCTAGAATTAAACTCAAAAACCTAGGTCAAACTTTCAAAATCCATATCTCCCTCAATACTAATCCAATAGCCTTATAATTTATATGGTTGGAAAGCCCTAGATATATAGTTTCACATAAAAATAGTTTTATTAAATTTAAAGAGCTGTAGGCGGAGCCGTACACTTTGCCGTATGGACTGCCGTAGGGTTTCTCAACTTAACAGATTATGTTTTATGGCTCTTTGTACTTTCTCGTTCTAACTTCAATTCTAACTCAAAGTTTCATGTTAAACCAACCATACACTACTAGCTACACCAAAAATATCATCAAAGAAATGAAGAAAATTAAAACTTCATACAACCACAATTTATAAAAATCAGGAATAAGATAGAATCCTACCTCAAATTGATGTAGAAACTATCTAGATTTGAGTTTTTTGGTAGAGGAAGTGGGTGGAGCTTGGAGATTTGAGGAAGAGAAAGTGAGGAAGAAGACGAATGAAGGGAAAGAAGTCAACTAAAGAGGCAGCACGAAAATGAATGGATTTTGAAACTTTATAACACAATAAATAAGGTGTTGTGACATGTGATTGGTGGAGGCTTTTGGGTGGGTGGTGTTTTACCAAGTTTTCCCTTTTCTTAGGCTACAAGTGGCAACTTGGGATGGGGTGAAGGTGGCTGAGTTCTTGGCTACCAATTTAAGAGTTTTCAATGTATAATTTTATTGATTCGGTTCTGGTGATTTAAGATACCGAATCTCTACCGATTTTCTTTCAATTGGTAAAACAGTTTTGAAAAATTTTGTAAAATTTTCTATGTTGCTATTCAAATTATTTATAAGTCTAATCTCTCTAATTGATGCTTAATTGGCCTTAGATAAATACTAAATCAATTTCTAATTAATTTCACTTATTCGATAAAAACCGAACAATTTAGTTAAAAACGATAAGATTTTTAGGACGTTACAAGTAACCCTTGTTGTATATCTTTACAAAAACTAGACTTTCAACAAATAAGCAAAAAAATTATTTAAGACCTTCAATTGAACGCCAAATACCGTAATAATAATTTTTTCATATAATTACTCAATATTAATAATGAGTTTGAATAAAAATATCTATAAGAAAATATAGATTTATAAAAAGTGTAATTTATAAAAATTGTTACAAGCCTAATACCTTCAATTTATATGATGAAACAATATGATTGCAAGTCTCTAAAATTTAATTTCTTAGAGACTAACCTAGTACAATAAGCTTTAACATTTGCTTATACCTTTCAAATGGATAGCCAAGTAAAGTTTTTATAGTATCAAGATGCCAATTAAAATAACACACTATTGGTAATATGCCTTGCTCAACACCCAACTCTCTGATCTAATTGTATTTCATACTGCATCTTTAGATATAAAATGTTTTTGGTGTCACGTGACAATTTTTATTGGACACTTCTCTATGAAGGGAATGAATAAGGTAGCCGCTGGAATTAATCCAAACTTTTTGATAACTTTCTAAATAATGAGGGATAAAAATATAAAATACTTATTTTCAACATAACAACTAATGGGCTTTTGCACCATCTACAAATTTATAAAATATTGTAGAAGATTCTAATTCATTCAATTGCATTATTCTTATATCAATTTTGTATTAAGTGATGAAATGTAAAGCACACTTTTTAATATATACTATTATTTTCCTTTAAGCAAATATTGATGTAAAAGAATTAGAAAATAAAATAAAAAATTCCCGTAAAATAAAAAATGAATAAAATGCAACACCTTCGGGAAGTAGGACAAATATTTACCTATTTTAGTGGCATGTTAGGTGCTAATAACATGGCACCGTCCAGTGCACCCAACAGATTCTCTTCGTTGTATCAGACCACTGCACTGCATTGCACCAACCAACCACCGGTTCGCTTTGGGTGAAACTAACTCTCAATGCATACAAATGACTTTACATTTCCCATGATTCTTCCATATATATATATAACTGTCTATTAAAATCTGTTTAATGATTTGAACCTGGGATACACTTAGGCAGTAGTAGTAGTAGATACTCTATCCGTTTCAATTTATTTGCCAATTTAAATAACTTGGTTCATTCTTATATTAATGTATCTGAATATTAGATCTAGGTACATGAATTTAAGAATAAAATAAATTATCGAAATTGACAAATAAATTAAAATGGAGGAAATATTTGTTATTTCTTGTTTGCTACAAGGGCCTCTACTCAAGCAGGGAATCGAGTTTCTTTGAAACTTTTGATACACAAAGAGAAAAACAAAGTCCTGTCCTGTTTGCTGAGGCTAGGAAGGACTTTGTTGACGTTCTGTTTAGCTTCTTAACGCTGCCTTTATGAGCCATTATAAGAGCTGTGGGTAAGGAGTCAAATATGCCGCCAGTTAGAGTTGGATGTCTGAGCACACACTATGAGAGTGCGGCAAAGCTTGACAACGAGCGTCTGAAGAGTGAGACCTGTAAGGAGATGCTGCTGCACCCAAGGAACCCAGTAGAAGTTTATCGCCGAAATATGAAATTGAACATGGACGATACAGAATCCTTTAAGTACTTCGCTCGTGGACAATATGGACCGTATGATAGTAGTTGTAGTTGTAATTGTTTGACTCTTTGAGCGTTAGAAGGAATTAAAAAATGTTGTTGTGGGTTTGTAATGGACAAAGAGAAACAAGTTTTTGGAATATTAACAATGGATTTGCTCTGGAAACTGTTGCTTTTATCATTTGCGACGATCTGTTTGTGATGCCTAAACCTATCCAAGATTGAGATTGGAAAGGTTCCAAATGATGCGCGTATGAAGATGGTTTTGAAAGTATTGGTAAGAAAATCAAATGGAAAGATTGTGTTGGCTCAAGCAAATTAAGATTTTGCAGACTTCATTTCCAGTTTTCTCACATTTCCCTTAAGTGGAGTGTTGAATATGTTACGAGGATGCTCTTCTTTTAATTGCTTAGACCAATTGTTTAAGAGCTTGGACGGTTTGAGATCAGAGAGATATTCTAAGTCACAGGCAATCAAAGACTGTATATTAAATCCTCAGTGTGCATTTCAATTTAGGTGGGATGCGCGCGTGATCGGTAATCAGCAGATATTGCCAATTAGTGAGGCATGCTCGGGGTACTGGTTGTTTTATCATAAAGTTGTATGCTATATCTCTAATGGAATGGATCCTTTCATATTAAAAATTTATATGACCTTGTTATGTATTGTTTTTGACCATTCATCAAGAAGCAACACATGGTTTTTAAATGATAAAAAGCGATACATGACAAAGTTATATGAATTTTTGACATGAAAGGATCCATTACCATATCTCTACTACTTCAATTGCTAGTTTTCAAGGTTTTTCTAAAAGCCGTCAATTACATGGTGACTGATGACTTGGTTGTCAATTCAATATCATCTATATCTAGTTTTTCGTATATTAATAGATTGAACATTCCCCTCGGTGACATGGAACAAATGGTTTTCAGCATTGGCCTGAAGGTAGTATGAATTTGTGTTTAATAATCAGTCAGTGTTTCCTTTTTAATCATTTTCTTATTTGCCATATTGTTATTTGCATAATCGATTAATGTATTATACTTATATGGTCGTCTGGTGCAGGGTCTCAGCATACTGAAAGCTTCGACGTTTTCAACGTCTGCCTTGACAAATGGTCTCAGCCAATTCATGAAAACTATTAAGGAAGAGAAATGACAAAACATTAATTCTGTTGGTCTATTTGTAGTTCATTTTTTTTTTAATTTAATGTTCAAGTTCTGTCTCCCAAATTTCCTTATTCAACTTTTACTTCCTTCTGGCTAGCTTTTTTATGTAAGACTCTTGTCTGTTTTGATTTGTTGATGGCTGAAGTTGTTCTCTAAATAATTTGCATGTAACGGATCGAAGCAGATTTTTTATTTTGGACAAATAAATATTTATGAAACTAATTAAAAAATAAAATAGAAGCATGTACATCACACATGATATATAATGGCAAAATATGGGAAAATAAAAGGCAATATCAAAAATAAGCGCCTAAAATATGTCAGTATTAGAGAGGGAAAAAAAGAGTCAAGTGTCAATGTAGCAGGTGCTCATCATTCCTTCTCTGTTTTAAATAGATATTAGCTCTCGGAAAGGCAAGTGTAAGGATAACATACAAAACAGTACTAAAACTGAAAAAAGATGTGAAAGAACCTCCCTTCCTATAAGTTCTAATGTGTAAAGGGGGGGAGAAGGGAAGTAACAAGAACAAAGGTCTTAAGCTTTCTATCATCGTGGTGTCAAGCAATTTTTCCGCAAGAACTCCCCTACAATATCGTCACCACAATAGAGTTTAATCAAGTTCATGAAGGATTGGTGTGGATCGATCTATGCCAACCACACCAGAATATTGAACCATAAATGAAGAAAGACATGGGATAAAAAGCATATGACATATGTAATAAATATAATATTTATTATTTCTGTCTTAAAATAATTATCCATTTTCAAAATTTTACTTTTTCAAAAATAACCATTTTTTTAGAAAATCTAGACAATATTAATTATTTTTTCAATTATATTCCTATTAAATAGAGGAAAGAGAGTAATTGGAAAAAGATAATTAAGGAAAAGAGAAAATTAATTAAGGATAATTTTATAAAATATATATAAATTTTTCTAATATTAAAACTTTTCTAATTATTTCGTTAATTCATATGTTCATTTAACACTGGATAGTTATTTTCAAACGGAGTTAGTGTTTAATAAGAATTAATGAGAATTTGGGATTATTAAATACCCTTCCGTCTAAAATTAATGAGAATTTGGTCATATTAATTAAATTTCCATCCCTTGGATGGATAGAGAGTGGGGCAGAGTTTTTGATTTTTTTTTTCCATATTATCAAAGAGTTCAACAATAAAAATAGATAATATATAAATATATATAATTCTTGTTTAATAAATAAATATTTGATATTTAATAAAATTAGTTCATCTTTTTTTAAAAAAATATAAACGAAGTACTTTAGTTTAAATATTTAATTAAAAATTTTAGTTAACATAAAATAAATTAATATAAATATAATTATAATATTTTAAAACACAATATATAGACTTATATTTAAAATTTAACAATTAAGTATTCCATAATACTCGAACAAGATTATCTCATATGAAAAGATACTTATGCGATACCAAAAAATTACACAATGTTGAGTTCATTCTTAAGCATTGTACACATTGCTTGTCACATATGGGAGCTAGACATGCCCAAAGTTGTTACTTTAACTACAAGGAAAAGAATGCTAAAGACATGGTTGGTGATTGGCGTGAAGTAAATAGCATTTATATGTACCTTTTAACATAATATTAAAAAAATTAAATGA
Organism: Pterocarpus santalinus; assembly: GCA_031439595.1. Lineage (NCBI taxonomy): Eukaryota > Viridiplantae > Streptophyta > Magnoliopsida > Fabales > Fabaceae > Pterocarpus > Pterocarpus santalinus. The sequence goes on along the minus strand of CM062532.1, from coordinate 21,898,827 downwards.
AACAATTATTACAATTATTTTAACCTTTTAAGTGAATTATTTTAAAGGTATAAAAAATATCTTTATAATTGTTACTTCTAATTTTTTATTAAATAGTTTTAAACTCAGTCTTAATCATATATTTTATAACTTTTTTCTTAAAGATATTTCCTAATTATATATATATATATATATATATATATATATATATATATATATATATATATATATAAACAATAAAGTAGAAGGAAGAGTACAAAAACTTGTTCAGAAGGTGAATAACACCATCAGATAAACGGTCCAGTGACAAGTGATAATTGAGGAGGAGGAGATTCGCATTTCTCTGTCTTCAGCGAGGAATTTGTACCTTAGCTCGGCTATAAAATCAGCTCCAAAATTTTACGCATAGTTTATTAACATTTCTTTTGGTGGATAAAATGTTCAAATTGACGAAAAGCTCACTTGAATTTAGGATTAGGGTATATCTCTGTATTGATGAGCACTTGTCAAGTGAATTAACCTCCGTTGGCCCATATTTTATTAACATTAAAGATAGTTATACTTAGATTGTTATTTTTTAAAAATAAACAAATTAAGAAAAAAAAGTCGCATGATTATAAAACTTAAAAAGTTTAGAAAGATAGAAATAAGTGGAATAAAAGGTCAATATAAAGTAAATAATATTTGAATTTAATTTAAATACGTTAACAGTGTAAAATAGTTTTACACTGTCAGTCAATAAAAATAGTAGAAAGTGCCAACATATACAAATAGCCACCCATTATAACGAGGGATCTATCATGATTTCTTACTTTCCAGTATTTCTATTGGTTAACAGTGTAAAACTGTTTTACACTATCAGTGCATACCAATTAAACTCATAATCTTAATAGTAATTAAAATAAAATAAATATGTCATATGCTAATTATAATAGAAGAATATAAATAGAATAAATGATAAATTAAAGAATAATAACAATAATTTAAAAGAAATTAAAAGTTAAAAATTTTGCTTAACAATATCAGTAAAGGATTATATTATACTATAAATTATATATTGATATATTAAGGGAAGTGAGATTAACTTTTTAAACAACAAAAAGATGTTTGAGGGCAATAAACACAAATTTCAGGAGAAATAATTATATTTTTTTCAAGAATAATAAATTATAATAATATACTTTGTTAGATATTAAGTATTTTTGTGGTGATGATGATTACAAAAATAATAAACCTAATCACTTGATTTTTTTTTTTTTTATCAAAGACAGTGAAACTAGGAATTATTCTTAGGGGATATTTTTTTAGAGGAGTAGGTGGAAGTCAAACATGAAATATCGTAAACTCAAATAAAATATGCAGGAGAAAATTACTAGACTATGGGCTCAACCGTGCCTAATCACTTGATTTTGACAAAAGAAACATGTTTTGTAGTATCAATAAATGGACTAAAGGAAAAACAAAAAATAAAAATAAAGTAAAAAAAAAAGAAGGAAGGAAGATTAAATGAGGAATAAATGCTACAATAAGTGTCAATTGAGGCATCTAAAAATATGATTTTTTCAGTACCTTCCCTAAATAAAATAGTTTGGAACTTTTCTTACATATTTCAATAAGATTTGACCATATATTAAACTTTTGTCTACATTAAGAGTGAGTTGTAATTTATATCAAGACCGACTTAACTTTCATATTTTTTGGTTACAAATTTACCCGGTATCTATTCACAAAATTAAAAATTTATGCTTAACGATAGTATTCCTCAAATCTGTAACTATACTTTTCGAATTGAAATTACAACTAACTGCAATTCTTGATTACTGCTTAATATGTACGAATTTTCTCTCCTCTTCCCTTACCCTAAAAATAAAATTCGTATGTTTAATGTACTCAACTTACCACTAAAGCAGTAGAGACAGATAATTCACACCATCGAATTCCATGCTTCCTTTGTGGGTCAGTAACTGAGGAGGAATCAACTCTCATGATCAATAGTCCAATATCAAACACTTCTTTCCCATTGAGGAAGTCAAATGAAAAGGTCTAGCATATGCCCAATCTTTTCGGACTTATTATCCAAGCAAATCTCAGAAAAAGTTCGAACAATGCGACAGCAAAAGCCTCTAATCCTGATTCTCAAACTCTAGGTTAGCCTTTTGTAATTGTGATGTTATACTAATCAATACGACTATCTACTATAATTTCTCTGAAAATAATTTATCAAATCTTTGATTTGTTGTAATATGTATTTGGATTGGAGTTTGCAAAATTGATTTTAATTTTAATGTGCTTCTATGAACTTATTTTTGATCAAAAGTGAGTTTAAGTCAACATGATTTATTTTTGGAAATCTTTATTTTAAAAGTGAGTTTGATAAAATAAATACTGCTTGGATGATATTAATCGAAATTACTTTTGCCCGTAATATTACTAAAAAGGGTGTGTGTGTGTGTGTGTGTGTGTGTGTGTGTGTGTATCTATATATTAATGTTAATTTTTTTTTTCATTTTATTATTTTTCAAATATAATTTAATCAAAAACTTAATTAATCTAGTTATATTATTTTATATAAGAGTTTAATTGCTATACATTAATAGTGTAAAAAAGTTTTATACTATCATCCAATTAAATATTTATGTTTGTAAGACTTTTAAGGTTGTGGGTGACTAAATCAAATACTTTTATTGATTTAATAACATATGATTAGATATCTATATAAAATTTTATTGTGCTGACAGTGCATACAACTTAAAACATATATATATAGGGAGAAGATCAAATGAGAAAAATGGTTAATTATAAAAGTGAGATGAGTAAATTTTGATAATTAGATCTTATATAAATAGTCAAGATTAAAATATAAAATTATATAATTTTTTTAAGTAATTATATAACTTTTAAATAACTTTATATCTTGACACTCCATATATAATTATATGTCTCAAATTTACTTCTTTTACTCTCATAATAAATCACTCTTCTCATATAATTCGCCCTATATATATATATATCAACATAGTTACTTTATTTTTTATTTATTGAAGATCTAGAAAAAAAAATTATAAAATAAAATAAAATAAATAATTAGTTGAAATAGCAACATACACCTATACACTTCAAAAAAGAATTCTTGAATTAAAATATTTAGCTACTAACGGTACACCTAACTTCGAGGATAGAGATGGAAATTTGCAGTTGAAAGTATTTGAACGTGAAATTCATTAACGCCAGAAGCAACAATATATAATTTTGGGTTTAACTAAGGTTTCGGGGTGAAAACCCGTTCACGTTGATTGGCGGAAAAATATCCAGACAACACTGCATGGCATTCTATGGAGGTAGAGGTGAGTTTGGATGCTCAAAACGCTAACGTAGCCCTATGTGATGGGGGCAATTTGGATTTGGAATTTGGATATGAGGAAGCATTGTCTTTTGTGGAGCAGCCCAAAAGACCAAAATTGACTTGTTGCAACAAGAAAAGATATCAGTAATGAGAATATAAATTTGTATTCAGGGGATTGATTTTTTTAGAGTTTTACTTGATTTGAGAATAAAAAGTTTTTTCAGATTTTGAAATTCAGAATAAGTTGATTTGATGTTTGAGACAAGAGTTGACTATGGGGTATATTTGTTATAAAAAAATGTTATATGCGTCTATATATAAATTTATAAGTAATGATAACTCTCCTTAGGTGGACAAAAATTTAACACATAATCAAGTTCTATTGTGTTGCATACATTGGAATCAAAATAATACTTGATAAATTCAAATTATTGGACATATATTTTAATATGATGGTTTGTGTGATTCAGCCGTTTAGCTATTCTTTGACCATGCTTGTTGCAATACCTTATAGTGGTACTTAATTGACCTCATTTATTGGGTCTAATCGATAGCAAGTCGGCAACGAATATTTTCTTCTATCCTGGATCCTAATATTTTGTATTATTTTTCAATTGAAAAATAATTTTATATCATTTTCGTCCATCCTTTGGACTCCTTCAGGCTTGGTGAGAACTAAGCGGAATAAAATATTTGAAACGAACGATAACTTGAGTGTTGTTTCTCTCGCATAGATGTTCTCTTAGTATTATGTATGTATGGTCAAGTAACACTCTTTTTTGCCAATGCTTGGTTGTAACACGTTATTTTACCAACAATTGGATGTTTAAAATGATTCAGCACTTATTTTGCTTAAATAAGTTTTGTGAATAAAAAAACTAACATTAAAAGAGTTTTACTTTCATACCAAAGGAAAAAAAATAACACTCTTCTTTTCATATCTGCTTTAAATCCTGAATCAATTGTCATTCCTTCCCCTCGTAAGCTATATTCTCTTCAGATAGAAAAAAGAAAAAAGAGCTATGCTCTCCCTTTTTTTAGCTTTCCTATTTATTATATGATCATAACTTTTACGATGATCTCAAATCTGTTTTAATTTCCTTTGAAGCATTTTTCCCCCGTATTATTTCTTTTTTTCCTCTTCCTATTTTTCATCAATTAATAACATATTCTTTCAAACATCCTCGTGAACTTTCTCTGAGCTATTTAGTTTTGCTTTACATTTTTACCGGATCAAATCACAACTCACAAGTTGTACTTGCGTAAACACTTTGAATTGGATATCATCAAACCTCACGAATTATTAGATAGACATGTAAATGAATTGACCTATTTGAGAACTATAATGAACGATTGATCAAGCTCATCGGCTAAAATAAATAAGTCTAAGTTTTAATTTAGGCTTGATTGTTCAAATGAGTTAAACTCAAAATTTTTATGCTTGTCCTTAAAAGCTTGGGATTAGTTCATTAATATCTATGTACTTATTTAATAAAAAGCAAAGACAAGGTAAAGAAAGTGCATCTTAGCTGTAAGCCTTCTTTTATAGAGAGCCTTCACTTCAAAGTCATTTGAATTTGAAAAATTAAGGGAAACTCACGAGTATCCTTGTTGAGTGTGCCAATAGAAATTACTGAGCTGGGAAATCTTTGTGCTTTGCATAGTTAGCCTTCTTCAGAGTGTTGTTAGAATTCTTTTCATTATTGAGCAGGAGAATCTTGTGCCTCGTATGATTAACCTTGCCAACAGTGTTGATAGAGCATATATTTTTGAGGGTACTTTCTTTGTTGTTGCTTTGCAGAGGTGGTTCTTATCCTTTAGGGTTACGTTATGTGTACATATTTTATGTAGGACCCTGTCAACTCATATTTTATCTATCATTGGATGAGGTGTGAATCCTACTATAATGGATAAGGTACAAGTTGGCATGGTATCCCAAATAATATATATATAAAACATTTCTCTTTTAACTATGCCGGACTTGTCCTTTTTCATTCTTATCATATTTGAGACAGATCTATTGGGTAACAATCATCTTTATGAGGTAAGTGTTTTCTTCTACTCACTTTTGTGAAAAGGATCCGATAGTAGATATGGTTGCCCTTAAACAAATCTTGTTCCAACGAGGCACTTAGTAACTTGCTTAATGAGCTTATCTTTAAGTTCTTCATATTCATATGGCTTCTTGTGATTATTCTTAACAAAAGCGAAGTTTTCTTAACACATTTTACTAATAGAATTAACGCTTGTCAATTACAAGTTGTATGCAGGCTAACGCTTGCATAAACTTCTCTAGCTATCCACATCAGATGGGCTATGTTGTGCTTGTGGTAAAAATGGTAATTCCAGGTGTTAATATAAATAATTTTTATCTTGTGATATTAAATAATTTTATACTATTAGCTAATAAAATTTAAAAATGTTAAATCATAATGAGTAACTATCCACTATGGCTTGTTATTTTCCTTTAATTCTATATTTTACATTGTCAATACATAAAAATTAATCTTTTTTTATGTGACAAATATTTTGATATTATAATAACATTAATTATTTTTATTTGAAAATAATTTTTATTATTCTATATACTTGTTTATTATTTTTTTATTTAATAAATAAAATTATATAATATTGTTACTTATTTTTGTATAAATTATTATTACATACTCTAAATAAACAACTAATAATTTAAAAGTAAATAAGAACAAATAAAGTAGGTAATACACTTATATTTTCTTTTTCAATAATTTGTATTTAAAGCTCAACTCACCAAAACAATAGGAGCAGCCAATCAAAACTCTCAATAATCAATGAAAACTCCAAAAATGATTAGAGTTCTTTGAACCAAGCCAAAAAGAAAACACACAACAAGACACCTAGAGGACCAAGAACCCCAAAAACACCCAGACCCACCAATCGCCAAACAAATCTCCACCCACAAATCAGCAAGACAAGCCATCAAAACATAAAATCCCTGCTGACCTTACTTCTTCCTTTGCTTGCTGTTGCGTTCTATCCTTTTCTGGTTCAAGCCCTCCATTCTTTTCTTTTGTCTTCTATCTATTCTGAGTAAGGCTTTCAATAACGGCAACTCATCTTCAACCTCGATCTCCAAGCCCAAGGTCATGCCTACAGACCAAACATTATTAGCTTTCACTTTCAGAGTCTTCTTTTTCTTTTCCATCGGACTCTGCTGCTTTCTTGCCTACTATTTTTGAATTTTGTCTTTCGAATCGAGCCTCATTCCTACCTTCGTGATCGAGACTCCTCCCACCGATAATAAAGTTACATTATTTCTCTTTTTATAACCCGGATATATTCTCATTTCTTTGTTAAATCATTTTCCGTTATTCTTTCTTTTTTCACTAAATGAGTAAAATTTCAAATGATTAAAATACTCACAATGAACTTATTTATTACAAAAGATATAGATGATTTTATGCTAAACAATGAAACGTAAAGGTGGACTCAAATTGAAAAAGAAGTAGGGGAAGAGATAATATGTGTTTGTGTATATATAATATATTTATTGAAACACACTTGGGTAAACAAAAGCAAATAGATATTCTAGAAATAGTGTAATATGTTACATATTTCCAACATTTGAAAGTTTCCGCAAATGGTCCTCAATGAAGTAGTAGCAATTGGTGCTGACCAATTCTATATAGTAAAACCACGACCGCCTCCAATAAGGATTGATGTATAGAACAACTACAATTACCAACAATAGTGATGTGTATGACACAGCAAAGCTCACCCAAAAAACATACATGTCAACTAAACTGCCATTGTCCCCATCAGTGTCAGTACCATTTGGTGAAATAGGATTGCAAATTTTTGGCAGTGGAGGTCCACAAAGGAAAGGATTGCCTTCATAGCTGCTTTCATCAAATGTCGAGAATTGTCCCTTCATTTCAGGTGTTGCACCTGATAAGTTGTTGTGTGCCACACTGAAAACAGCAAGGAAGGTTAATTCATTCAGTTGAGGAGGGATATTGCCACTTAAATTGTTAAAAGAAAGATCCAGACTCTCTATCTGTGCCAAGTTGGAGAATGTAGCTGGAATTTTCCCTGTCAAGTCATTGTTGGACAAGTTCAACGCTCTAATTTTTGTCAAGTTTCCAAGCTCAGATGGAATAGTCCCATTTAATCTATTATAGGATAAGTCAATTCCAGACATATGAGCAAGGACAATCCCCGTATAAGTGTCGGATCTTTTCTTTGTAGTGAAGTTTGCTTTCTCTTGCACAAATGGCAATGGTAATGAAGCTCGGTTATAGGGTTCATCCGGTGGCATCAACACATCGTTAAGGTTATCAAAAGGCATTCTACCTAAGCAATTGGGTATTGGGCCAGAAAAATTGTTATGAGAAAGGTCTAATATACTTAAATTAGTTAGCTGGCATAACTGCTTTGGTATTTGCCCACTAAAATGGTTATCATTAAGAAGAAGAATGCTCAACTCTGTATAACTAAGGTCTTGTATGATATCTTCAATGCTTTTAGCTATTTGGTTGTAGCTAAGGTCTAGCATCGATACGAGAGAACTCTCATTGAACATTCTTTTTGGCAATTCACTTAACTTATTGTTGCTCAAATGGATAAACTCCACAGTAGATTCCAGAAAAGATGGAATAGAGCCCGTCAAGTTATTTTGTGAGAGATCTAGAAAAGATAGAGACTTCAGTTTCGCAAGCTCTGGTGGTATTGATCCTTCAAAATGATTATTGGACATTGAAAGTGCCATCAAACTTGACAACTTTTCTATCCCTCTGCTTGGAAGCTTTCCCACAAAGTGATTATTGCTTATATCCAATACTTCCATCAAAGATGATATGTTAAAAGAAATGCTACCCGAAAAGCTATTTCCGTCCAAAAACAAATCCACCAATTGGGTAAGCCTTGGCAAAGTAGGGAACACAGGTCCAGCAAGGTTGTTGTGTGAAAGTTTCATGAAACTTAGCATAGAACTAGTCCCAGATATGTTTTTTAGTATTTCACTAGAAAAGTAATTGTCAGAGAGATCCAATGTATTCAATAAGCTCATTTGGCCAAACTCGTGAGGAATTGAACCCTGAATATCATTGATAGACATGTTTAGATGTTTCAAAAATGGAAAGATTGAACTAATATTGTTGCGTGGAATTTGACCTGTTATTGCATTGTCAGATACATCAATCTTCGACAAGCTAACAAGGGGACTGGATGGTAGTTTGAAAGTGCCTGTGAAGGAACAACTTGCAAGAACAAATTCTATCAGTTTTGTGTTGTTTTCCAGCAACCAATTTGGAAACTCTCCTCCAAATCTAGAACTAGTGAAATCTAAATGAGTCAAATTATATTGATAAAGAAGAAAATTTGGAAGGGGAAGAGATTTGGCCTCAGTCTTCAAGGACAAACGAAGCTCTTGTAATTGAAATTTTGGAACCCAAGCTTTCAAAGTAGGGTGCGAGTCCAGTATGGCTTTATTCCCGTCCGCATTAATGAACTTGAGACTTGAATAATTAGCAAATAGTTTGAAAGAAATAGGGACTTCAAATTGGTTTCCTCCAAAGTCAAGATATTCAAGTGATGTAAGACTTGCAAGGTTAGAACTGAAATTTCCGCTAAAGTGATTGTAGGAAAGGTCCAACCTCCGAAGAGATGACATGTTAGCAAAAGATGGTGGAAGTGGCCCCTCAAATTCATTCTCACTTAGATTTAGCTCCTCCAGCATCTTAAGCTCAAAAAAATCTAAGAAATGAAATTTGGACAAAACTACCATGTTAGAAGGGAGATAAGGATGTAAATACATTGAAATAAAATAAAAATAAATAAAACCACGAGTATATGCAACGCGAATTGTATATCATACGAAGTACTTAAGAATATCTCTTATTATGAGCTACCACTAATTAATAATATTTGAAATTTATAAAAATGAATTGATAATCAATCTATATCGAAGGCAAAATGAGCTGTAGGTAATCCATTATTTTGCCTTGTTACATCTTATAATAATATGTTGGGTGACTATCAGCAATCCAGGTTTATATATATGATAACTTTACCCAGTTGAAGTCACATTAAGATTTCAAAAATGTAGGGAAAGACCTAAAACCTCGTGTAAATCATTTGGTGGAATCATGATGTAATAAATAAGCAACCTTTCTTAATGTATTTAGAGCTGTATGACTATTATAGTCCCTCAATTTAAATCTGACAATAATATATAAACTAGTAATTGAAATGATAAACATAAATTTTACCAGCAACAGGGAGGGTGCCATTGATCCCACATGCTGCCAGGGACAACACTTTCAGAGAAGTCAATGCTCCAATGCTTTTGAAAAAATCATTGACTAGGTTGAAACTTCGGTTCAATAACAAATGTTCCAGGTTATTTAAGTCACGAAAATCTACCCAAAAAAAAAAAGAACATTAACTGAATTTTCACATAAAGGAAATGAACTCATAAAGGATGATCTTATAGTTGTTATCACCTGCAGCAACAACTATTCCTTTGAATTGATTCTCAGTCAGGGAAAGTACCCTAATAGATGGGAAAACTGTTAATGACTTTCGCAACATGCTTCCATCCATCTTATTTCCATCTAAAGCAAGGACTTCCAAACTGCTTAAACTTCTTGAGCCTGAAATTATGACACATGAACTGTTAAATTAAAACCCCAGCATCTAATTTTTAAGTAGGCATAGGATGACACAGCAAAGTTACATTAGGATTTAGATTGATCTATGATATGGGAACTTGATTATAAGACAACACCAATTGCATAAATACCTTGATGGACAAGACTGTTGATCCTATTATAACTGAGATCTAGAATCTTCAGATTGCTTAAAGCCAACAATCCTGCTAGATGTAAACAGAGGGATTAACTGATTATACTGTCATTAATACATAGTGTGTAGTTTCTCCACTCAGAACAAAACTATAACATTAGAAAATGTGACTTGGTTAAAAGGCACCACAGAATGGAAATGGTTGACAGGCAACAAATAATCCGTATGAGAACTGACCACTTATATTCAACGATCCTTCCAATTGGTTGCGGCTTAAATAAAGGACTCGTAAATTGATTGGCCATGCAAATTCTACTTTTCCTGTGCAATACATATTGAATATTCATATTCTAAGTCGCTAAGAAGGAGGAACATATTCTCATAAGATTCATATTGAATATTACATTAATAAATTAACAGAGGATGACAAACCTAGAGACCATAGGTTGCTGTCGTTCAACTGGTTCCCTGATAAGTCAAGGATCTCCAAAGTGCACAATTTTGATATACCTACAAATATATACATCGATCATAGTTACGTAATCAGATAACCAAAATGGAACTAGGAAAGAAAGTAATCCTATGTGCAAAGTGTGGCATTACTAAGAATTGATTCCAAGGTCAGTCTGCTGCCTTGTAAAGTTAAAGATTTAAGGGATGAAAGTCCGGACAAAGCAGATGTAATATCACTCCCATTGAAGTCGTTATAGCTCATGTCAAGGACCTCAAGGTAGCTCAACTTGGAGAATAAACCTGCAAGGGACAGTGTGTTATTGACTTTATCCCCTGGAGAAATCAATGCTCCTCAAACCAAACCAATGATTAGCTATATTGGCAAAGAATATATGAAATTAATGAAACGAAAAAACTACTAGCTTACCTTGAATATGAAGTTCTGGGACCAATTCAGTCCTAGACAAATCTAAATTTTTCAAGGATTTAAATCCACCCAGAGATGGAAGGAAGTCGCTACTCAGATGGTTATAGCTTACATCAAGGACCTCCAGATTAAGCAACTTTGATGACAGTGTTTGAAAAGCTGCATACAATGATGTGGAATAAACTAAGAAATATAAAAATGCTAGCAAAATTTTATTTTATTTTTTTAAAGAAAAAAAGAAAGTTGCAAATTTTATAACAAGTCATAAAAAGAAAGCACATATCTAGCATCACCGTGGAATGAAGTTGCATTGAACCGGTTAGAAGCTAAGTTTAGAGACTTAAGAGATGAAAACCCATCCACACATGATAGAATGCCAGCGGAATTATTCAATGAATTATTAGACAAGTCAAGGACCTCCAGATTATTTAATCTCGGCCCTGCAAGGTACATAAATAAAGTGAAGTTAAATATAGACATATCATGTCAGATTCGATTACATGCCTTAAAGTAACGTTCAGGATACAGAACTTGTATGAAATTGATTGACCTTCATTTTCAACACACTCAGCTATGTTATTGAGTGCCAAGTTGAGGCTCTTCAGATCTTCAAACACTAGAAAATCAGTGTAATTCAGATGCCAAAATTCATCCCAATTATCCCACGCAATAGAAAGATCGAGTTTGGCCACTCGCCGCGTGGTGGAGTTGCACTCAACCCGCTCCCATTGGCAACAATCAGTGCCGTCTAGCCAACTTAAAGGTGTGGGAAATTGGGCATGGAGAGCCAGAAGAGCTTCTCTCTCATTGTTCCAACACCCTTGACAGTGCAACACTTCCACCAAAACCAAAATCAACAAAAACCCGCACAGAGTACTTTTCATTTTCGTCTTCATATGTTATAACAGAATGGAGTTGGGTTTATATAAGAATGCACCTACTGCGCATGTTTTAATTACAAAAAATAGGTTTTGAAAAAGATTTCAAAGAAACAGAGCCTAAATTTTCTAGGTCAACTGAATTTGGAACACATGAAAAAAAAAAGGCCAAGCAAAATGGTAGAGACAAAAAAGTTTATCTGAGTTTAGTTGTCTGAGATAAACATAACATAATTCTTAATCTTTAAATAACTAGGTTGCATCATTTCATTTATTCAGCAACTATCATAATTTCTATTAAAGATTTATTTATATATTCCAGTTGTATTGTATTGTATTATAGTTTACCCGTGCTACGCACGGTTATTTATCATACTGAAAACTTGATCAAATATATTTTTGATAAATTCACCTTTTTATTATATATGTCATTTTGATTTCAAAAATTTTTGTCATTTAAAATAAACATTCGTATATAAATTATTTTATTTATTTTAAATTCTGTCTCGTCTATTAAATAAGAAAATTGAACAATTATTTCATATAAATATTGATTATTAAATCTTACATAAATAGTCAAGATTGAATAAATAACTTTTTTAATCCTAACATTTTAAAGTTGATATTAGTTTAGTCCTAAAAAAAATTTTCACATCAATTTAATTCTAACACTTTGCAAATTGACATCAATTTGATCATAAAAAAATTGATATCAATAATTCTAACACTTTGAATTTGTTTATATCAATTTAGTCATAACATTTTAAATATTGAATTAATTTAGTCCTAATAAATTTTTCATAAAATCAAATCTTCTATTAAATTATCAGTATATAACTAAATTGATATCAAAATTTTTAATATGTTTGAACTAAATTAATGTCAAAAATTATTTTGGGACTAAATTGATGTCAACTTTAAAATATTAGGACTAAAAAAAATATTTACTCTATTTTAGTGATCATATAACCTATAAATAATTTTTAATCTTTGCTCCTCTCATCTTTAATATAAAACACCTCTACAAACAAACTATTAGATCTAAAACTTAATAAAAAATTAAATCCAATTAAATAAATTAAATCTTAACACATAAGATTATAAAATTTTTATAGATAGAGGTCACCTATCCCTTTTGTTTTTTTGTCCTCTTTCCTATTCCTTCACTCATATTTTGATAAGTATAACATTGTACAATATCGCTTATCATTCTTGTCAAAAGCAACATTTTCAAATTACCTATAATACTAGTTATGGTAAATTTTTGTTGGAGAGATGGAAAAGGAGATAAAAAAGTAGAACGAAAGAATTGTTTCCATTGTAATGAGTCCTGTTAATTAAGTAATTAAAAAAGAAAAATATTACATGAAATAAACTTTTTAAATTTTTAATGTTTTTAAAATTTTACGTTTCATGTAATATGTTTTTAAAGACACTATTTTTGATGTCACATAAAAAAAAAAAGAACACTATTTTTGATGATTCTAAAAAGGAGCAACTTGGCTGTAATTTCCTATCAAAGACTTTGTATTATATAGGATAGGCTCCACACGATATGTCAGTGCACTTTCTAAGCTATTAAAAGGCAGCACCTTCTTTGTAATTTCCTATCTAGTATGACATGGAGCATCGGCTCCAGTACCAAATGGGTTAGTCCACTTTCTAAACTATACGTTGACGCCAGTGTCAAGTCGTGTATGTCACGGCGAGAACAAGAGTTAATGAAAACTTGGAAAGTCGAGAATCATAAGCATGCCTTGAGCCCGATTGGCGTCATCTACAGTATTTTTCCGTTAGCTAAGGAATATGATGTAACTTGTAATCTGATGATAAGATTATAAGGTATATCAATACATTAATTATTTATAATATATTATAATAAAATTTAATTTTAAAAAATTAAAAATATAAATAAATATATTTTAAAAATTAATTATTATATACTAATAATATAAAATTATACTGATAATATAAAATAAAATTATATTGATAATATAAAATAATTTTATATTAATAATATAAAATTATTTTATACTGTCAGTATAATTTTATATTATTAATATATAAAAATTAATTTCTAAAATTCATAAAAATTTTATCAGTGTAATTTTATTCTGTCAATATAATTTTACACTATCTATTAGTGTAATGTTATATTGATAATATAAAATTATTTTATATTATCAATATAATTTTATATTATCAATATATAAAAATTAATTTTTAAAATATATTTAATTATATTTTTAAATTTTTTTAAATTAATATATTACTATAATGTATCATATGTAATTGATATATCAATATACCTCATGTAGTACTGTCACAAGTTGTACTAAGTACCTTAGACTGCGAAGCGCACGACAGATACCGCCTGATTGTGGAATGCCGTGCTTTGGCAAACACTAGCAAATCCAAACATGAAAACATGAGGCCTACACTTCCACCCCCTTGCAGGGGTTAGAAAAACATCTGTGTACATATCTTAATCTAAAATAATTGTTGTTCCAATAGACAATAGTCAGAGATCGCCGTGACTAAATGGTGCAATTTTTTTTTTTGGAGTAAATTACACTCCATTCTTATTAGAGGAGTATAGGACTCTCTCATCTATTTTTAAAATAATTATTTTTTATAAAAATAAAAATATATTACACTTTAATCTATTTCTATATTTTTCAAATCCATGTTAAATTATGTCATATTATGTTTATCAACTTTTTTAATTGAAACAATCTTTATTAATATATATATATATAATATTAAAATTTTAAGAAAATAAAGATATATGATTAATAATAATATAAAGATTTTGATGTATTTTTATTTATTTTTTAATTTTATTTGTTAAATATTTAATTATTATTAAATTAAGAGAACAAATTATTAACAATAATGATAATTTGTGATGATTGTCTAAAAAAAGAGAGGTAAGAATTACATTATTTTCAATTTTTCACATTATTTTTAGAACGGAAATATTTGTGATTATTAATTATTATATATGAATGTTAATAAAACATTTTCTGTATTAACTTATTGAAATGAAAATAAAATGTCAATTTTATATTAAATCTTATTTTTTTAAACAAAATAAGGATCAAGTAATATTAAAAATATAATATAAAAAATATGGTGTCATTAATGTTAGTATGTCATTTCTCAAGAATTTACAAAGACAGTATTTTATAATAATGTTTAATAATGAATCATTAAAATAATAATAAAAATGTTAAAGAATTGATACTGGGTAATTTAGTACATTTATATACATATTTTTTAATTAATAAATTTTTTAAAAAATTTGGAAAATATTCTTTTAATTAGTAATGTTAAATTATTACATAAAATATATATTTTAAAAATAGAGTAAAATGCTATATAATACAAACATTTCTTAAGTAGATTGTGTAATTTATTTATTAATTTTTTTTTTTAACCTTCGATTCATTCTATGAGCTTGGTAGAGAAATTTCCTAATAAAGCTCCTAAAAACTCCTTTAATGAGACATAAAAAAGGAAGCAAAGATAGAGGGGAAAAAAAAATAAGATGACAAATATCAATCCAATTTGAACTATATTATTTTTACCACATATTCTTAATTATATCAATTGAACAACCAACCGCACAACCATTAGTTTTTTTTGGACTTCTTACTTACGGCAGGTGTGTAAAATTAGAAGACAAATTTTCTGTCCTATTTTCTATCCGCTTTCATGCATGTATATTCAATAAAAATTTGTCACGTATAATATTATCGATACTTTAAAAAATTAATTATGGCAAAAATTCTGAGTGATATTGTATAACATCATAGTGGTCAAAATACGCACGATAGAAAAAGAGGAAGACAATAAAAAAAAAAAAGAGAGACATATGATCTCTGACTTATTATAACATGATCATATAATCTAAAAAATAAGGGTTTTTTTAATTAGTACCTTTAAAACACTTGTTAAAAACCTAAAAATAACATGTTTAATTGAAATGTAAGAATTTAAGTTTCTAATATATTGAATATATTGAAAATTTTAAAAAAATTACTCTTGATTTCTTATTGGCACAAATTAGAAAAATCCAAAATTTAATACTTGACTTAAAAACTTATCTGATAACTTCCTTTTTTTTTTTATTTGTGCGTCAATTGTCTTTTTATTGGTGGTCTTTAGTGTCTAATAGACCTTCCTAGCTCCCAAGTCTTAATTACTTCATCATACTCAAACTCATTGATGTATTTTACAGCATCCTCCTGGTCAAGTGTATGGCCAGACCCATCATCTGTGATCTCTTTAGGTTGACAGCTATCTCCTTGTAGTGGAGGGTCTTCAATTTTAAATTCTAGTGGAAAAATAGGGTTCGACTTTGATTCTAGTGAGATATTGAGACTCTTTTTTCTCAGGAGCCTATTAGTACGTGCTGTATTAATTATGGATTAATGACATCCTTCACTGAAAATGCCCAAACATAGGCGGTGAGATGAATATTATATACTTTATGATGCATAGTGTATGAAAATTACAGATACAACATTGGAGTATCTACGTGAAATTATAAATGTTTCGATAATGATGATGATAATAATAATAATTTTACATCTAGATATGATGTCATTTTTTAAAATCATTAGTTTTATATTCAAATCAATTTGATTTCATATTTTTTAATGACATTTTTCTACTATGTATTTTGGAATTTAAAAATTTAATTATATCATACATATTAATAATAATTTAACCATAAAATTTATATTACTTATTAAATAATCCTATGAGTGGCCCAAGTTAAAAGAGCTATGGGGTGTGTGTTAAATTAGAGAAACTAAATATGCAGTTACTGTAACACCCTCCCTAGCACAGTACTATGCTTAAGTCATAGTACCACACCCTGAGTCAAGTATCGTTACCTGAGTGGACCTCATCTGACAGCAACTTCAGCCGTCTTCGGAAATTTCTACAATTATCTGGAGACAACATGGAAATAGGAGTGAGAATTATAAAATTCTCAGTAGGATTCTCTAATTTTCATACATAGTGTCATCATGGTTGTCTTCAGTTTGCTTCGATTTACTTTGAAAAAGGTGAACATGCTGCACAAGCGGTTTAATTTTACATTTCGAAAAATGTCTTATCCGAAGCAAAGTTCATTTTTACTCACATACTGGTCCTTTGGAAAAGTGTACACAAGATTAATTCATGAATAATACCATGGATAATAACTTCAACATATAAAATGCATATAGCATTAATCTAATGGGAGCATTACATCTGTATCTCACTTAACTTGCACTGGAATTCATATATATACATAAAATTTTACTTTTCTTTCATTCGGCACACCTAGGCGTTTCGTATCGCCGTTCCTAGGGTGCTTGGATCTGTCTACACTTGAGCGTTACGTATCGCCGTCCTCAAGCGCAGCATCATACCATATTCTAGAGTATGATCGCCATGTCACGTTCCTTAGGAAGATGGGATCCTCATGCTATATTCCAGAGTATGATCGCCATGTCATACCCCATCAGAGCGTGATCGCCATGTCACGTTCCTTAGGAATATAGGATCTTCATTCGGTACTTACACTAGCTGGGTCATGCCATGCCTCATGTAAGTTCTGTCCCCTGAACTCACACTAGCTGGGTCGATGCCATGCCTCATGTGATTGGGGTGCTTGCATATACTTTAATCTTTAGTCTTTAGTCTTTTACTTGGCACACCTAGCCGTATCGCCGTCCCTAGGGTGCATTTACTGCCCTTGGGTAGTCTAGCCTTGGAGTGAGCTCGTCAACTTCACCCGTGACCGTCGTCACACCGACTCACCCGCAAGGGGATTCACGTGCCTCTAGTCTTGGAGGGATTTCATTCTGGTCACGTGCCTCTAGTTGAAGGGATCTCTTCTGGTCACGTGCCTCAAAATTGAGGGATCTCATCTGACCACGTGCCTTCAACATAGAGGGATCTCATCTGACCACGTGCCTCCAAGGTAGAGGGATCTCATTGTCTTAGCTGCCTTCACAGGGAGGGATTCAAGTGCAATTGCCTACAAGTGAAGGGATTTCATATCTTTATCATTTAACTGCCTTCACAGGGAGGGATTTCAAATAACTGCCTCCAAGTGAAGGGATTCACATTCAATATATTCACATTCTTTCATTCTCAAACATATTCAAGCATAGTTATACATATGCTACATCACTTACCCTCACATACCTCATAACATAATTATGTCATTCTTAAATATAGGGTTTTTATATACCCATTTATATTTCAATTCATCCTTACATTTAAACATTTATAGCTTATTAGACTTCTGCCGTAAATCCAGCAGTATAACGGATCAGGTCCGTTTCCCCATGAATAGTGCCAGCTCTCATAGACAAATCAGTCATAGTAACATAATCAACTTAACACATATATATCAATGTCAAGCTGGCAATCCTCAACTCAAACTTTATGTGTTCCACTAACACTTGTAAAATTATCATTTTGGCCATTCTGCCAATTCTATTCGGTTCTGCCCGAATCTTGTATAATCCACCTTTATCTCTATTCAACTCATTTAAACCTAAATTTTGGATATGTCATAGCTCTATATGTCTACTTTCTAACCTCTTTGATCTCATGTCATTCTGATTTATATAAATCAAGATATTCACCTTTACTTCAGCCTGTTCAGTCACTAGCCCGAATTATACTCCTGGGAGTATAAATTCACTAAAAATCGAAAATAAGCTCAATTCTTACGAAATTGGTCTCATATCAAAGCTAACAGGACAACCTTTCATTTGCCACAAGTTTCACTCCATCTGCTTAAGTACACCTCGAGATATAAGTCCTGAAAGTCGACCTTCCTGAACTACTCCGTTTTGGCCTAGATTGGACATAGGACAACTTCCTCGAATCACTGGGAACAATTGGGACCATAACAAACTTGGAATCTTATATTGGGGTATTCTTCTGTGTGTAAGCTTTCTAACAAACTGGTTTCACTCAATTTGGAGTTGTATAGGGTGAGTTATACCCTCCTCAAGTCACCCTGCTCGGATGAAGATCCTGAACCCTAGGTCAAACTTCAAAAATTCGTATCTCTCTCAATATTAATCCAATGACCTTATATGATATATCTATGGAAAGCCCTGAATGTCTACTTTCATCTAAAAATGGTTTCATCAGATTTGACCGATTGTAGGCGGCGCCGTACACTCCGCCATACGGACTGCCGTGGATTCCCTCACCAAGATAGCATCTCACTTCTCCACTCCTTCTAATCATAATTCTGACTCAAAGTCTTCTATTAATTCAATCATAATTCATCCAATACATCCAATAGTTCATCAAATACATAAAGAATAGCACAATCTCATGCAATCATAGTGTAAGGAATTCAAGAATAGAGCAGAATCCTACCTCTTTGGAGTGTAATTTGAGCTAAGTGTTAAAGTTTGGATTGATAGAACCTTGTTAAACTTGAGGGAGTAATGGAGTTGATTGAGAGAGGAAGGGAAGAAGAAGGCTGGTGCAAGAGGAAGGGGAATGTAAATCAGTTGGGAATGAAGAGAGAAGTCTGACTTAAATAGATGGGGGTAGTTGGAATTGTGGGTGTTGATTGGTTGAAGTTTTGTGATTGGAGTTCGGCCATGTCGTCTGTTTTTGTGGCTGTGTTGCTCTCCACGTCGTCCCAAAACTGGAATACGCTGCTGTTCTATCTGAAATCGGAGCTCGTCTCTATTATACCTTAAGTCGGAACGCGTGTTATCCCAGTTGAGACTGGAGCTTAAGTCGCATGTCGTAACTCGTCCCATCTCGTTGTGACTTGAGGAAATCTTGTATCAAGGTCAGAGGTCGGAAATTATGCCCAATATACCTCTAACTCGGAAATCGGTCATAATCAAAATTGAAGATTAAATCGGAAGTCGGACAGGATGTGAAGTCGCAATTTATGTGGAATCTGAAGGCGAACTCGGAAATAATCTTCTTATCTGAGTTTCAAAGGTGAAGTCGGAAATTGGAATTGATCAATCCTGAGGGCGAAGCTGGAACTCGGAAATCGGGATGTTACAGTTACAATAGGGCTAGGATTTAGATAAATTTTATTTGGTATCTAATTAATTGTCTAAAAACTAATTTTTATCTAAATTAATTTTGGCCAAAAACTGCCTCTTAAAAAACTAAGTTTAGATTGGTTTTATCTTTTCTTCTTCATTGATTGTATTTTTGCTTCTCTTTACCTTTTCTATATTCTCAACACACATTTTTATCTCTTCTTCTTTTCATTTTCTTTTTCTCTCACCTTTATGGATTATCTCCATCAACTTTTTTTTTTTTTTTTGCAAATTTCTTGATAATAGAACTCAACCTATATTCTTTCATCACTCACTTACTTCTCAGCCATTTGTGTGGGAATAGAAGTTGTTTTCTAGCCTCGAATCTTGGAGTCTTGAAAAAAATAATCACTTTATTAGACTTTCACCATATGAATTGTTTCAAAAAATGACCTTATCATTTGGGTTTAATGAGCGTGTAAGTAAAAAAGAATAATATAGGTTAAAACTAATTTCTAAGTTAGTTTTGAGCCAAATAGAATATAATAAAAATTGGTTCATTTTTAAACAGATTAACATAATTGGTTAGTGGAGCTTTATTTTTTTAAAAAAATTATTTTACATATGGATAGATTATCTAAAAAATATTTTTAATTATTAAAAGTACTTATAAGTTTGTTTATATATAAAAGAATAATTTTTTTTGTAGCCAAATTACTTAAAGAAAATACATTTAAAAAGAAGAAAGAGAACTAATATTTAGTAAGGGATAAGAAAATATATATATATATATATATATATATATATATATATATATATATATTGTAATCTTGAATAAAAGTAAAAAATATTTTTAGAAGATAATTTTGTAGAAAATCACTTTTACTTTTATTTTTTTTAGAAAGTAGCTGTTCCTAACTTTTAAAAAAGTGACAAATTTATCTCTTTTTTTTTTTTTAATTAGAAGCATCTTCTTTTAAAAATTATATTCAAATGACTTTATAAATTTATAAAAGCACTTTTTAAAAATAATAATAAGTATTTTTTCTTAAAAAAATCAATTTAAATGAGCTCTAAAGTAGGACAAGAGAATTGTTTTCGATGTAACGAGTCTTGTTAATTAACTATTTAAAAAGGAAAACTATTACACGAAGTAAAATTTTTAATGTTTTAAATGTTTCTAAAATTTTACTTTCCATTTAATATGTTTTTAAAGGCACTGTTTTTTATGTAAAGAAAAAAAAAAGGGAACTCAATTTTTTATGATTCAAAAAAGTAGCACCTTGGCTATAATTTCCTATCGCAGACTTTGTATGAAGTACGATTGGCTCCAAACGATAGGCTAGTGCACTTTCTAAGCTTTTGAATAGCGGCACCTTCTTTGTAATTTCCTATCAAAGACTATAGATTGAGTTTGTATGACACATAGAATTGGCCCCGGTACCAGATGGGCTAGTTCACTGTCTAAGCTATTGACGCCATTGTTGAGTTGAGTCCCGTCCTGTATGCCACGGCGAGAATAAGAGTCAATGAAAACTTGAAAAGTCGAGAAAAACAAGCATGCCTTGACTCTGAAATGCCGTGATTTGGCAAATTACTAAGATGAGGTCTACACTTCCACCCCCTTGCAGGGGTTAGAAAAACGATTGTGTACATATCTTAATCTAATAATTGTTGTTCCAATAGAAAACAGTCGAAGATCATCGTAACTAAATGGTGCAATTTTTTTTTTTGAACAAATTACAATCCATTCTTATTATAAGGGTATAGGACTCTCTCATCTATTTTTAAAATAAGTATTTTTTATAAAAATAAAAATATATTACACTTTAATCTATTTCTAATTTTTTCAAATCTATGTTAAATTATGTCATATTATGTTTATCAAACTTTTTAATTAAAATACTCTTTATTAATAGTTATATATATTAATTTTTTTTAAGAAAATAAAGATATATGATTAATAATAATATAAAGATTTGGATGTATTTTTATTTAATTTTTAATTTTATTTGTTGAATCTTTAATTATTATTAAATTAAGAGAACAAATTATTAACAATAATGATAATTTGTTATGATTGTTTAAAAAAAGGTAAGAATTACATAATTTTCAATTTTTCACATTATTTTTAGAACGGAAATATTTGTGATTGTTAACTGTTATATATGAATGTTAATAAAACATTTTCTGTATTAACTTATTGAAATGAAAATAAAATGTCAATTTTATATTAAATCTTATTTTTTAAAACAAAATAAGGATCAAGTAATATTAAAAATATAATATAAAAAATATAATGTCATTAATATTAGTATGTCATTTCTCAAGAATTTACAAAGACAGTAATTTATAATAATGTTTGATAATGAATCATTAAAATAATAATAAAAATGTTAAAGAATTGATAGTGGGTAATTTACTACATTTATATACATATTTTTTAATTAATAAATTTTTTTAAAAAATGTTGAGAATATTCTTTTAATTAGTAATGTTGAATTATTACATAAAATATATATTTTAAAAATAGAGTAAAGTGCTATATAATATAGACATTTCTTAAGTAGATTGTGTAATTTATTTATTATTATTTTTTAATCTTTGATTCATGCTATGAGCTTGGTAGAGAAATTTCCTAATAAAGCTCCTAAAAAAATCCTCTAATGAGACATAAAAAAGGAAGTGAAGACGGGGAAAAATAAGATGACAAATATCAATCCAAATTGAGCTATGTTATTTTTACCACATATTCTTAATTATATCAACTGAACTACCAACCGAACAATCATTAGTTTCTTTTGGACTTCTTACTTACGGCAGGTGTATAAAATTAGAAAACAAAATTTCTGTCCTACTTTCTATCCCTTTTCATGCATGTATATTCAATAAAAAAATAATATATGACAAAAATTATGAGTGATATTGTATAATATCATAATTGTCAAAATACGCATGATAGAAAAAGAGGAAGACTAAAAAAAAAAGAGACATATGATCTCTGTCCTACTATAATATGATCATATAATCTGAAGAATAAGGGTTTTTTTAATTAGTATCTTTAAGACGCTTGTTAAAAACCTAAAAATAATTTTTTTAATTGAAATGTAAGAATTTAAGTTTCTAATATATTGAATATATTGAACATTTTAAAAAAAATTTACTCTTGATTTCTTATTGGCACTAATTAGAAAAATCCAAAAATTAATACTTGACTTAAAAACTTACCTGATAACTTCTTTTTTTTTTTTTTGGGTCAATCATACCTTTTTTGGGGGTCTTTAGTGCCTAACAGACCTTCCTAGCTCCCGAGCCTTAATTACTTCATCATAATCAAACTCATTGATGCATTCTACGGCATCCTCCAAATCAAGTGTATGGCTGGACCCATCATCTGTGATCTCTTCAGGTTGATAGCGATAGTGGAGGCTCTTCAATTTCAAATTCTGGTGGAAACATAGGGTTCGACTTTGATTCTAGTGAGATATTGAGGCTCTCTCTTCTCAGGAGCCCATTAGTACGGGATGTATTAATTCTAGATTAATGACATCCTTCCCTACATATACCCAAACACAGGCGGATGAGATGAATATTATATACTTTATGATGCATAGTATATGAAAATTATATATACAACATTGGAGTATCTACATGAAATTATAAAATGTTTTGATGATGATGATGATGATGATGATAATAATTTTACATCTAGATATGATGTCATTCTTTAAAATCATTAGTTTTATATTCAAATCAATTTGATTTCATATTTGTTAATAACATTTTTCTACTATGTATTTAGGAATTTAAAAATTTAATTATATTATCCATATTAATAATAATTTAACCATAAAATTTATATTACTTATTAAATAATCCTACGAGTGGCCCAAGTTAAAAGACCTATGGGGTGTGTGTTAAATTAGAGAAACTAAATATGCAGGTACAATAGGGCTAGGATTTAGATAAATTTTATTTGGTAACTAATTAATTGTCTAAAAACTATTTTTTATCTAAATTAATTTTGGCCAAAAACTGCCTCGTAAAAAACTAAGTTTAGATTGGTTTTATCTTTTCTTCTTAATTGATTGTATTTTTGCTTCTCTTTACCTTTTCTATATTCTCAACACACATTTTTATCTCTTCTTCTTTTCATTTTCTTTTTCTCTCACCTTTATGGATTATCTCCATCAACTTTTTTTTTTTTTTTGCAAATTTCTTGATAATAGAACTCAACCTATATTCTTTCATCACTCACTTACTTCTCAGCCATTTGTGTGGGAATAGAAGTTGTTTTCTAGCCTCGAATCTTGGAGTCTTGAAAAAAATAATCACTTTATTAGACTTTCACCATATGAATTGTTTCAAAAAATAACCTTATCATTTGGGTTTAATGAGCGTGTAAGTAAAAAAGAATAATATAGGTTAAAACTAATTTCTAAGTTTGTTTTGAGCCAAATAGAATATAATAAAAATTGGTTCATTTTAAACAGATTAACATAATTAGTTAGTAGAGCTTTATTTTTTAAAAAAAGTTATTTTACATGTGGATAGGTTATCTAAAAAATATTTTTAATTATTAAAAATATTTATAAGTTTGTTTATATACAAAAGAATAATTTTTTTTGTAACCAAATTACAAAAAGAAAATACATTTAAAAAGAAGAAAGAGAACTAACATTTAGTAAGGGATAAGAAAAAAGTAATATATATTGTAATCTTGAATAAAAGTAAAAAATGTTTTTAGAAGATAATTTTGTAGAAAACCACTTTTGTTTTTATTTTTTTTTAGAAAGTAGATGTTCCTAACTTTTAAAAAAGTGGCAAATTTATCTTTTTTTTTTAATTAGAAGCATCTTTTTTTAAAAATTATATTCAAATAACTTTAGAAATTTATAAAAGCACTTTTTAAAAATAATAATAAGTATTTTTTCTTAAAAAAATCAATTTAAACGAGCTCTAAAGTGGGACAAAAGAATTGTTTTCGATGTAACGAGTCTTGTTAATTAACTATTTAAAAAGGAAAACTATTACACGAAGTAAAATTTTTAATGTTTTAAATGTTTCTAAAATTTTACTTTCCATTTAATATGTTTTTAAAGACACTATTTTTTATGATTCGAAAAAGCAGCACCATGGCTATAATTTCCTATCGCAGACTTTGTATGAAGTACGATTGGCTCCAAACGACAGGCTAGTGCACTTTCTAAGCTTTTGAATAGCGGCACCTTCTTTGTAATTTCCTATCAAAGACTGTAGACTGAGTTTGTATGACACATAGAATTGACCCCCGTACTAGATGGACTAGTCCACTTTCTAAGCTATTAACGTCATTGTTGAGTCAAGTCCTGTATGCCACGACGAGAATAAGAGTCAATGAAAACTTGAAAAGTCGAGAAAAACAAGCATGCCTTAACTCTGAAATCCCATGATTTGGCAAAACCAGGAAAATCGAACACATGAAAACATGAGGTCTACACTTCCACCCCCTTGCAGGGGTTAGAAAAATGACTGTGTACATATCTAAATCTAATAATTTTGTTTCGATTGACAATAGTCAAAGATCATCGTGACTAAATGGTACAATTGTTTTCGAGAAAATTACACTCTATTCTTACTGTAGGACTCTCTCATTTGGAGTGAAAGTAGATTAGACAAGGCTACGCTTTAGTTTAAAAAGGTTTGGCCTGTATTTCAAATATATAATCTAAATTTGGATTTTTTATCTTACATAAGTTTTTATTTTAATGCCTAGCATGACCTTTTTGAAAGTCTAATCTAATTTGAAAACCTATTTAAAGACCTACTTGATAATAAAAATTTAAAATAGATCAAAAAATCTTCTTTTAATCGGCTAAAAATATATTCCTAAATTGATCAAAAATTTTTCTAAATATGCCAAAAAATTTATTTTTAAATAAAATACAATGTGTCTATTATCATTAAAGTTTTGAAAAAAAAATAATATAATTTAATTCACAATATTTAAATAACAACAACAACAATAATAATAATATAGTACAAATAAGTTAGTCTATTAAACCTAATAGACTTTTTGCATTGTGTATAGCGTAGCACTTTTAGATAAAAAGATTTTTTAAAAAGTCTTGATCTTATTTGTTTATTAAATAGGCTAGGCTTTGGTAGGCTTAATGTAGATTAGGTCAAATGTCTCTGACCTCCACTCCTATCTCATCTACTAACTTTTTTAATTGAAATACACTATATTAATAATTATATATATTAATTTTTTTAAGAAAATAAAAGATATATGATTAATAAAAATATAAAGATATTGATGTACTTTTATATTTTTTTAATTTTATTTGTTGAATCTTTAATTATTATTAAATTAAGAGAATAAATTATTAACAACAACGATAATTTGTGATGATTGTTTAAAAAAAAGGTAAGAATTATATTTCAACTTTTCACAATATTTTTAGAATGTAATATTTGTGATTATTAATTATTATATATGAATGTTCATAAAATATTTTTTGTATTAATTTATTGAAATGAAAATAAAATGTCAATTTTATATTAAATCTTATTTTTTTAAAAAAATAAAATAAGGATCAACTAATATTAAAATATAGTGTCATTAATATTAGTATGTTATTTCTCAAGAATTGACAAAGACTGTTATAATAATGTTTAATGATGAATCATTAAAATAATAATAAAAAATTTAAATAAAACATTGATAGTGGGCAATTTAGTACATTTATATACATATTTTTTAATTAATAAACTTTTAAAAAATTTTAGAGAATATTCTGTTAATTAATAATGTTAAATTATTAGATAAAATATATATTTTAAAAATAGAGTAAAATGCTATATAATACGGACATTTCTTAAGAAGAATGTGTAATTTATTTATTTCTAACCTTCGATTCATTCTATGAGCTTGCCTGAGAAATTTCCGACTAAAGGTCCTAAAAAAATCCTTTAATGAGACATAAAAAAGGAACTGAAGATAGGAAAAAAAAAATTAAGATGACAAATACCAATCCAAATTGAACTATGTGATTCTTCCCATGTATTCTTAATTATATCAACTGGACAACCAGCAGCACAATCGTCAATTTCATTTGGACTTCTTACTTATGGCAGGCATATAAAATTAGAAAACAAATTTTCTGTCCAACTTTCTATCCGCTTTCATGCTTGTATACTCAATAAAAATTTGTCATGTGTAATATTATAGGTACTCTAAAAAAGTTAATTTTGACACAAATTATGAGTGATATTGTATAATATCATAATTGTCATTAACGAGTGAAAGAAAAGTAGGAAGATCTTCTTGCCGTCCGTCCAGCATGGTGGCGGTCGGTCAAAAGCAGATGGTACTACAAGAGGTAGCTGGGGACACAATGGCTAGAACAATAAATGAGTGTCTTGGGGATAGATTAATTGCGGCTAGCTCAATGCACGCGGAGTGTGGAGCTCAAGACAAAGAGACATCTGCTCCTCTTATTGATATTGACATGACCATTGAGGCCTGTGATAATAGCCCTACGAGATGCATATCTGATGATAGAAGGACAAATGAAGTCATTGCAAAATTGGGCTTGGCAGAGCATGATGATTCTCCTTATTTTCCTCCTGGTTTTGGGCTGTGCAATACGCCACAAGTTGTGAAAGGCCCAGTGGACTTGGAGACTGCTCCCGGCTTGTGTGTCTTAGACCAACACATAATCAAAAGCTATAATAACCATCTGACCTAGACTACTAATTGCGATGAGGACAAAATTTTGGTTGAGGCATCTGAAGCCTTTAGGATTAAGAGAAATTCTTATATGGTCCGGGAGCACCACATAGTTGTGATCCCGGCCAATCATATAAGTGTATTTTCATGGGATTATATATTAGTGGTAGATCCCATGTAAAATATACTTACATGATTAATCCGGAAACACAACCACGTGATGCTCCCGGACCATATTAGTATTTCTCTAGGATTAAACGTAACGTCCTATTTCCGACTTCCGACCTAATTTGATGTTGAAATTTTCCGATTTCCGACCTTGTGTAAGCATGTATGAAATTCCACCTCATCAGTATGAATTCCAATTTCCGATTTAATTTTAAGTGGCTGATGTTTCCAATTTCCGATCTTAAGACTCTCGACTTAACACTAAGTCCGACGTCCGATTTTATCGGACCAGAAATGGACACGAGAATCAAATTTTTTGAACTTGTCTCCAGGTCCGAGTCAAATTTTCACGAGTTCCGGTCTCGAGTTTAATACTAAGAGTTCTCATTTCTCTATCCCACCGAGTTCCGATATCGAGGTCCTACAATTCACGACTTCCGACTTTGAGTGCTTGGCTTCACATCAGGCTTTGCTTTCAAGTTTCGAAATAAACTGAAATACGTTTCCCGTGTTCCGACTTCATATGCAGGATGTTCACGAATTCCGATTTTATAAAGATTACGAGTTCCGATTTCATTTTCAGAATGTACTGGAAACTAGTTCCACTTTAGGCAACGTGGAGAGCAAATCTACCGCACAAATAAGACGACGTGGAGAGTAGTTTGGTCACAAGAAGAGGGCAAGGTTGGCTGAAACTCAGCCTTATGTTTAGAGGCCAATCAAAACCTTCCAAGTTAACTACTAATCATGCTTATATAACACACTCTCCTTCTCTTCTTCAGATTTTTTTCTCTCATGTTGCATACTTCACTCCAACTCTCTCTTTTCTTTTCATCTCTCACCCAACTCCATCATACCTTGAAATTCTACCAAGTTGCAGCTACAAACTTAAACCAAAATCATTCATAATAAGAGGTAGGGGTTCTAAATTCTTACTTGACTTTTAGATTCTTGAAGTATTGATGGTGGTCTAATTTTATTTTGATGTGTTGATTGAATAATTATGATGAATTATAGCTGAACTATGGGTTGTTTATGAGGTTAAAACTTGAATTGAAAGAGAGAAAGGATGAAGATATGAAAAAGTTGAGAGGCTGGAAAACTCAAAACCCTCGGCAGTCC
The DNA here is from genome assembly GCA_031439595.1 of Pterocarpus santalinus. NCBI lineage: Eukaryota > Viridiplantae > Streptophyta > Magnoliopsida > Fabales > Fabaceae > Pterocarpus > Pterocarpus santalinus. The sequence continues at coordinate 21,869,921 of CM062532.1, read as the reverse complement.
GTACGGTGGAGCGTACGGCTACGCCTCCCGCCGTTTAAAATTAATGAGACCATTTTTATGTAAAACTAGACATCTAGGGCTTTCTATACATATATCATATAAGACCATTGGAGTAGTATTGAGGGAGATACAAATTTCTGAAGTTCGACCTAGGAATCAAGACATTCATCCGGGCAGTAGGGGTTGAAAAGGGTGTCACTCACCCTATACAACTCCAAATTGAGTGAAACTAGTTTTGTTAGAAAGCTTACACATAGGGGAACATACTAGTATGAAATCCCGAGTTTGTTATGGTCCCAATTGTTCCCAGTGAACTAACGAAGTTACCCTATGTCCACACCAAGCCAAAACAGAGCAGTTCAGGAAGGTGAAAATTCGGGGCTTATAACTCGAGCTCCACTAAGTCAAATGGAATGGGACCTTTTGCAAATGAAAGATGGTTCTATCATCTTTAATAAGAGACCAATTTCGTATGATTTGAGTCAGTTTTCGATTTTTAGTGGATTTTTACTTTTAGTTGCCTAATTTTGGCTAGCCAATGGGCAGGCCGAGATAAAATCTAGATATCTTGAGTTGTAGATACCAAAATTAGATGGGACCAAAGAGGTTAGAAAATAGACACATAACACTTGAACATACTCAAATTTGAGGTCCAAAGGAGTTAAATAGGAATTATGGCTTGAATTATAAAAATCGGGTTGGTTGTATATGCTAAGGCAGGAATTCTGCCTTAATGAATTTGATGTTGATATGAATTATATGTTGGAATATAAATGTGATGTAATGTTCCTTGTGATAAATTGATATACTAATTGGCTGGCACTATTCATGGGGAAGCGGACACGTTCCGTTATGCTGCCGAAATTTCGGTAGAACCCATGTACAAGCTATGAATTTCATGTTAGTGCATATACATTCTTTTGAAAGCCATGAAAGTTATGAAAAGGATTTTATTGCTATGAAAGTTCCATGCTACTTGGGCCAGCCCCGGATAAGAAGTTAAGGGGAATAGATCGGTGGGAAGGTCGGGGAAAGTAAACCCGGCATTTCTGTATAGGAACGAGCTCGATCCTGATAAGGAGACTATTACCCAGGAGTATATGGCCAATGACTCCCAGGGGACCAAGTATGGAAATAAGTTATAAAAGGCAAAAGCCTCCAATAAAAAGATGCATCTTCTCATTATACATGCATACATACAGTGTAATACTTTTCTATTGATTATTCTAGATCTCTGGTTATTATTTATAAGATGTTATTGTTCCACTCTGATTACTTTGTGAGTCCACTAGTATATCCGTTAATTAAAACTGAACTTGTTTCGGTGTATGATTTACAAATGAATATTAGAGTTAAATAGTATCATCTTACTGTACTATGTGAACATTTTGTACGACCGAAACAACTGGGAATGACAGCGATGACAGATGTATGGAAGTTAGGATTCTCTACTGAGAAATATTCATTTCTCACCCTTTTGTATGTTCCGCGTCATTCTCAGACCATGGAGCACGCAGCGACCGGAGTTCTGTTTATTGAGTTTCCCGAGCTTCACATCCGCCTCGACCCTTTTCTAGATTCTGTATACATATCAGGTAGATGCCAGTTTCGTTTATACTTCTTCTTCTAGAGGGACTTTGCTGTACCCCTTATGCATCCTCTTTTTGATCCTGTTGTCCCCTACATTGCTATACCTCTTCATATGGCCTATCCATTTTCACCACCACCAGCAGCAGCACCAGCCGCACCAGTAGTTCCAGTTTCCATGGCACCCCCTGCTTCGCCACCACAGCCGATGTCATCGGCCTCGGCCTCAGAGGAGGATCTGTCCGAGGCTGCTAGTTCTTCGTCGTCATCTGCTCCCAGTGCCGGGAACCCTCCAGCTGACGCCGCCATGGCGAACGGTTTCCTTTCTTCAGACTCTGTTTAGATAGCGTGCATGCTATAGTGGGATTGGATGTACAGAATGACCCTCTTTTGACAGTTTGGGTCATGGTGGGATGGGCAGGTATTAGGAATGTACATGAAATGTCCCATGGGGACCGCTAGGTCTTGTCCATAGGTACTGGCCGTCTCATTTTGTATTAGCGGCCTCATCTTGACACCTTGTACTTTTTAACAAACTTTGAAATCAGAAATCTATATACATACCTATGACGTCATTTGCAGTTATTCTGTTCTTATTATAATTTTTATTATGTATTAAATTATTTACAGTTTGCCGAATGATTTGTATTTATTCCACCATTCCGCAGAAAATTTTGTGATGAGATCAGGTAATCTTATTCGAGCAATTAATACTAATACTGAAAGAGATATGTATTCAGTGTTACACGTAATCTCTTATCAGATAGATTATTATGACTTAAGCATAGTACTTTGTCTGGTAAGGCGTTACATTTTGGTATCAGAGCAGTTCATCCTAATATAGGCCAGAGGATTTGACCGACTATGCTTCGCATATGCTTTGTATTCCCTAGATCTTATTATGTTCTGAGACTTGTCTATTTGGATAGGACGGACATGAAGTGGTTTGTCTAACTGTATGCTATTATTTACTAGCACACCGAACTTAGTGTTGAGCCTGATCAACTCAATTACTCTTGTTTTGTGTGTTCAGAACTTAATGGCTTTTGGAAGGCGAGGTAGGCTGCGAACCATTCCAGCCCAGGAAGAATCTACAGAATTTCTGGATACGATGCGAGAGATGGCGCACGCTATGCGCGAACAGGCAGCTGCAGCCACTGAAATGATGGGCCAACTGGGAAGGCAGTCAGAGATAGGTCGTAGTGGGAATCATAATGGCTCTGGAATGGATTTGGAATACCTTAAGTTTGCGGAGTTTCGGAAGACCAACCCACCCAGCTTTAGGGGAGCCTTTAACCCAGATAAAGCAGCTGAATGGATTAAGGTTATGGAGAAAATTTTCTCCGTGTTAGATTGCACGGACCGTCAAAAGGTGACTTTTGCTACCTACATGTTAGAAGGCGATCACGAGAATTCTGGTGGGACGGTGCACGACGATTATTAGAAGGAGCTCAGATAGAAATCTCCTGGGACACATTCAAAGACACATTTTACCAGAAGTATTTTCCTGTGTCTGTTCACAATGCCAAGGAGTTGGAATTCATGCACCTCCGTCAAGGAAATAGTAACGTGTCGGAGTACGTTGCCAAATTTGAGGAGTTATGCAAATTCTCTACTATCTATCAACGAAGCCCCGACGAAGCATGGAAATGCATGAAATTTGAAGGTGGACTGAGAGAAGGCATTCTTGCCACCATAGGACCAATGGAGATTAGAGACTTTTCTACCTTGGTGAACAAGTGTCGCTCGGTAGAAGATTGTAACAAAAAGTTAGTTGCTGCTAGAACATCTGGCAATAACTTTAAGAAGGGGTTAGCTCCGCAAGGTCCGAGGTTCAAGCCTAACCTGCAACAGCGAAGGAAGTTTCAGCCGGCGAATAACAGAGGCAAGCAACCTCAGAGGCCTTTTGGGAATCAGACTTGCAGCCAGTGTGGCAATAATCATGGCGACCGCCCCTGCTTGGCAGGCCAAAATGTCTGCTTTGGATGTGGCAAACCAGGCCACAGGATTTATGAATGCCCTACCCGAAATCCTCAATTGACTCCTAGGCCACAACGCCAAGGGAGAGTTTTCACTATGGATGCACAGGAAGTTAAAAAGTCAGACAATTTGATCCAAGATTCATGCGAAGTAAATGGTAAGACTTTAACCATTTTGTACGATTCAGGTGCGTCTCACTCATTCATTTCTCATGATTGCATGATAGCCCTGCAGTTATCCGTTTCTGAATTACCTTATGACTTGTTTGTTTCTACTCCTACAAATGAGCCCGTTAGGACCAATCACACTTGTATCAATGTCCCTTGTCAGATAGGAGGTCGGATCTTTCCGGCTAATTTAATTTGTCTTCCTTTGTCCGGGCTTGACATCATCTTGGGTATGGACTGGCTCTCTGCCAACTAAGCCCTGTTAAATTGCTCTGATAAATCCATTACACTCCCCTCTGTTTCACCTTCTGAATCAGTAATTCCTGTAAGTCTTTATTTGAGTTCCTTAATGGTACACCCTTGTGGGAATAGAAGTGAAGGGTATATTTTCTTATCAACCAGTATGACAGAGGTTGATCAGGAGTTAAACAATATTCCAGTTGTTAGGGAATATCCTAATGTGTTCCCCGAAAATATTCCTGAGTTCCCTCCTGAGAGAGAGATTGAGTTCACTATTGAACTGGTGCCAGGAGTGGGACCAATATCTTTAGCACCGTACCGCATGTCACCCTTGGAGCTGGCTGAACTTAAGGGGCAAATTGAAGAACTCTTGGAAAAGAAATTCATTAGGCCAAGTGCATCACCATGGGGAGCCCCAGTTTTGTTAGTTAAGAAGAAAGATGGAGGCATGCGACTCTGTATAGATTACAGGCAGTTGAATAAAGTGACAATCAAGAACAAGTACCCGTTACCAAGGATTGATGATCTTATGGATCAACTGCAAGGGGCTACGGTATTCTCCAAGATTGATCTACGGTTTGGATATCACCAGATTCGGGTTCGAGAGAAAGATATTCCGAAGACGGCGTTTCGGACTCGTTATGGACATTATGAGTATACCGTGATGTCCTTCGGATTGACAAATGCACCGGCAGTATTCATGGACTACATGAATCGAATATTCAGACCATATCTTGATAAATTTGTGGTGGTGTTCATAGATGACATACTTGTCTATTCGAAGATAGAACAGGAGCACGCAGAACACTTGCGATTAGTTCTGCAAATTTTAAGAGAAAGGAAACTTTATGCCAAGCTATCCAAATGTGAATTTTGGATGGAAGAAGTAAAATTTCTTGGCCATGTGGTATCCCATGGGGGAATTTCAGTGGATCCCAGTAAGGTAGAAGCAGTATTAAACTGGGAGCGACCAACTACAGTTACGGAAATCAGAAGTTTCTTAGGGTTGGCAGGATACTACAGAAGATTTGTTAAGAACTTCTCCCAAATAGCTCTACCCTTAACAAAGTTGACTAGGAAGAACGCCCCATTCGAGTGGACGCTCGAGTGCGAGCAGAGTTTTTAGGAATTAAAGGAAAGGTTGACAACCACCCCAGTACTTATTTTACCGGACCCTCGTGGACCATTTGAAGTGTACTGTGATGCTTCTCAGAAAGGATTGGGGTGCGTATTAATGCAAAATAGGAACGTAGTGGCATATGCTTCCAGGCAATTGAAAACTCATGAAAGAAACTATCCAACCCATGATCTTGAACTGGCGGCGATAGTATTTGCCTTGAAGATATGGAGACACTATCTCTACGGAGTGAAGTTTGAAGTATTTTCTGATCACAAAAGTTTGAAATACCTTTTTGATCAGAAGAAATTGAACATGAGACAACGAAGATGGATGGAATTTCTTAAAGATTACGAGTTCGATCTGAGGTACCATCCAGGCAAGGCAAACGTGGTAGCAGACGCCCTAAGCAGAAAATACTTGATGGTGGCGTGGATGATGATAAAAGAAACGGAACTTATACAGAGCATTCAAACCCTCAACTTGGGGATCTCTGTAACTTCTAGTACCATTCAATTATACCAACTGAAGATAGTCAGTACTTTCAAGGGCCAAATCCAGCAAGCACAACAAAGAAAGGATGACTTCCAGCATACAATACGACTAGGGCAATCTGGCAAGCTAACAAGATTCTCTCAGGATGCGGAAGGAATGTGGCGATATCATGGAAGAATATGTATACCTGAGGAGAATGATCTCCGGAAGAAGGTTTTGGAGGAAGCTCATAAGAGTGAGTTTACTGTACATCCTGGCATTAACAAGATGTACCAAGATCTCAAGAAGATGTTTTCGTGGCCAGGCCTTAAGACAGACGTAGCCAATTTTGTGAATAAATGTTTAACGTGCCAGAAGGTGAAGATAGAGCATCAGAAGCCGGCAGGAACATTACAACCCTTGGAGATTCCGGAATGGAAATGGGAGAGCATCTCTATGGATTTCGTGATGGGCTTACCGAAAACCCCCTTAGGATATGACGCTATATGGGTCATAGTGGACAGACTAACCAAGTCAGCTCACTTTTTACCCATTTGAACGAATTCTCCTCTAGAAAAGTTGGCTCAGCTATATATTCGAGAAATAATTCGGCTACATGGTATTCCTTCGACAATCATTTCCGATCGAGATCCAAGGTTCACCTCACGGTTTTGGGAAGCGCTCCAGAAGGCATTTGGTACTAGGCTATGTCTAAGTACTGCATATCATCCGCAATCGGATGGTCAAACGGAGCGGACAATTCAGACTTTGGAAGATATGTTGCGAGCATACATTCTGGAACAACAGGGAAATTGGGATCGATATTTACCGTTAGTCGAATTTGCTTATAACAACAGTTATCATGCTAGCATTGGCATGACCCCATATGAGGCTTTATATGGCCGGAAGTGTCAGTCTCCCTTATGTTGGTATGAAGCAGGAGAACGGAGTCTCCTAGGTCCGGAGCTGATCAAACAGACAACAGAACAGATTAAAAAGATCCATAGCAGAATACTTGTAGCCCAGAGCCGTCAGAAGACCTACGCGGATGTCCGAAGGAAACCCTTGGAATTTCAAGAAGGAGACCACGTGTTTCTGAAAGTTACACCCACAACGGGAGTAGGTAGAGCCATTAAAGTCAAAAAGCTAAGCCCCCGCTTTATAGGTCCCTTTCAAATTCTAAAACGAATTGGACCAATTGCCTATCGGGTTGCTTTGCGTCCACAATTGTCAAACCTTCATAATGTTTTTCATGTCTCTCAACTCAGGAAGTATCAACCTGACCCCACCCACTTCCTAGAACCCGAATCAATACAGTTAAAAGAGGACCTGACTTTCCGCTTACAACCAGCACGGATCGTAGATAAGAGTACCAGACAACTTCGGAACAAGACCGTGCAGCTAGTAAAAGTAGCATAGGGAAGGGAAGATGCTGAGGACTATACTTGGGAACTGGAATCGGACATGAGGAAAGAGTATCCTGAGCTATTCTCCAGTGCTAAATTTTGAGGACAAAATTTTTGTTTAAGGGGAGTGGTAATGTAACGTCCTATTCCCGACTTCCGACCTAATTTGATGTTGAAATTTTTCGATTTCCGACCTTGTGTAAGCATGTATGAAATTCCACCTCATCAGTATGAATTCCGATTTCCGATTTAATTTTAAGTGGCTGATGTTTCCAATTTCCGATCTTAAGACTCCCGACTTAACACTAAGTCCGACGTCCGATTTTATCGGACCAGAAATGGACACGAGAATCAAATTTTTTGAACTTGTCTCCAGGTCCGAGTCAAATTTTCACGAGTTCCGGTCTCGAGTTTAATACCAAGAGTTCTCATTTCTCTATCCCACCGAGTTCCGATATCGAGGTCCTACAATTCACGACTTCCGACTTTGAGTGCTTGGCTTCACATCAGGCTTTGCTTTCAAGTTTCGAAATAAGCGAAATCGTTTCGGGTTGAGACTTCATATGCGGGATGTTCACGAATTCCGATTTTATAAAGATTACGAGTTCCGATTTCATTTTCAGAATGTACTGGAAACTAGTTCCACTTTAGGCAACGTGGAGAGCAAATCTACCGCACAAATAAGATGACGTAGAGAGTAGTTTGGTCACAAGAAGAGGGTAAGGTTGGCTGAAACTCAGCCTTATGTTTAGAGGCCAATCAAAACCTTCCAAGTTAACTACTACTCATGCTTATATAACACACTCTCCTTCTCTTCTTCAGATTTTTTTCTCTCACGTTGCATACTTCACTCCAACTCTCTCTTTTCTTTTCATCTCTCACCCAACTCCATCATACCTTGAAATTCTACCAAGTTGCAGCTACAAACTTAAACCAAAATCATTCATAATAAGAGGTAGGGGTTCGAAATTCTTACTTGACTTTTAGATTCTTGAAGTACTGATGGTGGTCTAATTTTATTTTGATGTGTTGATTGAATAATTATGATGAATTATAGCTGAACTATGGGTTGTTTATGAGGTTAAAACTTGAATTGAAAGAGAGAAAGGATGAAGATATGAAAAAGTTGAGAGGCTGGAAAACTCAAAACCCTCGGCAGTCCGTACGGCGGAGTGTACGGCTTCGCCTCCTGCCGTTTAAAATTAATGAGACCATTTTTATGTAAAACTAAACATCTAGGGCTTTCTATACATATATCATATAAGACCATTGGAGTAGTATTGAGGGAGATACAAATTTCTGAAGTTCGACCTAGGAATCAAGACATTCATCCGGGTAGTAGGGGTTGAAAAGGGTGTAACTCACCCTATACAACTCCAAATTGAGTGAAACCAGTTTTGTTAGAAAGCTTACACATAGGGGAACATACTAGTATGAAATCCCGAGTTTGTTATGGTCCCAATTGTTCCCAATGAACTAACGAAGTTACCCTATGTCCACACCAAGTCAAAACAGAGCAGTTCAGGAAGGTGAAAATTCAGGGCTTATAACTCGAGCCCCACTAAGTCAAATGGAATGGGACTTTTTGCAAATGAAAGATGGTTCTATCATCTTTAATAAGAGACCAATTTCGTATGATTTGAGTCAGTTTTCGATTTTTAGTGGATTTTTACTTTTAGTTGCCTAATTTTGGCTAGCCAATGGGGAGGCCGAGATAAAATCTAGATATCTTGAGTTGTAGATACCAAAATTAGATGGGACCAAAGAGGTTAGAAAATAGACACATAACACTTGAACATAATCAAATTTGAGGTCCAAAGGAGTTAAATAGGAATTATGGCTTGAATTATAAAAATCGGGTTGGTTGGATATGCTAAGGCAGGAATTCTGCCTTAATGAATTTGATGTTGATATGAATTATATGTTGGAATATAAATGTGATGTAATGTTCCTTGTGATAAATTGATATACTAATTGGCTGGCACTATTCATGGGGAAGCGGACACGTTCCGTTATGCTGCCGAAATTTCGGTAGAACCCATGTACAAGCTATGAATTTCATGTTAGTGCATATACATTCTTATGAAAGCCATGAAAGTTATGAAAAGGATTTTATTGCTATGAAAGTTCCATGCTACTTGGGCCAGCCCCGGATAAGAAGTTAAGGGGAATAGATCGGTGGGAAGGTCGGGGAAAGTAAACCCGGCATTCCTGTATAGGAACGAGCTCGATCCTGATAAGGAGACTATTACCCAGGAGTATATGGCCAATGACTCCCAGGGGACCAAGTATGGAAATAAGTTATAAAAGGCAAAAGCCTCCAATAAAAGATGCATCTTCTCATTATACATGCATACGTACAGTGTAATACTTTTCTATTGATTGTTCTAGATCTCTGGTTATTATTTATAAGATGTTATTGTTCCACTTTGATTACTGTGTGAGTCCACTAGTATATCCGTTAATTAAAACTGAACTTGTTTCGGTGTATGATTTACAAATGAATATTAGAGTTAAATAGTATCATCTTCTTGTACTATGTGAACATTTTGTCTGACCAAAACAACTGGGAATGACAATGATGATAGATGTATGGAAGTTAGGATTCTCTCTTGAAATATTCATTTCTCACCCTTTTGTATGTTCAGCGTCATTCTCGGACCATGGAGCACATAACAGCTGGAGTTACATTTATTGAGTTTCAGGGCTTCACATCCACCTCGACCCTTTCTAGATTACGTATACATATCGGTAGATGCGGTTTCGTTTATACTTCTTCTTCCAGAGGGACTTTGCTGTACCCCTTATGCATCCTCTTTTTGATCCTGCTGTCCCCTACATTGCTATACCTCTTCATATGGCCCATCCATTTCCACCACCACCAGCAGCAGCACCAGCCGCACCAGTAGTTCCAGTTTCCATGGCACCCCCTGCTTCGCCGCCACAGCCGATGTCATCGGCCTCGGTCTCAGAGGAGGATCCGTCCGAGGCTGCTAGTTCTTCGTCGTCATCTGCTCCCTGTCAGGGAACCCTCGGTGGCCGCCATGGCGAACGGTTTCCTTTCTTCAGACTCTGTTTAGATAGCGTGCATGCTGTAGTGGGATTGGATGTACAGAATGACCCTCTTTTGACAGTTTGGGTCATGGTGGGATGGGCAGGTATTAGGAATGTACATGAAATATCCCATGGGGACCGATTAAGTCTTGTCCATAGGTACTGGCCGTCTCATTTTGTATTAGCGGCCTCATCTTGACACCTTGTACTTTTTAACAAACTTTGAAATCAGAAATCTATATACATACCTATGACGTCATTTGCAGTTATTCTGTTCTTATTATAATTTTTATTATGTATTAAATTATTTACAGTTTGCCGATTGATTTGTATTTATTCCACCATTCCGCAAAAAATTTTGTGATGAGATCAGGTAATCTTATTCAAGCAATTAATACTAATACGAAAAGAGATATGTATTCAGTGTTACACGTAATCTCTTATCAGATAGATTATTATGACTTAAGCATAGTACTTTGTCTGGTAAGGCGTTACATTAAAGCTCCTTCTTGGACGGTGAGCTCGAATCCAAAAAAGAGATGCACAAAGAATTTCAAACGGAGGGGTTCAAAGTATAAGTCTAGGTTGGGAAAAGGTGGACATAGTGTGAAGGAATCTCAGGTTGAGAATTGTGTTGAGGATAATGAGGTGAATGATGAGGCCAACGATAAGAAAGCTTGGGAGATAGCGAAACAACTTGGGTTGTCAGCTGAGGATGAAGATGCGGTGTTTTAAGCATTAACAAATGAATTTGATCATGGAAAGAGCAAATCCATGAAGCATTAAAGAAAGAAGCGTAAAGGAAAGGAAAGGAAGAATTGATCTTTCTCATTGTGTTCTTGTTTGAGTTATGGATCCTACTATTTTTGAGTTTCTTTTTGAGTGTTGGGTTGGTTTGTGTTTGTTGCGGCATTGCTTTTATTCTAGTTTTTGTGCTTGTATGCCTATTTTAGGCTCTAGCTTTGCTCTTTTCTCTCCAGAAAATTTGAGCCCTTTTCAACTTTAAAAAAAAAAAATAGGAAGATTTTTTTTTAAAAAAAAAAGACATATGATCTTTGTTCTATAATAACATGATCATAGAACCTAAAGAATAACGGTCTTTCTAATTATTACCCTTAAGATACTTGTTAAAAAACCAAAAATAGTTTTTTTTATTGAAATATAAGATTTGTAATTTTCTAATACGCATTGAAAATTTAAAAAAAAAAATCACTCTTAATCTCGTAATGGCACCAATTAGAAAAATAACTTCTTCTTCTTCTTCTTCTTCTTCTTCTGTGGGGGTCTTTACTATCTAACAAATGTTCAGTTTCAAACTCTGGTGGAAAAATAAGGTTCGACTTTGATTCTAGTGAGGCATGAGGTATTGAGGCTCTTTCTTCTTAGGAGCCCATCAGCATGAATGGTAACGGTCTTTACCATTAGCATGCGGGTGTATTGATTCTGGATTAATGACATCCTTCCATGCTTGCCCAAACATAGGTGAATGAGATGAATATTGTATTCTTTATGATGCATAGTGTGTGAAAATTACAAATACAACACTGGAGTATCTATATGAAATTATAAAAGTTTCGATGATGATGATAATAATAATAATAATAATTTTACATCTAGATATGATGTCATTTTTTAAAATCGTTAGTTTTATATTCAAATTAATTTGATTTCATATTTTTTACTAACATTTTTCCATTATGTACTAGGAATTTAAAAATTTAATTATATTATACATATTAATAATAACTTAATCATAAAATTTATATTACTTACTAAACAATACTATGCATGGCCTGGGTTAAAAGACCTATGGGGTGTGTGTTAAATTAGAGAAATTGGATATGTAGGTACAACAAGGCTAGGTTTTAGATAAATTTTGTTTGGCAACTAACTAAATGTTTAAAAACTATTTTTTATCTAAATTAATCTTGGCCCAAAACTGCCCCTTAAAAAATTTAATTTTAAATTGATTTTATCTTTTCCTATTCATTGATTATATTTTTTCTTCCCTTTACCTTTTCTATATTCTCAGTACACATTTTTATCTCTTCTTCTTTCTATTTTCTTTTTCCTTCACCCTTATGAATTATCTCTATCACATTTCTTCTCTTTTTTATTTTTTGTTTTATTTACGAAGTTCTTGATAGCAGAACTCAACCTATAGTCTTAAGGTCTTTCTAACTTTTTATCATCATCGATCAAGCACTTTATATAATTTAATTTGAGAATCTGTCATTCCTACTCCCTTAAGTATCCGTCAATCCATAAATCAAGCATTGAGGCATTTTGAAAATGTCAATAGGCTATTAATAATGATGAATCCACTAATAATCCTTCAACCCTTAACAGCCAAGTGTTTTATCTCTTCTAACATTATCACTAAATCTTCATAACTATTGAAACATGAAGAAGTTTCTGCACCTTTACATTGAAACAAATGCTCCCACACAAGTATTTAAGGTGGCCATTATGCAACCTATCACCTAACCTTCTATTAAAATCAAATATCTCCTGAAACCCACACTAGCCTCACCAATAAATTCTTTTTCTGCATAGAGTGGGTCAAAATTACATAGAATATTGGACAAGAATTTATGAGAAGTTGTTATACCTATACGCTTCTAAACATACTTCTTTACATGTATTTTACTTAAATATTAACCTAGATTGTTATTTGAACCTTATATACATCTCAAATTCTTCATGAAATAAAGGTAAATAAGATACTCATATGAGCTAGCCAAAACAGAATAGATTTGATACCCAATGTCACCCAATAATGCACATCAAGAATCATGTATCTTGGTTTCAACTAATAGGTGGCACCATTGGTGTTGTCTTCCTACTTCACTAGCATTCTTTTCATTCATCAAATGGTTAATCTTTTTGTGAATTTTCTACACAAAAACTAGTGACTTAACAGCCCTAATCTCCAAGGATCTTAAGGCCTTTGACTCATCATTTCTATACCAAAAACTACTTATGATCATAGTCTACCTCTTGGCCAACATTAAAGCTTTCAATACGTAGACCAAGTCTCATATTCTTTGATTCAACTCTTTAGACAACAAGCATCAAAAGTTGTAGATCCCAATAGTTTCTTCATAAATTTTTGTGAGTTGCTACAAATACAACCCCCCCTTTTTTTTTATAGTGAGTCCCTTGACCACCATTCTAAGTTTATCTTGTTAAGATTTGCATTTGTTGTCCAGAATTTTATATGTGGCTTTTTTTTTTTCAAATGACAATCCTCAATTTCCATCACCTAAATTTTAAGGAAATAGTCAAGACTAACACTAAGCCCTTAATTCACATTTGGCTAGTGCTTGGCACAACCCAAAACATCAAGAAATTTTTTATGCATATTCATAGAAATTAACCATTTTTTGCATATACATGTTAATGGTTGCAACCAACAACACAAGGAAATATTTGAGTCATATGCACGTCTATATAAAGCTCAAATGATCATGGCCAAAACAGCAACACATAATAATTTCCAATTTGCAAACATCATGATACTTTTAGGTACTAGTCCTTGGGAATTCAAGAGCACTATGCATAACTTGTAACTTAATCACCTTTATTAATAATTGGACTTTAAATATTAATTTTAAGTCCACTTATGTCTCATATGGTCCCAAGTACTCAAGTTGACTTAGCATGGTCAAAATCTTTATAGGGATCCTTAACAAAGGCTAAGTTTCGAAGCCTAGGGCATGTCTAGTCATCTTAAGCTATAAGCACTAAAACCTGTGGTTCATCAACAAGATAATGGTATGGAAGGAGTCTATTTGGAGGTTGAATCTATGGGAATCAAAGCTAATGTTCAAACACAGCAAGATTGGGAGATGGAATTAACTTCGTGCAAAGTGATGGGAGATTAGAGTAATCTTATTTCTGAGGAGGCTCCCAGTTCTATGGAAGTTGTTCAACAAAGTAAAAAACTAGAGGATATTTTGGGTGGTCCTTCCCAAAAGAAATCTTACCAAGATTTTGTCATAAGAGATAGATTGGATACTTCCCTAACCCCTGAAGAAATTGCAAAGATGCCTAGTGAGAAGTTCTTTGCGAAGAAACTTAGTAAGGGGAGTGAGGAAGATCTCTGACAACCTTTCAATCCAAAGCCTAAAGTTAAGGTGTCATTGGAAGAGATTGAAGAATGGTGTCATCCACAGAAATCTTCACTGATTGTCAAGCTTCTTAGTGAAAGGATTGGATTCTGAATGATTAATGCTTGGATTGGAACGGTGTAGGCAAGAAAAGGATGGGTAACGATTCTAGATTTGAACAAGGATTTCTTTTTGGTAAAATTTTTGGATGAAGAGGACTACAATCGTGCCCTTTACGAAGGACCTTGGAGGATAGCAAACCACTACCTCCTTGTTTAAAGGTGGATGCCTCTATTCAAGCTGATGGAAAAAGAAGTCTAGAAAATAGTTGTGTGGGTTCATATTCCAGATTTACTAGTGGAGTTATATAATCACAATTTTCTTTTGAGAGTAGGGTCAAAGTTGGAAACAATGTTAAAGATTGATGATGGGTTAAGTTCCATCCATTCAAGGGGTCCATACAAGAATTTGTATTGAAGTAGACCTTAGGGAAAAATTAATTCCGTAATTCACTACATTAGGAAAAGATTTTCTAGTAGAATATGGAGGATTACATCTTATCTATTTTAAGTATGGTAAATATGGACACAAGATTTCAAGTTATGATGTTTAGGAGAGCCCAGTGGAGATCATTCCAAATGGTACGGAAGTAAATAAAGATAATAGTAAGGTTACCATATTGCAAGGGACAATGGAGGAAGGTTTGAATGATGAGGTGTAGGCTACTCAAATTATAACTAAGAGTAATAAAGCTATTAATGAGAATCCACCTTCAATGGACCAACAGAAGAGTGGGGATGGAAATGATAATAGCTACTTCGATCCCTGGATGCTAGCCAAAAAGACCTAATACAAGAAAGGTCCACAAAAGTCAAAGAATGATAAAACTAAAGGATTGGCTGAGCAAAATTCTATGGGTTCCTGCTTTGAGCCTTTGGCAATAGAAGGGGATAGCCTACATGAGTTAGCCTAACAAAAGGAAGAAACAGAAGCCCAAAATATAGGTAACGAATCTACTCTTAAAGCTTTGAGTGCTCTTAATGACCAAAAATCTTCCCAAATAAATTTAAAGAAAAGAGAAATGAAGCCCACTAAGATGTTGAGCAATGGTGGGACTGAAAAGTTTGCCCAAGTCTAAGCGATGAAGAAGGACTCATAAGCCAAAGAGAATGTTGCTCTAGAAACATTTATTTGAGACAAAGGCAAGGGAATGGCAATTGAGGAACAGAACCAAGGAGTGATGAAAGTACCAGAAGAGAAATTTCATGAGTATTGAGAGCTCTTCAGTTTGCAAAAGGAGTTTCCACATCATATGCTGCCTCTAAGGAAGAAAGGGAGTTTGCAAAGAAGATAGCAAGACAACATAATTAGTCCACCCAAAATCCACTAGATCTAGGTAATATGACAATGGAGTTGAATGAAACTATAGCTCAAAGTCTTCTCGATCTAGGAGTGGTAGCAACAAATTCAATCCATCATTTGGACCTTGATCTAAAGGAAACTAGTTGGTTGAGTATGATGGTTGATGAACAATTGGCCGGTAACATCTAAGAATTTTAAATCTCTCTTATCACAATTTCTCCTTTATTATGAATATTTTATTGTGGAATTGTAAGGGTGTTAGGAGCAAGGATCTTTCTACTTCATTAGGAGACCTTAGCATCAGATATAGAACTAACTTTATGGTTTTGTTTGAAACTCACCAATTTGGCCAAGAAGCTGAAAAGATAATTAGGAAATTTGGTTTTGATGCAGTCTTTGTTGTTGATGGAGATGGTTTCTCTAAAGGGATTTGGTGCCTTTGGAAGAAATTGAATTGGCAAGTAAATGTCATTAAAAAGTGTGAACAGTTTGTTCACCTAAATGTTACTTAGAATAACTCAAAATCTTGGTTCTTTACTGTTGTATATGGATCCCCTAATTCTATTCAGAGGAAAGAACTATAGGAGGGGCTTTATTAATTAGCTGAATCTAACACAGGGTCTTAGTGTGTGTAGGGAGATTTTAATTCTGTCATTTCTTTAGATGATGTGAGGGGAGATCAACGCTTTGCTTGTGACACTTCAGTGTTTAATGGATGTTTATTAGATATTGATTTATTTGATCTTGGTTTTGTGGTTAGCCTTTTACTTGGTTGTTACATGAAGACTTTAAGAATTTAATTAATTCATCTTGGGATGAAAGTGGCATTTTAATCCAAAACTTAGAGTCTTTTACTGAAAAAGCCAAAATTTGGAACAAAGATGTCTTTGGGGACATTTGATTAACCCTAATAGGCCTATGTAATGTTATGTATAAAGTGATAACAAAGATAATTGTTAATAAACTAAAAAACCTTATGCCAAAATTGGTTGGTTAGTCTCATAATAGCTTTGTCCTTGGTAGACAGTCTTCAGACAACATTTTAATTGTCCAGGAAGTAGTTCACTCCATGAAAAAGAAAAAAGGAGAATCGAGTACATGGCCATAAAATTAGACTTAGAAAAGGCTTATGATAGGCTCAACTGGGAGTTTATTCATGACACTTTGGTAGACATAGGCGTTCCTAATGAATTAACTTCCCTGATTCAAGAATGTATCACCTCGACCAGCATGAGCTTGCTTTGGAATGGTAGATATGCAAATTCTTTTACTCTCTCTAGAGGTATCCGTTAAAGGGATCCCTTCTCCCCTTATATATTTGTTCTTTGTATTGAGAGGTAATGTCAATTCTTTAACTTAATGATTGATCATATGCTATAGAAACCTTTTAAAATAACTAGATATAGTCCATGGATGTCTCATCTTTGCTTTGCAGATGATATCATCCTCTTTTGTCTTAGTTTTGGGCAAAAAATCAATCATGGAAAATCTTATACTTTCTTTTCTAATAATGTTACTCATCCCCGTTGCCAAGAATTAAGTGACTTATTTGGATGTTGTCTTACCTCTAATTTGGGTTGTTATCTAGGTATGCCCCTCCCTACATGAAAGGTGTAGAGTTTTGGAATTTTTAGTTTATGTTAGACCAAATGAACAATAAACTTAATGGCTAGAAAAGTCTCACCCTTTCTCTTACTGGTAGGATAACTCTGGCAATATATGCATTAACTACAATCCCAAGTTACATTATGCAAACAATGAAACTCTCAAATATTATTTATAGTAAACTTGATCGTATTAGCAAGCAATTCATTTGGTGTTCATCGTATTTGAAAAAGAAAATCCACCTTATATGCTAGAATAAAATATGCAATCCTAAAGAGGAGGGAGGACTTGGTTTCCAGAAAGCTAAAGAACTTAATTTGACATGTATGATGAAATTAGCTTGGTGTTTAGTTAGCAAACCAGGTTGTTAATAGGTCTAATTAATGAGGAACAAATATAGATATGTTGATAATTTAATCCCAAATGTTAGGCATATAGCTCAGGCCTCTAGTGCATGGAGAGGCATTATGCAAGTTTGACCTCTTTTCAAGAAAAACCTCATTTGGAGGATGGGGGAAGGACAAACTATCTTATTCTGGCTTGAGCATTGGATTTCTAGGGTCCAAACTCTAGTAGACTTTGCTGCCCTAGGTTTCGATAAGGGCTTAACTAATTAAAAAGTGGCTGAATATGCTACTGATGATTGAGATTGGAATTGGGATAGATTAGGTTAGCTCTTGTCTAAGGATTGTTTAGACTTGTTCATTCTTATGAAAGCTTCTTGTAATGTAGCATGTTCTAATCAAGTTGCTTGGTTTCCTAATATTTCTAGTAATTTAATTTAAAATTTGCATATAGTATTTGGATTTAAGTACCATTTTAATCCCTGAAATTGTACTCATGCATCACTTTAGTCCCTGAAATTTGGAAATTAATTGTTTAATCCCTGAAGTTGCATTCCGTGAGTTATTTTTATCCCTGATTAGTCAACCATCAGTCAACTATTATGATTTGCTGATGTGTCACGTTAAGTGACACGTCAGCATGCCACATGGCACAACATTTGACGTGGCATGCCATGTGGCCAAGCACCGTGACAACCTCTGGCATGGCATGCTGACGTGTTATGCCACATGTCACCGATTTTAAATTAATTCAAATTAGTTCCTAAAATTTTTAAAATATGTCAAAATAGTCCCTGAAATTTCTAAATGTGTCAAATTAGTCTCAGAAATTTCTAAATGTGTCAAAATAATTCCTAAAATTTTTAAAATATGTAAAAATAGTTTAAAATTCTTAAATTTCTCCTTTTCTCCTTCAAAAGCTCTAAATTTTTAATTATCCTTAAACCCACTAATTTCTTTCCTATTTTCACACCCTATCTAAACTGAATCCTCCGCATATAGAAGTTTGTGCATCTTATTAAAATGACAAGTAAATTTAAATAGATTAAGATTGGTAAATTACAAAATTATTGATAATTAGTAAATTCAAACTTAACATTTAAATATATTTGATTAACATTCTAAATATTTATTGGTCTCATTTAATTTAAGATTTAAAATTTACGATTAACTAATTTAAAATTCAAAGTAATTTATAATCAAAAGTCTTCTAAAACATGCCACTATAAAATGGTGAACGATTTGGTAATTAGATGAGATCATAATTTAAAACTTTAATGTAATTAATGCATTAAATGAATTTTCTAAAACTACAATTTTAATACAATTTTAAAGAATGATTATTTTTCTCGGAACAACTATTTTCAAACATGCACTTAATTGATACATTTGTCATAAAAGCTCCATCAATGTGGCCTAATCAAAATAGAAATCAACTTTTTTTCTTTTTCTTTTTTTAATTAAAAAACTATAATTTAAGGTAAGAAAAAGGCTTAACATAATTTTGCAGTAGAGAGTATGTTCAAATTTATTAAGTGCCTATTTATATAAGTACTTACAAATAACTAATTAATAAAATAATAATAAATTAAACCCAACTTATAATAAAGTATAACTAAAAGATCAATCAAGTAAATCAACTCCTAGTGAATAAATGATGACTAATTAGTCTATATTATAGACAATAACTCGATCATGTTCAATATTTTAAATATTTTAAAAATTTTCTTTTAGTGTTCTATTACTTTTACCTTTACAATCTATTCTTTATTAATTTTTATTTATTTAATTTTTTATAAAGAATGTTAGATTTATATTTTTTACATAAGTACATTTATAAGTATTCGTTAAGTCTAGAGACATTCTTAGATTTTGAACTAGGATGAGCTACATTAAAATTATTTATTGTATTTTATTATTTCATTTCTATATATTCTCTTCCCATTATTATATATGAAGAGGATCTAGTTTAGACACGGTGTGAAAATGAAAAAAAAATTAGTGGAATTAGAGAAGATTAAAGATTTAGGGCCTATGAAAAAGAGAAGACGAGAAATTTAGGAATTTTGTACTATTTTGGCATATTTTTTAAATTATAAGGATTAATTTGACATATTTTAAAAATTTTAGGAACTAATTCAAACCAATTTAAAATTGATGACACATGGCATGACACATCAGCATGCTGTGTTAGATGTTGTGCCACGTGGTCACTTAACATGACACATCAGCAAAACCATAACAGTTGACTGACGGGTAATTAACTAGAGACTAAAGTGACTTACGAAATGTAACTTTAAGGACTAAAGAGTTGATTTCCAAATTTCAAGAACTAAAGTGACGCATGTATATAATTTCAGGAACTAAAGTAGTACTTAACTCACTTTGACAAGGAAATCTCAGATCATGCCCATTTATTTAAAGGCATATGGAGCATCACTATGGCACAAAGGTTGAAGACTTTCTTGTGGGTGGTTTTACATTATGCACTTCTCACAAATTATGCCACAATGCAAAAGGCTGTTTTGACTCAAGATATTTGTATCCTTTGTGGGGTTGTGCCCGAAACAACCTTCCATGCCCTCTGCGATTGTTTTTATGCGAAGGAGTTGTGGAAAGGTGTTGGACATAGTCTTGTTTCTAATTCCTTCTTCCAAAAACCTCTTCTTGAGTGGCTAGAAACAAATTTATTAATTGAGACTCGTTACATTGGAGGGACAGCTGGCCATTACTTTTTGTCACAGCCTGCAATCTGTTGTGGCTTTGCCGTTGGTTAGTTTTGAGCGAAATTCTAATGCCCATGATTCACTTGATTGTAGGTTGAAAAGCATGGCAAAGGATTATTAGAATAGCCTGCTTATGACGGCAGCAGCTAGAACCAAAGTTCCTAAAATCGTGATAAAACAAATCTCCTGGAAGCCGCCTCCTCAAAATTAGATAAAGCTAAATACAAATGGCTCATTTCTATCATATGGCTCGGTTGCAGCCTATGCAGGAATCATGAGACATCATGAAGGTCCATTTCTAGTAGCTTGGAGTGCAAATCTAGGAAGCTGCTCGATCACTCTAGCAGAAAACTTAGGAGTATACTTGGGCCTCGTAATAGCTAGAAGTAGGGCCTATAATAACATATGGCTGGAACTAGACTGTAGTTTGTCGGGATGAATTGGCCAAACATGGGTATTCGCTTGGGTCAAGGATGTTGGTCTTTGACATGCTGCCTTTCTTTGTTGCACAAAAAGTGCTTGCTGACTCAACTGGAGTGGTTAGGCGTTTCGTTCTTCATTCGTAATTTTCTGTTTTTGGGCCGTCGATCCAGTTGTTCATAAAAAAAAATTCTAAAAATATAAAATAAAATAAAAATAGGGTGGTAAATTTAAAATTAGTATTAAAAATGAAAAATAAAAACAAAAATTGTTTTCTAAAATCGAAAAGATAACTTTCAATATTATAGCCACAATATTCAAATCTCATAGTGTAACTTTTTGCAAGCTAGTATAGTACTTCTCAGTTTCCACTTCCCAACAAGGGAGTACCGAAGTGAAGGTTAAAAATACAATGATCTAATTTGTTATTTTGAGAAAACATGTCCATATTTTTATTTTTCGCATTCCTATAAAAATTAAGTGTCCGATTGCGAAGAACAATTGAAGCACAGCCTCAAAAGGGCGTGAAACTAATGTCTAATAGGTCAATAATACATGATAACATATGATAAGTACCACCAAATTTTCTATGATTGTGAGGTTGGAACGTTTATTATATTCACAATCACTGATGTCAACGTTTTGCCATGATACACTAATAAGCACTCTTGCATATCGGAGAATTTAATGTCTCGTACACAATAATGAACAATAATACCTAAAATAGTAACAGTCCCATGTTTGAAACTAACATTCGAACCCTTTCCAAAACGTGCACCAAATTGTGATGTTTTCAGTTCCAAGCTCTGAAAATGAGTTCGGACCCACAAGCACATTGGTGGGGTGTGTCCCTTCTCTGCATGCATTTATTTTGAGATGAAATGTAGCTTCCTGCAATCACTTCTCCCTCTCTTTGTTCTAACTTCTAACCATTACATTACCTCATCAGTTACAAACTTTCCACCTTGAGAGCTTCTCATCAAAGAATAGCATTTTGCTTTAAACCCCATATTAAGCCCCAGATGATGATGATCCCATGGTCAACCATTGGGTTGGTGATTGCTTGGTATAGTTCTAACATTGGTGTTCTCCTTCTAAACAAGTACTTGCTGAGCAATTATGGGTTCAAGTACCCAGTTTTCCTCAGCATGTGTCACATGATGATGTGTTCTGTGCTCAGCTTCTTTGCCATTTCATTATGGTAGTAGTCCCTCTGCAGAACATACGGTCCAAGAAACAGTTTGCTAAGATTTGTGGCCTGAGCCTTGTTTTCTGTTTCTCTGTTGTGTGTGGAAACATATCACTCAATTGCATTCCGGTGTCGTTTAACCAGGCAATCGGTGCTACCACCCCTTTCTTCACTGCAGTTTTTGCCTATGTGATGAGCAGGAAAAGAGAGGCTTGGGTTACATATTGCACACTAGTGCCCGCTGTTGGAGGGGTCGTCATAGCTACTGGGGTAAATTTTTTCTCCTTTAGTCTTTTTGTCTCTCATGTTAATTATTCAAAATTGGAGCAGAAAATGTGAAGCTTTCCGTCGTGTTTTATGCATACATGCATGTTTACTTAGCTTCTATGTGGTCTTTTAGTGTTGGTAATCAAAGGAAAGTAGGAAACAAATGATGATGCCCAATCATGAATCAGTGAAATAAACTGTAATGTAGAGAAAAATAAGTATCCACATGACTGCAACAGTGGTTGAGATTTTCCTGTTTGTCTTGATTTGAACCCCCTTTGTATACAGCAACTGAATTGTGCATTGGTGATAACTTTTGCTTGTGGAAAGCTGATAGAGATAACAAATAGAACGAGAAAAAAGCACCAGGACAAATTTCTTGTATCTCAAGATTGACATGTCTAAGCTTGCATAGTGCATACAACTACGAGAAGATAGGGAAGGGAAATCAAAGAGATTGAAGCTACCAGGCCCCAATCCAACCCCCCTAAAAAATTCCTCTCAAAACCCTTTCTATAAATTTGTTCGATTGGGGTGTATGAAAAACCAATACTGCAATACATTACTCACATTCCTCTCCCTTCACTTAAACATGACAAGCAAATAGAAAATCATCTTTAATCCTCTGACTTAATTCCTTTCCCATCCCTATTCTTTTATTCCATTTCCTTTCATTTCCCCCTGGACTCCCAAAAAAGTGATCCAATATGTACTAGTTTTAAGCTTTGCTGCTAGCAATTTTCATCATCAATGCAATACATCTTATGATCAGAAATTCATTCTTGACAATTTTAGTTTTTGAAAAACTCGGATAGTTATAGTTTACTTCGATACGAGGCTTAGTCAGATCTGAGCTTATTTCATCAATTACATGCCTATAGATTCATATGCATGACAAAGTGATAATGCAAGGTAAGATCATCCAAGGCTGTTTTAGTCCTTTAGTCACTGCACTGAGGAAAAGTTTTTGAGCTGCTATTACTAAGATTGAGGACAAGACAAAACACCCTCGGCTTATTAGTAGTGAAAGAATAACACAGATTGCTTGATATGTTACAAATCCATATTAATACCTTCTTTCCAGCATCAGTAGCTTTAAAGCCAACTGCTCTGTTTTTCTGATTTCATAGTCTTAACTGTTCTAGTGATTTTTTTGTTATTTGAACGCAGCCTGTTAAAACAATTGCTTGTGTTGCCTATTCTACTGGCAAGATGGGTAATTTTGTCCCTCTCTATATTTAGTTTTTAAAATTTAGTCTCTTAAAAGAACTCTTTCTTAGTCAACTGTTTTAAGTAATATCTTTATTATTAACATTTGCGCGCTATTCAGCGCTTCTTGATGCCAAATTTTATCAATAGGATTGTTCATTTGTTGATAACATTTGGAAGTTTTCAAATTTTTTAATATTCGGTCAGTAATACTGACGGTGGTCGGCAAACTGCTTGTAATTTTCATTGGTAAATCATGTATTTCTGTTAGTGAAAAATAAATCGTAAATATATCTTATTAATCATTTGAAAAGTTAAAAATTAATTTGATAAAATAATAATGTTTTTACTTATTTAAATACATATTTAAAAATAAATATAATTACCTAAATATCTTTATCTCTAATTATAATTATTTTCAAGTACATTTATTTTTTTATGGAATATCTTCAAATAATTTTAACCTTTGAGTATGGCGATAATTAATTTTAGGTACTGTTTATTTTATTTTTATTTTTTATTTTTTATTTTTTATTTTTTGGTTCTCAACAAAACCCAAAACATATGAAAACGAACTGGCATGTACGTAATGATAGTCCACTTACCAATATATATGCATGCACATTTTTTTTTTCCTGTGAGAACATACTCTTTCCTCGGTTGAAGATAATTTAAAAAAAAAAAAAATTAAGAGAAAAGAGAATGACGGAATTTTGAGTTTTTTTTCTTGGTTAGACTTAAAGAGATAATTTAAAACAAGAAAAAAGAAGAAAATAGATGTGAGACTTATTAAAATCTTCTCGTTTTACAAATGAAGAGAAAACTAATGAAAAGAGAATTTATTTAAAATTTTAATCTTGTCATTATTTATACCTTTATATTATATTAAAATAACAATAAACAAATTATTTAATATTATTTTTTTCTTTTCACTTTTAAATTATATAAGTGATTAAATCACTTTTTTTTTTTGATATATTAGTAATAATAAATTTGTATAACTTTATATAAACTACTCAAATCTCTTATTTACTCCATAAGCTTATTAAATTACATTTTAATTTGGATTGAATGAGGTGCGGTACATAATTTTTAACATAATTATTGAACTTGGTAAAAGAATGATTTTTTTTAACATTTTATAATATTATTTTTCTTATTTGAAAAGAACTGCATTGTGACAAACGAAGGGGTTAGTGCCTATAATTGTATCTTCCTGCCTCTGACTCTCTGCATTCCACCACACATCGTTCCCATTCCTGAAAGCATTTCAGTTCGCATATCCGAAGAAAGAAGGTTTCATTAGATAAAGTGTATTCTACGATTCCAATGGCATTATCCCTTTATATATACTTGGAGCGTTTTACTTCATTGACGAAAGTGATCCGTTTGTAGTTTTGGACATATACAGTAATTTTTGTCTTCGTCACTGATACCCCATTCTTGTTTGCTGCAATGGCTGCTACTGACTCAAAGGATCAAGTTTCATTGAAGCTTGCGAAGTAGTGATGGACCAAGAGAAAAGCCAAGTCCTGTCTACTGAGGCAGGGAAGGACTTCGTAGACGCTCTGTTTGGCTTCTTAACATTGCCTTTAGGAACCATTGCAAGACTTGTCGGTAAGGAGTCACAAAGGAAACCGGTTACATTTGCGTGTGGCTCACTCTATAGAAGTGTGGCAAATCTTGATGTATAGTGCCTTATCCACAGAGTCCTGCAAAAGAAGTGCTTGTTGCAGCCACGGAACTCGGCGGAAGCTTATTGCAGAAGCATGAAACTTAACATTGATGACTCTTTTCCTACAGAGTTCTTTATATATCCGCAATTTACCTATAGGAACGTCGCACTGGGGAAGAAGGATAATACAACGTTCATCATCACTGATGATCTGAATGTAATACCAAACTCATCAGGTGCTATCTTCCGTCTACTCACAAGTCGTGGAATAGATGACATTCGTTCAGTATATCATCTGACTATGAATGTCGTTACGGAAAGAGCAATGTATTTTTGAACGTACTATGTATAGATATAAAATAGGAGATAGTATATTGATGTGAGTGTAGGTGAATATCAAGATACACATGTATCGAAATATAATAATAGATTGTATATTTATGTGAGAGGGTGTTGTGTTTAGATGTCGCATCTTTATATACAAATAATATAGTTCGATTTTTTATATGGATACAAATCTAATAGTTTATATGTAACTAAAATAAAAAAAACAAAAAAAACGAGTGTCACTAGCTTTTTATTCAAGTAAAATTCACTTACCTCACTAGACATGAGGTCTTTAATTTGTATGTGCGAATTTTTCATTTCTAGTTCAATCTTCTAGTAATTTTTTTATTTTTTAATTTAAACCCATAACATTGCCATATTCTTTGACTATCAATTTCTAATTCTTTGTAGATGCTGGATCTTCTGGGGTGTTCTTTGGTGTCTGAGGGAACTTTAACGGATGTATTCTTTGAGAAGACATTGTTCATTACTTACGTTGTTTTAGTCAATTTGGCGCCAATGATAGTAGCACAATAAGTGGTACGGAAAAAATCAAATGGAAGGATATTATTTACACAAGGTGGAGAAGACCTTGCAAATTTCGTTTTAAGCTTCCTCACCTTCCCTCTAGGAGGTGTGGTCTATATGTTGGAAGGTAGTTCTACTGTGGGCAACGTTGATGGATTGTACAAGAGCATTGTTGATTTATCTAAAAATTATTTTATTTCAAAGGAAGCGAAGAACATGCTTGTCGATTCTCGGGTTGCCCATCAATTCCACCTAAGGAACCAGTTATTGCCTATTTGTGAGTCACATGCTCCGGGATATTACTTTTATGGATTTTCTGGTAACAGCTGCTTCATTTCAACGTATATTCGTGATAGTAGTGACTACAGAGATGGAATATGTAGAAGCTTGGATATGGTTGATCCCAAATCCTCTACAGAAAATCATGATGGATTCGTAAAGGGACCAACAATGTGCAGTACAATGTCATCTATTTCAGCTATGTCCTTACGTGGTGATTTAGCCACCCCACTCAGTGACTTGGAGGAAAAAGCAGTCGGATATGACAGAGAATGGGCTGAAGCATGCCTGAAGCGTCACTGTTCGAACAAGAGTGGGCTGCACGATGGGAACGAATCGAAGCGGATTCGAAGCGTTTGAACCCAAATTTCGAGGTGAAGTGGGATATGACAGAGCAAGAACGTGCCGCAAGTTGGGAACGAATTGAAGCAGGCTTGAAATGTTTGCAAGCTGCCAAAGGATGCTTCCCATGGTGGTTCTGAGTGGTCATGATGCCATCAACCAAGCCAGATGCGGATAGATCCCTCCGAGGAAATAAAGATGATATGTAAAAGGATGATTGAAAATTTGGATGCCTGGATAGAAGAGGACAAGAATCAGGTAACAGTGGAAACCCCAATAGATGCTGATGACACCCAGATACAGCACTACAATCCATCAACACAGCCTGGCAATGTGATTTCCTCACATACGCAAGTTACAGAGACTCTAAAACCCTCAGAAATTGGGTAGTTGAAGGAGGTATTACCAGAATCACCAAATGGGAGCACTATTCCACCCAAGCCTCTTGCTTTAGCAACTGCAAAAGTGATTAGTGAGCCATCGTTCGATGTTCCAAATTCGCTAGGAGATCCAGATCTGCTGCAAGCGTTGTCATTGGTGCGCTGCAATGACTCAATGATGCTGTCATCACCACCGGCGAAGGCGGGGTTGAACAATGGCTTCGAGAATGACGTGAACAAAACAAAATTGACGAATGACAATTGCATGTGAACTTTTGTTTGTAATTTTTGCACCAAAATCCTGGTATCGTGGTTATCAACTTCAATCATGTTTGGTTCACTTTAGGAAGTAGGAAATTGGCAATACCGGAATTTGTTTTAGAATGTGAGTCACAAGGAAAAGATGATTGGAGAATTAGACGCGCGTTTGATCCGGGAGGGAACACAGTGCCTTTTCAACTTGATCAAGCCCAGAGAGTAGCATCATCGATGAGGAGGACCCCAATCACTCCACTATTGTTGCCTCCACCAATACCGCCAGGTGTGTTCTTTCTCAGACTGGAGCCGATATTGGCCAATTCCAAGGTATTTGTTGCCTCTGATTTTCCCGTTGGAAATGGGTTTTATGGCATTGTGGGTAATCTAGAAACCATATTATCTAGTTCTTTCAACCTGCCCGGGGTTGTTATGTCACTGAGTTCAATAGTTTGCAACATTTATCAAACAAGAAGCATGATGGGAAGACTGGTGTTATCATTGATCCTGGAGGTGAGGGTATAAGTTTCGAATTCCTTGTCACTGACTGGAACTATATTGCTAGTGATCCTCCCAGCCGTGTTATTTATCTTTTTGTCCCATGGATGTATACGATTGACTTTCTTGTTAGAATGTGGCTTTCCAATTTTGTCAAGAGAGAAGTTATTATTGAAACTGAGAAATCTTTTCCCAACTATGCATATGATGACTGGATGTTAGTTACTCACCTACTGTTTGAAGAGATAAAAAGCTCTGTTATGAACCCAATTATTGTGGGCCCTTGTCATACATATATAGATAAAGTATGGGTTGGAAGAGTTGTACCTGTCAATGACACCCTGATTCAAGTGTGGGAACATGGTCAAAGTAGAAGAGGTAATTAAGGATATGCATAAGCGGTCATTGCAAACAATGTTGATGGAAATTTGCTTCTTCGTGCTACTATGGGCAAGACATATTAACACAATGACACCAAAACTCCTATGGGTCTCAAATGGAGCTCCTCTTTGGTATGTCATCACCCTTACTGTCTTGGTTTTTTTACAATTAAGGGTCCAAATCATGGCATTAGTAAAACTAGTTGCAAGTTAGATGAAGCTGAACTTCTGAAGGGATTGAACATTTTAATCCCATGGAGGAATGATAGTTAAGTAAGGTTGAGAGGATTTTGTTGTTCGAAGGGACAAGGTGAATGCTTCCTGAGTTATGACTTTGTTTCTAGTGGAAACCTATCACATTTCCTTACATGCACACAGGGCAAACAAATCTAGTGTGAAATTGTTGCATTATGGTCACCTTGTGCTCATTCTGGTTTAGTCAGCTCAGCAGTTTTTGTGCTGCTCTGTTTAGTTACAAAGACTGCAAAGGAACCTTGGAAACAATTTTATCTTGCAGTGATAGAGCAGATTTCAAGCCTTTGTTGTTGGGTGAATGCACCGCTTGACACTGCTGGCCCAATACTGAGCTTTAATGATTTTACCTCCCAGCTTTATGTTCCTCAAAATACTGATTTAATTGGAAATGTGGCACTCAATAGTTTCTGTTGGACATTGATTCTTCTCCTTATGGACTTCATGACACATCTTTTCTATTATAATGTCTCCTAGGAATATGCCATAGTATGTTATAATTGTTGCCACGACTTAGAAGGCCTTTGGACAATTGGCATGTCAAATTGGAGGAAAGACCTTAACTGATTCCTTTCGGCCTTAGACAACAAAGAGGAAAGACCTTCCACACAAATGATAAAGAGGTACGGTGATAGTGGGTCTTCTTGTATTAGGCCTCTCTGGGGAGTAAAAGAATCACCCAAGAAGCCATTAAGGAGAATGGAAAATGAGATCAATCTCACATATTGCTTTACCTTACTCACCCTATCACCAAAGTTTATGTTCCTCAATATCGCCTCTAAAAAAGACCATTCCACTCTGACATATGCCTTACTCATATCAAATTTCCAAGCCATATGCCCCTTCCTTCTAGACCTCTTGTGCCTTAGAGCATGGACAAGCTCATAAGCTATAAGAACGTTATCTATGCCGATTGCACACAAGTGCACTCTAATATGAAATAAGAGATGGCAAAAAAACTCAATGTATATTAGTCAACACTTTGCTAATAATTTTATAAATAACATTGCACAAAAAAATTGGCCTAAACCGAGACATATTTTGTGGGGCTTGAATCTTGTGGATAAGAGCAATAAATGTTTGATTAATCTCATCAAGAAAATCTCCATTATTTAAAAAATTCAAAACCGATTCTATCACATCAGATCCAATAATGTTCCAATATTTATGGTAAAAAAGAGCAGGCATACCATCTTGACTAGGAGATTTTAGGAGACCCATCTGATAAATTGCTTCCTTCACCTTGAGCAGCAAATGGCCTGTCCAAGAACACCTTCATATCTTCGGCCAAACAATATTATCCAGGTAAGCAACACACTCCTCTATTCTAGAAGGCTCGGTTGTACTAAACAAATTCTGGAAATGTTTCCGAGCCACACCATAAATCTCTTTGTACTCAGCATGTCAATTCCCTTTGTCATCCTATAACCTGTTAATCTAATTCTTTTTCTTCCTTACTGACGCCCTTGTGTGAGAGAACTTTGTATTCTGATCACCTTCCTTTAACCATTGTATCCTGGACCTTTGGAGCCACATAGTTCCCTTCTTTTGCAACAAATCATTTATTTCCTCCCTAAGCATCTGCATATGCCGAATATTCTCTTCGGATGACGGCAGTTCATGTAACTCTTTTAATTCCTTCCGAGCATCTCTCATCATTTTTCCAATGTGCCCAAACTCAAATTTATTTCAATTCTTTAATCTTTCCCCCATAGTGGCAATTTGGAGAGCCACACTTGACAGCCCTTCCTCATCCGTGCAATCCCTCCATCCTTATCTAATATTCGCATCACATCCTGGATTCCCAAGCCACATCTTTTCAAATCTAAAAGGTCTTTCCTAATTCGCCCCACTCATGGTATTATTATCACGATCAGTATTCAACAAAATAGAACAATGGTCGGAGTGGGGTGAAGCAAGGTGAGTTACTTGAGCCCCTTCAAACAAATTCAACCATCTATAATTAGCTACAAACTTATCCAATCTCTCCTAAACATTACCACTGCCTGACCTTCCATTACTCCAAGTAAAGCGATACCCCTCAAAACCCAGATCGATCATGCCACAGGCATCAAGCGCCTCCCTAAAAGCCTTCATCTGCTGCAATGGTCTCTCCGAGCCCATCTTCTCATCAGTATACAAAATTTCGTTAAAGTCCCCCCCAACAAACCAAGGAAGCCCTTCATTATTATTGAGGTCCTTTAATATTTGCCATGCTCGACTCCTATTGCTAGTAATTGGATCTCCGTAAAATAGCGTAAAACGCCATTGATCTTCCCTTTATTTAGACTGTACACTTTAATATCAACCTTCCCCTCATCGTCCCACATTAAACCCAGACCTCCTCTCCTACCATTTGCAACAAAACCCAAACAATGCTTGAACCCCAAATTCCATTTCACAGACTCCAACTCTTCAGCCGATGATTTCGTCTCCATTAAGCGCACCAACTCAGGTTTCTCTTGCCTCACCAAAAGGTGTAAAGCCGGAACTACCTGTGGATCCCCGAGACCACAGCAGTTCCAAACCAGAATCTTCATGGCTCACTAATCCATGTCACAAGTTTTGCATGAAAGGAAATGGATAAAGTTGTTGGTGATTTTTTCGATGGATGTTTATTTGTAAATTACAAGAGTTAGGCTCACTAAAATGTCAATCAATCTCATTTATTTAACTATCAAACTAGCCTAAATTTAAATTTAAATTTAAATTTTTTTCTTGGTAGAGAAATTTAAATTTAGATTGATAATATGAATGAATAATTCAAACTCATAATTCTTGATTAAATTCTCGTGAATAGTCCATTTAAATGTATGTACCTATTTAATAAAAAATTTACAAGTTTATATTGAAAAGGTTTAAAATGTTTGTCTGTTCAAATTATCAGACAATTCAAACATGTATGTATATATGGGATAGTTAATAAAGAATTTATCATTATTTTTTTAACTTTACCCTTCACACAATTCACAACATAATATTAATAAAAAATTATATCAATTTGATAAAAATGAGTTAATTAAATATTAAAAATTAAATAAGGAAATTTTAATAAATATGTTTTATAATTTAGTATTGATTTTACAATTCATAATCCTTGTATATATGATTAAAGTGACAAATGAAAAGGACCGGAAGTAGCAGATTTAATGATGAAAAAGAATATTTATAGTTAATTTAAATGAATAATTTATTATTTATTATTCATTATTATTAAATTTTTAATTTATATTTTATGTTTATAAATTATTTATCAATTGATATTATTATTTTACATTATTTAAAAATATTACTTGTACAATGGAAGCTAAATAGAGATTAATTTACAGAGCTTAAGTTAAACATAAAGTTGTAAATAATTATTTTTAATATGAATATTTTGATATTGTAATAACTTTAATTATTTTTATTTGAACATAATTTTTACTATTTTGTGTACTTTTTTATTCATTTCATTTTTAATTAATAAATAAAACTATATATAATATTATTACTTGATTTTTGTATAAAATATTGTTACATATTTTAAATAAAAAACTAATAGTTTAAAAGTGAATAATAATAAAGTTACATTATCTCTCTCTGTAAAACCTGGATATAAGTATTCTTATTTCTTTGTTTAGTCATATTTCGTTTTTCTTTCTTTCTTCATTAAATGAGTACAACTTCAAATAACTAAAATACTCACAATTAACTTAGTCATAAAAAAAAAAGTTATAGAAGGCTAACCTCAAATCGAAAAAAGAAGTAGGGGACAAGATAATATGTGTGTATATACATAACTAGAGTTTTTGGACCAGTGCAATGCATGGGATAAATTTTTTTTGACAAATATTAAAAGACTTTTGTAAAACATTTGGCAAATATAAAAATTTTATAACAAATGGATTGTATATAAAAATTACATAATTTGATCTGAAACTAACAAAATGATTGGTAAACATGAAATTTAGTATATGATTTTATTGCAACTTTAATAACTCGAAAAAATTAAGTCTAATATGAAAGAAGAAAAATTAAAAAATAAGAAAATAGTAAAATAAATTCTTTATATTTAATGTTCTGTTGAAAATTCAAATTTCTTCTAAGCCACTAAATTGAAATAAGTATAAAAATTATAAATTATATAATAATAAATTATTAAATTATTAAATAATAATAAATTTTTGTCAAATGACTCAAAAAAATATTTCATTTTTTCTCCTTCCTCATTTTTCAACATTCTATTAAATTAATTTTAAAGATAAAATTATATAAAATTATTCTATATAACAATTAATTATTCACATAAACATGTAACATCTCGGAAAAAAAAAAAACATAACGGGGTTGTTTGAAAAGTGTTTTTGAAAACTGTTTTTTATTTTTAAAAACAAAAGAATAAAAGAACTTGTTTGGAAAGCTATTTTTTTATGTTGGTTTTAAAATCAAAAAAATAATTTTTGTGTTTTAAAAACAAAAAATAGAAAACAACTTAAAGATGTTTTTGGTTTTTTGTTTTGAGAAAACTATCAAAACGAGGTGGCAGCTTTTGTAAATACGTTGTTTTTTAATTCTTGCACTCTTTTCGAACCTAGCAAAAACCAAACGAGATGTATCTGTTTACTTTTAAAAGCAGTTTTAAAAAGCTAAAAAATGAAAACCATTTCAAACAAGGCCAATGTGTCTGGCACTATGAATTAATTTATTTTGTTGCATTAGACAGATACGATTAATTGGGGTTGAAATATAATTGTTAGGGTTAGGAATATTTAGATTTGCTATTTAAAAAGTTTTAAGAAGACCATTAGCAATAGCTTGCCAAATTAAGAAAAATCGATTTAATTTCAGTGTTGTGTAATGCAGGAACCAAGCTAATAAAAATTTGTAATGTAGGATAACACGAATACCAATTAAAACTCCATATTGAGTGGCCAAAATTCAGCCACACACATCCTTGGGTTGGTGCTATTTCAAGAGGGAAGCTTAATGAAAGTTCAAACAAGCTTGAATTCCACCAATCATCCACATATGAGTCACCCCCCTTTTTTTAACTCAAAACCAAACTAATTCCAATCTTCTCCTCCAAAATTTGGCCTACACACACACCAGACACCTTTCTCTCATTTTCTTCCTCATCTCATCTCTTCATCCTACTTCCATACCCTCACCCAAAACTTGCTACCTTATTAGCTCAAGCTTGAATTTGAGGTAGGATTCTTAAGTTTTGTTGGATACTAAGGTTCGTGTGACCTGCTAGAGTTCCTTTATTCCTCTTTAATATGATGTTGTATGATGATTATATGATTTGTATCAATCGAATTAATATGGAAATTCTTTGTTTGGATTGGAAAACCAATCAAAAACTCAAGGAGGAGCTTAGATTGGATTGCTGGAAACTGAAACCCTGGACTTATCTGTACCACAAATAGTACGTTTTGACCTACAAAGGTCAAAAATCCATTTTTAAATGAAACTAGACAGCCAAAGCTTTCCAACCATATAAATTATAAGTTCATTAGACCTAAAATCAGAGAGTTATGAATTTTTGAAATAGCCTCTTGAATCTTGCCCACTATTTTGACCAGTATGGGTTATGAAGGGCATAACTCACCCTATACATCTTCAAATTGAGTGCAATTAATTTTGTTAGGAAGCTGACACATAGTATTTTTCCATAAAAATTTCAGACTTAGATTTAAACTGTGTTGCTCCCAGCAATTCTTTAAATTTGACTTAAGGTTCTATTCGAGTGAAATAGGGCAATCTCTTTAGCCTAATTTGAGAGCTTATGACTTAGGCTCTACTTACCAATTCAAAATGAAACTTGTGAAGAGTAAAAGATGGCTCAATTTGGATAGAATTAATAAAAATTGGATTTTTAGTAAATTTTTATATTTAAATGCTCAAATCTGTCTATCAACAGGACAGCTCTAAATAAAATTTCAATATCTCAATTTATACTCATCAAAATTTAGTGAGACCAAGGAGAACTAAAAATCGACTAATAAAGCTATAACATAGTAAATTTTCAGCTTTATATGAGTTAAAATAAAGTTATGGCACAATTCATAAAACAGGATAGAATCAAGAATTTTGAAGTGCATTGCCAAATTCAAGTAGTTGAAAGCTTTTGAACTATGAATTACCAATGATTGAGATCTATTGATACAATTCTCTATAAAATGGTTGAAATATTGGTAAATGATTACGAGGATTCTGGTATCTTGACTGGTTGGCTAATATTACTCTGTTTGTATTTTGCGAAAGCATTATGTTTCAGTCGTTATGCTGCCGGATTTTCGACAGGAGATATATGAGTCATGCACTACAACCATAAGTTCTTTAGGCATGGTCAATCACGAATATATGCTTAATGATGAAAGTATGGAATCCATATTATTTGGGTTAGTCTCTGAACAGATTTAAGGAGAATAAGTCAGTGGGAGAGTTAGGGAAAGTAAACCCAGCAATCCTATATAGGAATGAACTTAGTCCTGAAAAGTAGGCTATTATCCAGAGGAAAGAGAGACCATTCACCTCCAGGGAACTAAGTATAGAGGAAACATAAGAAGAAACAGATAACCTAGAGACGGTAATATATAACGCCTAGGTGTATTAAGAAAAGAAAGTTATAGAAAAATAAGAAAGTTAAGTGCACTTGCATCAATAGCTAGCAGCATCCGCATATGCATAAGTTTTATTTAACTATTTGCCTATTCTTGCTGTTAAGAAATTTCTCCTTTTCTATTAAGTGTGTGTAAGAAATACATTTTCAAAAATTAATAAATGAACTTCTATGCTTATATATGCAAACACATTGTTTTAATAAATCGAAGCACCTGGAAATGACAATGATAACATGGAAAGGCAAGTAGTCTAGGGATCCTACTAAGAATATCTAATTCTCATTCATATATGTGTTTCCGTATCATCTCCAGACAACCTAGGAGATTTTGAAGAGGATCAACCTAGAGGAGTGCGACTGAGGCTAAACTAGCTACTAAAGAAAAATTGTATATATATATATGTGTGTGTGTGTGTGTGTGTGTGTGTGTGTGTTTACAGTTGTTAGTGTTCTAAAGGCTACTTAATTACACTAATATTTATGAAATATAATAGGACATTGTATTATTTTCATAGAAAATAAAGCAAATAATGAATCAGGATCCGTTTAATTAATTGTGGCAACTCCTAATGTGATGTTATGACTTAAGCATGGTATTATATTTGGGAGGGTATTACAAAACAAACAATTAATTATTAAGAGTATAATTTATTTTATAAAAATATGTACCTCTAATTTCTAAGAAATGATTGAAAATACTTAAAATCTATTATTAAATTTATAATTTATATAGTTTTCGTATACTCTATTAGAAATAGAAAAAGTCAAATAATATGTTTACTATAACCTAATATTTTCATTTGTTTCAATGTTTGGAATTTGAATAAGCCCTATATTGATATTGATTAATTTTAAAAAATTTGGTTTATCAAAAACAAAATGAAGGAATTATTTGAAGAATTTATTTTATAAGAATCTTTTTTCCAAACTTGATTTTCATAATACAAAAAAAATGTTTGATATAAAAATAAAAATCATATAAAATTTATTTTAAACTAAAAAGAGAGAATAAACAAACACATATATCATTCCATTACTACATGAGAGGAAATAAACAAACACATTCCTTTGGAGCAAAATATATTCTTTTAAAAAGGAATTAGAGAATTCCAAACAATATGAAGAGAGTTTAGAAACCTAAAGAGCAGCCCACAACCGAATAGCAAAGTATAATGAAAAATCTTCTTCACAACATCAAACCAACATTCATCCGAAAAAAAATAAAAAAAATAAAAAATCCCTAAACTCAAATTCCTAAACCCTAAAACAACATGAAACTATATAGAGGGCATTTGGTAGATAGATTGTTTTTCCATTTCCAGGAATCCTATTCTCGATGATGTTATCCTTGAGAATAACTTTCCCAGGCATTTATTTTTTAGAACGTTTGGTAGACAGATTGAATTATTGGAAATATTTTATATATTTCCAAAAATATCCCTAATGGTCTACAAATGAGCAAAGAAAGAAATGGCTACTCAAGTGGTAGGTGGTAGTGGATAGTGATAGGGGTCATTTGGTCTTTTAATAAGGGGAAACATTCTCTTTCCATTAGAATTTTACAATTCCACGAGGAGATGAGAATATTTTAGAGGGAATATGGGGCAAAAATATTTTTCCAAATTTTGTATCAAATATAGGAATGTAATATTCCCTTGTTAAGTTTTCCAAGAATGGTTTTTATAAACCTCCTACCAAATGCCCTCATACATAGAAGTATAAATTCAATAATAGGGACAAAAATTGTGATACGAACTCAATTTACATGGTTGTAGTCATAGATATAGAAAGAAATAGTAGAACAAATCCCCATTTCTTTGTTGTTAACCTCAAGAGCTTCTAATATTTTATCTATTGGCTACATAGGAATAACTCTGACGACAACATCTAGTAAGAAATAGAAAATGTGAAGCCACTATAAAAAGAAGGAGATTCTCACGTTTTGGTAGAAAAGAAAAATATGTGAAGGAATAGATATATAAGAAATATGAAAGCTTGTCATAAAAGCTTGAAGATAAAATTAATGATATTTCTACTACTTTTTAACTTCTAATGATGTATATCAACAAATTATCATTGGCCATAATACTTGTAAAATTAAAAATATGTAATATTTTCCAAAGGCATGCATATATGAATTCTCATATCAAGAATTAAAATCACTTTGCAAAAATAAAAGGCAACAGAATCTTATTTCATGGATGCAATATAAATAAATATATAAAAAAAGTGGGAAAGAAATTTGACTTGTTCACTATGTAATATAGCATTCAAGAACAATAGTAGTAAAAGTAATTGATTTTTAGAGAGAATTAAAAATGGCTTGTGATAACAAAAGGATGAGTAGTGAAAATTGATTAAGCAAAAAACATTGGTAACTAATGTTAACTATTATCAACGTTAATTTTAAAATTTAATTTTCCATTATGTTTAAGATACGAAATGGGGAGTAGTGGGATTGATGACAGCTATATTAATATTCATTAAATTTGAAATTTTTATTTTAAATTATTTTAATTTTATAAAGAAAATTTAATATAAATTAATTTAACCAACTTTTTATAGTTGAAATGAAACTTCATGGAGATATTTGAGTAATATATCATTTAAGAAGAGTTACTGGAAGAAAAAATCAATGAATTGTAAGTTAAATTTTGAAATTAATTTTTCTTGGAAATTATTTTAATAAATAGAAATTTGAAATGTTTCCTCTAATAATAAATTTGATAAAGTGGTGGGGATTGGAATTATTGTAAAACTGACACGTGACATAAGTTTCCATATTTTGAGTCTTGTTTATTGGTAGTATAGAATAGATATAGATATATCTATTGAAGCACACTTGAAAAAACAAAAACAAAAACAAATGTATATTCTAGAAATAGGGTGCAACATGTTACATATTTCCAATGTCTGAAAGCTTCTGCAAATTGTCCTCGATGAAGTAGTAGCAATGGGTGCTAACCACTTCTATATAATAAAACCATGCCCGCCTCCAATAAGGATTGATGTATAGAACTGCTACAATCGCCAACAATACCGATGTGTATGACACAGCAAAGCTCACCCAGAAAACATACTTGTCCAATAAATTACCATTGTCCCCATCACTGTCGGTTCCATTTGGTAAAATCTCATGTGGTTTTTCATCAGGCTTGCAACTTTTTGGTAGTGGTGGTCCACAAAGGAAAGGATTGCCCTGGTAGCTGCTTTCATCAAATGTTAAAAATTGTCCCTTTCTTTCAGGTGTTGCACCTGATAAATTGTTGTGTGCCACACTGAACACAGCAAGGGAGGTCAGTTCATTCAGTTGAGGGGGGATATTGCCACTTAAATTGTTAAAAGAAAGATCCAAACTTTCTATCTGTGCCAAGTTGGAAAATGTAGCTGGAATTTTCCCTCTCAAATCATTATGGGACAAGTTCAATGCTCTAATTTTTGTCAAGTTTCCAAGCTCAAATGGGATAGTCCCATTTAATCTGTTATGGGATAAGTCAATTCCAGACATATAAGCAAGGACAACCCCTGTATAAGTGTAGGATCTTTTCTTAGTAGTGAAGTTTGCTTTCTCTTGCACGAATGGCAACTGGAATTCAGTTTTGTACGAAAAGATGCCGTTCAATAGCTTCAGCAAATGCTCAGGGCTTTCATTCTCAAAATGCATATTACCTAGGCAACTGGGTATTAGACCAGAAAAATTGTTATGAGAAAGGTCTAATATGCTTAAATCAATGAGCTGGCATAATTGATTTGGTATTTGCCCACTAAAATGATTATCATTAAGAAGGAGAATGCTCAAACTTGAATAACTGAGGTCTTGTATCATATCTTCAATGCCCTTGGCTATTTGGTTGTAGCTAAGGTCTAGCATAAATACGGAAGAATTTTCCCTGAACATTCTTTTTGGCAATTCACTTAACTTATTGTTGCTCAAATGGATAAAGTTCACAGTATATTATAGAAAAGATGGAACAGAACCCGTCAAGTTGTTCTGTGAGAGATCTAGATAAGATAGATACTCTGGTTCCACAAGCTTTGATGGTATTGATCCTTCAAAATGATTATTGGACATTGAGAGTGCCACCAAAAATTGCAACTTTTCTATCCCTCTGCTTGGAAGCTTTCCGACAAAGTGATTATTGCTTATATCCAATACTATCAACCAAGATGATATGTTAAAAAACATGCTACCCAAAAAGCTATTTCCATCCAAAAACAAATACGCCAGTTGCCTAAGCCTTGACAAAGTAGGGAACACAGGTCCAACAAGGTTATTATTTGAAAGTTTCATGAAACTTAGCACAGAATTAGCCTCAGATATGTTTTTTAGTATTTCTCCAGACAAGTAATTGTTAGAGAGATCCAATTTATCCAGTGAGTAAATTTGGCCTAAATCATGAGGAATTGAGCCATGAATATAATTTATAGACATGTTTAGATATTCCAAATTTGGAAAGATTGAACTGATATTGTTGCTTGGGATTTGGCCTCTTATTGCATTGTCAGATACATCAATCTTCCTCAAGCTGACAAGGGGACTGGATGGTAGCTTGAAAGTACCTGTGAAGGAACAACTTCCAAGAGCAAGGTCTGTCAGTTTTGTATTGTTTTCCAACAACCAATTTGGAAACTCTCCTCCCAATCTAGTACCAGTGAAATCTAAATAATTCAAATTGTATTGGTAAAGAAGAAAGTTTGGAAGGGGGAGAGATTTGGCCTCAGTCTTTGAAGACAAACTGAGCACTTGTAACTGAAATTTTGGAACCCAGTTATTCGAAGTAGGATGCGAGTCCAGTATGACTTTATTGCCATCGCCATATATGAACTTGAGGTCCGAATAATTGGCAAATGGTGTGAATGAAATAGGGACTTCAAATTGGTTGGTTTGAAAGCCAAGATATTCAAGTGATGTAAGACTTGCAAGGTTAGAACCGAAATTTCCTGTGAGGTGATTATTGGAAAGGTCCAATTTCCGAAGAGATGTCATGTTTGCAAAAGATGGTGGAAGTGGCCCCTCAAGTTCATTATTACTTAGATCTAGCTCCTCCAGCATCTTAAGCTCAAAAAAATCTAAGAAATGAAATTTGGACAAAACTGCCATGTTAAAAGGGAGATAATAAAAGAATGTTATTGAAATAAACCCAAAATAGATAAAATGATGAGTATATGAGAATTAAGTTGTATATCATACGATGTATGTAAGAATTTTTCTTATTATGAGCTATCACTAATTATAATATCTGAAATTTATAAAAATAAATTGATAATCAATCTATATAGAAGACGGAATGAGTTATAGGTGATGTATTATTTTGGCCTTATTACATCTTGTTAGAATATGTTAGACGACCATCAGTCTAGATTCAAACATGTAGTAGCCCGTGATGAAAGAATTTATGAGGGTTGACAATAAAGATGCCTATATGTATAGCCTAGGTAGCTACTCCACTCCTATCTATATAACTTTACCCGATGAAAGTCATATTAAGATTTCAAAAATGGAGAGAAGAACCTAAAATCTCATGTAAATCATTTGATAGAATCATGATTTAATAAGTAAACAAACTATTTTGATGTATTTAGTGCTCTATGATTATTATGGTCCCCGATTCAAACCTGACAAAGTAATATAGTAAATTAATAATTAAAAGGATAAACATAAATTTTACCAGCAACAGGGAGGGTGCCATTGATCCGACACGATGCCAGAGACAACACTCTTAGAGAAGTCAATGCTCCAATGCTTTTGAAAAACTCATTTACTAGGTTGAAACTTCCGTTCAAATTCAAGTGTTCCAGGTTACTCAAATGACGAAAATCTATAGAAAAAACATGTAACTTAGTTTTCACATAAACGAACTAACTTATAAGGGATAAATTAGTAGCTGTCATCACCTGCAGCAACAATTATTCCTTTAAAATGATTATAGGCCAGAGAAAGCACGCTAATAGATGGGAAAACTGTTAATGACTTCCATCTATCTCATTTCCGTCTAAAGCAAGGACTTCCAATCTGTTTAAACTTATTGAGCCTGAAATTAAGATACAAGGACTGTTAAATTAAAACCGTAACATCAAATTTTTAACTAGGCATGGTATGGTAGAGCCAAGTTACACTAGGATTTAGATTTTGGAATATGCAGGCATTCAAAGCTTTATACGGTTATCTATATTGATGTATGATACAGGAACCTGGTTATAAGACAGCACCAATTCCATAAATACCTTGGTGGACAAGACTGTTGATCCTATTATAACTGAGATCTAGAATCTTCAAATTGCTTAAAGCCAACAATCCTGCTAGATATAAACAGAGAGATGAACTGATTGTACTATCATCAATACGTAGTTACAGTTTCTGCACAGCATGGAAATGGTTGACAGACAACAAATAATCCATATGAGTACTGACCACTTATATTCAACGATCCTTTCAATTGGTTGGAGCTCAAATCAAGGGATTTGAGATATTGAAGCCCATTCAGTGATGAAAGAAAATTGTTACCGAAACTATTTCCTTCTAGTACAAGGACTTGTAGATTGGTTGGCCATGCAAATCTTTCTTTTTCTGTGCATTACATCCAGTTATAACTAAGTCGCCGGAGGAACATATTCTCATAAGATTGATATTGAATATTACGTTAATAACTTAAAGAAGATGAGAAACCTAGAGATGATAGGCTGCTGTCGTTCAAATAGTTCGCTGTTAGGTCAATGGTCTCCAAAGTGCTCAATTTTGATATACCTACAGATATATACAATGATCATAGTTACATAATTTGATAACCAAAATGGAATTAGGAAAGAAAGTAATCCTGTGCGCAAAGTGTGACATTACCAAGAATTGATTGCCAGGTCAGTTCGCTGGATCCTAGATTTAAAGTCTTGAGGGATGGAAGTCCAGACAAAGCAGATGTAATATCAATCCCACTGAAGTTGCTCCCGCTTATGTCAAGGACCTCTAGATTGATCAACATGGAGAATAAACCTGCAAGGAACAGTGTGTTATTGTTCTATCCCATGGAGAAATCAATGTTCCTCAAACCAAACCAACGATTACCTATGTTGGCAAAGAATAGAGGAAATTAATGTAACGTAAAAAAAATTAGCTTACCTTGAACCTGTGAGATTCCATTATCCGACAAGTCCAGGTTTTTCAAGGACTTAAATCCGAACAGAGATGGGAGGAAGTCATTACTCAAAGAGTTATAACTTATATCAAGGACCTCCAGATTAAGCTTTGACGACAATGTTTGAAAAGCTGCATGCGAGGTTGTGGAAGAAACTAAGAAATATAGAAAAGCTGCCAAATTTTACCTTTTTCAAGAAGGTTGTAAATTTTATAATAACACATAGCCTCACCCTGCAATGAATTTGCATTGAACCGGTTACCAGTTAAGTATGGGGACTTAAGAGATGAAAACCCATCCACACATGATAGAATGCTGGCGCTATTATTTAATCAATTATAAGACAAGTCAAGGATTTCCAGATTATTCAATCTCAGCCCTGCAAGGTACATAAATAAAGTGAAATTAATATAGACATATCATGCTAGATTCATTTTCATAACTTAAAGTAATGATCAGGATATAGAACTTGTGTGAAATTGGATGACCTTCATTTTCTATGTAACACCCTCCCAAGCACAGTACTATGCTTAA
Source organism: Pterocarpus santalinus (assembly GCA_031439595.1). Taxonomy (NCBI): domain Eukaryota; kingdom Viridiplantae; phylum Streptophyta; class Magnoliopsida; order Fabales; family Fabaceae; genus Pterocarpus; species Pterocarpus santalinus. The sequence goes on along the minus strand of CM062532.1, from coordinate 21,827,475 downwards.
GTCATAGTACCACACCCTGGAGCTGTTACTGTTACCTGAGTGGACCTCTTCTGACAGCAACTTCAGCCGTCTTCGGAAACTTCTACAATCATCTGGAGACAACATGGAAGTCGAAGTGAGAATTATAAAATTCTCAGTAGGATTCTCTAATTTTCATACATAGTGTCATCATGGTCGTCTCCAGTTTGCTTCGGTTTATTTTGAAAAAGGTGAACATGCTGCACAAACTGTTTAATTTTACATTTCGAAAAATGTCTCATCCGAAGCAAAGTTCATTATAATTATACACTTAGCATTTGGGAGAACCCATAAAATTCATTCAAATATAACATCATGAATAATAGCTGTAGCATATTAAAACACAGATACCATCAATATGCTGGGAATATAACATCTACACATAAAATTACTCGTACTTAAATTCATGCCTATACATGAAACTTGCTTTTCTTTCTTCATCTTCCTTTTTGTCATAAAATCTTTAGTCTTTAGTCTTTTACTTGGCACACCTAGCCGTATCGCCGTCCCTAGGGTGCTTGGATCTGTCTACACTTGAGCGTTACGTATCGCCGTCCTCAAGTGCAGCATCATACCACATTCCAAAGTATGATCGCCATGTCATACCCCATCAGAGCGTGATCGCCATGTCACGTTCCTTAGGAATATAGACTCATCATTATATCTTTACATGCCACATTCCAGAGTATGATTGCCATGTCATACCCCGTCGGAGCGTGATCGCCATGCCACGTCCCTTAGGAATATGGGATCTTCATGCTATATTCCAGAGTATGATCGCCATGTCATACCCCATCAGAGCGTGATCGCCATGTCACGTTCCTTAGGAATATAGGATCTTCATTCGGTACTTACACTAGCTGGGTCATGCCATGCCTTATGTAAGTCCTACCCCCCATATTTTCACACTAGCTGGGTCAATGCCATGCCTGATATGAGTGGGGCATATTCTTAAATCTTTAGACTTTAAGTCTTTACTCTTTAGCCTTTATTGCCCTTGGATAGCCTGGCCTTGGAGTGAGCTTGTCAGCTCAACTCGTGACCATTGTCACACCGACTCACCCACAAGGGAATTCACATCTTTATGTTCACACTTAATATACTTATATCTTTTCATTCTCATGTGTCGTCAAGCATAGTCATGATAAATGTACTCGTACATATGCTACATCAGTATTTCTCATATATCTCACATCCTACTGCTTCTTGATTTATTCTCATATATTTCATATCATAAATTCCTTGTAATTTAGATACTCATGGTCCCCTAGACTCCTGCTGTAAATTCGGCAGCATAACGGATCAGGTCCGTTTCCCCATGAATAGTGCCAGCTCTCACGGGCAACTCAGTCATAACAACATAATCAACTTAACACATATATATCAATATCAAACTGGCTATCCTCAACTCAAACTTTATACGTTTCCGTAATACTTGTGAAATCCTCAATTGGGTCACTTTGTGAAACTATCACTTTGGCCATTCTGCTACCTTCTATTCGGTTCTGCCCGAATTTCATATGATTCACTTTTATTTCTATTCAACTCATTTAGATCTGAAATTTGGATATATCATAGCTCTATATGTCTACTTTCTAACCTCTTTGGTCCCATATCATTTTGATCCATATAACTCAAGATATTTAAATCTTACCTCAACTCGTTCAGTCACTAGCCCGAGTTACACTCCTGGAAGTATAAATTCACTAAAAATAGAAACTAAGCTCAAATCATGCAAAATCAGTCTCATATTGAAGCTAACAGGACAACCTTTCATTTTCCACAAGTTTCACTCCATTTGCTTAAGTATACCTCGAGTTATTTGTCCTGAAAGTCTACCTTTCTGAACTACTCTATTTTGGCCTAGATTGGACATAGGACAACTTCCTCGAATCACTGGGAACAATTGGGACCATAACAAACTCGGAATCTTATATTGGGATGTTCCCCTATGTGTAAGCTTTCTAACAAAATTAGTTTCACTCGATTTGGAGTTGTACAGGGTGAGTTACACCCTCCTCATGTCACCCTGCTCGGATGAAAGTTCTGAACCCTAGGTCAAACTTCAAAAATTCGTATCTCTCTCAATACTAATCCAATAACCTTATATGATATATCTATGGAAAGCCCTGGATGTCTACTTTCATCTAAAAATGGTTTCATCAGATTTGACCGATTGTAGGCAGCGCCGTACGCTCCGCCATACAGACTGTCGTGGACTCTCCACCAAGACAGCACCCTCATCCATGTACTTCTCTTAGTTTTCTACTTCTAATCTTAATCCCAGCTCAATATTTCACGTTAACTTAATCATTATCCATCATAATATATCTATTAACTCATCAAATACATGAAGAAGAATACAAGTTCATGCAGCCATAGGGCAAATAATTCAAGAATAAAAGTAGAATCCTACCTCTTTGGAGTATGATTTGAGCTAGGTGCTGAAACTTGGAGTGTTAGAGCCTTAGTAAGCTTGAAGGAGCAATGGAGTTGGGTGAGTGGAGAAGGGAAAAGAGAGTTGCAGTGAGGGAGAAGAGAGGGCGCAGAAAATAGGTCTGAATAAGCAGAGAAGAAGACGTTATATAGGCATGAGTGGTAGTTAACTTGGAGGGTTCTGATTGGCTGAATTTTCTTGTGGACAGAATTTAGCTACGTCTCCCTTTCAGTGTAACTTGCCGCCATACTATTTGAAATCGGAACTCGCATTTACTCTATTTCAAGTCGGAACTCGTACCATGTTGTTTGTGACGTGAGGAAATCTTGAATCAAGGTTGGAGGTCGGAACTCATGTAACTGGCAATCCTATAATCTCGGAATGAACTCGGGAATGCCAATGCTGGATGTAAAATCGGATATAGGAACTCGTTTGACTGAAGATCAGCTCAAGGGTCCGAACTCGTGTCCACTCCAATTGAGTTCAACACTAAGGTCGGAACTCGTGAATTCGAGTCACATTTCCAAACCCAAATACTTAAACTCGGAAGTTGGAACTTATATATTGTATGGTTGGTGACATCGGAAACCGGATATACTTCCCTTGAGGCACGAAGTCGGACCTCATGGAATTATGTTCATGTGTTCGGACTTGAAGGTTAAACTCGAAAGTCGTGATTCATACATACCGATTCGGATGAAGTCGGAATTCGTAATTTATAGGATATGGCACTTCAACTCGATATCGGAACTCGGGAAAGAGATAAAAGACCTTGGTAATGAACTCGGAATCCAATTCAGCTAAAACTCGTAAGTCGCATTTCATGTCCATTTTGAATCACCTAATGTCAGAACTCGGATATCATGTACTCGAGCATAATGTCGGAAATCGTTTACATGAAGTCGTATATTGGAAATCAGAAGCAGCTCATTCAACCCGTAACCATCACGTGAAGCCGGAGGTCGGATTGGACATGAAGTCGAAAATTGGGCAAGAATGAACTCGGAACTCGGAAATAATCATCTTATTGAAATCCGAAGATGAAGTCGGAATTTGGGATTGATCAATCCTGCTGACGAAGCCGGAACTCGGAAATCGGGATGTTACATTCTACATAGTAAGCTATGTTATTGCATGCCAAGTTAAGGCTCTTTAGATCTTCAAACACTAGAAAATCAGTGTAATTTAGATGGAGTTCCTCCAAATCCATGCAGTCCGGACGAGAAAGGTCGAGTTTCGCCACTCGACGTGTGGTGGAGTTGCACTCGACTCTCGGCCATCGGCAACAATTAGTGCCATCTAACATCGAGAAAGGTCGAGGTAAAGGCGTGTGAAATCGAGCATTGAGAACCAGAAGAGCTTCTCTCTCGCTGTCCCAGCACCCATAACAGTACAACGCTTCTAGCAAAACCAAAATCGACAAAAGAACGCGTTGAGTGCTTTTCATTTTCGTCTTCATATGTTGTAACAGAATGGACTTGGGTTTATATAAGAATGCACCTACTGCATATGTTTTAATTAAAAAAAAAATGTTCAGAGAATTTTCGAAGAAACAGAGCCTAAATTTTCTAGGTCAATTGAATTTGGAACACAAATAAGGCCGAGAAAAATGATAGAGACAGAAGAAAAAAAGATTTAGAAATTAATTTTGATAGAGTAACAATGTAAAAGAATTTTAAAATAATGGATGATTGAGTCAAATATTTTTGTTAATATAAAAATACATAATTGAATATTTATGTAAAAAAAAATTTGTACTAATAGTATGTCAAAATTAAATTAAAAAATTTATCAAAATTTTGTTGTCTTACATAACATAATTACTAATCTTTAAATAAATCAATAAATTGTATCATTTTATTTATTCAACAACTATCCTAAGTTCTATCAAAGATTTTGCTTATAATTTCTAGTTGTGTAGTATTATAGTTTACTTGTGCTATGCACGGTTATTTATCACATTGAAAACTTCATTTAATTTTTTTTTGTAAATTTTATTTTTTATTATATGTCATTTTGATTTCAAAATTTTTTATCATTTAAAACAAACATTTTTATATAAATTATTTTATTCATTTTAAATTCAATCCCTGCTATTAAATAAGAAAATTGAACAATTGTTTTATATAAATATCAATTATTGGATCTTGAATGTGTAACATCCCCATATAACGTAATAAGAAATGATGAAAATATCTTTGGGCAAATTTTTATTATTTGTAACCTTGCCCCTAAATTTTTTAAAAAATGACCTTTAGGTCCTTATATCAATTGGATTAATAGAATAAGATTTTAAACGAAGCAGAATCATATAGCAAAAATGTAGAAACCTAAACCTCAGCTGATTGAGCCACGGAGGTGTCCACACATAAAATGACGTGAGATGCCCCTAGACTTGCCCATAATTACGAAGGTGCCATTGGCCATGAAAAACAGAAAACAAAAAGGCCATCAATTTGTAAAATGATTAATTTACACCTTTAATTGATTAATTTGATTTTAGTGGATAAGTAAAGCTAATTAGAAATTAATTAGAGATTAATTAGGAGCTAATTAAGTGTTAATTAGAGATATTAGGATTAGAAATAATTAGAATAGAAACATATAAAAATTCACAAATTTCTTTAAAACCGATTTACCGATTTAAAGAAAATCGGTAAGATTACAGTATTTTAAATTGTCGAAACCGAACCAATAGGATTTCAACTAATCAACCCTACTTTAAGTGGCTAGAATTTAGCCACCTCTCTCACCTAAGTGGCTCCACCCATGCCACAAAGAGTGAGCATGGTTGGCTCACTTATGAGCCACTCCTTCCACCCACCACTTCTACATCTTTCTTATATAATCCTTTCTCACTTCTTCAAATTTTCGGCCTCCCTCTCTCCCTCATAGACCTCTCATCATTCCTTCTCATCTTCCTTCCTTTTCACTTCATTTCTCATCCATTTTCAAGCTCTAAGCACTTCCAATATCAAAACTCTTCATCTAGTCAAGTTATCTTTCAATCTAGACGTAGAGGTTTAAAACTTGTCTTGTATTCTGATTTATGGGCGATTGTTGGTGACTTTATTTTCTCAATTCTTGATGAGATAATTGAAGGATTATGATGTTACTTGGCTGGTTTGTTGACTGTTGTTGATGTGAAATTCGTTTAGGAGGTAAGAAAAGGTGAAAGAATGAAGATGTGAGAAGCTGGAAACCTAGAATCCCTCAGCAGTCCGTACAGTGGAATGTACGGCTCCGTCGATCGTAGATTAAATTTGATGCAACCATTTTTATATGAAACTAGACTTTTAGAGCTTTCCATACATATATCATATAAGACCATTGAACTAGTATTGAGAGAGATATGAATTTTGGAAGTTCGACCTAGGTTTCTGACTTTGATTCTGGGTAGACTGCGTTGTTCGGGTAGAACTCGCACTGTACTACTTGGAATTGAATGAAACCACCTTTGTTAGAAAGCTTACACATAGGAAAATGTCCCATAAATATTTCAGAGTTAGATAAGATCGCGTTTGCTCCCAGTGATCCAAGAAAATTGCCCTATATCCAAACCGGGCTAGAATAGGATAGTTCAGGAGGGTCAGATTTCGGTGCTTATAACTCGAGTTCTACTAAGTTAAATGGAATGGAACTTCTTGTAAATGAAAGCTTGTCCTGTTAGCTTTAATATAAGACTAATTTCATATGATTTGAGTTAGTTTTCGATTTTTAGTGGATTTTTAACTTTTAGGTGTCTGATTTTGGCCAGCCACTAGGCAGACCGGGATAAAACCTAAATAACTGGAGTTATAGTTATCAAAATTAGATCCACCAAAGAGGTTAGAAAATAGACATATAACACTTTAATATATCCAAAATTCAAATTTAAATGAGTTAAAATGCATTTAGGGTTAAATTTCTAAAAATGGACAGAATTGAAGAATATGAGCAAGATTTCCAAAAGTAAAGAATTGGGCACTTTAATGCATATATGAGTTTATTTAAAGTCTAAGTCTTGCAATTCCATGTTGGAACTTGGAAAGTTAATGCATTATATTTGATCTCTTACTATGACTGACTGTCTATTGAGATTGGCACTATTCATGGGGAAGCGGATCTGATTCGTTATGCTGCCAAAATTTCGGCAGAATCGTAAGAAGGTTATAAGCATTTATATGTTATGAATATGTATGTAGAAATCATGTATGCAAGAATATGTGAAAGTAAATGATGAACCATATATATGAATGCACTCAGCATGACTATGCATGATTATGTATGAGAATGAAAGCATATGAATATATTGAATGTGAGTCCCTTCACCTGGAGGCAGTTATGAGATCCCTCCTTGTGAAGGTAGCTAAATGAGATAAGATTGGGTCCCTTCACTTGGAGGTAGTTGCACTTGAATCCCTCCCTATGAAGGCAGCGAAAATTATGAGATCCCTCTACCTTGGAGGCACGTGGTCAGCTGAGATCCCTCTACATTGAAGGCACATTGTCAGCTGAGATCCCTCTATTGAGGTACGTGATTAGAAGAGATCCCTTCAATTTAGAGGCATGTGACCAGAAGAGATTCCTTCAATTTAGAGGCACGTGACCAAAATGAGATCCCTCCAAGACTAGAGGCACGTGGGTCCCCTTGTGGGACAGTCTGTGTGATGACGGTCATGAGTTGAGCTAACGAGCTCACTCCTAGATCAGACTACCCAAGGACAGTAAAGACTAAAGATTCAAACATATGCAAGCACCCCACTCACATGAAGCATGGCATCGACCCAGCTAGTGTGAGTATAAGGGACAGGACTTATACGAGACATGGCATAACCCAGCTAGTGTAAGCAATGAAAATATATGGTGGCAACATCCATGACATTAGCTCATTACAGATCAAAGAAAGTTAAAGAAAGGCATCAGGATATTTGCATGAATTCAAAGATGAGAATTTGCATAATGATATCCCATGTTTAATTGATGCTGAAGCTATACTATCTATTTATGCTGTGATTATTTTCTAAATATGAAATATTGCCAATGTGACTCAAGCACGTGAATAAAATGAACTCTGCTTCGGATAATACATTTTCGAACTATAAAACTAAAAAGTCTATTAACATGTTCACTTTTTTCCATAACAAACCGAAGCAGCTGGAGATAATAGCGATGACACAGTGTGAAATTTATTAATGAATCCTACTGAGAATTTTTATAATTCTCACTCCTATATCTATTTCCATATTATCTCCAGATAGTTCAAGAAATATTGGGAACAACCAGAGATTACTGCTAGACAAGATCCGATTAAGTGACAGGAACAACTCCTAGGCGAGGTATTATGACTTAAGCATAGTATCATACTTGAGAGGATGTTATAGAATGAATGATCAAAACTAAAATATAAAATCATGTTACTTTTAAAGTGAATGTGTTTTATAAATAACTTTTAATCTGTACTCTTGTTGCCTGTCATATAAAACACTTCTTTTATTTGATACACTCCCTATAAAGAGTGAATTAGAATTTACAAATTAGAAAAATTATTAGATCTAAAAATTAATAAAAAATACATCCAATTGAATAAAATTAAATCTTAACACATAAGGTTATAAAAATCTTATGAATAGAGATCACTTACCCCTTTTTTTTTTGTACTTTTTCCTATTCCTTCATTCATATTTTAATAAGTGTAACATCATATAACATCGTCTATCATTCTTGTTAAAATCAATATTTTCAAATAATTTATAGTATCACATATGGCAAAATTTGAGTGGAGAGACAGGAAAGGATATATCATAATACAGTGAAGGAATTGTTTTGGTCGGTACGAGCCTTGTTATAATTAAATAATTAAAAAAGAATACTACTACATAAAGTGTTGTTTTTATTGGGAACATAAAGTAATTTTTTAAATTTTTAATGTTTTAAATGTTTATAAAATTTTACTTTTCATGTAATATGTTTTTAAAGACACTATTTTTATGTCACATAAAAGAAAAAAGACACAATTTATTATGATTCTATATAGCAGCACCGCGGTTGTAATTTCCCATCAAAAACTATGCACTGAGTTTGTGTGATAGAGAATCGAGTCCGCACGATCGGTTTCTCCATTTTCTAAGCTATTGACGAGCATCACCTTCCTTGTAATTTCCTATCAAAGACTATGGACCGACTTTGTATAACATCCGTGATAGGCTCCACCCAACGGGTCCACTTTCTAAGCTATTGGCGCCATTGTCATGTCCCGTGTGTCAGGGCGAGAACAAGAGTTAATGAAAACTTGGTAAGTCAAGAAAAACCTGCAGCATACCATGATTTGGCAAACACTATGAAAATCCAAGCATAAAAGCATGAGGTCTACACTTCCACCCCCTTGCAGGGGTTAGAAAAACGTATGGGTGTATTACTTAATCTAATAATTGCTGCCCCAACAGTCAAAGATCATCATGACTACATGGTCTGTGCTTGACCAGTAATTGGCTTTGGGTAAATTACACTCCATTCTTAGTATACGACTCTCTCATCCATTTTTGAAATTAGCATTTTTTTTTATCCGTGCATTAAAATAATTTTTTATGTAAATAATTATTATTAAAGGGATATATTTTTAAACATAAAAAATTATAATATTTGTGTACTTTAACTAAAATTAAGTAAATAAGTTAATACATATAAAATAAAAGAGACAATTTTATTATGATTTTAATCTGTAATACAATGAAACCAAATTAAAATATAACAATTGATTGTAAAAAATGGAAAGTTACAAATATTTCTCTAATGATTGACATACAACTCAAATATGAGGTTGATTAGTTATCTGCATAAAAATAAAATTAGTTATTAATATAATTTTATTAATAGTTTTAACTTATGAAATATAATAATTTATTTTGAAAAAATATTTGGAGTAAAAATAAAAAATTTCCAACCTCAAAGTTATAATTACCTAAATATTAAGTGTGTGTTTGGAAAAGTTGTAAGATTAAAATTATTTCAATAATTGCTTATTTGTATAATCATTTTTTTGTATAATCAATTATACGATCATCAATTTATGTTTAGATATCTTAGCTGAAAAGAGGTTTTAAGACAATCTATTTTATTTAGATTGTATAAAAAAAGTTACTTTTGTATAGTAAAATTATTTAAAAAGGTATAAAATGATTATTTATATTATATAATATTGATACTTAGGGTCAATTTGATAAAAATATAACAATTTAGAAATAATTAGCTTCTAGTTATAATCATAAGCTCCAAAATATAGCTAATACTTATAAGCTATTTTTTAGCTTAAAATTATCAGCTTTAGATTATAATCTATTTCTAAAATTTAACCAAACATAATTAATTTTTGCAAAATATCTTTTTTTCAAAAAAGAAGAAGAAGCTATTTTATGCAATTCCTAAACATGTACTAGATCTTTTGAAATACCTTTTGGTAGACAATGTTTTTGGTTATGTTGCACAAATTTTCATTTTTATCTAAAATTAAAATCTTTAACTCTTTCTTTGACTTGACTATTGATATAACAACATAGAATTGTCCATGAGTGAAAAGAGGCTTTGACAAAAACAATTCAATATAAGACAAAAAATTACCCTTGACTTTTATTAATGATCATACCAAAGCAAACCGTTATTGGAAATATCCTTCTTTGAAACTTTAAAGGCATTCTTGGATCAGAGAAAATTAAATTCATCTAAAGAATGTCAACCTTTTCACCAATATGATTTCCTATAACAACCTTAAAACTTAAAATATCTCATCTATAGATATAGTTATAAGACCTACAATTAGAGTGTCATAAGAATTGACAAATTAGTTCTCTATAAAATGTAAACTAATAAATTAGTTCCAAACTTTTTAAAATATCTGATTAATTACTCTCTAACAATAATAAACTGATAAATTCGTTCATAATATTTTAAAATGTTGGTTAAATTAATTTCTAATAAAAATAAATTAAAAAATTGATTCCTAACATTTTAAAAATTGGATAATTTAGTTCCTCCATCTAGTCTCTTTATTAAACAATTTGAGGGACTAAATTGTCTAATTTTTAAAAAAATTAAAGATCAATTTGTTAATTTATTTTTATCAAGAACTAATTTATTTGACATTTTAAAAGATTAAAAATCAATTTATTAATTTATTTTTATTAAAGACTAATTGATTTGATATAAAAATTAATAATGATCATTTTATAAGTTTATGCAAAAAACAGAAAAAGGGAAAAAAGAAAGAAAATAAATAATAAATAATAATATAAACAAAAAAAAAAGAAGTGAAGCTAGAGATCGATTTGACTGGAGCCGTGTTGGGAGCATGAAGGCAGCTCCATGACTAACTGTCACAATGTCCCCGGAGGACGCTGGGACAAGAGGCAACAAAAATATTGAAAAATATAATTCAATGGAGTCGTCACCAATTTTTATTATGGAAAAAATCAGAAAAAACTTTTAAATTTGTAAAACCGGTCTTTTTAAAGAGATTAGATTCGGGAGTCTATTTATATTTTGGGAAGGGTGGAAACTTAATCCCACTGCATCTCAAATATATCTGTTTAAAATGGTAACCCTAGAACTTGTTGTACAAATCAATTTAAAACTATAATAATATTTATCTTTCCCCTTTCAAAGATAAAACACAAAAAAAAGGAGAAAGAAATCATTTACAAAAAAAAATTTAATATGATAACTATTTACAAAAGGAAAGAAAAGCGAAATTGATATGATAATTATTCCAAAAAAAAATTTAATATACGATTATTTATAAAAAAAATATCAATATAATAATTATTTTAAAAAATAAAATTAATGGTATGATTATTTACAAAAGAAGTAGAATTGATATAACAATTATTTACAAATGGAACAGAAAAAAAGCAGAATTGATATGATATTTACAAAAGGAAAGCAAAATTCTTTACAAAAATAATTTTGGCTTGACTTGCACTCCTACGTATCCTCTGGTGCCATGAGGAACTCAAAGCCACGTAATTCTTGTAGAAAATAATTGTGTGTTAGATTGATTTTATTTATGAAAATGATTCTTGAAAAGGAAAAAAAAAACTAATACACTCTTGAGCAAGATTCATAATAGCATAAGCTATACAATAAATCTTTACAATTCTCATAACTCTTGAGGATGGTTAAACCATACATCAATGTTAGAAATTGTTGCATAAATTTTAAAGACTTAAAAAATTTATTTTTTATTATTTGAGTAAAAAAAACTCATTTTTGTGTATATTTACAAAAAAAAAAACAAAAAATAAAAATAAAAAGGTAATGCCCAAAAACAAGAAAAAAACCTAATATTTTAAAAAGAAATGACAAAACATAAAAAATAAAACAAAACAAAAATTATAAAAGAAATAAAAAAAAGAGGCACACAGGTGCTCCAAAATAATGGCGATGCACCATAGTCAACACCATTTTAAAAAGGGACCATGCCTTGGCCATTCCGCAAAAAAACCAGGTGGTGGCAACTTGGTTTTTTGACTTTGGCTTCAACGTTGGCGTCGGTATAGAGGTTTGGCGAGGAGGCTAATTTTGTTTTCCTTTGCATTTTTGTTTTTGTGAAATGATGATGCTGTGTAAGTGAATGAGAGTGTTTTGTGAAGAATAAAAACAAACTGATGCAAAATGGCGAAAATAAAATGATAGTATGTGTTGTGTTGAAAGAATACTAATGCAAAGTAATAAAAGTGAGTGCAGTGCATTGAATTGAAGGGACCAAAATGGGCTAATGCAAAAATGGTAAAAAAAAAAAAGGAAAAAGGGAAAAAGATGAAGCCCAAGAGTGACACCAAAATTGCAGCAATACCTTACTCTAATAACACCTTTCCTTTTCTCTATATCTCACAACAATTCTGATTCTTTTTGAGTCCCTTTTTTTGTTTCCCTTGCACACAATCACCATTTTTTGCTCTTATTGTAACATCCTACTAATTTAATGTTATGCTTAAGTCATAGCATGAAATTAAGCAGGTTGTGTTACGGTGCTAATGCTCCATTTTTTTTTTGAACGAGACGACCATCGCTAAGCGACTTCGCGCTAAGCGGCATCGCTATGCTAAAAGTGAAACGAATTCAACTAAATATCATAAAGATGGGAATAGTACAATAACATTACTGAAATACGTGCTTATATATATTTGTATATATATCTTTATACATCACAAAAGCTTCTGCTTTAGTTTATATACAACATATCAAAATGAGAGGGGCCGTGTACCAAAAAACATAAGGCCCATGTAAGTCAACCTAATCCTATGTAGTCCTCAGAGGACATTTCAAAAAACCTACCACTAGGTCTATGACCTAAGGCTGCACACTGCCAAAAGAGGGTCATGCTATATAATACTGCCTACGGCTGATCTACTCCGTCAGGTAGCCATTGGCCATACCTGGCCCGGCTGGTGAGTTGTCACTACTGGATCTTGATGAGGAAGATGACGAGTCGGTGGCCTTTGACGGGTCACTCTCGGAGTTAAGGGGGATGTCGGGCATTACCTACGGAGGTGAGTCTGGTGCAGGATCGGCGTGAGCTACTGGCGCTGCCGGTGCAGGGGGTGCTGGCGGAGGATGTGCCATATGTAGGGGGACCTCAATGTAAGGGGTGGCAGGATCAAAAGCGGGATGGTGCAAAGGGACGGCAAAGTCCTTATCACTAAAAAGATAAAGGCGGAACTGGCAAGAGCCGGCTATGTACAATGAGCCTACCGCTGGGTCATGGTGAAGCTGCAAGTCGGGCACCTCAACAAAGAGGGTAGCTGTCATGTCCATCGTCCACATCTGAGAATGAGGCGGAAATGCAAAGCGAGGTGAGAATTTAAGAAAATTCTCAGTATGGTCGTGGGTGACGTTTAACTGACGTCGCGTTCATTCTCAGCTGCCTCGAGTTTTATTTAATTATAAAATTATGAGATTAAACTTAACTATTCATTTTTAATAAGGTTAGGAAAATATCTGGTCCGAGGCAGGGTCCAGTTTTACTTTAAACAACATAAGAATCCGACTAAACTACTAACAATAATACACAGTATAATGAGCAGAATAAGTGGACATATACTACAAGTAAACATAATAGTTAAACTATAAATAACTTGTAATCATGCAATTAATGCAATCATGCGAAGCTTGCTCTTTAACCCTCTTTCATAAACTTTTTCTTTACTCATAAACTTTTTCCATTACTTGGTCCCCTGGGAGTTCTTGGCCATTTTAGACTCCTGGGTAATAGTCTGCTTATCAGGATCGAGCTCGTTCCTATACAGGAATTGCCGGGTTTACTTTCCCCGACGTTCCCACCGATCTATTCCCCTTAACTTCTTATCCGAGGCTGGCCCAAGTAGCATGGAACTTTCATAGTGGCATAATCCTTTTCATAACTTTCATAACTTTCTTAAGGATGCACATGCATTAACATAGAATTCATAACTTGTGCATGGGTCCTACCGTAATTTTGGCAGCGTAACGGAACGTGTCTGCTTCCCCATGAATAGTGCCAGCCAACCAATACAGTTACACAATTTGCAATTTCAATACATTCATAAATTCATTCATAGCTTCAACAAGCTTCAATAGGACTTTTGACTGATTCTGCCTATTTCTGCCTGGTTATGGTATAGCCCACCTTTATTTCAATGTAACTCCTTTAAACCTGATTTTCGAATATGTTGTAGCCTTATATGTCTAGTTTCTAATCTTTTTGGTCCCATCTAATTTTGATATCTATAGCTCAAGATATTTAGATTTTATCTCGGCATGCCCAGTGGCTTGCCAGAATCAGGCAATTAAAAGTAAAAATCCACTAAAAATCAAAACCTGACTCAAATGATATGAAATTGGACTCATATTAAAGTTAACAGGGTAAAGTTTCATTTACAAAAGTCCCATCCCATTTGGCTTGGTAGGGCTCGAGTTATAAGCCCCGAAACTTAACCTTCCTAAACTGCTCTGATTTGGCTTGGTTTGGACATAGGTTAACTTTTTCAAATCACTGGGAACAAATAGGATAGTAACAAACTCAGAATTTCTGGGTACAATGTTCTCCTATGTGTAAGCTTTCCAACAAAATTAGTTTCACTCAATTTGGAGTTGTATAGGGTGAGTTACACCCTTTTCAACCCATACTGCCCGGGTGGATGTCTGGATCCCTAGGTCAAACTTCAAAAATTCATATCTCTCCCAATATTAATCCAATGGTCTTATATGATATATGTGTAGAAAGCCCTAGATGTCTGGTTTCACATAAAAATGGTTTCATTAAGTTTGAATGGCAAGAGGCGGAGCCGTACACTCCGCCATACGGACTGCCGAGGGTTTTGAGTTTTCCAGCCTCTCAACTTCTCCATATCTGCATCCTTTCTTGTTTCCAATTCAACTTTAATTTCACAAACAGTCAATAAACCAGCCACAATTCATTATGAATCACTCAGTCAACATATCAGAATTGAAGAATTAAACCACCAATAATTATTCAAAATCAGAAAAAAAATCAATACAAGAATTAAAACCTCTACCTCTTGCTTTGAGTTTGAAAATAGAGCTGGGCTGAACTTGAAGGCTGGACAGAGTGGAAAAGTTGAGAAGAGGAAAGGGAGTTGAAGTGAGGAAGGGAAGGCAACGTAAGAAAATGAACTGAAGAGGCAGGAGGAGGGCATATATATAGACAAAGCTTCGAAGTAGTAGTTAGAATGAGTGGCTTTGATTGGATGAAATTTTGTGGGCAAGGTTCAGCCATGTCTCCCTCTTTTGTGTCAAAATTGCCCTCCATGTCGCCAGAGAAGTGAATCTCGCTTTCAGAGCATCTGAACATGACATTGGAACTTGTGAACTTCTTAAAGTCGGAATTCGTGCATAGACGAAGTCGGAACTCGGAATTATCTTCTTATTTATTCAAAACTTGAGTGTAAAGTCATAATCCGGAAATCGCAAGGCACAGCTACCTTAAAAGCGAAAGTCGGGGCCAGAACGTGAAACCAAAACACTCAAACCCGGAAGTCGGGGTCATCATGTAAACTTGAATCGATTTTAAGCATAGCACCGGATATCAGGATTCAAAACATTAATCTTGTGTATCGGGAACTCGGAATTTATAGAACCTGGCACTCCAACTCGATATCGGAACTCAGAAACGAAAAGAAAAGATCTTGGTAATGAATTCGAGATCGGAAATCGTGAAGTTTTTACTCGAACTTGTAGACCAATTCAGAGATCTGATCTCGCGTTCACCCTGCTTGAAACAACCTCGGATATCGGATTTCTTATCCATTCGAAGACTAAGGTCAGAAATCGGAAAATCCTGTCAGCCCACAAGACCTTGAGTTGAAGTCGGAACTCGTAAATACTAATGAGGTCGGAAATCGTAAATTGGGGACGTTACACTTATTCTCTCCTGCCATTGCCAAAAGAGCCCCCTCCCCTCTCAATATTCGATCTATTTATAAGTGTTGAAGGGATCAAATGATATTAATCTAATTGATTCTATTTGAAATTTTGCTTTAATGGTAATTGGCGGATTTGATCTGATTTAGATGCAAATGTCAAAATTAAAAGATTTAACTAAATTTGTTCATATTTATTCTGATTTGATTTTTTTTTTCTTTTTTGGGTCAAAACATTTTATAATTGGGCTATTCATTTATTCCAAAAAGTAGATGGGTCAACTTTTTTTTTCTCTTCTTCTATCTTTCTCTTTTTTGTTTATTATTTATTTTTTTATTTTTTATTATTTATTTTTTATATTTTTTATCTTAGACAAAATATGGTGTTCACATAAATATTATTATAGTTTTAAATTAATTTGCACAACAAACTCTAGGGTTATCATTTTAAATGAATATATTTGGGGTGCAGTGGGATTAAGTGTCCACCCTTCCCAATATATAAATAGATTCACGAATATAATCTCTTTAAAAAGATCGGTTTTGCAAATTTAAAAGATTTTTTTGATTTTTCCATAATAAAAATTGGTGGCGACTCCATTGAGTTATATTTTTCAATATTTTTGTTGCCTCTTATCGCGGTGCCCTCCGAGCACATTGTGACAGTTTGGCGGCTCCACTAGGGATGATTAGACAGTCAAGCCTATTAGAGTAAATTATGCAAATTATATAACTAAAATAATATTTATTTTTTCCCTTCTTGTTGCTTTTCATTTTTTTAGTTGTAAATAATTATTTTTGTATATAACTTTTATTTGTAGCTATTTATTTTATTTGTAATTATTTATCACTCAAACCTTCTTAGGGTAGCAGATTTATTTTTATCTTTTCTATATGTTGTATATATTTCAAACTTTGGGATAATCAACTTTTTGTATATATTATTTGGGCTTTATTGTGTAGTTTTAGGGCTTTTAGGCCTCTATGCTCCTTACACAGACTTCACCGTCACTTTCCTCACATACCATTTGGGCTTTGTACCTAAGCCTTGGAAAGCCATAAGGCTAGAAGGAGTTTTGACGAGATTATTGTGAAGGCTTATGCTTCCTTGACAATCATTAACTCTTTGCTCAAATTGTTACTAGGATTGTGGACTACCATATTATGACTTCTATGTCCCTATGGCTTTGCTCACAAGTCTGGGTCTTTATCCTATAGATAGGGGCAATCTGGGGACCTTAACTTATAGGGTTTAGATCCATCCAAAAAACTGTGCACAATAGATTGAGCTTAGCGGCTATCCAAATTAGGGTCTTGATCTTAGAAATACCTAACTATTAGGTCCCACCTTTCTAGGACATAAAGAAGTATACTTTTATCATCATAATCTAAATCTTACAACATAGGATACATAAATGGGCAAAAAAAAAAAAAAAACACTCATTGAACATGCTTTTTTCTTTCATGACATGCATAGAAAAGCAAAAAAGAAAGGGGCTTGGTCATAACATTGTATCTTTCTTTTTTTTCCTCTATTATTTCCATATATTCATAATATGCATAAATAAATAACAAAAAAGAACTCATTGAACATTCATTTTTCTTCCTTTCCCTTTCTATCTTTTCCATGCATTCATTAAATTGCAACACAGCATACATACATAAAAAAAAAAAAATTATT
Source organism: Pterocarpus santalinus (assembly GCA_031439595.1). Classification (NCBI taxonomy): domain Eukaryota; kingdom Viridiplantae; phylum Streptophyta; class Magnoliopsida; order Fabales; family Fabaceae; genus Pterocarpus; species Pterocarpus santalinus. The sequence continues at coordinate 21,809,948 of CM062532.1, read as the reverse complement.
GAACTTGCATTTTTCATTCTTTCTCTTTTCTATTCCTTCTATATATTCACCATATGCATAGAAAAGCCAAAAAAATCTCATTCATATCATTGCATATTTCCTTTTTCCTTCTATCATTTCCGTAAATTCATAGCATGCATACATTAATAAAAAAAAAACTCATAGCATATCCCTTCCATACATTCATGGTACACATGGATTAAAAAATTTCATGACACGTATTTTTCTTTCTTTCCCTTTATCCTTTCCATACATTCATGACATGCATAGGAAAAAACACTCACGTGCATTTCTCATGCATTAATAATCATCTAAAGAAAAAGCGAGAATCCATCCAACATGCATTTTTCTCTTATGCATACATCAATAAGCACAAAAAACAAAAGTCTCACCCATATGCATTTTTCTCTCATAACATACAATCATCATTCATCAAAAAAAGAAAAAGAAGGGAGAGATAGAGGATCAAGTTAACATGCATTTTTTCTTGTGCATAGAGGATGCTTCCTTTTTCGCCTTGAATAATTTGTTTCTTTTAATAAAGGGTAAAGGTTTATAGTCTCCAAACATTGCTCCTCAAAAGAAGGCTTCGTCTAGACCCAGTAACTCATTTCGAGATCCGTACGAGTTATGATCCAAAACCAATCTAAAAAACATGGAGAATGAAATAAATCTGAGCCAAGAGATTGACAATTTGAAGACCATGATGGTTGAACAAGGAGCTGAGTTTAGAAAGATTCTTGCAACTATAAGCAAAGCTAAGGGTGATGCTGAGAACGACGACCCTTATGATTAGCCGGGATATGAATTGGAGAATGACAATATGGTTGAGATCGAAAAAGAGAAGGAACGACTAAAACTAAAGGAAGAACTGGAAGAAGAAATGCAAGAACACTTTTGAATGCTACGAGGACCCAACCCATACGGCTCTATAAGCATCAATGATCTCTACTTGGCACCAAATGTCACTGTCCCCAAAGATTTCAAGATGCCTAAGTTCCTTAAGTTTGATGGCAATACAAATCCTATGATGCATCTGAGGATGTACTGCACCAAAATGGGGATGTGGTCTAAGGACGAGAACTTCATGATCAACTTTTTCCTTGAAAGTTTGGATGGAGCCGCATGGGAATGGTATATGCAGCTAGACCGGACCCAAATCAGATGTTAGGAAGACCTTACTACAGCCTTTACTAACCAATACAAATTTAACTTGAATGTTGCAGCAACTAGGGACCAATTAAAAAACTCTAAGAAAGGAGGAAAGGGAGTCGTTCAAGGAATATGCTCAAAGGTGGAAAGCCATGGCAGCTAGGGTTAGTCCACTAATGCTAGAACAGGAGACGTGCTTTTACTTCATTCATACACTGGAGGGCCCATTCTTTAGGAATATGCTTGGGGCCCATGTCAAGGGGTTTGTCGACTTGGTAGAAATTGGAGAGAGAATTGAGGCAAATATCCAAGAAGGAAAAGTAGAGCTAATAGTAAAGGAGCCACAATCCAAGAAAGGATCATTCCACAAAAGGAAAGAAGACAGTGCAAACCTCATACAACTGCATCATCCGTCCCAAAACTACTAACCTATCTTCCACCCCAAACATAGCCCATTACATCAATATCCATCCTACCCACCTCCTATGCCTTACCCAATGCCATACCAACCCCAACCACACCAAGTTAATAGCATTTCACATCTCCAACCGTGTCCATTCACCATGCCTAGACATCACTGAATAAGCAGTTCCTTTGTGGCCTTTTCACCAATGCCTACTAATCCTGCTCCTAAGCTGCCTATGAATAAGCACCCTTTACCAAACTTCAACATGAGTAATTCTAAGCTGTTTAAAAGCTTGCATCAAGCAAATCTCTTAGCTCCACGCCCTGCAACCATTACGACACCGCCATATCCCCGCTGGTACAATCCAAGCCATGCATGTGAATATCACTCTAATACTCTTAGGCACTCGATTAAAGATTATTTCAACTTCAAAGATGTTGTGTGGTGTTTACTTAATGCCAAGGCCATTGAAGTGCCGGCGACAGGGAAAGAAGAAGACCATGTTGGAAGTGGTGGAGTTCTATTCATCAACACTATAATCGACCCAAGCTGCAAAATGATTTGAGTCTTTACTTGACTTGATGTATTTCGAGAAAGAATATCATGTTTCTTTTACTTATGTTTTGAGATCCATTAGTACAATGTTTATGATTATGCAGGATCATATGCTTTATTGTTTCCATTGTTTCCTCTTTTCCTTCTTTTCTTGCTGTTTCTTTTGTCCCCTTTTTCAAAGCATTCTCTTCTTTGGGAACCTCAATCCAATGCAGATGATATCATGAAAAACCCATGAATTGATCCTTGTGTTACAATAAGCATGAATAGTCATGAGCATGATAAAGGTCCTAAGCTATGTCAACAATTTGCTTAGATGTCAAATTCACTGAAAAACGACAAAATAGTTAATGACCAGATAGCGAAAGGTTACCCCAATGCATTTCGATTGAACCATCAACTAGGGCAACTCTGTATGAAGGCAACAACACTTGAAAGGTTGAATATCATGGAGGAGAAATGATTGACATCAATTTACCCATGGGCAATTGTACCAAAGAAGGAAGACAAGAGCCTTTAACAAAGGTGTTTGGCCTCAAACATTTTGGCTGGATGACCTAGTGTTGAAAAGATCTTACTAAATCAAGAGAACAACCAAGGCAAAAAGGCAGCAGAATTTGGCAAGTTAGTCAAATCAAGTGCAGTATATTGGACCAAAAAAAAAAAGTTCATTAATTCAAAAACTCAAAAATGGTCTAGGCAAAAGTTAGGGCCCAAAAAAAAAAAAGAAAGAATAAGAACCTCGCTAGATTAAAAATCTGAAAGGGTGATCTAGGCAAAAGTTAGAGCAATAAACTATCTACTAGGTTGAAAACCCGAAAGGGCAATCTTGGTGAAGTTGTATCAGTTTGGAAGTTAGGCAATGAGATAACAAATAAGGAAGGGCATTGAAGGACTATTAAACTAGGGCAATTTAATGATAGAAGATCATAGAAGAATTATTCAGCAAGACAGGAGGAGTCAACAATCAAAGGCAAATTAGGTTGTCACATAGCAATGGATTATAGTCTTGGTCATGAGTTTTAGTCTGATGTAACTAAAGAATCAATAAAATGGGTTAATCATGTGAAGCTGTATTGCAAGCCTTTCCAACCCTTTTGTACCTTATCTTTTTCATCATACTTATCTATGTCTTGTAAATATTATCCTTTACTTTTCTTTGTATCCCTTATTCTTCACTCTCTTTCACTATCAAAAGCAACATTTTACCAAATTCACCTCTTCTCTCTCAAATCATGCATAATCAGAACATTATATTCAAATGATGCAAAGGGAATTATCCAACAAGGCTCGATTTCAACAAGTCAAGGTAAGATTCAAAATCGACATTGCAATGGGTTTAAACAAAAAAAAAAAAAAGAGGGAAGAAAAGAAAGCTCGCTAGATTGAAAATTCGAAAGGGCAATTTAGGCAAAAGTTAGAGCAAAAAAAAAAAAAAAAAAGCTCGCTAGATCAAAATCCTAAAAAGGCGGTCTAGACAATAATTAGAGCAAGGAAAAAGAAAAAGGCTCGCTAGATCAAAAACCAGAAATGGATTCTAGGCAAAAGTTAGAGCCCAAAAAAAAAAAAGAGGGAGCTTGGTAGATTGAAAACTCAGAAGAACAATCTAGGCAAAAGTTAGAGTAAAAGAATGATAAAATCCAAGTTGTTGCAAGGTCAGGAATCGTGTTGAAAACAGAGGCCAAGACAGAGTCTCATGAGACAAACAGTTCATAAGAGAGGTCAAATACAATGGCTCTCCAAGTAGAATGATTTATTGGAATTTGACAAAGACTTCTCAAGATAGTGATGTTTGGAAACCACAAACTGGGGCAAATTTTTTCCCCTTTCCTCTCTTCTTTTCATTTCCTTCTCTCTAAATCTTTCTCATCATAATTAGGGCATTTATCATTCATCATATCATCTAAGCTTTCACATTTTGCATCACGAATCATTTTCTCTTCTATAAATATAACACATTAGAGATTATTCATTCGCAACAGTCTTCACAAGTTGCTTCCTTTTTTGTAAATATTCCATATCATTAATCATTCACTTTTTAGTTACTATCACCATCATTTTTACTGTTCATCATCACCATCACTTTACTTTTTTTCAATGACTATCACCGTCAATTTATTTTTCTACAACTATCTCCATTTCACTTTTATGCAAATATCACAATCAATATGCAATTATCACTATCATTTTATTTTCAGCAATTATCACCATTACTTTTACTTTTCTGCAATTATCACCATCATTTTACTTTACTTCAATTATCACCATCACATTACTTTTGTGCAGCTACATTTCATATCATTTGCAAGGTTGTAAGGTTGCATTCCATTTCATTCGCAAGGCTGCATTCTCATCCGCAAGGCCGCAAGGCTGCATTTCATTCGCAAGGCTTTAAGGCTGCATCTCATTTGCAAGGTTGCAAGGCTGCATTTCATTCGCAAGGTTGTAAAGTTGCATTTCATTTCATCTGCAAGGCCGTAAGGCTGCATTTCATCCGCAAGGCCACAAGGCTACATTCATTCGCAAGGTCACAAGGCTGCTTTTCATCTGCAAGGCTGTATTTCATTCGTAAGGCTGTAAAGCTGCATTTCATTTCATTTGCAAGGCCATAAGGCTGCATTTCATCCCATTTGCAAGGCCGTAAGGCTGCATTTCATTTCATTCGCAAGGCCACAAGGCTATATTTCATCTCATTTGCAAGCCGATAAGGCCGCATTTCCTTTCATTTGCAAGGTCCCATTTCATCATTTTCCTTGCTCGGACAAAAATATGTGTTTATATCTTTACTAGTTCCTCACCACAAAAATATTAAAACTACGGTTTTATATTTTTTAGTAAGAAACAAGTAAACAGGGGCAACTATGAATACCATATTTTGTCCAAGACAAAAAATATAAAAAATAAATAAATAAATAATAAACAAAAAAGAGAAAGACAGAAGAAGAGAAAAAAAAGTTAGTCCATTTACTTTTTGGAATAAAAGAATAGTCCAATTATAAAATGTTTTGACCTAAAATGGAAAAAAAATCAAATCAGAATAAATGAGAATAAATTTAGTCAAATCTTTTAATTTTGGCATTTGTATCCAAATCAGATCAAATCTGCCAATTACCATTAAGGCAAAATTTCAAATAGAATGAATCAGATTAATATCATTTGATCCCTTCAACACTTATAAATAGATCAAATATTGAGAGGGGAGGGGGTCTTTTAACAATGGCAAGAGAGAATAAGAGAAAAAAATGGTGATTGTATGCAAGGGGAACCAAAAAAGGGACTCAAAAAGAACCAAAATTGTTGCGAGATATAGAGAAAAGGAAAGGTGTTATCAGAGTAGGGTATTGCTACAATTTTGGTATCACTCTTATGCTTCATCTTTTTCCCTTTTTTTCTTTTTTTTTTTTTTACCATTTTTACATTAGCTCGTTTTGGTCCCTTCAATTCAACGCACTGCACTCACTTTTATTACTTTGCATTAGTATTCTTTCAACACAACACATACTGTCATTTTATTTTCGCCATTTTGCATCAGTTTGCTTTTGTTCTTCACAAAACACTCTCATTCACTTACACAATGTCATCATTTCACAAAAACAAAAATGCAAAGGAAAACAAAATTAGCCTCCTCGCCAAACCTCTATACCGACGCCGACATTGAAGCCAAAGTCAAAAAACCAAGTGGCCACCATCTGGTTTTTTCGCGGAACGGCCGAGGCATGGTCCCTTTTTAAAATGGTGTTGACTATGGTGCATTGCCATTGTTTTGGAGCACCTGTGTGCCTCTTTTTTTTTATTTCTTTTATCATTTTTGTTTTGTTTTATTTTTTATGTTTTGTCATTTCTTTTTAAAATGTTATGCTTTTTCTTGTTTTTGGGCGTTACCTTTTTATTTTTATTTTTTGTTTTTTTTATTTTTTGTAAATATACACAAAATTGAGTTATTTTTACTTAGATAATAAAAAACAAATTTTTTAAGTCTTTAAAATTTATGCAACAATTTCTAACATTGATGTATAGCTTAGCCATCCTCAAGGATTATAAGAATTGTATAGCTTATGCTATCTTGAATCTTGTGCAAGAGTGGATTAATTTTTTTTTCTTTTCAAGAATCTTTTTTATAAATAAAATCAATCTAACACACAATTATTTTCTACAAAAACTACGTGGCTTTGAGTCCCTCATGGCACCATACGTAGGAGCGCAAGTCAAGCCAAAATTAATTTTTTAAAAATTTAGCTTTCTTTTTGTAAATATCATATCAATTCTGCTTTTTTTCTTTTCTATTTGTAAATAATTGTTATATCAATTTCTACTTCTTTTATAAATAATCATAACATTAATTTTACTTTCTTTTTTTTAAATAATTGTTATATTGATTTCTGTTTCTTTTGTAAATAATCGTATATTAATCTTGTTTTTTTGGAATAATTATCATATCAATTTTGCTTTTCTTTCCTTTTGTAAATAGTTATCATATTAATTTTTTTTTTTGTAAATAATTTCTTCCTCCTTTTTTTGTGTTATATCTTCAAAAGGGTAAAGATAAATATTATTATAGTTTTAAATTAATTTGCATGATAAGCTCTAGGGTTACCATTTTAAACGGATGTATTTAGGGTGCAGTGGGATTAAGTTTCCACCCTTCCCAATATATAAATAGACTCCCGAATCTAATCTCTTTAAAAAGACCGGCTTTACAAATTTAAAAGGTTTTTCTGATTTTTTTCATAATAAAAATTGATGGCAACTCCATTGAATTATAATTTTCAATATTTTTGTTGTCTCTCGTCGCGGCGCCCTCCGGGTACATTGTAACACTAACAAAATCGATGACTCCACGGATCTTGTTGTCATTCGCATGGCAAGTACAGCCATCCTATGAATGAAGAAATGACAGCCTCCCCATAGATGTGGTATCATCATATCATGACCTCCTCAACTGGTTCTGCACATAACAGTAGCTTGAAGGTCTGATAGTGTTATTCTAAGTGGAGTTTTAATTTATAAAAAACATAAATTAATTTTTTTATTTGATAAATAAAAGAATTGGGATATTTTTGTTCTTGGTTTTTAAAATTTAGAGGTGCTCTCGGGAGATTTTTTTTTCAAAAAACACCTCCAAATGACCAAAAGAGAGACCTTTAATCCATCCTTATTTAGTTTAGTATTTAATCAGGTGCAGTATATAATTTTTGCTAATTAATTATTAAAAGTGGCTAAATTTTTCTTATTTGAAGAGAACTGGGAGGATTCGATCCTTTCAATTCCTTGTATTAACTCTACTGGGACAAACGAAGAGACCAGTGCCTGATAATTGTTGATGTCAAAATGCACACAAAAATCACTCTAATAATTTTTTTCTCAAATTCTCACTCATAATAGTGCAACAAAATAAGAAGAGGAATGAACTTATACTTACTAAAGACTCACTTCTTTGATCATTATTAATCCAAACCACGTACATGGGTGGCCTTTATATAAGCATAAAACACAAATACAATAACAATAAAATAATCCTATTGCTTAATCCTTAAGAAGTAGCGGCGGCGGACTACAACTTTAGCCCTCAATGTTGACCAATCTAACTATTTGACTATTCAAAATGGTAAAATATCTTGAACTTCTCCTACAGCTTATCACAACTTGCACGTATGATACTTTTCCTTTTACTATTCAAAGTTTGCTATTCTCTTGGTCCTTCTAGCGGCTGCAACAAACTTGTTCACATCTTATAACTGAAGGTGGTGGCGGTAAATTTTGACTATTCAATAATTAAGAGATAAGCTTGCTTTAATACCAATAATAATGGTAGAACCTTCCTATTCCCACTAGTTTAATTTAAGCACCTCACACCATTTCCCTAGTCATAAAAACTTTGTTCGCTGCATCTGGCCTCTGCTTTCCACCACCTACTCGTTCCCATTGCTCTAAGTAGTTCAATTCACATATCCAAACAAAGGATCGGGTTCATCAAAATAAACTGAAATTTACGATTCCAATAGTGCTACCCCTTATAAATGTTGGAAAAACAATTTAGGACAATAGTATTTTAGCTGTGGTAAAAAGAAAAATATAGGAAGAAAATGGCAATAGAATAACAACAGCAATAAAAGTAATTGAGTAGTGGAATAAAGTTATCACAAATCGTATAAAGCACTGTTCTTAAAGATTTAATTCGACCTGCCCAAAGCTATGTTTAGTGGAATTGCGTTGATGGTTAACCCTCTAGGATTAAATATAGGTCTCTGCAAGAACTCGTCCACACGATACTCCCGGTACGTTGAGCAGCAAATCTCGCAGGAAACAGAAAATGCAGCAGAAGCAGTAAGGGCGACTTCTTTTATGCAGAAGGGAGGACAAAGAGAAGAGGATATTGTTGTATATAATGTTTAAGCTATCCAACGGGCTTTATATAGAGTTAGGAAAGAACTATTGCAAAATAGCCGTTGTAAAAGAGTTGTTGGATGATGGTTAGAAAAAGAGCTGTCGGAGCATTAAAAAGTTACAGCGGTAAAAATAAATTTAGATAAAATTAAAAATAAAATTCGTGAGGGTAGTAAAAGCTTAGTAGACCCACATGGGCGCGGGCGGGGCGTATGTATGTATTTAACAAAAGCCCAAGTTTACAATGCTACCTCAATACTATAAGATATTTATTAATTAAGTACCATCATATATAAATACTTATTAAAATATTTTCATAAACAATATGAGATTTTTTTCTTAGCTAAAATGTACATAGACAAAACTAAGTTTGAGATACAATATATATATATATATTTAACTACACTATAGATACTCTTTTCTTGTACGCTGCAACGGCTGTTACTCAAACAGAGGGGCAAATATCCTTGAAGCTTGTGTTGAACCAAGAGAAAAGCCAAGTCCTGTTTGCTGAGAGAGGGAAGGACTTCGTCAATGTTCTGTTCAGCTCCTTAACATTGCCATGAGGAGCCATTGCAAGACTTGTGAGTAAGGAGTCAATAAGGGATCCGGTTAGATTCGGGTGTCTGAGTTCATTCTATGAAAGAGTGGCAAATCTTGATGAACAGTGTTCCTCCAAAGAGACCTGCGGAGAAATGCTACTGAAGCCGAGGAACTCAGCCGAAGCTTATTGCAAAAGCATGAAACTCAACATTGACGATCCCACAAATTACTTTTTATGTCAGGATTATGACCGCTGATCCAGCCTCGAAGCGCTTTCAAAAACTGAACATGCAGCAGATGTTATAAATTATTGGACTTTCAGGTTCACCCGCAGGAACAATACACTGGGGGCAAGGGTTTTGTGAATAGTAATGCAACTATCATCATCACTGATGGTCTGCATGTAATACCAAATTCATTGGGTGCTACCTTCGGTCAACCCAAGAATTATGGAATAGATGACATTTGCACAGTGCATAATCTGACCGTGAATGTCACTAAGGAGAAGGTATTTCTTTCGAAAGTTTCCTGGATTTGCAATTTGATCTATAGTAACAACAAATATGGGCAATTGTTTTAGTTTTTTTATATTTTATGATCAAATATATGTTTAATTGAATGATATGCTAAAAAAATCTAGAAGTTATGTTTATTAGCATTTTTAATGCATAATAAAAAAAAATTCTGCAAATTAAATTTTAAAAGAAGTTACATCATAAAATTAGTTTTTTGAGCTGAAACTTGTCTTATATCCAGTTTTATTTATTTTTATTTTAGTTTTTCCTTTTATTGCAGTACTGGTAAACCGCAATATTACCTGATGGTCATTTTATGATTCTTGTTTTGCAGGTACTGGATCTCCTCAGGTGCTTTTTCCAGTCGTTAGAGAAAACTTTGACAGATTTATTCACTAAGAATGGATTGCTCCCTATTTTTCAACAGCATTACATTATCTTGGTCACCGTGCTACCAATGATAGAAATCAAATAAATGTGAAGGTGATACGGAGACAATCAAATGGAAAGATAGTGTTTGCTGAGTGAAAAGAGGATTTTACGAATTTCATTTTCAGTTTCCTCACCATCCCTCTATCAGGTGTGATACATATGTTGGAAGTTACTTCTTCTGAGGACAACATTGATGTGTTGTGCAAGAGCATTGTTGATTTAGATGAAAATTATTTTATTTCAAAGGAAGTGAAGGAAATGCTTGTTAGTTCTCGGATTGCCCCACAGTTCTCCATACGCAACCAGTTATTACCTATTTTTGAATCACAAGCTCCAGAATATTATTTTTCATGGAGCTTATGGCAGCAGCCACTTAGTCTCGACGTATGTTTGTCGTAGTAGTGATGTCAAAGATCAAAGTTGTGAACTCTTGGAATTTGAAGATCCCAAGTACCCTGATGAAGATGAAATTGTAAAGGGCCAACATTGTACATGGTGACAGATGCAATGTCATCTATTTCAACTATGTCATTTAGTGTTGGCGTCAAGGAGGTAAGAAACTTTTAGTTGAATTACTAAGTAAATTTTAATGTCTTGCCAGACTAATTGGCCCGAAGGGTATATAAGTGTGGCAGTTAGTAATTTTACAGTGCCGTTATAGGGTCTCGGTACATTGAAAGCGTCTTTGACTTCATCATCAGCTTTAACAAATGGTCTCAGCCGCCTATTTACGCAATTGCGGAGGGGAAATGACTTATCACTTGTATCGCGTTTTGGATATACTGTCATTGAATTGTTTCGCACGAACATGAGAGGATTGTATTTCATACTTCGGAACCAAAATAGTACCTGATAAATTCAATTAATTGGATATATATTTTAGAGTGAAATGCAAAATCCACCCTTCAGGTTTAATAAAATGACAACAAACCCCATTCTTGCTTAAAAATTGTACCTCACCCCAATAACAATAAGACTAACCATGGATGTAACAGAATATTCCCTTTTGTGTTAACTAAGGTTAACTTGTTTTTGGAAAATAAGAAGGGAAAGTTTAATATCTCAAAGTTCCAACCATCATCATCTTCTCTGCCTGGTGATCTCTTCATATGACCATTAGCTATTATCCACCGCTGCAGTTCAACGAGATGAAAATTTTACCATTCATAACCCAAATCCTAAATATAAGACAGAGAGCATCCACAAGAAAAGAGGGAGAAGGGGGGGGGGGGATCAAAAGAAGCAATGGAGAAGAACCCTCCAATAATTAGCTCTCCACAAAATAACTCTCTATTCATTTTTTATAAGTTTCAAGAAGGTAATCAAAACACAACACAACACAATAGAAAGCAGCTCGGGGGTGGTATGGAGTCTAGGTAGCCCTTATCCAACCCCGCCACATTTATTTTATTTTATTTTTTTCGTTTAAAAATTGTGGCTCTATAAAATTCTCCTAATGAAGCATGGGGTTAAAGTTCTCCAAATAAAGGTTGAATAGTCACGAGAATGACAACATATGTCTGAGTCCGAGTATTTGATAGAGGAAAAAGTTAAAATTTATTGCATAGGTATTGTCATCTTGATTGAGTTGAACTACTGGACATTTTAGATCATAATGCAACCTTCTACCAGGGCCACCGGAAGCAGGCCCTCGAGCCTGGCGCTAGAATGTTTGTGTTTATACTTCCATTTTTGTGATTTGTAAACAATTGATAAAAACTAGGAGAAATTTTTGGAGGGCTCTTTTCCCTTTAATTGTAGAGGTTGCAATATGTACTCTTGGTGTAAAGGAATATTTATGATCCAGATGAACTGAAATTGGTTGAAGTGGTTGGTATTTTTTCAAGAGTTTGCGTAGAATTAGGTGCTGTCTCATGAAGAGAAAGATGCACAAGAATGTAAGATATGAGGATAGGTTAGTTTTAGGATACATCTCAATTTTAACCATAGTTAATCCATGTCAATATTACCACAGCAAAGTTAACTTCCTTTATTCTAATGGGGTGGAGTGCATTAATAGAGAAAGATTGGGGTTATGTGCATTTTTAACCAACCTCAAGGGTAATTTCTACATTTTACCCTATATTTTAATAAGATGGTTTGTGTGATTCAGCTGTTTAACTATTCTTTGATCATGCCAGTAATAATACCATATACTGGTATTTATTTGACCCCATTTAATGGGTTTAATGAATCAATAGAATGTCGACAACGAATATTTTTATCAATCCTGTATCCTAATATTTTGTATTAGTTTTCAATTGAAAAATATTTTTTAACATCATTTTTGCCCATCCTTTGGATTCCTTCATGCTTGGTGAGAATTAAGCAGAATGAAATATTTGAAATGAACGATAACTTGAGTGTTATTTCTCGCGCATAGATGTTTTTTTATTATTATGTATGCATGGTCAAGTAACACTGTTTTAAGTCAACGCTTGATTGTAGCACTCTTCATTGCCAACGATTGGATGTTTAAAATGGTTCGATAATTATTTTCCTTAAATAAAGTCTCGTGTTTGAATTTTATGAATGAAAAAAATTTATATTGAAAGAGTTGTACTTTCATAATAGGACCTAAAAAAAAGTAATACTCTTTTTTGGGTATATACTTTAAATTCCATCCATTGTTGTGCGTTTCCTCTTATGAGCTATGTTCTCTTCAAATCGAAAAAAGAAAAAAGCTATATGCTCTCTGATTTTAGTTTTCCCATTTATTATATGATCATAATTTTAAGATGATCTAAAATCTGGTTTGATTTCCTTTGAAATACATTTTTTCCCTTGTTATTTCTTTTCTTTTTTATTTTTCTCAAGTAATAACGTACTCTTCGAAACAGGAAAAGAAAATGAATAGCAGGTGTGATGCAATCAGTAGTTCTAGCTTCGATATCTATTCAAGGCCTGCAAACGATGTTTTTGTTTCCGTATCTTGAGTTAGGGGTTCTATTCCTTTCTTTATGGCTTGATGTTCTAGCTTGCTATAGCCTTGCTTTCTTTTTCATTTTATCATGTACATGGATGTTTTGCTAGTTTATGGAGGCTACATGACTATGGACAACTCTTTTTGGGAGTTGGTCCTGTCCATTTATCAAAAAAAAAAAAAAAAAAGGAAAGAAAGAAAAGAGATTTGGAGCTGAGGGATTCGAATAATTTGTGTTATTCTTGCTCCAAGTTTGTATTTTTATTTTTTATTTGTGTTGTTTTTGTTGTATTTTATTTATAATTAGTTTATATTTCAAATTTTTTATTATTATTATTATTTCAAAGTTAATTTATTTGACCATTTATTCACGTTAACATTTTCCTGTTGGTTGCTTAAGTGGTTGAGTTTTATCCCGTTAAATTTCTGCACATTATCTATCCTTTGACCAGATCTTGGTTTCAAAATGTCACTGGTTCCTACTTTCAGCCTAAAATGCTCTAGTTTTCTTATCCGTTTACTTTCCCACTTCTTGGTGTTCTAACGAGAAGATATCCTTTTGGTTATAAATAATACCAATGCTTATAGTTGAAAAAAAGTGATAAGATATATGAACCCGAGGCTTCTCTTCTAGTTCTTTCTCTGCCTTCCTTTCTTCTACTATTTTGGTTCCCTTGAGCAATTCTGGCAAGTTGTTCTTGTAGCCTCACTAGTTCAAGTGCAGAGTTAGTGAGAAGTGACTACCGTATCTTGGAAAGTATTAGCTATGAAGACTATCTGCACCGAGTAATTAGCTCATGGTAGCGAATTACTCTTAAGCTCAGTGCCTAGCACTTCTCCACTAATCATAATAGAAGCAATTTCATTTTCATTGTGTTCTTTATTTTATTATTTAATTTTAGTGCTCTTACTATCAATTATCTGGAGATAATTTTATTTCTATTTATATATTATTTGTGATATCTTATTTAATCTCCTCCTACAATTCTTGTTGTGAGGTCATGGTTGGGTTGATCTTGTTGCTTGAAAGTTATTTTGTTATGGCTATTTGTAACATCTTCCCAAGCACAATGTTATACTTACATTATAGTATCACACTCAAAAATGTTACTAGTACTTATACATATCTTGTATGACAGCACTCTTTGGTCATCTTCAATCTTCCTAGCCAACTTTGTCCATGGTGAACACTTTCAATATTTCTGGAACTATTTGGAGATTATAGCACCCTCCCAAGCATAGTATCATGCTTAAGTCATAGCACCATACTTAGGAGTTGTTACTATTACTTGAACAGACCTTGTCTGACAGCAATCTCTGACTGTCTTCAATATTTCTTGAATTATCTAGAGATAATATGGAAATATAGTGAGAATTAAAAATTCTCAGTAGGATTCTCTGAAGGATCACACATAACGTCATCATTATTATCTCCAGCTGTTTCGATTTATTATGAAAAAGGTGAACATATTATATAAATTATTCAGTTTTATATTTCGAAAATATAGTGTTCAAAACAGAGTTTATTTTATTCATATACTTGCTAAACAAGGAAAGGATTTAAACATAAACGTAGTAGAATAAATAGCATGTATGTATGAATGTAATTAAACACTTGATAAGCAAAGAAAGGAATCGAAGCATATAGCAGACTGAAGAACAGATAAATAATGTACAAATGTGAATGCAACAGGACTCTTGATGCAAATGCCTTTGTTTTATTTTAACTTTCTTTACTTTCGTTCCTTGGTACTTCTAGGCGTTACGTATTGCCGTTCCTAAGGTGCATCCTTCACCTTCATCTTGTCTTTTTATACTTGTTATACATATTCCAGAGTATGATTGCTATGTTATATCTTATTGGGGTGTGATTGCCATATCATACTCCTTAGGCTGTGTTCATCATGCCATATTCCAGAGTATTATCGTCATGTCATACCCTATCAAGGTGTGATTGCCATGTCACACTCCTTAGGAAAATGGGACTCTCATCATATATTTTAACTGCCTTCACAAAAGGGATCCAAGTAACTGCATCCTAGTGAAGGGACCCAATCTTACATATCCATGTATTTTCCTCTTTTACATGCAAATATGCCATCTTTCATAAAAAGAATCATGATCATGTCATCATACAATATTCATATGCATTGTAGTGCACTTACTTTCAAATATTCTTGCATGTTGAATTTCATATTCATATCATAAATTCTCATAACATAAACTATCATAACTTCATAAGCTTCTGTTGAAAATTCGGCAGCATAACGAATCAGATCTGTTTCTCCATGAATAGTGCTCTTCAATATAGACAGTCAGTCAATTCACATGACAGAAACATCACAACCATATATCATCATTTCAATGGTTTAATAACGGTTTTGTGCAAAGAAACTAGCTAAGTTTACAAGCTGGAATTCAAGAGCTTACTATTACTTAAAGTTGCTCATCTTGCCTTATGTTCCAGATTCTGCCCGATTTTGTAAATTATGCATAATTTCTACTTAATGTATTAAATTCTGAATTTTACTATGTTGAACTGCTATTTGTCTAGTTTTTACCCTCTTTAGTCCCATTCAATTTTGATAAGTATAACTCAAATTATTGAAGACTAACCTAGGCTTGTTCTGTAGCCAGGCAGAATTAACCACTAAAAATTAAAAATTCACTAAAAATAGAAACCTAATTCGATCTATACGAAACATATATTATTTTAAAGCTAACTGAACTAGATTTCATTTCCAAAAAGTTTCATTTCATTTGAATAAGCAGGGCTTAAGTTATGAGCTATTGAAGTTGGATAACTTGAGCTGCCCTTATTCTAGCCTAGTCATGATATAAGGCAAATTTAGTGAATAACTAGGCAAATGAATCTAATTCTGAAATTTTTATAGCATATTTTTCTATGTGTTAGCTGTCTAACAAAATTAGTTTCATTCTAATTGAAGGTGTATAGGGCGAGTTATGCCCTTTGAAATCTAGTTTGCTCAGAATCAAGGTCAAAATTATAGGGTTAACGTCAAAAGTTTATAGCTGACTCAATACTAATCCAATGACCTTATAATTTATATGGTTAGAAAGCTCTAAATATCTAGTTTCATTAAAAATAGTTTCATCAATTGTTGATGGTTGTAGGTGGAGCCGTATAGTCCACCAGTACAAACGCTGTAGGATTTTCTCTTCCAACAGATTCTGGTTTGGCTTCTCTTTGAGTGTTTCATTAAATTACCAATATAAACCAAGAATACCCATCTTTAATCACCTAAAACATATCATAAAGTCATCAAATAACATCAAAAGAAGAAGGTGCAACTCAACCCAATCAGTCACTTACCATTAAAATCAAGGAAATAGCAAGAATCCTACCTCAAAATTGAAGTTTGAGCTTGAAAGATGGAAGCTTTGGGTGTAGAAGGTTGTATGGGATAAAGAAGTAAGAAGAAAAGAAGGAAATGGAGAGCAAAATGAGAGAGAGAGAGAGAGAGAGAGAGAGAGAGAGAGAGAGAGCTCAGCCTCCTCGTGCACGAAATGAGAAGGAGAAATAAGGAATTATGAGTTTGAATCATAAGTAAAATGGAAGGTGTAAGGTAAGTGTGGAGTGTGGCTTGTGTTTGGTTTGGTAGCTCACATTTGTGGCTGATTATGTGCCACTTTGAGGGGGTAAGTGGCTGAATTCTTAGCCACTAAATTTAGGATTTTTAATGTATAATTCTATTTATTTGATTCCGGTGGTTTAAAATACCGAATCGTTGATTTCCTTTCAACCGGCAAACTATTACATAGTAACTTTGTAGGATTTTCTGCATGTCTATTCTAATTTTCCTCAATCCTAATCCCTTTAATTAATATGTAATTAATTCCTAATCAACCTTTAGTTAACTTCTAATTAACTTTATATATTCAATAAAATCAGATAAATCAATCAACAGTGTAAATTGAACGTATTGTTATTCCGGATGTTATGCTAAATAATTTCTCATAGTCTTTTACATACCAACTAAAATTTCTTCTAGCTCTAATATTTATAATTTACCCCCAATTACTCTTATTTTTCTAATAAATTGATTTAATAAATTGATTAATAATGCAAATCAATTGCATCGTTTCTTCGGAATTGTTACATTTTAGCTTTGTCCAAAATCTTTTAGTATTTTCTGTTTGGTTTTTGTAACTAATGGTATTTCCATAATTTTGAGGAAGTCTAGGGGCACCTCATGTCGTTTTATACCTGAATACCCCTATGGCTCAATCGGATGAGATTTAAACTTTTACGGTTTTGCCACGTGATTCTACTCCGTTTAAAGCCTTATTCTACTAATTCTATTGATGTAAAGACCTAAATGTCATTTTCTAAAAAATTTAGGGGTAATTATGGAAAGAGTCTTTAAGGGTTAATATGTAATTACTAAAAGTTTTAGGGCAAAACTATAAATAATAAAAGTTTGCATTGGGGTATTTCTATAATTTCCTAATTTTTAGTATATGACGATGCCTTATTTTCAACGGCAGTGCTACGTTACCCTATAGTTCTGAGGGTGAGGGTCGTCATGATATAGCGATGCCTAGGGGAAATAATTTAAAGTTTCTATGATGCCATTTTAAGAAAATGAAGATGTTATAGAGATAATACAGGAGCATACATACATTTGTCATCGTCATTATCTCTTACTACTTCAGTTTATTATAAAAAGTGATCACGCCATAACAATTATAATTTCATTTTTGAAAGTTCAAAAATATCCTTCCGAAGCAAGTTAATTTTATTCACATACTTGTCAATTAAAGGAATTGTTTCATATCAACAATAATAGGTCCACAAGAGATTACAATTTATGCATATGTAGGTACACATCATAAAATCATACAAGTGCACTTGTCATTCCTTCTCTTTCTTTAATTTTCTTTATTTATCATATTCTGCTTATCAAAACCGAGCTCATTCGTATACAAGATAACCGAGTTTATTTTTCCCGACCTTCCTATCTATCTATTCCCCTTAATTTTATTCCGAAGTTGTCCAAGTAATATGGAGTCCTCATGTTTCTCATAATATCATGCATTTATGACAATTTAAGTTGATGGTTTTAAACTTAAAATGCATCATTCATATGGATTCTGCCAAAAATTTGGTAGCATAACAGTTTAAAATATGCTTTCCCAAAAATACACAAAAGTGTTTCCAATCAACTAGTCAAGATACCAGAATCAATATAATATCACATTAACATTTCAGTAACAATATAGAGAATTGCATCATTTCAACTTCAATTATAGGTCATTCATGAACTAAGAGTGTCCAATCACTTAATCTTAGCAATTTGTACCTAAATCTCTAATTCTACCTTGTCTTAGAAATTGTGCCATAATTCCATCTTAACTTATTTAAATCTGGAATTTGGATATGGTGTGGCATTTTTTGTTTATTTTTAGTTCTCTTTAATCTCATTAAGTTTTGATGAGTATAAATTGAGTTATTGAAATTTGACTCAAGGCTGCCCTGCTACTAGGCAAAATTGAGCACTTAAATATAAAAATTAACCAAAAATAAAATCCTTGTTAGTTTTATCCAAAATTTATATTTCTTTAAAGCTAATTGAACCATCTTTGATTCCTATAAGTTTCATTTTGTTTAGGTGAGTAGAGCTCAAGTTATGAGCTCTCAAATTTGGCTAAAAGAGCCTGCCCGATTTTAGTCTAGACAAGATATAGGGAAAATTTGAAGAATTTCTGGGAGCAATGTATTCAATATATGAATTTGAAATTTTTATGACATGAACATCTATGTTAACTTTCTAAAAAAATTAGTTTCACTAAATTTGAAGTTATATAGGATGAGTTATGCCTCTCACAACCTATATTGGTTAGAATAATGGATAGAATTCTAGGATTTATTTCAAAAATTTATAGCTCTCTCATTCTAGATCCAATGGCCTTATAATTTATATAATTGGAAAGCCTAAAATGTCTAACTTCATCTAAAAATAATTGCATCAAATTTTAATGCCTACAGATGAAGCCGTATAGTTTGCCGTACAGATGCATCCTGGTGTTTTTAATCCTTAGCAATGTTGTTTGAGTTTCCTTTTAAGTCTTTGATTAATCATCCATCCCAAACCAAGAATATCCTTAATAATCTAATTGAAACAAATCATAAAATCATCATACATCATCATATTAAAGAGAAACATGAAATTCCAATTCAGCCACATAACATTTACTACCAACAAAGCTTGAGAAATTCTACCTCAAATTTAAGTTTGAGCTAATAAAGTGCAAGCTTCGAGTGGAGGAAATTGGTTTAGGAGGAAGAACTGAGGATAAGAGGATGTAGTGAAGAACAAAATGAGGGAGGAGAGGTTTGGTCCCTTGGCCAAAATGTAAAAGGAAGAGAATGGGAATTAATTGAGTTTGTAGTCATAAATGTGAAAGTGACCTATGGGTGTTAATTGGTGGAACTCAAGGCTTCTTTCATTTTGCTTAGGCTGCCCATTCTCTTGTGGCCAAGATTCTGCCACCAAGGAGAGTGTAGGTGGCTAAATTAAGGCTTATCAAGTTAGGGTTTAACAGTATAAATTTCTACTGTTATGTTTTTGCGTTATACAATACCGAAATTTAATCGATTTCTCTTAGATTATCAAAACGTTGCTAATGGTCCTCATTAATTTTCTACATAAAAAATTCAAATTTTTCTAACCCTAACATTCATGCTTCAAGCCTAATTACTCATATCTCTCTTATCAATGAAATAAGTTAATTAACAGTGCTAGTTAAACACACTATTTTTCGGGATGTTACACTATTATTGTGAAACAATTTTTGGATTGCTTTGAATGAGGAGTTGATGGTGCATTGTGATTGTTTTGACTGGAGACAGTAACTAAGAGGAAAGTGGGTTGTGGTGGGAGATGGTTATGGAAAAGAGTGTATGCGTGGCATTTAACCACATTTTAAAAATACATTTAACTACATTTTTGAAATATGGCTAAATAACCAACTCCTCCTCTACACCTTAGTCAAAGTTAAATGGTGTATAATGTACCATATTTATTAGGTGCACCACATAATTGATTGTAAATGGATTGACCTATTTAGAGAACTATATAAATTTAGCTCGTGAAGGGAAAATGATGATTAATAGTTCTCTAAACTAATCCCACACGGCACCTTCTAAATGTATAATTTATAAAACTTTTAAAAAAAAAACCCATCAAATGCACCATTTTGAAATGTTTTGACAAATTAAAACGACACGTTTAAAGGTTTTTTTTCTTCAAGTTATTCAAACTATGAGTTTAGATGGTGAGACATGGGATGGAATTAAGGAAGTCCTGATCATCATTTTATCTTTATATCAGAATATTTACCAGTTACAAGTGAGTTAAAGACCATAATATCCAATTTTGCAGTTGTTAGAGACCATAGAACTAATTATTTTTTATTAGAGACTAATGTGTTCATTGAGAACATTGTTAGAGACTAATTTGGAGATTTACTCAAGTAAGTAAGTCTAAGTTTTAATTTAGGTGTCACTATTCATATGAGTTAAACTCGAAAATTTTAAGCTTGTCCTTTAAAACTTGGGATTGGTTTATTCATATTTATATACTTATTTAATAAAAAAGCAAAGACAAGGTAAAGAAAGAGCAAAAGGTGAAGAAAGATCACTGCATCTTAGCTACAAGCCTTCGTTTATAGAGAGCCTTCACTTTAAAGTCATTTGAATCTAAAAAATTGTTGAGGATGAGCTATGGAATCTCACGAGTATCCTTGCTCAATGTGCTAATAGAAATTATTGAGCTGGGAAATCTTTATGCTTTGCATAGTTCTCCTTGTGTAGAGTGTTGTCACAATTCTTTTCATTATTGAGCAAGAGAATCTTGTGCCTTGAATTATTAACCTTGTTGATCAATGTTGACAAAGCATCTTTTTTTACAGTACTTTTTATTATTGCTTTGCAAAGCTGGTTCTTATCTTTTAGCTATGTCTGACTTGTCCTTTTTCATTCTCATCAAATTTGAGACAGATCTACACCATAACAATCATCTTTATTATCTTGGAGGTAATTCTCATCTTTTACTCTCTTTTGTGAAGAGGATCCGATAGTATACATGGATGTGCTTAACATATTAAACAAATCTTGTTCTAATGAGACATTTAATACTTCCTTAATGAGCTTATCCTTAAGTTCTTCATATTCATATGGCTTCTTGTGATTAGTCTTAACAAAAGCGAAGTTTTTGGAACACCAGCCGATTACAAGTTATACGTAGGCCAACACTTCAACTTCTTTGGCTATCCACATTGGATGGGCTAGGCTGTGCTTATGGTAAAAATAGAATTCATGTTAATCTAGATAATTTATGCACTAATAGTTTTAAATAACTTTATACTGTTAGTTATTAAAATTTGAAAAAAAAATATCAAATCATGATGAGCAACTCTCTAGTGTGATAATTACCTAACATAATTTGTTATTTTTCTCTAATTCTATATTTTATATCGTCAGTACAAAAATCAATCTTTTTTTTTAAAAAAAATTAAGTGCATAAAAATTAATTTCTTACTTTTAATATAAAAATTTTGATATTGTAATAACATTAATTATTTTTATTTGAAAATAATTTTTATTATTTTATATACTTGTTTATTCTTTCCATTTTTATTTAATAAATACAATTATATAATATTATTACTTATTTTTGTATAGATTATTATTACATATT
Source organism: Pterocarpus santalinus (assembly GCA_031439595.1). Taxonomy (NCBI): domain Eukaryota; kingdom Viridiplantae; phylum Streptophyta; class Magnoliopsida; order Fabales; family Fabaceae; genus Pterocarpus; species Pterocarpus santalinus. Next base: position 21,788,315 of record CM062532.1, on the reverse strand, counting down.
CTAAATAAATAATAATAATTTAAAAGCAAAGAGCATTGTTCTGAGAATTGAATTAGACTGGTTGGCTCAGCTGGTTCAACCAAGAATCGATCACCAAGCTGGCCTGGCCACAACACAAAAAATTGGATTTTCAAAAAGTGGCCTTGAGAATTGCCTCAAAACCGCTGAATCGGCCACACTGGCCCAGTTCTAATAGCTCGCCGGTTTTTGTCATAAGCCGGAGATGTGAGAAGACCTTTTCATGTAAAGGGGGGGAGAGTGAAACAAATTAGAAGCCCCTGTGCGGTCGAGTGGCAATCCATCGCCCATCGTCGCCAATAGTAGCTGAGCTGCATTTTAGAATATCAACAAGAACATTGCAGTACCCATTCTTGCCTTACACTGCCACCGTCGTTTGCCTTATACTGCCATCGCCTAATCCACCCAGTCACTGTCGCGTCGCTAACAATGCCATCGCTCGGGTGTTGATTTGCCGCTCCAACCGCCTTGAAAAGTTAAAGTAATGATGCGCCACCAATGCCTGGTTTTCGTTTTCTGCACACGAAAATTAGGATGTGATGCGAAGGTTGTTGAAAGGTTGGGGCATGGCATAATGGGTACAATTGAGAGTTGGGCTGCCAGGCTTTCTTTTGTTGTTGCTATTTTTTTTTTTTTGGAATTTTGTGTTGATTCATTTTTCTTTTCTTGTCTAATATTTTTAATTGGGTTGGGTTTTTTTGGTGTTATAATTTAATATGTTTTATTTGGGCTTGTGTTTCAATTTTATTTTTTTTAATATTTATTTTTTTAAATAATAATAAAATTATATATATTTTATTACATCATATTGAACCGGTTGAACTAATAAACCTTTGAACTAGTGTCTTATCCGGTTTAATATTCGATCCGATTTTTGTAACCTTGGTAGATAGTAATAAATAAAGTAGGTAATAAAGTTACATTATTCCTCTTTTTATAATTTGGATATTCTCTCATTTCTTTGTTAAATCATTTTTTGTTATTCTTTCTTTCTTCATTAAATGAGTAAAATTTCAAATGGCTAAAATACTCACAATTAACTTATTTATTATAAAAAATATAGATCTTTTTATGCGAAACAATGAAACATAAAGGTCGACTCAAATTGAAAAAGAAGCATGGGAAGAGATGATATGTGTGTGTATATATATAATATATTTATTGATACACACTTAAGAAAACAAAAGCAAATAGATATTCCAGAAATAGTGCAATATGTTACATATTTCCAATATTTGAAAGTTTCCGAAAATTGTCTTCAATGAAGTAATAGCAATTAGTGTTGACCAATTCTATATAGTAAAACCATGCCCACCTCCAATAAGGATTGATGTATAGAGCAGCTACAATTACCAACAATATTGATGTGTATGACACAACAAAGCTCACCCAGAAAACATACATGTTGACTAAACTACCATTGTCCCCATCAGTTTCGGTATCATTTGGTGAAATAGGATTGCAAATTTTTGGCAGTGGAGGTCCACAAAGAAAAGGATTGCCTTCATAGCTGCTTTCATCAAATGTCGAGAATTGTCCCTTCATTTCAGGTGTTGCACCTGATAAGTTGTTGTGTGCCACACTGAAAACAACAAGGAAGGTTAATTCATTCAGTTGAGGAGGGATATTGGCACTTAAATTGTTAAAAGAAAGATCTAGACTCTCTATCTGTGCCAAGTTGGAGAATGTAGCTGGAATTTTCCTTGTCAAGTCATTGTTGGACAAGTTCAACGCTCCAATTTTTGTCAGGTTTCCAAGCTCAAACGGAATAGTCCCATTTAATCTATTATAGGATAAGCCAATTCCAGACATATGCTCAAGGACAATCCCCATATAAGTGTAGGATCTTTTCTTTGTAGTGAAGTTTGCTTTCTCTTGCACAAATGGCAATGAGCATGTCATATCGTCCAAATCCTCTAGCACCGACACAAAGTTAGGGAAATCAAAAGGCATTCTACCTAAGCAACTGGGTATTGGACCAGAAACTTTGTTATGAGAAAGGTCTAATATACTTAAGTCAATTAGCTGGCATAACTACTTTGGTATTTGCCCACTGAAATGATTATCATTAAGAAGAAGAATGCTCAACTCTGTATTATTAAGGTCTTGTATGATATCTTCAATGCTTTTGGCTATTTGGTTGTAGCTTAGGTCTAGCATCGATACGAGAGAACTTTCGTTGAACATTCTTTTTGGCAATTCACTTAACTTATTGTTGCTCAAATGGATAAACTCCACAATAGATTCCAGAAAAGATGGAATAGAACCCGTCAAGTTATTTTTTGAGAGATCTAAAAAAGATAGAGAATGCAGTTCCACAAGCTCTGGCAGTATTGATCCTTCAAAATGATTATTGGACATTGAAAGTGCCATCAAACTTGACAACTTTTCTATCCCTCTGCTTGGAAGCTTTCCCACAAAGTGATTATTGCTTATATCCAATACTTCCATCAAGGATGATATGTTAAAAATGATGCTATCCGAAAAGCTATTTCCATCCAAAAACATATCCACCAATCGAGTAAGCCTTGACAAAGTAGGGAACACAGGTCCACCAAGGTTATTGTTTGAGAGTTTCATGAAACTTAGCATAGAACTAGTGCCAGATATGTTTTTTGGTATTTCACTAGAAAAGTAATTGTCAGAGAGATCCAATGTATTCAATAAGCTCATTTGGCCAAACTCATGAGGAATTGAACCCTGAATATCATTAATAGACATGTTTAGATGTTCCAAAAATGGAAAGATTGAACTAATATTGTTGCTTGGAATTTGACCTGTTACTGGATTGTCAGATACATCAATCTTTGACAAGCTGACAAGGGGATTGGATGGTAGTTTGAAAGTGCCCATGAAGGAACAACTTGCAAGAACAAATTCTATCAATTTTGTGTTGTTTTCCAGCAACCAATTTGGAAACTCTCCTCCAAATCTAGGACCAGTGAAATCTAAATAAATCAAATTATATTGATAAAGAAGAAAGTTTGGAAGGGGAAGAGATTTGGCCACAGTCTTCAAGGACAAACGAAGCTCTTGTAATTGAAATTTTGGAACCTGAGTTTTCAAAGTAGGGTGCGAGTCCAATATGGCTTTGTTCCCATCTGCACTAATGAACTTGAGATTTGGATAATTGGCAAATAATGTGAATGAAATAGGGACTTCAAATTGGTTTCCTCCAAAGTCAAATGTTCAAGTGATGTAAGACTTGCAAGGTTAGAACCGAAATTTCCTCTAAAGTGATTAGAGGAAAGGTTCAAGATCGGAAGAGATGACATGTTAGCAAAAGAGGGTGAAGTGGCCCCTCAAATTCATTCTCACTTAGATTTAGCTCCTCCAGCATCTTAAGCTCAAAAAAATCTAAGAAATGAAATTTGGACAAAACTACGATGTTAGAAGGGAGATAAAGATGTAAATACATTGAAATAAACTAAAATAGATAAAACAGTGAGTATCTGAAATGCGAATTGTAGATCATACGAAGTATGTAAGAATATTTCTTATTATGAGCTATCACTAATTAATAATATCTGAAATTTATATAAATGAACTGATAATCAATCTATATAGAAGGTAGAATGAACTATAGGCAATCCATTATTTTGGGGCTTGTTACATTTTATAATAATATGTTGGGCGACTATCAGTCTAGGTTTATGTATATGACAACTTTACCTATTTGAAGTCACATGAAGATTTTAAAGTGGAGGGAAAGACCTAAAACCTCATGTAAATCATTTGATGGAATCATGATGTAATAAGTAAGCAACTTATTTTAATGTATTTAGAGCTATATGATTATTATGGTTCCTCAATTTAAATCTGACAAAGTAATATAGTAACTTGTAATTGAAATGATAAACATAAATTTTACCAGCAACAGGGAGGGCGCCATTGATCCCACATGCTGCCAGGGACAACACTTTTAGAGAAGTCAATGCTCCAATGCTTTTGAAAAAATCATTTACTAGGTTGAAACTTTGGTTCAATAACAAGTGTTCCAGGTTATTCAAATCACGAAAATCTATGCAAAATAATAACATTAACTGAATTTTCACATAAAAGAAATGAACTCATAAAGGATGATCTAATAGTCGTTATCACCTGCAGCAACAACTATTCCTTTGAATTGATTCTCAGTCAGAGAAAGTACCTTAATAGATGGGAAAACTGTTAATGACTTCCTCAACATGCTTCCATCTATCTTATTTCTATCTAAAGCAAGGACTTCCAAACTGCTTAAGCTTCTTGAGCCTGAAATTATGACAAAAGAACTGTTAAATTAAAACCCCAATGTCTAATTTTAAGTAGGCATAGGATGACAAAGCAAAGTTACATTAGGATTTAGATTGATGTATGATATGGGAACTTGATTATAAGACAACACCAATTGGGTAAATACCTTGAAGGACAAGACTATTGATATTATTATCACTGAGATCTAAAATCTTCAAATTGCTTAAAGCCAACAATCCTGCTAGATGTAAACAGAGGGATTAACTGATTATACTGTCATTAATACATAGTGTGTATTTTCTCCCCTCAGAACAAAACAATAACATTAGAATGTTGTTATCACTTGGAATATATTTAAGGAGGCATTTTATCAGAAGTATTTTCCTGCATCTGTGCGAAATGCTAAAGAATTGGAATTCATGAAGCTTCAATTGGGAGACATGAGTGTTTCGGAGTATATTGCTAAATTCAAAGAACTCTGCAAATTTTCCACCATCTATCAACGCAACCCCGACGAAAATTGGAAATGCATCTTTGGATATGTTAAAGTTTTATGTGTCTATTTTCTAACCTCTTTGGTCCTATCTAATTTTGATTGGTATAACTCAAGTTATTTAAGTTTTATCTTGGCCTGCCCTGTGGCTGGCCAGAATCACACACTTAAAAGTAAAAATTCACTAAAAATAGAAAACTGATCCAAATCATACGAAATTAGTCCCATAATAAAGCTAACAGGACAATATTCCATTTACAAAAATTCCATTCCATTTGACTTAGTAGGACTCAAGTTATAAGCTCCGAAATCTGACCTTCCTAAACTGCCCTGTTTTGGCCTGGTTTGGACATAGGGCAACTTTCGGAGCAAATGGGGCCTTATCTAATTCTGAAATTTTTATGGGACATTCTCATATGTGTAAGCTTTCTAAAAACATTAGTTTCATTCATTTCCAAGTAGTATAAGGCAAGTTCTACCTTGAACAACCCAGTTTACCCAGAATCAAAGTCAAAAACCTAAGTCGAGATTCAAAAATTCATATCTCTCTCAATACTAATCCAATGGCCTTATATGATATATGTATAGAAAGCCCTAGATGTCTAGTTTCATATAAAAACGGTTTTATTGAATTTAAACGGTGGTAGGCAGAGCTGTACACTCCGCCGTACGAATTGCCGAGGGTTTGTGGTTCTCCAGCCCCTTAGCTCTTCCTATTTTCATTCTTTCTTACTTCCAATTTGATTTTGATCTCATAAACAGCCAATAAATCAGCCATATATCATCATAATCATTCAAGAAATATATTAAAGATTGATAAAATCAGCCACCACTACCACCACCTCCCAAGTACAGTACTATGCTTAAGTCATAGTACAACACTCAAGAGTTGTTACTGTCGCCAGAGCGGACCTTATTTCACAACAATTTCAGCCGTCTTCAAAATCTTTCGAGCTATCTAGAGATAACATCGAAAATAAGAGTGAGAATTATAAATTCTCAGTAGGATTCATTCACTATCATACATAATGTCATCATTGTCATCTCCAGTTACTTCGGTTTATTATGAAAAAGGTGAACATGTTATACAAGCTGTTTAAATTTTACAGTTCAAAAACATACTGTCTAAAGCAGAATTCATTTTATTCATATACTTGTAAGTTGGGCATGCCAATATAAAATCAATTCATGAATTATACTATGAGTAATAATTGAAACATGTTAACTTATAATAGCACCAATATACTGAAAACATAAAAATCTATACATACCTTTATCATATCCTTTATTCGGTACTCACACTAGCTGGGTCATGCCATGCCTCATGTAAGCCCTATCCCCTATACTCACACTAACTGGGTCGATGTCATGCCTTATGTGAGTGGGATGCTTGCATATGCTTTAATCTTTATTCTTTACTGCTCTTGGGTAGTCTAATCTAGGAGTGAGCTCAACTCTGACCGTAGTCAAATGGTACGGACCCACAAGGGGACTCACGTGCCTCTAGGTCGGAGGGACTCAGTTGGCCATCTGCCTCCAACATAGAGGGACCCAAAAGTTTTAGCTGCCTTCACAGTGAAGGATTCAAGTGCAACTGCCTCCAAGTGAAGGGACCTACATCTTATCTTATTTAACTGTCTTCACAAGGAAGGATATCGTAACTGCCTCCAGGTGAAGGGACCCACATTCAATATATTCAAATCATACTTAAATCATCCTTGCATATATGAATCTTATAAGCATAACACATAAATGTTTATCACATTCATATAATTCCCATATTTCTGCCGGAATTTCAGCAGCATAACGGATCAAGTCCGCTTCCCCGTGAATAGTACCAGTCCACCAGATAGTGATTCATACAGAAAATCAATGCAAGTTATAGATGCTCCAATAATCAAAAAAAGTTTCATAACCTTGGTCTTGAATTAGTTTTTTGCCACTTCCTTTTGATTCTGCCCAGTTTTTGTAACTTAGGCCATAAATTCATTTTAACTCATTTGGACCTAAATTTTGGATATGTTAAAGTGTTATATGTCTATTTTCTAACCTCTTTGGTCCTATCTAATTTTGATTGGTATAACTCAAGTTATTTAAGTTTTATCTCGGTCTGCCCTGTGGCTAGCCAGAATCACACACTTAAAAGTAAAAATTCACTAAAAATAGAAAACTGATCCAAATTATACGAAATTGGTCTCATATTAAAGATAACAGGACAATCTTTCATTTTCAAAAAGTTTCATTCCATTTGACTTAGTAGGACTCGAGTTATAAGCCTCGAAATCTGACCTTCCTGAACTGCTCTATTTTGGCCTGATTTGGACATAGGGCAACTTTCTTGGATCACTGCAAGCAAACGGGACCTTATCTAATTTTAAAATTTTTATGGGAATTCTTCTATGTGTAAGCTTTCTAACAAAGTTAGTTTCATTCATTTTCAAGTAGTATAGGGCAAGTTCTATCTTGAACAACCCAATTTGCCCAAAATCAAAGTCAAAAACCTAGGTCGAAATTCAAAAATTCATAACTCTCTCAATACTAGTCCAAAAGCCTTATATGATATATGTCTAGTTTCATATACAAATAGTTTCATTGAATTTAATCGTATGTAGGCGGAGTACACACTCGCCATACATCAATTGAGGGTTTTTGGTTCTCCAACCCTTCAACTATTCCTATTTTCATCCTTTCTTATTTCCAATTCGAATTTAACCCACCCCACAAACAACCAATAAACCAGCCATATATCACCATAATCATCCAATCAATATATCAAAAATTGGGAAAACAAACCACCACCAGCCACCCAAATCAGAAAATCAAGACAAGAATTGGAATCCTACCTTTATTTTGATCTAACAACTAGCTAGTCTTGAGTTCTAGTGAAGGATTTGGATGTAAGAAGCTTGAGGGAGGCTGAAAGTGGAAGAATAAGATGAAGAAGATGGAGAAAAGAGGAAAGGAAGGCTGTTGGAAGAGGGAGCTCGAAAATTGGGTGGAGAAAGAAGGAAAAAAAATTTGATTTAATGATGGTGGGAGTTGGCTTCTTACAATGTGATTGGTTGGAGCACAAGAGGCTGAAATTCAGCCAAGCTTCCTCCTTTCATGTGGCCTTATTTGCTCCACTTTTAGGGGTTAAGTGGCTGAGTTCTCAGCCACTTAAAGTAGGGTTGATGAGTTGAAATTTTATTGGTTTGGTTTCGACAGTTTAAAATACCGTAATCTTATCGATTTCCGTTAAATTGGTAAAACGGTTTTGAAGAAATTTGTGAAGTTTTATATGTTTCTATTCTAATTATTTCTAATTCTAATCTCTCTAATCTAACATCTAATTAACTCTTGATCAACCTTTAATTAATTTCTAATTACTCTTAAAGATTCAATAAAATCGAATAAATCAATTAACAGTATAAATTAAACATTTTGCAAATCGATGGCCATTTTGTTTTCTGTTTTTTATGGCTAATGGCATTTTCTTAATTATGGGCAAGTCTAGGGGCATCCCACGTCATTTCACATATGGATACCTCCGTGGCTCAATTAGCCAAAGTTTAGATTTCTACGTTTTTGCTACGTGATTCTGCTTCGTTTAAAACCTTATTTTACTAATCCTATTGATATAGGGACCTAAATGTTATTTTCTAAAATATTCAGGGGCAAGGTTGTAAATAATAAAAGTTTGCCCGATGATATTTTCATTATTTCCTATAACGTTATATGGGGATGTTACATACTATCCCCCTTAAAAGAATTTTGTCTCCAAAATTCCTTTATCCCTAGAAAGTCAGCTGAATGCCGTAGATCTCCGCATACACCGAACTTCATATTGAGGTGATCAAGCTCAATATGTCGTCAAGTGCAACAGATAAGCTACAACATACGACAAGGCTGCCATGCATAGATAACTATGTCCTTGTCATGTAAGGACCTAAAGCACGACCATTTTAAACTTTCAGAGTATGCCTCCTTGGAAGCATAATCAGGCCATCCCAGGTCCGGTTAGGACAAACTGCTCTGATACCATTAATGTAACACCCTTCCAAGTACAGTATTATACTTAAGTCATAGCACCACACTCAAGAGTTGTTACTGTTGCCTGAGCGGATCTTATTTCACAGCAACTTCAGCCGTCTTTGAAATCTTTCGAGCTATCTGGAGATAACGCAGAAAATAGAAGTGAGAATTATAAATTCTCAGTAGGATTCATTCACTGTCATACATGTTATCATTGTCATCTCCAGTTGCTTCGGTTTATTATGAAAAACGTGAATATGTTATACAAGCTGTTTAAATTTTATAGTTCAAAAACATATTATCCGAAGCAGAGTTCATTTTATTCATATACTTGTAATCTGGGCAAGCCAATACAAAATCAATTCATGAATTATACTATGAGTAATAACTGAAATATGTTAACTTATAATAGCACCAATATACTGAAAACATAAAAATCTATACATACCTTTATCATATTCTTTTATTCAGTACTTACTCTAGCTGGGTAATGCCATACTTCATGTAAGCCTTATCCCCTATACTCACACTAGCTGTGTCGATGCCATGCCTCATGTGAGTGGGATGCTTGCATATGCTTTAAACTGTATTATTTACTGCCCTTGGGTAGTCTAATCTAGGACTAAACTCAACTCGTGACCGTCGTTACACAGTACTGACCCTCAAGGGGACCCATGTGCCTCTAGGTCGGAGGGACTCAGTTGGCCATCTGCGTCCAACATAGAGGGACCCAAAAGTTTTAGCTGCCTTCACAGGGAAGGATTCAAGTGCAACTGCCTCCAAGTAAAAGGACCCACATCTTATCTTATTTAACTGCCTTCACAAGAAGGGATCTCGTAACTGCCTCCAGATGAAGGGACCCATATTCAATATATTCATATCATACTTAAATCGTCCTTGCATATATGAATCTTATGAGTATAACACATAAATGTTTATCGCATTCATATAATTCACATATTTCCGCCGGAATTTCGACAGCATAACGGATCAAGTTCGCTTCCCTGTGAATAGTACCAGTCCACCAGACAATCATTCATACAGAAAATCAATGCAAGGTATAGATGCTCCAATAATCAAACAAAGTTTCATAACCTTGGTCTTGAATTAGTTTTCTGCCACTTCCCTTTGATTCTGCTCGATTTTTGTAACTTAGGCCATAAATTCATTTTAATTCATTTGGACTTCAATTTTGGATATGTTAAAGTGTTATATGTCTATTTTCTAACCTCTTTCATCCTATCTAATTTTGATTGGTATAACTCGAGTTATTTAAGTTTTATCTCGGCCTACCCTGTGGCTGGCCAGAATCACATACTTAAAAGTAAAAATTCACTAAAAATAGAAAATTGATCCAAATCATACGAAATTGGTCTCATATTAAAAATAACAAGACAATCTTTCATTTGCAAAAAGTTCCATTCCATTTGACTTAGTAGGACTCGAGTTATAAGCCCCAAAATTTGACCTTCCTGAACTGCCCTGTTTTGGCCCGGTTTGGACATAGGGCAACTTTCTTGGATCACTGGGAGCAAATGGACCTTATCTAATTCTAAAATTTTTATGAGACATTCTCCTATGTGTAAGCTTTCTAAAAAAGTTAGTTTCATTCATTTTCAAGTAGTATAGGGCGAGTTCTATCCTGAACAACCTAGTCTGCCCAGAATCAAAATCAAAAACCTAGGTCGAAATTCAAAAATTCATAACTCTCTCAATACTAATCCAAAAGCCTTATATGATATATGTATAGAAAGCCCTAGATGTCTAGTTTCATATAAAAATGGATTCATTGAATTTAATCGGCAGTAGGCGAAGCTGTACACTCCGTCGTATGGACTGCCGAGTGTTTTTGGTTTTCCAGCCCTTCAGCTCTTCCTATTTTCATCCTTTCTTGTTTCCAATTCGAATTTAACCTCACAAACAGCCAATAAACCAGCCATATATCATCATAATCATCCAATCAATATATCAAAAATTGGGAAAACAAACCACCACCAACCACCCAAATCAGAAAATCAAGACAAGAATTGGAATCTTACCTTTATTTTGATGTAACAACTAGCTAGTCTTGAGTTCTAGTGAACGATTTGGATGCAAGAAGCTTGAGGGAGGCTGAAAGTGGAAGAATGAGATGAAGAGGATAGAGAAAAGAGGAAAGGAAGGCTGCTGGAAGAGGGAGCTCGAAAATTGGGTGGAGAAAGAAGGAAAAAAAAATCTAATTTATTGATGATGAGAGGTGGCTTCTTGCAATGTGATTGGTTGGAGCACAAGAGGCTGAAATTCAGCCAAGCTTCCTCCTTTTATGTGGCCTTATTTGTGCCACTTTTAGGGGTTAAGTGGCTGAGTTCTCGGCCACTTAAAGTAGGGTTGATGAGTTGAAATTCTATTGATTCGGTTCCGACAGTTTAAAATACCGTAATCTTACCGATTTCCTTTAAATTGGTAAAATGGTTTTGAAGAAATTTGTAAAGTTTTATATATTTTTATTCTAATTATTTCTAATTCTACTCTCTCTAATCTAATATCTAATTAACTCTTGATCAACCTTTAATTAATTTCTAATTAATCTTAAAGATTCAATAAAATCGAATAAATCGATTAATAGTGTAAATTAAACGTTTTGCAAATCGATGACCATTTTGTTTTCTATTTTTCATGGCTAATAGCATTTTCGTAATTATGGGCAAGTCTAGGGGCATCCCACGTCATTTCACATATAGATACCTCCGTGGCTCAATCAGCCGAGGTTTAGGTTTCTATATTTTCGCTACGTGATTCTGCTTCGTTTAAAACCTTATTTTACTAATCCTATTGATATAGGGACCTAAATGTCATTTTCTAAAATGTTTAGAGACAAGGCTGTAAATAATAAAAGTTTGTCTGATGACGTTTTCATTATTTCCTATAACGTTATATGGGGATGTTACAAATAGACTCTCCTCTTGCTAGCTTTTTCATTCATGAGACTCAAATATAAAATCTTACAGAAAAAAATAAGTGCCGAATTACTTGAACTAATTAAATATTACTAGTAACCAAATTTAATTTTGATAGATAATTATCATCTTAATTTTTCTTCCTCTATCCTTATTTCTTAAAATGACAATTCTATAATTCGAACCCGTAATATTGAGCAGGTGAAATTTCGTTAAGATTACAATTCATTTCCATTATAATCAATCACTAGGCTTTCTCGCTTTTATTTTATGCCTTATTAAAAGATTCATTAGGAGATTTATTAGGAAATTTCATTGCCAAGCTCATCGAATGAATCTAAATCTTAAAATAATAATAATTGATGCAAGAACATGCTATTTAGTTATCATGACAATCTTTGACTATTGAAATGGAAATGATTAGATTAAGATATATCAGATGTTTTTCTAACCCTTACAATGGGGTGGAAGGGTTGACCTCATTCTTTCTCGTTTGGATTTTCCTAGTGTTTGCCAAATCACAGCCTTTGGAAAATCAAGGCATGCTCATTGTTCTAAAATAAAATTCGCATGTTTCTTTAACTCTTGTTCTCACAATGATATACGAGAAATTATTAAGTGTTTATGGAGCGCTAAGGGTGATAATGTTCTAATCACTTGTAAAGCAATATTTCAACATTTCAATTTCATGTAGTAAGAGAACCCAACATTAACTAGATTAGTGAAGTTGAAACATCATTCTATAAAGAATTTGAGCACAATCTTACTTTACGCTCTATGATAGCCTAATAATTTCTCATGGCATATGGAACTCAACAATGGCGTTAACAGCTTTGGAAGGTGCACTAACCCATTGTGTGGACTCATACAAAGTCTAGGCATTAGTAGGAACTTACTGCAAGGTGCTGTTTTTTAGAATAATAATAAAAAGAGGTGCACTAACCCATCATGCATGTGGAGCCGCTCATACAAAGTTTAAAGTTTAGAGTCTATAAGGCTGCATGGAACCCCTTCAACCATTATCTCCGATCGAGACCCAAGGTTTACTTCGAGGTTTTGGGGAGCCTTACAAAAGGCATTCGGTGCTAAGTTATGCCTAAGCACTGTATACCACCCGCAAACGGATGGCCAAACAGAAAGGACAATTCAAACCTTGGAGGATATGTTACGAGCTTATATACTGGAGCAACGCGGAAATTGGGATCGATATTTACCATTGGCCGAGTTCGCATACAACAATAGCTATCATGCTAGCATTGGTATGGCTCCTTATGAAGCATTATATGGGCGAAAGTGCCAATCGCCCTTATGTTGGTATGAGACAGGAGAATCAACTCTATTGGGGCTTGATTTAGTTGAGCAGACCACCGAGCAGATCAAGAAAATACGAGGCAAGATGCTTACTGCTCAGAGCCGCCAGAAGAGTTACGCGGATACCAGGAGGAAACCTCTGGAATTCCAGGAAGGAGATCATGTATTTCTGAAGGTTACTCCTACCACAGAGATTGGTAGAGCTGTCAAAATCAAGAAGCTAAATCCTCGTTTTATTGGTCCCTTCCAAATCCTAAAGCGAATCGGTCGATGGCATCGAGTCGCTTTGCCTCCACATCTATCAAACCTCCATGATGTTTTTCATGTCTCCCAACTCAGAAAGTATCAACCTGACCCTACGCACTCCCTAGAACCCAAATCAATAAAGTTGAAGGAGAACCTGACTTTCCATGTTCAACCAATACGGATTGTAGACAGAAGCAGCAGACAACTCCGAAATAAATCTGTGCAACTAGTGAAGGTAGCATGGGGAAAAGAAAGTGCTGAAGATTACACTTGGGAACTGGAATCAGAGATGAGAAAAGGATATCCTGAGTTATTCACAGGCATTAAATTTTGAGGACAAAATTTTTTTTTTAAGGAGGGTAGTAATGTAACGTCCGATTTCCGACTTCCGATCCCATCTAATGTTGAAAATTCCGAGTTCCGAGTTTGTCTTATAATTCCGCTTCCGACCTCAGTATTATCTTCGACTTCCGATTTCGTTCCAAGGCTTTACGAGGGATTTATTACGATTTCCGACCTCATGCATGTAGCTTACGATTTCCGACCTTATGCTCAAATAGGAACGAACGTGATATCCGAGTTCCGATATTAGGTGATTCAAAAAAAAAAAGACACGAAGTACGACCTACGAGTTTAACTAAATTAGATTCTGAGTTTATTACCAAGATCTTTTCTCTCGTTCCCGAGTTCCGATATCGAGTTGGAGTGCCAGGTTCTATAAATTCCGAGTTCCGGGTACACAGATTTATGTTTTGAATCCTTATATCCGATGCTATGCTTAAAAATCGATTCAAGGATGACCCCGACTTCCGGGTTTGAGTGTTTTGGTTTCACATTCTGGCCCTGACTTTCGCTTTTAAGGTAGCTGTGCCTTGCGATTTCCGGATTACGACTTTATACCCAAATTCTGACTAAATGAGAAGATGATTACGAGTTCCGACTTCATCCGAATAGCTATGCATGAATTCCGACTTTAAGGGTCTCACGAGTTCCGATGTCACATTCCTATGCGCTGGCAGCGAGTTTCACTTCTTAAGCGACGTGGAGAGCATTTTTGTCACACAAGAAGAAGACATGGCTGAATTTTACCCACAAGAATTTCATCCAATCAAAGCCACATATCCTAACTACCACTTCAGAGCCTTGTGTATATATTTCCTCCTCCTGCCTCTTCAGCCCCACTCTTCCAACGTTGTCTTCTCTTCCTCAATTCAACCCTCTTTTCTCTTCTCCACTCCATCCAACTCTCATTTCAGCTACCAACTCAACAAGCTTAACCTGATCATAAAGGTAGAGGTTTTCTTCTTGCTTGATTTTCTGACTCTTGGATGATTGATGGTGATTTAAACCCTTAATCTTGATATGTTGATTGATTAATTATGATGAAATTATAGCTGGTTTATTGGCTGTCTATGAGATTAAAACTGGATTAGACACAAGAAAGGATGAAGATAGGAAGGGTTGAGAGGCTGGAAAACCCAAAAACCCTAGGCAGTCCGTACGGCGGAGTGTACGGCTCCGCCTCCCGCCATTCAAAATTTATGAAACCATTTTTAGCTAAAACTAGACACCCAGAGCTTTCTACACATATATCATATAAGACTATTGGAGTGATATTGAGTGAGATATAAATTTTTGAAGTTCGACCTAGGAATCAGGACACCCACCCGGGCAGTATGGGTTGAGAAGGGTGTAACTCACCCTATACAACTCCAAATCGAGTAGAACCAATTTTGTTAGAAAGCTTACACACAGGGGAACACCCCAATATAAGATTCCTATTTTGTTATCAATTCATTTGTTCCGAGTGATCCGAAGAAGTTACCCTCTGTCCAAACCAAGCCAACACAGGGCAGTTCAGGAAGGCTAAGTTTTGGGGCCTGTAACTCGAGCCCTACTGAGGAAAATGAAATGGGACTTTTTGTATACGAAAGGTTGTCCTGTTAGCTTTAATATGAGGCCAATTTCATATGATTTGAGCCAGTTTTCGATTTTTAGTAGATTTTTACTTCTAAGTGTGCAATTCTGGCCACCCACAGGGCAGGCCGGGATAAAACCCGAATATCTTGAGTTATGGTTATCCAAATCAGATGTGACCAAAGACGTTAGAAAATAGACACATAACACTTCAACATATCCAAAATTTAGGTCCAAACGACCTAAATAGAAATTATGGCATAATTTACAAAGACCGGGTTGAATACAAGCAGTGAGGCAGTAAGCATATTCTAAAGTGTAATACTTATATCTTGAATTGAGGATTGAAGCATGAATGAAATATGCTGATTTATGTATGAAATGAAGTGTTTCTCTTGACAAATTGATATGCTAAATACTGGCAGTATTCATGGGGAAGCGGACACGTTCCGTTATGCCGCCGAAATTGCGGTAAAGCTTATGCATGAATTATGAGATACATGTAGAGGCATGTGCATTTCCAAGAAAGCTATGAAAGCTATGTTATGATGAACTCAAAGAACATGTTATGATGAGATTTCTATGCTACTTGGGCCAGCCCTGGATAAAAAGTTAAGGGGAATAGATCGGTGGGAAGGTCGGGGAAAGTAAACCCGGCATTCCTGTATAGGAACGAGCTCGATCCTGATAAGCAGACTATTACCCAGGAGTCTAAAATGGCCAAGAACTCCCAGGGGACCAAGTGATGGAAAATGATGAAAAGTAAGAGGGAAAGTTATGAAGAATGAGATTTGCATAATTACATCAAGTGCATGGCTGCATTTAACATGTCATTGCATACTGTTTGCAGTTTGTCCGTTGTGTTTACTTGTGGTTGTATATACACTATCTTGCCCCTTTGTCCTATATATTAGTGTTGATGGTTTATTCTGTTTCTTATGTTATTTAAGTAAAACTGAACCTTGCCTCGGACTAGACATTTTTCTCAACCTTACTAAGTTTATGTAGTTAAGTTTAATCTCATGTTTTAAGAAAATTTCATAAAACCCGAGGCAACTGAGAATGAACGCGAGGTCAGTATACACTATATGCAAACCCTACTGAGAATTTCTCCAAGTTCTCACCTCCCTTCGCATTTCCGCCTCATTCTCAGACGTGGACGATGGACACGACAGCTACCCTTTTCATTGATATTCCATACTTGCAGCTCCACCATGATCCGGCAGTGGGCTCATTGTATATAGCCGGCTCTGCCGGTTTAAGCTTGTATCTATTTAGTGATAGGGATTTTACTGTCCCCTTACATCACCCTGCTTTTGATCCTACCACCCCATACTTTGAGGTCCTGTTGTACGCGGCACATCCTCCACCAAAGACCGCACTCGCAAAGACTGTAGCCATTGGCCGACCCGCACCTGGAGTCACCTCCGCAGGCAGTACCGACATCCCGCTCGCCGAGAGCGACCCTGAGGCCACCGCTCATCTTCCTCCTCCTCTCGATCGGTTCTCGACTACTCACCACCGGCCCGGTGGCTAAATCGCTACTTGATCGAGTAGGTCACCACAGGCCGTATTGTACAAAGATGACCTGCTTTTGGTAGTATGCGGCTTTGGGTCATACATGCAGTAATAGATTTGAAACGCCACTGAGGACCACGTAGGATCGGATCGACTGACATGGGTCTTATGTTTCTTTTTGGTACCCGACCCCACTTATGTATCCTATTTTGAAACTTGTCTGTAAATCAAAACAAGTGGTTCTGTATATATATATATATATATATATATATATATATATATATATATATATATACCTATATGCAGTTGATAGTATGTGTGTTATTTATGCTTACTGTGTGGTTATAACGAAATAAACTCTATCACGTTCATTGTATGGCATCCCGTTTCCCCCAAATGATTTGGATAAAAGAAACGTAAATAGAATATTAACACAGTAACACAAACTACTTAATTTCATGCTATGACTTAAGCATAACATTAAATAAGTAGGGTGTTACAGTTGCTGCTAAAGGTGCACTAACCCATGGTGTGGAGCCGATCATAGAAACTCACTCTATAATCTTTGATTGGAAATTACTACCAAGATGTTGCTATTTAGAGTAATAATAAAAAAAGGTGTACTAACCTATCGTGTGGAACCGGTCATACAATAACAACCAAGGTGCTACTTTTTAGAATAATAAAAACAAAAAAGGAAAGTGCACTAACCCATTATATGGAGTCAACCATTACAAACCCACCCTATAGTCTTCGATTGGAAATTACAACCAAGGTATGTTGCTTTTTAGAATAATAATTAAAAAAAGAAAGTGCACTAACCCATCGTGTGGAGCCGGTCAGGTACATTTGAATGGGAGGGTTTCTTTAACAGAATTGTTTGCTAACGATAGGACATTTGCCCTTGGTGCACCTTGGTAGAACCCTAGCTAGCG
Source organism: Pterocarpus santalinus (assembly GCA_031439595.1). NCBI lineage: Eukaryota > Viridiplantae > Streptophyta > Magnoliopsida > Fabales > Fabaceae > Pterocarpus > Pterocarpus santalinus. Next base: position 21,770,694 of record CM062532.1, on the reverse strand, counting down.
AGGGGATGCTAGCCCGATGTATTTGGCCAACACATCCAAAATAAGGTAAAGTTACACTAGGGACTGGTTATCGGGGCCGCCTAATTCTGAATTAAAGTTAATACTACTGGGGTCAGGTTATCTGTAACACCTTCCCGAGTACAGTACTATGCTTAAGTCATAATACCTCACCTAGGAGTTGTTACTATCACTTAATCGGACCTTGTCTGGCAGCAACCTTCGGCCACCTTCAATCTTACTAGTCAACTCCGCCTCGGAGGACCTTCTTCGAAACTGCTGAACTATCTGGAGATAACACGGAAATAAACATAGGAGTGAGAATTATAAATTCTCAGTAGGATTTATTAAACTAACATAAGCTGTGTCATCGTTGTCATCTCCAGTTTGCTTCGGTTTATTATGAAAATGGTGAACATGCTATATAAACTGCTAACTTTTATAGGCCGAAAATATAATGTCCGAAGCAAAGTTCATTTTACTCACACACTTGGCAATTTTGGAGAGCCCATACGAAACAAATTTCATGAATTATATTAGGAATAGTAGCTGAAACATAATAAAATACAATAGCATCAATATACCGGGGACATAACATCGACACATAACTTTACTTGTACTTAAATTCATGCATATACATAAAGTTTACTTTTCTTTCTTTTCCTTTCTTTTCATCATAAAATCTTTACATGCCACATTCCAAAGTATGATCGCCATGTCATACCCCATCAGAGCGTGATCGCCATGTCACGTTCCTTAAGAATATGGAACCTTCATTCGGTACTTACACTAGCTGGGTCATGCTATGCCTCATGTAAGTCCTAACCCTTATACTCACACTAGTTGGGTCAATGCCATGCCTCATGTGAGCAGGGTGCTTGCATATGCTTCAATCTTTAGTCTTGAGTCTTTAGTCTTTAGCCTTTACTGCCCTTGGGTAGCCTGGCATTAGAGTGAGCTCGTCAGCTCGACTCGTGACCGTCGTCACACCGACTCACCCACAAGGGGATTCACGTATCTCTAGTCCTGGAGGGATCTCATTTTGGTCACGTGCCTCTAATTGAGGGATCTCTTCTGACCACGTGCCTCCAAGGTAGAGGGTAACTACCTTCACAAGGAGGGATTCAAAGTGCAACTGCCTCCAAGTGAAGGGATTCATATCTTATCTTATTTAACTGCCTTCACTAGGAGAGATCTCATAACTGCCTCCAGGTGAAGGGACCCACATTCAATATATTCATATTATGCTTAAATCATCCTTGCATATATGAATCTTATGAGCATAACACATAAATGTTTATCACATTCATATAATTCACATATTTCTGCCGAAATTTCGGCAGCATAAAGGATCAAGTCCGCTTTCCCGTGAATAGTGCCAGTATACCAAAATATCAATTTGCCACAAAGGTCACAACATTGCATGCATATTTCAACATAGAACTCATAATAACAATAATCTCATTAAGGCAAAGCTTCTCCCTCAGCATAGTCAGCCAACCCGGTTCTTCTAAATCAAGCCATAATTTCGATTTAACTCATTTTTACCTCAATTTTGGATATGTTAAAGAGTTATGTGTCTAGTTTCTAACCTCTTTAGTCCCATCTAATTTTAATATCTATAGCTCAAACTATTCAGGTTTTATCTCAGCCTGCCCAATGGCTAGCCAGAATCAGGCAACTAAAAGTAAAAATCCACTAAAAATCGAAAACTGAATCAAATTACACGAAATTGGACTCATTTTAAAGCTAACAGGGTAAAGTTTCATCTGCAAAAAGTTACATTCCATTTGACATAGTAGGGCTCGAGTTACAAGCCCCGAATTCTGACCTTTCTAAACTGCCCTGTTCTACCTCAGTTTGGATGTAGGGCAACTTTCTCGGATCACTGGGAGTAATTGGGACCTTATCTAATTCTGAAATTTTTATGGGATATTCTCCTATGTGTAAGCTTGCTAAAAAATTTCATTTCATTCATTTCCAAGTAGTATAGGGCGAGTTCTACCCTGAACAACCCAGTCTGCCCTGAATCAAAATAAAAAACCTAGGTCGAGATTCAAAAATTCATTACTCTTTCAATACTAATCCAAAAGCCTTATAAGATACATGTATGGAACTCACTAGATGTCTAGTTTCATATAAAAATGGTTTCATTGAATTTAATCGGCGGTAGGTGGAGCCGTACACTCCGCCGTACAGACTACCGAAGGTTTTTGGTTCTCCAGCCCTTCAACTCTTCCTATTTTCATCCTTTCTTGCTTCCAATTCGAATTCAACCTCACAAATAGCCAATAAACCAGCCATATATCATCATAATCATTCAATCAATATATCAAAAATTGAGAGAATAAACCACCACCAGCCACCCAAATCAAAAAATCAAGATAAGAATTGGAATCCTACCTTTATTTTAAAGCAACAACTAGCTAGTCTTGGGTTCTAGGGATGCCAGAAGCTTGAGGGAGGCTGAAAGTGGAAGAAGGAGATGAAGAAGATGAAGAAACGAGGAGAGGAAGGCTGCCGGAAGAGGGAGCTCGAAAATTCTGCTGAAGGAAGAGAGAAAGATATTATGAAAGTGTTGGTGGTTGAAATCTTGTAATTTGATTGGTTGGAGTTTGTATGGCTCATATTCAGCCATGCTTTCCTCCTTTTTGTGGCTGTCTTGCGCCACTTTGGTGGGTTAAGTGGCTAAGTTTTCAGCCACTTGATGCAGGGTTTAGAGCGTAAAATCCTATTGATTCGGTTCCGACAGTTTGAAATACCATAATCTTGTCGATTTCCTTTAAATCGGTAAATCGATTTTGAAGAAATTTGTGAAGTTTTATATGTTTCTATTCTAATTATTTCTAATTCTAATCTCTTTAATCTAACATCTAATTAACTCTTAATCAACCTTTGATTAATTTCTAATTAATCTTAAGGATTCAATAAAATCGAATAAATCGATTAACAGTATAAATTAAACGTTTTGCAAATTGGGGGCCTTTCTATTTTCTATTTTTCATGGCTAATGGTATTTTCGTAATTATGGGTAAGTCTAGGGGCATCCCATGTCATTTCACATATGGATACCTCCGTGGCTCAATCGGCCAAGGTTTAGGTTTCTACGTTTTCGCTACGTGATTCTGCTTCGTTTAAAACCTTATTTTACTAATCCTTTTAATATAGGGACCTAAATGTTATTTTCTAAAATATTCAGAGGCAAGGCTATAAATAATATATAAGAGCTTAAAGGTCATTCTTTTAAAAGTTCAGGGACAAAGTTGTAAATAATAAAATTTTGTTTTTATTATTTCCTATTACGTTATATGGGGATGTTACATACTACCCCCCTTAAAAAGAATTTTGTCCTCAAAATTCCTTTATCCCTAGAAAGCCAGCTGAATGCCATAGATCTCCGCACACACCGAACTTCATATTGAGGTGGTCAGGCTCAATATCTCATCAACTGCAACAGATAAGGTACAACATACAAGAAGGCTGCCATGCATAGATAACTATGTCCTTGTCATGTAAGGACCTAAAGCGCGGCCTTTCTAAACTTTCAGAGCATGCCACCTTGGAAGCATAATCAACCCATCCCAGTCAGGTAGACGAATCGCCTCGATACCATTAATGTAACACCCTCCCGAGTACGGTACTATGCTTAAGTCATAATACCTCACCTAGGAGTTGTTACTATCACTTAATCGGACCTTGTCTGGTAGCAACCTTCGGCCACCTTCAATCTTACTAGTCAACTCCACCTCGGAAGACCTTCTTTGAAACTGCTGAACTATCTGGAGATAACACGGAAATAAACATAGGAGTGAGAATTATAAATTCTCAGTAGGATTTATTAAACTAACATAAGCTGTGTCATCGTTGTCATCTCCAGTTTGCTTCGATTTATTATGAAAATGGTGAACATGCTATATAAACTGCTAACTTTTATAGTTCGAAAATATAATGTCCGAAGCAAAGTTCATTTTGCTCACACACTTGGCAATTTGGGAGAGCCCATACGAAACAAATTTCATGAATTATATTAGGAATAGTAGCTGAAACATAATAAAATACAATAGCATTAATATACTGGGGACATAACATCAGCGCATAACTTTACTTGTACTTAAATTCATGCATATACATAAAGTTTACTTTTCTTTCTTTTCCTTTCTTTTCATCATAAAATCTTTACATGCCACATTCCAAAGTATGATCGCCATGTCATACCCCATCAGAGCGTGATCGCCATGTCACGTTCCTTAAGAATATGGGACCTACATTCGGTACTTACACTAACTGGGTCATGTCATGCCTCATGTAAGTCCTAGCCCCTATACTCACACTAGTTGGGTTAATGCCATGCCTCATGTGAGCGAGATGCTTGCATGTGCTTTAATCTTTAGTCTTGAATCTTTAGTCTTTAGCCTTTACTGTCCTTGGGTAGCCTGGCCTTGGAGTGAGCTTGTCAGCTCGACTCGTGACCGTCGTCACACCAACTCACCCACAAGGGGATTCACATGCCTCTAGTCCTGGAGGGATCTCATTTTGGTCACGTGCCTCTAATTGAGGGATCTCTTCTGACCACGTGCCTCTAAGGTAGAGGGTAACTGCCTTCACAAGGAGGGATTCAAAGTGCAACTGCCTCCAAGTAAAGAGATTCATATCTTATCTTATTTAACTGCCTTCACTAGGAGGGATCTCGTAACTAGCTCCAGGTGAAGGGACCCACATTCAATATATTCATATTATGCTTAAATCATCCTTGCATATATGAATCTTATGAGCATAACACATAGATATTTATCATATTCATATAATTCACATATTTCTGCCGAAATTTCGGCAGCATAACGGATCAAGTCCACTTCCCCATGAATAGTTCTAGTATACCAGAATATCAATTTGCCACAAAGGTCACAACATTGCATGCATATTTCAACATGGAACTCATAATAACAATAATCTCATTAAGGCAAAGCTTCTGCCTCAGCACAATCAGCCAACCCGGTTCTTCTAAATCAAACTATAATTTCTATTTAACTCATTTTGACCTTAATTTTGCGTATGTTAAAGAGTTATGTGTCTAGTTTGTAACCTCTTTAGTCCCATCTAATTTTGATATCTATAGCTCAAGCTATTCAGGTTTTATCCCGGCTTGCCCAATAGCTAGCCAGAATCAGACAACTAAAAGTAAAAATCCACTAAAAATCGAAAACCGACTCAAATTACACGAAATTGGACTCTTTTTAAAGCTAACAGGGTAAAGTTTCATTTGCAAAGAGTTCCATTCCATTTGACTTAGTAGGGCTCGAGTTACAAGCCCTAAATTCTGACCTTCCTAAACTACCCTATTCTGGCCCGATTTGGACATAGGGCAAACTTTTCGGATCACTGGGACCTTATCTAATTCTGAAATTTTTATGACACATTCTCCTATGTGTAACCTTTCTAAAAAAGTTCATTTCATTCATTTCCAAGTAGTATAGGGCGAGTTCTACCCTGAACAACCCAGTCTGCCCAGAATCAAAATCAAAAACCTAGGTCGAGATTTAAAAATTCATAACTCTCTCAATACTAATCCAAAAGCCTTATAAGATATATGTATGGAAAGCCCTAGATGTCTAGTTTCATATAAAAATGGTTTCATTGAATTTAATTAGCGGTAGGCAGAGCCTTACACTCCGCCGTACAGACTGCCGAAGGTTTTTGGTTCTCCAACCCTTCAACTCTTCTTATTTTCATCCTTTCTTGCTTCCAATTCAAATTTAACCTCACAAACAGCCAATAAACCAGCCATATATCATCATAATCATTCAATCAATATATCAAAAATTGAGAGAATAAACCACCACCAACCACCTAAATAAAAAAATAAAGACAAGAATTGGAATCCTACCTTTATTTTGAAGCAACAACTAACTAGTCTTGAGTTCTAGGGATGCAAGAAGCTTGAGGGAGGCTGAAAGTGGAAGAAGGAGATGAAGAAGATGAAGAAAAGAGGATAGGAAGGCTGCTGGAAGAGGGAGCTCGAAAATTCTGCTGAAGGAAGAGAGAAATATATTATGAAAGTGTTGGTGATTGAAATCTTGTAATTTGATTGGTTGGAGTTTGTATGGCTCATATTCAGCCATGCTTCCCTCCCTTTTGTGGCTGTCTTGCGCCACTTTGGTGGGTTAAGTAGCTGAGTTTTCAGCCACTTGATGCAAGGTTTAGAGCGTAAAATCCTATTGGTTCGGTTCTGACAGTTTGAAATACCATAATCTTACTGATTTCCTTTAAATTGGTAAATCGATTTTGAAGAAATTTGTGAAGTTTTATATGTTTCTATTCTAATTATTTCTAATTCTAATCTCTTTAATCTAACATCTAATTAACTCTTAATCAACCTTTAATTAATTTCTAATTAATCTTAAGGATTCAATGAAATCAAATAAATCGATTAACAGTGTAAATTAAATGTTTTGCAAATTAGGGGCCTTTCTATTTTCTGTTTTTCATAGCTAATGGTATTTTCGTAATTATGGGTAAGTCTAAGGGCATCCCATGTCATTTCACATATGGATACCTCCGTGGCTCAATCAGCCAAGGTTTAGGTTTTTACGTTTTCGTTACGTGATTCTGCTTCGTTTAAAACCTTATTTTATTAATCCTGTTGATGTAGGGACCTAAATGTTATTTTCTAAAATATTCAGGGGTAAGGCTGTAAATAATATATAAGGACTTAAAGGTCATTCTTTTAAAAGTTTAGGGATAAAGTTGTAAATAACAAAATTTTATTTTTATTATTTCCTATTACGTTATATGGGGATGTTACATTATCAGGGTTGCCCAGTAGGAAGAATATTTTGGATGAGGAACCTTCCTAGAAATGCATAGTTATTATACTTTTATTACAAATAATTTGTTACAATTATTTTCAAATGTTCTAAGGTCATGTATACAAAGAAGTTATATCCAGCTGAATCTAAAAGGTGATTTAATGAATTATGGATGTTTTTGAAATATATCATATATTTGATATGCTTGCAAGAAATCCTTATGGTATTTTGATATATAGATGAGTATTTTCACTAAGAGATCATGTATGAGGTTTTTAAAAAAGTTTTATGAATTTGTATTTTGCTAAAAGCTATTTTTAAGCTTGTTCCATTCCTATTATAGGTATATTATCCCTCACTGAGTCTGTATGACTCACTCTTCCTTTCTCTCCATGTTTTTAGACAGGTGTAGACTTGTGCTCGAGCTTCCATAGCCAGCTAAAGTTGTCGGATTCTTAGTCAATCCATGCTTTTGTTTGTGTGGTTCTTAGAGGTTTTTGTATTTGGGAAGCCCAGTAATTGAATATATTTGTATATCTCTAGTGATATTCCATTAGCCTATAGGTAGGGTCCTCCCTATGTTGGTTTATATGTTGTAATAAATGTGGGTTTGTTTTTAGTGATAATTGGTTTAAATCTCATGATTATGGATTAAAGTTTCTTGAATGGATATGTATGCATATTTTTCACAATTATGAATATGTTTTAAACTCCTATGTTGTATGTTGTGGGGTACACTTTGAGAATTCCTAGATCCCCAATGGTTTTGTTTTTGTTTGAATTGTGTAGGGAAAGGATCCATATTTAGGAATAGTTATGAATACAAATTAAGGAGATTCTACCCAATTGTTTTATTAGAAAAGGGTCTAATATAGGCTTACTAAGAGACATATCCCTCTGCGCCAGTCACGGCCTGAGTTGGGTCATGACAAACCTCAAGCCCACCAGTTATACAGAGCAAAGAGGCTTTAATGAGGGATTGACAATCCATACTTTACGAGAGGGCTCCCATGGTTGGAGGATTGGAAAGATTGAACGGACCGTAAGCTCATCAGACTCAAGCTCTAATACTATGTTTGGATGTTTTTCATTAATATAATGAAATAGAACTAGTAGGGATGAACTAGAAAGGGAAGGGAAGGAATGGAACAATACCTTCCTACTTGTTTCAAGGAATAATAAGGGAACAAAACGGAAATCCACCAATTTTGCTTTGAAGTTATATTATAAATGATTAGAACAAAGCATATACAATTCCTAACTTCTCAAATAACCCTTGTTGTATATCTTTACAAAAACTAGACTTTCTACAAATAAGCAAAAAAAAATATTTAAGACCTTCAATTGAATGTCAAATTAATCGTAACAATAATTTTTTCATATAATTACTCAATATTAATAACAAGTTTTGAATAAAAATATCTATAAGAAGATACAGATCTATAAAAAGCATAATTTATAAAAAATTACAAGCCTAATACCTTCAATTTATATGATGAAATAATTTGATTACAAGTCTCTAAAATTTAATTTCTTGGAGAGTAACCTAGTACAATAAGCTTTAACATTTGCTCATACCTTTCAAATGGATAGCCAAATAAAGCTTTTATAGTATCAAGATGGCACTTAAAATAATAAACCATTGGTATATGCCTTATTCAACACCCAATTCTTTAATCTAATTATTTTCATATTGCATCTTTAGATATGAGATGTTTTTGGTGGCACATGACAATTTCTATTGTACATTTGTCCATCAAGGGAATGAATAAAAGTAGCCATTGGTATTAATCAAGGAAGAGAGAACTGGACCAGACCCGCCGGTCGAACCGATCCAACCGAGAATCGGATCCCAGGCCGGTCTGGTCTTCATTACAAAATCAGTTGTGGTCAAAACCAGTGAACTGGTGTGAACCGGACCAGTCAAACCGATTGATCGATTTTTTTTTTAAAATTTTGATAAAAAATACTATTATTTCTTTTATAAAAAAAAGAAAAAGAAAAAGCTCAATCAATACAAAAATTCATTTTTTTCAAATCTTGATTCTTTTAATATGCTTATTTGCTATATACTCTTAAATTAATTTAAAAATAAAAAATAAAAAATGATTGTTATACCATCTGTAAGTACTTTACAAAAGAAATGTAAGTAAAAATTGAAATAAATGAATTTTATATTTAAGATGTTTGATAAAATACCTCATAATAAATATTATTTTGTATTAGTTATGTTACTGTTAATAATTTAATATAATTTTTTGTTTTTTAATTAATCATATATATACATATATATTTATATCTATAAATAATTAAATATATATTATTTATTATGTCCCAGTTGGACCCCCAGTTGAACCTCTAAACCTTTAAACCCCTGTTTTGGCTGTCTCGATACTCAGTCCAGTTTTCTTAACATTGGTATTAATCTAGACTTTTCGATAACTTTCTAAATAATGAGGGATAAAAATATAAAATACTTATTTTCAACATAACAAATAATTGGCTTTTGAGAGGGAAAAAAGATGGAGGAACTATTCTTCCTGATTTCCTTTCCATTGCTATTAGTTATTAAACTTTTAAACTAAGAAACTTGTTCCCTTTTCCATTATTTCATTTCTATCCCTCAATTATCTCTCATCCAAACACACTCTAAAGAGTGAAGAGATTTTAAGAAGAGATTGACCCTATAGAGGAATCAATTCTTTCATGAAAATTTATCATGTGAAAATTTGACATAATCTAGTATGTGTTGCTTGTCACAAATTTCACCATAATCAAATACTTGACCCTACCATCTTGCTTGATGGTAAAAATCAACACATAATTCGATCATATGAAATTTTTACATTAAAAAATTGATTCATGACCATCTACATATACAAATTAAGATATTTGACTATAGAACTCACTCAATATGTCATGTGTGCGCCATTGAATATGCCACATTTATATGTGTTTCATGTTAAAATTATTAATTTAATATTTTAGATAATAATAATTATTAGACAGATGGCAACAAAAGATTCATTGGTAAAGGAATAGTAGTAAATATTAACAAGGAATACAATATAACAATAACCAAAGGTGAGATTTAAAATTGCACCATCTACAAATTTATAACTGTAGAAGATTCTAATTCATTCAATTGCATTATTCTTATATCAATTTTGTATTAATATATACTATTATTTTCCTTTAGGCAAATATTGATGTAAAAGAATTAGAAAAATAAAATAAAAAAATTCCCGTAAAATAAAAAATGAATAAAATGCAACACCTTCGGGAAGTAGGACAAATAATTAGCCATGTTAGTGACATGTTAGGTGCTAATAACATGGCACCGTCCAGTGCACCCAACAAATTCTCTTCGTCGTATCAGACCAGTGCACTGCATTGCACCAACCAACCGCCGGTTCGCTTTGGGTGAAACTAACTCTCAATGCATACAAATGACTTTACATTTCCCATGATTCTTCCATATATAACTGTCTATTAAAATCTGTTTGATGATTTGAACCTGGGATACACTTGGGTAGTAGTAGTAAATACTCCCTCCATTTCAATTTATCTGCCAATTTAAACAATTTGGTTCATTCTTAAATTAATGTACCTGAATATTCGTTAAGATACATAGATTTAAGAATAAATTTAATTGACAGATAAATTAAAACAAAGGAAGTATTTGTTATTTCTTGTTTGCTATAAGGGCCTCTACTCAAGCAGGGAATCGAGTTTCTTTGAAACTTTTGATACACAAAGAGAAAAACAAAGTCCTGTCCTGTTTGCTGAGGCTAGGAAGGACTTTGTTGACGTTCTGTTTAGCTTCTTAACGCTGCCTTTAGGAGCCATTGTAAGAGCTGTGGGTAAGGAGTCAAATATGCCGCCAGTTAGAGTTGGATGTCTGAGCACACACTATGAGAGTGCGGCAAAGCTTGACAAAGAGTGTCTGAAGAGTGAGACCTGCAAGGAGATGCTGCTGCACCCAAGGAACCCAGTTCAAGTTTATCGCCGAAATATGAAATTGAACGTGGACGATACAGAATCCTTTAAGTACTTCGCTTGTGGACAATATGGACCGCATGATGGTAGTTGTAGTTGTAATTGTTTGGCTCTTTGAGCGTTAGAAGGAATTAAAAAATGTTGTTGTGGGTTTGTAATGGACAAAGAGAAACGTCCACGTTTTTGGAATATTAACAATGGATTTGCTCTGGAAACTGTTGCTTTTATCATTTGCGACGATCTGTTTGTGATGCCTAAACCTATCCAAGATTGAGATTGGAAAGGTTCCAAATGATGCGCGTATGAAGATGGTTTTGAAAGTATTGGTAAGAAAATCAAATGGAAAGATTGTGTTGGCTCAAGCAAATTAAGATTTTGCAGACTTCCTTTCCAGTTTTCTCACATTTCCCTTAAGTGGAGTGTTGAATATGTTACGAGGATGCTCTTCTTTTAATTGCTTAGACCAATTGTTTAAGAGCTTGGACGGTTTGAGATCAGTGAGATATTCTATGTCACAGGCAATTAAAGAATGTCTATTAAATCCTCAGTGTGCATTTCAATTTAGGTGGGATGCGCGCGTGATCGGTAATCAGCAGATATTGCCAATTAGTGAGGCATGCTCGGGGCACTCGTTGTTTTATCATAAAGTTGTATGCTATATCTCTAATGGAATGGATCCTTTCATATTAAAAATTTATATGACCTTGTTATGTATTGTTTTTGACCATTCATCAAGAAGCAACACATGGTTTTTAAATGATAAAAAGCAATACATGACAAAGTTATATGAATTTTTGACATGAAATGATCCATTACCATATCTCTACTACTTCAATTGCTAGTTTTTAAGGTTTTTCTAAAAGCCGTCAATTACATGGTGACTGATGACTTGGTTGTCAATTCAATATCATCTATATCTAGTTTTTCGTATATTAATAGATTGAACATTCCCCTCGGTGACATGGAACAAATGGTTTTCAGCATTGGCCTGAAGGTAGTATGAATTTGTGTTTAATAATCAGTCAGTGTTTCCTTTTTAATCATTTTCTTATTTGCCATATTGTTATTTGCATAATCGATTAATGTATTATACTTATATGGTCGTCTGGTGCAGGGTCTCAGCATACTGAAAGCTTCGACGTTTTCAACGTCTGCCTTGACAAATGGTCTCAGCCAATTCATGAAAACTATTAAGGAAGAGAAATGACAAAACATTAATTCTGTTGGTCTATTTGTAGTTCATTTTTTTTTTAATTTAATGTTCAAGTTCTGTCTCCCAAATTTCCTTATTCAACTTTTACTTCCTTCTGGCTAGCTTTTTTATGTAAGACTCTTGTCTGTTTTGATTTGTTGATGGCTGAAGTTGTTCTCTAAATAATTTGCATGTAACGGATCAAAGCAGATTTTTTATTTTGGACAAATAAATATTTATGAAACTAATTAAAAAATAAAATAGAAGCATGTACAGCACACATGAAATATAATGGCAAAATATGGGAAAATAAAAGGCAATATCAAAAATAAGCGCCTAAAATATGTCAGTATTAGAGAGGGAAAAAAAACAGAGTCAAGTGTCAATATAGCAGGTGCTCATCATTCCTTCTCTGTTTTAAATAGATATTAGCTCTCGGAAAGGCAAGTGTAAGGATAACATACAAAACAGTACTAAAACTGAAAAAAGATGTGAAAGAACCTCCTTTCCTATAAGTTCGAATGTGTAAAGGGGGCGAGAAGGGAAGTAACAAGAACAAAGGTCTTAAGCTTTCTATCATCGTGGTGTCAAGCAATTTTTCCGCAAGAACTCCCCTACAATATCGTCACCACAATAGAGTTTAATCAAGTTCATGAAGGATTGGTGTGGATCGATCTATGCCAACCACACCAGAATATTGAACCATAAATGAAGAAAGACATGGGATAAAAAGCATATGACATATGTAATAAATATAATATTTATTATTTCTGTCTTAAAATAATTATCCATTTTCAAAATTTTACTTTTTCAAAAATAACTATTTTTTTAGAAAATCTAAACAATATTAATTATTTTTTCAATTATATTCCTATTAAATAGAGGAAAGAGAGTAATTGGAAAAAGATAATTAAGGAAAAAAGAAAATTAATTAAGGATAATTTTATAAAATATATATAAATTTTTCTAATATTAAAACTTTTCTAATTATTTCGTTAATTCATATGTTCATTTAACACTGGATAGTTATTTTCAAACGGAGTTAGTGTTTAATAAGAATTAATGAGAATTTGGGATTATTAAATACCCTTCCGTCTAAAATTAATGAGAATTTGGTCATATTAATTAAATTTCCATCCCTTGGATGGATAGAGAGTGGGGCAGAGTTTTTGATTTTTTTTTTCCATATTATCAAAGAGTTCAACAATAAAAATAGATAATATATAAATATATATAATTCTTGTTTAATAAATAAATATTTGATATTTAATAAAATTAGTTCATCTTTTTTAAAAAAAATATAAATGAAGTACTTTAGTTTAAATATTTAATTAAAAATTTTAGTTAACATAAAATAAATTAATATAAATATAATTATAATATTTTAAAACACAATATATAGACTTATATTTAAAATTTAACAATTAAGTATTCCATAATACTTGAACAAGATTATCTCATATGAAAAGATACTTATGCGATACCAAAAAATTACACAATGTTGAGTTCATTCTTAAGCATTGTACACATTGCTTGTCACATATGGGAGCTAGACATGCCCAAAGTTGTTACTTTAACTACAAGGAAGAGAATGCTAAAGACATGGTTGGTGATTGGCGTGAAGTAAATAGCATTTATATGTACCTTTTAACATAATATTAAAAAAATTAAATGAAACAATTATTACAATTATTTTAACCTTTTAAGTGAATTATTTTAAAGGTATAAAAAATATCTTTATAATTGTTACTTCTAATTTTTTATTAAATAGTTTTAAACTCAGTCTTAATCATATATTTTATAACTTTTTTCTTAAAGATATTTCCTAATATTATATATATATATATATATATATATATATATATATATATATATATATATATATATATATATATAAACAATAAAGAAGAAGGAAGAGTACAAAAACTTGTTCAGAAGGTGAATAACACCATCAGATAAAAGGTCCAGTGACAAGTGATAATTGAGGAGGAGGAGATTCGCATTTCTCTGTCTTCAGCGAGGAATTTGTACCTTAGCTCGGCTATAAAATCAGCTCCAAAATTTTACGCATAGTTTATTAACATTTCTTTTGGTGGATAAAATGTTCAAATTGACGAAAAGCTCACTTGAATTTAGGATTAGGGTATATCTCTGGATTGATGAGCACTTGTCAAGTGAATTAACCTCCGTTGGCCCATATTTTATTAACATTAAAGATAGTTATACTTAGATTGTTATTTTTTAAAAATAAACAAATTAAGAAAAAAAAGTCGCATGATTATAAAACTTAAAAAGTTTAGAAAGATAGAAATAAGTGGAATAAAAGGTCAATATAAAGTAAATAATATTTGAATTTAATTTAAATACATTAACAGTGTAAAATAGCTTTACACTGTCAGTCAATAAAAATAGTAGAAAGTGCCAATATATATAAATAGCCACTCATTATAACGAGGGATCCATCATGATTTCTCACTTTCCAGTATTTCTATTGGTTGACAGTGTAAAACTGTTTTACACTGTCAGTGCATACCAATTAAATTCATAATCTTAATAGTAATTAAAGTAAAATAAATATGTCATATGCTAATTATAATAGAAGAATATAAATAGAATAAATGAGAAATTAAAGAATAATAACAATAATTTAAAAGAAATTAAAAGTTAAAAATTTTGCTTAACAATATCAGTAACGGATTATATTGTACTATAAATTATATATTGATATATTAAGGGAAGTGAGATTAACTTTTTAAACAACAAAAAGATGTTTGAGGGCAATAAACACAAATTTCAGGAGAAATAATTATATTTTTTTCAAGAATAATAAATTATAATAATATACTTTGTTAGATATTAAGTATTTTTGTGGTGATGATGATTACAAAAATAATAAACCTAATCACTTGATTTTTTTTTTTCTTTTTAATCAAAGACAGTGAAACTAGAAATTATTCTTAAGGGATATTTTTTCAGAGGAGTAGGTGGAAGTCAAACATGGAATATCCTAAACTCAAATAAAATATGCAGGAGAAAATTACTAGACTATGGGCTCAACCGTCCCTAATCACTTGATTTTGATAAAAGAAACATGTTTTGTAGTATCAATAAATGGACTAAAGGAAAAACAAAAAATAAAAATAAAGTAAAAAAAAAAGAAGGAAGGAAGATTAAATGAGGAATAAATGCTACAATAAGTGTCAATTGAGGCATCTAAAAATATGATTTTTTCAGTACCTTCCCTAAATGAAAGAGTTTGGAACTTTTCTTACATATTTCAATAAGATTTGACCATATATTAAACTTTTGTCTACATTAAGAGTGAGTTGTAATTTATATCAAGACCGACTTAACTTTCATATTTTTTGGTTACAAATTTACCCGGTATCTATTCACAAAATTAAAAATTTATGCTTAACGATAGTATTCCTCAAATCTGTAACTATACTTTTCGAATTGAAATTACAACTAACTGCAATTCTTGATTACTGCTTAATATGTACGAATTTTCTCTCCTCTTCCCTTACCCTAAAAATAAAATTCGTATGTTTAATGTACTCAACTTACCACTAAAGCAGTAGAGACAGATAATTCACACCATCGAATTCCATGCTTCCTTTGTGGGTCAGTAACTGAGGAGGAATCAACTCTCATGATCAATAGTCCAATATCAAACACTTCTTTCCCATTGAGGAAGTCAAATGAAAAGGTCCAGCATATGCCCAATCTTTTCGGACTTATTATCCAAGCAAATCTCAGAAAAAGTTCGAACAATGCGACAGCAAAAGCCTCTAATCCTGATTCTCAAACTCTAGGTTAGCCTTTTGTAATTGTGATGTTATACTAATCAATACGACTATCTACTATAATTTCTCTGAAAATAATTTATCAAATCTTTGATTTGTTGTAATATGTATTTGGATTGGAGTTTGTAAAATTGATTTTAATTTTAATGTGCTTCTATGAACTTATTTTTGATCAAAAGTGAGTTTAAGTCAACATGACTTATGTTTGGAAATCTTTGTTTTAAAAGTGAGTTTCATAAAATAAATACTGCTTGGATGATATTAATCGAAATTACTTTTGCCCGTAATATTACTAAAAAGGGTGTGTGTGTGTGTGTGTGTATCTATATATTAATGTTAATTTTTTTTTCATTTCATTATTTTTCAAATATAATTTAATCAAAAACTTAATTAATCTAGTTATATTATTTTATATAAGAGTTTAATTACTATACACTAATAGTGTAAAAAAGTTTTATACTATCATCCAATTAAATATTTGTGTTTGTAAGACTTTTAAGGTTGTAGGTGACTAAATCAAATACTTTTATTGATGTAATAATATATGATTAGATATCTATGTAAAATTTTATTGTGCTGACAGTGCATACAACTTAAAACATATATATATATAGGGAGAAGATCAAATGAGAAGAGTGGTTAATTATAAAAGTGAGATGAGCAAATTTTGATAATTAGATCTTATATAAATAGTCAAAATTAAAATATAAAATTATATAATTTTTTTAAGTAATTATATAACTTTTAAATAACTTTATATCTTGACACTCCATATATAATTATATGTCTCAAATTTACTTCTTTTACTCTCATAATAAATCATTCCTCTCATATAATTCACCCTATATATATATATATATATATATATATATATATATATATATATATATATATATATATCAACATAGTTACTTTATTTTTTATTTATTGAAGATCTAGAAAAAAAATTATAAAATAAAATAAAATAAATAATTAGTTGAAATAGCAACATACACCTATACACTTCAAAAAAGAATTCTTGAATTAAAATATTTAGCTACTAACGGTACACCAAACTTCGAGGATAGAGATGGAAATTTGCAGTTGAAAGTATTTGAACGTGAAATTCATTAACGCCAGAAGCAACAATATATAATTTTGGGTTTAACTAAGGTTTCGGGGTGAAAACCCGTTCACGTTGATTGGCTGGAAAAATATCCAGACAACACTGCATGGCATTCTATGGAGGTAGAGGTGAGTTTGGATGCTCAAAACGCTAACGTAGCCCTATGTGATGGGGGCAATTTGGATTTGGAATTTGGATATGAGGAAGCATTGTCTTTTGTGGAGCAGCCCAAAAGACCAAAATTGACTTGTTGCAACAAGAAAAGATATCAGTAATGAGAGTATAAATTTGTATTCAGGGATTGATTTTTTTAGAGTTTTACTTGATTTGAGAATAAAAAGTTTTTTCAGACTTTGAAATTCAGAATAAGTTGATTTGATGTTTGAGACAAGAGTTGACTATGGGGTATATTTGTTATAAAAAAATGTTATATGCGTCTATATATAAATTTATAAGTAATGATAACTCTCCTTAGGTGGACAAAAATTTAACACATAATCAAGTTCTATTGTGTTGCATACATTGGAATCAAAATAATACTTGATAAATTCAAATTATTGGACATATATTTTAATATGATGGTTTGTGTGATTCAGCCGTTTAGCTATTCTTTGACCATGCTTGTTGCAATACCTTATAGTGGTACTTAATTGACCTCATTTATTGGGTCTAATCGATAGCAAGTCGGCAACGAATATTTTCTTCTATCCTGGATCCTAATATTTTGTATTATTTTTCAATTGAAAAATAATTTTATATCATTTTCGTCCATCCTTTGGACTCCTTCAGGCTTGGTGAGAACTAAGCGGAATAAAATATTTGAAACGAACGATAACTTGAGTGTTGTTTCTCTCGCATAGATGTTCTCTTAGTATTATGTATGTATGGTCAAGTAACACTCTTTTTTGCCAATGCTTGGTTGTAACACGTTATTTTACCAACAATTGGATGTTTAAAATGATTCAGCACTTATTTTGCTTAAATAAGTTTTGTGAATAAAAAAACTAACATTAAAAGAGTTTTACTTTCATACCAAAGGAAAAAAAATAACACTCTTCTTTTCATATCTGCTTTAAATCCTGAATCAATTGTCATTCCTTCCCCTCGTAAGCTATATTCTCTTCAGATAGAAAAAAGAAAAAAGAGCTATGCTCTCCCTTTTTTTAGCTTTCCTATTTATTATATGGTCATAACTTTTACGATGATCTCAAATCTGTTTTAATTTCCTTTGAAGCATTTTTTCCCCCGTATTATTTCTTTTTTTCCTCTTCCTATTTTTCATCAATTAATAACATATTCTTTCAAACATCCTCGTGAACTTTCTCTGAGCTATTTAGTTTTGCTTTACATTTTTACCGGATCAAATCACAACTCACAAGTTCTACTTGCATAAACACTTTGAATTGGATATCATCAAACCTCACGAATTATTAGATAGACATGTAAATGAATTGACCTATTTGAGAACTATAATGAACGATTGATCAAGCTCATCGGTTAAAATAAATAAGTCTAAGTTTTAATTTAGGCTTGATTGTTCAAATGAGTTAAACTCAAAATTTTTATGCTTGTCCTTAAAAGCTTGGGATTAGTTCATTAATATCTATGTACTTATTTAATAAAAAGCAAAGACAAGGTAAAGAAAGTGCATCTTAGCTGTAAGCCTTCTTTTATAGAGAGCCTTCACTTCAAAGTCATTTGAATTTGAAAAATTAAGGGAAACTCACGAGTATCCTTGTTGAGTGTGCCAATAGAAATTACTGAGCTGGGAAATCTTTGTGCTTTGCATAATTAGCCTTCTTCAGAGTGTTGTTAGAATTCTTTTCATTATTGAGCAGGAGAATCTTGTGCCTCGTATGATTAACCTTGCCAACAGTGTTGATAGAGCATATATTTTTGAGGGTGCTTTCTTTGTTATTGCTTTGCAGAGGTGGTTCTTATCCTTTAGGATTACGTTATATGTACATATTTTATGTAGGGCCCTGTCAACTCATATTTTATCTATCATTGGATGAGGTGTGAATCCTACTATAATGGATAAGGTATAAGTTGGCACGGTATCCCAAATAATATATATATATATATATATATATATATATATATATATATATATATATATATATATATATAACATTTCTCTTTTAACTATGCCGGACTTGTCCTTTTTCATTCTTATCATATTTGAGACAGATCTATTGGGTAACAATCATCTTTATGAGGTAAGTGTTTTCTTCTACTCACTTTTGTGAAAAGGATCCGGTAGTAGATATGGTTGCCCTTAAACAAATCTTGTTCCAACGAGACACTTAGTAACTTGCTTAATGAGCTTATCTTTAAGTTCTTCATATTCATATGGCTTCTTGTGATTATTCTTAACAAAAGCGAAGTTTTCTTAACACATTTTACTAATAGAATTAACGCTTGTCAATTACAAGTTGTATGCAGGCTAACACTTGCATAAACTTCTCTAGCTATCCACATCAGATGGGCTATGTTGTGCTTGTGGTAAAAATGGTAATTCCAGGTGTTAATATAAATAATTTTTATACTGACAGTATTAAATAATTTTATACTATTAGCTAATAAAATTTAAAAATGTTAAATCATAATGAGTAACTATCCACTATGGCTTATTATTTTCCTTTAATTCTATATTTTACATTGTCAATACATAAAAATTAATCTTTTTTTATGTGAGTATATAAAAATTAATATCTTATTTTTAATACAAATATTTTGATATTATAATAACATTAATTATTTTTATTTGAAAATAATTTTTATTATTCTATATACTTGTTTATTATTTTTTTATTTAATAAATAAAATTATATAATATTGTTACTTATTTTTGTATAAATTATTATTACATACTCTAAATAAACAACTAATAATTTAAAAGTAAATAAGAACAAATAAAGTAGGTAATAAACTTATATTTTCTTTTTCAATAATTTGTATTTAAAGCTCAACTCACCAAAACAATAGGAGCAACCAATCAAAACTCTCAATAATCAATGAAAACTCCAAAAACGATTAGAGTTCTTTGAACCAAGCCAAAAAGAAAACACACAACAAGACACCTAGAGAACCAAGAACCCCAAAAACACCCAAACCCACCAATCGCCAAACAAATCTCCACCCACAAATCAGCAAGACAAGCCATCAAAACATAAAATCCCTGCTGACCTTACTTCTTCCTTTGCTTGCTGTTGCATTCTATCCTTTTTTGGTTCAAGCCCTCCATTCTTTTCTTTTGTCTTCTATCTATTCTGAGTAAGGCTTTCAATAACGGCAACTCATCTTCAACCTCGATCTCCAAGCCCAAGGTCAAGCCTACAGACCAAACATTATCAGCTTTCACTTTCAGAGTCTTCTTTTTCGTTTCCATCGGACTCTGCTGCTTTCTCGCCTACTATTTTTGAATTTTGTCTTTCGAATCGAGCCTCATTCCTACCTTCGTGATCGAGACTCCTCCCACCGATAATAAAGTTACATTATTTCTCTTTTTATAACCCGGATATATTCTCATTTCTTTGTTAAATCATTTTCCGTTATTCTTTCTTTTTTCACTAAATGAGTAAAATTTCAAATGATTAAAATACTCACAATGAACTTATTTATTACAAAAGATATAGATGATTTTATGCTAAACAATGAAACGTAAAGGTGGACTCAAATTGAAAAAGAAGTAGGGGAAGAGATAATATGTGTTTGTGTATATATAATATATTTATTGAAACACACTTGGGTAAACAAAAGCAAATAGATATTCTAGAAATAGTGTAATATGTTACATATTTCCAACATTTGAAAGTTTCCGCAAATGGTCCTCAATGAAGTAGTAGCAATTGGTGCTGACCAATTCTATATAGTAAAACCACGACCGCCTCCAATAAGGATTGATGTATAGAACAACTACAATTACCAACAATAGTGATGTGTATGACACAGCAAAGCTCACCCAAAAAACATACATGTCAACTAAACTGCCATTGTCCCCATCAGTGTCAGTACCATTTGGTGAAATAGGATTGCAAATTTTTGGCAGTGGAGGTCCACAAAGGAAAGGATTGCCTTCATAGCTGCTTTCATCAAATGTCGAGAATTGTCCCTTCATTTCAGGTGTTGCACCTGATAAGTTGTTGTGTGCCACACTGAAAACAGCAAGGAAGGTTAATTCATTCAGTTGAGGAGGGATATTGCCACTTAAATTGTTAAAAGAAAGATCCAGACTCTCTATCTGTGCCAAGTTGGAGAATGTAGCTGGAATTTTCCCTGTCAAGTCATTGTTGGACAAGTTCAACGCTCTAATTTTTGTCAAGTTTCCAAGCTTAGATGGAATAGTCCCATTTAATCTATTATAAGATAAGTTAATTCCAGACATATGTGCAAGGACAATCCCCATATAAGTGTCAGATCTTTTCTTTGTAATGAAGTTTGCTTTCTCTTGCACAAATGGCAATGGTGATGATGAATATCGATTATGGATGGAAGTCGGTTGCGCCAACATCGACACATCCCCATTTATTGCATATCGCTTATAGATGTCATCCTGTGGCCTCAACATCAACACATCCACATCGTTAAGGTTATCAAAAGGCATTCTACCTAAGCAATTGGGTATTGGGCCAGAAAAATTGTTATGAGAAAGGTCTAATATACTTAAATTAGTTAGCTGGCATAACTGCTTTGGTATTTGCCCACTAAAATGGTTATCATTAAGAAGAAGAATGCTCAACTCTGTATCACTAAGGTCTTGTATGATATCTTCAATGCTTTTGGCTATTTGGTTGTAGCTAAGGTCTAGCATCGATATGAGAGAACTTTCATTGAACATTCTTTTTGGCAATTCACTTAACTTATTGTTGCTCAAATGGATAAACTCTGCAGTAGATTCCAGAAAAGAGGGAATAGAGCCCGTCAAGTTATTTTGTGAGAGATCTAGAAAAGATAGAAACTTCAGTTTCGCAAGCTCTAGTGGTATTGATCCTTCAAAATGATTATTGGACATTGAAAGTGCCATCAACCTTGACAACTTTTCTATCCCTCTGCCTTGAAGCTTTCCTACAAAGTGATTATTGCTTATATCCAATACTTTCATGAAGGATGATATGTTAAAAAAAATGCTACCCGAAAAGCTATTTCCATCCAAAGACAAATGCCGCAATCGGGTAAGCTTTGACAAAGTAGGGAACACAGGTCCACCGAGGTAGTTGTTTGAAAGTTTCATGAAACTTAGCATAGAACTAGTCCCAGATATGTTTTTTGGTATTTCACCAGAAAAATAATTGTCGGAGAGATCCAATGTATTCAATAAGCTCATTTGGCCAAACTCGTGAGGAATTGAACCCTGAATATCATTAATAGACATGTTTAGATGTTTCAAAAATGGAAAGATTGAACTAATATTGTTGCTTGGAATTTGACCTGTTATTGCATTGTCAGATACATCAATCGTCCTCAAGCTAACAAGGGGACTAGATGGTAGCTTGAAAGTACCCGTGAAGGAACAACTGGCAAGAACAAAGTCTATCAGTTTTGTGTTGTTTTCCAGCAACCAATTTGGAAACTCTCCTCCAAATCTAGAACCAGTGAAATCTAAATAAGTCAAATTGTATTGATAAAGAAGAAAGTTTGGAAGGGGAAGAGATTTGGCCTCAGTCTTCAAGGACAAACTAAGCTCTTGTAATTGAAATTTTGGAACCCAAGTTTTCAAAGTAGCGTGTGAGTCCAATATTGCTTTGTTCCCATCTGCATAAATGAACTTGAGATTTGAATAATTTGCAAATACTGTGAATGAAATAGGGACTTCAAATTGGTTTCCTCCAAGGTCAAGATATTCAAGCGACGTACGACTTGCAACGTTAGAACAGAAATTTCCTCTAAAGTGATTAGAGGAAAGGTCCAACCTTCGAAGAGATGGCATGTCAACAAAAGATGGTGGAAGTGGCCCCTCAAATTCATTCTCACTTAGATCTAGCTCCTCCAGCATCTTAAGCTCAAAAAAATCTAAGAAATGAAATTTGGACAAAACTACCATGTTAGAAGGGAGATAAGGTTGTAAATACATTGAAATAAAATAAAAATAAATAAAACCGTGAGTATATGCAACGCGAATTATATATCATACGAAGTATGTAAGAATATCTCTTATTATGAGCTACCACTAATTAATAATATTTGAAATTTATAAAAATGAATTGATAATCAATCTATATCGAAGGCAAAATAAGCTGTAGGTAATCCATTATTTTGCGCTTGTTACATCTTATAATAATATGTTGGGTGACTATCAGCAGTCCAGGTTTATATATATGATAACTTTACCCAGTTGAAGTCACATTAAGATTTCAAAAATGTAGGGAAAGACCTAAAACCGCCTGTAAATCATTTGGTGGAATCATGATGTAATAAGTAAGCAACCTATCTTAATGTATTTAGAGCTGTATGACTATTATAGTCCCTCAATTTAAATCTGACAGTAATATATTAACTAGTAATTGAAATGATAAAAATAAATTTTACCAGCAACAGGGAGGCTGCCATTGATCCCACATGCTGCCAGGGACAACACTTTCAGAGAAGTCAATGCTCCAATGCTTTTGAAAAAATCATTTACTAGGTTCAAACTTCCGTTCAATAACAAGTGTTCCAGGTTATTTAAGTCACGAAAATCTACCCAAAAAAAAAAAAAGAAAAAGAACATTAACTGAATTTTCACATAAAGGAAATGAACTCATAAAGGATGATCTTATAGTTGTTATCACCTGCAGCAACAACTATTCCTTTGAATTGATTCTCAGTCAGGGAAAGTACCCTAATAGATGGGAAAACTGTTAATGACTTTCGCAACATGCTTCCATCCATCTTATTTCCATCTAAAGCAAGGACTTCCAAACTGCTAAAACTTCTTGAGCCTGAAATTATGACACATGAACAGTTAAATTAAAACCCCAGCATCTAATTTTTAAGTAGGCATAGGATGACACAGCAAAGTTACATTAGGATTGAGATTGATCTATGATATGGGAACTTGATTATAAGACAACACCAATTGCATAAATACCTTGATGGACAAGACTGCTGATATTATTATCACTGAGATCTAAAATCTTCAAATTGCTTAGAGCCAACAATCCTGCTAGATGTAAACAGAGGGATTAACTGATTATACTGTCATTAATACATGGTGTGTAGTTTCTCCACTCAGAACAAAACTATTACATTAGAAAGTATGACTTGGTTAAAAGGCACCACAGAATGGAAATGGTTGACAGGCAGCAAATAATCCGTATGAGAACTGACCACTTATATTCAACGATCCTTCCAATTGGTTGCTGCTTAAATATAGGGATTTGAGATATTGAAGCCCACTCACTGATGAAAGAATGTTGTTACTTAATCTATTTTCTCCTAGTACAAGGACTCGTAGATTGATTGGCCATGCAAATTCTAATTTTCCTGTGCAATACATATTGAATATTCATATTCGAAGTCGCTAAGAAGGAGGAACATATTCTCATAAGATTCATATTGAATATTACATTAATAAATTAACAGAGGATGACAAACCTAGAGACCATAGGTTGCTGTCGTTTAACTGGTTCCATGATAAGTCAAGGATCTCCAAAGTGCACAATTTTGATATACCTACAAATATATACATTGATCATAGTTACGTAATTAGATAACCAAAATGGAATTAGGAAAGAAAGTAATCCTATGTGCAAAGTGTGGCATTACTAAGAATTGATTCCAAGGTCAGTCCGCTGTCTTGTAAAGTTAAAGACTTAAGGGATGAAAGTCCGGACAAAGCAGATGTAATATCAATCCCACTGAAGTCGTTCCAGCTCATGTCAAGGACCTCAAGATTGATCAACTTGGAGAATAAACCTGCAAGGGACAGTGTGTTATTGACTTTATCCCCTGGAGAAATCAATGCTCCTCAAATCAAACCAATGATTAGCTATATTGGCAAAGAATATAGGAAATTAATGAAACGAAAAAACTATTAGCTTACCTTGAATATGAAGTTCTGGGACCAATTCAGTCGTAGACAAATCTAAATTTTTCAAGGATTTAAATCCACCCAAAGATGGAAGGAAGTCGTTACTCAGATTGTTATAGCTTACATCAAGGACCTCCAGATTAAGCAACTTTGATGACAGTGTTTGGAAAGCTGCATGCAATGATGTGGAATAAACTAAGAAATATAAAAATGCTAGCAAAATTTTATTTTATTTTTTTAATGAAAAAAAGAAAGTTGTAAATTTTATAACAAGTCATAAAAAGAAAGCACATATCTAGCATCACCGTGGAATGAAGTTGCATTGAACCAGTTAGAAGCTAAGTTTAGAGACTTGAGAGATGAAAATCCATCCACACATGATAGAATGCCAGCGGAATTATTCAATGAATTATCAGACAAGTCAAGGACCTCCAGATTATTTAATCTCGGCCCTGCAAGGTACATAAATAAAGTGAAGTTAATATAGACATATCATGGCAGATTCAATTACATGCCTTAAAGTAATGATCAGGATACAGAACTTGTATGAAATTGATTGACCTTCATTTTCAACGCACTCAGCTATGTTATTGAGTGCCAAGTTGAGGCTCTTCAGATCTTCAAACACTAGAAAATCAGTGTAATTCAGATGCCAAAATTCATCCCAATTATCCCACGCAATAGAAAGATCGAGTTTGGCCACTCGCCGCGTGGTGGAGTTGCACTCAACCCGCTTCCATTGGCAACAGTCAGTGCCTTCTACCCATGGTAAAGAAGTGGGAAATTGGGCATTGAGAGCCAGAAGAGCTTCTCTCTCATTGTTCCAACACCCTTGACAGTACAACACTTCCACCAAAACCAAAATCAACAAAAACCCGCACAGAGTACTTTTCATTTTCGTCTTCATATGTTATAACAGAATGGAGTTGGGTTTATATAAGAATGCACCTACTGCGCATGTTTTAATTACAAAAAATAGGTTTTGAAAAAGATTTCAAAGAAACAGAGCCTAAATTTTCTAGGTCAATTGAATTTGGAACACATGAAAAAAAAGGCCAAGCAAAATGGTAGAGACAAAAAAGTTTATCTGAGTTTAGTTGTCTGCGATAAACATAACATAATTCTTAATCTTTAAATAACTAGGTTGTATCATTTCATTTATTCAACAACTATCATAATTTCTATTAAAGATTTGTTTATATATTCCAGTTGTACTGTATTGTATTATAGTTTACCCGTGCTATGCACGGTTATTTATCATATTGAAAACTTGATGAAATATATTTTTGATAAATTCACCTTTTTATTATATATGTCATTTTGATTTCAAAAATTTCTGTTATTTAAAATAAACATTCGTATATAAATTATTTTATTTATTTTAAATTGTCTCGTCTATTAAATAAGAAAATTGAACAATTATTTCATATAAATATTGATTATTAAATCTTATATATATAGTCAAGATTGAATAAATAACTTTTTTAATCCTAACATTTTAAAGTTGACATTAGTTTAGTCCTAAAAAAATTTTTTACATCAATTTAATTCAACACTTTGCAAATTGACATCAATTTGATCATAAAAAAATTGATATCAATAATTCTAACACTTTGAATTTGTTTATATCAATTTAGTCATAACATTTTAAATATTGAATTAATTTAGTCCTAATAAATTTTTCATAAAATCAAATCTTCTATTAAATTATCAGTATACGAGTAAATTGATATCAAAATTTTTAATATGTTTGAACTAAATTAATGTCAAAAATTATTTTGGGACTAAATTGATGTCAACTTTAAAATATTAGGACTAAAAAAATATTTATTCTATTTTAGTGATCATATAACCTATAAATAATTTTTAATCTTTACTCCTCTCATCTTTAATATAAAACACCTCTACAAACAAACTATTAGATCAAAAACTTAATAAAAAATTAAATCCAATTAAATAAATTAAATCTTAACACATAAGATTATAAAATTTTTATAGATAGAGGTCACCTATCCCTTTTTGTTTTTTTGTCCTCTTTCCTATTCCTTCATTCATATTTTAATACGTAAAACATTGTACAATATCGCCTATCATTCTTGTCAAAAGCAACATTTTCAAATTACCTATAATACTAGTTATGGTAAATTTTTGTTGGAGAGATGGAAAAAGAGATAAAAAAGTAGAACGAAAGAATTGTTTCCATTATAATGAGTCCTGTTAATTAAGTAATTAAAAAAGAAAAATATTACATGAAGTAAACTTTTTAAATTTTTAATGTTTTTAAAAGTTTACGTTTCATATCATATGTTTTTAAAGACACTATTTTTGATGTCACATAAAAAAAAAAAAAAAGAACGCTATTTTTGATGATTATAAAAAGGAGCAACTTGGCTGTAATTTCCTATCAAAGACTTTGTATTATATAGGATAGGCTCCACACGACATGTCAGTGCACTTTCTAAGCTATTAAAGAGCAGCACCTTCTTTGTAATTTCCTATCTAGTATGACATAGAGCATCGGCTCCAGTACCAAATGGGTTAGTCCACTTTCTAAACTATACGTTGACTCCAGTGTCAAGTCGTGTATGTCACGGCGAGAACAAGAGTTAATGAAAACTTGGAAAGTCGAGAATCATAAGCATGCCTTGAGCCCGATTGGCATCATCTACAGTATTTTTCCGTTAGTCAAGGAATACGATGTAAGTTGCAATATGATGGTAAGATTACGAAGTATATCAATATATCAATTATTTATAATATATTTTAGTAAAATTTAATTTTAAAAAATTAAAAATATAATTAAATATATTTTAAAAATTAATTATTATATATTAATAATATAAAATTATACTGATAATATAAAATAATTTTATATTATTAATATAATAAAAAAATTTATCAATGTAATTTTATTCTATCAGTATAATTTTATATTGATAATATAAAATTATTTTAGATTAATAATATAAAATTATTTTATATTGTCAGTATAATTTTATATTATTAATATATAAAAATTAATTTCTAATATTCATAAAAATTTTATCAGTATAATTTTATTCTGTCAATATAATTTTATACTATCTATCAATATAATATTATATTGATAATATATAATTATTTTATATTATTAATATAATTTTATATTATTAATATATAAAAATTAATTTTTAAAATATATTTAATTATATTTTTAAATTTTTTTAAATTAATATATTACTATAATATATCATATATGATTGATATACCGATATACCTCATGTACTACCGGCACTTAGACTGCGAAGCGCACGACAGATACCGCCTGATTGTGGAATGCCGTGCTTTGGCAAACACCAGAAAATCCAAACATGAAAACATGAGGCCTACACTTCCACCCCCTTGCAGGGGTTAGAAAGACGTCTGTGTACATATCTTAATCTAAAATAATTGTTGTTCCAATAGACAATAGTCAAAGATCGCCGTGACTAAATGGTGAAATTTTATTTTATTTTTTTTGGAGTAAATTACACTCCATTCTTATTATAGGAGTATAGGACTCTCTCATCTATTTTTAAAATAATCATTTTTTATAAAAATAAAAATATATTACACTTTAATCTATTTCTATATTTTTCAAATCCATGTTAAATTATGTCATATTATGTTTATCAACTTTTTTAATTGAAACAATCTTTATTAATATATATATATATATATATATATATATATATAATTTTTTAAGAAAATAAAGATATATGATTAATAATAATATAAAGATTTTGATGTATTTTTATTTATTTTTAATTTTATTTGTTAAATCTTTAATTATTATTAAATTAAGAGAACAAATTATTAACAATAATGATAATTTGTGATGATTGTTTAAAAAAAAAGAGGTAAGAATTACATTATTTTCAATTTTTGACATTATTTTTAGAACGGAAATATTTGTGATTATTAATTATTATATATGAATGTTAATAAAACATTTTCTGTATTAACTTATTGAAATGAAAATAAAATGTCAATTTTATATTAAATCTTATTTTTTAAAACAAAATAAGGATCAAGTAATATTAAAAATATAATATAAAAAATATAGTGTCATTAATGTTAGTATGTCATTTCTCAAGAATTTACAAAGACAGTATTTTATAATAATGTTTAATAATGAATCATTAAAATAATAATAAAAATGTTAAAGAATTGATAGTGGGTAATTTAGTACATTTATATACATATTTTTTAATTAATAAATTTTTAAAAAAATTTGGAGAATATTCTTTTAATTAGTAATGTTAAATTATTACATAAAATATATATTTTAAAAATAGAGTAAAATGCTATATAATACAAACATTTCTTAAGTAGATTGTGTAATTTATTTATTAATTTTTTTTTTAACCTTCGATTCATTCTATGAGCTTGGTAGAGAAATTTCCTAATAAAGCTCCTAAAAACTCCTTTAATGAGACATAAAAAAGGAAGCGAAGATAGAGGGGAAAAAAAATAAGATGACAAATATCAATCCAAATTGAGCTATGTTATTTTTACCACATATTCTTAATTATATCAACTGAACAACCAACTGCACAACCATTAGTGTTTTTTGGACTTCTTACTTACAGCAGGTGTGTAAAATTAGAAGACAAATTTTCTGTCATATTTTCTATCCCCTTTCATGCATGTATATTCAATAAAAATTTGTCATGTATAATATTATCGATACTTTAAAAAGTTAATTATGGCAAAAATTATGAGTGATATTATATAATATTATAGTTGTCAAAATACGCATGATAGAAAAAGAGGAAGACAACAAAAAAAAAAAAAAGAGAGACATATGATCTCTGTCTTATTATAACATGATCATATAATCTAAAGAATAAGGGTTTTTTTAATTAGTACCTTTAAAACACTTGTTAAAAACCTAAAAATAATATGTTTAATTGAAATGTAAGAATTTAAGTTTCTAATATATTGAATATATTGAAAATTTTAAAAAAATTTACTCTTGATTTCTTATTGGCACTAATTAGAAAAATCCAAAAATTAATACTTGACTTAAAAACTTATCTGATAACTTCCTTTTTTTTTTTTGTGCATCAATTGTCTTTTTATTGCTGGTCTTTAGTGTCCAATAGACCTTCCTAGCTCCCAAATCTTAATTACTTCATCATACTCAAACTCATTGATGCATTTTACAGCATCCTCCTGGTCAAGTGTATGGCCAAACCCATCATCTATGATCTCTTTAGGTTGATAGCTATCTCCTTGCAGTGGAGGGTCTTCAATTTTAAATTCTGGTGGAAAAATAGGGTTCGACTTTGATTCTAGTGAGATATTGAGACTCTCTCTTCTCAGGAGCCCATTAGTACAGGCTGTATTAATTCTGGATTAATGACATCCTTCCCTAGAAATGCCCAAACATAGGCGGATGAGATGAATATTATATACTTTATGATGCATAGTGTATGAAAATTACAGATACAACATTGGAGTATCTACGTGAAATTATAAATGTTTCGATAATGATGATGATAACAATAATAATTTTACATCTGGATATGATGTCATTTTTTAAAATCATTAGTTTTATATTCAAATCAATTTGATTTCATATTTTTGAATGACATTTTTCTACTATGTATTTTGGAATTTAAAAATTTAATTATATCATACATATTAATAATAATTTAACCATAAAATTTATATTACTTATTAAATAATCCTATGAGTGGCCCAAGTTAAAAGAGCTATGGGGTGTGTGTTAAATTAGAGAAACTAAATATGCAGGTACAATAGGGCTAGGATTTAGATAAATTTTATTTGGTATCTAATTAATTGTCTGAACACTAATTTTTATCTAAATTAATTTTGGCCAAAAACTGCCTCTTAAAAAACTAAGTTTAGATTGGTTTTATCTTTTCTTCTTCATTGATTGTATTTTTGCTTCTCTTTACCTTTTCTATATTCTCAACACACATTTTTTTCTCTTCTTCTTTTCATTTTCTTTTTCTCTCACCTTTATGGATTATCTCCATCAACTTTTTTTTTTTTTTGAAAATTTCTTGATAATAGAACTCAACCTATATTCTTTCATCACTCACTTACTTCTTAGCCATTTATGTGGGAATAGAAGTTGTTTTCTAACCTCGAATCTTGGAGTCTTGAAAAAAATAATCACTTTATTAGACTTTCACCATATGAATTGTTTCAAAAAATAACCTTATCATTTGGGTTTAACGAGCGTGTAAGTAAAAAAGAATAATATAGGTTAAAACTAATTTCTAAGTTAGTTTTGAGCCAAATAGAATATAATAAAAATTGATTCATTTTTAAACAGATTAACATAATTGGTTAGTAGAGCTTTATTTTTTAAAAAAAGTTATTTTACATATGGATAGATTATCTAAAAAGTATATTTAATTATTAAAAGTACTTATAAGTTTGTTTATATATAAAAGAATAATTTTTTTTGTAGCCAAATTACTTAAAGAAAATACATTTAAAAAGAAGAAAGAGAACTAATATTTAGTAAGGGATAAGAAAAAAAAATATATTGTAATCTTGAATAAAAGTAAAAATATTTTTAGAAGATAATTTTGTAGAAAATCACTTTTACTTTTATTTTTTTTTAGAAAGTAGATGTTCCTAACTTTTAAAAAAGTGACAAATTTATCTCTTTTTTTTTTTAATTAGAAGCATCTTCTTTTAAAAATTATATTCAAATGACTTTATAAATTTATAAAAGCACTTTTTAAAAATAATAATAAGTATTTTTTCTTAAAAAAATCAATTTAAACGAGCTCTAAAGTTGGACAAGAGAATTGTTTTCGATGTAACGAGTCTTGTTAATTAACTATTTAAAAAGGAAAACTATTACACGAAGAAAAATTTTTAATGTTTTAAATGTTTCTAAAATTTTACTTTCCATTTAATATGTTTTTAAAGGCACTGTTTTTTATGTAAAGAAAAAAAAAGGGAACTCAATTTTTTATGATTCGAAAAAGCAGCACCTTGGCTATAGTTTCCTATCGCAGACTTTGTATGAAGTACGATTGGCTCCAAACGATAGGTTAGTGCACTTTCTAAGCTTTTGAATAGCGGCACCTTCTTTGTAATTTCCTATCAAAGACTATAGATTGAGTTTGTATGACACATAGAATTGGCCCCGGTACTAGATGGGCTAGTTCAGTGTCTAAGCTATTGACACCATTGTTAAATTGAGTCCCGTCCTGTATGCCACGGCGAGAATGAGAGTCAATGAAAACTTGAAAAGTCGAGAAAAACAAGCATGCCTTGACTCTGAAATGCCGTGATTTGGCAAATTACTAAGATGTGGTCTACACTTCCACCCCCTTGTAGGGGTTAGAAAAACGACTATGTACATATCTTAATCTAATAATTGTTGTTCCAATAGAAAACAGTCGAAGATCATCGCAACTAAATGGTGCAATTTTTTTTTTTGAATAAATTACAATCCATTCTTATTATAGGGGTATAGGACTCTCTCATCTATTTTTAAAATAAGTATTTTTTATAAAAATAAAAATATATTACACTTTAATCTATTTCTAATTTTTTCAAATCTATGTTAAATTATGTCATATTATGTTTATCAAACTTTTTAATTAAAATACTCTTTATTAATAGTTATATATATTAATTTTTTAAGAAAATAAAGATATAATATTAATAATAATATAAAGATTTGGATGTATTTTTATTTATTTTTTAATTTTATTTGTTGAATCTTTAATTATTATTAAATTAAGAGAACAAATTATTAACAATAATGATAATTTGTTATGATTGTTTAAAAAAAGTAAGAATTACATAATTTTCAATTTTTCACATTATTTTTAGAACGGAAATATTTGTGATTGTTAATTGTTATATATGAATGTTAATAAAACATTTTCTGTATTAACTTATTGAAATGAAAATAAAATGTCAATTTTATATTAAATCTTATTTTTTTAAACAAAATAAGGATCAAGTAATATTAAAAATATAATATAAAAAATATAATGTCATTAATATTAGTATGTCATTTCTCAAGAATTTACAAAGACAGTAATTTATAATAATGTTTGATAATGAATCATTAAAATAATAATAAAAATGTTAAAGAATTGATAGTGGGTAATTTAGTATATTTATATACATATTTTTTAATTAATAAATTTTTTTAAAAAATGTGGAGAATATTCTTTTAATTAGTAATGTTGAATTATTACATAAAATATATATTTTAAAAATAGAGTAAAGTGCTATATAATGTAGACATTTCTTAAGTAGATTGTGTAATTTATTTATTATTATTTTTTAATCTTTGATTCATTCTATGAGCTTGGTAGAGAAATTTCCTAATAAAGCTCCTAAAAAAATCCTCTAATGAGACATAAAAAGGGAAGCGAAGACAAGGGGAAAAATAAGATGACAAATATCAATCCAAATTGAGCTATGTTATTTTTACCACATATTCTTAATTATATCAACTGAACAACCAACGGAACAATCATTAGTTTCTTTTGGACTTCTTACTTACGGCAGGTGTATAAAATTAGAAAACAAAATTTCTGTCCTACTTTCTATCCCTTTTCATGCATGTATATTCAATAAAAAAATAATATATGACAAAAATTATGAGTGATATTGTATAATATCATAATTGTCAAAATACGCATGATAGAAAAAGAGGAAGACAATAAAAAAAAAAGAGACATATGATCTCTATCCTACTATAATATGATCATATAATCTGAAGAATAAGGGTTTTTTTAATTAGTACCTTTAAGACGCTTGTTAAAAATCTAAAAATAATTTTTTTAATTGAAATGTAAGAATTTAAGTTTCTAATATATTGAATATATTGAACATTTTAAAAAAATTTTACTCTTGATTTCTTATTGGCACTAATTAGAAAAATCCAAAAATTAATACTTGACTTAAAAACTTACTTGATAACTTCTTTTTTTTTTTTGGGTCAATCATACCTTTTTTGGGGGTCTTTAGTGTCTAACAGACCTTCCTAGCTCCCGAGTCTTAATTACTTCATCATAATCAAACTCATTGATGCATTCTACGGCATCCTCCTAATCAAGTGTATGGCTGGACCCATCATCTGTGATCTCTTCAGGTTGATAGCGATAGTGGAGGGTCTTCAATTTCAAATTCTGGTGGAAACATAGGGTTCGACTTTGATTCTAGTGAGATATTGAGGCTCTCTCTTCTCAGGAGCCCATCAGTACGGGATGTATTAATTCTAGATTAATGACATCCTTCCCTACATATACCCAAACACAGGCAGATGAGATGAATATTGTATACTTTATGATGCATAGTATATGAAAATTACATATACAACATTGGAGTATCTACAAGAAATTATAAAATGTTTTGATGATGATGATGATAATAATTTTACATCTAGATATGATGTCATTCTTTAAAATCATTAGTTTTATATTCAAATCAATTTGATTTCATATTTGTTAATAACATTTTTCTACTATGTATTTAGGAATTTAAAAATTTAATTATATTATACATATTAATAATAATTTAACCATAAAATTTATATTACTTATTAAATAATCCTACGAGTGGCCCAAGTTAAAAGACCTATGGGGTGTGTGTTAAATTAGAGAAACTAAATATGCAGATACAATAGGGCTAGGATTTAGATAAATTTTATTTGGTAACTAATTAATTGTCTAAAAACTAATTTTTATCTAAATTAATTTTGGCCAAAAACTGCCTCGTAAAAAACTAAGTTTAGATTGATTTTATCTTTTCTTCTTAATTGATTGTATTTTTGCTTCTCTTTACCTTTTCTATATTCTCAACACACATTTTTATCTCTTCTTCTTTTCATTTTTTTTTTCTCTCACCTTTATGGATTATCTCCATAACCTTTTTTTTTTTTTTTTTTGCAAATTTCTTGATAATAGAACTCAACCTATATTCTTTCATCACTCACTTACTTCTTAGCCATTTGTGTGGGAATAGAAGTTGTTTTCTAACCTCGAATCTTGGAGTCTTGAAAAAAATAATCACTTTATCAGACTTTCACCATATGAATTGTTTCAAACAATAACCTTATCGTTTGAGTTTCACGAGTGGGTAAGTAAAAAAGAATAATATAGGTTAAAACTAATTTCTTAGTTTGTTTTGAGCCAAATAGAATATAATAAAAATTGGTTCATTTTAAACAGATTAACATAATTAGTTAGTAGAGTTTTATTTTTTAAAAAAAGTTATTTTACATGTGGATAGGTTATCTAAAAAATATTTTTAATTATTAAAAATATTTATAAGTTTGTTTATATACAAAAGAATAATTTTTTTTGTAACCAAATTACAAAAAGAAAATACATTTAAAAAGAAGAAAGAGAACTAACATTCAGTAAGGGATAAGAAAAAAATAATATATATTGTAATCTTGAATAAAAGTAAAAAATGTTTTTAGAAGATAATTTTGTAGAAAACCACTTTTGCTTTTATTTTTTTTTTTAGAAAGTAGATGTTCCTAACTTTTAAAAAAGTGGCAAATTTATCTTTTTTTTTTTAAATTAGAAGCATCTTTTTTTAAAAATTATATTCAAATAACTTTAGAAATTTATAAAAGCACTTTTTAAAAATAATAATAAGTATTTTTTCTTAAAAAAATCAATTTAAACGAGCTCTAAAGTGGGATAAAAGAATTGTTTTCAATGTAACGAGTCTTGTTAATTAACTATTTAAAAAGGAAAACTATTACACGAAATAAAATTTTTAATGTTTTAAATGTTTCTAAAATTTTACTTTCCATTTAATATGTTTTTAAAGACGCTATTTTTTATGTAAAGGAAAAAAAAAGGGAACTCAATTTTTTATGATTCGAAAAAGCAGCACCATGGGTATAATTTCCTATCGCAGACTTTGTATGAAGTACGATTGGCTCCAAACGACAGGCTAGTGCACTTTCTAAGCTTTTGAATAGCGGCACCTTCTTTGTAATTTCCTATCAAAGACTGTAGACTGAGTTTGTATGACACATAGAATTGGCCCCAG
This sequence comes from Pterocarpus santalinus, assembly GCA_031439595.1. Classification (NCBI taxonomy): domain Eukaryota; kingdom Viridiplantae; phylum Streptophyta; class Magnoliopsida; order Fabales; family Fabaceae; genus Pterocarpus; species Pterocarpus santalinus. The sequence continues at coordinate 21,734,735 of CM062532.1, read as the reverse complement.
TACCAGATGGGCTAGTCCACTTTCTAAGCTATTGACGCCATTGTTGAGTCAAGTCCCGTCCCGTATGCCACGGCGAGAATAAGAGTCAATGAAAACTTGAAAAGTCGAGAAAAACAAGCATGCCTTGACTCTGAAATCCCATGATTTGGCAAAACCAGGAAAATTGAACACATGAAAACATGAGGTCTACACTTCCACCCCCTTGCAGGGGTTAGAAAAACGATTGTGTACATATCTAAATCTAATAATTTTGTTTCAATAGACAATAGTCAAAGATCATCGTGACTAAATGGTACAATTGTTTTTGAGAAAATTACACTCTATTCTTACTCTAGGACTCTCTCATTTGGAGTGAAAGTAGATTAGACAAGGCTACGCTTTAGTTTAAAAAGGTTTGGCCTGTATTTCAAATATATAATCTAAATTTGGGTTTATTATCTAACATAAGTTTTTGTTTTAATGCCTAGCATGACCTTTTTGAAAGTCTGATCTAATTTGAAAACTTATTTAAAGACTTACTTGATAATAAGAATTTAAAATAGATCAAAAAATCTTCTCTTAATAGGCTAAAAATATATTCCTAAATTGATCAAAAATTTTTCTAAATATGCCAAAAAATTTATTTTTAAATAAAATACAATGTTTCTATTATCATTAAAGTTTTGAAAAAAAAATAATATAATTTAATTCGCAGTTTAAATAACAACAACAACAATAATAATAATATAGTACAAATAAGTTAGTCTATTAAACCTAATAGACTTTTTGCATAGTGTATAGCCTAGCACTTTTAGATAAAAAGATTTTTTGAAAAGTCTTGATCTTATTTATTTATTAAATAGGCTAGGCTTTGGTAGGTTTAATGTAGGCTAGGTCAAATGTCTCTGACCTATTTCCACTCCTATCTCATCTACTAACTTTTTTAATTGAAATACACTATAGTAATAATTATATATATTAATTTTTTTAAGAAAATAAAAGATATATGATTAATAAAAATATAAAGATATTGATGTACTTTTATATTTTTTTAATTTTATTTGTTGAATCTTTAATTATTATTAAATTAAGAGAATAAATTATTAACAACAACGATAATTTGTGATGATTGTTTAAAAAAAGGTAAGAATTATATTTCAACTTTTCACAATATTTTTAGAATGTAATATTTGTGATTATTAATTATTATATATGAATGTTAATAAAATATTTTTTGTATTAATTTATTGAAATGAAAATAAAATGTCAATTTTATATTAAATCTTATTTTTTTTAAAAAAATAAAATAAGGATCAACTGATATTTTTTAATATAGTGTCATTAAAATTAGTATGTTATTTCTCAAGAATTGACAAAGACAGTTATAATAATGTTTAATGACGAATCATTAAAATAATAATAAAAATTTTAAATAAAACATTGATAGTGGGCAATTTAGTACATTTATATACATATTTTTAATTAATAAACTTTTAAAAAATTTTAGAGAATATTCTGTTAATTAATAATGTTAAATTATTAGATAAAATATATATTTTAAAAATAGAGTAAAATGCTATATAATACGGACATTTCTTAAGAAGAATGTGTAATTTATTTATTTCTAACCTTCGATTCATTCTATGAGCTTGCCTGAGAAATTTCCGACTAAAGGTCCTAAAAATATCCTTTAATATGACATAAAAAAGGAACTGAAGATAGGAAAAAAAAATTAAGATGACAAATACCAATCCAAATTGAACTATGTGATTCTTCCCATGTATTCTTAATTATATCAACTGGACAACCAACAGCACAACTGTCAGTTTCATTTGGACTTCTTACTTATGGCAAGCATATAAAATTAGAAAACAAATTTTCTGTCCAACTTTCTATCCGCTTTCATGCATGTATACTCAATAAAAATTTCTCATGTGTAATATTATAGGTACTCTAAAAAAGTTAATTTTGACAAAAATTATGAGTGATATTGTATAATATCATAATTGTCATTAACGAGTGAAAGAAAAGTAGGAAGATCTTCTTGCCATCCGTCCAACATGGTGGCAGTCGGTCAAAAGCAGATGGTACTACAAGAGGTAGCTTGGGACACAATGGCTAGAACAATAAATGAGTGTCTTGGGGATAGATTAATTGCAGCTAGCTCAATGCACGCGGAGTGTGGAGCTCAAGACAAAGAGACATCTGCTCCTCCTATTGATGTTGACGTGACCATTGAGGCTTGTGATAATAGCCCTATGAGATGCATATCCGATGATAGAAGGACAAATGAAGTCATTGCAGAATTGGGCTTGGCAGAGCATGATGATTTTCCTTATTTTCCTCCTGGTTTTGGGCTGTGCAATACGCCACAAGTTGTGAAAGGCCCAGTGGACTTGGAGACTGCTCCCGGCTTGTGTGTCTTAGACCAACACATAATCAAAAGCTATAATAACCATCTAACCCAGACTACTAATTGCGATGAGGACAAAATTTTGGTTGAGGAATCTGAAGCCTTTAGGATTAAGAGAAATTCTTATATGGTCCGGGAGCACCACATAGTTGTGATCCCGGCCAATCATATAAGTGTATTTTTATGGGATTATGTGTTAGTGGTAGATCCCATGTAAAATATACTTACATGATTAATCTGAAAGCACAACCACATGGTGCTCCCGGACCATATAAGTATTTCTCTAGGATTAAAGCTCCTTCTTGGACAATGAGCTCGAATCCGAAAAAGAGGTGCACGAAGAATTTCAAACGGAGGGCTTCAAGGTATAAGTCTAGGTTGGGAAAAGGTGGACATAGTGTGAAGGAATCTCAAATTGAGAATTGTGTTGAGGATAATGAGGTGAATGATGAGGCCAACGATAAGAAAGCTTGGGAGATAGCGAAACAACTTGGGTTGTCAGCTGAGGATGAAGATGCGGTGTTTCAAGCATTAGCAAATGAATTTGATCATGGAAAGAGCAAATCCATGAAGCATAAAAGAAAGAAGCGTAAAGGAAAGGAGAGGAAGAATTGATCTTTCTCATTGTGTTCTTGTTTGAGTTATGGATCCTACTATTTTTGAGTTTCTTTTTGAGTGTTGGGTTGGTTTGTGTTTGTTGCGGCATTGCCTTTATTCTAGTTTTTGTGCTTGTATGCCTATTTTAGGCTCTAGCTTTGCTCCTTTCTCTTCAAAAAATTTGAGCCCTTTTCAACTATCAAAAAAACAAAGAGTAGGAAGATTTTTAAAAAAAAAAAGACATATGATCTTTGTTCTATAATAACATGAGCATAGAACCTAAAGAATAACAGTCTTTCTAATTATTACCCTTAAGATACTTGTTAAAAAACCAAAAATATTTTTTTTTTATTGAAATATAAGATTTGTAATTTTCTAATACGCATTGAAAATTTAAAAATTCACTCTTAATCTCGTAATGGCACCAATTAGAAAAATAACTTCTTTTTCTTCTTCTTTGGGGGGTCTTTACTGTCTAACAAATGTTCATTTCGAATTCTGATGGAAAAATAAGGTTCGACTTTGATTCTAGTGAGGCATGAGGTATTGAGGCTCTTTCTTCTTAGGAGCCCATCAGCATGAATGGTAACGGTCTTTACCATTAGCATGCGGGTGTATTGATTCTGGATTAATGACATCCTTCCAGGCATGCCCAAACATAGGTGAATGAGATGAATATTGTATTCTTTATGGTGCATAGTGTGTGAAGATTACAAATACAACACTGGAGTATCTATATGAAATTATAAAAGTTTCGATGATGATGATAATAATAATAATAATAATTTTACATCTAGATATGATGTCATTTTTTAAAATCATTAGTTTTATATTCAAATTAATTTGATTTCATATTTTTTACTAACATTTTTCTATTATGTACTAGGAATTTAAAAATTTAATTATATTATACATATTAATAATAACTTAATCATAAAATTTATATTACTTACTAAACAATACTATGCATGGCCTGGGTTAAAAGACCTATGGGGTGTGTGTTAAATTAGAGAAATTGGATATATAGGTACAACAAGGCTAGGTTTTAGATAAATTTTGTTTGGCAACTAACTAAATGTTTAAAAACTAATTTTTATCTAAATTAATTTTGGCCCAAAATTGCCTCTTAAAAAAATTAATTTTAAATTGATTTTATCTTTTCTTATTCATTGATTATATTTTTTCTTCCCTTTACCTTTTCTATATTCTCAGTACACATTTTTATCTCTTCTTCTTTCTATTTTCTTTTTCCTTCACCCTTATGAATTATCTCTATCACATTTCTTCTCTTTTTTATTTTTTGTTTTATTTATGAAGTTCTTGATAGTAGAACTCAACCTATAGTCTTAAGGTCTTTCTAACTTTTTATCATCATCGATCAAGCACTTTATATAATTTAATTTGAGAATCTGTCATTCCTACTCCCTTAAGTATCCATCAACCCATAAATCAAGCATCGAGGCATTTTGAAAATGTTTACAGGCTATTAATAATGATGAATCCACTAATAATCCTTTAACCCTTAACAGCCAAGTGTTTTATCTCTTCTAACATTATCACTAAATCTTCATAACTATTGAAACATGAAGAAGTTTCTGCACCTTTACATTGAAACAAATGCTCCCACACAAGTATTTAAGGTGGCCATTATGCAACCTATCACCTAACCTTCTATCAAAATCAAATACCTCTTGAAACCCACACTAGCCTCACCAATAAATTCCTTTTCTGCATAAAGTGGGTCAAAATTACATAGAATATTGGACAAGAATTTATGAGAAGTTGTTATACCTATACGCTTCTAAACATACTTCTTTACATGTATTTTACTTAAATATTAACCTAGATTGTTATTTGAACCTTATATACATCTCAAATTCTTCATGAAATAAAGGTAAATAAGATATTCATATGAGCTAGCCAAAACATAATAGATTTGATACCCAATGTCACCCAATAATGCACATCAAGAATCATGTATCTTGGTTTCAACTAATAGGTGGCACCATTGGTGTTGTCTTCCTACTTCACTAGCATTCTTTTCATTCATCAAATGGTTAATCTTTTTGTGAATTTTCTACACAAAAACTAGTGACGTAACAGTCCTAATCTCCAAGGATCTTAAGGCCTTTGACTCATCATTTCTATACCAAAAACTACTTATGATCATAGTCTACCTCTTGGCCAACATTAAAGCTTTCAATACGTAGACCAAGTCTCATATTCTTTGATTCAACTCTTTAGACAACAAGCATCAAAAGTTGTAGATCCCAATAGTTTCTTCATAAATTTTTGTGAGTTGCTACAAATACAACCCCCCTTTTTTTACAGTGAGTCCCTTGACCACCATTCTAAGTTTATCTTGTTAAGATTTGCATTTGTTGTCCAGAATTTTATATGTGGCTTTTTTTTTTTTTTTTTCAAATGACAATCCTCAATTTCCATCACCTAAATTTTAAGGAAATAGTCAAGACTAACACTAAGCCCTTAATGCACATTTGGCTAGTGCTTGGCACAACCCAAAACATCAAGAAATTTTTTATGCATATTCACAGAAATTAACCATTTTTTGCATATACATGTTAATGGTTGCAACCAACAACACAGGGAAATATTTGAGTCATATGCACATCTATATAAAGCTCAAATGATCATGGCCAAAACAGCAACACATAATAATTTCCAATTTGCAAACATCATGATACTTTTAGGTACTAGTCCTTGGGAATTCAAGAGCACTATGCATAACTTGTAACTTAATCATCTTTATTAATAATTGGACTTTGAATATTAATTTTAAGTCCACTTATGTCTTATATGGTCCCAAGTACTCAAGTTGACTTAGCATGGTCAAAATCTTTGTAAGGATCCTTAACATAGGCTAAGTTTCGAAGCCTAGGGCATGTCTAGTCACCTTAAGCTATAAGCACCAAAACATGTGGTTCATCAACAAGATAATGGTATGAAAGGAGTTTGTTTGGAGGTTAAATCTACAGGAATCAAAGCTAATGTTCAAACACAACAAGATTGGGAGAAGGAATTAACTTCGTTGAAAGTGATGGGAGATTAGAGTAATCTTATTTCTGAGGAGGCTCCCAATTCTATGAAAGTTGTTGAGCAAAGTGAAAAACTAGAGGATATTTTGGGTGGTCTTTCCCAAAAGAAATCTTACCAGGATTCTGTCGTAGGAAATAGATTGGATACTTCTCTAACCCCTGAAGAAATTGCAAAGGTGCTTGGTAAGGAGTTCTTTGTGAAGAAACTTAGTAAGGGGAGTGAGGAAGATCTCTCACTACCTCTCAATCCAAAGCCTAAAGTCAAGGTGTCAATGGAAGAGATTGAAGAATGGTGTCATCCACAAAAATCTTCACTGATTGTCAAGCTTCTTAGTGAAAGGATTGGATTCTGAATGATTAATGCTTGGATTGGAATGGTATAGGCAAGAAAAGGATGTGTAAAGATTCTAGATTTGAATAAGGATTTCTTTTTGGTAAAATTTTTAGATGAAGAGGACTACAATCGTGCCCTTTACAAAGGACCTTGGAGGATAGCAAACCACTACCTCCTTGTTTAAAGGTGGATGCCTTTATTCAAGCTGATGGAAAAAGAAGTCCAAAAAATAGTTGTGTGGGTTCATATTCCAGATTTACTAGTGAAGTTATATAATCACAATTTTCTATTGAGAGTAGGGTCAAAGTTGGGAACAATGTTAAAGATTGATGGGTTAAGTTCCATCCATTCAAGGGGTCCTCACAAGAATTTGTATTGAAGTAGATCTTACAGAAAAATTAATTCCGTAATTCACTACATTAGGAAAAGATTTTCTAGTAGAATATGAAGGATTACATCTTATCTATTTTAAGTATGGTAAATATGGTCAGAAGATTTCAAGTTGTGATGTTTAGGAGAGCCCAATGGAGATCATTCCAAATGGTACGAAGTAGATAAAGATAATAGTAAGGTTACCATATCGCAAGGGACCATGGAGGAAGGTTTGAATGATGAAGTGCAGGCTACTCAAATTATAACTAAGAGTAATAAAGCTGTTAATGAGAATCCACCTTCAATGGACCAACAGAAGAATGGGGATGGAATGGTAATAACTATTTCGGTCCCTAGATGCTAGCCAAAAAGACATAATACAAGAAAGGTCCACAAAAGTCAAAGAATGATAAAACTAAAGGATTGGTTGAGCAAAATTCTATGGGTTCCTGCTTTGAGCCTTTGGCAATAGACGGGGATAGCCTACATGAGTTAGCCTAACAAAAAGAAGAAATAGAAGCCCAAAATATAGGTAACGACTCTACTCTTAAAGCTTTGACTGCTCTTAATGACCAAAACTCTTCCCAAATAAATTTAAAGAAAAGACAAATGAAGCCCACTAAGATGTTAAGCAATGGTGGGACTAAAAAGTTTGCCCAAGCCTAAGCGATGAAGAAGGACTCATAAGAGGAAGAGAAGGTTGCTCTAGAAACACCTATTCGAGACAAAGGCAAGTGAATGGCAATTGAGGAATAGAACCAAGGAATGATGAAAGTACCAGCAGAGAAATTTCATGAGTATTGAGAGCTCTTCAGTTTACAAAAGGAGTTTCCACATCATATGCTGCCTCTAAGGAAGAAAGGGAGTTTGCAAAGAAGATGGCAAGACAACGGAATGAGTCCACCCAAAATCCACCAGATCTAGGTAATATGACAATGGAGTTGAATGAAACTATAGCTCAAAATCTTCTCGATCTAGGAGTGGTAGCAACAAATTCAGTGCATCATTTGGACCTTGATCTAAAGGAAACTAGCTCGTCGAGTATGATGGTTGATGAACAATCGGCCGGTAACATCTAAGAATTTTAAATCTCTCTTATCACAATTTCTCTTTTATTATGAATATTTTATTATGGAATTGTAAAGGTGTTAGGAGCAAGGATCTTTCTACTTCATTAGGAGACCTTAGTGTCAGATATAGAACTAACTTTATGGTTTTGTTTGAAACTCACCAATTTGGCCAAAAAGCTAAAAAGATAATTAGGAAATTTGGTTTTGATGCAGTCTTTGTTGTTGATGGAGATGGTTTCTCTAAAGTGATTTGGTGCCTTTGGAAGAAATTGAATTGGCAAGTAAATGTCATTAAACAATGTAAATAGTTTGTTCACCTAAATGTTAGTTAGAAAAACTCAAAATCTTAGTTCTTTACTGTTGTATATGGGTCCCCTAATTCTATTCAGAGGAAAGAACTATAGGAGGGGCTTTATTAATTAGCTTAATCTAACACAGGGTCTTAGTGTGTGTAGGGAGATTTTAATTCTGTCATTTCTTTAGATGATGTGAGGGGAGATCAACGCTTTGCTTGTGACACTTCAGTGTCTAATGGATATTTATTAGATATTGATTTATTTGATCTTGGTTTTGCGGTTAGCCTTTTACTTGGTTGTTACATGAAGACTTTTAAGAATTTAATTAATTCATCTTGGGATGAAAGTGGCATTTTAATCTAAAACTTAGAGTCTTTTACTGAAAAAGCCAAAATTTGTAACAAAGATGTCTTTGGGGACATTTGATTAACCCTAATAGGCCTATGTAATGTTATGTATAAAGTGATAACAAAGATAATTGCTAATAAACTAAAAACCCTTATGCCAAAATTGGTTGGTTAGTCTCATAATAGCTTTGTCCTTGGTAGACAATCTTCAGATAACATTTTAATTGTCCAGGAAATAGTTCACTCCATGAAAAAGAAAAAAGGAGAATCGAGTACATGGCCATAAAATTAGACTTAGAAAAGGCCTATAATAGGCTCAACTGGGAGTTTATTCATGACACTTTGGTAGACATAGGCATTCCTAATGAATTAACTTCCCTGATTCAAGAATGTATCACCTCGACCAGTATGAGCTTACTTTGGAATGGTAGATATGCAAATTCTTTTACTCTCTCTAGAGGTATCCGTTAAAGGGATCCCTTCTCCCCTTATATATTTGTTCTTTGTATTGAGAGGTAATGTCAATTCTTTAACTTAATGGTTGATCATATGCTATGGAAACCTTTTAAAATAAGTAGATCTGGTCCATGTATATCTCATCTTTGCTTTGCAGATGATATCATCCTCTTTTGTCTTAGTTCTGGGCAAAAAATCAATCATGGAAAATCTTATACTTTCTTTTCTAATAATGTTACTCATCCCCGTTGCCAAGAATTAAGTGGCTTATTTGGATGTTGTCTTACCTCTAATTTGGGTTGTTATCTAGGTATGCCCCCACTACATGAAAGGTGTAGCATTTCAGATTTTTAGTTTATTTTAGACCAAATGAACAATAAACTTAATGGCTAGAAAAGCCTCACCCTTTCTCTTACTGGTAGGATAACTCTGGCAATATGAGCATTAACTACAATCCTCAGTTACATTATGCAAACAATGAAACTCTCAAATATTATTTGAAATAAAATTGATCGTATCAGCAAGCAATTCATTTGGTGTTCATCATATTTGAAAAAGAAAATCCACCTTATACGCTAGAATAAAATGTGCAATCCTAAAGAGGAGGAAGGACTTGGTTTCCGGAAAGCTAAAGAACTTAATTTGGCATGTATGATGAAATTGGCTTGGTGTTTAGTTAGCAAACCGAGTTGTTTATGGGTCAAATTAATGAGGAACAAATATTGATATGTTGATAATTTAATCCCAAATGTTAGGCATATAGCTCAAGCCTCCAGTGCATGGAGAAGCATTATGCAAGTTTGGCCTCTTTTCAAGAATAACCTCATTTGGAGGTTGGGGGAAGGACAAACTATCTTATTCTGGCTTGAGCATTGGATTCTTAGGGTCCAAACTCTAGTAGACTTTGCTGCCCTAGGTTTCAATAAGGGCTCAACTAATCAAAAAGTGGTTGAATATGCTACTGATGATTGAGATTGGAATTGGGATAGATTAGGTTAGGTCTTGTTTAAGGATTGTTTAGACTTATTCATTCTTATGAAAGCTCCTTGTAATGTAGCATGTTCTAATCAAGTTGCTTGGTTTCCTAATATTTCTAGTAATTTTAATTTAAATTTTGCATATAGTGTTTGGATTTAAGTACCATTTTAATCCCTAAAATTGTATGCGCGCGTCACTTTAGTTCTTGAAATTTAGAAATTAATTTTTTAGTCCCTGAAGTTACATTCCGTGAGTCATTTTTATGCTTAATTAGTCAACCGTCAGTCAACTATTATGGTTTACTGATGTGTCACGTTAAGTGACACGTCAGCATGCCACATGGCACACCACATGGCACAACATTTGATGTGGCATGCCACGTGGCCAAGCATCATGACAATCTCTGACGTGTGATGCTACGTGTCATCGATTTTAAATTAGTTCAAATTAGTTTATAAAATTTTTAAAATATGTCAAATTAGTCCCTGAAATTTTTTAATATGTCAAATTAATCTCAGAAATTTCTAAATGTGTCAAAATAATCCCTAAAATTTTTAAAATATGTCAAAATAGTCTAAAATTCTTAAATGTCTCCTTTTCTCCTTCAAAAGCTCTAAATTTTTAATTGTCCTTAAACCCACTAATTTCTTTTTTATTTTCACACCCTATCTAAACTGAATCCTCCGCATATAGAAGTTTGTGCATCTTATTAAAATGACAAGTAAATTTAAATAAATTAAGATTGGTAAATTACAAAATTATTGACAATTATTAAATTCAAACTTAACATTTAAATATATTTGATTAACATTCTAAATATTTATTAGTCTTGTTTAATTTAAGATTTAAAATTTAGGATTAACTAATTTAAAATTCAAAATAATTTATAATCAAAAGTCTTCGAAAACATGCCACTATAAAATGGTGAACGATTTGGTAATTAGATGAGATCATAATTTAAAACTTTAATGCAATTAATGCATTAAATGAATTTTCTAAAACTACAATTTTAATACAATTTTAAAGAATGATTATTTTTCTCGGAACAACTATTTTCAAACATGTACTTAGTTGATACATTTGTCATAAAAAGCTCCATCAATGTAGCCTAATCAAAATAGAAATCAACTTTTTTTTCTTTTTTCTTTTTTTTTAATTAAAAAACTATAATTTAAGGTAAGAAAAAGGCTTAACATAATTTTGCAGTAGAGAATATGTTCAAATTTATTAAGTTCCTATTTAGTAATTAATAAAATAATAACAAATTAAACCCAACTTATAGTAAAGTTCCTAATGAATGAATGATGGCTAATTAGTCTATATATAAACAATAACTCGACCATGTTCAATATTTTAAATATTTTAAAAATTTTCTTTTAGTGTTCTATTACTTTTCTTTGTAACACAGCTGAGTGTAGTTTTTGTCAAAGCGAACTGAAAAATTACGAGTTAGAACCACATGCCTCCTTGGAAACATATAGGTTTGAGACATTTTCTTAAGATCAAAAGTCCCGTGTGGTTCTGGGTATCAATGAGTTAAAGAAGGAATTTTATCGAATTTTAGGGAATGGATAACCCCTTCGTTTTCAACCCTCAAGTTTATAAAAATGCAAGTTTTCGGAGAATTGTACTAAAACCCAAAAGTTGGATTCTAATCCTTAAGGATTTTGAATTTTTAGATATTTTTATTGAATCCAAATGGGGGGGTATTCCCTTATTTACATTTATGTTTTAAAGTTAATGGAGAGTAAAGTTAAAATTAAGAAAATTAAGAAATGTAAATAAGTGCATGCGGTATCTGAACACAGGAATGAATTTGCGAGAAGGAGGGAACCAAGTTTTTTGGATTTGTGTCGATTCTGAAGGACACATGTCGATTACAATACTCTATGCATACAGGTTAAAAATTTTAGTGTGTGTCGATTACCATAATTGTGTCGATTACGGTCTGAAGTTTCTTGCGTGTCGATTACCATCATTGGTAATCGATTACCGGCGACTCTTTAGCCGTGGTAATGATTACCATAATTGTGTCGATTACAAGTTCTTCGTGTGTCGATTACCAGCCCTTGTGTCGATTACGAAACAATATATAAGCGAGGCAGCGTCCCTTCCCCTCATTTAGCGATTTCCCTTCTCTCTCTGCCCTCAAAACTCTCTCGCTTCTCTAAAACATCTCTCCCTTCCTTCTTAAACCCCAAACCTTCTCATATTTCTATCAAATTACACCATTCCCATTCACTCAAACTCAATTCCTTTCTTTAATCTCCAAATCATACCCTCACCCAAAAATCAACACATTTGGTCCTGGAGCTTGGAGGAGGTGACACCAAGGCTCTAAGGATTTCTTCTTTCATTCTCCCTTGAAAGGTAATCTTCAGCTCCTTTCCTCTTTCTTTCTATGAAGTTTGAATTATTTCCTTTATAGTGAGTTTCTAGAGAACCCTAGGTTAGAAGATTTAGGAATTTTCATATCTGGGGTATAGTAGATTAATCCTCAGTCTAAGTAGTGACCTTGAATCAAATTGTCATATTATTGATAGTATATGCCCTTTGGAGGGCGGCTTTGGCTCTCGAGTTCATGGGGTTAGGATTAAAGTGATTAGCGTAAGTACGTGAGTAGATAGCTTATCCTATCTTAATTTTAATGTATTTTGTTTATATATATACATATGCAAGTGATTTATTATGCCTTAGCAATATAATTTAAATTTTGGTAGCTTGTCTATTTCTCTTTTGGTTCACATGAGACAATGACTTGATTTTAAAAAGGAAAAATATGGCAATTATTTATTACCTTGGTTTTCTATTAAACTTTGGAAAAATCTTCTTTGTTTGAAAGGTTTTTGGATAAAGCTTTATTTTTCTTTGAAGATTACAACTTTTTATTGTTTTATATAAGGTATATTAGAATGTTTTATAAGTATCTTTATTAAATGTTCTGTATAATGGAAAAGAAAGACTCCGCAAAGTCTAGACCTTGAGATCTGTAGGCTATGCGGCAGTGGCGTTAGCCCTGGAGTCACACCTAGGATGTTGGATTTCATGGCCACTCAAGGGGAGTAGTGCGTGCTGTTATTCATGGCCACACATGCAGGTTGTGGTGCGTGCACTTTATTCACGGCCCACGAAGGAGGAGTGGTGCGTGCACGATTCACGGGTTTCACCACGAAGGAAAGGCCACCTAAGTGTGATTCTTTGACCCAGTTATCCTGGAATAGATGGACTTCTATTTTGGAAAGGAAAAAGTTGGATAATATTTGAATAAGATTTACATTTTTGGTTTTATTAAACATATTATTGTATTATCTTATATCTAGTTAATAATTATGGTTTGTACATTGTCTCATGTGGGTTAGGGACATTTTATCTCTCACTGAGTTTCATAAACTCACCATGTTGTGTTCTTTCCTTTTTCGATTTGGTGTTCAGGTAGAATCTAATTCTTGATTCAGTGTATTCCCAAATAATGTGGGTGAGCCCTTCTTGTTCAAGGGCCTTTTATAAATTAGTTAGGCGAAATTCTTAGGATTGTAGCTCCATAGTACTACAGGCAAGGTCCGGCCTTGTTGAATTTTTGTTATTGTTATATATTCATTTATATATATATATATATACTTCAACTTGTTGGAATTAAAGTTATGAAAATGATTTATTTTCTAAAGAACTTGAACTATGTATTTTTGGATATACGATTGTATTATCTATTTTACTGTCATATTGTGTCTTTGAGGGTGTATTCTAAGAATACTTGGATCCCAGATGAAATATTGTGGTTGTTTATCTTGCGGGGTATCAGTTTGTAATTGGGGAAATATCCAGGATTACAAAGGGAACTCTGCAATCAAAATTTTCTAAAATTTTTGTGGTGAAAGAACTGCGTGAGGACTTGTCACATCTTGATCATAACTTTGGGTTGGAGTAAGTGACATTTACCTTTATAATCTATTCTTTGTTAATTTCTATTGAAAAATTAATATTTTATTTATTTATTTTTTTATAAAGCATGTTAAATTTATATTTTTTACATAAGGACGCTTATAAGTATTCGTTAAGTCTAGAGACATTCTTGGATCTTGAACTAGAATGATTTACATTAAAATTATTTATTATATTTCATTATTTCATTTCTATATATTCTCTTCCCATTATTATATATAGAGAGGATCTAGTCTAGGTAGGGTATAAAAATGGGAAAGAAATTAGTGGATTTAGGAAAGATTAAAGATTTAGAGCTTGTGAAGGAGAAGATAAGAAATTTAGGAATTTTGTACTATATTGACACATTTTTTAAATTTCAAGGACTAATTTGAACTAATTTAAAATCGATGACACATGGCATGACATGACATGTCAGCATGTCACGATAGATGTTGTGCCACGTGATCACTTAACGTGACACATCAATAAACCATATGATTATTGACGGTAGTGTAGAAGCTAAAGTGACTCACGGAATGCAACTTCAGGGACTGAAGAGTTGATTTCCAAATTTTAAGAACTAAAGTGACGCACATATATAATTTCAGGGACTAAATGGTACTTAACTCACTTTGACAAGGAACTCTCAGATCATGCCCATTTATTTAAAGGCATATGGAGGATCAATGTGCCACAAAGGTTGAAGACTTTCTTGTGGGTGGTTATACATGATGCACTTCTCACAAATTATGCCACGATGAAACGGGCTCTTTTGACTCAAGATATTTGCATCCTTTGTGGGATTGTGCCCGAAACAACCTTCCATGCCCTCTGTGATTGTTTTTATGCGAAGGAGTTGTGGAAAAGTGTTGGACATAGTCTTGTTTCTAATTCCTTCTTCCAAAAACCTCTTCTTGAGTGGCTAGAAACAAATTTATTAATTGAGACTCGTTACATTGGAGGGACAGCTGGCCGTTACTTTTTGTCACAGCCTGCAATCTGTTGTGGCTTTGCCGTAACATGGTTAGTTTTGAGCGAAATTCTAATGCCCATGATTTACTTGATTGTAGGGTGAAAAGCATGGCAAAGGATTATTAGAATAGCCTGCTTATGAAGGCAGCAGCTAGAACCAAAGTTCCTAAAATCGTGTGATAAAACAAATCTCCTAGAAGCCGCCTCCTCAAAATTAGATAAAGCTAAATACAAATGGCTCATTTCTATCATATGGCTCGGTTGCAGCCTATGCAGGAATCATGAGACATCATGAAGGTCCATTTCTAGTAGCTTGGAGTGCAAATCTAGGAAGCTGCTCGATCACTCTAGCAGAAAACTTAGGAGTATACTTGGGCCTCGCAATAGCTAGAAGTAGGGCCTATAATAACATATGGCTGGAACTAGACTCTAGTTTGTCGGGATGAATTGGCCAAACATGGGTGTTCGCTTGGGTCAAGGATGTTGGTCTTTGACATGCTATCTTTCTTTGTAGCACAAAAAGTGCTTGCTGACTCCACTGGAGTGGTCAGGCGTTGTGTGGTTCATTCGTAATTTTCTTTTTTTGGGGCTTCGATCCCGTTGTTCATAAAATAAAATTCTAAAAAATATAAAATAAAATAAAAATAGGGTGGTAATTTTAAAATTAGCATTAAAAATGAAAAATAAAAACAAAAATTATTTTCTAAAATCGAAAAGATAACTTTCAATATTATAGCCACAATATTCAAATCTCATAGTGTAACTTTTTGCAAGCTAGTATAGTACTTCTCAGTTCCCACTTCTCAAAAGGGGAGTACCGAAGTGAAGGTTAAAAATACAATGATCTAATTTGTTATTTTGAGAAAATATGTCCATATGTCTATTTTTAGCATTCCTATAAAAATTAAGTGTCCGATTGCGAAGAACAATTGAAGCACAGCTCAAAAGGGCGTTAAACTAATGTCTAATAGGTCAATAATACATGATAACATATGATAAGTACCACGGAATTTTCTATGATTGTGAGGTTGGAACGTTTATTATATTCACAATCACTGATGTCAACGTTTTGCCACGATACACTAATAAGCACTCTTGCATATCGGAGAATTTAATGTCTCGTACACAATAATGAACAATAATACCTAAAATAGTAACAGTGCCATGTTTGAAACTAACATTCGAACCCTTTCCAAAACGTGCACCAAATAGTGATGTTCAGTTCCAAGCTCTGAAAATGAGTTCGGACCCACAAGCAAATTGGTGGGGTGAGTGTCCCTTCTCTGCATGCATTTGTTTTGAGATGAAAGTTAGCTTCCTGCAATTACTTCTCCCTCTCTTTGTTCTAACTTCTAACCATTACATTACCTCATCAATTACAAACTTTCCACCTTGAGAGCTTCTCAGCAAAAAATAGCATTTTGCTTAATCCCCATATTTAGACCCAGATGATGATGATCTCATGGTCAACCATTGGGTTGGTGATTGCTTGGTACAGTTCTAACATTGGTGTTCTCCTTCTAAACAAGTACGTGCTCAGCAACTATGGGTTCAAGTACCCAGTTTTCCTCACCATGTGTCACATGATGATGTGTTCTGTGCTCAGCTTCTTTGCCATTTCCTTGATGGAAGTAGTCCCTTTGCAGAACATACGGTCCAAGAAACAGTTTGCCAAGATTTGTGGCCTTAGCCTTGTCTTCTGCTTCTCTGTTGTGTGTGGAAACATATCACTCAATTACATTCCAGTGTCGTTTAACCAGGCAATTGGTGCCACCACGCCTTTCTTTACTGCAGTTTTTGCCTATGTTATGAGCAGGAAAAGAGAGGCTTGGGTTACATATTGCACTCTAGTGCCTGTTGTCGGAGGGGTCATCATAGCTACTGGGGTAAATTTTTTTCACCTTTAGTCTTTTGGTTTTCCAACCAATTAGATTATGAAGATTTTAGTACAAGATGGAGAGAAAAAGAACCCATGTTTGTCTCTTATGTTATTATTCAATATTGGAACAGAAAATATGAAGCCTTCACTCTTGTGTTTTATGCATACATGCCTAAATTATCATGTTTACTTAGCTTCTATTTGTTAGTGTTGGTAATCAAAGGAAAGTAGGAAACAAATGATGATGCCTAATCATGAATAAGTGAAATAAATTGTAATGCTGAGAAAAATAAGTATCCACATGTATGCGACAGTGGTTAAGATTTTCCTCTTTGTTTTGATTTGAAGCCCCCTTTATATACAGCAACTGAATTGTGCATTGTGATAACTTTTGCTTGTGGAAAGCTGATAGAGATAACAAATACAACGAGAAAAAGCATTAGGACAAGTTTCTTTGTATCTCAAGGTAGACGTGTCTATCCTTGCGAACGATTAGGAGAAGATAGGGAAGGTTAATCAAGAGATTGAAGCTACCAGCCTTTCTATAAATTTGCTTGATTGGGGTGTATGAAAAACCAATACTGCAATACATTACCCACATTCCTCTCCCTTCACTTCAACATGACAGGCAAATAGAAAATCATCTTTAATCCTCTGATTTAATTCCTTTCCCATCCCTATTCTTTTATTGCATTTCCTTTCACTTCCCCCTGGATTACCAAAAAAGTGATCCAATATGTACTAGTTTTAAGCTTTGCTATTAGCAATTTTCATCATCAATGCAATACAACTTATGATCAGAAATTCATTCTTGACAATTTTAGTTTTTGAAAAACTCGGATAGTTATGTTAGTCAGATCTGAGCTTATTTCATCAATTACATGTCTTTGGATTCACATGCATAACAGAAGTGATAATGCAAGGTAAGATCATCCAAGGCTGTTAGTCCTTCACAGTCAGTGCACTGAGGAAAAGTTTTTGAGCTGCTATTACTATGATTGAGGAAAAGACAAAACACCCTCGGCTTATTAGCAGTAAAAGAACAACACAGATTGCTTGATATGTTACAAATCCATATTAGTACCTTCTTTCCAGCATCAAAAGCCAACTGCTCTGTTTTTCTGATTTCATAGTCTTAACTGTTCTAGTGATTTTTTTGGTTATTTGAACTCAGCGTGTTAAAACAATTGCTTGTGTTACATATTCTATTGGCAAAATGGGTAATTTTGTACCTTCTCTATATTTATTTTTTAAAATTTAGTCTCTTATCTTTAATTTTTTTTAATTTGATCCTTTACATTTCAAACCATCTACTAATTTAATCTTCTACTATACTCTTATCCGTCTCATTAAGAGAAGTACTAAGGTGTGACTAATTTGTAATATCGCGTCAATGTTACGTCATAGTTATGTCTTTCACATTATCCACTTCAGTGTTCAAAGAATTATTAGTGAGGGCTAAATTGTTCGATGGTTTGACATGTAAGGGAATAAATTGAAAAAACACTAATAAGGAACGAATTTTTTAAAAAAAAAAAGGAAAATAGTTAAAAAAATTGCCTATTTTGAGTAGTTGATTTGTTTTATCAAGAGTAAAGATTATCCCCTATCTCACGCAACTTTTGTGCTGCAGGGTGAACCAAGTTTCCAACTGTTTGGTTTTTTGATCTGCGTTTCATCAACTGCTGCCAGAGCATTTAAATCAGTGCTTCAAGCTATTTTGTTGTCCTCAGAGGGGTAATGAGTTTGTCTGTTTTGTCCTTTGACAGCAAGATAATTAAGCTAAAGAACTTTTAGGCTCTTATGACAAGGGTCCAATAGTTGCCAACTTCCCAAATAATAGTAATTTTACTACCTTGATGTTTTGCAGAGAAAAGTTGAATTCTATGAACCTTCTACTTTATATGGCACCTATAGCAATGGTGGTTTTACTTCCTGCAACATTACTGATGGAGGAGAATGTGATTCGGACAACAGTGGATCTTGCCAGAGATGATATCAGAATTATCTGGTATCTGCTCTTCAGTTCCTCTCTTGCATATTTTGTGAACTTGACCAATTTTTTGGTGACAAAACATACAAGCGCACTGACCCTTCAGGTATGTCCTAATACCATATTTCCGGTCAATGCTTTTGAGGCTTACCATTATGTAAAGCCTATTAGCTATGCCGGCACTGGATGACTTGCCAAATGAATAAGGCTCCTCTAAAATGAAATTGACTCAAAGTGAAAAAATATGAGTGTATTCACTCTTAAATCAATAAAGTACATCGTAATTATAACTTATTAAATGATGTAAAAGAAGATATGCTCTTATTTTCTCACTTTAAAGGCAAATTTACTTTAAAGGAACTTTTTCTTTACCACATGATTAAGTAATATCTTTTTTATTGTTAGTACTCTCTACGTGGAGCAATCTTCTGTATCACTTACCACTATTCAATTTCATGTGCATATGAGATATTATGGTAGAAATAGTGTGTACAGAAGGGTGACCTTGAGATCCTTTTTTTTTATCAGATATCTTATCCATTAGGCAATAAATTGACAAACTAACGATTCACTTAACCATACATGACATGGGATATGCATTCTTGATACTTTTATTTCGATGAGCCAGCTAAAATTTGCACTATGGAGATCTAGTTTGTTAACAAATTGCTCAGATCACCCTCGGAGTGATCCGTGGTTCTAAACTAAGTCTGAATGTCATTTCATTTGCCAAATCTTCACAGGTTTTAGGAAATGCAAAGGGAGCAGTTGCAGTGGTGGTCTCAATTTTGATATTCAAGAATCCCATTTCAGTTATAGGAATGATGGGCTATGCACTCACCGTCACTGGAGTTATTCTGTACAGTGAAACCAAGAAGAGGTATAGTTGAAGACTTGTTAAAAAAAAAATTGAACACAATTACCAATCAAAGAAGAGTGCAAGATGATACAATTCACAAGTGAAAGGACCATCACTTCTGCAGAACATGAGCCTTCAGCACTCATGTTATATTACTAGGAAAAGGGAAATGCGCAATAGTACGAAAGCTAATCGTACGAATCAAATACGAATACACATGTTAAGTTATTATTGGTAGTTGTATTTTTACTCACCCCATGATTTTCGCCTCACAGCATTTGATAAAACACGTTTTTACTGTTCGTACATTTTCGCACATAGAGCTTTTGTGCTATATAGCATTGCTCCTAGGAAAAAGAGAAAAAACAAAATTTCATCTATTTCTATTTTTAACCATTCCTCTTAACATGTACCTGTCCACAGTCCACGACTCGAAGGGTCATTATACTCTTGCGACATTTGTTACCTACATTATTTCCACAAGAATGTAGCACCAACAAAAATGAATTAAAATCTGGATAGATACCATCATACCTTCGTATTTGAGAGATGCTACTCTTCTCTATGTTGTTCTCTCTTGCCGAGCAAAAAGTTTGGGGGGTCTATTCCTGAATTGTGTTATATTTCACATCCCCTGAGTAATTTTACTTTTATAGTATTTATAAAATGTTAATGTAGTTCTAGTTCAATTTTGATATATTAATAGTGTAATCTTTTTCAAAGTTATCGTATTGTAAAAACGATTGAAGAAGTTTACCTTTTAGATAACAGTTACTACCTCCACTTTATAATAATTGTCAATTTTTGTTTATAATAGTTATTTTCATATATCAATACAATTTTTATTGTTAATTTTTAAATTTTATCCTTCATTTCATTGGTTAAAAAATGTGGTTATTTTCTACCACATAATAAAGTCATACTTTTTAGCACATAATAAAATTTAATAAGGGTATTTTAGTAAACATATATCATAATTATCTATTAATTTTTAGTTTCTTAATCTGTGTTAAAATGGCCAAATTGACAATTATTGTGAACCAGAGATAATATTAAAATTGATCTTTTTTAATAATGCAATAATACTTAATTAATTGATAATATAAAAATTTTCACTCACGATACATTATAAATTATAATTAAAATGTTAGTAGCCTATGTGTTTGTGCACATCAGGCGCCGAATAAGTAATTTAATAACTTAGTTCAATATTAGTGTCTAACTTGCTATATGAGGCACTGTTAAGAGAATCGGACCGGTCCAACCGGACTCTAGTGTAACACCCTCCCAAGCACAGTACTATGCTTAAGTCATAGTACCATGCCCTGCAGAGATATTCGTTATTCAGTGAATGACCCTCATCGATAGCAACTTGATGTCTTGAGCTTCTAAAATCATCTGGAGGGATTTCAAATAACTACCTCCAAGTGAAGGGACTCACATTCAATATATTCACATTCTTTCATTCTCATACATATTTAAGCATAGTCATACTGAGTGTACTCATACATATACTTCATTTATTTTCATGTATCATTGCACACATGATTTTCACGTACATGTTCATTACATATAAAGGCCCGTAGCCTCCTTACCAATTTATCGGTACTCATGCATATGCTACATCACTTACCCTCACATACCTCATAACATAGTTATGTCATTCTTGAATATAGGGTTTCTATATACCCATTTATACTTTAATTGATCCTTACATCTAAACATTCATAGCTTCTAGAACTTACGTAAATCCGTGTAACTGAATCAGTCCATTTCCCCATGAATAGTGCCAGCTCTCACAGACAGTTCAATCATAGCAACATAAATCAACTTAACACATATATATCAATGTCAAGCTGGCAATCCTCGACTCAAACCTTATATATCCACTAACTCTTGTGAAACTATTACTTTGGCCATCCTACCAATTCTATTCGGGTCTGCCCGAATCTTGTATAATCCACCTTTATCTCTATTCAACTCATTTAAACCTGAATTTTGGATATGTAATAGCTCTATATGTCTACTTTCTAACCTCTTTGGTCCCATATCATTTTGACCTATATAACTCAAGATATTCAAATCTTACCCTAACCTGTTCAGTCACTAGCCCGAGTTACACTCCTAAAAGTATAAATTCATTAAAAATCGAAACTAAGCTCAAATCATGCGAAATTGGTCTCATATTGAAGATAACAGGACAACCTTTCATTTTCCACAAGTCTCACTCCATTTGCTTAAGTATACCTCGAGTTATAAGTCCTGAAAGTCGATCTTCCTGAACTATCCTGTTTTGGTCTAGATTAGACATAGGGCAAATTTCTCAAATCATTGGGAACAATTGGGACTATAACAAACTCGGAATTTCATACTGGGATGTTCCCCTATGTGTAGGCTTTCTAACAAAACTGGTTTTACTCAATTTGGAGTTGTATAGGGTGAGTTATACTCTCCTCATGTCACCCTGCTCAGATGAAAATCCTGAACCCTAAGTTAAACTTCAAAAATTCGTATCTCTCTCAATACTAATCCAATAACCTTATATCATATATCCATGGAAAGCCCTGAATGTCTACTTTCATCTAAAAATGGTTTCATCAGATTTGACCGATTGTAGACGGCGCCGTATGCTCCGCCGTACGAACTGTCGTGGACTCTCTCACCAAGACAGCATCCCACTTCTCCACCCCTTCTAATTTTCTCCTTCTAATCATAATTCTAACTCAAAGTCTTCTATTAATTCAATCCTAATTCATCATAATCCATCATAATACATCCAATAGTTCATCAAATACATAAAGAAGAGTACAATCTCATGCAATCATAATGCAAGGAATTCAAGAATAGAAGTAGAATCCTACCTCTTTGGAGTGTAATTTGAGCTAAGTGTTGAAGCTTGGATTGACAGAACCTTGTTAAGCTTGAAGGAGTGATGGAGTTGATTGAGAGAAGGGAAGAAGGAGGTTGGAACAAGAGGGAGGGAAGGAGGCGTAAATCAGCCTCAAATGAGAAGAGAAGTCTGACTTAAATACATGGAGGTAGTTGGGATTGTGAGTATTGATTGGTTGAAATTTGGTGATTGAAGTTCGGCCATGTCTCCCACTTTTGTGGCTAAACTGCTCTCCACGTCGTCCTAAAAGTGGGATACGCTTCCGTTCTACCTGAAATCGGAACTCGTGACCTATTACCTTGCTTGGAGTTGAAGCCGTATGTCGGAACTCGTACCATGTTGTTGTGACTTGAGGAATTCTTGTCTAGTTTATTCGAGACTTGGAAGCTAGGTCGGAAGTCGGAAGTCATAGCTTATAATCTCCTAATCTCGGAAATCCGGATTCAAACTCGGGAATACCAACAGATATGGAAAGCTCTTGGGAATAAACTCGAAGATCGGAAATCGTGTATGACTTGGAAATCAACTCAAAGATTCGAACTCATGTCCGTTCTAGTTGAGTTCAACTCCAAGGACGAAGCTCTTCATATTGAACCTGGAGATCGCTTCTATAAACTCTAAAGTCGGAAACCGTGCACATTTCATTTTGAAACATGAAGTCTTAGATCGGGACTCGCGTACATCTTGCTTGAAACTTGAATATAAGTTATGATATCGGAAGTCGGGTCCATTTGCTTTAAGACATGAAGTCGGATATCTGGAATCACGTCCATGTTGTCTAACTTGAAGTTTAAGTCAGAAGTCGGGAAGTAGTAAATTATGCCACTTGAGGTCGGAGATTATGCCCAATATACCTTAACTCGAAACCGGAAATCGGTAATAGAAGATGAAATCGGAAATCGGACAGATCGTGAAGTCGGAAATTATGTGGAATCCGAAGGCGAACTCGGAACTCGGAAATTGGGATGTTACACCTAGGCTGGTCTGATCTTCATCATATATGGTCAAAATCGGTCTAGAACTGGGAAAATTGGTGAACCGGTGTGAAGCAGACCAGTCAAACAGATTGACTAGTTTGGTTTTTTTTTTTAAAAAAATTTTGATAAAAATATTATTGTTTCTTTTATAAAAAAAAGAAGAAGAAGTTAACTCAGAACAAAAATTTATTTATTTTATAATCTTGACTCTTTTAGTATGTTTATTTATTATATACTCTTAAATTAATTTAAAAATTAAAAATTAAAAATGATTATTATACTGTTTGTGAGTATTTTTCAAAAGAAATATAAGTGAAAATCAAAATAAATTAATTTTACATTTAAGATATTTGATAAAGTTCGTCATAATAAATATTATTTTTTGTTTTTTAATTAATCATATGTATATGGGTGTGTATATATATATATTATTGTATCCTGGTCAAACTCCCTGTTGAACCTCTAAACCTTTGAACCTCTACCTTGACCAGTTCGATACTTGATCCGGTTTTCTTAATTTTGATATGAGGTTATTTTTTTAATTTAATTTAATATATATAATGTTAATATAAAAAAAAAGTTACACCATTAACTAATATATATGCGCTAAAATAATCATTGTGAGAGTAAAATATTTTTAATAATATAATGAATGTATAATTAGTTGATGATGTAATTTTTTAACAAATTATAATAAATTAAAAAATCATTTTTTTTTTTTGCCTATTCAAAATAGGAAAAAAGGCACCTTACCCTCTAAACTAAAGGTTATACGCATTTTTCACTCCTGCATTTCAAAAAATGTAAATTGACCTTTTGAATTAGTCAAAATAAATATATTATACCTTATAAACTTTGGATCATGTGTGAATTGACCATTTGAACTTTTCTAAATATTCAATCCAATACTTTAAACTTTCTTAAATTGCATTATATCTATTAATAATTGATAGAAAGTTAACAAAGATCGGTATACATATTTAAAAAAAATTAGGGGTCAATTTGTATTTTTTTAAAATGAAAGAGATGAAGTGTACATAACCTATAGTTCAAGGAAGTAAAGTGTTTTTTCCCCTTGAAAATATGGCTTTTTTTCTTCATATCAATAGCACTGATTTTCTGAACTTATGATCTCATACAAATTAATCAAATCACTTATCATTATCAGTTCACTCCTAGTAACTTTTAATATGGGATCGTTCTTGATTAAGAAAAAAGAACGAAGAAGAAAAAAAATAAAGTTGGAGATAAAAGATCATCTACCTAGCCAAAGAATTATACTTTAGGTAACATCTTCTATGATCCTTATGATTAGGCGACTTGTGTGATTTTAGTTATGAATTTAGTTCTCACTTTTCCATCTCCATCCCTCTTCTTTACTAACTATCAAGGGTCTCCCAAGTAAAGTAATTAAATAAATAAATAATTAACCACATAACTACAAAATTGATGACTGTAGCAGCCAGCAAATAAGGCAACAATCAACAAGCCTTTTAGAACATATTAATGTGTGCCACCCTATATTCACTGCATGGGCCATTGTCTCGCAGATGTATGTGATGATGCCATATTCTTTGTTTTGCGGCTCCTATTTGTTTATGTTACTACCATATATCGCACCTTTTTCGATTCTTTTTTATTTTTGGTTCAAAAACCGCACACCTTTACAAGAAAAGGTTCGTATATCATAAACCAAGTTTTGCTTAATATTAAATCTAGATGCAGTTAGTGAGAGGTGGATAAATCCACCATTAAACCGATGTCTCAACTGCCTTTTTTTATCATTCAAAGGAAGCATTTTTGCTTCTTTTTTTTCCCCTTGCTTGGAAAAGCCCATCACATCGCATATTATGACCCTATGTGAGGGAACTTGGGGAAGCAAAGATATCTAGTGGTAGCAGGATATGATGCTCTAAAATGTGGGTTAGTATGTTTCAAGGGATATTTTATATCTAATGCTCTAAACGCGGGAATTAGTATGTTTTACGGCTTCAATTTGGTACCTAAATTTTAGGGGCGCATTTTGTGGTGGTCCGTAAGAATTTAGTGACCTTGAGACTTCCCAAATCTAGGCCCTAAAATAATGAATGAATGGCTAGGATCCAATGCTTTTGAAGTTGCTAGGAATGATTGTATTTACCCCAAACTTTTTAAAATAGAAATTTTGGAATTGCAATAGTGCCCATGATTTGGCTTTATAAACAATTAGAAGCAGTTAATAATGTGGGTTAAATTTTGTTAATGCATAATATCAAAAAATTTAAACTTATAATAAATTTTGTGTGTGTTATTCTTAAATATTTTTTCATGGCATGACCAATGCATGGACTGAAAAGAACTAGTAGTGAGAAACGCATCAACTAAAAGGTGGCATGAGCAGGATAAATTTTGAAGTGCTAGAGTTGGAAAGTTGGAGTCAATTCGCTCATCGGTTGAGTGGTGAAAGGAAGAGTGGTGGCATAGGGCATTGTTCGTTGCAGATGAGATGGTGCAAAAATGAAAGGTAATGCCAAAGTCGAAGACCGGTATTTTGCAAATGCCCAACCTTTGTTTTGTTTATGTATTAGATCAACACAAAGCAATGATTTTTAATGATTGTTAGAGCTACAATTTTGAAGTGGGGATTTATCAGAAGCATCTTCAGATAAGGAAGAAGTTGAGCCAACTACAGCTCGAGATGGATGCTAAGTTTGTTCTAAGCTAGACTTAGTTACAAAAGTAGTTGATAGTCATTAGTGTTAGTAACAATTGTAGAGGGATTTGTAGAGGCAATAACCCCATAAATGCTGGTTTATAGCCACTAGGTGCACATGCTCCTTCAGCTATATAAACCAAATTATGATGTATCTGATTTCATAATTGCAAATTCACAAGATCAGTTACATTCAATTTCTCTTATTTTCTCTCATTTCTTTTTTTCAAACACCAGATTTCCTCTTTCCTTTTATGGTATCAGGAGCCAGGTTTGATAGCTCTGCTATAAATCATTGAATCCATGGCAAGGAGCACGAATCAGAATTAGAATCAAAACCAAGGAAATGCATCAAATCAAACTATGCAGAAGCAAAACTAGTTCCAAGATCCATCTCAAAATCCTTACTTCCTCCATTTGAACGAGAGTCTAAATCAGATGCTAGTTTTTTCAACTTTCATTGATTCTAACTATCACACTTGGGCTTGATCTATGAAAAGAGTTTTGATATCAAAGAATGAGTTTAAATTTGTTAATGGATCGATCACTAGGCCAGATGAATTCCATCCTTTGTATGATGCTTAAGAAAGGTGCAACAATATGGTACATAACTAGTTAATGCATTCCATTTCTCCTTCTACAGCTAGAAGTGTAAATGTAGAGTTAGCATCGAATATGGGGAAGGATCTGAAAGAAAAATTCCCTAGAGGAGATATGGGACAAATTGTTGAGTTGATGCAGGAATTTGATGCATTTAAACAAGGTTCATTGTTTGTCATAGAATATCACACTGGTTTATAGGTGTTTTGGGAGGAATTAGAGAATTACATACTAATTCCTAGTTGTGCTTGCCCTGTGCAATGCAACTATGAAGCTATGAGGAGTGCTAGACAATTCAAACAATAGGAATATGTGCTTAAGTTTCGAAATGGCTTAGACGAATAGTATCTACAAGTGAAGCTCCAGATCTTACAAATAGATCCATTTCCTATCATGAATCAACCCTTCTCCAAGATTCTACAACAAGAAAAGTCAATTTCTAGTCCTGTTCAATTTCAAGAAGAATCAAAACTCCTGGTTAATGCAGCTACAACCAATACTAGAGGCTATTGCAGAGGTAGAGGCTTCAATGCCAATAAAGTGTGTGAACACTATGGAAGGACTGGACATACTGTGGAGGTGTGCTATAAGAAGCATGGCTTCC
Organism: Pterocarpus santalinus; assembly: GCA_031439595.1. NCBI lineage: Eukaryota > Viridiplantae > Streptophyta > Magnoliopsida > Fabales > Fabaceae > Pterocarpus > Pterocarpus santalinus. The sequence continues at coordinate 21,707,450 of CM062532.1, read as the reverse complement.
CACCTCACTTCAAATTCAAGAATGGATCTACAGCTCAAAATATTTTCCAAGAAGAGAATGTTGATATGAAGACAAATGAAGAGGAGACTACTTCTGAAGGGAAAGTTTCACAGCCAGTTTCTGGTCTAACTCAAGAGCAATACAAAACCTTGATGACTTTACTGCAACAAGATAACATAAAAACCTCAACAACACCTAGCCAAGTTTTAGTTTCTCAAATCAGCTTCATTCCACAACCTTCACTTCCAAAACTTGATCCTAGTAATAATCTTATTCTTTACTGTTTTTCTTTGGTTCCACCAAATGTTTGGATATTTGATTTTAGGGCAATTGATCATGTTTGCTCTTCCTTAGCAAATTTCACAACCTATACACAAATCAAACCCATTCAGGTTAAGTTACCAAATAGTCACATAGTTTTAGCTAAATAAGTAGGTATAGTGAGTTTCTCTAAATCCCTGATCCTAAGTAATGTACTTTATATCCTTGACTTCAAGTTCAATCTTATTTCTGTTTCCAAACTAATAGCCTTTCTTAATTGTTCCCTAACATTCTAATACACATTATCATGTGCAAGATATCCAATTATAGAGGATGATTGGTTTGGGTACTGAATGTGGTGGCCTGTATTACATGGATCATTCCTTGAAAAAAGAGGAAAGTCAAGTCAACTCTCTTAATACCTGAAGTCACACCTTCACTAGTTCAACCATATTAGATGCTAACCTATGGCATTAAAAATTAAGACATCTCTCACCAAGTAGAATTCAAATACTTAACAGGCAGTTCCCTTTCATTGCCTATAGTTCTGGTATGCCATGTGACATTTGCTAGTTTGCAAAACAGAAGAAGTTACCATTTGTTCCTAGCAATAATAGATCTGTCTTTGAAATGTTGCATCTTGATTTTTGGAGGCCTTGTAGCACTCCCTCCATCCTAGTCATCATTTATTTTTTACTATTGTCGATGATTATAGTAGATTTTGGTGGACAATTATGCTGAAATCTAAATCAGAAGTTAGTGTTCAGGTTCAAAACTTTGTTAACTTTGCAAAAAATAAAAAATAAAAAATAAAAAATAATTTGTTGCTAAAATGAAAATAATTAGATCTAATAATGGCACTTAATTTTCAATGGCTCAATTTTACAACTTGAAAGGAATAATTCACCAAACTTCTTGCATTAAGACACCTCAGCAGAATAGTAGGGTCGAAAGAAAGCACCAACACCTTTTAAATGTTGCTAGAGCTTTTCTCTTTCAATCCAAATTACCTAAGCTATTTTGGTCATATACTGCACTGCATGCTACTTTTCTGATAAACCGAATTCCTACCCTTTTGCTTAGAAATCATTCACCTTATGAATTGGTACTTTCTTCTAAACTTGATTTGCATATTCTTAAGCCCTTTGGGTGCTCATGCTATGCTTCCACCTTCACTACCGGTGGGCACAAGTTTGATACCAGGCCCTGAAAGTGTGTGTTCCTTGGTTTCGAATTTGGTGTAAGGGGTCATATCTTGCTAGACATTGCTACTAAGGAAGTCCTACTTTCCAGGAATATGGTTTTCTATGAAAACTTCATCCCCTATGCTTCCTACAGTAGTCCTGCTTTTGGTTTGCATTTCCTTGGCACTACACATGACATATTACCTCAAACACCTCATTTTGATGCCATGGACCAACCATCATTTACTCTACACCTGAGGCCTAAGCCACCCCTATAGCCACATGCCTCTCACCTCCACTTTCAGATTGCCTCACCTCCTCCGTCCTACCCCATTTGCCAACCCTCCTCTAGCCATACTCTGCACTTCGCAAAGGACTAAGAAGCCTCCTTCTTACTTGGTGGATTATCACTACAATCAGGCCACCACTTCCAACACTCATTCCTCTTATTCTCAAGTTGTGTATCCTCTTTCTCAGTTCATTTCCTATACTGCTCTCTCACTTTCTCACAAGTCCTTCTCCCTGTCCATCTTCACTGGATCCAAACCTTCCTCCTATGCTAAGGCCACCAAACATGCTTGCTTGTATAAAGCCATGAAGGCTTAAATACTTGCTCTTGAGGCAAATCAGACGTGGACTGTTGTGGATCTCCTTGATGGGGTGGGTCCGATTAGAAACAAGTAGGTATTTAAAATCAAAAGGAAGTTTGATGGTAACATTGAAAGGTATAAAGCTCGACTTGTTGCCAATGGCTACAATCAAATTGAGAGGCTTGACTACATTGACACATTTTCCTCGGTTGACAAAATGACTACAATCAAGTTGGTCCTTGCTTTAGCTGCTGTGAATAGTTGGCATCTCCATCAAATGGATGTCAATAATGCCTTCCTCCATGGTGAGCTCATCGAGGATGTGTATATTACATTCCCACTTGGTTTTCCTTCCCCGGGTCCTAACAAAGTTTGCAAACTCACCAGGTCTTTGAATGGATTAAAGCAAGCAAGCAAGAAATGGTTTGAGAAACTCTCTACTAAGCTTCTGTAGTGTGGTTATCAACAAGCCATTGCTGACCATACCCCCTCTCTCAAATTCGATTCCTCTTCTTTTACTACACTCTTAGTGCATGTTGATGATATCTTACTTGCTGGTAATTCTCTCAATGAGTTTGCATATGTCAAGAAGATTCTTGCTGACAAGTTCAAGATCAAAGATTTGGGCCTATTAAAGTATTTTCTTGGGCTTGAAGTTGCTCATTCGGCCAAAAGGATTTCATTGTGCCAACGCAAGTACTACTTGAAGCTGCTCGAAGACTTTGGTCCTTTTGCTTCCAAGCCTGCTTCTACTCTACTTGACCCAACTGTTCACTTACATCAAGATGGGGGGCAGCCCTAACCGAATGTCCCTTCTTATCGATGGCTAGTTGGCAGACTCCTTTATCTTATTGCAACTAGACCAAACATCGCATTTGCCACTCAGCAGCTTAGCTAATTCGCGGCAAATCCTATCATGAAGCATTTCAAAGCTATCATGCGAGTTGTTAGGTACTTGAAAGGTTCTTCAGGCAGGGGTCTGCTATTTTCATAGAATTTCAAGGTCTAATTGCTTGGGTTCAACAATGCAGATTGGGGGGTTATGCGGACACTAAGCACTCCATTATTAGGTACTGCTTCTTCCTTGGCCACTCTTTTATTTCTTGGAAAGCTAAGAAACAACACACGATTACCTAGTCCTCTGTCGACATTGAGTACCATGCCTTGGCCTTAGCTACGTGTGAGCTCCAATGGTTGTTTATCTCCTAATGGATCTCCGTGTCTAGTGTACTCATCCTACTACTCTCTATTATGATAACTAGAGTGCTCTGCACATTACGGCCAACCTCATTTTCCATGAACCCCTAAGCATTTGGACATAGATTGTCATATTGTCCATGAGAAATCCTAGTCCGATTTGATACAACTTCCTCTAGTTTCTTCCTTTGATCAACGCATAAATATCTTCACAAAGGCTCTATCCTTCAAGTTTTTTTCCACCTTCTTTCCCAAGCTTGGGGTACTGGACATTTTCCAGCTCCCAGCTTGCGGGGGGTATCAAAAGCATCTTTCACATAAGGAAGAAGTTGAGCCAACTGCAGCTCAAGATGGATGTTGAGCTAATGCTGAGCTGGAGTTAGTTATAGAAGTAGTTGATAGTCGTTAGTTTAGTTACAATTGTAGAGGAAATAGTCCCATAAGTGCTGGTGTATAGCCACTAGCTGCACATGCTCCTTCAGCTATATAAACTTGATTATGATGTATCTGATTTCATAATTGCAAATTCACAAGATCGGTTATGTCCAATTCCTCTTGTTTTCTCTTATATCTTTCTTCAAACACTAGAGTTCCTTTTTCCTTTTAGGATTTAAGCATTAGGGTTTAAGAAGGGTTAATGGGAAGTGATGCAATTTGCTATTGTATGATGCTTTTGTATTGTGTTTTCTTTTCATGTAATTGAGAGGTAGATGAATGGATTCAGGATGGGGAAAAAAAAGGGAAGTTAAATGGGAGAAAAGAAAAGGTAGATGAAAATGTTGAGATGCTACATGCCGAAACCGTGCCATTGAAATAATATTTGGTAAGACTCAAAATATGGTGCACTGTTAAGGTAAAGTATCTATGTAGTGTTAAAAGCAATAATAAACTATGTTTGAGTTGATATTGTCGCAGATTATATGTTTGGGTTCAACGTGGAGTTTGGTTTATGAAATGCTAATGGTTATTAATGGTTTAGGTGTCACTAATGTAGGTAAATTATGTTTAGAGTTGCAAATAGTAGTTAATTATAGAGTAAGTTTAGTCCTGCAACAATTTGGGCACCCCTGATTTGTTAGTTGGTGTATGGAGATTAATTTGTCTATGATAATCATTCATAGGGAGACATTTGAGGTAGTGTTGAATGAAGGTGTTAGGTGTAGTAAGTACTATATTAGAAAGGAATAATATGCTAAATGGTAATGAATACTAAAGAAAGCAATTTTGATGGTTAGATTCATTCGAAACATATAATGCAAAAGGTCAATGTACTTACATTTTAACATTGCTAATGATTTCTTGGTTAGCTCCTTTTTGTTTTGTGCATTTATTAAATATTCATTCATACCATGTGCAGGAATATGCAACTATGAAAGTGGATGGATGAGTTATTCCACGTTGATGCAACAGAAATAAAAGCCATAAAATTATGATAATTTAGAGTAATGGTTTAGGTTTGTTACCTAATTTTTGGTTTTTCCAATGGGTGTTCTTGATTCTTAGGTGAATTGTATGCTTTAGGGTTTACGATGACGCTATTCGAGTAGAAACTCTACTGGTGGCGAGTAGAAACTATGCAGGTGTTTTGGAGAAACTGTACATAGGCCTTTCTATATACATATTATGTTGATAAAATATGCTAGGAAAAAATTGTTTATGCTTGCAGGGAAAGGAGCTAACTATATTTAAGCATTGGCAATGTGCAAAGTAAAGTACAAATGACGATGATGCAATAATAATCTGTCACAGGCTATAATTTTATTGAATGTTATATGGAAAACTTTACCACATTTACTTAGCTTTTTTTTTTTTTCAGTCATAGACATTTATTTAGCTTTAGAATTAATATAAAAGCTTTGGTGGCAATAGGATTAATCCATCGATGCAATGTTCTTTTTCGTTTTTTGGCCTAAGTTTAGCTATAGGGCCATATGTGACATGATGAAAGGTGGTGAACGACCAAAAAATTAGAGTTGAAAATGGGCTTGGCCTGTACCCATATAGTGGAGATGGGTATTCATATTCCCTAAATTACAATATGTAAGGCTTGTTCCATATGCATATAGTCAGTCAACGGAGAAGGAAATCTTCTTAGTGATATATGAAGATAACAAAATGGATAGCATGGGCCAAGGCCATAAAAAATTAGGGTGAAATTATGTATACAAATATTTAGGTAAACCTTCACAAAAGAAATATGAATTATGTAGATGGTTGTGAAAAATTAGATGGAGAACTGAAGCACGGGACAAACAAACTGGGCAAAATACGGACGAAATTACATAAACATGTAAAGTAAAAGTGGTTATGAAAATAGTGAAAATTAAGACAAGAAGCCAACAAATAGAACATTTAGTAAGATCTTGCTTCATTAAGCTCTTTGAAGTCAACAGCAACAGCAAAAGTTGACCCCCACAGAAAGAAAGCTTATTACAGAAATCGCAGTAACATTACGGTGAACTGATCGGTGGGTATTTCAGGGTTGGCATCACATTTGGCCTATCTTCGTCATTGCTTTTATCTTTGGCAAAGCTTACATTGTTTTGAGGCTCATGTTTAAGGCACAACCCAAACACATAAGGAGGGCAAGGACAAGAGATCTCGTTGAAATTCTTATCCTCAATTTTATTTGTGAGCAATGATCTGCCGATGTAGATTAGCATAAGCCATGCATCGTCGTTCTTGCCGATGCTGTAGTTATGATATATCTCAACCCACCCAATTGTTAGATATCCACAATGCTTGTGTGTTTGCAATATGACGTGATTTTCATTGCCTATAGGGGGCGTTTGGTAGACGGAATGGATTTTCATTCCTGGGAATAGGATTCCAGGGAATGCTATTTCCGGGAATAACTTCCTTGGGTATGATAATTTAGGAGTGTTTGGTATGCAAATTGAATTCCCGGGAATATTTGATAAATTTCTAAAATTACCCTTGATGAAGGAGGAGGTCGACGGTGATGACGGTGGCCGGCGGTGGCTGCGAAGGTTGGTTGGCGATGGTCAGCGGTGGTGGAAGGTGGCCGGTGGCGGCGGGTGGTCAACGGTGGCTAGTGGCGGTAGTGACCAACGGTAGCAAAGGGTGGCCGGTGATGGCAGCAGCGACCAGCCGTGGCGAAGGGTGGGCGATGGCTGACAGCAAGCGGTGAATGGCTAGCAAAGGTGGCGAAGGGTGGCCAACGGCGACGGTGATCAGCGGTGATGAGGGTGGCCGACAGCGGAGGGTGGCCGGCGGCGGTGATCGATGGCGGATGGCTTTGAGTGGTGATAGGAGTATTTTGGTCTTTTCACATGATAAATATTCCCTTCCCATGGGAATGTTGGATTCCCATGGGGGGAGGTGGTAATGTTTTGGGGGTCAAACTCCTTCTCGGGAATGCAATATTCCCAGGAATGTTATTTCAAACCTCCTACCAAACATGGGAATGTTTTAACATTCCCGAGAAAATAAAAGGATTCCGCATACCAAACGCCCCCATAGGGTCATTTAAGGAAACCCTATTGCCCAGTTCATGATGGAAGTCCATATAAAACACTTCTAGCAATTTGGCATAGTCCTACACATAAACGATACTCCTGATTATGGGTTTGGAAATAAAAGCTGAGTTGTACACTCTCGCATATAATTGAAGGGGGTGTTTGGTCGAGGGGAAGTGTTTTCACATTTTCCTGTTTGGTAGAAGATTTGCAAAAATATTCTCGAGAATATTGCATTTTTTGGGATTGATTTTGAATCAAGATTCCACCAAAACATTCTCATCTCACACATGGGATTACAACATTTCTATGGAATGGGAATATTTTTTCTTATAAAAAAACCAAATTACGCCTTATTGTCACCCAGTGCCACCCACAGCTGGTATTCTCCACCACCACCTAACCACTATTGGACAAGCGCCTCCTTCTTTGGACCATCGCTGAACCACCAAGACCACCGAACCCTTTGGCCGCTGCCCTCCACCAAGGGTATTTTTGAAAATGTATAAAATATTCTTGGGAATTTAATTCATTTACCAAACAATCTAAAAAACACATATCTAAGAAAGCTATTCTTGGGGATAGCATTCTTGAAAATAAAAAATTCAAACCTCCTACCAAATACCCCCAAAATATATAGATGGTTACTTGCCAAGGGTCTAAGAACAGGTAAAAGACCCTGTACATTCTTCCACAACAAGATGAGGTTCCAAAGGTCTCCATCATGTAAAAGAAAAAGCAAAAATCCGTTGCAAGTTAGGAGCAACTCAAATGTAGGTCGATGGATTGAAAGGAAGAAAATTGACACAACATAAAAAATTGAGTGTAAACAGAGTCATGCAAGGAAGATGGTAGCATTCACGTGTGATAAGGTAGTATAAAAAATGGTTTAGGGTACAACAATCTTAAATAAGTGGTAGAACCACCTATGTGGCATGGCCAACCCCAAAGGCAGAGGAAGGCTCTCAAAACCAAGGTTCTAAGCTAATGAAATGCATGTTTGGATTGACATTTTGAGCATTCAAACTCACGTTCACCTTGATAGAATGCAGTGGTAGTGTCATTTGGATATTTTCCCAATGAATCAATGTGAATGGGTTTTCACCTCTAAACCCCAGTTAAGCCCAAAGCTAGATATTGTTGCTTCTGCGTTACTAATTTTCACATTAAAAAATTTTGAATTATAAATTTTCATTTCTATCCTTGAAGTATAGGTGTACTATCACTAACTAGACACAACCTTTTTATTCAAGAATTCGTTTTTGAAGTAAAAGTGTATGTTGCCACTTGCCAGCTGTTTCAACTAATTATTTACATTATTTTATTTTATAATCTATTTTGCCTACATCTTCAATAAATAAAAAATAAGGTAATTATGTTGGTTTATATATATTACTATTTCTTATATAAAAATAATATAACTAGATTAAGTAAGCTATTAATTAAATCATAATTTCCTATATAACAATATTTATATAATTTATTAATTTATTTTTGAAAAATAATGAAATGAAAATAGAAAGACAATACTAACATTATAATATACACCATTTTTAGTAATTTTGTTAGCAAAAGTGATTTTAATCAATGTTATTCAAACAACATTTATTTTATCAAACTCACTTTTAAGATAAAGATTTCCAAACAAAAATCATGTTGATTTAAACTCACTTTTGATCAAAATCAATTTTGTAAACTCCAATTCAAACACACACGAGGCATTGGAGGTGTAAGTGCAAAGCTAAGTTTGATTTGATTTGATGGAATGAAAAGAACTGGCTTCCTTTCATTTATTGAGACTAAATTGAGTGAAATAATGTAACGAAATTCCAAAAAATTTTCTATATTTATAGATCAAATATAATATGTGGTGTTCTTACCAACGATAATGAAAAAAATATAAAAATCGTCATGTTTAAGGATAAAATTAAGAATATTTTATTTTTTACCTTGTAGGACTTTTCCATTCTTAATTAAAATATTTATAATTATTAAAAAAAGTTTAATTGATATACACTGACAGTGTAAAATAGTTTTACACTGTCAACCAATAGAAATAGAGGAAAGTGAGAAATCATGGTGGATCCCTCATTATAATGGGTAGTTATTTGTATGAGTTGATACTTTCTACTATTTCTATTGGCTGACAGTGTAAAATTATTTTTTATATTTAAATTAAATTCTATTAAAAATATCAAAGATATATTAGGGTAAAAAAAAAACTTTATGACTCCGATACAAATATTGTCGTTCCAGCGTTCTAATTCGTGCATAATATATCATCATTAAAATGCTGTAGTATTGCCTTCTTTCTACCAATGTATGATGCTGTTCAATTAATGAATCGTGAGGGAAGTTAGACAGGGTTTCGAATTTAAATCTATTTATTATATATAACTAAACACAATACTATCTACATGCGCTCCTAAAATTTTGGGTTTGTACTTTAAACCCAGGTTAGGTGTGGTACTAAATCAGTCCTATTTTAGGAAGAGAATCAAAATTTGAACTTTTCAGTAAGCACCAAACAAAAATAATTACTCACCAAAAAAGAAACCAATACAAATCTTAATTATAATTATAAGATGATTATATAGCTGAAGCTTTTTGGTTTTTTGGTATGAAATCCCTGTTCAAACAAAATTCATTTAGGGCACGCTATTAGAACTAAAATACAAAAGAAAAAATAAAAAGGATGAATTAAGGGGACCGTTCTGGCCTTGCTGCTAAGGGACCTTGAATGGTAACAACAAAGTTAGAAAAATGGTGCTAATTAAGGCACAGGGATATGCTAAGTTGGAACTGGTTTGTGGCAAATCCTAAGACGGTAAGATAAGGCAATCAACCTGCCAATTATTTGGCTAACTTCAGCTTATATATCCCTAAACTTGGTTTCGAATTGTGTGGGACTCTCAATCTGGAGAAGTTATAGGATCGTGATTCATGATGTGAGGGTTACCTCGTGGAAATGTTGTTTAGTTTTCCTTCGGTTTAGTCCCATCTAATCAAAACAAAATTGGAGGGTCAAAATTCAGTCTATTATCATCCGACTTCAACATTGCACATGGTTGACATTATGTTGAAAATAGATACTCTGTATTTCTTGTTCACATTTGCTAGATCATGTTTTGCAATAAGAGAAACAATCATGAATATTACGGATGGATTGGCTTGGGTTAAACTGGAGCTGAGCCCGACTCAATAATAACCCGACTAATGATTGGGTCAAATTGAATCAACATGATATTTAGAGAACATGCAAAGATTTAGATATTATATATAGTAAAGTCCTGAAATTTTGGAAGAAAAAAAAAATTCAAGCAATATTCTATTGTATACATTTGAAAACAAATTAGATTAATACAAAAATAATATCATGATTTGTAAAATATATTAGATAAAGAGTAAAAATCTTATAACTCAACACTAATTTTTTCAAAAAAATGTAACTTTTAAAGAAGTATTTGACTTCGGATCAGGTCAGATTAATATGAAATAAAAGCTGAACCTGGCCCCGAAAAATGTATTGAGTCATATTTCACAACCCAAATCTAGTCCAAAAAGTTTCATAGGGTTGGATCTTGAACACGCATAATAAATGATTGAAAGGGGTTCGGATCCCTTAAATATAAAGTTTTGAGTTCGATTATGAGATTTATATATATAAAAAAATTATTGTTAGAAGGAATCCTCACTCAAGTTTTTGATCATACTCTGGAAGATTAACTTGTTAGGTGAGAGGATATTCTAAAATAATAAAAAAAAAAGAGAGAAATAAACACGAATACTCAAATTGAACTAATATATTTGAGTTTAATTCTTATGTATTGACAGTGTAGTTTTATATTGTCATCCAATAATAATCCAATAATATGTCATGTTATGAAAGTGGGGAAGCCCATTAAACTCATCCAATTTCATGTTTTACACTGATTTAAGACTAATCCATTAAACTCAACCTATTTTTTGGTGCTGAAAAGAACATGTTCGTACCCGAGGGCGCAATTCAAGGGGTGAACATTCAACCCCTTATAAGCAAGTGCATCCTGGGGCGCAAATACGACTAGCAGGGGCATAGCCTGTGCCCAAAACCCCCCCCCCCCCCCCTCTCTCTCTCTCTCTCTCTCTCTCTCTCTCTCTCTCTTCCCTCGACCCAAAAAAAAAAAAAAGAATATGTCCAAAAAATTTCCATATCTTGCTGATTAAGAAAAATAATAAAAAGGGCTCTGTGTGTTAGTTTCCTAGTTTCGCACGATGTCGATGATTTTGTCGTTTTGATATTCTCCGTTCAAACTTGCAGTAAAAATAAAAATAAAAAAATCTAATTGTTTATTTGGCACTAAAATAAATATTATAAAAAAATAAAAATAATAAAGTAAGTCACAAAGTAATGACAAGTTGTAAGCCAAAAAAATGTAATGACGCGTAGATAATGAAAAATCCTAGAAAAAAGAGAAAACACTCGCGATCACACTGTCACTGCCACTGTTTCTCTTCTCCCTCGTTCGCTTTGCCGCGTCGATCTAGGAGGGGGGGCTCCCACTCCTCTCTCTCTCTCTCTCTGGTGCAATTAAGGTATTTTAGTTTCGAATCCCTAATTCTTTTTTTGCATTCATGTAATTTTTTTTTTATCTTTACCTTGGTTTTTGATCGTTGTTTGGGTTGCTACGGAAAGTGGGTACCTAAAAAAATATTCGATTTTGGGTCTTTTTTCTTTCTTTATTTTGGTTGGAGCTCGATTTGAATACGGCACCGGCGTAATTGGGGATTTCTTAGTTTTCTGTGAGTTGAATTGAAGTCGAATGAACTTACTTTGTCGGAGGCAGCTTTACCATCATACTTTTTGCTCAGATCTCTGATATTAGTATATGATTGAAGCTAAATTGCTTGCTTATGATGATCTTTCTTAAAAGCTTTCATGCAGTTGCCATATTTTCCCCTAATCATTCTCGTTGGCTATATTTGAATTCCTAGGTTATTCACATTGGAATTTGACCCCTTCAGTTGTTTCGTTTGCTTTTTGTAATTATAGTAGCCTGGATGCAATGCTTTTAAAATTAGGCTTATCGAAATTATGTAATTATTACTGTGAAAGATTTGCAGTCGAGTTTCTAATTTCAGTATCATTCGTTTAATTATGTAATTACTGAGATTGCTGCTATCTTTTGTGTTTTGAATATATTTATTTGTGCCTTCCAGGTGATCTGTCTTCACATGGAAGCATTGCATGCTTGATGCCTTTGCCCTCAAAGAAGTTGGAATCTTCTGGTTTTTGAAAACTTGGAAATTTTGGGAGTGAGCTCACACTGCCCTTTTTATTTTATCACTATGATTGCCACCGAAACGATTGTTCCGAGTACGAAATTGAAGATCAAGTTATCCACCAAAAGGATAGAAGTAGATCCTGGGACAAAATGTGAGGTTGCGCAGAAAGTCTCCCGTGTTGATCAAAATGAGCGCTGTAATTCAAAGGAGAAGTTGTCTAAGCCAGATTCCAACAAGAGGGGACCATCAGGGAGTATTGAGTGCCAAAAAGAGAAAAGGCAGAAGATCAACCAGAAGGGATCTTTTCACTGTGCTACAATCCTTAAGAGTTTAACATCTCATCGATATAGCTGGGTTTTTAGTAAGCCAGTGGATCCTGTAGCATTGAACATTCCAGATTATTTCACAATCATATCTGAACCCATGGATTTAGGCACAATTAAATCCAAGCTGGAGAAAAATGTTTATTCTGGCATTGAGGAATTTGCAGCTGATGTCAGGCTAACCTTTTCAAATGCCATGACTTATAATCCTCCTAATAATGATGTTCATTTAATGGCGAAGGAACTCAACAAAATATTTGAGAGAAAATGGAAAGATTTGGATAAAAAATTGAAGTGTGAAGACAAGCAGGGGAAAAGCATGACTGGAACAATTAAGGAAACTGTAATAAAGAATTGTAATGGGATGCATCCCCTGGAAAAAGATGCCTTGCCCAAAAAGTCACGAGTATCTGAACACAAAGGAATTCAGAGGAGTAGTTCAATGGTGGCAAGAGATGCTAATGTAAGTTTTGTTGTCTGTGAGGGAGGAGGAAAGTTTTACTGTAATATGCAAGGATACAACATCTTTTCTGGAAATGATGAAATAAAATTGATACTTCTGTCAACTTTGTTCTCTGTGGTCATCTCAATAGGTCACATATGTCTTTTGTTTCTTTTATGTATTTTTGGAAGATATTATTCTATTGGCAATGTTTTGGTCATAGGTGGAGGTTCCTAAATTATCACAACTTCCTTGCAAAGTGAAGAAAGACTTGAACAAAGGTATGAAGTATTTAGAATACAAGTGATGTGTTTATGGCTCTGTAAAGGAGCTAATAGCTGTGTAATCTATAGGCAGCAAAAGTAACCATGAGGGGGAGTCCTGTCCTTCATTGCATCTTGTCACTGGCAAGTGTTGTATTTGTGGTGACATTGCTTGCAGTTGTGTAATTCCTAGCAATTCAACTTATGCGTCATCAGGTAGTTAAGGCAATCTTCTGGCTGCTTCTCTCTTTAGTGTGTCATTTGTTGCCTAGTTGACTTACATTTGTCCATTGATTTAGAAATATCTTCAGAAGGATCTGAAGGGAGGGATGCTTTGAGACTGGTATAAACAATAATCTTATCAATACCATTAGAGAAACTATATGTGGCTTTTAGAAATTTCTTTTTAACTGCAAATCTTAGAAGAAACTGAATATCTAATTCCAGGATTGCCAGACTAAATGTACATCACCTTTGGAGAGAAAATCTGAACCTGATTCTGATGGTGAGAAGAATTTATCATTCGTGATATATTTGTTCTGTTACTTACCTGCTGATTTGGTATGCTTGATGTTGATATGCAAAGGGGCTGTAAGTTCTTTGGATAGTGAACATGCATGTTCTAGTTCTCAGCTTGCAACTCCTGCAGCTGATGCCTCTTCTGGGGAAGGTCAGCTTCACTGCTTTGCCTTAGATGCTTCAGTTAACTTCTACTGCTTTTTGTACTGTGAATTGGTATGATACTAATTACTATTTTGTTTATGTTTTTCTGTGTTTCAGTATGGAGCACCCCTGTTTTTTCTGTACAGCTGTCACCTAAGAAGGCTCTCCGTGCTGCTATGCTTAAAAGTCGCTTTGCAGATACCATCTTGAAGGCTCAACAAAAAACACTACTTGAACATGTAAGGCTTATATGAGGGGTTTCTTGATTGCAGTATTTCTTCTTTTTGCATTAGCAAAGGATACTTTTGATTTTTGAATGCAGTGTGGTTTCTTAATTTATTTTTTTATTCTCTGTTTAGGGTGATAAAGGTGATCCTCTGAAAATGCAGCTGGAAAAGGAGAGATTGGAAAGGATGCAGCGTGAAGGTGAATATTAGCATCTCTTACGTGTTTGGGAAACAATCTAATTTGGCATAATATAACTCTATGCTTGTTTTTGACTTTGAATGTTCATAAGTTGCATTCTTGTCTTTTTTCCATTCTTCCAATGTACTATTTCCTTCATCTGTGTTAGTAGTTGCCATGTATTGTGCAAATTAAATAGACTTTCTTGGAATATCTGATTATACTGATGCTTTACATTGGGAAATATAAAAATATTTTATCACTGGGATAGTGGAGGGAACAAGATAATGTGATCTGCTGGTAGGAATGTTGACTGGAGGACCTTCTAATATCATGACGATTGATAAAGGCACTCTGGCCTTTAATTTTATTGATCACCAAAAGAAAGAAAGTCATCATCACATTCAGGTTTTCCATACTAGTTATAGTGAATAAGTTGTCATATTGTGATGCCATATAAACTTTTGAGTGGTACCAGCAGCCAGCAATTTTGCATTTTGTATTATTTGTTGTTTAAAGAGGAACTGCTTGCTCATCTTGTCTTATAATCAAGTACATGCTAATTTGATTTTGGTATGTATTGCATGGACTATGCTTTTCATGTTACTTTCATTGCATTATGAGATTCTTTAAGTAACTTTTCTTGTTGGGTTGATGAGAATCGTAATTTATTTCTTTTATGATTACAACCCTTGTTCATGATGTCCTGCATAACAGAGAGAGCTAGGATTGAAGCCCAAATCAAAACTGCTGAAGCTGCTGCAAGAATGAGGCTTGAGGAAGTGTCAAGGCAACAAAGAGAAAAGGAAAGAGAAGCTGCGCGACTTGCAATAGAAGAGGTTTTGTTCTTGTGTGAAATATATTTCTGTTACTCTGAATTTTGTATGATCAACAAGATGGACTATCACCCTGATTTTTTACCTCCCATTCTTTCCCAGATGAAAAGAACTGTTGATATAGACCATAATCTGGAGATTGTGAAAGAACTCGAAATTTTGAGTGGGTGTACGCTATCTTATAAGGCTGTTACTGGTAGAAATGGCTATAGAGTTGCAATGGAGGAGACATTGGACAAACCTCAGCTTGAGAACCCGTTGGAGCGGCTAGGTTTATTTATCAAGGATGAGTATTCCGCAGATGAAGACGAGGAGGTACTGAACGGAGGCTGGGAAGAAGGGGAAATATTGTAGTGATAGACCTTGATGTAATGCTACCAGCTCTAATTATGACGTGGAAACAGATTGATTGTAAATGCATATTGCTGTGGAAATAGGTCCTTTATATAATGATGTCTCTCCTATTGCCTCTTTTCTTTTATATCTGCCTATTAGTGGATGTAGGTTCAAAATCCATCTTGACCGGCATTGACTTGTGTAATCTCGCGGTTTCAATTTCGTTTATTCAACTTCAGCTTGGAGCATTACTGAGAGGTGTTAGCACCTATCGTTGAATCAGAAATGAAGTGGGCGAGGGTAAAAATAGTTGTTAAAAAAAGGAAAATGGTAAGCCACTAGAAGTGATATAATGGTAAGAGATTTAGATAGTTTGTATAAAATTTTAAGTTTAAATTATGTTGTCATCAATATAATGCTAAATGCAAGTCAAAATAATTACATGTTTCGAAAAGTGCAGGTTTTCCCCCTAGAGTGTAGAGGTAACAATGAGGCAGCGTTGATATGCCATAATGCAGTTATATGTAAATCACTTTCAACGTATGGAAAAGGGTTAAATTAAAAAAAACAATAAGAGGAGGAATTGTTCGTGCCGCCATGTATTAACAAGCCGAATTGGAAAGTAAATAGTCTGAATTAAGGTTGTTCCTTATGTTGCACGTATACAGATACTCATAGTATGATTCTGCTACAAATAGTTTATTGATTCTAATTGAAGCAAGTTTACTTAAAAATGACTTATGAATTGATTACCAATAAAGTTTTATTTATTTATTTTTTATTTTTGCCAGATAAAAAAGAGGAGACACATTTTGCCAGGAAAGGCAAACTTCTTTTTAAAAAAATTCAGTAACATACAAACGAAGCATGCGATTATTATATCAAAATTTTTCAATAGCGTCTTAGTCACTAGCGCTTATTAAAGCACTACACCACTTAGACCCCAGGGATTGGATACTTATTCGTAAGACCTTCAACTTTACTACGCAACTTTGAGACCTTGTCGCCCAAAGGAAACTCAGGAGATGTTACAAACTTCATAAAATCTTGGAGCTTTGTCCCTGAGACCAGACTTTTGGCTTCAAGGCTTATCTGCACACCCTCATGAATCAAGTCTGCGATTAACACGAATTCTTTCTCGCCGAGTCCTCTTGTTGTCATTGCAGGCGATCCAATGCGAATGCCTCCCGGAACTAGGGCGCTCTTGTCACCTTTTGTAATTAGGCACATGTCAGTGAAAATGCAGCATAAACATCACAAAGAAAAAGCAAAAAATGATACGCTACGAGTCTCACCAGGCACTGAATTCTTGTTGAGGGTTATGGCAGCCATGTCAAGAATTTTCTCCACCCGAGCACCGTCAATACCCTAAAGGATGTGATGCTGATTAATAAGATATATAGCCGGAGTAAAAAGGAAGGTGGTGATTCTCTTCATATTATATGATATGATCATGTCTTTTTACATTAAAAAGCATGTCAAGATTTACATTGCAGTTTACACTGCAAGTTTACAAGAAAATTTGGCAGGCCTACATTATTTTTAAGCAGACTGAGAAGGGGAAGAAAAGAGAGAACTAAGCATTTATGCTGACAATGAAAACAAAATGAAGAGCAAGAGGCTTACAGATGGCCTCAGCTCGAGGAGAACCAGGTGGTTATCACTACCACCAGAGACCAGTTTATACCCGTGCTCGATTAACCGGTCAGCCAGAGCTCTGCAGTTAGACACCACCTGCAAGATGGTAGTTATATGTGTGGTCGTTAGGAAGTGGCTTATGCCCAATTCTAACCAAATTGATGAAAAGGGATATACCTGGTTCTGGTAAATTTTAAATTCCTGAGATTGGGCATGCTTCAGGCAAACTGCTAGTCCTCCAATCGTGTGGTTATGAGGACCGCCCTAGATAATTAATTCTACACAATATTAGAATCACAAACTACAAAGGTTAAGAAGATAAACGTACCTGATGCATAGGATCCTCGCATCTTCTCAATCAGAATTGGTAAAATAGAACTAGGTAGAGGACATTGCTAATTTACCTGAAGACCAGGAAAAACAGCATTGTTAATGGCAGACTCCAGATCGACTCCATGCATAGGATCTTTCTTGAAGAATATCATTCCGCCTCTTGGACCTCTCAAAGACTGGAGGAAAATATATGATGGATTAAGTAATCAGTGATTGTGTTGTAAGTATAACAAATAAAACTTACTTAATTCACAGATTCAAGTAGGCAGAACATTAGGTATTTACACAAATAAAAGCAAAATTCCTCTTGTTCATTTTAAACCCAGAAAGTACAAACCATGACATAGAAAAATCTCAAGATAAACCTTGTGGGTTGTGGTGGTCACAATATCACAAAACTCAAAGGGATTAGCAAGCACAGATGCAGCAACAAGCCCACTTGTGTGAGCCATATCCATCATAAGAAAAGCACCTACTGCATCTGCAATCTTTGCATGCATATAAGATGTAATTAGCTTCTTGCCAACAATAAATCACATAATGTGAAGATATATCATGAGAAAGATATAATTCCAGAAAATAATCAAGTAGAAAACATACTTTTCTGAAGCGAGGATAGTCAATGTCTCGAGGATAAGCACTAGCACCAGCAATAATGAGTTTTGGCCGGAAGAGATTAGCAGTTTTCTCCAACATATCATAATCAATAAGACCTGAAATGATTCCAAAACAAGTTAAAAATTTATCACACAAATTAGCAAATATATCTGCAATAATTCAATGACAAAAAAAGCACCTGTTGATTCATCAAGTCGATAAGGCATAGATTCAAAATAAATTGATGTTCCTGACACACGTCTCTTAGATGTCATGAATCCATGTGACAAATGCCCCCCATGAGGCAAGTCCAAACCCTGGTAACTTATCATAGTATGTTAGGACAATCGCATAATGTGACCATCATTTTGGATTGGTTAAAATCAAGTAAGTGGAAAATAGTTTACCATTATTCGATCATGTGGTTTAAGAATTGCGGTATATACTGCAAAATTAGCTGGGGAACCAGATAACGGTTGAACATTTACACCCCACTTCTCTCCATCTACATGAAATGCAGCCAGTGCCCTTTCTTGACATAGGGTTTCAAGCTCATCAATGTACTCATTACCACCATAGTACCTTACATGGACAATGAGACTCCAATCAATAAGATTACAGAAGCAGAAAAGGAAGGAAGAATTTGGTAAAATTCTTATTTTTTAAGAAAATAAAAAAGTAAAAGAAGAATTTACCTTTTACCCGGTAGTCCTTCAGAGTACTTGTTTGTGAGGCATGAACCAACTGCTTCCATCACTGCTCTAGAAGTAAAATTCTCAGAGGCAATAAGCTCTAGACTTTTAAATTGTCGGTCCTTTTCCTTGTCAATAATTGTACGAACCTCAGGATCAGCTTCACTCAAGCCATAGTCCAAGAACCTGCTTCCATCACCTGATATTTGCATGTGATTCTTAGGGCATAAACTTAAATATTGGTATACTGTATACAGGCATACATTGATATGATGATATCAAAATATCGAACTGAATGAAGATGCTGAACACCAGACCAGAGAGAAGAGCACAGAAACAATATTTAAAGCTGCTTCATTATCATAAAAGAGGTTAGCTCAGCCATAACCCAAACATAAGGTAGCTAACATGTTAATATTACTTGATGTTAATGCTATTGTCATTTTTTAAAATGCTGTGCCACATAACAAGATATCTGAAATGAATATGAAGGAAGGACAAAGAATTTAGAAGATGAAACAGTCACAAATAAAAAGAAAAGGAATGTATCCAGCCAACCAGAATGAATGTTGCAGGTTGCATTTTAGCAACTGCAGTTGTAATCTATTGGCAGATACATGATAAAACAGAAAACCTCAAGCCTATTGCTTGGGAAGCTTCACACTTGTTCTACATACATCTATCTAAGATATTTTAATAGTCTTTAGCACCCTCAGCTTTGCAAAAGAGAAAAAAAAACAAGTCATTCACACATCAGAATTTTTCAATCAAATGGTAGAAGTAGATACCTCCAATTTCAGGCACACAGACAGACAAAGATGATGGCGTCCCAGTGACTAAACTTCCTTCGACAGGAGATGCTTTGCATGGCTTCACATTATAGAACTTTACTTGAGGCATAAATCCCTTGCTGCCACACCCTTTAGAAGGGAAGGTTAGCCCCTTGGTCCAAACAGGTTGTTGCAAAGAGCCCATCATTGCAACTCCAGCAGTCGCTTGCATCCTTGTCTCGTGGTTGAGTGAGTCAGAGTTACACCCCTACCTACATGGTTCATAAATCATTGTACAATAACATTAAGAAAGATTGCTACATAGCATGCTACAGTACAGTTTGTTTTCTTGCAAGGGGAAAATAGTTTTGAACAAACAAATGCATTACTATTCACCAAGCGCAATACAATACAAATTTATTGTTAATGAGCCAAACGAGCATGCAGAGAGCCTAACTATCTCACTACTTCATGCTCTAAGGAACTGCACATCCTTATAAGGCATAGATAGGCCAAATATATTTAACCTGAAAACAAAATACTAGGATATTGTTCAAACTAATATAATTTACCCTCAAAATATTGACCTTATTAGACTTTGGAATTGGAAAATCTCTGATCATTTTCAAAGAAACATTATTAGCTGCAGAACAGGCATTTTTGAATAACACCAGATTCTACAAACTTGTTTATTCTTAGCCACACTGCTCAAATTTGATAAACCCTTAAAATTCAGCATCAGCAAGCTTTCTTTTCGATACTATAGCATCACAAAGCTTGAATCTTTACCATGACTTTCAACAACAATCATTTGAACACACTTGTTTCACCACATGTTCATTAAGGGGAAAAAAAAAAAAAAAAACACAACAATCTTAAAAGGGAAAAAAAATGAAAAATGAAAAACATGGTACACACACCAACGAATACATAACGTAGAAATAAATTAAAGAAGGGATTTTGTAATATCCCATCAAAAACACTCACGGTATAACACAAAACAAAAAGGAAAAAAAAAAATCAAAAATCATAAACCTCCAATCATATTTTGGTATCGTAGGTGGCTTGAGCTCACCTAAGAAGAAGCAAATAAGGCAGAGGAACACAGAGAAGCAGTGAGAAGAGAAAGAGAGAAGAGTTTGAGAAAGACAAACAAAGAGTGACAGTGCGGAGCTTAGAGGCTATAGGAAAAGACCGACAGTAACCGCGGCGCGACAACGACAACCAAACCGTGGTTGTCGCGCCGCTACTCCGGTTGAGCGAAACAAAAACGGATTGGGGTCGGGTCAGTTTTTGCCATTTTTACCACTTAACTCGAACCAACCCAACTCAAGCATTGACGGATTGGTTCGGGTCGGGTTCTCGGGTTGGATGATTTCCTTTTTTTTTTTTAATTTAAAGAAAAAAAAAACGATTGGGCCTTCCATTACATTTTCATTTTTCACAATTTCAGTCTTAAGAGCTCACAATCTGTTAAGAATAACAAGGATGATTTCAGAACTCACAATGTGTCAAACCCTATTAGATGTTGAAATCTAATGTGTAAATAAGGTGACATGTGAAAAGATAAATGGATATGATACCTGATACAAGGTAGCGAAGGAGCTAAGATAGGGGCACAAGGCGGCGGCTGAATAGGGAACCTCCCGGCTGAGAGAGAGCTTCTCACAACCGCGACGGTGGCTTCAAGGCACGGAGGCAAACGCGAAAGCGGCGCAGGATGAAGTGGGCTCTGCGCCGCGGAAGGAGACGCAGTCACGAAGAGGCTCTGCGAAGTGGGAAGGGGGCCGGCCACAGGCGGTCGCCGGCAGTGCGCGGGGGCGGCGGCGATCGATGGGTGGCGGAGGTGAGGCTGAGGGAGGAGATGGAGTGTAGCGGCTTATGGTGGATAGGAAATTTAAGGTTTCTGTTTTTTTTTTTTTTTTTTGACGAGAAATTTCGGGCCTACGAGTCGGGTAATGGGTCTGTTTTCATACCCGATAGTTGAACCAAACTCTAGATGGGTTGCTCGGGTTTTGCTAGAATAGACCCGATTATTTGACATTTATGTGATTGGATTTGGTCCCTCTGCGTCTACATCCCTACTACTGGAGTACTAGTAGCGCATAAATAAATGAATAAATATTTTTTGAATGGGAATAAATGAATAAATAATTAACTCTTCAAAACAAAAACAAAAAAAAAATGAATAATTGAATCCAAAAAGAGACTTTATTGTCGTATACATTGTAAGAACTACTAAGAATTAATTAATCAAGAATATAATTTTTTTATAGGGAATGTAATTTTTTTATTTGATAATCATGAATATAATTATAACCACACGAAATATTAACAAATATAGGTGTGTACTTAAAGCCAACCATTTTAGTCGTGGGGCAAAGTCAGCGAATGTTAAGATTTTGGTAACGGGGAACGCTTATTGCAAAATTCAGACATAAAAAGTTGTTAAATAAAAAAGTGAGGTATTGATTATGTTATGAACTTAAAAGGTATTTTTCATTTAATACCTTTCATTTGAGTTCATAATAAATGTTCCTAAAATACTAGCTAGCAAAGTTTTAAATTTGATTAAGAAAGGATCCAGCGTTTCAATGAATGTGATTGAATTAGATAATAAATCATTGTATATATAAATATTTATCTTAATCAATATATTAATAATATTATTACTGCTTCAATTAAATATAATATTTCCGTCAATGACTTTTCAATCACAATTAGCGTCACCATTTGGCATTTTATTCATTGTAGCAAAATTAACTTTTTAAATAATAAAATAACTGTAATTATAAACTATTACAAAATATAAATTAAATATCATAAAAAAATTTTGTATTATTATTCTGCTAAGATAAAAAAAAAAGTATCAAGAGATGGTGAGTAAAATAAATTCTAAATATATAGTTAGACTTAAAAAGTATGGGAATATAATGATAATTAAAAAAATTTAAATTATTATGTTTATATTTGAACTTTAATTAAGTAATTAGTAAAAATATTTAATATTTTTATTTTTTATAAATATTAAAATAAATAATTTATAAATTTATTCCTCTCACTCTCATAATTAATTACTCATCTTATTTCATCCTTTTTCTATATATATATATATATATATATATATATATATATATATATATATATATATATAATGAATTATATATTGATATGCCATTAAAAAAATAGTTGACACCCGTAATAACTCTTTCACAAAATCATGCATAAAATAATATATAGTTGACTAATAATATAAATTTATTTTATAGAAAATATATTAAAATTAAACTCTAAAAAAAATATTTCTCACTTTGATCTTAATATTCAGTTATTAAATTTTTATTTAAATAAATTTTAAGATATATATAAAAATAATTTTTAAATAAACATAATTTGATATGCATATTTGCTTGATTAAATAAGAGAAAAATAGAATGACCGGAAAAAAAAATAGTAATGAAAATACTAAGATTATGGCTCAAAATAAGCGATGAAAATTCAATTTTTATTCCCCATATTTTAATTACGGAAGACAAGATTAAAATAAGTTTTTATTTCAAATTGACCACTTTCACTTACATTTTTTACGTGTCTAACTACTCAACCAAGCAAAAGGGCACATTGATATCTTTCATACTAAGCTTTTCATTTGCAGCCAACCAGGTGCGTAAAAAAACAATTTTTTTCCTCACAAACTATTCTGTTTTTCTTATAGGGGTGATTGGTAAAAGATTTAAAACAATATTCTCATAAACATTGCATTTTTAGGAAGGAAAATCAACTCCAAAATATTCTCATCCCCTTATAGAAATCTAACCTTTCCATGGAAAAGGAATATTTGCCATAATAAAAATACCAAAATGCCCTAATCACCATCCAAAGTCACCGGTCACCGATCCATGTCTGCTACCGCCAGTAGTGCTATCCACCCACCACCACCTCTATCAAGAGTATTTTTAAAAATTTATCAAATATTTTGAAAAATTCAATTTATATATTAAATACACCTAAAATATTATACTCAAAATAGTCATTCCCAAAAATAAAAATTCATTCCACCTATCCAATGCCTCCGTATAGGCAAGATATCTCGTAATTCTTCTTCCATTTAAATTGGTTAGGCTCACACAACTTTCCTCAGCTAGAACCGAATTAGATTCCCTTTTCTTCAAAAAAGTCATTGTATCTCAACCACTAACCATCTGCATCAATTACATAACAATGGAATTCATAGCTGACCCTTTTTCTTAGCTTTTTGGCAAAAGGACATTTTCTTCCTGATGCAATAGGATTTCGATTGTGCTATAAGATATTTAGATATAAGATATTCATAATCCAGATCAGCAAGTCTGCGTCACAGTATCGAGAAATTTTAAATACTCATAAAGTAACATATAAATGTACTTATTATTAATAATAGAATAATATTTTAATATATAATCTATCACTATTTAATAATTTTATTTAAAATATTATTTTATTATTAATTATGAACACAATCCACATGACACTATAAAAATATATAAGAATCTCATATGGAAATTGTTATATTATTTTATTATTATTTATTTTAAACTCAAATTTGTTTGTCTTTTACGTGGGTGCATTGGTTTTAATATATGTATGGTGTATAGAAAATGACCATGTGTTTTGTCCATTATATATTAAAACTAAAATTAGTGATTGGGCTGTTAAGTGAGGAGAGCTGTTATTTAGCCCACTCTTTGGGACATCCAAATACAACACCCTCTCACATAAATATACAATCTACTACCTTATCTCGATATATATGTATCTCGATATTCACCCACACTCACATAAATATACTATGTCCCATATTATATCTATACATAATATGTACAAAATATATTTCTCTTAAGTGAGTACTTTGGCAGAGTCGTTCTTAAAGATACGTTATTGATCTAATCCACCATATAGGTGTGCAACGGTTCAATCCTTGACTTTATCAACTTGTGCAGATTTTGGCCCCAGCATCGTAATATTCTCGATGCCGATCCCATTCTTTCATCTTTTCAGACTGTTTTCAACGGAAAAATCTACTACCTATATACTATTTTTTGCTGTCACATATTCTGAACAAGAGAGAACATCCGTGTATCACCTTCTCAATTTTTCATATCTTCTTATCTAATTCTATTGGTCTTCTTGTTCCCTTTAGGTTAAACACTAGAAACATCTTGTCAGTTTTAGAGATCCAGTTCTATTAGAGAAGTCTGCTATACTTTAGATGATAGATGGAATAATTCTTAAGTGCAGTGCAAGTTTGCACACCTCACACTATCAGTGTTACTGTGTTACTTTCTCTGCTTTGATTGTTTTGCAGGGCTACATTGTACAGCACAAGTTAAGTACCAAAATTATTGTTTTGGACCAGAATTGTAGTTATCCAACTGTTTTCTTTTTGTCCTAGAACGAGGGAGAAAACATGGGGTAAGGAAGTTGGATTGTGATGGTTATGCTGTAAGAAAATAACATCATAAATGTACTTCATTCGACATGTGAAAGAACCCCGCCACTTACAGCACGCGTCCTACAAAAAGAATTTGTCTTAGGAATAATTAGTAATGGCAAACAATTATAAGAAAGTGAAGCTCATGATGTGTAGGCTTGTAAGCATCGCTATGTACAATAACAAGCAACTTTATGGAGTCAAAAAAAGAAGTTAAACGAAAGAAATGTTATAGGCAACTATGCTTCATATGGACATCAAAAGTATCATGTAAGCAAAATTAGCAATATGACCTTGAAATGCATTTGAATGAATGACAAAGAAAACGCATCTTCAATCGGCGCCTCTCTAAACTGACCTATTGAACCGTGAACCATCTTTTTCAGGTTCTAGCAATTGGATCCTTTCAGAGGATTAAAACCAAGTAAGTGCAAAGGCTATATATAAACCAAGATTAATGAGCCTATATAAGCCAATTTCTAGAGGGCAATGATTTGCTAATAGGACAAGGTGCTACATGTTGCAATTAAGCAAACACTGGGATGAAAAAGGCCTAATGAGGAGGACTCAACATTATTTTCCTCTCCTCATTCCTTTGTCCTGAAAGGAAATTAGACATCGCAGTTCCTAGCCTCCTTGATGCAAACAATATAGATAAATGTCTTAGAAGCATAGGACAAAAAATGAATTGATAATAAAATGATGTTAAAGAGTTCAATACTTACTTGTGGTCAGAAGGATTTGGCATAAGCTCATAAACTATAGTGGCAAGAACATCCCTTTTTAACTGTACAATAAGCAAGAAAGTTAATAGTCTGAGTAGTGACAATAAACAGCCTGTGGCACTGAGTTTGGTAGTTAAAGTACCTGAGTGGCTCCGCCTTTAAAGCCAATATAGTGGATCTTACTTGTGTCACCTCCAAAATTATCACGAAAGTGCAACGTAATATTTCCCACACTTTGAAATTTAGAATATCTAATCAAAAGGATCAATATATTAAGAAACCAAGACGGCAAAGACGCAAGAGAAGTCCAATGATACAAACTAATAAAGCAATATTGCCCATAATTAGTGATAGTATGTGAATATAATACATGAATACCACATAGGAAATGCATTAGGTATGTGTATTATTGCCTTATTGAATATTTCAAAATATGTTCTGGCATAAGTGTCTGTAGACAAGGCTAATGTGATTGAATAACTAAAGTGAGAAGTACATAAGGATTACCTTGTCTGGTATTCCAGTACTCCTTGCATATTCTCAACCAAATCCCATGCCTTTAAGAAATAAGAATGTTAGTTTCATGCAAGTTGTGGAGTTGGGCTAATCAATTCCTCGAAAACCTTTTGGAAAAAAAAGAAAACCATACCTGAATGGCTTCCATGCTTTGTGCATCTGAAAAGTCAATGCCATCTCGATTGATGAACCTAATTCAAGTTGAAGTGTTCAGCCTTTTGAGTAAGAAAGTATTTGCAATAAAAAGAACACTGAAAATATTGTAATTACATATTCAATTAAGTAAGTTTGTATAAAATTTATTTTCCAAAGTCCAAAATATTACATAGAGATGACACTGAGTCTACTGACTATAAAGGGGATACCAGGAAAATAGAAGGAATAAACCTTCTTGGTCCAAAAACTAGACTGTATTACACTTATGTGAAAGTAAGTAATAAAAAGGAGGTCAAAAAACATCATTATTTAGTTTCAACTTTCATTTTACAGCCTTTCTTCCAGAAGCTAAATCTCGGCCCTGGTACATTTATAAAATAAAAAGTAAAAGAAAAATTAAAGATTCACCTAGAAATGCACATGGCAGTTTATTAGGTACAAGCACTTACTAAGATATTTGTATTATTTTTCTTCATATCCAACAGAGAATATAAGCAATTCAATCATACAAGAAGCAACAGAGGATAGCATTAAGCAGGCAAAAAACACAGAGCGTCAAAGTCAGTTATCGTCAAAGCGATACACAAACCAGAAACTAAAGTCGCAACAGCTAGTAATTTTCTCCAAAAACATATTATTTTCAGGAATCAGTGCCAAAATTCACCATAAAAGAAAGTCAATAAAATAGAATAAAGTTGCTTCAAAACCATAACAACTTACGCCCTCATTTTGGAAGGACTCGTTCCATCAGCTCCACCAACTATGGATATGTCTCTTAAGCTTGACATCTGAAGTAAATCTGTCTCACACGGAAACATAAGAGGTTCTGTAAGAACTTATAGGATGGATTTTCAAAATAGAAAAGCTAAGTAATTCCCATCAATGTTTTCAGCAGAAAGCTGATCATACAAAATTTCAAGGTTATCAATATAATGGAAAAGTGTTAAGATGAAAGGAAGCATAATTCAAGACATGTTTAAAAACACAGTGCATACCGATATATATTTCTTGGCCTTCTATGGGTCATTAAAATGGATATTATTGGGGAAAAAAAATATAAAAATGAAAATTTAAAATTTGTATGCAATAAATAGTAAATAGGAAATTCCAACCACTATATTCTAGATGTCATGAATCAGCAGCACATATATACTAACAGTGCAACAAAAAAAAAAAAAAAATTCAATAGGGCAGATTAAAACTTGAGAAGTGTCAGTTCAGCATGTAGTCAGTACAAAAGGCTTCAGACATAGCAACTTACAGAATGAAAACAAGTAACTCGGGATCACCCTCATTGCTTTCCAAGTGAGAGGATATATTAATATTAGAGTTTAATTTTGATACACTAATAGTGTAAAAAATTTTTACCAGTTAACCAATCATATCTTTCCATTTATATGACTATTCAAGTAGTAGATGATTGAGTCAAACACTCTTATTGATATGACAATAAATGATTGGATGTCTATGTAAAATATTTTACACCGACGTATACAAATTAAACCCTTAATATTATTATTGTAGGTTACAAGACTAGAATGCAAAAACAGTGAACCTTAAAACTTTGATATCTAGCAATAGCAAGAAAAGCAACTTCATAAAATGGGGAGCGGGAGATCATTCAATTCACGAAAAAACCGAACTAAAGTGGATTGCCGAACTTAAGGTATCAGAACTAGGCTTGAAGAAGGAAAGAATTGAGAGAGAAGAGTGAAGAATATTTGTGACTTTGATGAGTGAACTGAATCTGTTGTGAATCTCATTGATCATTCTGTTTATATACAAATGTATGTGTTGTTGTCATGACAGTCAGCAATAACTAACTTCTTAACTAACTGATAACTAACTAACTACTACTACTTCTATCTCTATTCCTTACATCCCCCCTCAAACTTAACATATGAGAATCCTTAATGCAGAGTTTGGTGCGAAACTTGTTGAAGGAAGAGCTGGAGACAGCCTTGGTGAGGATATCAGCAACTTGATCCAGACCAGGAATGTGACCAAGAGCAATCTTGTGCTTCAAGATATAATCACGAATGAAGTGGAGATCAAATTCAAAATGCTTTGTTTGAATGTGCAAAATTGGGTTTGCAGCTAGAAGGACAGCACTAATGTTATCACACAGAAGGTTCGGAGCAGCAGGTAAAGTAACATTAAGCTCACATAACAAGGAGCGAATCCAGATTAATTCAGCAACAACAGAGGCAAGGCCACGAAATTCAGCTTTAGTGCTTGACCAAGACACAACATGTTGCTTTTTGGAGGACCAGGATATGAGATAACCTCCAAGGTAGATACAATAGCCTGAGGTGGACTTGCAGTCATCCACATCAGACCCCCAATCTGAGTCATTGAAACCAGTAAGGGAAAGTGTGGAAGTAGGTTTTAAATGGCCAAAGGACGAGATGCCACTTAAATATCGAAGGATGCGTTTAACAGCTTTCCAATGATGCTCAAGCGGGTTTTGCATAAATTGGCAGACCTTGTTAACAAAGAATGCCAATTCTGGTCAAGTGATGGGTATGTATTGCACACTGCCAACTACAAACCTGTAGAGACTAGGATCATCAAAGGCAACACTGCCAGCAGCCAAGAAATGGAGATTAGACGTCATGGGAGTGGCATAAGGCTTACAGTGACTTATTTGAGCCTTTTTGAGGAGATCCTATATATACTTAGACTCCGAGAGTAATAAACCAACATCAGAGGTAGGAGTGACCTCAATTCCAAGGAAGTAGTGCAAGAGTCCCATATCTTTCAAGGCAAAGGCTTTATGCAATTGAGTAATGAGCTTGGTGACCTCAGATTGAGAGCTACCAGTCACAATAATGTCATCCACATAAATGAGAATAAACATGGTGGAAGTATTGGTGAACTTAGTGAATAGAGATGAATCTGATTTGGTGGCAGAGAATCCAAGAGAAACAAGTGTAGTGGATAATCTTTGGAACCAAGCCCGAAGGGCTTATTTTAAGCCATATAACACCTTGGATAGCTTGCATACCAAAGAGCCATCACCAACAACATAACCTTGGGGCTGAGTGATGCATACATCTTCCTCAATGTGGCCATTTAAGAAGGCATTATCGATGTCAAGTTGGCTAATAGGCCAAGCTCAAGAGAGAGCAATGGAGAGCACAATTCGGATGGAGGTTGGTTTGACCACAAGACTAAAGGTTTCACCATAATCAAACCCTACTCTTTGGTTGAATCCCTTAGCAACTAATCTTGCCTTGTATTTGTCAATGGAACCATCAGGGAGATACTTCACTCGAAAAACCCACTTGCTGCCAATGGATGTTCTCCCAGCAGGTAAAGGAACAAGAGTCCAGGTGTTATTTCTCATCAATGCAGAGTATTTGTCATCCATTGCCTCTTTCCAGTAAGGCATGGAGAGGGCAGACTTGACTGAGGTTGGATCCAAGGCTGCTTGATAAGCCTTGGGCTTTCTAATGCCATTTTTGGCTCGAGTAGTCATGGAATGGGCATTGGAAGTAGTTGGTTGTGAAATAGAGGAGGGTTTTCTTTTTGTTGATATGACAGATTTACTTGATTGATTGGGTTGAGGTAAAGTTGAGGGAGCAAATTCTACTCGCGGAGGAGGTGCAGGGATTTGTGAGAGTGCAGGTTCGATAGGTGGTGAAGGTAAAGGTGCTGCAGGTATTGAAGGTGCAGAGAGTGGGAAGGGTGCAGTGGATATAGGAGGCAAAGTGGAAGGCTCGTTTGAGGGTGGGATTGGTATTGAGGAAAGGAGAGGAATGAGGGAAACAGGTGATGTAGAAGGATAAAATGGAGGAGAAGATTTTGGTATGAAGGAAGGATTGTCTTTGATGGGAAACTGAAGTTCATCAAAGGCCACATGCCTAGTAATGAGGACCTTGCCAGAGGAAGTTAAGCATTTGAAACCTTTGTGGTAGGTAGCATAACCCAAAAACACACATGGTTCAGATCGAAAATCAAGTTTGTGGTTATTATAAGGTCTAGTGAAGGGGTAACATAAGCAGCCAAACATCTTAAAGGACTCATATGGAGGTTTCTTGTGGAACAAGACCTCAGTTGGAGACGAATTCTGTCATGTAGTAGTAGGCAAGGAATTGATGAGTTGAGTAGCAGTGAGGAATGCATCACCCCAGAAAACTAGTGGCATATAAGCTGTAGCCAATAAAGTTAGTCCAATTTCCACAATGTGCCTATGTTTTCGTTCAGCTCTACCATTTTGCTGATGAGTGTATGGACATGAGAATCGATGAACAATTTCCTCAACATTCAAAAACTTGGTTAGAGCAGCAAATTCCTTGGCATTATCAGATTGAAACATTTTCAATTTAGTTCCGAATTGCAACTCAACCATTTGTTTAAACTGAGGAAAAATAGATAAAACTTGTGACTTGCTATGCAACAAGTAAATCCAGATGTATGTAGAATAAGCATCAATAAAGTGTAGGTAATATTTGGCACCAAAAAAAGAAGCAACAGGGGCAGGGCCCCCAATATCACTATAAACCAGCTGCAATGGTGCAGTGTATACAGAGTTAGATAAAGGAAGGGGTAATTGATGAGCTTTGCCCATGCAATAAGCTAAACAAAGTGAACTATTAGCAAGAAATGAAAGATTACAAGATTTAAGAACACTAGCAACAACATTAGAAGTAGGATGCCCCAGCCTTGAGTGCCAGAGTTCAAAATCAGCATTTTTATTCACAGAAGCAAAAAGCGAGGAAATTGAAGAGGCTAATTTAAGTGAGTCAAAGGTGTATAAGCCATTTCTAATTCTGCCTTAGAGAAGTGTCTCCTTGGAAGCTTGAGATTTCACAAAGCAAAAATCAGGATGGAACTCAAAAAAGACAGAGTTGTCTTTAGCAAATTGAGATACATTTAAAAGATTTTTGGTGATGTGTGGGACATGTAGTAGATTGTTTAATTTAAATGACTGAGAGTTGAAACTAGATTGAAAGGTAGAATTGCCAATGTGTTTAATGCACAAACCTGAGCCATTGCCAACGAGCACCATCTTAGAACTAGTATAGTCAGTGCTGTCATGAATGTTGGCTGAATCCGGAGTCATGTGGTGTGATGCACCTAGGTCCAGGTACCAACTTGGATCAGTTAAGGTGGTCGATGTGGCTATCGAGTTTGCCATGGAGAAATTCGTAGAAGGCCTCATTTGAAGAGGCCTAGGGGCCCTAGGTTGGGGCACAAAATTCTGATCATACCGATGCCAACAATCGATCACCACATGGCCAGTTGTGCCACATAGTTGGCACATAGGTCTTTCTCCACTAAAATTAGATCTTCTACCATGAAAGTTAGATCTACCACCATGATTTGATCTGCCACCTCCTTGTCCACATCTAGCACCTCTAGGATTGAAATTCTGGTTTCTTGCATTATCACCTCCTCTTGATTGTGACTGATTTGAAAATTGGCAACATTGGCTTGGAAATCATCAGTTCTTCGATATTTCTCTAATCTTTCTTCATGAGCCATGAGAAGAGCCTCAACTTGAGTTATAGAACAAGGCACAATTTTGGAGGTGACAACAGTAACTAATGCAGAATAATCTTTAGGCAAACCATCTAAGATTGCGTATAAATGATCTTCACCATTTACTAGTGCACCAATTGAAGCAAGATTTTCCATAATTTTCTTGATTTCTAACAAGTAAGAGCTTAGAGAACCTGATTTCTTGGTGTTGCGAAGCTGAGACTTGAGTTGCCTTACCTTTGCTTTGGTTTGTGAAGCAAAATATTCTTCCAAACTATTCCAGATCTGATAAGAAAATTTGCACCCTACCATTTGATTAGTGAAGGATTTGTTCATCGAAGCAAGAAGCCAAGATCTGAGAAGCGAATCTTGCTGCTTCCAGTTTTGGTATTCTTCACTTACATTTCCAGAAGCTCGATCTTCTTCTGTGGAAAATTCTTTCGGAATGCCTTGACCTTTCACATATTTCATCAAGCGATAGCCTTCAATGGTGGCTTCAGCTTGATTCTTCCATAAAAGGAAGTTATCTTCATCAAGCTTGAAGGCCATAGGGTTGGAAAACATGTGCAACACGAAATTGCTTGAAGCATTTGGATGCTGAGACTCTGAAGAAGCTGAGGACTATGATGAGCGCAACCATGGAAGCATAGGCTCTGATATCATAAAGGTATCAGAACTAGGCTTGAAGAAGGAAAGAATTGAGAGAGAAGAGTGAAGAATATTTGTAACTTTGATGAGTGAACTGAATTTGTTGTGAATCTCATTGATCTGAATTTGTTGTGAATCTCATTGATCATTCTGCTTATATACAAATGTATGTGTTGTTGTCATGACGGTCAGTAGTAACTAACTTCTTAACTAATTGATAACTGACTAACTACTACTATTTCTATCTCTATTCCTTACACAAACGTATTACCCCATAAGAATTCAGATGCTCCTCCCGAGCTTTAAAAACTAACTTGACACTGCTTGGAGTTGCCTCATTCAAAGCAGATGCCTGAACAAGGATTTCAACATAAACATTGGAAGAATCAGAATTTTTGATCCAGAGAACACAGAACATTCTGGTTAATAACTATTCTCAAAGACACATTCAAGCATCACATTCACACCATATGTCGCACACATAAATACAGCTAGGCAACCACAATGAACGCCTATACCCAGTTGGGCATTGTGTCAAGCATTAACTATGCACCATATCTTCAATGTGATTAGCTTGATCCTACTGCAGACGTATGCTCTAAACCTTATGCCCTGTGAAGTATCCCTACGAGCTCTCCAATTCATGGCTTCAGTAATCATAGAAACAGTAAAATCCAACAACATTAACAAAACATGGAGTTATTGCCCCAGTTGAGTCAATTTGATTGAAACAAGGTTGTTGGGGAAACGGGGTTTGAACAAAGGGAGAGAAACTGACACAACGTTGGACAGCTATGTGCGCGCGCACTGCACACACGTACTCTCTGTCACACAAACTCCCACATCATTCAAAACGACACTGTATCCCCTCTTCTCTCTCTCTCTCTCTCTCTCTCTCTCTCTCGTTCAATAAACGACAAGCGTTTTCATTATACGATGGAGCGTCGGTGCAGCGCGGCGAATAAGAAACGATAACGCTTTACACATATTTCTATTTTCATATGAGATATGAGTAATGAGTAATGAGCAATGCTACTTAGCATAAATAAAAATATAGTCTGAATTTTTCTCAAAAATCATTGTGATTATTAGATAAAATGAAATTAGATCACTTATGTATTTATTTAAAATTCAATAAGTACACTATGTCATTTTAATAATTAAATTTTGACAATATTTCTTGTTTTATAATATTTTTCTATTTATACTATCTCTTATTGTTATATTTTCATCATTTGACTAAAATCAAATTTGTTATTGTCAATAGAAGTTGATTCATTTAATCAGTCTTTCATTCATATATCACTATCACTTAGCTTTGATTCATAAGATTCTTTGTTAGTGAGTAATTTTTAAGTATTATATTAGTACTCAATAAATTCAAAAATATACCCTAATTTTAAATTAGGATGAATCTTTCCCTCAACTTAAATTTATATTCATAAAATAAGACTTGTTATATTTTTTTATATAATTATACATAAATTTTGACACATAATAATTAAAAATTGTAAGAGTCACTTTCTTTTTTCGAAAAAATGGATCACTAATTTTTGTTATAAATAAATACTATTTGGAATTTGATTAAAAAATTAAGTATTGCCATTGTAATAAGTGATATTAACTATTAACGACACATTTTATTTCGTATTCATGCTTCTTTTATATATTAATTGAGAACTCAATAGTAATTTAGATTTTTTTTTTTTTGGGTACATGTGAAACAACAGAAGGAAAACACGAGCTAATGCCTCAGGTACTGACACCAGAAGCATCAACCAACAAGAAGAACTCCAATTCGAAAGGACTAGAATCTCATGTCTGAAACTCAGCAGAATGGGCAGCACCCATTTTGGGAAGGAAATTATCACATGAATTTCCTTTGCGCAAAGTATGTTCCAGTTTGATAAACCAATCTTCACTGAAAACCATTGCTTGGTGGAATAAACCACATTATAATACCGATGAGACACTAGAACACCCTTGGAGACCATGTCAACTACGTCCTTAGAATCTGAACAACACAATAGGCTACGTATATTCATGCTCCAAGCCATGCTTAAACCATTTTGCAATGCCACAAGCTCAACAAACAAAAAAGTGGATATGCCCACTGAACCTGAGAATCCTTTCACCTAACAACCATCAACCATTCTAATCAAACCACCAAACCCAGCTTGTCCCGGGTTCCCCATTGAGCTACCATCAACATCAAGTTTAAAAGAATGAGGAGGGGGTCTTTTCCACGATACTAATCTCGATTGAGTGACAATGGATGTGGACGGCAAAAGGAACTGAGAGATGTCCCTGGACAAAGACGAGATATTCTTCAGCACCTCCCACTCAGCCAATGTCTCACCCTAGATAATATCCTTGCACCTACATCTCCATATCCACCATAAACCAACAAGAAAAGTAGGAGCAACCATACTTAAACTGCACCCTTTAATCCACAGCGTAACATCGGACACGTTAAAAACATCAGAATCCCAAAAATGCAGCCACTTCCAGATTCTTTTAGCTTTGGGACTGATCTTTTTTGGGATTCTGATCTTTGGGATTATTAGAGAGATGTCTTCGCCAGCCTCACCATTAGTAAGGAGAGCTCCATGCATAGTTGACCAAACGAGAATCTTAATCTTTTCCTGCGCAACTAAACTCCAAATCCACCTCCAATTCCCATGATCCAGCATAACATGAGTAGAGGAGCACAACCAATCATAACTCGATTTAGCTGAATAACTGCATGCTTCCAAACCAGCATGTTATGAATATCATCATGTAACCAAACTCACATAGCATTGACCTCATATCAATGATATTAGATGGAAGAATAGTGGCAAGTTTCCGGAAGTTACAACTTTGGCCTTCAAACACATCATGAACACTATAATCCACATCTTGGATGTTGGCACAAGGAATTTGTTCGCAGATAGGACCTGAGGGCGCCCATTGGTCATACCAAAAGGATATCTGGCATATCCGATTTTAGATAGAAAACCATCCTTTAAAAACTCCATTGCCTTCACAATTGCCTTCCAACAACAAGAAGCATTCTGCCCACCTCTAACCTCAAACAAAGAATGTTGTTTAACATACTTAGCCTGCAGCAACTGAATGCATAATTTATCTCTGTCATGGAGTAAATTCCAAACCAAAAGTAAAGCTACATTACATAATCTAGCTTTTATATGGTTTTTAGGGTGGTTGGATTGGCTTTTAAAAAAGAAACACTTGTAATTAAAGAAGCTATATTACTATCTTTTTTTAAGCTAGTGATGCCCAACTTTCAAAAAACGTAGAACTATAAGTAATTTTTAATATAATTCTCTTCTAAAAATATTATTTATCTTTATTGATAGAGACAATTCATGTCCTTTTTTTTGATTCTTATCGAACCCTAGTTTTCTCTTCCCTTTTAAATGTCTTTCTTTTTGTAGTTTGCCATAAAAAATTACTTTTATTAATTTTCATTCAAATAAATTTTTAAGTATTTTTAATAATTAAAAGTATTTCTTACTTAATCTATTAAAATACAAAATAACTTCTTAAAAATAAAGGCCTATTAAAAAATGTTTAATAAAAAAAGTTTTTTTTTCAAAAGTCTATCCAAATGCACCGTATATAAAATCACTTGAGTGAACAATATGGAAGTGATCATTTATAAGTCACACATGAACTAACATTCTAATGTGGCAATATAAGGGATAGCTAAGGTGTCAATAGTTAGAGGCGGGGGCGGGGGATAAGGTCTTCGCCCTATGAAGACTCGCGAAATCCTCACTTAAATATAAAATTACACAAATATCATTATATATATATATATATGTCTTATAATAACTAAATATATCATTTTAATACCTATGTTTCTCTTTGACTTACACACTTATTAGAAAATTTACTAATTGAGTTTAGAATTTGAATATTTGAGTTTGTAATTTGAATATTTATAATTTATAATTTGGATATTTCTATTGTCTTGTAATGAATTTGTAATTATGTATTTTATTTTTAATTTAAATTGTATTATGTTGTATGATAATATGAATTATGAATATTTATAGATATTTTATTAAGTTTAAAAGTACTTTATTTATATTTTTATGTTTTTTTTATTTTTTTTTTAGAAACCCACGAATATCTGTGGGAAATGTGGTACGGAGACCCACGATGGGGATGGAGATAGGGACGGGGACGGGGACGGGGACGTGGGGCAAGATCCTAAACAAGGACAAAGGTGGGAAGCATATTCCCACATTCATGGATACCTATTGTCATCCCTATCAATAATATAGCTCGCACTTCAACTTTTATATATTATAAATAGAATAGATTTATTGTTGTAACTATTGCCGAATTTTAGGATGCATGCACCATTACATGGCAGATTTACATGCTTCTAATTCTAAAAGTTATTGCAATTAGAAAATAATATTGTCACTCAATTTAACTTTAGAATTAAATTTTTCTTAAATGCAAATTTTATTTTATGAAGTTTTGTGATAAAAACTTAGTTCAATATTCAATTCTAAGGTCAGAAAAATTGAATGAAATACTGAAGTGTAGGATTAATCACTGAGTATGATCTATCAACAAGTATAGTTCTCACCGATATATGTAAGAAATCAATATGTGATGAGACAATGTATCAAGTATGGTTGGTATGCAAACTTGAGACAACTTCAGAATGCTATCAAGAATTGAGTAGCTCCATCGAAAGCACCTGAGCAAAAGAATTGAAGAGAGTTCAACAGAGAGAAAAGGAAGCATTACAGCAACATAGAGAAAATAGGATAGAAGCAGAGAGAAGGATTAATTCTTCCTCATCACGTAGCCACTTTGGTTCTTTGGGGGTCCTGATGCTCCTCCTCAAGGTTCCCGCCTTTGGTTCCTTAGTTACCACTAATTCCGAATCTTATTCCACATGTGTCTCAGTGTGAGAGTATTCTTAGGCCTCAATTTGCTATCGCTCATATCAATTTGAAACTTATATTTAAATATTTTCTATTAGTTTCTTAATATGATCCAATCAAGAATAGCATTCATATACCAAAAAAAAAAAAAAACAAAACAAAACACGGGTAGTATGTACCCCCCCCCCAAAAAAAAACAGTAGCATTCACATTATAGTTGTTTAACATCTTTACGTAGTAAGACTAATTACCCTGAGAGATATTTAATGACATAATTGAATACATATTTATTATTAAAAATGAAAAATTAAAATTAAAAAAAAAAGTTGAAAGTATTAGCAATATTAATCATATAATTGTACTGTAGTATACAATAAAAATACCTTAAGAAGTAAAATTTTATTTTTTATATATATAACGGTATAATGCTGTTAAAAAAGATAATCAAGTGATAGTGAACGTATGTAACAAAATTATATCGAGGAGTAAGTTATCTTCAGTAAAATTTAAATACTAAATATTGAATAAATATAATGATATTTTCAAAGAAATATTAAAATAATAATATTAAGATATAACTGTTGCTGAAAAGTAGCAAACTAAATTATATTGTTAAATATTAGGACATAATAATAGTGAACAAATGTAATAATCAAATAAAAATAATAAGATAAAATAGATACTAATTATAAAATAACTCGTGCAATATATATGAGATGGTTTGATAATTGTAACTTTATTATTTTTTTTTAATAGTCATTTGAGTTAACCCCGGCATTGCTCTTTAGTAAAAAGTTAACAGTTAATGGCTCAAAGGAAAAAAAAAATTACCAATCTGATTTCTTAGCATATTTACATTCAAACTTAAATTATCTCAAAAAGTTTACATTCAAAATTTATAAAATTATGAAAAGCGTTATTATTTTACTGCTTAATTTTCTGGGTGATATACATCATTTATTTCTGAATAAGTAAGTTGATTCTTTAGAGAATAAGGGGGGGAAAACGTATCGATCATAAAAATTATTGGACACTGAGTCACTGCTGTGTATTACAGCAGTTAGAGTAGTTAGCAGCGACAGCAAATCAATCCCAGAAGGATGGGACTCCCATTAGTAGAACTCTTGATATCATTAGATACTCCTATTTAATTTCTTTGCCCAGACATGAGCTGGAGCATTACCTTCCCTAATAAGAACATTGGTTAGGAGACAACTCGATCGATTACATGGCTATCATCCACTGAATGCATGTCATGAACCTCCTCCATGCAGTCGCACCACACGCTCCTCCGAAAACTATTAGATCAAATTAATTGTGAACATAAACTCAAGGCCATAAGTTCGGCCAACAAATTATATATAAATTAATGCACATTGAGATGTAAATAGATAACATTTCATCATTGTCATTACATTTTGTGTAGACTTCAGTGTATAAGAACTCAACATATATAGCTCATTTGGATCAGAATAACATATCCAGATTTTTTGGCAAATTTGTGATGCTATGACAAAAAATAGTGGTTAATTATTTAGGGAAAATAATATTTGGCACGAATTCTGCATGTATTATTTTCAATATTAGGTCAACTTAGTTAGTTGGATAAATTGATAATTAATGAATTCATGATTGACAATACATAAATAATTGATCTTCATCTATATATATCCAATACACGGGCACACACACATTAGTTTACAAATAATTTGATTGAGGAGCCAGACAAATTGAACATTGATCTGTTGACAACCACAAGTCCACAGCTGAAGAGCTAGCCTTATATCGGAGAGTACAAATACTCTACCAAACCTAATTATACTTTATTATACATATGGATTCTATATGAATACATACACACACATGCCACCCTTTCGCCATATGACGTGATGAATATTGCAGATGCTAAACAGTCACGTTTTCACGTGTGATCTTCACGCGTTTTCACCCTTTACCCACTTTTTTTTTTTTCAAAAAAAAAAGACCTGGTTATTAATCTATATATTAATTAATTAATATAGTTTATGTCGATGTCAATGATTTGACAAAAGTTTATTAAAGTATGATTAATTAATTGATTTGATTCTTAATTGGGCGTTAGTTTAACTCAACATATCAATTAAGTCATCCATATGATTATATGATATGTGAAATTATAATAATGTTAAAATTTCCACTTATGTTATTATGCATTTCATACTATGATATGTGGAATTACTTGGTTACGAGCTCGGTCTTGAGATTCAAGAACAATCTTCAGCTTCTGAATACTTTAGTTTTCATTCTGATTAGCGTGGGCCATTTAGTTGTAAGTGTTGGATAATTTCCAATTTTATACGGACAATACAAATTAAAATGGTTTATAAACATTTCAGCAAAAAGGAGAAAAAAAAAGGGGCATTGATAGTTTAATACGTGGAAGTTTTGCCAGATCCATATCTCAGGAATCATGTATATGTCTTCCATTTTTTGTGAAAGATATGAGATGTATTGATGCACTTGGTCGCATAAAATAAAGCTAAAACAAATATTAGTCAAAGATATATTGCCAAACATTATCGAGAAAGCATGGGTATGTGCCAACTGATAAGTATTTTGTGGCTATTATGTCCGACAAGTTTTAATAACGATTGAGAACTAGAAATCTTAATCAGTGATATATTATAAATGTTTAAAGTATAATAAGCATGCCACAGCTGGTATTTTGAAACGGGATTCGGCCAGCTTTAGATTGGGATTGTCTTCTTCTCTCTTTTGCCTGTGGAATTGGGATTGCTTTCTGTATATTGCTTATAGTAAAGATGGTAAAATATTATTTTAGTCGAGTGGTTTTATGTGTATTGCGTAAGTAGTG
The DNA here is from genome assembly GCA_031439595.1 of Pterocarpus santalinus. Lineage (NCBI taxonomy): Eukaryota > Viridiplantae > Streptophyta > Magnoliopsida > Fabales > Fabaceae > Pterocarpus > Pterocarpus santalinus. The sequence continues at coordinate 21,667,407 of CM062532.1, read as the reverse complement.
ATGGATACAAAGGGGAAAAGTGGAGGCTCGTCCTCCCCTCCCCATTCTTCCTATATAGACAAGAAATTTTGTTATATCTTAATCAAAAATATTATAATTTTTCACTTATTTTATGCTCATTCAAAATAAATTTAATCTTGTTACTATTTGATAAAATGTCAAAACTTCACTTTTAGAATATATAACTTTACCGTTTAGAAAATAAAATTATGGCTTGAATTCATTTTTTGTCTGCAAGTTATATAAACATATTAAACTCCTTGCAACGTTAACCTAATATATACCATCACTGCATTCACACTCTTGCAATACCCGAGGCCTTTAACAAAAAACACCATGTTATTCTACTTCACAGTTATAAATGGCTTCTGCTTGTTGTGTTTAATTTCACTCTTGCTTTACGACCTATGTTCCATCCCAAAATCGACAACGATTTCATGCAGAAAGATTAGCATAAAGTTTGAGACATCCGTCACCATCACAAAGATTACAACTTAAGAAATAGTGAGACAAAAATCAGCAAAATCTAGAAAAATAAAATAAAATAAAATAATGAAAAGAAGAGAAAACTTCATCTCGATCCAAAAGCTGGTGGGTTGAACTCCTAATAGATAAGGGATGTGTAACAAGCAACATGGTAGATCTAGTCGATTAGCAGGGGCTTAATGATGTCACGGTGGAGTAGTAGGTGGACCACTGCTTGGCCGCAACTAGATCGGGTTGGATGGAGTGGCAATCCTGATAGCGACGGGGGGTGGTTCAAGTCACATGGGTGTGGACCATGATAGTGGCAGTGCTATTGCCGCAATTGTTGCTTCTAATTTCCTCCATCATTGTCATGTCCACTTCCAGGTGCAACCACGAATTGGGTGGTGGGGGCGACAGTGTGTGGCAGGAGCCGCTGTGGGCGTTAGAGGCGATGGGGGGCACAATTGGTGGCGGTAGCAAAGTAGTGGGAGATTTTCAAAGCGAAAAAGGATGGTAAAGGAAAATGGGAAAATAGAAAAATTATTTATAAAATTATTTTTATAAATATGAAGATATAAATATAAGTTTTAATTTTAATTTTAATTAATTTCAACCGTTATAGCATTCGATAGTTGAGATTTTGTCGCTGTGATGATGACAAACTTAAAGTCTCCATTTAAGAATTTGTTTCAAAACTTCTATATCTAATCAAAAATTATGTTTGTAGAGAATTCATATATATATATATATATATATATATATATATATATATATAAAACAATAAAGTTTGAATTTATGATTTTACCTAAATTACTCATATCCCTCACCATTACCCCATTTTTAATAATTTTATAAACAATCAATTTCAAATAAATATCTTTTAATAACTTTGTCTATAGTTATTTTCTGTCTCTTTCTATCCTTAATCATTTAGTTGTAACTTTTATTTTATATATATTTTTCTTGTTAGAACTTATATAAATATTTTTCTTACATATAGGAACATATCCAAACAACAACGGTCATAAGGGCTAAAAATAATTAGTAAAATAAAATATTTAATATTAATTATATTTATTTTTAATCCTACATTTTTTAAATAAATATATAAATTTATTAGTAATTGATAATTATAAAAGGAGACTAATTGATATACACTAACAATGCAAAATAATTTTACACTTTTAATTAATAAAAATACGAGAAAGTGTCAAATTATGGTGGGTTCGTAATCATAATGAATAGTTACTTTCATGATATGACATTTTTTTTACATTTTTCTTGGCTAACAGTGTTAAGTTAATTTACATTGTTAATGTATATAAATTAAACTTTTATTAAAAAAGTTTTAAGTATGTTTTTCATTAAATAATTTATATTATTAATTCATTCACACATTTTGAAAAAATATAAAAATTTAAAATTTTGATAACAATTATTAATAAATGGATATAAGTTAAAATTTTGATATTAAGATATAAAAATTTTGTGTGAAAGAATGTTTATTTAGTTATATATTAATTACACACAATATTATATATTAAGTTAACATTGCAAGGAGTTTAATATGTTTATATGACTTTGAAAAGAAATGAGTTCAAGAAATAATTTTATTTTCTAAACACTAAAATTATATATTCTAAAATTGAAGTTTTGATATTTTATCAAATAGTAAAAAGATTAAATTTATTTTGAATGAGCATAACATAAGCAAAAAATTATAATATTTTAGATTAAAATATATATAATAAAATTTCTTGTATATATAGGAAGAGTGGGAAGGGGAGGCCAAGCGCCTACTTTTCCTCATTACATCGATCACTGCTTATGCAAAATACCCAAAACCACCTGATTAAAATAGAGAAATATTTAGTGAATAAATGATATATGAGACACCATATTAACTCATATTTTATTATTATTGGATAGAGTATACACCTTATTTGAATTGGGCTCATATCAATGATAGACGAAGTATGATACATAATATGTTTACTTAATGTAACTCATTAAAATAATATTTTACCATCTTTAATATAACAAAATAGAAAAGCAATCCCAATTCCAGATGAAAAACAGAGAAGAAAACAATCCCAATTCGAATCCGATTTCAAAATACCAGCGGTGGCATGCTTATTATACATTAAACATTTATAAATATATCATTGATTAAGATTTCTAGTTCTCAATCGTTATTAAAACTTGTCGGCCAAAAGCCACAAAATACTTAGCACATGCCCATATATCTTTGACTAATATTTGTTTTAGCTTTAGTTTATGCTATCAAGTGCATCAATACATCTCATATCTTTCATAAAAAATGGAAGACATGTACATGATTTCCTGAGACATGGGTCTGGCAAAACTTCCACGTATTAAACTATAAATGCCCCTTTTTTTCCTTTTTGCCGAAATGTTTATAACCCATTTTAATTTGCATTGTCCGTATAATTAAAGAACAATGTTACAACGGACTCGAACTCATATAAGTTATTATAGATCCGATAATGTGTCTGATGAAAATAACAAAAATGTACCCAATGTCAGTGGAATTGTATTCACTGAAATCCTTTAAAGTTTTTAATTTTGTATTTTAACTAAAAGTTTGTTTTTATTATAATAAATAAATAATATTTTTATAAATATATGAGATTAAGGAATAAATTATTATACTTATGGTTAGTTATTTATTTCTACTCATTATTATTGTTTTATTGGGGATATTTACGTTTAAATATTAATAATTTTTTACTATTAAATTTTTCATGCATAGTATTAATTTTAAATAATAATATTTATTAAATATAAAAGTAAAAAATTATGCTTTTATTTTTACTTAAATAAAATCTTTTATCCTTAAAAAAATGGTAAATTCCAATTTTGGTCCCTATAAAATTTTTAATTTAATTTTGATTTAAAAGAATATTCAATTTTGATACCTATAAACATTTAAAAATATGTATTTAGTACTTACAAATATTAAAAAATTTATTTTTGATTTATTATGAATATTTTAAAAATTTTATTTTAATTTTTATAAATATTACCACTTAATAATTGAACTAATATAACAGAGATTAAAACTAAATATTTTTTTAAAACATTTGAATCAAAACTAAATTAAAAATTTTACGAGGTCAAAATCAAAATTTGCTATATTTGCGATGAATAAAAATATATTTAAGTCTTTTATTTTTTATATAATAATTACAAAAGTTTCATATGCATTATTGTTAAAGAGCTACTGTAGCAATGATATGACAAAACATCACATGCATGTTTAGGTTTCTTACACTCTTTAATTATGTTGTGCCACGTCTCGAGTGCATAATAGCATAGGTAATCTCAACATCGTATCATCACTACGCTGAATTAAAATTGAAAAGTATCCCCTGCATATAGCCAAATGGCCCACGCTAATCAAAATGAATACTGGAGTATTCGGAAGCAGCAGATTGTTCTTGAATCTCATCATCTCAAGGCTGAGCACGTAACCAAATAATTCCACATCTCACAATATGAAATGTATACTAATATGAGTGCAAATTTTAACATTATTATAATTTCATATGTCATATAATCAATGTATGACTTAATTGATACATTTGAGGTAAACCAACGCCCGAGTAAGAATCAAATCAATTAATTAATCATACTTTAATAAACTTTTGTCAAATCATGACACCAACTATATTAATTAATTAATTAATTAATGGGCAATTCTATAGTGCCTACGGCCAGAGCACACACCAATGCCTCGCTCATATGGGCGAATGAAGTTGCTTCATATGGCATTATTTGTCAATGGTAAAATACGATAGTAAAAAAAAAAAATTAATCTTAAAAGTAATGGGCAAATGGTATCAAATTCTCTGTCATATCATCTTCTCATATTATCTTTATTCAAATTTAAAATTTTTAATTGTGGTTCAAATTATATTGCTCCATTTTACTTATAATTTATCTTGCTTTGTTTCACAAGACAAAATTAGTGTAGAGTGGGTAAAAAATACAAAAAAGAAAGTTACTCAAGGTATTGTTGATCGTCTTTATTGTTCTTCCCTAGAAAATTGCTTGCTCTATTAAGATTCTTGACATTTCATATCGAAACAACAATAAAAAAAAAAAGCAACATTTCACACTATGTGTAACTTGATAAATAAATAATTCAAAAATGAACTTGAGCAATAATCTCAATTATGACTACTGAAAGTGGCTCAAATAGAAAGTATATGAATTGGAGCATGATAATACGTAAGAGGGGTCAAGATTCATAATTTAGAATTCTAGAGAAGATGATGTCATGAAAAGCACCCTTAACTTCACACCAATTCATGACTACTTGCATATTATTTTTAAAATCAATTTGTCCTTTTTACCATCATATTTTTACCGTTGATAAGGCATTGGTGACCACTTTTAACTGCATGCATCGTAGAATAGACCTTAATTAATATATACAAGGTCAATAACCACGTTTTTTTTTTCAATAAAAAAAGTTCGATTAATAAACAGAAGCCGTCCTCGGCAAGTAAGGAGGGCTTAATTACTCAAAAAAAGAAAAAAAATATATTATATATAATAGCGTAGTTTGAACAAGTTCAAGACAATAATTCTAGGGAAATCAAATATGCACGTGATTTTTTTTATCACGATTCACATTGTATATTAGCGTTCCATATATTTCATATAAGCTAGAATTGACGGGCAATGAAACTTCTTTATGTCTGGAAGCCTTGAAGTGTTAAATTTGAACGAGTATGAGTTGCATTTGGTAGCTGTGACAATTTCTTCGGTGAGTAAAGAATTTAGAAGTTAGGTTAATTGTACTAACTTTTTTATTTTTCATTGTATCCTAACATACGACAGACTAATTTTTTGAATAAGTTCAGATGTTTAAACAAAGACCCTTGTCAATGATATCTTTTTATATACACATAAATAATGGAATAGAACCTAGGACCCCATATTTAATGGATATGAGCCTCTTCTACGTGGACCAGCACTTTATTGGTTAAGTTGTCCTAATAACGAAGCACCATCAAGTCATCAACAGAAATTGAATTCAATACTCTTTCTGATCTTGTCAAGTGAACCGAATTAGTTTTAACTAGACATGGCTTAATTTGCGGTCCATAACCGCAGTTGTGATTGTAGTACTGCATTCTTGATAGTTTCCATGACTGTAATTTGCCGTTATTCCAGATTTCACCATTCACCTATTGACTTTTCTTTTGTTGGAGTACCATGATTGTAACTCTGTTTCGTACAGGTATTGAACTATCGGTTAATACTTCCCAACCTATGGTATATCTGTTTGATCGATCTCGTAAGTTTTCAATAAATTTAAATAAAATAGAAACAAAGTACATGTATGCCTGCAAACACTGAAACACGATAACGTTAGTTTTTATTAAGATGAATTCATGATAATTTGGTAATAATGACACGCTGTAGCAAAGATAAAAATTAACATTAATCATTGGTCATAAACATTATCTCAATGTTAATTCTGAATTTTTGCCGCGGCAACGAAAACCTCCGTAATTGGCTTTAGAATAATATTATTTGTATAATTTTTTTAGATATTTTTAAAGTGGTACTTTTGACTATTAAATATTGATTAAGAAAAAATGTTAAATCCACTATATCAACTGATATTTAAAGAACACCTAAAATTATCCTATAAAATAGTATAAACACTGTTTCTCTCATTTTTGTAATCTGAGTTTTCGAGCAACTTTCTAAATAGATCAGATAATTGGAATTTGGGTATGATTTGGGATACAAACGAAGAATAGTGGTAGCTCATGTGGCATTTTCTTTGGTTCTTATGCCAAAGAGTTGTTAGTGTTAGGTTGGGAATTCGATCCTGGTATGCCCACCTTTTTCCCATTTCCCCGGCTCCACTAAGAACTCCTTGGAGCCAAAAAAAATAAAAATAAAAAATGAAAAGTCGACGAGTTGGGATATAAACAGAGAATAGTCGACAAGAAATGAAAATGAAAAGTCACAATGGAATAAAACAAGCATACATGCATGGTCTAGGCTGCACATCCTAATTCCAATACCGGCATAGACGGAGATACATGGTGAATTTATATATACATATAGGAAAATTCCAAGCACAGTATTGTTGATGCTTTTATCCTAATTCTAACAAAAATCGAATTTCATTTGGAAGATCACTGCTCATTATTACTGGCAAATACTGGATATGTTTTACTATTATTACAAGCAAATCTTCTCATATGAAAATTTTAATGATATTGTTATATGTTAATTTTTTATATTGATCAAAAAGGTAGAGCCACATATGGTATTCACCAAAACAACTAATCATAAAATAAAAAACAATATATGATAAAATTATGTAAAATTTTTTCATGAAATGATCTATTCCTGATCCGATGGAGATGAATCAAGACCTCAGAAAGTTTATTAAAATTCAAGCATACCTAGTATAAAATAATAATATATACCTTCCTAGCGTTAAAGATGGCAAAAAGGGTCGGACCTATCAGGTTAACTCGCATAACCCGCAATTTTTGGTGAGATGGGTTGGTATTTTCAACTCACAAAAAAAAAAAAAAAAATCAACTCACATAACCTGCCTTGTTTGACAAGTGGGTTGAAGCGGGGTGGGGCGGATTTAGCCTGTGGGTCAAATTTTTTTATTTTCTTCTTTTTTCTCCACAAAATACATATAATATTAAGCCTTTTTTATCTGTGTTTATATAATATTGGTGGATTCTATAGTTTTTTTGGACTATATTATTGATTATATTTATATTTTTATAGACTATATTGTTGTTTTATTGATTATAAATTTATATTTTTTTTATGAATATGGTTAATTTGTAAAGTGTGAATTTTTTAACTTGTTTGGATTTGAATATTGGCTTGTGAGCTTTTTTGTTGTGGTTATTTTAGTTAGAAATTTCATTTTATTCTTATTGAGAATTTTAATTTTTCATCATTTTAGAGTTGAGTAAATAGTTTAATATTTGATAAGTAAATGAAATGAGTTTCTTTGTATGAATATTCTTTTGTTGCATTTAATTAAAAATTTCTTTATTTTTTTTAAAAAATTTAGATGAATTAATGTATATAAAAAAATATTTTTTTCTTTATTTTCTATTTTTTGGTAGGCCAACTTATTGACCCGCAATAGGGCGGGACAGGTTGGCATATTCAACCCAAATTATTAATGCAGGTTGAGCCGCCCCGTCACACTTAAAGCTTGACTCGTAGCAGAGCGGGGTGGGACGGGTCGGCTCGTTTGCCGTTACTAGCTAGCATACTTAGCACAAAAGACCGTAATATTATAGATATGGTCCACTTCTTTGTATACCTAGCATAAAATTCAAAGCATACTTACCTATACATAAAAGGGAAAAAAAATAAAAATAAAAGTATACTTCGCATAGAAGATGGTTTTTTATGTCATTTTTGTGGACACCATTTACACAGTTGGAAAATCATGTATAAATAAGTCATAATTTCAATTATATTACTAGCAAATTTGTTTACGAGAAATTATGAAAAATCATGTGCTAACACTTGATAATTTCAATTTGTCTTACTAGTGAATTCAATAAAATGAATTATGTATAATTAATTATTAATTACATTATTATATCCACTATATTTACTAGAAATAGAACTGAAATCCCTAATTATCTTAGTGGTGAATCCAAGAAAACGAATTTCACGTTACTATTAATTATACCATAGCAAATCAACTTTGCTAGAAAAATAACTAAAACCTCAATTATTTATACATCAATTCCTGAATGTCTAAAATAGTGTCTGGAATATGAGTTCAAATAATCCAGGGATTAACATGCCTTTTAAGTGAAATTGCCTAGCATTTTCAACAAGATCTACATATTATAAGAAATTATCAATAAATGTGCCATCAGCAGCAAATGCAATGACATGTCATCTTTTTGATGAATTTACAAGCAGCAATTAAGTATGACAAAGATAAATGTAATCACAAGAAATTTGTCCGAAAGAGCAACTGTAAAAATTGAAATAAATAGGATTTACATTGCCTGAAACTATAAATGCAAGTCGTATAAATTTCCATCAATACTGTGGCTTTGAGGTGTGCTTCGAAAGACCAAACATGGCATTCTCTCATGCAGCAGGATTTGAAATAATATATAACTTTATTAGTAATTGATAATTATAAAAAAGGTTTTAAGTATTGTTTTCAGTAAATAATTTATGTTATTAATTCATTCACATGTTTTAAAAAAAATATAAAAATTTAAAATATTGATTTAAATAATTAATAAATGGATATAAATTAAAATTTTTATATTAAATTATTAAAAATTTGTGTTAAATAATGTTTATTTAGTTATAAATTAATTACACATAATATTATATATTAAGTTAACGTCACAAGGAGTTCAACATGTTTATATTACTTTGAAAAGAAATGAGTTCAAGACGTAATTTTATTTTCTAAACACTAAAATTATATATTCTAAAATTGAAGTTTTGACATTTTATCAAATAGTAAGAAGATTAAATTTATTTTCAATGAGCATAAAATAAGTGAAAAATTTTAATATTTTAGATTAAGATATAAAAAAATTTCTTGTATATATAAGAAGAGTGGGGAGGGGAGGGGAGGGGAGGGGAGGCCAAGCCCCCATTTGTCCCCTTTGTATCCGTCACTGCTTACACAATGCACACAAAACCACTGGCGACGCCTGAAATAACTTATTAAAATAATATTTTACCATCTTTACCATAAGCAATATGCAGAAAGCAATCCCGATTCCAGAGGAAAAAGACACGAGAAAACAATCCCAATCTAAAGCTGGCCAATCCCGTTTCAAAGGACCGGCGGGCAGCGGTGGCATGCTTATAATATTTTAAACATTTATGATATATCATTGATTAAGATTTTCAGCTCCCAATCGTTATTAAAACTTGTCCGCCATAACAGCCACAAGATACTTATCAGTTGGCACGCACCCATGCTTTCTCGATAATGCTTGGCAATATATCTTTGACTAATATTTTGTTTAAGCTTTATTTTATGCTATCAAGTGCATCAATACATCTCATATATTTCATAAAAAATGGAAGACATATACATGATTCCTGAGATATGGATCTGCCAAAACTTCCACGTTATTAAACTATCAATGCCCTTTTTTTCCCGCTTTTGCTGAAATGTTCATAACCCATTTTAATTTGTATTGTCTGTATAAAACTGAAAAGTATCCAACACATATAACCAAATGGCCACGCTAGCCAGATTGAATACTAAAGTATTCAGAAGCTGAAGATTGTTCTTGGATCTCAAGGCTGAGCTCGTAACCACGTGTCATAATATGAAATGTATAACAATATAACTGGAAATTTTAACATTATTATAATTTTACATTACATATAATCGGATGTATGACTTGATTGATACATTGAGTTAAACTAAGGCCAAGTAAGAATCAAATCAATTAATTAATCATACTTTAATAAACTTTTGTCAAATCTTTTACACCAACTATATTAATTAATTAATAGATACAAGGTCAATAACCACGTTTTTTTTTTTCGAAAAAAAAATTAGATTAGAAAACAGAAGCCGTCCTCGGCAAGTAAGGAGGGCTTAGTTACTCAAAAAAGAAAAATGCAATGACATGTCATTTTTTTGATGAATTTACAAGCAGCAATTAAGTATGACAAAGCACGACTATATATGGCGCCATACATAAATGTAGTCGTAAGAAACTTGTTCGAGAGAGTAATTGTAAAAATTGAAATAACTAGGATTTACATTATTTGAAACTATAAATACAAGTTGTATAAATTCCCATCAATATTGTGGCTTTGAGGTGTGCTTCGAAAGATTAAACATGGCATCCTCTCATTCAGCAAGACATGAGTGCTCTCAATCAGTGTTGAGCATTCAAGAGCTCATTAAGAAACCGCTAACTTCAATTCCTCAGCGCTATATTCGTCCATACAATCATCGACCTTCAACCATCCAAAATGAAACCCTTTCTTCTGAAATTCCAACCATCAACCTGAAAAATTTGATTGATGGAGAAGCTACAGATCTTGAACTAGGGAAATTGAGCTCAGCTTGTAAGGAATGGGGTTTCTTTCAGGTTCACAAATTGGCCTTTTTCTTTGACACTTAATGTTATATACGCATTATGATCTATGTTGTTCTTTGTACCTATATATAATTATGCCTTAATTTCTTTATTTTTATAATTATAAGAAATAGATCAACCAAATTTTTTCTTTATGTATACACATGGCTATGTTGAGTAATATCGTTTGATTCATATAATCGTCATCTAGTGAAAAAAGACTTAGCTATTATTGTCTTATATATAATATGCTTCACATCCTCTTCTTTTCCTAAATTTATCATTCATATGCAGTTGGTGGACCATGGAATCAGCCCACTAGTGATGGGAAAGCTTAAAGATGAGATTGAAGGGTTCTTTAGGCTTCCCTTGGAAGAAAAGATGAAGTACAAGTTAAGGCTAGGTGATGTTGAAGGCTATGGGCCACTGATCATATCAGAGGATCAAAAGCTTGATTGGGGTGATAGATTATATATGATAACTAACCCTCTTAATAAAAGAAAACCATATCTTTTACCTGAGCTCCCTTTATCTCTCAGGTATTAATTCTCTCTCTAATCTCTATCATATATGAATCACACATGAACATGTATTAACTAGATGTATGTATATATATATGTAGGACTATGTTAGAATCATACTTTGTGGAATGTCATAATGTTGCTATGACACTTCTGGGGCTACTAGGAAAGGCCCTCCTGAAGATAGATAAGAGCGAGTGGGAGGTGTTTGAAGATGGGATGCAAGCTATGAGGATGACATACTACCCTCCATGCCCACAACCAGAGCTTGTTATGGGATTCACTCCTCATTCAGATACATCAGGAATAACCATCCTTAATGAAGTGAATGGAGTGCATGGCCTCCAGATTAAGAAAGATGGGATTTGGGTTCCAATCAAAGTCAACTCAGATGCCCTTATTGTGAATGTTGGGGACATTCTAGAGGTTTGTCATGATATCCTCTCTCTCATTTTACCTTAGTAAAATGTTGTTTGTACTAATGTTTTGAACTAGACACATAATGAGAGAGAGACAAATACAAGATAATTGGTGTTAAACATAAAAAAAGTGATGAACTCATATGTTGTGTCTCTCTCGTGATTATATCTCTATAATGAGTTTAAAAATAAGTACAAATAATATTATTCTGTTTTATTATTATTGCATGCCCATACCCCTTTATACATTTTCTAATTAAAGATAGAATAATATTATTTGCACATTAAAATATTATTTTTGTTAAACATTATAAGAAAAAAAGATATAAAGTATATATTGATTTCACCCATCATTGTTAAATACTTTATATATTTTTTCTTTTTATGATGTTTGTTATTTTTTTAATGTGGTTTTTATGGTCTTTATTAGAAATGTCAATTTTAAAATGCAGATAATATTACTATTAAACATAGATGTGGGAGGATTTGTGTGAGATTGAAGCTCATTTTCAACCTTTTGAGCAAAATCAAATACTACCTTACTACTTTATAGTAGAAGTAAATCCTTTACAAAATTTACGAATCATTTACATTTTTTATTTACATTGGCTGGCGATGAAATTTATTTAATTTTTTTTTCTTTTAGTTCATTAATCTTGCTTATAGAAATGGACAATATCGCTTTTCCTGTCTCTAACATGTTCTTTATTTGATGGATGAGAGGTTTTTTTTAAATCCTTGCAATAAAAAATTATGCAATTAAGCTAAGCTATACTTATAAAGTAGGATATGAATTGACTTATAGATTAATTGTTGTGTTTCAAATCTATTAAAATTATAATTGATTTAATTTTACTTTATTATTTGATATTTGTAAATCAATCATTATTTTCAAAATCCATTAAAATGGGATTTGAATTGAGATTTAGAAACTAACTTATAATAAATACTATAAAATTAATAGGATTAAAAGTAAATAATTATATTTTGTTAAATTTGTTAAATCAAATCATTTCTTATTTTTATAAGTTTCAAATATAAGATTTGATTAATAAAACAAATTAATTTCCATTTTATTCATTCCAAACATTACCTATAAAAAATACCTCTTTTCTAAAATAAAATAAGTTACATTGACTTCAATGAGAATCTTAAATCCATTAATGCCCCCCGAAAAAAAAAGCCTTCTATTTTTTTACTTTTCTGTGGATTTATTTGTTTGTAATTTTTGTAACTAGAACCATGTCCATGAAGGAAAATTTTCAAAAGTAGAAAAGTATAGTACATAAATTTGGTATATCTTAAGGAAGATTATTGCAAGTGATAACTAAAAGTAAAAAGAGAAAAAACTGAATTAAAAAAATACCAAAATCAGTATGATTGTTTCTGCATGTGATTTGATTTGGAATAAAATAAAGGATACTGGAAATTAATTTGCAGATCATGAGCAATGGGGCATACAAAAGTGTTGAGCACAGGGTAACAGTGAATTCAGAAAAGGAAAGGATCTCCATTGCTATGTTTTTTCTTCCCAATGTTCAATCTGAGATTGGACCCGCAATTAGTCTCACTAACCCACAAAATCCCCCTCTATTCAAAAGGATTGGACTAGAGGAATATGTTGAAGATTACTTCACTCGTAAGTTGGATGGCAAGTCATACTTAGAGCATATGAAGATCACACGTGAAAACGCGACAGTTTAGCATCTGCTATATTCATCAAATCATATGGCGAAAGGGTGGCTTGTGTGTGTATATATACATATATAATCCATATTTATATAATAAAGTATAACTAGGTTTGATATATCATTTGTACTCTCCAATGTATAAGGCTAGCTCTTCGGTTGTGTACTTGTGGTTGTCAACAGAACAATGTTCAATTTGTCTGGCTCCTCAGTCAGATTATTTGTAAACTAATGTGTGTGTGTGTGTGTGTGTTTGTGTGTGTATGTTGTAGATATATTACGTGTCCATATAGATGGAGATCACTTATTTATATATTATTAATCATGAATTCATTAATTATTAATTTATCCAACTAATTAAGTTGACCTAATTTTCAAAATAATATATGCAGAATTTCGTGCCAAATATTATTTTCTCTAAATAATTAACCACTGCTTTTTGTCATAGCATCATAAATTTTGGTGAAAAATCTGGACTTGTTATTATGATCCAAAATGGTGAGCTATATATGTTGAGTTCTTATGCACTGAAGTCAACACAAAATGTAATGATAATGATGAAATGTTATCTATTTACATCTAAATTAATGTGCATTAATTTATATATAATTTGTTGGCCGAACTTATGGCCTTGAGTTTAGGTTTACAATTAATTTGGTCTAATGGTTTTCGGAGCAGTGTGTGGTGCGACTGCATGGAGGAGGTTCATGACATGCATTCAGTGGATGATAGCTATGTAATCGATCGAGTTGTCGCCTAACCTATGTTCTAATTTGGGAAGGTAATGCCCCTACTCATGTCTGGGCTAAGAAATTAAATAGGAGTATCTAATGATCAATATTGATTTGCTGTTGCTGCTCTATCTACTCTAGCTGCTGTAATACACAGCATTCACTCAGTTTCCAATAATTTTTACGATCGATACGTTTTTCCCCACTCATTCTCTAAAGAATCATCTTACTTATTCAGAAATAAATAATGTATATCACCAAAAAATTTAAGGAGTAAAATAATAACCATTTTCATAATTTTATAAATTTTGAATGCAAATGTTTGAGATAATTTAAGTTTGAATGTAAATATGAATGCTAAGAAATCAGATGGGTAATTTTTTTTTTTTTTTATTTGAGCCATTAACTGTTAACTTTTTACTAAAGAGCAATGTCGGTTAACTCAAGTGACTATTAAAGAAAATAATAAAGTTTCGATTATCAAACCATCTCATATATATTCCACGGGTTATTTTATAACTAATATTTATTTTACCTAATTATTTTTATTTGATTATTATATTTGTTCACTATTATTATGTCCTAATATTTAACAATATAATTTAGTTTGTTTCTTTTTTCAGCAACAGTTATATCTTAATTTTATTATTTTAATTTTTTCTATAAAAATATAATTAAATTTGTTCAATGTTTAATATTTGAATTTAATTTATTGAAAATAACTTTCTCCTCGATATAATTTTGTTACATATGTTCACTATTACTTGATTATCTTTTTTAACAGAATTATACCATAATATACATATTTTAAATTTTATTATTTTCTTTAAAATAAATTTTTGCTTCTGAAGGTATTTTTATTGTATACTATCAGTACTATCATATGATTAATATTGCCGATACTTTCAACTTTTCTTTTTTAATTTTAATTTTTCATTTTTAATAATAAATATGTATACAATTATGTTATTAAATATCTCTCAAGGAAATTATTCTTACTATGTACAATTGTCAAACGACTATCATGTGAATGCTATTTTTTTTTTTTTTAGGGTAGCATGAATGCTATTCTTGTTTGCATTATATGAAGAAATTAATAGAAATTATTTAAATGTAAGTGTCAAAATGATACGAGTGAGAGCAAATTGAGGCCTGAGAATAACTCTCACACCGGGGCAGACGTGGTATTAGATTCGGAATTAGTGGTAATTAACAAACCAAAGGTGGGAACCTTGAGGAGGAGCATTAGGGCCTGCAAAGAACCAAAGTGGCTGGAGGACACTATTCATAGGGCTTCAAGTGACACGAAGATGGGCATGTGATGAGTAAGAATTAATCCTTCCCTCTGCTGCTATCCTGTGTTGCTGTAATGCTTCCTTTCTCTCTGCTGAACTCTCTTCAATTCTCTTGATCAGGTGTTTTCGATGGAGCTACTCAAGTCTTGATAGCATTCTGAAGTTGTCTCAAGTTTGCATACCAACCATACTTGAAACATTGGGTGAGTTTGTTTGTGCTTCAGTAGTAGAAAAAGGTATTTTTTAAAAAAAAATTCAAAAAAAATAGTGCCTATGAAATCTTTAATGGTCGTTTGTTTGTACTTATAAAAAAGAAGAAATGAAAAATAATTAGTTTTTCTTCATTTTTAAAAAACAAATAAAGAGCTATTTTTCTTTAAAATAGAAGCAATAGAAGAAAGAGAATATTATTTTTTGGATTTAGTAGTCACTTTTTTCCATTCAATTATAATTTTATTCTTAAAATATTTAAAAAATATCATTCCCTTCCCACTCTCATTTTTACTAGCTTATTTATATCCTTAATTGTAATTTTGTAAGAAAAAAATACTTCTATATTTGCCATATTCAAACAATTTAACATCTAATTTTGATTAAAAAAATACTTATATAATTATATTTTAATACAAAATAACTTTTTACTTTTATTTTTACTTCTACTTATAAAAAAGTACTTTTTTTTATAATATTAACCAAACAGGCCTATTGTCTCATAGAATCGTATATTGATTTCTTACACATATCAATGGGAGTTATATATACTTGTTGATACATCATAACCAGTGATTAATCCCACATCTCAGCATTTCATTCAATTTTCAGATATGAGAAATTAATGTTGAACTGAGTTTTTATCACAAAACTTCATAAAATAAAATTCACACTTAAGAAAAATTTAATTCTAAAGTTAAATTGAGTGACAATATTATATTCTAATTGTAATAACTTTTCGATTTAGAAGCACATAAATTTGCAATGGAATGTAATGGTGTATGCATCCTAAAATTTGGCACTAATTACAATAATGAATCTATCTATCTATTTATAATATATAAAAGCTGAAACACGAGCTATACTATTGACACCTCAACTATCTCTCATGAAGTATTAAGACACATTTATGGCTATACAACTAAATGGACATCAATCATTGTCTTCTTATTCACAACTTAACAACTTTCTAATTCTTATATTTGTATTCTTTCACTTTGTTCTTCTCTTAATTGTGTCAAAATGAATCATAGTTGTTTTATTTCCTCCAATTCCTATGATAGTAGAGACATAAAATAAACACAACTTGTAAGAAACTTAACCTAAAAAAGAAAATAAAAGTAAAGAAGACAATTCAAAAAGTCAAAAAATAAATACAAAAATAACATCAAAAGAATGAAACTCGTTTAAATATAAAAAATTCATACGACTTTAACATATTCCAATTGATCACTAAAGGCACACTCATTTATTTAACTTTCCTTTATTTTATTTATATTACCATACTATAAATAAATCATAAATATACAATATTTTTCTTTTATTACATAATTGTTTCACTTTAAATTATTTTGACAACATCTACTAAGCAATTCATGTATTGGTTTCATACCATCACTTTATCTATCTACGCAAACACAACATATGAGCAATTTAACTAAGAGTGTGTTTGTTTAGGATTATTTTGACAAAAAATTACTTTTTCGTTCAAAAATATCTATTTTTGGATTTTTTATAAAAGATAAAAAAAATTTCTTCTAAAAAATAATTTTCAGCATTTTTAGCAATATATAAAATTTCGATTTCAAATTTTTTTAAATGGAAACAAACGTACCCTAAACAAGAAAATTAAGAGCAAAGAAAACAATGCACAAAAATAATAAACACAAAGACGACATAAAAAACATGAAACTTAGTTGAATATAAAAAATCCATATGACTTTAATATATTTCAAATTGTTACTAAAGGCGCATTCATTTATTTTACAGATATTACCGAAATATAAATTAATCATAAATATTTATATTATCGGAGTATACATATTTTTTTGCCTTTTATTGTGCTTCATTGACGTTGAAGAAAGTGTATTGTTCTGTTCGCAGGGCCTTAACACCGTGGCGGGTGAGTACAGGACTTAACTTTCTGGTGAGCAAAAGCAAAGAATTGCCACAGCGAGGGCAATTTTGAAGAATTCAAAAATCCTGCTTCTAGATGAAGCGACAAGTGCATTGGATGCTCGAGTTTGAACGCGCTTTTCTAGAAGCATTAGAAAAAGTCATGTCAAACAGGACCACTGTAGTTGTTGCGCATCGTTTGACAACGATTAGAAATGCTGACACCATAGCAGTTGTTGATCCGGGCCTCAGGGGAAAATTGTGGAAAAAGGTCATATACATTATGAACCGGGGTATTTTTTTATTATAGTATTTGGATGGAAAATATAGCAAAATACAGGAATTGGGAGTAATTTATGTTAATATGAGATCTAGTGAAATCAAAAATTCCGATTTTGTTAAATTTTATATCAGCATAAATTTCTCTCAATTTTCATATTTTAGTACATATATAATTTAAATACCATATAAAAAATAAAATCTCCTGATGAGCCAACTGTTTCGATTTTTGTCCTTTTTAGAGACACTGATTATGTCATGCTAAGTCAGTACACACACTACAGCAATACATGAAAATATGTTTTTATAGCATGTTGAAATTATGTCTCCACTTTTGCATGTTTCCTTTATTTGCACGGACTCGTGATGAGTTAATCAAGGACCCTGATGTTGCTTAATCTCAGCTTATTCGCTTACAAGAAGGACAAAAGGAAGGTGAAGGTAGCAGAAATTCCGAAGCACAAAAGTCAAGCAACTGTTTCAATTTAGTAAAGCTTCCACCTAGAGAACATCAATCTGAGATCATTATTAAGCCAAGGTTCATCAGGGAGTCGATACTCACATACCTTCGCACTTCTTCCTTTCCAACAAGGTTCGGTACAAGAAAGAGCTAATGTGAATATTGAAAGCAGTGGACGTGATCATGAGAAGCCCAGAAATGTTTCTATAAAAAGTTTGGCCTATTTGAACAATCCTGAGGTTCCTGTGTTACTGCATGGATACATTGCCGTGGCAGTACGTGGAGTTTTGCTCCCCATATATGGCCTCTTGCTCTCATTAGCCGTTAACATGTTCTTTAAACGTCCACATCAACTGCGGAAGGATTCTAGACTCTGGTCACTTTTATATGTGGGTTTGGGTTTGGCTCCTCCTGTGGCTTTGCCAATGCAGAATTACTTCTTTGGGATTGCTAGTGGAAAACTCATTGACAGAATTCGCTCGTTGACATTTCAAAAAGTAGTGCACCAACAAATTAGTTGGTTTGATGACCCTGCAACTTCAAGGTATGTTAACAAGATATTTTACTTCAAGGAAGAAAAAAATAAAGCAATATTAATTATCGTGTTCTAACTCATTTTACACATGTAACTAAAAGAAATGAATCACCTCCTAGTGGTGCAGTTGGTGAAAGGTTATCTAACGATGCTTTAATAGTGGGAAGCCTTGTTGGTGACACCTTGGCTCTCATTGTGCAAGACATATTGTTTTGGGTGGGGTCCTAAAACACAATGAGACACAAAAAGCAAGCTTTAAAAGATCAAAAGAAGTAAAGAATGACAAATAGCTCAAGAACACTCAAGAACAATGGAGGAATATCCCTTCCTTCTCACTATAAATTTACTATTCAACACAAGATGGTTATCAAAATGTTTGCAGCATAACATTACATGCCTCCTGTTTCCAAATAATAATAATAATAATAATAATAATCTGCTGCTTTGCCTTTTCTTGGATTGCTATTCATAGACCTCAAAAGGGAAAAAAGTCTTCCTAATTTCCTTAGATATTTTCATTATACACCACCATGTGGCATTAAACTACTTGCTCGTACACATAGTGGAGTAGAGGATGTCCTTGGTGGGGGTAGCATTGGCTCGTGAGGTTGCATGTTGGCTAAGGTGCATTGACTCTTGAAGGCACCTTAGCTAAGGGTGCACGTTGGTTGAGCGAACATGTTGGCTTAGCAGGTGTATTGGCTCACGAGGGCGTGTGTAGGTGCATTGGCTTTCATGTTGGCTAAACAGGGGTACTGGCTCGCGAGGGCGTGAGCAGGTGCATTGGCTCTTGAGGGCACTTTAGTTGAGGGCACACATTGGCTAAGCAAACATGTTGGCTAAGCAAGTGCACTGGCTTCTGAGGGCATGAGCAGGTGCATTAGCTCTTGAGGGCACCTTAGCTGAGGGCACACGTTGGCTAAGCGAGTGTATTAGCTTCGCTAAGCGGGTGCACTGGCTTGTGAGGGTGTGACCAAGCGCATTGGCATGTTAAGGCACCTTGGCTGAATGAGTACATTAGCCTTGCTGAGCGGGTGAGTTGGCTGTGGGTATACATTTTCACTGGGTAACTTAACCTCCATGCTGGGTGAATTTCTAGTGAGTACATTGTTTAAATGCTCTCCCAAAACATTAGCCCCCTGCTCAATGGGGAGGCATGGCTCTCCATTGAGCACTTTCATCTATGATATTTTCTAAGTGTTCTATGGACTAAGGTTTGCGCTCTTCTTCTTCTTCTTCTTCTTCTTCTTTGGCAGTCTAGGCACCTTCTCTTGCCTTTTGGGTGTGGTGCCCGTTGCTTTTGAAATCCTGTTTGAGATATTGGGTATTGTGTCCCCTATGGAGTTATTGGCTCGTTATATATCTTTTAGGGGGTCCTTAAAGTTTAATCTCCCCCCCCCTTTTTTTAGAATACATGATATGTGTGCTTTACAATGTTTATGACACTGCTTGTAATGCTCACTATTTTCATGCTATGAAGATGCTGCTTGCACTCCATGAGGCATTAGCCTCCTTATTCAATGGGGAGGCGCGACTGAATACAATTCATACTTTCTTTTTCTTTCTCTTCTCCTCTTTTTTTTTTTTTTGTGCATGGGCATTAGCCCCCTTCAAAGAGCTTTGTGGTATACTTGTGATTTGGGGGTGAGCTTATCCTCTTTTTACTCTCTTTTTTTCTTCTTCTTCTTCTTCTTCCTTTTTTTTTTTTTAATTATGTGCCTGTAGAGCACTTTTGCTTCAACATGGATTTTCCAAAGTTCAAAAGCTATCCTTTATATTAAGCCACTTTGGCTCGAGCGTGGATCTCTTATGTTTTCATCCTTTGCGCTGAGCCACTTTAGCTTGAGTGCTGATCTTCACATTTTTTTCACCCTTTATGCTGAGCCATTTTAGCTCAAGTGCAGGTTTTCACATTATTTTCTTTTTTCTTCTTTTTTTTTTTTCTCATCCTTTACGTTGAGCCACTTTAGCTAGAATGTGGGTCTCCGTATTTTTATCCTTTACGCTGAGCCACTTTAGCTTGAGTATGGATCTTCACATTTTTTCAGCCTTTATGCTGAGCCATTTTAGCTCGAGCATGGGTTTTTGCATTATTTTCTTTTCTTTTCTTTTCACCCTATACGCTAGGCTCTTTTGGCTCAAGCGTGGGTCTTCCAGTTTGTGTCTTTCACACTGAGCTCTTTTGGCTCAAGCGCTGGTCTTTGAGTTTTGTGTGAGCTCTTTTTAGCTCAAGCATGGGTCCCTACATTTTCACCCATTACACTGAGCTCCTTTGGCTCAAGTGTGGACATTCAGCATTTTTTCCTGCCCTATACGCTGGGCTCTTTTGGCTCAAGCATGGGTCTCTACATTTTCACCCATTATGTTGAGCTCATTTGGCTCAAGTGTGGACATTCAGCATTTTTCCTACCCTATACGCTAGGCTCTTTTGGCTTAAGTGCGGATCTTTGAGTTTGTGTCTTTCATAATTAGCTCAAGTGTAGGTCTCTACATTTTCACCCATTACGCTGAGCTCGTTTTGCTCAAGTGTGGACATTTAACATTTTTCACACCCTATACGCTGGGCTCACTTTAGCTCAGGGATGGGCCTTCATTTTTTTCCACCTTTTATGCTGAGTTACTTGGCTCTAAGCATGGGTTACGTGATGCATGATGTTGTGAATATTTAAATCTTCTTCTTTTGTACACTCTTTGCTTGCCTTGGTGAGAGCAGAACTTAATTAGCTGGGATAACGTCTATGGGTCGCTTTTTAATTCTTCCTTAGCGCTTTGCATGCTTCCTTCAAGTCTGCTCCCATATTGTCTTGAGTGGCTCTCATTAGCGCTTTGCATGCTTCTTTCAGGTTGCTCGAGCTTATTTCACTCCCTTTTTTCCCATGTAAGCAAGACCACATTCCATTAAAATCTTTCTCTTTTTTTTTTTTTTTTTTTGTATGTGCAACCTTTTTTCGAAACATTAGCCCTTTGCCTAGTGGAGAGTCATGGCTCTTTGCTAGGCAGTTTGAGAGCATATCTAACTTTTGAGCAATTTCTGCTTTCCGCTGGGTACCTGAGAGTATTTTTATCCTCCTACATTGCTCCTCTTTTATGCATATTTAACTCGCTCCCACTTTAGCAAGTTTGATAAATTTAGAGCGCTCCTCTTTACTTGAGCGTATGCATTGCTTATTGTACATTGTTTAGAACGCCTTTCCCATATGTTCAGAAAATAAGAACTTTATGTTAGACAAATGATTCAAGATACCTATTCATACTCACTAGTATTACTACCATTACACAATGTATACATTGGCAACACACATATACTGACAAGACACATATTATATTATTTAGAAATCCTCAAATTAATAGTAAGATATTTATATATTATTACTATCATTTAAAACCCAAATCGATTTTTGGTTCAAGATATTTGTCTGTAGACCGCCATGTACATTAGGTGCTTTTAAGTTTAGTGAACATGGCTCCACTCTCGTACTACCCCATCACATTACTCATTTCAAATCCAGAATTGTTTTTTTTTTTTTTAATTTTGTTCACTTGATGAAAAGACACTACAAATATGAGGTTATTATTTTCAAGCGTTGAGCTTGTAAATAATAGTTGCTCTACATTATATTAATTTGTAGATAATCTCAAAATGATATTTCCTTATTTTAAAGGCAATAAGCACATGTATACAACATAGCATGAAATATTTTTTTATTATCTTTAAGCTACCCATTATTTTATTTTCATTATCTTGTGATTCAAAAATTTATGTATAAGAATTGAATTTTACAGTGTGATAAACATAGACTATCTCATTTTATTCTCTATTGGCTTTGCTAATATGGTGCAATAAATTATAGCTAGTGCATTGTACTGCAATGAAATGATGTTGCCCGTCACTTAAAATGCAAAGCTAAGGGTGGCTTAGCAGACCTGGATAATTTGAACGGCATAAGAGCACCTCGATGAGACCTTGGATTCTCTGAAAGGTCCAAAAATGTCCCTGAATGTGTCTTGGCATTAGTTAAGGTGCTCTGAAGGGTTTCAAACGTCTAAAGGTGTCCAAGCATGGCTCAAGACACTATAAAACGTCTGGGGCACCCTGAAAGTGTCTTGGCATTGGCTGGGTCACTCTGAGGGGTTTTATAGTGTTCTCAAGTTGTCCAAGAGTGGCTCGAAGTGTTGTGACAAGTTTGGGGCACTCTGAGGGGTTTCAGAGCACTCTCAAGTTCTCTAAGAGTGCCTCAAGGCACTGTGAAAAGTCTAGGGACAGCTTGAGTGTGTTCTTGAGGCATCTGGGCTTTCCATGAACAACTGTCACACCTTCACGGCCATTGAAATATGCATCGGGTTTACATCTCCTTCATGTTCTTTTTGAGTTACCTTGTGTTTTGATTTAGAATCTTTTAGCATGACCACCAGATCTTTTGTGCCTTCTCTTGGTGGCTGACTCAATGGGGCACTCAATAACTTGAGACGGTTTCTAGTAGGCTCTCTTTTGCCGCTTTGTTTACTTCCACCGGCCCATCATCTCCTTCCCTTCCTCCTTTGTTACTCCTTTCCACTCTCACTTTTTCCTCTCTGTCACTGGGAACTAGCTCTATGTCGAAGGCCAGTGCCCTTCTTGTGGCCATAGCGCTCTTAACTCACTTCTTGTGCCTCCCCAATAGAGTAGCCAAATGTTTCGGGTGGGGTCCTAAAACACAATGAGACGCAAAAAGCAAATTTTAAAAGATCAAAAGAAGTAAAGAATGAAAAATAGCTCAAGAACACTAAAGAACAATAGAGGAATATCCTTTCTTTCTCACTATGAATTCACTATTCAACACAAGATGGTTATCAAAATGTTTGTAGCATAACATTACATGCCTCCTTTTTCTAAATAATAATAATAATAATAATAATCTATCCCTTTGCCTTCTCTTGGACTGCTATTTATAGACCTCAAAAGGGCAAAAAAGTCTTCCTAATTTCCTTAGATATTTTCATTATACACCACCATATGGCATTAAACTACTTGCTCGTACACATAGTGGAGTAGAGGATGTCCTTAGTGTGGGTAGCATTGGCTCGTGAGGTTGCATGTTGGCTAAGGGCGCACGTTGGCTAAGCGAACATGTTGGCTAAGTAGATGCACTGGCTCGTGAGGGCATGAGCAGGTATATTGGCTCTTGAAGGCACCTTAGCTAAGGGCACACGTTGGTTGAGCAAACATGTTGGCTAAGCAGGTGTACCGGCTAGCGAGGGCGTGAGCAGGCACATTGGCTCTCATGTTGGCTAAGCAAGTGCACTGGCTCATGAGGGCGTGAGCAGGCGCATTGGCTCTTAAGGGCACCTTAGCTGAGGGCACATGTTGGCTAAGTGAGTGTATTAGCTTCGCTAAGCGGGTGCACTGGCTTGTGAAGGTGTGACCAAGCGCATTAGCATGTTAAGGCACCTTAGTTGAGCGAGTACAATAGCTTTACTGAGCACGTGAGTTGGCTATAGGGATACATTTTCACTGGGCTGCTTAACCTCCATGCTGGGTGAATTTCTAGTGAGTACCTTGTATGAACACTCTCCCAAAACACATATCAACAATTATAGCAGGTCATTGCTAATTGGATTCTAGCTTTTATAATTCTGGCTTTGTCACCCGTGGTCCTCGTGCAAGGATTGCTTCAAATGAGGTTTCTAAAAGGATTCAATGTTGATGCCAAGGTTAGCCTTATTTCCAATTTTGTGGATTCCATTAGCGCCATTATGTATCGTGGACATTACGAGGATCTTTTTGTCTTCTATAGTTGATGTATGAAAAGGCAAGTCAGGTGGCAAATGATACTATTGGTAGCATCAGAACCGTTGCATCATGCTGTGCAGAACCGATGGTGATGGATACAGGAAGAAGTGTGTGTGGGCCAGAAAAACAAGGTGTTTGGGTAGGGCTTGTTAGTGGTGCAAGATTTGGTTTCTCTTTTTTTTTTTTTTTGTTGCTCTAAACTGCACATTTGCTTTCTATTTCTACGTAGGATCTATCCTTGTGCAACACGGGAAAGCAACCTTTTCAGAGGTTTTCCAGGTACAATAAGTTAATCATCTTTGGTTGCTCATCTTCATGTGATGTTTCTTTTGATCTAGTTCTTACAGGAGATTTCGTGCAGGTTTTCTTTTCTTTAACCATTACAGCAATTGGTAAGGTAATGTAAGCTTCTAGGCTTCTAGGTTGTACTAATCACTTTGTTGAGAATATGTAACATATTTGCATTATTATGTCTCTGTGAAGACTATTGCCTTGGTTGGAGAGAGTGGTAGTGGAAAATCAAGTGATCAACCTCTTAAGAGAGATTTTATAACCCTGATTTGGGGGCATATATTAGTAAATGGAGTGGATATCAAGAAGTTCAGAATATGCTGGTTGAGGCAGCAAATAGGTGTGGTTGGTCAGGAGCCCATTCTTTTGAATGAAAGCATAAGTGCTAACATAGCATATGGCAAAGAAGGAGGTTCTACCGAGGAAGTGATAGAATTTGTGTACCAAACTTAAAGTATATTCAAAAGCTCAAGAAGAATAAATGCTATAGATTGTGTTTCAAGTAAGATACGATAATATTTTCTTAATAATAATAAAATTTGAATTTAACTTAATTTTTATATATTTAAAATTAATTATCTTTTTTCAAAAAATTCAATGTAACATTAAGTGTATAATTGATGTTCCATCAAATTGTTGAGATTTTAAGAGTTTAAAACCATTCAAAAACCCCTTTAAAATTACATTTGATGAGCATTTTTGGTGTTTGATTATTAGTAGTTTACGTTGGTACATGTTTTTTGGCATGTTTTTGGATATTTTGGTCTCTGCATGAAAATTTTGGTGTATTTTCAAGATGCAAGATAGCATGGGGAAGTTGAAGAAAAGCCCAAGTGATATGTTGGATTTGAGCACCCAGGCGCTAGACCCTCACCGCATAGGCGCTAGTTCTGCTGAATTTGTTTTGCTCTCAGGTCCTTAGGTGCCTAGGCACCCAACACCTAGCACTTAGGCACCCGTGGTGATGCTGCTTAGTTTAAACAAAAATAAAATGAGACTTCCAGGTTATCTAGGAGGGGGAACTCGAAGAAAAAGATAGGGAGGAAACTTTAAAGCTACTAGAATGACTTGGGAACAAAAGGAAGAGAAGATATTGAAGATTCATCTTTTCAATTCTTCGTTCTTCATGATTTTTTCTTCACTTTTCCTTTCTATGCTCTTCCATAGAATGAGTTGCTGAATTTCATGACTAGGGGAAGGGATTAGGTCTAAAATGATTACATTGGGTTTGAATATCTGATACTTGATATTAGATTTCTTGGATTATTGGTTCATCTTTTGTTTTTATATGAAAAAATTATGAGTTGTTATTCATGATTTGAACGAGGGTTCTTAATTATATGATTTGGAATAATTGTGTATAAATTAGCTCCAAGGATGAACTGCATAAATTTCAAGGTTTAGGAATATATCTTGAATTTTCTGTGATCCGTGAATTGATTTCTATGCTTAATCCATTTTTATGTTGAAATATAGTCAAGGAATTGTCATATATTTTAACATAAGTGGAGAATTGATTCACCAAAGAATTGGGTTCAATTCACTAAAAATCCTATCATTAATCTAAAATTTCCAACTGAAGTGTTTTAAGAATTCAAACAAAAATTAAGAAAATTCAGACCATTCTGACATCTAGTGTTTTGAAACTTTGAGATCATCTTTTGTTTGTTTTAGGTTGTTATTTATCCTGTTTTCATTCTTTGCTTTGTTTTAATTTTGAGTTAAGAGCTTTCTTCAATCCAAACAAGTTGATATAATATGAATAGAAATTTAATTAGTGAAGTGTTGCTTGATCCATCAATCCTTGTGGGACAATACCCATTTACCGTGATTATTATTTAAACGATTCGGTGAACTTGCCGAAGAGTTATCAATAATGGAAGGTCTAATGCAGGTGAGACTCGTGGATTAATAAGTAACCCATGAACATAATTACCTGAATGAAATCTATTAATAGAAATTAATCAAAAGAATACAAAGATGATGCCAAAATGACTTTTACATCCTCACTTCAATTTCTCTTTCCTGACTTCCTTGCACCACACTGCCGCCCCTACACCATTATACCTCACTAGCCACCACACCTTGACCACGCACAACGCAGCCTCAATCACGCCACACCATGGCCACTGTTCATGCATTCATACTCTTGCAATACTTGAGGCCTTTAATCAAAGACACCATGTTATTACTTCACAGTTGTGAATGGCTTCTACTTCTTATGTTTCTTTCTCACTTTCATCCCAAAACCAACAACAATTTTGTGTTGAAAGATTAACATATATTTTGAAACATGTATCACAATCAGAAAGATTACAACTTAAGAAATAATAAGAAAAAAATAAAAAATCTAGAAAAAAAAAAGAACAACGATATAGTGAAAAAAAATGGGAAGATGTCATCTCAATTCGAAATATGGATTGAACTCCTAATGGATAAAGGATGTGTAGCAAGCAACATGGTAGATCTAGTTGAACTCGAGTAGAAAGGGCTCAACAACGTCAAGGCGGAGTATTAGTTGGACCATTGTGAGGTCGTAGCTAGATCAGCTTGGATGGAGTGGCGAGCATGATAGCAACTGTGGGTCTAGTTGCATGGGTATGGACAATGATAGTGGTAGTGCTACTATCACTATTGTTGCTTTTGATCTTCTCCATCACTGTCATGTCTAATTCTATGCGCAACCATGATATTTGTGTTAAGGGAGATGCCGGTGATGGAGAGAGTGATTAGTATGTAGTGCTTAAGGAAATACTTGAGTTTGACTACGTGGGCGAACCTGTGAAAAGGTAGTGCTATTTTATTACGAATGGTACGATTCAAGATGTCCTGATGGAACATGTAAACACAATAACTATAAAATTATTAAGATTAACCATGCCAAAAGATATGCTGCCTATGATCCATTTATTATTGCACAAAATGCCAGACAAGTGTATATCTACCATATCCTAGAAAGTGCAAATCGAATTGAAAGGTGGTAACTAAGACTAAACCAAGGGGTCGAGTTGAGGCCGAGGAAGTCTCTGAGGTGGCTTATCAAGTCAATGAGTCACTCCTTTCGAGAATAATAGTTGATATTGAAATTCCATTTAGTCTACGTTCTACTTTAGGGGAGGTTAAGATAATTGAACTTTTGATGTAGTGTCTAGTGAGATCAATTGATGGCATCGAATTAGACGGTAGCATTGAAGATGAAGTAGATGAATTTGTGGATGATGTTGATTCGAAAAGTGATGAAGATGGTCCTTAGCTTTCGAATTAAAAAAGGTTATACTGGAGGCTAAATATAATATCATTATAATATATTTTCTATCTTTGTCAAGTTATTTACATGCTATACATCTTTAATTTGTTTCAAATATGGTGGGCAAAGGTAGAGGACATCAACTAAAGAAGAATAGTACTCGCTTCATAATTCTAGATTCGACAACCTCCCCTACGATTCTTGAGGTAGTTTTTAAATTTTTTTCTCCCCTAACATTGTACATGTCAACATTTTATGTATTATTTGCAGATAATTTATATGGTAAATAACATATACCTCCCTTGAGATTTGTTATAACTACACTCAACTCCATTTTCATAAAAAATCAACACTCCACTCCACCAAGATGTCAAGGCTAAGTCTCAGTCAAAAATATTCTAACAGAATATTCTATGTTAACCAAAGTTAATCTAGCTATAACTTTTTTTCAAAAAAAAAAAAAAAGGCAGGTGTAGAGAAAGAAGCGCTGAGAAATAGGATAAGAAACACCAACACCTAAACAAGCATCCCAAATCAATTGCTTTGATGTTTGTGTTATTAGAATCCAGCCTCTTTGTCTGTCCAACCAAAGTCATCATCAAGATTTGTGGGACAACTTAACTCCTCAAATCCACCAATCGGCACTTAATCATCTATGGCCACCACCACGCGTCACCCTTTGCTCCTGCCGCTACACCAGGGAGTTTCGTCTTCCCAAAGTCACAGCCTTTCCCTTACACTAGCTTTCAGTGAGGAAGTCAGCTACTTGAAAGAGACCATCCCATCCAACCTCTGCTACAGAAAAACCTCAATCATGCCCTCCGAGTCTTATTTTAATTCCTGGCATGTTTGCACTGCCAACGATGACTCTTACTCTCACCTACCTTGCCATCGTGACAATAAGCCATTCACCATGGAGGTCTACATGACTAAGCTCGACCCCATCCTCCCCTTTGTGGCATCTTCTCTTACTACTACCACTAGGACAAGTTTCATCGATCTTTCTTAGATTCCCACCTTCAAATCCCTTCTTCACCCACCAAATCTAAGCTAAATTCCACGATAACCATTTCCATTCATTTTTACTACCCAAAATTCTCAACTTATCAATAACAACTAATAATTCTCACATCAATTGAAAATATATCTAAAATACTTCTATAATAGTTTGGGTAATCTTCATGTTGATATGATTTATGGGATTCAGTTATTTCTTTTAATTAATTTTTGGAGTAATCTTTGTGGCAGTTCTTTTTGCGTTGGTTGGCTATGGTTTTTGAGTTGTCGGTGTGAGGATATCTCGGTGTGATAGAAGTTTGGTGGAAGACGTGATTCATAGGGAGTTACTGGAGTTGGATAGAGAGACGGTTTTCAATATGTGAATAAACCATGGTTAAATGGATAAAGTTGGTTTTTAGTATGTGAATAGATCATGGTTAAATGAATGGAATATTTACCACTGCCGTTGTGCCAAATTAAAGGAT
Organism: Pterocarpus santalinus; assembly: GCA_031439595.1. Lineage (NCBI taxonomy): Eukaryota > Viridiplantae > Streptophyta > Magnoliopsida > Fabales > Fabaceae > Pterocarpus > Pterocarpus santalinus. The sequence continues at coordinate 21,637,989 of CM062532.1, read as the reverse complement.
CGGGGTGAAGTGTTATTTTTTCAATAAAATGGGGTTACATGTTGTATGAGTAAAGTTGAGGGTGTGCGAGTGTTATTTACCCTAATTTATATATTCAATTTGCATTTATTTTGTCTCCCTAATTATTTTTTAATTATATAATTTTTTAATAAAATTAAAAAATAATGATAAAGAAACTACAAACTAGAAACAATAATGAAAATTAATTAAAAAGATGCATATATATATATATATATATATATGTTGACAAATATTTCATCAGTAAATATTAATATTTTAATGTATGGAATAGATTCAATTTAAAATTATCAATGAAAAATTCCATCAATAACTTTAAAACAATTATTTTTAATCGTAGCATTACTGACAAATTATTTCGTCGCCAATATTGTACAAATCAGTCGAAAATATATTTTACCAGGACAAAAATGGAAACGGGTTTTCTCCAATTTTGTTGATGGATTAATTTATTTTTACCAAAAAAAAAATAATCGATAATTTGCTGGAAAATAATTTTTTTCGTTAGTAAATTTTACTGACCACGATTTTATCAATGGACTTGTTCTGTCGATAAATCTCTCGATAAAATGCTATTTTCTTGTAGTATTGATTGTCTATAAAGCCATTAGAAGTGGAATAATTGTGAGTGATTTGAGTAGTATACATCAAGTTATAAATTCAAACCTTATTATTGTTAATGTAAAAAAAAAAAAAGAAAAATTTAATTGTCTATAAACATAGTTTTTGATAAGGCATAGAAGTTTTGAGGCAAATTCTTAAATGGAGACTTTGAATTTGTCACCATAATGGTGAAAAAATCTCAACTGTTGGATATTAAATAAAATGGTTGAAATTAATTAAAACTAAAATCAAAATTTATATCTTAATACTTATAAAAATAATTTTCTTATTTTACCTTTTTTATTCGTCGTCCTATTTCTCTTATATGCCTCCCACTACTCTGCCGCCACCACCAATTGCACTCCGTGCCGCTAATGCCCACCGCCGCTCCCGTCACCCCCACCGCCCGCCTCATGGTTACGCCTAGAGTTGGACATGACAATGACGGAGGAAATTAGAAGCTCCAATAGTGACAGCAACACTGCCACTATCATTCATCACCTATGCCCATGCGAGACCAAATCCACCGCCATTGTCATGCTTGCCACTCCATCCAAGCCGATTTAGCTGCGGCCAAGCGGTGGGCCACCGCCTTGACATTGTTGAGCCCCCGCTACCCGAGTTCGACTAGATCTACCATGTTGCTTGCTGCACATCCCTTTTCCACTGCCACTTTCTCCAGCCATCGCAACAGTCTACACAGAGACATAACAATGTAATTATGTTACATATATATTCTCAACAAAGTGACTGGTACAACCTAGAAGCCTAAAAGCTTACACTACCTTTCCAGCTGGGATGCTTAGACACAAATCCTTGAAAATTTGAATATGAGGCCTTGCTCAATAAGTAAAGCTGACATGATGAAGTTCAATATCACCAACTACGTACGGTGTCTACTGTCTAGTGTTACGCCTTCGTTGCTGTTGGGGTCAATCACAGGTTTGCTGTCAAGAATTTCAAATATTGAAGCTGCGGAATCTTTGGCCTTGCTAGTGTCCTGTGCCAAGGCGCTAGTCTAGGAAACACCAATTGCTGTAATGGTTAAAGAAAAGAAAACCTGCACAGAATCTATCGTAAGAACCAGATCAAAAGAAACATCAAATGAAGGCGAGCAACCAAAGGTGATTAACTAATTGTACACGGAAAACCTCTGAAAAGGTTGCTTTCCCGTGTTGCAGAAGAATATATTTTGTGTAGAAACAGAAAGCAAATGTGCATTAGAGAGCGAAAAAAGAGGAACCAAATCCTGCACCACTAACAAGCCCCTAAACACTTCTTCCTGTATCCATCACCTTCGGTTCCGCACAAAATAATGCGACGGTTCTGATGATACCAACAGCATCATTTGCCACCTGACTTGCCTCTTCGTATATCAACTATGGAAGACAAAACGACTCTCATGATGTCCACAATACATAACGCCCCTAATGGAATGCACAAAATTGGAAAGTAAGGCTAACCTTGGCATCAGCACTGAATCCTTTTAGAAACCTCATCTGAAGGAATCCTTGCATGAGGACCATGGGTGACAAAGCCAGGGTTATAAAAGCTAGAATCCAATTAGCAGTGAAAGCTATAACTAGACCTCCTTTATTTGTTGATATGTTTTGCACAATGAGAGCCAATGTGTCACCAACAAGGCTTCTCATTGTTAAAGCATCAGTACATAACCTTGCGCCAACTGCACCACTAGAAGGTGATTAATTTCTTTTAGTTATATGTCTGTGTAAACTGAACTAAAACATGATAATTAATATTGCTTTATTTTTTTCTTCCTTGAAGTGAAATATCTTGTTAGCATACCTTGAATTTGAAGGGTCATCAAACCATCTAATTTGTTAGTGCACTACCTTTTGATATGTCAATTAGCAAATTCTTTCAATGGGTTTTCCACCGGCAATCCCAAAGAAGTAATTCTGCACTGGCAAAGCCACAGGAGGAACCAAACCCAAACCCACTTATAAAAGTGACCAAAACCTATTAGGTCGCTTAAATCTCTCTACTCGCACAGTAAACTGCGCTCGCCCTAGTCAAATCCGGATCTTCTTCCTTTGTGCAGAGGTCATAACGAATACCGAGACTCCTTTCTTTATTCTACGCCTTATTAGTCATGAAAACGGATCGCTTTGTTTGTAATAAAAGGGAGAAGGAGAAGGCGGCTGTAGATTAACAGATAATGAGAACAAGAGGCTGAATATGGGGAGCAACAATGGATCCAAGCAGTAACACAGGAACCTCAGGCTTGTTCAAATAGGCCAAACGTTTTATAGAAACATTTCTTGCCTTCTAATGATCACATTCACTGCTTTCAATATTCACATCAGCTCTTTGTTGTACTGAACCTTGGAAAGGAAGAAGTGCAAAGGTATGTGAGTATTGACTTCCTGATGAACCTCAGCCTCAGCTTAATGATCTTAGATTTAGATGTAAATAGATAACATTTCAACGTTGTTATTACATTTTGTGTAGACTTCAGTGTATAAGAACTCAACATATATAGCTCATCTGGATCAGAATAACAAATCCAGATTTTTCGACAAATTTATGATGCTATGACAAATAATAGTGGTTAATTATTTAGGGAAAATAATATTTGGCACGAATTCTGCATGTATTATTTTCAATATTAGGTCAACTTAATTAGTTGGATAAATTGATAATTAATGAATTCATGATTAACAATACATAAATAAGTGATCTTCATCTATATATATATATACAATACATATGTTCGCGGGCACACATACTTTAGTTTACAAAAGATTGAGGAGCCAGACAAATTGAACATTGATCTGTTGACAACCACAAGTCCACAGCTGAAGAGCTAGCCTTGTATATCAGAGAGTACAAATAATCTACCAAACCTAATTATACTTTGTTATACATATGGATTATATATGAATATATACACACACATGCCACCCTTGCGCCATATGACTTGATGAATATTGCAGATGCTGAAAAATCAGCACAAGTTCTAGATCTTTCTAATATAATCAATCACCGCCAATGAAGAAGCTAGAAATATCTTGTTCTGATGTACAAATAAAATACTCTAGAAATTGAAGTAGAAGATAATAATGCTAGAAAATTCTAGCAAGTGCAAGTCGGTAAATTACACTTAGAAGCCTATAAATAGGCATTGTGTAATGTGTGCAGTAAGTAGTGATGGGAGTGAGTGCAGAGAGAGAAACCGTGAGCGTGAGTGAGTGTGAGGTGAGTGGTCTCTAGTGTGTATATGCAAGTGAGGTGCAGGTGTGTCAAGTGCGTGAGTGCTAGTGTAAGCAACTAGTGAATAAGTGTATAGTAAGAAATCAAATGAGTGTCTAAGTGTGAATTTATGTTTCACTATATTTGTAATATTGAGTCTTTTATAAATAAAGAAAGAATTATTATTTGTATAGAATTCTTTTCCTTACTCTAGATATGCTAAACAGTTGCGTTTTCACGTGTGATCTTCATATGCTTTAAGTACGACTTGCCATCCAACTTACAGGAAAGTAATCATTGACATATTTCTCTAGAGGGGGATTTTGTGGGCTAGTGAGACTAATTGCGGTTCCAATCTTAGATTGAACATTGGGGAGAAAGAACATAGCAATGGAGATCCTTTCCTTTTCCGAATTCAATGTTACCCTGTCCTCGACACTTTTGTATGCCCCATTGCTCATGATTTGCAAATTAATTTCCAGGATTCTTTATTTTATTCCAAATCAAATCACATGCAGAAACAATCATATTGATCTTGCTATATTTTTTTTCATTCAATTTTTTCTATTTTTACTTTCAGTTATCATTTGCTGTAATCTTCCTTAAGATATACCAAATTTATGCACTATACTTTTCTACTCTCGAAAATTTTCCCTCATGGACATTGTTCTAGTTACAAAAATTACAAACAATTAAATGGGTGGAAAAGTAAAAAATAGAAGGCTTTTTTTGTTTTTTTGAGCATTAATGTATTTAAGAATCTCATTGAAGTCAATGTAACTTATTTTATTTTAGAAAAGAGGTATTTCTTATAGGTAGTGTCTGGAATGAATAAAAAGGAAATTAATTTGTTTTATAAATCAAACCTTATATTTAAAATTTATAAAAATAAGAAATGATTTGATTTAGTAAATTTAACAAAATTTGATTATTTAATTTTAAAATCCTATCAAGGTTATAGTATTTATTATAAGTTAGTTTCTAAATCAATTCAAAACCCATTTCAATGGTTTTGAACATAATGATTCATTTAAAGAATCAAATAATAAAGTAAAATTAAATCAATTATTATTTTAATAGATTTGAAACATAACAATTAATTTATAAGTCAATTCATATCCTACTTTATACGTATAGCTTAGCTTAATTGCATAATTTTTTATTATAAGGATTTAAAAGAAACCTCTCCTCCATCAACTAAAGACCATATTAGAGACAGGAAAAGTGATGTTGCCGCCACCCAATGTAAATGAAAAAGTAAATTGAATTGCAAGAGCCACCTTGAAGGATCTATTATACTTGAAAAAAAAAAACTATCATTTTGACGCTTAAAAAATTAATGCGCTGACAAATTAATCCTTAAAAGATGTTTAATTAGCCCGTGATATCTTGATAATCAACTCACTAATAAATTGGCCCCTAAAAGATCGATATACTAACTACTAGAAATTTCATATTTAAGGACCAAAAAAATCCGTCTCTAAATTACGAAAGTTCTGTCACTAAATGATATAATAACAAAGATCAATATGATCACAAATTAATCTCTAAAATATCTTTCTTTAACATTAACAATAACGGAATTCATCATTCAAATATCGCAGATTGATAAAACATCTTCTAGGAACTAATTCGTCAGCAAATTGATCTTTTAAAGGCCAAAATGGTGGTTCTGTCTACTTTAAAAGTTTGAGTCATAAATTTTGGGAAGGACTTAATTCTACTATAAAGTAGCATTTGGCTTTGCTCAAAAGGTTGAAAATGGGCCTCAATCTCACCCAATTCCTCCCACATCTATGTTTAAGAGTAATATTATCTGTATAGAAAAATTGACATTTCTAATAAAGACCATAAAAATAATAAAGACCACAAAAAGAAAAAATATATATAAAATATCTAATAATGATAGGTGAAATAGATCTTTTTCTTTTATAATGTATACCAAAAATAACTTTTTTAATATACAAATAATATTACTTTGTCTTTAATTAGAAAATGTAAAAAAGGGTCCGGGCATGCAATCATAATAAAACGGAATAATGTTATTCGTACTCATCTTTAGACTCATTATAGAGATATAATGAACAGAAAGACACAATGTGATGAGTTCATCACTTTTTTCTTCTTTAACACCCAATAACTTGAATTTGCCTCTCTTATTCTGGGTCTATGGTGAATCTAAAAAATTAACACAAGCAATATTTTTCTAAGGCAGAATGAGATAGGGGATTATGACAAATGTCTAGAATGTCACTAACATTCACAACAAAGGCATTCGAGCTGACTTTGACTGGAGCCCAAATCCCATCTTTCTTAATCTGGAGGCCATGACTCCATTCACTTCGGTAAGGATGGCAATTCTTGATACATCTAAATGAGGAGTGAGGCCCACAACAAGCTCCGGTTGTGGGCATGGATGGTAGTATGTCATCCTCATAGCTTGCATCACATTCTCGAACACTTCCTACTCCTTCTTATCTATCTTCAGGAAGGCCTTTCCCAGTAGCCCCAAAAAGTGTCATAGCAACATTGTGACATTCCACAAAGTATGATTCTAACATTGTCCTACATACATACAGACATATATGTATATATACACATCTAGTCAATACATATGAATGTGTGATCCGTACATGATAAAGATTAGAGAAAGAATTAATACCTGAAAGATGAAGGGTGTAATAAACCTGTCGACATATACACCATGCTCAAGTTATGGGACTATATCTAGAGGTTGTTACGAGTGCTATGAAAAACTTTAAAATAAGAAAATATAATATATAGCCCATAAACTTCATAATCCTTTACTAAATAAGGATCTATAAACCCAAATATTCGATACATATAAATTAAGATAATTACAATTCAAAGGAACTTAACTAATATTGCATATAACTTGCATCAGCCTATGGTCTTCACTTTGTAGTTATTAGACACTCACTTTCATTTCCCTGCACTGGGCTTAAGTCTGAGTCCTATATTGTGTTATACTAGAATATTTACAAAAAACACACAAGCAGGTAATGAGAATTTAAAGTCCTCAGTAGGTATACTTAATCCACTAAACACATAAGGTGTCATCATAAACATTCCAACCACTTCGATTTCTTATGAAAACGTGGACACTTACACATAGACACTAGTTCAATTTTAAGTTTGAAATCATATGTCTCGAAGCTAATTACTTCTTTTTAACAATCACTTGGTTTGTTTCTAGCAAATAAAATAGCAGTAATAACAAAATACTTCAATCATAATTATAACAACATAATAGTATTATGAGATGCTTAAATATGCATATGCTAATCCACATACTTGACTTATGTAAGTGTATTTGACTTTCTTATCTCTTTCTTTAACTTGTAACTTGAACTTATGTACTTGGTCCCCTAGAGGTGAATGACATCTTTCATCTCTGGGTAATAGCCTACTTCTCAAGATCGAGCTTGTTCCTATACATAATTGTTGGGTTTATTTTCCCTGACTCTCACACTGGCATATTCCCCTTAAATCTATTCAGAGGCTGGCCCAAGTGATTCTCTTAGATAGTACTACCCTGGCCCACTACAAGATGGAGACTCAGTAAGTTCCTTTGTACATTCTTGTTATCCTTCTTTTCGTTCTTATACATAATCATACATGAATATGCTATATGTATCTATGCACATGCTTCATACTTTACTTTCAAACATTCTTGCATGCATGATTTACATGTACATAATACATATGTATTTATAGCATTCATATACTTCTGCCTAAAATTTGGCAACATAACGATTGAAACATGAGGTCTCCTAATATATAGATAGTATAATTACAGCTAGCTAGTCACTATAATTAAAATCATCATATCAATGTATCAATATCATATCATTTGTGATGAGAATCCCATAGATGATTCAACCCTTTGGCCCTTTGTGGTCCATGGAGCTTCTAAGCCTTGAAGCTTATCAAGCTGTCTTATTTTTTAAAATTTGCCCTAAAATTCTAAATTGCACTATAATTCCACTTTCATTCATTTTATCCTAGAAATTTAATAACTTGTAGCCCTATTAATCTACTTTTAAACTTCTTTGGTTGCACTAAATTTTGAGGTGTATGACTTGAATTATTAAAGTTTTACTCAAACTTACCCTGTTTTAGGATAAACTCGCACACTTAAATTTAGAAAATTGTTAAAAATCCATTTTTCATTATTTTTATCTGAAATTTATACCTAAATCTATTTGGACCCTATTTCAATCTTAGTAAGTCTTATTCCAATTAGGTAAATAGAGATCAAGTTACGAGCTCCTCAAATGGGCTATCCTATTTCCACCAAAATAGAGCATAGGTCAACTTCGAAGAATTATTAGGGAAAATCTACTTATGATATGATTCTAAAATTTTATGGACATGTTTCCTTAAAAATTGGTTTCATCAAAAATTGGTTTCATCAAATTTGAAGTTATATAAGGCGAGTTATACCCCTCAAATCACACTCTAATTAGGATAGAAAGCGAATTTCAATAGCTAACTTCTAAAAATCATAACTATTTCATTTTACATTCAATGGCCTTATAATTTGTATGGTTGAATTGCTCTTTAACTCTAGTTTCATATAAAATTAGTTTCATTTGAATTTGAGCTCTACAAGTTGAGTTATGAGCTTCACTATATGGATGATGTCTTAGGATTTCTTCCAACAACCTTTCTATTTTGTGCTTCTCTTAGTCTTTTGACCTAATCGTCAACCCAAACCAATGTTTTCCTATCTTAAATTACTAGAAAGAGATCATATTCACATCATACAAAATTTAATAGAGGTTGACACAAGCAAATCACATCAGCCATGTAACCCCACAAAATATCAAATAGCTAAGGATTTGAGTTACCTATCTCAAAATTCTTGAAATTATGGAAGCAAGCAAGACAAGAGCAACTCCTAGCCTCCTTCTTTCCTCATAGCAGTAGCCTACATGGAAGTGGAGAGACTCCATTTGATGCTTCATTATCAAATTGATAGAAGGGTTTTGTAGAGGAGAAGAAAAGAATTAATTTTCATAAAAGGAACAAAGTGATTTGAAGCCAAGAAGACCATCAACTATGAGGTTGAAGCTCATCCCCATGGATATGATGAGAAAAGAAGGAAGATGGAGAAGAAAATGGAGGGTGAATGTATTAGAGAGGGGTGGCCAAAATTTCAAGGGCAAAAAGGGAAGGAGGGTTGACATGCCCATTAAGTTGGATTGGCTTGCTTCTTAAGCTTTGTAGGTTAAATCTCATTAGTGGGTTTGAAGCAAAAATCAAATTTTTCTAAGCTTGAATTTGAGTGACTCATCTTTAGCCACTAATAGGATTTGTGTGGTTAGTTTCTAGTTATATATCCTAGGATTTTTAATTGATACTCATGCCCACAAACGATATAGGACCCTTGAGGATTAATTCAAGGTGTTCGACTATTAATTCGGGTATTCTAAGCTACCCAAGAGGCTATAACATTGTGTGAGTAATCCTATTATTCAATAAATGTGAATAGAAAATCTTAGTTTAAAGTTATTACAAGTATTTTAATTATTTATCAGTGTTGTGGGGCCTACAAAATCTCAGAATTAGAATTTTTTCTACAATTGTCTCCCTCAACCATCATAAATCCTTAATTACAAACCTGCCATTATAATCTGATAGTTACAAATTTGTCCTTACTTTTACTATAGATTACCTAATTACAATTTTGCCTTTGTCTCGGGCCCGAGCTTCCTTTTATGCTGACCTGCTCGCAGAGTCCAAGATGTTACAAAGGGAGCTTAGGTAAAAGATATGGTTTTCTTTTATTAGTAGATTTGGTTATTATATATAACCTATCAACCCAATCAAGCTCTTGAGCCTTTGATATGATCACTAGCCTGCAGCCTTGCTTGGCCTCAACTTGTACTTCATCTTTTCTTCCAAGGGAAGCTGGAAGAGCCCTTCAATCTCATCTTTAAGCTTTCAAGCACTAGTGGGCTGATTCAATGGTCCAGTAACTACATATAAATGATAAATTCAGGAAAAGAAGAGGATCTGAGGCATTTATATATACAACAATAACAACTAAGTCTTTTCTCACTAGATAACGATTATATGGATCAAATGATATTACTCATCATAACCATATATATACATATATAAAAGTAAAAATTTGGCTGATCCATTTCATATAATTACAAGAATAAAGAAATTATCAAGGCATAATTAAATATAGGTACAAAGAACAATATAGATCATAATACATATATAACACTAAATGTAAAAGAAAAAAAAAACCCAATTTGTGAACCTGAAACAAAACCCATTCCCTACAAGCTAAGCTCAATTTCTCTAGTTCAAGTGCTATAGCTTCTCCATGAATCAAACTTTTCAAGTTGATGGTTGGAATTTCAGAAGAAAGGGTTTCATTTTGGATAGCAAAAGGTCCATGATTATATGGACGATTATAGTGCTGAGGAACTAAAGTCAGCGGTTTCTTAATAAGCTCTTGAATGGTCAACACTGATTGAGAGCTCTCAGATCTTGCTGCACGAGAGGATGCCATGTTTAGTCTTTCGAAGCACACCTCAGAGCCTCAGTGTTGATGGGAATTTATAAAACTTGCATTTACAGTTTTAGGCAATGTAAATCCTAGTTAATTCAATTTTTACAATTACTCTCTTGGACAAGTTCAATTTTTACAATTACTCTCTCGGGCAAGTTTCTTACGGCTTCTGTTTTTTAATCAAATGTGGTTATTGGCCTTGTATATATTAATTAATTAATACAGTTTATTAAAGTATGATTAATTAATTAATCTGATTCATACTCGGGCGTTAGTTTAACCCAATGAATCAATTAAGCCATACATCTGATTACTTGACATGTGAAATTATAATAATGTTAAAATTCTACTTATATTATCATACATTTCATATCATGACATGTGCAATTACGTGGTTACGAGCTCAGCCTTGAGATTCAAGAACAATCTTCAGCTTCTGAATACTTTAGTATTCATTTTGATTAGCGTGGGCTATTTGGTTATATGTGTTGGATACTTTTCAATTTTATACGGCCAATACAGATTAAAATGGGTTATAAACATTTCAGCAAAAAGGGGGAAAAAAAAAGGGCATCGATAGCTTAATACGTGGAAGTTTTGACAGATCCATATCTCAGGAATCATGTATATGTCTTCCATTTTTTATGAAAGATATGATATGTATTGATGCACTTGATAGCATAAAATAAAGGTAAAAGAAATATTAGTCAAAGATATATTGCCAAACATTATCGAGAAGGCATGGGTATGTGCCAACTGATATGTATTTTGTGGCTATTATGTCCGACAAGTTTTAATAACGATTGAGAACAAGAAATCTTAATCAATGATATATTATAAATGTTTAAAGTACATGCCACAGCTGGTATTTTGAAACGGGATTCGGCCAGCTTTAGACTGGGATTGTCTTCTTCTCTCTTTTTCCTCTGGAAATGGGATTGCTTTCTGGACATTGCTTATAATAAAGATGGTGAAATATTATTTTAATCGAGTGGTTTTGTCAGTAAGCAGTCACGGATACAAAGGGGACAAGTGGGGGCTTGGCCTTCCGTCCCCACTCTTCCTATATAGACAAGGAATTTTGTTCTATCTTAATCTAAAATATTATAATTTTTGAGTTATTTTATGCTTATTCAAAATAAATTTAATTTTTTTACTATTTTAAAGATTAATTTATATATACTGACAATATAAAAGAACTTTACACTGTCCATTAATGGGAATGCAAAGAAATGCCAAATCATGGTGGATCCCTTATCATAGTAAATGGTTACCTTATATGATTTGGTACTTTCTTGTATTTTTATTGGTTGACAGTATAAAAGAAGTATACAAATTAAACTCTTTGATAAAATGTCAAAGCTTCAAGTTTAGAATATATAACTTTACTGTTTAGAAAATAAAATTATGTCTTAAATTCATTTAATTTTTTTTTCAAAGTTATATAAACATATTAAACTCCTTGCAACGTTAACTTAATATATACCATCACTGCATTCACACTCTTGCAGTAGCCGATGCCTTTAATAAAAAACACCACGTTATTCTACTTCACAGTTTATAAATGGCTTCTACTTGTTGTGTTTAATTTCTCCCCCGCTTTACAAGCTATGTTTCATCGCAAAATCGACAACAAATTCATGCAAAAAGATTAACATAAATTTTGAAGCATCCGTCACAATCACAAAGATTACAACTTAAGAAATAATAAGACAAAAATCATCAAAATCCAAAAAAAATAATGAAAAAAATGGAAAAACTTCATCTCAATCCAAAATCTCGGATGGACTCCTAATATAGATAAGGGATGCGTAGCAAGCAACATGGTAGATTTAGTTGATCTCGAATAGTAGGGGCTTAATGATGTCATGGCGGAGAAGTAGGTGGATCACTACTTGGCCACAGCTAGATCAAGTTGGATGGAGTGGCAAGTGTGATAGCGGCGAGGGGTTTAGTCACATGGGTGCGGACCATGATAGTGGCAGTGCTATTGTTGTTATTGTTGCTTATGATTTCCTCCATCATTGTCATGTCCAATTCTAGGCACAACCACGAGGTTGGTGGTGAGGGCGGCGATGTGCAATAGGAGCACTTGTGGGTGTTAGAGGCGACGGTGGAGCAATTGGTGGTCGTAGCAAAGTAGTGGGAGATATGAAGGAGAAAAAGGATGGTGAAGGAAAATGGTAAAATAGGAAAATTATTTAAAAAATTATTTTTATAAATATGAAGATATAAATATAAGTTTTAATTTTAATTTTAATTTTTATTAATTTCAACCTTAGATTTAGCATTCAATGGTTGAGATTTTGTCGCTATCACGGTGACAAACTCAGAATCTTCACTTTAAGAATTTGTCTCCAAACTTTTATATCTGATCTAAAACTATGTTTATAAACAATCAATAATTTTTATTTTTTGGTATACCAATAACAATAAAATTTGAATTTATAACCTCATGTAAACTACCTATATCCTTTACCACTAATTCACTTCTAATGACTTCATAAACAATCAATTTGAAATAAAGTATCTTTTAATAACTTTATCCATAGTTACTTTTCATCTCTTTCCATCCTTAATTATTTAGTTGTACCATTCATTTTATATATTTTTCTTATTAGAACTTATATAAATATTTTTCCTACATACAGGAACACATCCAAACAATAACTGTTATAAGGGCTAAAAATAATTAGTAAAATAAAATATTTAAAATTAATTATATTTATTTTTAATCCTATATTTTTTAAATAAATATATAACTTTATTAGTAATTGATAATTATAAAAAAAAGTTTTAAGTATATTTTAAATTAAATAATTTATATTATTAATTCATTCACATATTTTGAAAAACATCTAAAAATTTAAAATTTTGATGACAGTTATTAATAAACGGATATGTGTAAGTTAAAATTTTGATATTAAGATATAAAAATTTTGTGTGAAATAATCTTTATTTAGTTATAAATTAATTACACACAATATTATATATTAAGTTAACGTTGCAAGGAGTTTAATATGTTTATATAACTTTGAAAAGAAATGAATTCAAGACATAATTTTATTTTCAAAACACTAAAATTATATATTCTAAAATTGAAGTTTTGACATTTTATCAAATAGTAAGAAGATTAAATTTATTTTGAGTGAGCATAACAAAAGTCAAAAATTATAATATTTTGGATTAAAATATATATAACAAAATTTCTTGTATATAGAGGCAGAGTGGGGAGGGAGGCCAAGCCCCCACTTTTCCTCTTTGTACCGATCACTGCTTACACAATGTACCCAAAACCACTTGATTAAAATAGAAAAATATTTGGTGAATACATTATATATGGGATATCATATTGGCTCATATCTTACCATTATTAGATAGGGTGCGGATCTAACTTGAATTCGACTTATATCTCATTCAATGATGGATAAAGTGTAAGTTGATATAGTATTTTATACATAATATGTTTACTTAATATAACTCATTAAAATAATATTTTACCATCTTTACTATAACAATATAGAAAAGCAATCCCAATTCCAGATGAAAAAGAGAAAAGAAAACAATCCCAATCCCAATCCCGTTTCAAAATACCAGCGGTGGCATGCTTATTATACATTAAACATTTATATAATGTATCATTGATTAAGATTCTAGTTCTCAATCATTATTAAAACTTGTCGGCCAACAGCCTCAAAATGCCTATCAGTTGGCACATACCCATGCTTTCTCGATAATGTTTTGCAGTATATCTTTGACTAATATTTGTTTTAGCTTTAGTTTGTGCTATCAAGTGCATCAATACATCTCATATCTTTCATAAAAAATGGAAGACATATACATGATTCCTGAGATATGGCCTGGCAAAACTTCCACGTATTAAACTATCACTGCCCCGTCCTTTTTTCCCTTTTTGCCGAAATTAAACTCAGATAAATATTCAGATACATGAATTTAAAGATATACTAAATTATTCAAATTGACGAATAAATTAAAATAGAGGAAGTATTTTAGATCCGATAAGTGTCCGATGGAAATAACAAAAATGCACCCAATGTCAGTGGAATTGTATTCACTGAAATCATTTAAAGTTTTTTATTTTATATTTTAACTAAAAGTTTGCTTTTATTATAATAAATAAATAATAGTTTTATAAATATATGAGATTAAGAAATAAATTATTATGCTTACGGTTAGTTATTTATTTCTACTCATGATTATTATTTTATTGAGGATATTTACGTTTAAATATTAATAATTTTTTACTATTAAATTTTTCATACATAGTATTCTTTATTTATATAATAATTACAAAAGTTGGAGTTTCTTATGCATTATTGTTAAAGAGCAACTGTAGCAATAATTTAACAAAACATCACATGCATGTTTAAGTTTCTTACACACTTTAATTGTGCTGTGCCACGTCTCGAGTGTATAATAGCATAGGTAATCTCAAGATCGTATCATCAGTGCTCTGTGCCTTAATTAAAATTGAAAAGTATCCAACACATATAACCAAATGGCCCACGTTAATCAAAATGAATACTAGAGTGTTCGGAAGCTGAAGATTTATTCTTGAATCTCAAGGCTGAGCACGTAACCAAGTAATTCCACATGTCATGATATGAAATGTATAATAATATAAGTGGAAAATTTAACATTATTATAATTTCGCATGTCAAATAATCGATCAGATATATGACTTAATTGATACATTGAGTTAAACTAACGCCCGAGTAAGAATCAAATCAATTAATTAAACATATTTTAATAAACTTTTGTAAAATCATTGACGCCAACTATATTAATTAATTAATATATAAATATATACAAGGTCAATAACCACGTTTTTTTTTTTTCAATAAAAAGGTCGATTAATAAACAGGAGCCGTCCTCGGCAAGTAAGGAGGGCTTAGTTACTCAAAAAAAGGGAAAAAAAATTATTGTCTATGATAGCATAGGTTGAACAATTGTTCAAGACAATAATTCCAGCGAAATCAAATATATGCATGTGATTTTTTGCTATCTGCAAGCCTGGAAATCTTGAAGTGTAAAATTTGAACGAGTATGAGTTGCATTTGGTAGCTGTGACAACTTCTTCGGTAAGTAAAGAATTTAGAAGTTAGGTTAAGTTGCACCACTTTTTTGTTTTTTCGCTGTATCTCTTCATCTTATATATGAGAGGCTAATTTTTTAAGTAAAGTGAAATGTTTAAGTAGGGTTGTCAATAATGTTTTTTTCTATATACATAAATTTCGAGAAAAAACCTATGACCTTGTGCATATTTAATGAATCCGAACTTCTTCTACTCGAAAAGTTGTCCTACTGTACAGTAGGGAATATCTATCAACGAAGCACCATCAAGTCATCAACAGAAATTGAATTCAATACTCTTTCTGATCTTGTCAAGTGAACCGAATTAGTTTTAACTAAACATGGCTTAATTTGCGGTCCATACCCGCAGTTGATTGTAGTACTGCATTCTTGACACTTTCCGTGACTGTATTTTGCCGTTATTCCAGATTTCAGCTTTCACCTATTGATTTTTCTTTTGTCGGAGTACCATACTTGTAACACTGTGTTTCGTACAGGTATTGAACTATCGGTTAATGCTTCTCAACCTATGGTATATATATCTGTTTGATCGATCTTGTAAAATTTCAATAAATTTAAACAAAATAGAAGCAAAACATAAGTATGCCTGCTGACACTGAAACACGACGACATTAATTTTTATTAAGATGAATTGATGATAATTTGGTAATAATGACAGTTGGTCATAAATATTATCGCAATGTTAATTCTGACTTGTTGCCGTGGCAAAGAAAGACTTTGAAATTAACTTTAGAATAATATTATTTGTATCATTTTTTGAGATATTTTTAAAGTGATATTTTCAATTCTTAAATATTGGTTGAGCAAAAAATTAAAATTCATTCTCAACTTATATTTAAGGGGCACCTAAAAATATTCTAAAATATAGTACAAATACCTTTTCTCTTGTTTTTATAATGAGTCTTTTAACACCTTTCTAAATAGCTCAGATAATTGGAATTTGGGTATGAGCTAGGATATAAACAGAGAATAGCTGTAGCTCATGTGATATTTTCTTTGGTCTTTGTGCCGAGAGTCTGTTAGTATTGGGTTAGAAGTTCAATTCCCGCATGTCTATTCTTTCCCATCCTTCTAACTCCATTAGGAGTTCTTTAGAATAAAAAAAAAAAAAAAAAAAGTCGACGAGTTGGGATATAAACAGAGGATAGTCGACGAGAAATAAAAATGAAAAGTCACAATAGAATAAAACAAGCATACATGCATGGTCTAGGCTGCACATCCTAATTCCAATACCGACAAGACAGAGATGCATGGTGAATTTAGTGTGTGTATATATATAGGAAAATTCGAAGCACAATATTGTTGATGCTTTTATCCTAATTCTAATAAAAACCGAATTTCATTTGGAAGATCACTGCTCATTATTACTGGCAAA
The DNA here is from genome assembly GCA_031439595.1 of Pterocarpus santalinus. Lineage (NCBI taxonomy): Eukaryota > Viridiplantae > Streptophyta > Magnoliopsida > Fabales > Fabaceae > Pterocarpus > Pterocarpus santalinus. Next base: position 21,621,112 of record CM062532.1, on the reverse strand, counting down.
TACTGGATATGTTTTACCATTATTACTAGCAAATCTTCTCATGTGGAAAGTTCATATAATATTATTATGTGTTAATTTTTTATATTGATAAAAAAGGTAGAGCCATATATGGGATCTACAAAAAAATCTAATCAATAATGAAAAATTAATATATGATAAAATTATGTGAAATTTTTGTATGAGAAGATCTATTTCCAATCTAATGGAGATGAATTAAGACCTCAGAAAATTCATTAAACTTCAAGCATACCTAGCATAAAATAATAATAAGAATAATAATATATAGCTAGCATGCTTAGCACAGAATATCGCAATGTTATAGATATGATCCGCTTCTTTGTATACCAAGCATAAAATTCAAAGCATACTTGGCATAGAAGATCATTTGTTATGTCCTTTTTGTGGACACCATTTATACACTTAGAAAATCATGTATAAATAAGTCATGATGATTTCAATTACATTACTAGCAAATTTGTTTACGAGAAATTATGAATTCAATTGTCTTACTAGTGAATTCAGTAAAATGAATTCTGTATCATTAATTATTAATTACATTATTATATCCACCATATTTACTGGAAGTATAACTGAAATCCCTAATTATCTTACTAGTGAATCCAATAAAACGAATTTCACATTACTATTAATTACCTTACCATATCAACCTTGCTAGAAAAATAACTAAAATCTCAATTATTTATACATCAATTCCAAGATGTCTAAAATAGTGTCTGGAATACGAGTTCAAAGAATATAGGGATTAACATGCCTTTTAAGTGAAATTGCCTAGCATTTTCATCAAGATCTGCATATTAAAAGAATTTATCAATAAGTATGCCTTCATTAGCAACAAATGTAATGGCATGTCATCTTTTTGATGAATTTAGAAGCAGCAATTAAGTATGACAAAGCACGAGTATATGCGGCGCCATAGATAAATGTAGTCATAAGAAACTTGTCCAAAAGAGTAACTGTAAAAATTGAGATAATTAGGATTTACATTTCCTGAAACTATAAATGCAAGTCGTATAAATTCCCATCAATACTGTGGCTTTGAGGTGTGCTTCAAAACACTAAACATGGCATCCTCTCATGCAGCAAGATCTGAGAGCTCTTACGCAATGTTGAGCATTCAAGAGCTCATTAAGAAACCATTGACTTCAGTTCCTCATCGCTATATTAGTCTACATAATCACGGACTTTCAGCCATCCAGAGTGAAACCCTTTTCTTTTGAAATTCTAACCGCCAACTTGAAAAGTTCGATTGATGGAGCAGCCGCAAAGCTTAAACTAGAGAACTTGAGCTTAGCTTGTAGGGAATGGGGTTTCTTTCAAGTTCACAAATTGGCATTTTTCTTTTACATTTAGTGTTATACATGCATTATGATCTATATCATTCTTTGTACCTATATATAATTATGTCTAGATAATTTCTTCATTCTTATAATTATAAGAAATGGATCAACCAAATTTTTTCTTTTATGTATATATAAGGCTATGATGAGTAATATTGTTCGATTCATATAATCATCACCTAGTGAGAAAAGGCTCAGCTAGAATAGCAGGGGCTCAATGACATCATGGCGGAGTAGTAGGTGGACCACTACTTGGCCACAGCTAGATCGGCTTAGATGGAGTTACAAGCGTGACAGCAACACATGGGTGTAGACAACAGTGGTGGCGTCGTACTGCTGTTACTATTGTTGCTTCCGATTTCCTCCATCACTGTCATGTCCAATTATAGGTGCAACAACGAGGCAAGCGGCGAGAGCAGTGGTGGGCGCTAGAGGCACCGAGGGGCACAATTGGTGGCAACGGTGGAGTAGTAGGAGGCATGAAAGGGAAAAAGGATGGTGAAGGAAAAGGGTATAATAGGGAAATTATTTATAAAAATATTTTATAAATATTAAGATATAAATTTTAATTTAATTAATTTCAACCACTAGATTTAGTATTGGATGGTTAAGAGATTTTCACAAACTCAAAGTCTCCACTTAAGAATTCGTCTCGAAACTTCTATATCTTATAAAAAGTTATGTTTATAGGCAATCAATTTTTTTTTTGTTATATCAACGATAATAAAGTTTAAATTTATGATTTCATATAAATTATCTAAACTATTTATCACTAACCCACTTCTAATAGCTTTTTAGACAATCAATTTAAAATAAAGTATCTTTTGATAACTTTGTCTATAGTTATTTTTTGTCTCTTTCTATCCTTAATTATTGAGTTGTACCATTCATTTTATATATTCTTCTTATATAGATATTTTTCTTATATCGAGGAATAAATCCAAACAATAATTGTTATAAGGGCTAAAAATAATTAGTAAAACAAAATATTTAAAAATTAATTATATTTATTTTTAAACCTACATTTTTTTGATAAATATATAAATTTATAAATTTAATTTAAATACATTGACAGTGTAAAATAGTTTTACACTGCCAGCTAATAGAAATAATGGAAAGTGCTAACTTATATAAATAACTATCTATTATAATGAAGAACCCACCATGATTTCTCACTTTCCCCTATTTTTATTGATTGACAGTATAAAACTATTTTATACCGTCAGTGTATACCAATTAAACTGTAAATTTATTAATAATTGATAATTTTAAAAAAATTTAAGTATAGTTTTCATTAAATAATTTATGTTATTAATTCATTCGCATGTTTTGAAAAACATATAAAAATTTAAAATATTGATGAAAATAATTAATAAAATGATACAAGTTGAAATTTTGATATTAAATTCTAAAAATCTGTGTGAAATAATGTTTATTTAGTTATAAATTAATTACACATAATATTATATATTACGTTACGCTGCAAGGAGTTTAAATTGTTTGTATAACTTTGGAAAGAAGTTCAAGACATAATTTTATTTTCTAAACATTAAAATTATATATTCTAAAATTTAAGTTTTGACATTTTATCAAATAGTAAGAAGATTAAATTTATTTTGAATGAGCATAAAATAAGTGAAAAATTATAATATTTTTGATTAAGATATAACAAAATTTCTTGTATGTATAGGAAGAGTGGGGAGGGGAGGCCAAGCCCCACTTGTCCTCTTTGTATCCGTCATTGCTTACACAATACACACAAAATCACTTTATTAAACTAGAGAAATATTTAGTAAATATATTATATATAAGATACCATATAAACTCATATCTTATCTATTATTAAATAGGATATGAATCTCATTTGAATTGATTTCACGCCTCATTCAATAGTAGATAGGGTATTAGTCGATACCATATCCTGTACATATGATATAACTTATTAAAATAATATTTTACCATCTCTACTATAAGCAATATACAGAAAGCCATCCCAATCCCAGCGGATAAAGAGAGAAGAAAATAATCCCAATCTAAAGCTGGCTGAATCCCGTTTCAAAATACCAGCGTTGGCACGCTTATAATACTTTAAACGTTTATAATATTATCATTGATTTAGACTCTTAGTTCTCAATCGTTATTAAAACTTGTCGGCCATAACAGCCACAAAATACTCATCAGTTGGCACGTACCCATGCTTTCTCGATAATGTTTGGCAATATATCTTTGACTATCAAGTGCATCAATACATATCATATCTTTCATAAAAAATGGAAGACATGTACATGTTCCTGCGGTATGGATCTGCCAAAACTTCCACGTATAAAACTATGAATGCCCTTTTTTTATTTCCTTTTTCTGAAATGTTTATAACCCATTTTAATTTGTGTTATCTATATAAAATTGAAAAGTATCCAACACATAGAACCAAATGGCCACGCTAATCAGAATGAATACTAAAGTATTCAGAAGCTGAAGATTGTTCCTGAATCTCAAGGCTGAGCTCGTAACCAAGTAATTCCACGCGTCATAATATGAAATGTATAACAATAAAACTGGAAATTTTAACATTACTATAATTTCAAATCAGATCTATGACTTGATTGATACATTGAGTTAAGCTAAGGCCGAGTAAGAATCAAATCAATTAATTAATCATACTTTAATAAACTTTTGTCAAATCATTGACACCAACTATATTAATTAATTAATATATACAAGGTCAATAACCACGCTTTCATTTTTTTCTAAGAAAGGAAGTATATTGAAAAAGTAAAAACAGAAGCCGTCCTCGGCAAGTAAGGAGGGCTTAGTTACCCACAAAAGAAAAATGCAATGACATGTCATCTTTTTGATGAATTTACAAGCAGCAATTAGGTATGAAAAAGCACTTCTATATATGGCGCTATAGATAAATGTAGTCGTAAGAAGCGTGTCTGAAAGAGTAACTGTAAAAATTGAAATAACTAAGATTTACATTGTTTGAAACTGTAAATGCAAGTTATATAAATTCCCATCAATATTGTGGCTTTGGGGTGTGCTTCAAAAGACTAAACATGGCATCCTCTCATTCAGCAAGAGCTAAGTGCTCTCAATCAGTGTTGAGCATTCAAGAGCTCATTAAGAAACCGCTGACCTCAATTCCTCAGTGCTATATTCGTCCATACAATCATCGATCTTTAGCCATACCAAATGAAACCCTTTCTCCTGAAATTCCAACCATCAACCTAAAAAATTTGATGGATGGAGAAGCTACAGAACTTGAATTAGGGAAATTGAGCTCAGCTTGTAAGGAATGGGGTTTCTTTCAGGTTCACAAATTAGCCTTTTTCTTTTACACTTAGTGCTATATATGCATTATGATCTATATCATTCTTGGTAACTATATATAATTATGTCTAGATAATTTCTTTAGTCTTATAATTATAAGAAATAGATCAAACAAATTTTTTCTTTTATGTATATATATGGCTATGATGAGTAATATCATTTGATTCATATAGTCGTCACCCAATGAGAAAAAACTTGGCTATTATTGTTGTATATATAATATGCTTTAGATCCTTTTCTTTTCCTGAATTTATCATTCATATGTAGTTGGTCGACCATGGAATCAACCCACTAGTGATGGGAAAGCTTAAAGATGAGATTGAAGGGTTCTTTAGGCTTCCCTTGGAAGAAAAGATGAAGTACAAGTTAAGGCCGGGTGATGTTGAAGGCTATGGGCCAGTGATCATATCAAAGGATCAAAAGCTTGATTGGGGTGATAGGTTATATATGATAACCAACCCTCTTAATAAAAGAAAACCATATCTTTTACCTGAGCTCCCTTTATCTCTCAGGTATTAATTCTCTTTCTAATCCCTATCATATACCAATCACACATGAATATGTATTAACTAGATGTGTATATATATGTACGTAGGACTACGTTAGAATCATACTTTGTGGAATGTCATAATGTTGCTATGACACTTCTGGGGATGCTGGGAAAGGGCATCCTAAAGATAGATAAGAGGGAGTGGGAGGTGTTTGAGGATGGGATGCAAGCTATGAGGATGACATACTACCCTCCATGCCCACAACCAGAGCTTGTTATGGGCTTCACTCCTCATTCAGATACATCAGGAATCACCATCCTTAATGAAGTGAATGGAGTGCATGGCCTCGAGATTAAAAAAGATGGGACTTGGGTTCCAATCAAAGTCAGCTCAAATGCCCTTGTTGTGAATGTTGGCGACATTCTAGAGGTTTGTCATGATCCCCTTTCTCATTTTACCTTAAAAAAACGTTGTTTGAATTAGACACACAATGAGAGAGACAAACACAAGGTAATGGGTATTAAATAAGAAAAAAGTGAGAACTCATTACATTGTGTCTTTCACTTGGTTACATTTCTATAATAAGTATAAATAACATTATTCCATTTTATTATGACTCCAGACCCATAACCCTTTATATATTTTCTAATTAAAAATAGAGTAATATTATTTGTACATTAAAAATATTATTTTTGTTAGACATTATAAGAAAAAAAGATATAAAGTGTATATTGATTTCATCCATTTACTATTAAATGCTTTATATATTCTTTTTCTTTTTATGATGTTTATTATTTTTTTAATGTGGTTTTTATGGTCTTTATTAGAAATGTCAATTTTAATATACAGATAATATTACCCTTAAACATAGCTGTGGGAGAATTTGGGTGAGATTGAAGCTTTTGAGCAAAGTCAAATACTACTTTATAGAATACCCAAAAAATAAACTACTTTATAGTAGAAGTAAGTCCTTTCCAAAATTTTTATGAATCACACTTTTAAAGTATAATAGATCTTTCAAGGTGCTCTTCCAATTCAATTTACTTTTTTATTTACATTGGGTGGCGATGGAATTTATTTAATTTTTTTTCTTTTAGTTCATTAATCTTGCTTGCAGAAATGGACACTATCGCTTTTTCTGTCTCTAATATGTTCTTTGTTTGATGGGGGAGGGGGCTTCTTTTAAATCCTTATAACAAAGAATTATGCAATTAAGCTAAGCTATACTTATAAAGTAGGATATGAATTGACTTATAAATTAATTGCTGTGTTTCAAATCCATTAAAATTATAGTTGATTTAATTTTACTTTATTATTTGATACTTTTAAATCAATCATTATGTCCAAAATTCATTAAAATGGGATTTGAATTGATTTAGAAACTAACTTATATAATAAATACTATAAAATTAATAGGATTTTAAAATTAAATAATCAAATTTTGTTAAATTTACTAAATCAAATCATTTCTTATTTTTATAAGTTTCAAATATAAGATTTGATTTATAAAACAAACTAATTTTCTTTTTATTCATTCCAAACACTACCTATAAGAAATACCTCTTTTCTAAAACAAAATAAGTTACATTGATTTCAATGAGATTCTTATATCCATTAATGACAAAAAAACAAATCCTTCTATTTTTGACTTTTCCGCCGATTTATTTGTTTGTAATTTTTGTAATTAGAACCATGTCCATGAAGGAAAATTTTCGAAAGTGAAAAAGTATAGTGCATAAATTTGGTATATCTTAAGGAAGATTAGTGCAAGTGATAACTAAAAGTAAAAAGAGAAAAAAACTGAATGAAAAAAAAAAATACCAAAATCAGTATGATTGTATCTGCATGTGATTTGATCTGGAATAAAATAAAGAATGCTGGAAATTAATTTGCAGATCATGAGCAATGGGGCATACAAAAGTGTTGAGCACAGGGTAACAGTGAATTCAGAAAAGGAAAGGATCTCCATTGCTATGTTCTTTCTTCCCAATGTTCAATCTGAGATTGGACCCGCAATTAGTCTCACTAACCCACAAAATCCCCCACTATTCAAAAGGATTGGACTGGAGAAATATGTTGAAGATTACTTCACTCGTAAGTTGGATGGCAAGTCGTACTTAGAGCATATGAAGATCACACGTGAAAACGCGATAGTTTAGCATCTGCAACATTCATGAAATCATATGGCGAAAGGGTGGCTTGTGTGTGTATATATACATATATAATCCATATTTATATAATAAAGCATAACTAGGTTTGGTATATCATTTGTACTCTCCAATGTATAAGGCTAGCTCTTCGGTTGTGTACTTGTGGTTGTCAACAGATCAATGTTCAATTTGTCTGGCTCCTCAGTCAGATTATTTGTAAACTAATGTGTGTGTGTGTGTGTGTGTGTTTGTGTGTGTATATTGTATATATATTACATGTCCATATATATAGATGGAGATCACTTATTTATATATTATTAATCATGAATTCATTAATTATTAATTTATCCAACTAATTAAGTTGACCTAATATTCAAAATAATACATGCAGAATTTCGTGCCAAATATTATTTTCTCTAAATAATTAACCACTGTTTTTTGTCATAGCATCATAAATTTGGTGAAAAATCTGGACTTGTTATTATGATCCAAAATGGTGAGAAATATATGTTGAGTTCTTATGCACTGAAGTCTACACAAAATGTAACGAGAATGATGAAAGGTTATCTATTTACATCTAAATTAATGTGCATTAATTTATATATAATTTGTTGGCCGAACTTATGGCCTTGAGTTTAGGTTTACAATTAATTTGGTCTAATGGTTTTCGGAGGAGTGTGTGGTGCGACTGCATGGAGGAGGTTCATGACATGCATTCAGTGGATGATAGCTAAGTAATCGATCGAGTTGTCGCCTAACCTATGTTCTAGTTTGGGAAGGTAATGCTCCAACTCATGTCTGGGCTAAGAAATTAAATATGAGTATCTAATGATCAATATTGATTTGCTGTTGCTGCTCTATCTACTCTAACTGCTGTAATACACGGCATTCACTCAGTTTCCAATAATTTTTATGATCGATACGTTTTTCCCCACTCATTCTCTAAAGAATCATCTTACTTATTCAGAAATAAATAATGTATTACACCAAAAAATTTAAGGAGTAAAATAATAACCATTTTCATAATTTTATAAATTTTGAATGCAAATGTTTGAGATAATTTAAGTTTGAATGTAAATATGAATGCTAAGAAATCAGATTGGTAAATGTTTTTTTTTTCTTTGAGCCATTAACTGTTTTTACTAAAGAGCAATGCCGGTTAACTCAAGTGGCTATTAAAGAAAATAATAAAGCTACAATTATCAAACCATCTCATATATATTCCACGAGTTATTTTATAATTAATATTTATTTTATCTTATTATTTTTATTTGATTATTATATTTGCTCACTATTATTATGTCCTAATATTTAACAATATAATTTAGTTTGTTACTTTTTCGGCAACAGTTATATCTTAATTTTATTATTTTAATATTTTCTTTAAAAATATCATTATATTTGTTCAAAGTTTAATATTTTAATTTAATTTATTGAAAATAACTAACTCCTCGATATAATTTTGTTACATATGTTCACTATTACTTGATTATCTTTTTTAACAGAATTATACCATAATATACATGTTTTAAATTTTATTAGTTTTCTTTAAAATAAATTTTTACTTCTTAAGGTATTTTTATTGTATACTATCAGTAGTATCATATGATTAATATTGCCAATACTTTCAACTTTTCTTTTTTAATTTTAATTTTTCATTTTTAATAATAAATATGTATACAATTATGTTATTAAATATCTCTCAATGAAATTATTCTTACTATGTAAAATTGTCAAACGACTATCATGTGAATGCTATTTTTTTTTTTTTTTAGGGTAGCATGAATGCTATTCTTGTTTGCATTATATGAAGAAATTAATAGAAATTATTTAAATGTAAGTGTCAAAATGATATGAGTGACAGCAAATTGAGGCCTGAGAATAGCTCTCACACTGGGGCACACGTGGTCTTAGATTTGGAATTAGTGGTAATTAACAAACCAAAGGTGGGAACCTTGAGGAGGAGCATTAGGGCCTGCAAAGAACCAAAGTGGCTGGTGGACACTATTCATAAGGCTCCGAGTGACACGAAGAAGGGCATGTGATGAGTAAGAATTAATCCTTGCCTCCGCTGCTTTCCTGTTTTCTCTGTGTTGTTGTAATGCTTCCTTTCTCTCTGCTGAACTCTCTTCAATTCTCTTGCTCAGGTGTTTTCGATGGAGCTACTCAATTCTTGATAGCATTCTGAAGTTGTCTCAAGTTTGCATACCAACCATACTTCAAACATTGGGTGAGTTTGTTTGTGCTTCTGTAATAGAAAAAAGTACTTTTTAAAAGAAAATTTAAAAAAAAAGTACTTACAAAAATTTTAATATTATTTATTTATATTTCTAAAAAAAATGGAAATAAAAAATAATTTATTTTTTATTTTTTTAAAAAAGTAAATAGAAAATTATTTCTCTTAAAAATAAAAGCAGTAAAAGAAAATGAATGTTATTATTTGAATTTAGTAGCCACTATTTTTTATTTAATTACAATTTTATCCTTAAATTTTTTTTAAAATACCACTCCTTTCCTTCTCTCATTTTCACTTAATTTTCATATCCTTAATTATAATTTTATGAGAAAAAAAATACTTCTATATTTGTCACATACAAATAATTTAACAACTTCTAATTTTGATAAAAAATACTTATATAATTATATCTAAAAATAAAATAATTTTTTGCTTTTATTTTTACTTCTATTTCTAAAGAAGTACTTCTCTTAAAATCTTAACTAAACAAGTCTATTGTTTCATAGGATCACATACTAATTTCTTACATATATTAGTGAGAGCTATACTTGTTTATACATCATACCCAGTGATTAATCCCCACATCTCAACATTTCATTCAATTTTCAGATGTGAGAATTTAATGTTGAACTGAGTTTTTATCACAAAACTTCATAAAATAAAATTCGCATTTAAGAAAAGTTTAATTCTAAAGTTAAATTGTGTGACAATATTATATTCTAATTGTAATAACTTTTAGAATTAGAAGCACATGAATTTGCAATGGAATGTAATGGTGCGTGCATCCTAAAATTCGGCAATAGTTACAACAATGAAACTATCTATCTATTTATAATATATAAAAACTGAAACGTGAGCTGCACTATTGACACCTCAGCTATCTCTTATGAAGTATTAAGACATATTTGTGGATATACAATTAAATGGACATCAATCATTGTCTTATTAATCACAACTTAACAACTTTCTAATTCTCATATTTGTATTCTTCCACTTTGTTCTTCTCTTAATTGTGTCAAAATGAATCATAGTTGTTTTCTTTCCTCTAATTCCTACGAAACTTAACTGAAAAAGGAAAGAAGACAATTAAATAAATAAATACAAAAATGATATCAAAAGGATAAAAATCGATTGAATATAAAAAATTCATACAACTTTAATATATTTCAAATGGTCACTAACAGGGGTGTCAAATGAGTCAAATCGGGCCTAAAAGCCCGCGAAATAAACTGCTTAAACGGGTCAACCCATTTAATTCGTGAGTTATATTTTATTAGCGTGGCCCGTTTAACTTTTTTTTTTCCTTTTTTTTACTTTTCAAGTTTTAAAAAATTAATTTTGATTAAAAAAAAGGATAAAAATTCTTATTTCTTATTAAAAAAAGTAAAGATGTCCTAAATTTAATTTTTGAATTATATTTTTATATTTTAAATTTATACCTCTTTTCCTAAAAAATTAATAAAAAAAAAGAAACACGGGTTAAATGGGCCGGACTAAAAATAGGCTAATTTAAATAGGTTATTATTTTTTAATCCTAACTCACCTATTTTTATGGGTAAACGGGTTGACATTACGAGTTTGACTCATTTTAACGGCCCTAATCACTAAAAGCACATTCCTTTATTTTACTTTTCCTTATTTTATTTATATTACCATACTATAAATAAATCATAAATATATAATATTTTTCTTTTATTACATAATTGTTTCACTTTAAATTATTTTGACAACATCTACAATTCATGTTTTGTTTTCATACAGTCACTTTATCTATCTACGCAAACACAACATATGAGCAACTTAACTAAATAAGGGAATTAAGAGCAAAGAAGACAATGTAAAAAATAATAAACACAAAGACAACAACAAAAGGACGAAACTTAGTTCGATATAAAAAATTCATATGACTTTAATATATTCCAAATTGTTACTAAAGGTGCATTCTTTTATTTTACTTATATTACCAAAATATAAATTAATTATAAATATTTATATTATCGGATGATATATATACATATTTTGGGCCTTTTATTATGCTTCATTGAGGTTGAAGAAAGTGTATTGCTCTGTTTGCAGGGCCTTAACACCATGGCGGGTGAGCATAGGACTTAACTTTCTGGTGAGCAAAAGCAGAGAATTGCCATAGCAAGGGCAATTTTGAAGAATCCAGAAATCCTGCTTCTAGATGAAGCGACAAGTGCATTGGATGCTTGAATTTGAACGTGCCGTTCAAGAAGCATTAGAAAAAGTGGTGTCAAACAGGACCACTGTAGTTGTTGCACATCGTTTGACAACTGTTAGAAATGCTGACACCATAGCAGTTGTTCATCAGGGGAAAATCATGGAAAAAGGTGATACACATGATGAACCAACTGTTTCGATTTTTCTCCTTTTTAATCTAAAGTAGTTTTGAGACATTGATTATATCATGCTAAGTCGGTACACACACTACAGAATACATGAAAATATGTTTTTATAACATGTTGAAGTTATGTCTTCACTTTTGCATGTTTCCTTTATTTGCACGGACTCGTGATGAGTTAATCAAGGACCCTGATGGTGCTTAATCTCAGCTTATTCGCTTACAAGAAGGACAAAAGGAAGGCGAAGGTGAAGGTGAAGGTAGCAGAAATTCTGAAGAAGACAATTCAAGCAACAGTTTCAATTTAGACAGAGCTTCCACCTACAGAGCATCCAATCACATACCTTTGCACTTCTTCCTTTCCAACAAGGTTCGGTACAAGAAAGAGCTAATGTGAATATTGAAAGCAGTGAACGTGATCATGAGAAGCCCAGAAATGTTTCTATAAAAAGTTTGGCCTATTTGAACAATCCTGAGGTTCCTGTGTTACTGCATGGATCCATTGCCGTAGCAGTACGCGGAGTTTTGCTCCCCATATTTGGCCTCTTGCTCTCATTAGCCGTTAACATGTTCTTTAAACGTCCACATCAACTGCGGAAGGATTCTAGATTCTGGTCACTTTTATATGTGGGTTTGGGTTTGGTTCCTCTTGTGGCTTTGCCAGTGCAGAATTACTTCTTTGGGATTGCTGGTGGAAAACTCATTGAAAGAATTCGCTCATTGACATTTCAAAAAGTAGTGCACCAACAAATTAGTTGGTTTGATGACCCTGCAACTTCAAGGTATGTTAACAAGATATTTTACTTCAAGGAAGAAAAAAATAAAGCAATATTAATTATCGTGTTTTAACTCATTTTACACATATAACTAAAAGAAATGAATCACCTCCTAGTGGTGCAGTTGGTGAAAGGTTATCTACCGATGCTTTAATAGTGGGAAGCCTTGTTGGTGACACCTTGGCTCTCATTGTGCAAGACATATTGTTTCGGGCGGGGTCCTAAAATGCAATGAGACACAAAAAGCAAGCTTTAAAAGATCAAAAGAAGTAGAGAATGACAAATAGCTCAAAAACACTCAAGAAAAATAGAGAAATATCCCTTCCTTCTCACTATAAATTCACTATTCAACACAAGATGGTTATCAAAATGTTTGCAGCATAACATTATATGCCTCCTCTTTCCAAATAATAATAATAATAATAATAATCTGCCGCTTTGCCTTTTCTTGGATTGCTATTTATAGAACTCAAAAAGGAAAAAAAATCTTCCTAATTTCCTTAGATATTTTCATTATACACCACCATGTGGCATTAAACTACTTGCTCGTACACATAGTGGAGTAGAGGATGTCCTTGGTGTGGGTAACATTAGCTTGTGAGGTTGCATGTTGGCTAAGGGCGCACATTGGCTGAGCAAACATGTTGGCTAAGCAGATGCACTAGCTCGCAAGGGCGTGAGCAGGTGCATTGACTCTTCAAGGCACCTTAGCTAAGGGCGCACGTTGGTTGAGTGAACATGTTGGCTAAGCAGTTGTACCAGCTCGCGAAGGCATGAGCAGGTGCATTGGCTCTCATGTTGGCTAAGCAGGTGTACTGGATCACGAGGGCGTGAGCAAGTGCATTGGCTCTTGAGGGCACTTTAGCTGAGGAAGTACATTGGCTAAGCAAACATGTTGGCTAAGCAAGTGCACTGGCTCGCGAGGGCATGAGCAGGCGCATTGGCTCTTGAGGGCACCTTAGCTGAGGGCACACGTTGGCTAAGCGAGTGTATTAGCTTCACTAAGGGGGTGCACTGGCTTGTGAGGGTGTGACCAAGCGCATTGGCATGTTAAGGCATCTTGGCTGAGTGAGTACATTAGCTTTGCTGAGCGGGTGAGTTGGTTGTGGGTATACATTTTCACTGGGCGACTTAACCTCCATGCTGGGTGAATTTCTAGTGAGTACATTGTATGAATGCTCTCCCAAAACATTAGCCCCCTGCTCAATGGGGAGGCATGGCTCTCCATTGAGCACTTTCATCTATGATATTTTCTAAGTGTTCTATGGACTAAGGTTTGCTCTCTTCTTCTTCTTTGGCAGTCTAGGCACCTTTTGTTGCCTTTTGGGTGTGGTGCCCATTGCTTTTGAAATCCTATTTGAGGTATTGGGTATTATGTCCCCTATGGAGTTATTGGCTCATTATATATCTTTTAGGGGTCCTTGAAGTTTAATCTTCCCCCCCCCCTTTTTTTAGAATACATGATATGTGTGCTTTACAATGTTTATGACACTGCTTGTAATACTCACTATTTTCATGCTAGGAGGATGCTGCTTGCACTCCATGAGGTATTGGCCCCCTTATTCAATGGGGAGGCGAGATTGAACACAATTCATACTTTCTTTTCCTTTCTCTTCTCCTCTTTTTCTTTTTCTTTTTTTTTGGGCATGGGCATTAGCCCCCTTCAAAGAGCTTTGTGGTATACTTGTGATTTGGAGGTGAGCTTATCCTCTTTTTACTCTCTCTTTTTCTTCTTCTTCTTCTTCTTCCTTTTTTTTTTTTAATTTATGTACCTTTAGATCACTTTTGCTTCAACACGGATTTTCCAAAGTTCAAAAGCTATCCTTTATGCTAAGCCACTTTGGCTCGAGCATGGGTCTCTTATGTTTTCATCCTTTACGCTGAGCCACTTTAGCTTGAGTGCTGATCTTCACATTTTTTTCACCCCTTATGCTGAGCCATTTTAGCTCAAGTGCAGGTTTTCACATTATTTTCTTTTTTCTTCTTTTTTTTTTTCTCGCCCTTTACGCTGAGCCACTTTAGCTAGAATGTGGGTCTCCATATTTTCATCCTTTACGCTGAGCCACTTTAGCTTGAGTGCGGATCTTCACATTTTTTCAGCCTTTATGCTGAGCCATTTTAGCTCGAGAGTGGGTTTTTGCATTATTTTCTTTTCTTTTCACCCTATACGCTAGGCTCTTTTGGCTCAAGTGTGGGTTTTCCAGTTTTGTGTCTTTCACATTGAGCTCTTTTGGCTCCAGCATGGGTCTTTGAGTTTTGTGTGAGCTCTTTTTGGCTCAAGCATGGGTCCCTATATTTTCACCCATTATGCTGAGCTCCTTTGGCTCAAGTGTGGACATTCAGCATTTTTTCCTGCCCTGTATGTTGGGCTCTTTTGGCTCAAGCATGGGTCTCTACATTTTCACCCATTATGCTGAGCTCCTTTGGCTCAAGTGTGGACATTCAGCATTTTTTCCTACCCTATACGCTAGGCTCTTTTGGCTCAAGTGCGAATCTTTGAGTTTGTATCTTTTACACTAAGCTCTTTTAGCTCAAGTGTGGGTCTCTACATTTTCACCCATTACGCTGAGCTCGTTTTGCTCAAGTGTGGACATTCAGCATTTTTCACACCCTATACGCTAGGCTCACTTTAGCTCAGGCACGGGCCTTCATTTTTTTCCGCCTCTTATGCTAAGTTACTTGGCTCTAAGCATGGGTTACATATGCATCATGCTCTGAATATTTAAATCTTCTTCTTTTGTACACTCTTTGCTTGCCTTGGTGAAAGCAGAACTTAATTAGCTGGGATAACGTCTATGGGTCGCTTTTTAATTCTTCCTTAGTGCTTTGCATGCTTCCTTCAAGTTTGCTCCCATATTGTCTCGAGTGGCTCTCACTAGCGCTCTGCATGCTTCTTTCAGGTTGCTCGAGCTTATTTCACTCCCTTTTTTCCCATGTAAGCAAGACCACGTTCCATTAAAACCTTTCTCTTTTTTTTTTTTTTTGTGTGTGCAACCTTTTTCCGAAACATTAGCCCTTTGCCTAGTGGAGAGTCATGGCTCTTTGCTAGGCAGTTTGAGAGCATATCTAACTTTTAAGCAATTTCTGCTTTCCGCTGGGTACCTGAGAGTATTTTTATCCTCCTACATTGCTCCTCTTGTACGCATATTCAACTCGCTCCCACTTTAGCAAGTCTGATAAATTTAGAGCGCTCCTCTTTACTTGAGCGTACGCACTGCTTATTGTACATTGTTTAGAACGCCTTTCCCATATGTTCAGAAAATAAGAACTTTATGTTAGACAAATGATTCGAGATACCTATTCATACTCATTAGTATTACTACCATTACACAATGTATACATTGGCAACACACATATACTGACAAGACACATATTATATTATTTAGAAATCCTCAAATTAACAATAAGATATTTATATATTATTACTATCATTTAAAACCCAAATCAATTTTTGGTTCAAGATATTTGTCCGTAGACTGCCATGTACATTAGGTGCTTTTAAGTTTAGCGAACATGGCTCCGCTCTCATACTACCCTATCACATTACTCATTTTAAATCCAGAATTGTTTTTTTTTTTTTTTAAATTTTGTTCACTTGATGAAAAGACACTACAAATATGAGGTTATTATTTTCAAGCGTTGAGCTCGTAAATAATAGTTGCTCTACATTGTATTAATTTGTAGATAATCTCAAAATGATATTTCCTTATTTTAAAAGCAATAAGCACATGTATACAATATAGCATGAAATATTTTTTTATTATCTTTAAGCTACCCATTGTTTTATTTTCATTATCTTGTGATTCAAAAATTTATGTATAAGAATTGAATTTTACAGTGTGATAAACATAGACTATCTCATTTTATTCTCTATTGGCTTTGCTAATATGGTGCAATAAATTATGGCTAATGCATTGTACTGCAATGAAACGATGTTGCCCGTCACTTAAAATGCAAAGCTAAGGGTGGCTTAGCATACCTGGATAATTTGAACGGCATAAGAACACCTTAGTAAGACCTTGGATTCTCTGAAAGGTCCAGAAATGTCCCTGAATGTGTCTTGGCATTAGTTAAGGTGCTCTGAAAGGTTTCAAAGCATCTAAAGGTGTCCGAGCATGGCTCAAGACACTATAAAAAGTCTGGGGCACCCTGAAAGTGTCTTAACATTGGCTGGGTCACTCTGAGGGGTTTTAGAGTGTTCTCAAGTTGTCCAAGAGTGGCTCGAAGTGTTGTGACAAGTTTGGGGCACTCTGAGGGGTTTCAGAGCACTCTCAAGTTGTCCAAGAGTGGCTCAAGGCGCTGTGAAAAGTCTGGGGATGGCTTAAGTGCGTTCTTGAAGCATTTGGGCTTTCCATGAACAACTATCACACCTTCACGACCATTGAAATATGCATTGGGTTTACATCTCCTTCATGTTCTTTTTGAGTTACCTTGTGTTTTGATTTAGAATCTTTTAGCATGACCACCAGATCTTTTGTGCCTTCTCTTGGTGGCTGACTCAATGGGGCGCTCAATAACTTGAGAAGGTTTCTAGTAGGCTCTCTTTTACCGCTTTGTTTACTTCCACCGGCCCATCATCTCCTTCCCTTCCTCCTTTGTTACTCCTTTCCACTCCCACTTTTTCCTCTTTGTCACTGGGAACTAGCTCTATGTCGAAGGCCAGTGCCCTTCTTGTGGCCATAGTGGTCTCAACTCACTTCTTGTGCCTCCCCAGTGGAGTCGCCAAATGTTTCGGGTGGGGTCCTAAAACACAATGAGACACAAAAAGCAAGTTTTAAAAGATCAAAAGAAGTAGAGAATGAAAAATAGCTCAAGAACACTCAAGAACAATAGAGGAATATCCTTTCCTTCTCACTATGAATTCACTATTCAACACAAGATGGTTATCAAAATGCTTGCAGCATAACATTACATGCCTCCTTTTTCTAAATAATAATAATAATAATAATCTACCCCTTTGCCTTCTCTTGGACTGCTATTTATAGACTTCAAAAGGGCAAAAAAGTCTTCCTAATTTCCTTAGATATTTTCATTATACACCACCATGTGGCATTAAACTACTTGCTCGTACACATACTGGAGTAGAGGATGTCCTTGGTGTGGGTAGCATTGGCTCGTGAGGTTGCATGTTGGCTAAGCACACACGTTGGCTGAGCGAACATATTGGCTAAGCAGATGAATTGGCTCGTGACGGCATGAGCAGGTACATTGGCTCTTGAAGGCACCTTAGCTAAGGGCGCACGTTGGTTGAACGAACATGTTGGCTAAGCAAGTGTACCAGCTAGCGAGGGCATGAGCAGGTGCATTGGCTATCATGTTGGCTAAGTAGGTGCACTGGCTCATGAGGGCGTGAGTAGGCGCATTAGCTCTTAGGGCACCTTAGCTGAGGGCACACGTTGGCTAAGTGAGTGTATTAGCTTCACTGAGTAGGTGCATTGGCTTGTGAAGGTGTGACCAAGCACATTGGCATGTTAAGGCACCTTAGCTGAGCGAGTACATTAGCTTTACTGAGCGGGTGAGATGGCTATAGGGATACATTTTCGCTGGGTTGGTTAACCTCCATGCTGGGTGAATTTCTAGTGAGTACCTTGTATGAACACTCTCCCAAAACACATATCAACAATTATAGCAGGTCACTGCTAATTGGATTCTAACTTTTATAACTTTGGCTTTGTCACCCGTGGTCCTCGTGCAAGGATTGCTTTAGATGACGTTTCTAAAAGGATTCAATGTTGATGCCAAGGTTAGCCTTATTTCCAATTTTGTGGATTCCATTAGCGCCATTATGTATCGTGGACATTACAAGGATCTTTTTGTCTTCTATAGTTGATATATGAAAAGGCAAGTCAGGTGGCAAATGATACTATTGGTAGCATCAGAACCGTTGCATCATGTTGTGCAGAACCGATGGTGATGGATACAGGAAGAAGTGTGTGTGGGCCAGAAAAACAAGGTGTTCAGGTAGGGCTTGTTAGTGGTACAGGATTTGGTTTCTCTCTTTTTTTTTTTTTTTTGCTCTAAACTGCACATTTGCTTTCTATTTCTACGTAGGATCTATCCTTGTGCAACACGGGAAAGCAACCTTTTCAGAGGTTTTCCAGGTACAATAAGTTAATCGCCTTTGGTTGCTCATCTTCATGTGATGTTTCTTTTGATCTAGTTCTTACAAGAGATTTTGTGCAGGTTTTCTTTTCTTTAACCATTGCAGCAATTGGTAAGGTAATGTAAGCTTCTAGGCTTCTAGGTTGTACTAATCACTTTGTTGAGAATATGTAACAGATTTGCATTATTATGTCTCTATGAAGACTATTGCCTTGGTTGGAGAGAGTGGTAGTGGAAAATCTAGTGATCAACCTCTTAAAAGAGATTTTATAACCCTGATTTGGGGGCATATACTAGTAGATGGAGTGGATGGCAAGAAGTTCAGAATATGCTGGTTGAGGCAGCAAATAGGTGTGGTTAGTCAGGAGCCCATTCTTTTCAATGAAAGCATAAGTGCTAACATAGCATATGGCAAAGAAGGAGGTTCTACCAAGGAAGTGATAGAATTTGTGTACCAAACTTAAAGTATATTCAAAAGCTCAAGAAGAATAAATGCTATAGATTATGTTTCAAGTAAGATACGATAATATTTTTTTAATAATAATAAAAGTTGAATTTAACTTAATTTTTATATATTTAAAATTAATTATTTTTTTCAGAAAATTCAAAGTAATATTAAGTGTATAATTGATGTTCCATCAAATTGTTGAGATTTTAAAAGTTTAAAACCATTCAAAAACCCCTTTAAAATTACCTTTGATGAGCATTTTTGGTGTTTGATTATTAGTAGTTTACGTTGTTACATGTTTTTTGGCATGTTTTTGGATATTTTGGCTTATGCATGGAAATTTTGGTGTATTTTCAAGGTGCAAGATAGCATGGGGAAGTTGAAGAAAAGCCCAAGTGATATGTTGGATTTGAGCACCCAAGCGCTAGACCCTCACCGCACAGGCGCTGGTTCTGCTGAATTTGTTTTGCTCTCAGGTCATTAGGTGCCTAGGCACCCAACACCTAGCACTTAGGCACCCGCGATGATGCTGCTTAGTTTAAACAAAAATAAAACGAGACTTCCGGGTTATCTAGGAGGGGGAACTCGAAGAAAAAGATAGGGAGGAAACTTTAAAGCTACTAGAATGACTTGGGAACAAAAGGAAGAGAAGATATTAAAGATTTATCTTTTTAATTCTTGGTTCTTCATGATTTTTTCTTCACTTTTCCTTTCTATGCTCTTCCATAGAATGAGTTGCTGAATTTCATGACTAGGGGAAGGGATTAGGTCTAAAATGATTATATTAGGTTTGAATATCTGATACTTGATGTTAGATTTCTTGGATTATTGGTTCATCTTTTGTTTTTATATGCAAAAATTATGAGTTGTTATGCATGATTTGAACTAGGGTTCTTAATTATATGATTTGGAATAATTGTGTATAAATTAGCTCCAAGGATGAACTGCATAAATTTCAAGGTTTAGGAATATATCTTGAATTTTCTGTGATCCATGAATTGATTTCTATGCTTAATCCATTTTTATGTTGAAATATAATCAAGGAATTGTCATGTATTTTAACATAAGTGGAGAATTGATTCACCAAAGAATTGGGGTCAATTCACTAAAAATCCTATCATTAATCTAAAGTTTCCAACTCAAGTGTTTTAAGAATTCAAACAAAAATTAAGAAAATTCAAACCATTCTAACATATAGTGTTTTGAAACTTTGAGATCATCTTTTGTTTGTTTTAAGTTGTTATTTATCTTGTTTTCATTCTTTGCTTTGTTTTAATTTTGAGTTAAGAGCTTTCTTCAATCCAAACAAGTTGATATAATATGAATAGAAATTTAATTAGTGAAGTGTTGCTTGATCCATCAATCCTTGTGGGACAATACCCATTTACTGTGATTATTATTTAAATGATTCGGTGAACTTGCCAAAGAGTTATCAATAATGGAAGGCCTAATGCAGGTGAGACTCGTAGATTAATAAGTTACCCATGAACATAATTACCTGAATGAAATCTATTAATAGAAACTAATCAAAAGAATACAAAGATGATGCCAAAATGACTTTTATATACTCACTTCAATTTCTTTTTCCTGACTTCCTCCCACCACATTGCCACCCCTACACCATTGTACCTCACTAGCCACCACACCTTGACCACGCACAACGCAGCCTCAATCACGCCACACCACGGCCATTGTTCATGCATTCACACTCTTGCAATACTTGAGGCCTTTAATCAAAGACACCATGTTATTACTTCACAGTTGTGAATGGCTTCTACTTCTTATGTTTCTTTCTCACTTTCATCCCAAAACCAACAACAATTTTGTGTTGAAAGATTAACATAAATTTTGAAACATGTATCACAATCAGAAAGATTACAACTTAAGAAATAATAAGACAAAAATTAAAAAAATCTAGAAAAAAAAGAACAACGATATAGTGAAAAAAAATGGGAAAATGTCATCTCAATCCGAAATTTGGATTGAACTCCTAATGGATAAGGGATGTGTAGCAAGCAACATGGTAGATCTAGTCGAACTTGAGTAGAAAGGGCTCAACAACGTCAAGGCGGAGTATTAGTTGGACCACTGTGTGGCCGTAGCTAGATCAGCTTGGATGGAGTGGCGAGCATGATAGCAATGGTGGGTTCAGTTGCATCGGTATGGACAATGGTAGTGGTAGTGCTACTATCGCTATTGTTGCTTTTGATTTCCTCCATCATTGCCATGTCTAATTCTATGCGCAACCATGATATTTCCGTTAAGGGAGATGCTGGTGATGGAGAGAGTGATTGGTATGGAGTGCTTAAGGAAATACTTGAGTTTGCTACATGGGCGAACCTGTGAAAAGGGTAGTGCTATTTTATTACGAATGGTACAATTCAAGATGTCCTGATGGAACATGTAAACACAATAACTATAAAATTATTAAGATTAACCATGCCAAAAGATATGCTGCCTATGATCCATTTATTATTGCACAAAATGCCAGACAAGTGTATATCTACCATATCCTAGAAAGTGCAAATCGAATTGAAAGGTGGTAACTAAGATTAAACCAAGGGGTCGAGTTGAGGCCGAGGAAGTCTCTGAGGTGGCTTATCAAGTCAATGAGTCACTCCCTTCGAGAATAATAGTTGATATTGAAATTCCATTTAGTCTACGTTCTACTTTAGGGGAGGTTAAGATAGTTGAACCTTTGACGTAGCGTCTAGTGAGAACAATTGATGGCATCGAATCAGATAGTAGCATTGAAGATGAAGAAGATGAATTTGTGGATGATGTTGATTCGAAAAGTGATGAAGCTAGTCCTTAGCTTTCAAATTAAAAAAGGTTATACTGGAGGCTAAATATAATATCATTATAACATATTTTCTATCTTTGTCAAGTTATTTACATGCTATACATCTTTAATTTGTTTCAAATATGGTGGACAAAGGTAGAGGACATCAACTAAAGAAGAACAGCACCCATTCCATATTCTAGATTCGACCACCTCCCCTACGATTCTTGATGTATTTTTTAAATTTTTTTCTCCCCTAACATTGTACATGTCAACATTTTATGTATTATTTGCAGATAATTTATATGGTAAATAACATATACCTCCCTTGAGGTTTGTTATAATTACACTCAACTCCATTTTCATAAAAAATCAACACTCCACTCCACCAAGATGTGAAGGCTAAGTCTCAGTTAAAAATATTCTAACAGAATATTCTATGTTGACCAAAGTTAATCTAGCTATAACTTTTTTTCAAAAAAAAAAGGCGAGTGCAAAGAAAGAAGCGCTGAGAAATAGGATAAGAAACACCAACACCTAAACAAGGATCCCAAATCAATTGCTTTGATGTTTGTGTTATTAGAATCCAGCCTCGTTGTCTGTCCAACCAAAGTCATCATCAAGATTTGTGGGACAACCTAACTCCTCAAATCCACTAATCGGCACTTGATCATCTATGCCCACCACCTACGCGTCACCCCTTGCTCCTGTCGTTACACCAGGGAGCTTCATCTTCCCAAAGTCACAGCCTTTCCCTTACACTAACTTTCAGTGAAGAAGTCAGCTACTTGAAAGAGACCATCCCATCCAACCTCTGCTACAGAAAAGCCTCAATCATGCCCTCCGAGTCTTATTTTAATTCCTGGCATGTTTGCACTGCCAACGATGATTCTCACTCTCACCTACCTTACCATCGTGACAATGAGCCATTCACCATGGAGGTCTACATGACTGAGCTTGACCCCATCCTTCCCTTAGTGGCATCTTCTCTTACTGCTACCACTAGGACAAGTTTCATCGATCTTTCTCAGATTCCCACCTTCAAATCCCTTCCTCACCCACCAAATCTAAGCTAAATTCCACGATAACCATTTCCATTCATTTTTACTACCCAAAATTCTCAACTTATCAATAATAGCTAATAATTCCCACATCAATTGAAAATATATCTAAAATACTTCTATAATAGTTTGGGTAATCTTCATGTTGATATGATTTATGGGATTTGGTTATTTCTTTTAATTAATTTTTGGAGTAATCTTTGTGGCAGTTCTTTTTGTGTTGGTTGGCTATGATTTTTGAGTTGTCGGTGTGAGGATATCTCGGTGTGATAGAAGTTTGGTGGAAGATGTGATTCACAGGGAGTTATCGAAGTTGGATAGAAAGACAGTTTCAGTATGTGAATAAACCATGGTTAAATGGATAAAGTTGATTTTTAGTGTGTGAATAGATCATGGTTAAATGGATGGAATATTTACCACTGCCATTGTGCCAAATTAAAGGACCGGGGCGAAGTGTTATTTTTTCAATAAAATGGGGTTAAATGTTATATGAGTAAAGCTGAGGGTGTGTGAGTGTTATTTACCCTAATTTATATATTCAATTTGCATTTATTTTGTCTCCCTAATTATTTTTTTAATTATATAATTTTTTAATAAAATTAAAAAATAATGATAAAGAAACTAAAAACTAAAAACAAAAATTAAAATTAATTAAAAAGATGCATATATATATATATATATATGTCGACAAATATTTCATCAGTAAATATTAATATTTTAATATATGGAATAGATTCAATTTAAAATTATCAATGAAAAATTCCATCAATAACTTTAAAACAATTATTTTTAATTGTAGCATTACTGACATATTATTTCGTCGCCAATATGGTACAAATCAGTTGAAAATATATTTTACCAGGACAAAAATGGAAATGGGTTTTCTCCAATTTTGTTGATGGATTAATTTATTTTTACCAACAAAAAAATAATTGATAATTTGCTGGAAAATAATTTTTTTCATTAGTAAATTTTACCGACCACAGTTTTATCAATGGACTCGTTCTATCGATAAATCCCTCGATAAAATGCTATTTTCTTGCAGTATTGATTGTCTATAAAGCCATTAGAAGTGGAATAGTTATGAGTGATTTGAGTAGTATACATCAAGTCATAAATTCAAACATTATTGTTGTTAATGTAAAAAAAAAGAAAAATTTGATTGTCTATAAACATAGTTTTTGATAAGCTATAGAAGTTTTGAGGCAAATTCTTAAATGCAGACTTCGAGTTTGTCACCATAGTGGTGAAAAAATCTCCACTGTTGGATATTAAATATAATGGTTGAAATTAAATAAAACTAAAATTAAAATTTATATCTTAATACTTATAAAAATAATTTTCTTGTTTTACCTTTTTTTATTCATCGTCCTATTTCTCTTCCATGCCTCCCACTACTCTGCCGCCACCACCAATTGCACTCCGTGCCGCTAATGCCCACCGCCGCTCCCGTCACCCCCACCGCCCGCCTCATGGTTACGCCTAGAGTTGGACATGACAATGACGGAGGAAATTAGAAGCTACAATAGTGACAGCAACACTGCCACTATCATTCATCGCCTATACCCATGCGAGACCAAATCCGCCGCCATTGTCTTGCTTGCCACTCTATCCAAGCCGATTTAGCTGCGGCCAAGCGGTGGTCCACCGCCTTGACATTGTTGAGCCCCTGCTACTGGAGTTCGACTAGATCTACCATGTTGCTTGCTGCACATCTCCCTCGTCCACTGCCACTTTCTCCAGCCATCACAACAGTCTACACAGAGACATAACAATGTAATTATGCTACATATATATTCTCAACAAAGTGACTGGTACAACCTAGAAGCCTAAAAGCTTACACTACCTTTCCAGCTGGGATGCTTAGACACAAATCCTTGAAAATTTGAATATGAGGCCTTGCTCAATAAGTAAAGCTGACATGATGAAGTTCAATATCACCAACTACGGTGTCTAGTGTTACACCTTCGTTGCTGTCTGGGTCAATCACAGGTTTGCTGTCAAGAATATCAAATATTGAAGCTGCGGAATCTTTGGCCTTGTTAGTGTCCTGTGCCAAGGCGCTAGTCTAGGAAACACCAATTGCTGTAATGGTTAAAGAAAAGAAAACCTGCACAGAATCTCTCGTACGAACCAGATCAAACGAAACATCAAATGAAGGTGAGCAACCAAAGGTGATTAACTAATTGTACATGGAAAACCTCTGAAAAGGTTGCTTTCCCGTGTTGCAGAAGAATATATTTTATGTAGAAACAGAAAGCAAATGTGCATTAGAGAGCGAAAAAAGAGGAACCAAATCCTGCACCACTAACAAGCCCCTAAACACTTCTTCCTGTATCCATCACCTTCGGTTCCGCACAAAATAATGCGACGGTTCTGATGATACCAACAGCATCATTTGCCACCTGACTTGCCTCTTCGTATATCAACTATGGAAGACAAAACGATTCTCATAATGTCCACAATACATAATGCCGCTAATGGAATGCACAAAATTGGAAAGTAAGGCTAACCTTGGCATAGCACTGAATCCCTTTAGAAACCTCATCTGAAGGAATCCTTGCATGAGGACCATGGGTGACAAAACCAGGGTTATAAAAGCTAGAATCCAATTAGCAGTGAAAGCTATAACTAGACCTGCTATATTTGTTGATATGTTTTGCACAATGAGAGCCAATGTGTCACCAACAAGGCTTCTCACTGTTAAAGCATCAGTACATAACCTTGCGCCAACTGCACCACTAGAAGGTGATTAATTTCTTTTAGTTATATATCTGTGTAAACTGAACTAAAACATGATAATTAATATTGCTTTATTTTTTTCTTCCTTGAAGTAAAATATCTTGTTAGCATACCTTGAATTTGAAGGGTCATCAAACCATCTAATTTGTTAGTGCGCTACCTTTTGAAATGTCAATTAGCAAATTCTTTCAATGGGTTCTCCACCGGCAATCCCAAAGAAGTAATTCTGCACTGGCAAAGCCACAGGAGGAACCAAATCCAAACCCACATATAAAAGTGACCAAAACCTATTAGCTCGCTTAAATCTCTCTACTCGCACAGTAAACTGCGCTCGCCCTAGTCAAATCCGGATCTTCTTCCTTTGTGCAGAAGTCATAATGAATACCGAGACTCCTTTCTTTATTCTACGCCTTATTAGTCATGAAAACGGATCGCTTTGTTTGTAATAAAAGGGAGAAGGAGAAGGCGGCTGTAGATTAACAGATAATGAGAACAAGAGGCTGAATATGGGGAGCAAAACTCCGCATAATGCTGCAACAATGGATCCAAGCAGCAACACAGGAACCTCGGGCTTGTTCAAATAGGCCAAACGTCTTATAGAAACATTTCTGGCCTTCTAATGATCACATTCACTGCTTTCAAAATTCACATCAGCTCTTTCTTGTACTGAACCTTGGAAAGGAAGAAGTGCAAAGGTATGTGAGTATTGACTTCCTGATGAACCTCAGCCTCAGCTTAATGATCTTAGATTTAGATGTAAATAGATAACATTTCATCGTTGTTATTACATTTTGTGTAGACTTCAGTGTATAAGAACTCAACATATATAGCTCATCTGGATCAGAATAACAAATCCAGATTTTTCGACAAATTTATGATGCTATGACAAATAATAGTGGTTAATTATTTAGGGAAAATAATATTTGGCACGAATTCTGCATGTATTATTTTCAATATTAGGTCAACTTAATTAGTTGGATAGATTGATAATTAATGAATTCATGATTAACAATACATAAATAAGTGATCTTCATCTATTTATATACAATACATATGCGCGCGGGCACACACACTTTAGTTTACAAAAGATTGAGGAGCCAGACAAATTGGACATTGATCTGTTGACAACCACAAGTCCACAGCTGAAGAGCTAGCCTTGTATATCAGAGGGTACAAATAATCTACCAAACCTAATTATACTTTATTATACATATGGATTATATATGAATATATACACACACATGCCACCCTTGCGCCATATGACTTGATGAATATTGCAGATGCTGAAAAATCAGCACAAGTTCTAGATCTTTCTAATATAATCAATCACCGCCAATGAAGAAGCTAGAAATATCTTGTTCTGATGTACAAATAAAATACTCTAGAAATTGAAGTAGAAGATAATAATGCTAGAAAATTCTAGCAAGTGCAAGTCGGTAAATTACACTTAGAAGCTTATAAATAGGCATTGTGTAATGTGTGCAGTAAGTAGTGATGTGAGTGAGTACAGAGAGAGAAACCGTGAGTGTGCGCAGCGTGAGTGAGCGTGAGGTGAGTGGTCTCTAGTGTGTATATGCAAGTGAGGTGCATGTGTGTCAAGTGAGTGAGTGCTAGCTTAAGCAACTAGTGAATAAGTGTATAGTAAGAAATCAAATGAGTGTTTAAGTGTGAATTTATGTTTCACTATATTTGTAATATTGAGTCTTTTATAAATAAAGAAAGAATTATTATTCGTATAGAATTCTTTTCCTTACTCTAGATATGTTAAACAGTCGCGTTTTCACGTGTGATCTTCATATGCTTTAAGTACGACTTGCCATCCAACTTACAGGAAAGTAATCATTGACACATTTCTCTAGAGGGGGATTTTGTGGGTTAGTGAAACTGAGAGAAATAATTTTTGTACATATTAACTTTTGATATCTTTAGACACTCTCTCTTTATCTTTTTTCTCTTTCCACTTGCTTTTTCATTTTTTCTTTTTCTTTCACAATTTTTTTTTTCAAATTTATGAGAAGATGTCTAAATATCCATATTAAAAGATGGTACAAATAATACTCCTCGTAAGACTAATTGCGGGTCCAATCTTAGATTGAACACTGGGGAGAAAGAACATAGCAATGGAGATCCTTTCCTTTTCTGAATTCAGTGTTACCCTGTGCTCAACACTTTTGTATGCCCCATTGCTCATGATCTGCAAATTAATTTCCAGGGTTCTTTATTTTATTCCAAATCAAATCACATGCAGAAACAATCATATTGATCTTGCTATATTTTTTTCATTCAATTTTTTCTATTTTTACTTTCAGTTATCATTTGTTGTAATCTTCCTTAAGATATACCAAATTTATGCACTATACTTTTCTACTCTCGAAAATTTTCCCTCATGGACATTGTTCCAGTTACAAAAATTACAAACAATTAAATCGGCAGAAAATTAAAAATAGAAGGCTTTTTTTGTTTTTTTCGAGCATTAATGTATTTAAGAATCTCATTGAAGTCAATGTAACTTATTTTATTTTAGAAAAGAGGCATTTTTTATAGGTAGTGTCTGGAATGAATAAAAAGGAAATTAATTTGTTTTATAAATCAAACCTTATATTCGAAATTTATAAAAATAAGAAATCATTTGATTTAGCAAATTTAACAAAATTTGATTATTTAATTTTAAAATCCTATCAAGGTTATAGTATTTATTATAAGTTAGTTTTTAAATCAATTCAAATCCCATTTTAATGGTTTTGAACATAATGATTGATTTAAAGAATCAAATAATAAAGTAAAATTAAATCAATTATTATTTTAATAGATTTGAAACATAACAATTAATTTATAAGTCAATTCATATCCTACTTTACAAGTATAGCTTAGCTTAATTGCATAATTTTTCATTATAAGGATTTAAAAGAAACCTCTCCTCCATCAACGAAAGACCATATTAGAGACAGGAAAAGTGTTGTTGTCCATTTCCGCAAGATTAATGAACTAAAAGAAAAAAAATTAAATAAATTCCACCGCCACCCAATGTAAATGAAAAAGTAAATTGAATTGCAAGAGCCACCTTGAAGGATCTATTATACTTGAAAAAAAAAAACTACCATTTTGACGCTTGAAAAATTAATGCGCTGACAAATTAATCATTAAAAGATGTTTAATATCTCGATAGTCAACTCACTAACAAATTGGTCCCTAAAAGATCAATATACTAACTACTAGAAATTTCATATTTAAGGACCAAAAAAATCCATCTCTAAATTATGAAAGTTCTGTCGCTAAATGATATGATAACAAAGATCAATATGATCACAAATTAATCTCTAAAATATCTTTCTTTAACATTAACAAAGACCATTAACAATAACGGAATTCATCATCCAAATATCGCAGACTGATAAAACATCTTCTAGGAATTAATTCGTCAGCAAATTGATCTTTTAAAGGCTAAAATGGTGGTTCTCTCTACTTTAAAAGTGTGAGTCATAAATTTTGGGAAGGACTTAATTCTACTATAAAGTAGTATTTGGCTTTGCTCAAAAGGTTGAAAATGAGCCTCAATCTCATCGAATTCCTCCCACATCTATGTTTAAGAGTAATATTATCTGTATAGAAAAATTGACATTTCTAATAAAGACCATAAAAAATAATAAAGACCACAAAAAGAAAAAATATAATAAAATACCTAATAATGATAGGTGAAATATATCTTTTTCTTTTATAATGTCTACCAAAAATAACTTTTTTAATATACAAATAATATTACTTTATCTTTAATTAGAAAATGTAAAAAGGGGTATGGGCATGCAATCATAATAAAACGGAATAATGTTATTCGTACTCATCTTTAGACTTATTATAGAGGTATAATGAAAAGAAAGACACAATGTGATGAGTTCATCACTTTTTTCTTCTTTAACACCCATTACCTTGAATTTGTCTTTCTCATTCTGGGTCTATGGTGAATCTAAAAAATTAGCAGAAGCAATGTTTTTGTAAGGCAAAATGAGATAGGAGATTATGCAAACGTCTAGAATGTCACTAACATTCACAACAAGGGCATCCGAGCTGACTTTGACTGGAGCCCAAATCCCATCTTTCGTAATCCGGAGGCCATGACTCCATTCACTTCGGTAAGGATGGCAATTCTTGATACATCTAAATGAGGATTGAGGCCCACAACAAGCTCCGGTTGTGGGCATGGATGGTAGTAAGTCATTCTCATAGCTTGCATCACATTCTTGAACACCTCCTACTCCTTCTTATCTATCTTCAGGAAGGCCTTTCCTAGTAGCCCCAAAAAGTGTCATAGCAACATTGTGACATTCCACAAAGTATGATTCTAACATTGTCCTATATATATATATATATATATTAATGTGTGATCCATACATGATAAAGATTAGAGAAAGAATTAATACCTAAAAGATGAAGGGTGTAAAAAACCTGTCGACATATACACCATGCTCAAGTTATGGGACTATATCTACAGGTTGTTATGGGTGCTGTGAAAAACTTTAAAATAAGAAAATATAATATATAGCTCATAAACTTCATAATCCTTTACTAAATAAGGATCTATAAACCTAAATATTCGATACATATAAATTAAGATAATTACAATTCAAAGGAACTTAACTAATATTACATATAACTTGCATCGGCCTATGGTCTTCACTTTGTAGTTATTAGACACCCACTTTCGTTTCCCCGCACTGGGCTTAAGTCCGAGTCCTACATTGTGTTATACTAGAATATTTATAGAAAACACACAAGCAAGTAATGAGAACTTAAAGTTCTCAGTAGGTATACTTAATCCATTAAACACACAAGATGTCATCATAAATATTCCAACCACTTCGGTTTCTTATGAAAACGTAGACACATACACATAGGCACTAGTTCAATTTTAAATTTGAAACCATATGTCTTGAAGCGGATTACTTCTTTTGAACAATCACTTGGTTTGTTTCATAGCAAATAAAATAGCAATAATAACAAAATACTTCAATCATAATTATAACAACATAATAGTATTATGAGATGCTTAAATATGCATATGCTAATGCACATACTTGGCTTATGCAAGTGCACTTGACTTTCTTATCTCTTTCTTTAACTTATAACTTGAACTTATGTACTTAGTCCCGTGGAGGTGAATGGCATCTCTCATCTCTAGGCAATAGTCTACTTCTCAAGATTGAGCTCGTTCTTATATATGATTGCTGGGTTTATTTTCCCTGACTCTCACACTAGCATATTCCCCTTAAATCTATTCAGAGGCTAGCTCAAGTGATTCTCTTAGATAGTACTACCCTGGCCCACTATGAGATGGAGGCTCAGTAAGTTCCTTTGTACGTTCTTGTTATCCTTCTTTTCATTCTTGTACATAATCATGCATGAATATGCTATATGTACCTATGCACATGCTTCACACTTTGCTTTCAAACATTCTTGCATGCATGATTTCCATGTACATAATACATACATATTTATAGCATTCATATACTTCTGCCTAAAATTTGGCAACATAATGATTGAAACATGAGGTTTCCTAATATACAGATAGTATAATTATAGCTAGCTAGTCACTGTAATTAAAATCATCATATCAATGTATCAATATCATATCATTTGTGTTGAGAATCCCATACATGATTCAACCCTTTGGCCCTTTGTGGTCCATGGAGCTTCTAAACCTTGAAGCTTATCAAACTGTCTTATTTTCTTAAATTTGCCCTAAAATTCTAAATTATACTATAATTCCACTTTCATTCATTTTAACCTAGAAATTTAATAAATTGTAGCCCTACTAATCTACTTTTGAACCTCTTTGATTGCACTAAATTTTGAGGTGTATGACTTGAATTATTAAAGTTTTACTCAAGTTTACCCTATTTTAGGATAGACTCGCATACTTAAATTTAGAAAATAGTTAAAAATCCATTTTTCATTATTTTTATCTGAAATTTATACCTAAATCTATTTGGACCCTATTTCAATCTTAGTAAGTCTTATTCCAATTAGGTAAATAGAGATCAAGTTACGAGCTCCTCAAGTGGGCTATCCTATTTCCACCCAAACAGAGTATAGGTCAACTTTAAGGAATTACTAGGGAAAATCTACTTATGATATGACTCTAAAATTTTATGGACATGTTTCCCTATATGTTAGCTTTCTTCAAAAATTGGTTTCATCAAATTTGAAGTTATATAGGGCGAGTTATGCCCCTCAAATCACACTCTAATCAAGATAGAAAGTGAATTTCAATAGCCAACTTCTAAAAATCATAACTATTTCATTTTACATTCAATGGCCTTATAATTTGTATGGTTGAATTGCTCTCTAGGTCTAGTTTCATGTAAAATTAGTTTCATTTGAATTTGAGCTCTACAAGTTGAGTTATGAGCTTCACTATATGGACGATGTCTTAGGATTTCTTCCAACAACTTTTCTATTTTGTGCTTCTCTTAGTCTTTTGACCTAATCTTCAACCCAAACTAATATTTTCTTATCTTAAATTACTAGAAAGAGATCATATTAACGTCATACAAGATTTAATAGAGGGTGACACAAACAAATCACATCAGCCATATAACCCCATAAAATATTAAATAGCTAAGGATTTGAGCTACCTATCTCAAAATCCTTGAAATTATGGAAGCAAGCAAGACAAGAGCAACTTCTAGCCTCCTTCTTTCCTCATGGCAGTAGCCTACATGGAAGTGGAGAGACTCCATTTGATGCTTCGTTATCAAATTGATAGAGGGGTTTTGTAGAGGAGAAGATAAGGATTGATTTTCATAAAAGGAACAAAGTGATTTGAAGCCAAGAAGGCCATCAACTATGAGGTTGAAGCTCATCACCATGGATATGATGAGAAAAGAAGGAAGATGGAGAAGAAAACGGAGGGTGAGTGTATTGGAGAGGGGTGGCCGAAATTTCAAGGGCAAAAAGGGAAGGAGGGTTGACATGCCCATTAAGTTGGATTGGCTTGCTTCTTAAGCTTTGTGGGTTAAATCTCATTGGTAGGTTTGAAGCAAAAATCAAATTTTTCTAAGCTTGAATTTGAGTGACTCATCTTTAGCCACTAAGAGGATTTGTGTGGTTAGTTTCTAGTCATACATTCTACGATTTTTAACTGATACTCATGCCCACAGACAATATAGGACCCTTGAGGATTAATTCAAGGTATCCGACTATTAATTCGGGTATTTTAAGCTACCCAAGAGGCTATAACATTGTTTGAGTTTTTCCACACTATTATTCAATAAATGTGAGTAGAAAATCTTAGTTTAAAATTATTACAAGTATTTTAATTATTTATCAGTATTGTGGGGGCTACAAAATCTCGGAATCGGAATTTTTTCTACAATTGTCTCCCTTGACCCTCGTAAATCCTTAATTACAAATCTACCATTATAATCTAATAGTTACAAATTTGTCCCTACTTTTACTATGGATTACCTAATTACAATTTTGCCCTTGCCTCGGGCCCAAGCTTCCTTTTATCCTGACCTGCTCGCAAAGTCTAGGATGTTACAAAGGGAGCTTAGGTAAAAGATATGGTTTTCTTTTATTAGTAGATTTGGTTATCATATATAACCTATCAACCCAATCAAGCTCTTGAGCATCTGATATGATCACTAGCCTGTAGCCTTCCTTGGCCTCAACTTGTACTTCATCTTTTCTTCCAAGGGAAGCTTGAAGAGCCCTTCAATCTCATCTTTAAGCTTTCAAGCATTAGTGGGCTAATTCCATGGTCCAGTAACTACATATAAATGATAAATTCAGGAAAAGAAGAGGATTTGAGGCATTTATATATACAACAGTAACAATTAAGTCTTTTCTCACTAGATAACGAGTATATGGATCAAATGATATTACTCATCATAACCATATATATACATATATAAAAGTAAAAATTTGGTTGATCCATTTCATATAATTACAAGAATAAAGAAATTATCAAGGCATTATTAAATATAGGTACAAACAACAATATAGATCATAATACATATATAACACTAAGTGTAAAAGAAAAAAAAAAAAAAAAGCCAATTTGTGAACCTGAGACAAACCCCATTCCCTACAAGCTAAGCTCAATTTCTCTAGTTCAAGCGCTATAGCTTCTCCATGAATCAAACTTTTCAAGTTGATGGTTGGAATTTCAGAAGAAAGGGTTCATTTTGGATAGCAAAAGGTCCATGATCATATGGACGATTATAGTGCTGAGGAACTAAAGTCAGCGGTTTCTTAATGAGCTCTTGAATGCTCAACACTGATTGAGAGCTCTCAGATCTTGCTGCACGAGAGGATGCCATGTTTAATCTTTCGAAGCACACCTCAGAGCCTCAGTGTTGATGGGAATTTATACAACTTGCATTTACAGTTTTAGGCAATGTAAATCCTAGTTAATTGAATTTTTACAATAACTCTCTTAGACAAGTTTCTTACGACTAATTTCAATTTTTACAATTACTCTCTCGGACAAGTTTCTTACGGCTTCTGTTGTTTAATCAAATGTGCTTATTGGCCTTGTATATATTAATTAATTAATACAGTTTATTAACGTATGATTAATTAATTGATCTGATTCATACTCGGTGGTAGTTTAACCCAATGAATCAATTAAGCCATACATCTGATTACATGACATGTGAAATTATAATAATGTTAAAATTGTACTTACATTATTATACATTTCATATCATGACATGTGGAATTACTTGGTTACGAGCTCAGCCTTGAGATTCAAGAACGATCTTCAGCTTCTGAATACTTTAGTATTCATTTTGATTAGCGTGGGCTATTTGGTTATATGTGTTGGATACTTTTCAATTTTATACGGCCAATACAGATTAAAATGGGTTATAAACATTTCAGCAAAAAGGGGGAAAAAAAAAGGGCATTGATAGTTTAATACGTGGAAGTTTTGATAGATCCATATCTCAGGAATCATGTATATGTCTTCCATTTTTTATGAAAGATATGATATGTATTGATGCACTTGATAGCATAAAATAAAGGTAAAAGAAATATTAGTCAAAGATATATTGCCAAACATTATCGAGAAGGCATGGGTATGTGCCAACTGATAAGTATTTTGTGGCTATTATGTCCGACAAGTTTTAATAACGATTGAGAACTAGAAATCTTAATCAATGATATATTATAAATGTTTAAAGTACATGCCACAGCTGGTATTTTGAAACGGGATTCGGCCAGCTTTAGATTGGGATTGTCTTCTTCTCTCTTTTTCCTCTGGAAATGGGATTGCTTTCTTAATATTGCTTATAATAAAGATGGTGAAATATTATTTTAATCGGGCGGTTTTGTCAGTAAGCAGTCACGGATACAAAGGGGACAAGTGGGGGCTTGGCCTCCCGTCCCTACTCTTCCTATATAGACAAGGAATTTTGTTCTATCTTAATCTAAAATATTATAATTTTTGACTTATTTTATGCTCAGTCAAAATAAATTTAATCTTCTTATTATTTTGGAGATTAATTTATGTGTACTGATAATATAAAAGAATCTTTCATTGGCAACTGATAGGAATGCAAAGAAATGCTAAATCATGGTAGGTTCTTTATCATAGTAGGTTCTTTATCATAGTAGATAGTTACCTTATATAATTTAAAATTTTCTTATATTTTTATTGGTTGACAGTATAAAAGAAATATACAAATTAAACTCTTTGATAAAATGTCAAAGCTTCAATTTAGAATATATAACTTTACTGTATAGAAAATAAAATTATGTCTTAAATTCATTTAATTTTTTTTTCAAAGTTATATAAACATATTAAACTCCTTGCAATGTTAACTTAATATATACCATCACTGCATTCACACTCTTGCCGTAGCCGATGCCTTTAATTAAAAACACCATGTTATTCTACTTCACAGTTTATAAATGGCTTCTACTTATTGTGTTTAATTTCTCTCCCGCTTTACAAGCTATGTTTCATCCCAAAATCGACAACAATTTCATGCAAAAAGATTAACATAAATTTTGAAGCATCCATCACAATAACAAAGATTACAACTTAAGAAATAATAAGACAAAAATCATCAAAATCCAAAAAAATAATGAAAAAAGTGGAAAAACTTCATCTCAATCCAAAATCTCGGATGGACTCCTAAAAGATAAGGGATGCGTAGCAAGCAACATGGTAGATTTAGTTGATCTCGAGTAGTAGGGGCTTAATGATGTCATGGCGGAGAAGTAGGTGGACCACTGCTTGGCCACAACTAGATCAAGTTGGATGGAGTGGCAAGTGTGATAGCGGTGAGGGGTTCAATTGTATGGGTGTGGACCATGATAGTGGCAGTGCTATTGTTGTTTTGTTGCTTATGATTTCCTCCATCATTGTCATGTCCAATTCTAGGCACAACCACGAGGTTGGTGGTGAGGGCGGCGATGTGCAATAGGAGCACTTGTGGGTGTTAGAGGCAACGGTGGAGCATGTAACACCCTAATAAATCTATATTACGCTTAAGTCGTATTACGACATTTTATTAGTTGTTACTTATGCTCGTGGAAAACTAAACTTCACTTGAAATTAAATTACGCGGAAAATATAGTAATTTTTTTTTTTAAAATATGTCGTCGCTTTTGGAAAGTAAAGCCTTGAGCGAGAAGATAGCAGTAAACGAGCGTATCGCAGAGATTTCGATATAAATGGAAGGAACATGAGATAAATCATAATATCATACATTCAAATTACAACATCAGCCACATAATTATAATTATCCTCATAATATCCAACAAATACATAAAAGGGAACTCATGGTCATGCCATGGCCCCAAAATATCAAAAGTACAAGTCTGACAAGGTTTGATATAAAATGAAATACAACAGATAAGGAGCAATAATGGGATAGGCCCACGTAGACATATACTGGCTTCTCTGCCCCTTCCACGCCCTTTCATCGAACAGACTCAAGTCCTCGAGTGCTTGGTCCCCCTCGCTCCTCGGCCTCGGGGAACGTGAGGAGTACGGATAATGCGAGGGTGCCGACTGATCACCTCCACGCGACGAATGCAACGACCAGGAGTATAGCTGGCGACCGAAGAACGTTCCTCGGAGGGATCCTCCTCGGACGTGGCAGGATGGTACTCGGGGAGCGGCGGCGAAGCTGCTGCGGCTCTAGGAGTAGCGGTCGAACTCACTTCAATCACAGGGACTCCTGGCAGCGGCACGGGCTCGGCTACGGGTAGACCTGGAGACATAGGCTCCATCTCGATCTCGGGCAATGGCTCGAGCGGGAAATCCCAAGGATCCAGCGGCTGTCCAAGGTGTGCCGATGATACGTCCACAGGGGCAGGCGAGATCTCTGGCTCCTCCTGCTCAAAAACTCGACCCGGGTAGAAGTATGTGCGAACTATCGTGGTGGTCGTGGCCACAATAGCGTGGGCGCCCTCATCATAGGCCCACTCATGGTGGGGAGGCTCCATGTTCCATGTGACGTAATGCTCCATGAGTATCTGGTGATGAGGCGGAAAAACAACTAAGATGAGAAATAAGATTTTCGGTGAGACTCGACCACGACACAGGTGTCATCGTCATCGTCCCAGCCACTTCGATTTTTGAATGAAAACTGTGGGCATTCAATAGGTTCAATTATTTGATTTTCGAAAACATTACTACCCGAAGTGGATTCCATTTTTAGTACTTATCCTCGTTGTATTAACAACATCATGGTATACATGAAAGCTTATATGACTATTCATAACATACATAAACATGTTGAGAGTTATACTCTTTACTTGGGTTGGACCGAAGTCCCTTTCTTTCCTTAACTTGACTTATCTTAAGTCCTTTCTTTCCACCCACTAAACATAAGTGGTAATGAGCTCATACCGTGGCCGTCGCCACCATAGAATTTTGGTACTTACACTAGCTGGGTCATGTCATGCCTCATGTAAGCCCTATCCCCTATACTCACACTAGCTGGGTCATGCCATGCCTCATTTGAGTCGTGGGTGAGGGGAACTTAAATTAGGTCACCTTCCCTTTTGAAGGATCACACTTTATTGAATCTTCTCTTATTAAACTTATGATGCAAAATATTTCTAAGTCCACAATTTCTACAAAATTTCGCAAGATAACTAGACCGAAGCTTCCCAAAATTTTGCCAAACAGAATACCAGTATCACAGCATCATATCATATCATCATATCATCATTATCATAACATCATTATCATATCATCATCATAACATCATGCTTGCAACATAAACATAGGCACATTCTCAAGCAAAGTTTTATGAGCTTAGCTTAGTAAATTTGGTGCAAGCTTTTAATTTAGGTTACCTCTTGGATGTCCTCTTTTAATTGTTGTAGGGCCAATTTTATCTAATATATTTTTTGATACTTTTTAAGTTGAGTTATGAAAGTTTTCTAATACTTAGTATAAGAGTATTAATGTCTTAAAGCTTATTCTTCATTAACCTTTAACTTTTACCCTAACCAGTTTTACTTTTACAGTGGGGCAGTAATTTCAAAAATTCACCATAATTTCATCTTTTACTCTTTTATTTCAAATTTTGGTATGCTTACACTTCTCTGAGTCTATTTTTAAACAAAAGAAACCCCACTCAAAAATTCATTTTGTAGCTTGAGTTATACATATTTTATTCTGACTGTTCAGATTTGAAAGTTCATCTTGGGTCAGTGACTTTTAACATTTACTGTGAACTCCTCACAAAGAATCTAAGAAAACTGTTTTATGGGGATGTTCCCCTATGTCTTAGCTTTCTAACAAGCTTGGTCCCGCTCAAAAATGTTATATATAGCTTGAGTTATGCACGTTTTATTACCAACTGCCCGGACAGAAACCCATCCAAGAACAACAGACTTTAAAAATTCATATCTCTCTCATCTTAAGGCCAAATCTCGTATATTTTATATGTATGAAAAGCCCTTTGAGTCTACTTTCACAGAAAATTATTTTCATTGCATTTTGAGTTTTGTAGAAATAAATATACCGAACGCCTTACAGACTGCCAGAATTCCAGATTAACCCATTTTTAAGTTTTACATAATAAACTTGTGGGAATGTTGCTATACCACTTAAATCACCATTTTTATGTTTTATCTGATTACCATACCCAAAGTTTCAGTTACCAAATCAGTATTTTACCGTAAAATAGAACAAGATACATAAAACCATCAAGCCACATGTTCTCATTTCAAGATAACATTTTTCAACAAGATAAGAAAACTCATAGAGCAAGAAATGGTCATGAGACCTTGAAGCAAGTCCTAAAACCACCTAGCTATGTAGAGCTTAGGAGTTCTAGAGCTTGAAGAATACATGAAAAAGAGTAGGTTAGAGTCACTACCAAATGAGTTTTTCTTGGAAGCTTGGAAGATAGAGTGGTTGGAGATGGCCTTCTTTCTCTTGAGCTTGATATTGGGGCTTGTGTATGAGTGACTTTGTTTCTCCAAGGATAAAAAATGGTAGTCCTTGAAGGGATGATGAGTGTGGTGATAGGAGATGAGGGTGATGGTGGTAGAAAAGTGAGGACTTAGGGTAGGAAAACAAGAAGAACAAGAAAAAGAGTAGGAAAGACAAAGAGAGGTTTAGAGAGAGGTGAGAGCTTTGTGTGTATTCTTAAGAGAGGAAATGAAAAATGAATGGAGGAGAGAGGGAGGGCTGAAGGTGGCGCATAAGGAAGGAGGAAAGTGAGGTGACTTTTGCTTCTTACACAAGCTAAGGAGTGGGAAAAACCATGGGGCAAAAGGGAGTGTTGTGTTTCCTTTGAGTCTTGGTACTTGGGTAAAAGGCTTTGTGGTGTTTTTGTCAATTGGTTAAAAGCATGAGCTACCTTTGGATTGGTATTGGATGATTGTGATCACTCCAAGTGTCACAATCTTGATGAAGGAGAGTACAACTCTTGTCATGACTTAAGGGTTCTACTAACATGGACTCTTGATCTAGTGGTGTATAATGAGAAGGCAATTGAATGGTTAGATGTGGCTCTTGCTTTGACCAAACTTTTAAACAATAATTAAAGGGAAGTTTCTACATCTTTATAATTGTTATACTTATCTAAATGTTAATTAATTCAATTGGTTTAAGTATGCCATTAACATATTTTTATCGAAAAGGATTTTTCCTCCTTAATTATGTAAAGAAGATATGAGGATTAGTTTTCATGTGATTAAGATGTGATGCTTATGTGCTCTTAGTTAACTAAGTTAGATCACCTTGATTTTATATTTTAAGTCATGAATTAATAAGGATTGGGCGATTAGGCTTTTAATTATAACTCTTAATGCATTATGCTTCAATTGTTGACTTGCCTTTAATTTACTAAGCCCTTGCTCTCGAGATTAGCCGATTAGTTCTCAATTAATCGTTAATCCCTCTAATTAGCCAGGAACACCGAGCTAATTAGCTTAGGTAAAAATGGGGATGTTACAGAGCAATTGGTGGTCGTAGCAAAGTAGTGGGAGATATAAAGGAGAAAAAGGATGGTGAAGGAAAATGGTAAAATAGGAAAATTATTTAAAAAATTATTTTTATAAATATGAAGATATAAGTATAAGTTTTAATTTTAATTTTAATTTTTATTAATTTCAACCTTAGATTTAGCATTCAATGGTTGAGATTTTGTCGCTATAATGGTGACAAACTCAAAATCTTCACTTAAGAATTCGTCTCCAAACTTTTATATCTGATCTAAAACTATGTTTATAAACAATCAATAATTTTTATTTTTAGGTATACCAATAACAATAAAATTTGAATTTATGACCTCATGTAAACTACTCATATCCTTTACCACTAATCCACTTCTAATGACTTCATAAACAATCAATTTGAAATAAAGTATCTTTTAATAACTTTGTCCATAGTTACTTTTCATCTCTTTCCTTCCTTAATTATTTAGTTGTACCATTCATTTTATATATTTTTCTTATTAGAACTTATATAAATATTTTTCCTACATACAGGAACACATCCAAACAATAACTGTTATAAGGGCTAAAAATAATTAGTAAAATAAAATATTTAAAATTAATTATATTTATTTTTAATCCTACATTTTTAAATAAATATATAACTTTATTAGTAATTGATAATTATAAAAAAAAGTTTTAAGTATATTTTTCATTAAATAATTTATATTATTAATTCATTCACATATTTTGAAAAACATATAAAAATTTAAAATTTAGATGACAGTTATTAATAAAGGGATATATGTAAGTGAAAATTTTGATAGATATAAAAATTTTGTGTGAAATAATATTTATTTAGTTATAAATTAATTACACACAATATTATATATTAAGTTAACGTTGCAAGGAGTTTAATATGTTTATATAACTTTGAAAAGAAATGAATTCAAGACATAATTTTATTTTCAAAACACTAAAATTATATATTCTAAAATTGAAGTTTTGACATTTTATCAAATAGTAAGAAGATTAAATTTATTTTGAGTGAGCATAACATAAGTCAAAAATTATAATATTTTGGATTAAAATATATATAACAAAATTTCTTGTATATATAGGAAGAGTGGGGAGGGAGGCCAAGCCCCCGCTTTTCCTCTTTGTACCGATCACTGCTTACACAATATATCCAAAACCACTTGATTAAAATAGAAAAATATTTAGTGAATATATTATATATGAGATATCATATTGACTCATATTTTATCATTATTGGATAGAGTATGGATCTAACTTGAATTCGACCCATATCTCATTCAATAATAGATAGAGTGTAAGTCGATATAGTATTTTATACATAATATGTTTACTTAATATAACTCATTAAAATAATATTTTACCATCTTTCCTATAACAATATAGAAAAGCAATCCCAATTCCAGATGAAAAAGAGAAAAGAAAACAATCCCAATCCCAATCCCGTTTCAAAATACCAGCGGTGGCATGCTTATTATACATTAAACATTTATATAATGTATCATTGATTAAGATTCTAGTTCTCAATCATTATTAAAACTTGTCGGCCAACAGCCGCAAAATGCCTATCAGTTGGCACATACCCATGCTTTCTCGATAATGTTTTGCAGTAGTTCTTTGACTAATATTTGTTTTAGCTTTAGTTTGTGCTATCAAGTGCATCAATACATCTCATATCTTTCATAAAAAATGGAAGACATATACATGATTCCTGAGATATGGTCTGGCAAAACTTCCACGTATTAAACTATCAATGCCCCGTCCTTTTCTCCCTTTTCGCCGAAATTAAACTCACATAAATATTCAGATACATGGATTTAAAAATACACTAAATTATTGAAATTGATGAATAAATTAAAATAGAGAAAGTATTATAGATCCGATAAGTGTCCGATGGAAATAACAAAAATGCACCCAATGTCAGTGGAATTGTATTCACTGAAATCCTTTAAAGTTTTTTATTTTATATTTTAACTAAAAGTTTGCTTTTATTATAATAAATAAATAATAGTTTCATAAATATATGAGATTAAGGAATAAATTATTATGCTTACGGTTAGTTATTTATTTCTACTCATGATTATTATTTTATTGAGGATATTTACGTTTAAATTTTAATAATTTTTTACTATTAAATTTTTCATGCATAGTATTCTTTATTTATATAATAATTACAAAAGTTGGAGTTTCTTATGCATTATTGTTAAAGAGAAACTGTAGCAATAATTTAACAAAACATCACATGCATGTTTAAGTTTCTTACACACTTTAATTGTGCTGTGCCACGTCTCGAGTGTATAATAGCATAGGTAATCTCAAGATCGTATCATCAGTGCTCTGTGCCTTAATTAAAATTGAAAAGTATCCAACACATATAACCAAATGGCCCACGTTAATCAAAATGAATACTAGAGTGTTCGGAAGCTGAAGATTTATTCTTGAATCTCAAGGCTGAGCACGTAACCAAGTAATTCCACATGTCATAATATGAAATGTATAATAATATAAGTGGAAAATTTAACATTATTATAATTTCGCATGTCAAATAATCGATCAGATATATGACTTAATTGATACATTGAGTTAAACTAACGCCCGAGTAAGAATCAAATCAATTAATTAAACATATTTTAATAAACTTTTGTAAAATCATTGACGCCAGCTATATTAATTAATTAATATATAAATATATACAAGGTCAATAACACTACTAGAAATTATCGGAATAGTAACCGATTTTGCGACCGATTTTATCGGTCGCGAAAAACATGTATTTGCGACTGATTTTGCGACCGATTTTGAAAATATGGGATTCAAAAAGTTCGGAAAAAATCAGTCGCAAAATCGGTTCAATATTTGGAATAAATTGGTCGCAAAATCGGTCGCAAAATTTAGAATTTGCGACCGATTAGACAACCTAAATTATTAAACTAAACATCCAAAATCAGTTGCAAAATCGGTTGCAAAATAAGAATTTGCGACCGATTTTGGATGTTCAATTGAAAAATTTAGTTTGTCTAATAGGTCGCAAAATCGGTCGCAAATTCTTATTTTGCGACCGATTTTGTAATATATATCCTTTATGTTTAAGTAAAAATCAGTCGCAAAATTGATCTCAAAATCAAAAATTTGCAACTAATTTTGCGATCGATAAATTGGTCGCAAATTTCCACACTTAGCCAAATTATACGTTTGCAACTTCATTTCTTTCTTCTTTCCGTTTCTTTCTTTTCCCTTTTTCCATTTTGTGTACCTCCCTTCTCCCCCACCACAAGCCACCCCCACCCCCACCCCCACCACCACTACAAGCGCCACTGTCGCCAGAAGGAGCTCGCTGCCGGAAGGAGCTCGCAGCCAGCAATCCATTGCCGCCTGCTGTCCGTCGCCGTCAGATCTCCATCCGCAGTGCGTCGCCGGTCAGTCCGCCAGCAGCTCCGCCCAGATCTGCACCGCCGCCACTCTGGTTCTCCTTCTCCATGCTGAATTTTTCCTTTTGCTATTCTTTTTTTTTTTCTGTTCTATTTTTCTGTTCTATTTTTTTCTATTCTATTTTTTCTGTTCTGTTTTTTTTGGTTCTGTTTTTCTGTTCTGTTTTTGTTCTATTCTATTTTTTGTGTTCTGTTTTTCTATTCTGTTTTTTCTCTTCTATTTTTTTTTTGTTCTGTTTTTCTGTTCTGTTTTTTATTTTTCTGTTCTGTTTTTGTTCTATTCTGTTTTTTCTGTTCTATTTTTTTTCTGTTCTGTTTTTCTGTTCTGTTTTTTATTTTTCTGCTTTTGTTTCTTTTTTTCTGTTATGTTTCTTTTATTTTTTGGCTGGTCTATTTATATTTTATTTTTCTGGTCTTTTTTTTTTAAGATTATGGGATTTGGTTGTTAGTTTATTAGTTTAATTTATCAAATTACATTATGTAGATAATTATGTTGTTAAATTAGTTGACATGTTGTTAAATTAGTTTGTTAGTTTAGTTTGATTTTGTTAGTTGATAAAGAATTTATTGGTGTCAAAGGTTGTTGTTTTGTATTTTTGATATATGTTATTTT
The DNA here is from genome assembly GCA_031439595.1 of Pterocarpus santalinus. Taxonomy (NCBI): domain Eukaryota; kingdom Viridiplantae; phylum Streptophyta; class Magnoliopsida; order Fabales; family Fabaceae; genus Pterocarpus; species Pterocarpus santalinus. The sequence goes on along the minus strand of CM062532.1, from coordinate 21,576,788 downwards.
TTCTAGTATAATGAGAGTTTTGTTATATTTAGTTATTGTGTTGGTTTGTTTGTGTTGGTAAATTGGTTGATGATGTTGATAGAGAGAGTTTGGTTAGATTGATTTTTAGGTTTTTACTTTTGTTGAAAGAGTGTTTTGGTTAAAAGCACTAATTTGTGAGTTAAAACTGTTAATGTTTTGAATGATAATTATTTATTTCAATAAACATAATTAATGTTTGTTTTACAAGTATTAACTTATGAGTTAATAGTGTTAATTATTTAGTTAGAATTATTAATTTGGATTAGGAATATTAATTTTTGAGTTAAAATTAATAATATTGGTGTTAATAATATTTGGATTAGTAATAATTATTGGGTTGTCATTTCTATCAATAAAGAGATTAAACTAGTTCATTGTTATATTTGATTGATAGCTTTTGGTTGTGGATTTATTTTATTTGTTTTAATTTTGTTTTAAGTTATGCGTCACTTGATTTATTCAATTTTGTACAAACTAAATAAACTGTATTTTATCTAATGATGATATTACAGAATATGGACATGTATCAGTTTCGTAGTTGGATGTATAATAGGCTTATGCCGGGTTGGAAGGGTTATACTAATGAATTTTTGAATGGAGTAGAAGAATTTGTTACTTTTGCATGCCAACAAGCGCATTTGGCAAAGGGGAAAATTAGATGCCCTTATTCTAAGTGTAGGAACATGAACTACTTACTTTTATCTAACTTTGTCTATCTTGAACTTTAGATACTTGATTTTTATATTTTGTGATGTTATATAATTAACTACGAATATGTAATGAAATGTAATATTGACTTGTTAGCTTTTAGTTATTGGATACTGTTTTTTGGGTTGTTGCTGAATGTAGGTACAATATATTTTGAATTTTACAACATTCTGCTCATTCTGGTCATGCAGTTGTAAAATTTGCGACCGATTTTCGGTTGTAAATATATACTTCACGTGTGAAATTTGCAACCAATTTTCGGTCGCTAATTTTGCGACCGATTTTTCGGTCATAAATTTGGACATTAAATTAAAAATTTGCGACCGATTTTCAGTCGCAAATTTTTGTGACCGAAAATCGGTAGCAAATATCGCATTCAAGATCTGATTTTGCGACCGATTTTTCTGCCGCAAAATTTGCGACCGAATAATCAGTCGCAAAATCGGATCTTGAATGCGATATTTGCGACCAATTTTCAGTTGCAAATTAGTCAACAAACTATCAAATATCTGTGCATTGGGAATCGGTCGCAAATTCGGTCCTAAAAATTTGCGATCGAAAAAATCGATCGCAAATTTATTTGCAACCTTCCATTATGCGACGGACAATTTCAGTCGCAAATGGTCTTTGCGATTGATTTTTGGCAATTTGCGACCGAAAAATTGGTCGCAAATGGTCGATTTTCTAGTAGTGTAACCACGTTTTTTTTTTTGTTCAATAAAAAGGTCGATTAATAAACAGGAGCCGTCCTCGGCAAGTAAGGAGGGCTTAGTTACTCAAAAAAAGGGAAAAAAAATTATTGTCTATGATAGCATAGGTTGAACAATTGTCCAAGACAATAATTCTAGCGAAATCAAATATATGCATGTGATTTTTTTCTATCTGCAAGCCTGGAAGTCTTGAAGTGTAAAATTTGCAGGAGTATGAGTTGCATTTGGTAGCTGTGACAACTTCTTCCGTGAGTAAAGAATTTAGAAGTTACGTTAAGTTGCACCACTTTTTTGATTTCTCGTTCTATCTCTTATATATGAGAGGCTAATTTTTTAAGTAGAGTTAAATGTTTAAGTAGGATTGTCAATAATATTTTTTTTCTATATACATAAATTTCGAGAAAAAACCTAGGACCTTGTGCATATTTAATGAATCCGAACTTCTTCTACTCGAAAAGTTGTCCTACTATACAGTAGGGAATATCTATCAACGAAGCACCATCAAGTCATCAACAGAAATTGAATTCAATACTCTTTCTGATCTTGTCAAGTGAACCGAATTAGTTTTCACTAAACATGGCTTAATTTGCGGTCCATAACCGCAGTTGATTGTAGTACTGCATTCTTGACACTTTCCATGACTGTATTTTGCCGTTATTCCAGATTTCACCTTTCACCTATTGATTTTTCTTTTGTCGGAGTACCATACTTGTAACACTGTGTGTCGTACAGGTATTGAACTATTGGTTAATGCTTCTCAACCTATGGTATATATATCTGTTTGATCGATCTTGTAAGATTTCAATAAATTTAAACAAAATAGAAGCAAAACATATGTATGCTTGCTGACACTGAAACACGACGACATTAAATTTTATTAAGATGAATTGATGATAATTTGGTAATAATGACAGTTGGTCATAAATATTATCACAATGTTAATTCTGACTTGTTGCCGTGGCAAAGAAAGACTTTGAAATTGTCTTTAGAATAATATTATTTGTATCATTTTTTAAGATATTTTTAAAGTGATATTTTTAATTCTTAAATATTGGTTGAGCAAAATATTAAAATTTATTCTCAACTTATATTTAAGAGACACCTAAAAATATTCTAAAATATAGTACAAATACCGTTTCTCTTGTTTTTATAATGAGTCTTTTAACACCTTTCTAAATAGCTCAGATAATTGGAATTTGGGTATGAGCTAGGATATAAACAGGGAATAGCTATAGCTCATACGGTATTTTCTTTGGTCTTTGTGCCGAGGGGCTGTCAGCATTCGGTGAGAAGTTCAATTCCCGCATGTCCATTCTTTCCCATCCTCCTAACTCCATTAAGAGCTCTTTAGAGCCAAAAAAAAAAAGAAAAAAGTCGACGAGTTGGGATATAAACAGAGGATAGTCGGCGAGAAATAAAAATGAAAAGTCACAATAGAATAAAACAAGCATACATGCATGGTCTAGGCTGCACATCCTAATTCCAATACCGACAAGACACTGATGCATGTTGAATTTAGTGTGTGTGTCTATATATATATATATATATATATTCGAAGCTCAGTATTGTTGATGCTTTTATCCTAATTCTAATAAAAACCGAATTTCGTTTGGAAGATCACTGGCCATTATTACTGGCAAATACTGGATATGTTTTACCATTATTACTAGCAAATATTCTAATGTGAAAATTTTACATAATATTATTATGTGTTGATATTTTATATTGATAAAAAAAGGTAGAACCATATATGGGATCTATAAAAAAATCTAATCAATAATATAATTAATGTATGATAAAATTTTTGTATGAGAAGATCTATTTTCAATCCGATGGAGATGAATCAAGACCTCAAAAAATTCATTAAAATTCAAGCATACCTAGCATAAAATAATAATAATAATAATAATAATATATAGCTAGCATACTTAGCACAGAAGATCGCAATGTTATAGATATGATCCGCTTCTCTGTATAGCTAGCATAAAATTCAAAGAATACTTGGCATAGAAGATAATTGGTTATGTCATTTTTGTGGGCACCATTTACACACTTAGAAAATCATGTACAAATAAGTCATGATGATTTCAATTACATTACTAGCAAATTTGTTTACGAGAAATTATGAATTCAATTGTCTTACTAGTGAATTCAGTAAAATGAATTCTGTATCATTAATTATTAATTACATTATTATATTCACCATATTTACTGGAAGTATGACTAAAATCCCTAATTATCTTACTAGTGAATCCAATAAAACAAATTTCACATTACTATTAATTACCGTACCATATCTGTTAGGGAGAGCTCTAGAAGCCACTGCGAAACAGAATCAGTTAGAGTTAGTTAGCAGTTAGTTATCAGGCAGTTACTACCGTTATCTTGTATTGGCTATCACCTCTTGTATATAAGACCAGACTTAATGTATTAGAATACAATCAATATCATTTTCTCTCATAAGCTTTCAGTTACTCATTTTCTCTCCTTCACTCTCAATAGAGTTCTCTTTTTCATCTCTCTCTGGGCCTGATACCTAACATGGTATCAGAGCACGAAAGATCCATGGAAGAACCCTTAGAAAGCTCAATGCAGAAGGCATTGCTGTAGAGCCTCTCAACTTCAGTCTCGATGAAGCTGGATGAAGAGAACTACCTGGCATGGCGTCAGCAAGTAGAAGTTGCAATCATTGGTCATGATCTTGAATTGTTCCTGTATGAAGATCAAATTTCAGAGAAGTACAATTCAGCAGAGGATGAATCTGCAGGAAAAGTTGCACGTGAATTCAGCAAATGGCAGAAACAAGATAAACTCCTCATGTCATGGCTCATGTCATGGCTATTAGCATCCATGACTTCACCTTTCACCATGAGAATGGTAGATTGCAAAAGCTCGTATCAAATCTGGAACCGTGTGGATGAATACTTTGCTTCACAGTCTCGAGCCAAGATCAATCAACTGAAAACTCAGTTGAAGGCATCAAAGAAGAAAGGTCCGGTATCTGATTACTTGCTCTCAATCAGGAAGTTAGTGGACACACTAGCTGCAGTTGGTGCACCTTTAACAACTGAAGAACACATTGAGGTAATTCTAAATGGTTTGCCTTGAGACTATAGCTCGTTCATTACTTCAATTGTTTCAAGATCTGATCCTTACATGATTACACAAGTTGAGGCCTTGCTTATGGCTCAAGAGCAACGGCTCGAACAGTATGATAAAGATGAGGCTAATCTGGTTCAAGCGCATTTGGCTCAGACAACATTCTTTGGTCAGAAAGGACTTGGTAATGATCAGTAGTATTTCACATCTAGAGGGGGTAGAGGTGGTGGCAGAAGAGGTCAAGGAAGAGGTCCTCGAGGAGGTAGATCAGGATGTGGCAGACCTCAGTGCCAAGTGTGTGGTAAATTTGGCCATGTTGCTTGGAACTGCTACCACAGGTTTGACCAAAATTGGCCGAACCCTCAGCAATCTCAAGCTCAGCAAAATCCTCCTCCACCTCCTACAAGTTTCCACAGTCCACATGCGTATCTTGCGTCCTCAGATTCTATTGCCTCTGCTGCATCAGTTGTTGATTCACATTGATACCCTAACTCAGGAGCCGCGCATCACCTTACACCAGATCTAAATAATCTTGCAACTGGATTTGATTATGCAGGACTTGACAAGGTCCACATTGGAAATGGGCAAGGTATGGCTATCAACCAAGTTGGACATTCTTTCATGCATTCTCACATATCTAACACCTCATTTCACCTAAAGAACCTACTTCATGTTCCTAGTCTAGCAAAAACTTTGATTAGTGTCTCCAAGTTTGCTCAAGATAATAATGTCTTCTTTGAGTTTCATGCTAACAAATGCCTTGTTAAATCTCAGGATACCAAGGAGATCTTACCCCGCGGCTCCCTTAAGAATGGTCTATATGTCTTTGATGCCATTGAAATGGCTGCAAAGTCTGCTGCAGCAACTCCAAAATCTGCTTGTCTTGTTGAAAACTCATGTAATGCTACTTTTACCTTGTGGCACCATAGGTTGGGGCACCCTGCCCCCCTCGTAGTTCAATCTGTCTTGAAGTCTTGTAGAATACCTTGTAATTCCACAAATAAATACTCTGTCTGTGGTGCATGTTGTATGGGCAAAAGTCACAAGCTGCTCTTTTTCTCTTCTACTACAGTTTATAAACAACCTTTATAGTTGATATTCACTGATGTTTGGGGCCCAGCCCCGTTGTTTCTCATTTTGGTTTCAAATACTATGTAGTCTTCATTGATGCTTTCTCAAAATTTTCTTGGACTTACTGGCTTCACTCTAAATCCGAAGTTTTCTCCATTTTCTTAAAGTTCAAAGCAATGATTGAGCTGCAAACAGGGATGAAAATCAAAGCACTGCAGTCTGACCATGGTGGTGAGTATCTGTCCAATGCCTTCACAACCTACCTTAGCTCTGCTGGAATCTTACATCGCCTATCTTGTCCATACACCCATGAACAAAATGGCACCCTAGAAAGAAAACATAGACACCTCATGGAAATGGCCTTAACTTTCCTAACACAAGCTTCATTGCCTTTAAAACACTGGGATGATGCTGCCCTAATTGCCATACACCTCATCAATATCTTACCCGCTCGGTCTCTTGACAATCTCACCCCTCTCCAAATTTTATTCCATTAGAAACCTTATTACCACACCCTCAAAGTTTTCGGCTGCATCTGCTACCCCTATCTTAGACTTTATAACCCTCACAAATTTAACCTCAAATCTCAACCCTGTATTTTCCCTGGCTATGCTCACAACCATAAAGGCTACAAGTGCTTGACTCCCGATGGTAAGGTTTTCATTTCTAGGCATGTTGTGTTTGATGAATCTCGGTTCACTCCCTTGTTACCTTCTCAATCTGCATCAGTCAATCTACCCTTCTCGCCTCATATTGTCCCTTCTATTCCTATCCTACCCAACATGCTGCAAGTTTGTCCACTTGAGTCTAGCCAATCTGCTTCCAATTCCACTTTTCACCTGTTGCTTCTGCTGCCAACTTCTGTATGGAAGTACCTGGTTTGCATTCTGTATCTGCAAGTTCCTTCCCATCGAATTTGGATGTTCCCACTGATGAGCTTGTACCTCAATCTGCTATTGCTTCTCCTGACCCCTTAATCATAATCAAGTCTCTACTCGAGCTAGGCGAAATCTTGCACCTAGTCACTCGATGCAAACATGTGCAAAGAATGGCATTTTTAAACCAAAAACTTATGCTACAGCTGTTAAGCAAGCACCACCCGATCTTGCGCAGATTGAACCCACAACGGCCCAACAAGCCTTACAAAGCTCCTACTGGTTGCGTACTATGCAAGATGAATATCAAGCCTTGATGAAGAAGAATCATACCTGGTCTCTAGTACCTTTGCCCCCTGGGAGGCAACCCATTGGTTCCAAGTGGGTTTTCCGCATCAAGCGAAATCCAGATGGATCAATTCAAAAGTATAAAGCTCGGTTCGTTGCAAAAGGCTTTCATCAGCGTGAAGGTCTTGACTTTTCTAAAACCTTCAGCCCTGTCGTCAAGCCTGCTACCATTCACCTCATTCTATCCATTGCACTCTCTAAGGGCTAGCAGATTCGTCAGTGTGATTTCAACAAGGCCTTCCTCAATGGTGACCTAAGCGAGGAAGTCTACATGCTGCCCCCTGAAGGTTTTTCTCCGTCTAACTCAGCTCTAGTCTACAAACTCCAGAAGGCCCTCTACGGCCTCAAACAAGCACCACGTGCTTTGTTTGACAAGCTCAATTCCACTCTTAAGTTCATGGGTTTCTCTAATACGCGCTATGACTCCTTATTGTTTATCAAAGCTCATGGTGCTCTAGTCCTCTATGTTCTGGTGTATGTCGATGACATACTCCTCATCGGGTCCGATTCCGCTGCTGTTTCTGCACTTATCACTAATCTCCATCACACCTTTGCCTTGAAGGACATGGGCTCCCTGCACTATTTTCTTGGCATAGAAGCAACCTATCCTACCTCTGGAGTCATTCATCTGAATCAGTCCAAATACATCAAGGACTTGCTATAGAAAGCAGGCATGGATGCGGCTAAGTCAATGCCTACACCCATGATTAGCAATCTAAAACTCACCTCTTCAGGGTCAACCTCCTTCTCCGATCCTTCCCTTTATCGCTCCATTGTCAGTGGTCTCCAATATGCCACCATCACTCGCACGGAGATTGCCTTTGCTGTCAACAAAGTATCTCAATTCATGCATCAACCACAAGAGTCTCATTGGAAGGCGGTCAAATGCATCTTGCTGTTATCTTAGCGGCACGGTTCAGCATGGACTTGTGTTTCGCCTGCTTTTGCTTGCTTTTTGTGATTCTGATTGGGGCTCCGACTTGGATGATCGTAAATCCACCACAGGTTACTGTGTCTTTCTTGGTAACAACTTAATCTCCTGGTCCTCCAAGAAACAACATGTAGTCTTCCGTTCCAGCACTAAGGCTGAGTTTTGAAGTTTGGTTGCTGTTATGTCTGAAATCGCCTAGTTGCAATCCCTCCTTATAGAGCTCTGCGTTTGTCCTTCGACTGTCCCTACGATTTACTGTGATAATCAAGGTGCTGTGCAACTCACTGCACATCTTGTGCTTCACAACCGCTCCAAGCATTTCGAACTGGATTTGTTCTTCGTAAGAGACAATGTTATTCAATGTAAAATGGTGGTCCATCACATTCCTTCCTCTGACCAAATTGCTGACATACTTACCAAGCCAATCTCTGCTGCTTCCTTTCTTGACTTCAGGTCCAAGCTCAAGGTCCTCTGTCTAGGCACCTTGACCTTGAGGGGGGATGTTAGGGAGAGCTCTAGAAGCCACTGCAAAACAGAACCAGTTAGAGTTAGTTAGCAGTTAGTTATCAGGCAGTTACTACCATTATCGTGTATTGGCTATCACCTCTTGTATATAAGACTAGACTTAATGTATCGGAACACAATTAATATCATTTTCTCTCATAAGCTTTCAGTTACTCATTCTCTCTCCTTCACTCTCAACAGAGTTCTCTTTTTCATCTCTCTCTGGGCTTGATACCTAACAATATCAACCGTGCTAGAAAAATAACTAAAATCTCAATTATTTATACATCAATTCCAAGATGTCTACAATAGTGTCTAGAATACGAGTTCAAAGAATACAGGGATTAACATGCCTTTTAAGTGAAATTGCCTAGCATTTTCACCAAGATTTACATATTAAAAGTATTTATCAATAAGCGTGCCTTCATTAGCAACAAATGTAATGGCATCTCATCTTTTTGATGAATTTACAAGCAGCAATTAAGTATGACAAAGCACGTGTATATAAGGCGCCATAGATAAATGTAGTCATAAGAAACTTGTCCAAAAGAGTAACTGTAAAAATTGAAATAATTAGGATTTACATTGCCTGAAACCATAAATGCAAGTCATATAAATTCCCATCAATACTGTGGCTTTGAGGTGTGCTTCAAACATGGCATCCTCTCATGCAGCAAGATCTGAGAGCTCTTACGCAATGTTGAGCATTCAAGAGCTCATTAAGAAACCATTGACTTCAGTTCCTCATTGCTATATTAGTCTATATAATCATGGACCTTCAGCCATCCAGAATGAAACCCTTTTCTTTTGAAATTCTAACCACCGACTTGAAAAGTTCGATTGATGGAGCAGCCGCAAAGCTTAAACTAGAGAACTTGAGCTTAGCTTGTAGGGAATGGGGTTTCTTTCAAGTTCACAAATTGGCCTTTTTCTTTTACATTTAGTGTTATACATGCATTATGATCTATATCATTCTTTGTACCTATATATAATTATGTCTAGATAATTTCTTCATTCTTATAATCATAAGAAATGGATGAACCAAATTTTTTCTTTTATGTATATATAAGGCTATGATGAGTAATATTATTCGATTCATATAATCATCACCTGTGAGAAAAGGCTCAGCTAGAATAGCAGGGGCTCAATGACATCATGGCGGAGTAGTAGGTGGACCACTACTTGGCCACAGCTAGATCGGCTTAGATGGAGTTACAAACGTGACAGCAACGGTGGGTTCAGTCACATGGGTGTAGACAACAATAGTGGCGTGTACTGCTGTTACTATTGTTGCTTCCGATTTCCTCCATCACTGTCATGTCCAATTATAGGTGCAACAAGGAGGCAAGCGGCGAGAGCAGTGGTGGGCGCTAGAGGCACCGAGGGGCACAATTGGTGGCAACGGTGGAGTAGTAGGAGGCATGAAAGGGAAAAAGGATGGTGAAGGAAAAGGGTATAATAGGGAAATTATTTATAAAAATATTTTTATAAATATTAAGATATAAATTTTAATTTTAATTAATTTCAACCACTAGATTTAGTATTCAATGGTTAAGAGATTTTCACTATCTTGATGGCAAACTCAAAGTCTCCACTTAAGAATTCGTCTCGAAACTTCTATATCTTATAAAAAATTATGTTTATAGACAATCAAATTTTTTTTTTGTTATATCAATGATAATAAAGTTTAAATTTATGATTTCATGTAAATTATTTAAATAATTTATCACTAATTCATTTCTAATGACTTTTTAGACAATCAATTTAAAATAAAGTATCTTTTGGTAACTTTGTCTATAGTTATTTTTTGTCTCTTTCTATCCTTAGTTATTGAGTTGTACCATTCATTTTATATATTCTTCTTATATAGATATTTTTCTTATATCCAGGAATAAATCCAAACAATAATTGTTATAAGGGCTAAAAATAATTAGTAAAATAAAATATTTAAAAATTAATTATATTTATTTTTAAACCTACATTTTTTTGATAAATATATAAATTTATGAATTTAATTTAAATACACTGACAGTGTAAAACAGTTTTACACTGTCAGTTAATAGAAATAATGGAAAGTGCTAACTTATATAAATAACTACCCATTATAATGAGGGACCTACCATGATTTCTCACTTTCCTCTATTTTTATTGATTGACAGTATAAAACTGTTTTACACTGTCAGTGCATACCAATTAAACTATAAATTTATTAACAATTGATAATTATAAAAAAATTTAAGTATAGTTTTCATTAAATAATTCATGTTATTAATTCATTCGCATGTTTTGAAAAACATATAAAAATTTAAAATATTGATGAAAATAATTAATAAAATGATATAAGTTGAAATTTTGATATTAAATTACTAAAAATCTGTGTGAAATAATGTTTATTTAGTTATAAATTAATTACACATAATATTATATATTACGTTACGCTGCGAGGAGTTTGAATTGTTTGTGTAACTTTGAAAAGAAGTTCAAGGCATAATTTTATTTTCTAAACACTAAAATTATATATTCTAAAATTTAAGTTTTGACATTTTATCAAATAGTAAGAAGATTAAATTTATTTTGAATGAGCATAAAATAAGTGAAAAATTATAATATTTTTGATTAAGATATAACAAAATTTCTTGTATGTATAGGAAGAGTGGGGAGGGGAGGCCAAGCCCCACTTGTCCTCTTTGTATCCGTCATTGCTTACACAATACACACAAAATCACTTTATTAAACTAGAGAAATATTTAGTAAATATATTATATATAAGATACCATATAAACTCATATCTTATCTATTATTAAATAGGATATGAATCTCATTTGAATTGATTTTACGCTCCATTCAATAGTAGATAGGGTATTAGTCGATACCATATCCTGTACATATGATATAACTTATTAAAATAATATTTTACCATCTCTACTATAAGCAATATACAGAAAGCCATCCCAATCCCAGCGGATAAAGAGAGAAGAAAACAATCCCAATCTAAAGCTGGCTGAATCCCGTTTCAAAATACCAGCGTTGGCACGCTTATAATACTTTAAACGTTTATAATATTATCATTGATTTAGACTCTTAGTTCTCAATCGTTATTAAAACTTGTCGGCCATAACAGCCACAAAATACTCATCAGTTGGCACGTACCCATGCTTTCTCGATAATGTTTGGCAATATATCTTTGACTATCAAGTGCATCAATACATATCATATCTTTCATAAAAAATGGAAGACATGTACATGTTCCTGCGGTATGGATCTGCCAAAACTTCCACGTATAAAACTATGAATGCCCTTTTTTTATTTCCTTTTTCTGAAATGTTTATAACCCATTTTAATTTGTGTTATCTATATAAAATTGAAAAGTATCCAACACATAGAACCAAATGGCCACGCTAATCAGAATGAATACTAAAGTATTCAGAAGCTGAAGATTGTTCCTGAATCTCAAGGCTGAGCTCGTAACCAAGTAATTCCACGCGTCATAATATGAAATGTATAACAATAAAACTGGAAATTTTAACATTACTATAATTTCAAATCAGATCTATGACTTGATTGATACATTGAGTTAAGCTAAGGCCGAGTAAGAATCAAATCAATTAATTAATCATACTTTAATAAACTTTTGTCAAATCATTGACACCAACTATATTAATTAATTAATATATACAAGGTCAATAACCACGTTTTTTTTTTTTTTCTAAGAAAGGAAGTATATTGAAAAAGTAAAAACAGAAGCCGTCCTCGGCAAGTAAGGAGGGCTTAGTTACCCACAAAAGAAAAATGCAATGACATGTCATCTTTTTGATGAATTTACAAGCAGCAATTAGGTATGAAAAAGCACTTCTATATATGGCGCTATAGATAAATGTAGTCGTAAGAAGCGTGTCTGAAAGAGTAACTGTAAAAATTGAAATAACTAAGATTTACATTGTTTGAAACTGTAAATGCAAGTTATATAAATTCCCATCAATATTGTGGCTTTGGGGTGTGCTTCAAAAGACTAAACATGGCATCCTCTCATTCAGCAAGAGCTAAGTGCTCTCAATCAGTGTTGAGCATTCAAGAGCTCATTAAGAAACCGCTGACCTCAATTCCTCAGTGCTATATTCGTCCATACAATCATCGATCTTTAGCCATACCAAATGAAACCCTTTCTCCTGAAATTCCAACCATCAACCTAAAAAATTTGATGGATGGAGAAGCTACAGAACTTGAATTAGGGAAATTGAGCTCAGCTTGTAAGGAATGGGGTTTCTTTCAGGTTCACAAATCAGCCTTTTCCTCTTACACTTAGTGCTATATATGCATTATGATCTATATCATTCTTGGTAACTATATATAATTATGTCTAGATAATTTCTTTAGTCTTATAATTATAAGAAATAGATCAAACAAATTTTTTCTTTTATGTATATATATGGCTATGATGAGTAATATCATTTGATTCATATAGTCGTCACCCAATGAGAAAAAACTTGGCTATTATTGTTGTATATATAATATGCTTTAGATCCTTTTCTTTTCCTGAATTTATCATTCATATGTAGTTGGTCGACCATGGAATCAACCCACTAGTGATGGGAAAGCTTAAAGATGAGATTGAAGGGTTCTTTAGGCTTCCCTTGGAAGAAAAGATGAAGTACAAGTTAAGGCCGGGTGATGTTGAAGGCTATGGGCCAGTGATCATATCAAAGGATCAAAAGCTTGATTGGGGTGATAGGTTATATATGATAACCAACCCTCTTAATAAAAGAAAACCATATCTTTTACCTGAGCTCCCTTTATCTCTCAGGTATTAATTCTCTTTCTAATCCCTATCATATACCAATCACACATGAATATGTATTAACTAGATGTGTATATATATGTACGTAGGACTACGTTAGAATCATACTTTGTGGAATGTCATAATGTTGCTATGACACTACAGGGTTGCTGGGAAAGGGCATCCTAAAGATAGATAAGAGGGAGTGGGAGGTGTTTGAGGATGGGATGCAAGCTATGAGGATGACATACTACCCTCCATGCCCACAACCAGAGCTTGTTATGGGCTTCACTCCTCATTCAGATACATCAGGAATCACCATCCTTAATGAAGTGAATGGAGTGCATGGCCTCGAGATTAAAAAAGATGGGACTTGGGTTCCAATCAAAGTCAGCTCAAATGCCCTTGTTGTGAATGTTGGCGACATTCTAGAGGTTTGTCATGATCCCCTTTCTCATTTTACCTTAAAAAAACGTTGTTTGAATTAGACACACAATGAGAGAGACAAACACAAGGTAATGGGTATTAAATAAGAAAAAAGTGAGAACTCATTACATTGTGTCTTTCACTTGGTTACATTTCTATAATAAGTATAAATAACATTATTCCATTTTATTATGACTCCAGACCCATAACCCTTTATATATTTTCTAATTAAAAATAGAGTAATATTATTTGTACATTAAAAATATTATTTTTGTTAGACATTATAAGAAAAAAAGATATAAAGTGTATATTGATTTCATCCATTTACTATTAAATGCTTTATATATTCTTTTTCTTTTTATGATGTTTATTATTTTTTTAATGTGGTTTTTATGGTCTTTATTAGAAATGTCAATTTTAATATACAGATAATATTACCCTTAAACATAGCTGTGGGAGAATTTGGGTGAGATTGAAGCTTTTGAGCAAAGTCAAATACTACTTTATAGAATACCCAAAAATAAACTACTTTATAGTAGAAGTAAGTCCTTTCCAAAATTTTTATGAATCACACTTTTAAAGTATAATAGATCTTTCAAGGTGCTCTTCCAATTCAATTTACTTTTTTATTTACATTGGGTGGCGATGGAATTTATTTAATTTTTTTTCTTTTAGTTCATTAATCTTGCTTGCAGAAATGGACACTATCGCATTTTCTGTCTCTAATATGTTCTTTGTTTGATGGGGGAGGGGGCTTCTTTTAAATCCTTATAACAAAGAATTATGCAATTAAGCTAAGCTATACTTATAAAGTAGGATATGAATTGACTTATAAATTAATTGTTGTGTTTCAAATCCATTAAAATTATAGTTGATTTAATTTTACTTTATTATTTGATACTTTTAAATCAATCATTATGTCCAAAATTCATTAAAATGGGATTTGAATTGATTTAGAAACTAACTTATATAATAAATACTATAAAATTAATAGGATTTTAAAATTAAATAATCAAATTTTGTTAAATTTACTAAATCAAATCATTTCTTATTTTTATAAGTTTCAAATATAAGATTTGATTTATAAAACAAACTAATTTTCTTTTTATTCATTCCAAACACTACCTATAAGAAATACCTCTTTTCTAAAACAAAATAAGTTACATTGATTTCAATGAGATTCTTATATCCATTAATGCCAAGAAAACAAATCCTTCTATTTTTGACTTTTCCGCCGATTTATTTGTTTGTAATTTTTGTAATTAGAACCATGTCCATGAAGGAAAATTTTCGAAAGTGAAAAAGTATAGTGCATAAATTTGGTATATCTTAAGGAAGATTAGTGCAAGTGATAACTAAAAGTAAAAAGAGAAAAAAACTGAATGAAAAAAAAAATACCAAAATCAGTATGATTGTATCTGCATGTGATTTGATCTGGAATAAAATAAAGAATGCTGGAAATTAATTTGCAGATCATGAGCAATGGGGCATACAAAAGTGTTGAGCACAGGGTAACAGTGAATTCAGAAAAGGAAAGGATCTCCATTGCTATGTTCTTTCTTCCCAATGTTCAATCTGAGATTGGACCCGCAATTAGTCTCACTAACCCACAAAATCCCCCACTATTCAAAAGGATTGGACTGGAGAAATATGTTGAAGATTACTTCACTCGTAAGTTGGATGGCAAGTCGTACTTAGAGCATATGAAGATCACACGTGAAAACGCGATAGTTTAGCATCTGCAACATTCATGAAATCATATGGCGAAAGGGTGGCTTGTGTGTGTATATATACATATATAATCCATATTTATATAATAAAGCATAACTAGGTTTGGTATATCATTTGTACTCTCCAATGTATAAGGCTAGCTCTTCGGTTGTGTACTTGTGGTTGTCAACAGATCAATGTTCAATTTGTCTGGCTCCTCAGTCAGATTATTTGTAAACTAATGTGTGTGTGTGTGTGTGTGTGTTTGTGTGTGTATATTGTATATATATTACATGTCCATATATATAGATGGAGATCACTTATTTATATATTATTAATCATGAATTCATTAATTATTAATTTATCCAACTAATTAAGTTGACCTAATATTCAAAATAATACATGCAGAATTTCGTGCCAAATATTATTTTCTCTAAATAATTAACCACTGTTTTTTGTCATAGCATCATAAATTTGGTGAAAAATCTGGACTTGTTATTATGATCCAAAATGGTGAGAAATATATGTTGAGTTCTTATGCACTGAAGTCTACACAAAATGTAACGAGAATGATGAAAGGTTATCTATTTACATCTAAATTAATGTGCATTAATTTATATATAATTTGTTGGCCGAACTTATGGCCTTGAGTTTAGGTTTACAATTAATTTGGTCTAATGGTTTTCGGAGGAGTGTGTGGTGCGACTGCATGGAGGAGGTTCATGACATGCATTCAGTGGATGATAGCTAAGTAATCGATCGAGTTGTCGCCTAACCTATGTTCTAGTTTGGGAAGGTAATGCTCCAACTCATGTCT
Source organism: Pterocarpus santalinus (assembly GCA_031439595.1). Taxonomy (NCBI): domain Eukaryota; kingdom Viridiplantae; phylum Streptophyta; class Magnoliopsida; order Fabales; family Fabaceae; genus Pterocarpus; species Pterocarpus santalinus. Next base: position 21,560,794 of record CM062532.1, on the reverse strand, counting down.
GGGCTAAGAAATTAAATATGAGTATCTAATGATCAATATTGATTTGCTGTTGCTGCTCTATCTACTCTAACTGCTGTAATACACGGCATTCACTCAGTTTCCAATAATTTTTATGATCGATACGTTTTCCCCACTCATTCTCTAAAGAATCATCTTACTTATTCAGAAATAAATAATGTATTACACCAAAAAATTTAAGGAGTAAAATAATAACCATTTTCATAATTTTATAAATTTTGAATGCAAATGTTTGAGATAATTTAAGTTTGAATGTAAATATGAATGCTAAGAAATCAGATTGGTAAATGTCTTGTATTTCTTTGAGCCATTAACTGTTTTTACTAAAGAGCAATGCCGGTTAACTCAAGTGGCTATTAAAGAAAATAATAAAGCTACAATTATCAAACCATCTCATATATATTCCACGAGTTATTTTATAATTAATATTTATTTTATCTTATTATTTTTATTTGATTATTATATTTGCTCACTATTATTATGTCCTAATATTTAACAATATAATTTAGTTTGTTACTTTTTCGGCAACAGTTATATCTTAATTTTATTATTTTAATATTTTCTTTAAAAATATCATTATATTTGTTCAAAGTTTAATATTTTAATTTAATTTATTGAAAATAACTAACTCCTCGATATAATTTTGTTACATATGTTCACTATTACTTGATTATCTTTTTTAACAGAATTATACCATAATATACATGTTTTAAATTTTATTAGTTTTCTTTAAAATAAATTTTTACTTCTTAAGGTATTTTTATTGTATACTATCAGTAGTATCATATGATTAATATTGCCAATACTTTCAACTTTTCTTTTTTAATTTTAATTTTTCATTTTTAATAATAAATATGTATACAATTATGTTATTAAATATCTCTCAATGAAATTATTCTTACTATGTAAAATTGTCAAACGACTATCATGTGAATGCTATTTTTGACTTTTTTAGGGTAGCATGAATGCTATTCTTGTTTGCATTATATGAAGAAATTAATAGAAATTATTTAAATGTAAGTGTCAAAATGATATGAGTGACAGCAAATTGAGGCCTGAGAATAGCTCTCACACTGGGGCACACGTGGTCTTAGATTTGGAATTAGTGGTAATTAACAAACCAAAGGTGGGAACCTTGAGGAGGAGCATTAGGGCCTGCAAAGAACCAAAGTGGCTGGTGGACACTATTCATAAGGCTCCGAGTGACACGAAGAAGGGCATGTGATGAGTAAGAATTAATCCTTGCCTCCGCTGCTTTCCTGTTTTCTCTGTGTTGTTGTAATGCTTCCTTTCTCTCTGCTGAACTCTCTTCAATTCTCTTGCTCAGGTGTTTTCGATGGAGCTACTCAATTCTTGATAGCATTCTGAAGTTGTCTCAAGTTTGCATACCAACCATACTTCAAACATTGGGTGAGTTTGTTTGTGCTTCTGTAATAGAAAAAAGTACTTTTTAAAAGAAAATTTAAAAAAAAAGTACTTACAAAAATTTTAATATTATTTATTTATATTTCTAAAAAAAATGGAAATAAAAAATAATTTATTTTTTATTTTTTTAAAAAAGTAAATAGAAAATTATTTCTCTTAAAAATAAAAGCAGTAAAAGAAAATGAATGTTATTATTTGAATTTAGTAGCCACTATTTTTTATTTAATTACAATTTTATCCTTAAATTTTTTTTAAAATACCACTCCTTTCCTTCTCTCATTTTCACTTAATTTTCATATCCTTAATTATAATTTTATGAGAAAAAAATTACTTCTATATTTGTCACATACAAATAATTTAACAACTTCTAATTTTGATAAAAAATACTTATATAATTATATCTAAAAATAAAATAATTTTTTGCTTTTATTTTTACTTCTATTTCTAAAGAAGTACTTCTCTTAAAATCTTAACTAAACAAGTCTATTGTTTCATAGGATCACATACTAATTTCTTACATATATTAGTGAGAGCTATACTTGTTTATACATCATACCCAGTGATTAATCCCCACATCTCAACATTTCATTCAATTTTCAGATGTGAGAATTTAATGTTGAACTGAGTTTTTATCACAAAACTTCATAAAATAAAATTCGCATTTAAGAAAAGTTTAATTCTAAAGTTAAATTGTGTGACAATATTATATTCTAATTGTAATAACTTTTAGAATTAGAAGCACATGAATTTGCAATGGAATGTAATGGTGCGTGCATCCTAAAATTCGGCAATAGTTACAACAATGAAACTATCTATCTATTTATAATATATAAAAGCTGAAACGTGAGCTGCACTATTGACACCTCAGCTATCTCTTATGAAGTATTAAGACATATTTGTGGATATACAATTAAATGGACATCAATCATTGTCTTATTAATCACAACTTAACAACTTTCTAATTCTCATATTTGTATTCTTCCACTTTGTTCTTCTCTTAATTGTGTCAAAATGAATCATAGTTGTTTTCTTTCCTCTAATTCCTACGAAACTTAACTGAAAAAGGAAAGAAGACAATTAAATAAATAAATACAAAAATGATATCAAAAGGATAAAAATGGATTGAATATAAAAAATTCATACAACTTTAATATATTTCAAATGGTCACTAATAGGGGTGTCAAATGAGTCAGACCGGGCCTAAAAGCCCGCGAAATAAACTGCTTAAACGGGTCAACCCATTTAATTCGTGAGTTATATTTTATTAGCGCGGCCCGTTTAACTTTTTTTTTTCCTTTTTTTTACTTTTCAAGTTTTAAAAAATTAATTTTGATTAAAAAAAAGGATAAAAATTCTTATTTTTTATTAAAAAAAGTAAAAATGTCCTAAATTTAATTTTTGAATTATATTTTTATATTTTAAATTTATACCTCTTTTCCTAAAAAATTAATAAAAAAAAGAAACACGAGTTAAATGGGCTGGACTAAAAATAGGCTAGTTTAAATAGATTATTATTTTTTAATCCTAACTCACCTATTTTTATGGGTAAATGGGTTGACATGACAAGTTTGACTCATTTTAACGGCCCTAATCACTAAAGGCACATTTCTTTATTTTACTTTTCCTTATTTTATTTATATTACCATACTATAAATAAATCATAAATATATAATATTTTTCTTTTATTACATAATTGTTTCACTTTAAATTATTTTGACAACATCTACAATTCATGTTTTGTTTTCATACAGTCACTTTATCTATCTACGCAAACACAACATATGAGCAACTTAACTAAATAAGGGAATTAAGAGCAAAGAAGACAATGTAAAAAATAATAAACACAAAGACAACAACAAAAGGACGAAACTTAGTTCGATATAAAAAATTCATATGACTTTAATATATTCCAAATTGTTACTAAAGGTGCATTCTTTTATTTTACTTATATTACCAAAATATAAATTAATTATAAATATTTATATTATCGGATGATATATATACATATTTTGGGCCTTTTATTATGCTTCATTGAGGTTGAAGAAAGTGTATTGCTCTGTTTGCAGGGCCTTAACACCATGGCGGGTGAGCATAGGACTTAACTTTCTGGTGAGCAAAAGCAGAGAATTGCCATAGCAAGGGCAATTTTGAAGAATCCAGAAATCCTGCTTCTAGATGAAGCGACAAGTGCATTGGATGATTGAATTTGAACGTGCCGTTCAAGAAGCATTAGAAAAAGTGGTGTCAAACAGGACCACTGTAGTTGTTGCACATCGTTTGACAACTGTTAGAAATGCTGACACCATAGCAGTTGTTCATCAGGGGAAAATTATGGGAAAAGGTTATACACATGATGAACCAACTGTTTCGATTTTTCTCTTTTTTAATCTAAAGTAGTTTTCGGACATTGATTATATCATGCTAAGTCAGTACACACACTACAGCAATACATGAAAATATGTTTTTATAACATGTTGAAATTATGTCTTCACTTTTGCATGTTTCCTTTATTTGCACGGACTCATGATGAGTTAATCAAGGACCCTGATGGTGCTTAATCTCAGCTTATTCGCTTACAAGAAGGACAAAAGGAAGGTGAAGGTGAAGGTAGCAGAAATTCTGAAGCAGACAAGTCAAGCAACAGTTTCAATTTAGACAGAGCTTCCACCTACAGAGCATCCAATCACATACCTTTGCACTTCTTCCTTTCCAACAAGGTTCGGTACAAGAAAGAGCTAATGTGAATATTGAAAGCAGTGAACGTGATCATGAGAAGCCCAGAAATGTTTCTATAAAAAGTTTGGCCTATTTGAACAATCCTGAGGTTCCTGTGTTACTGCATGGATCCATTGCCGTAGCAGTACGTGGAGTTTTGCTCCCCATATTTGGCCTCTTGCTCTCATTAGCTAGCTGTTAACATGTTCTTTAAACGTCCACATCAACTGCGGAAGGATTCTAGATTCTGGTCACTTTTATTTGTGGGTTTGGGTTTGGTTCCTCCTGTGGGTTTGCCAATGCAGAATTACTTCTTTGGGATTGCTGGTGGAAAACTCATTGAAAGAATTCGCTCATTGACATTTCAAAAAGTAGTGCACCAACAAATTAGTTGGTTTGGTGACCCTGCCAATTCAAGGTATGTTAACAAGATATTTTACTTCAAGGAAGAAAAAAAGAAAGCAATATTAATTATCGTGTTTTAATTTCATTTTACACATATAACTAAAAGAAATGAATCACCTTCTAGCGGTGCAATTGGTGCAAAGTTATATACTGATGCTTTAATAGTGGGAAGCCTTCTTGGTGACACCTTGGCTCTCGTTGTGCAAGACATATCAACAATGGCTAATTGGATTCTAGCTTTTATAACTCTGGCTTTGTCACCCGTGGTCCTCATGCAAGGATTGCTTCATATGAGGTTTCTAAAAGAATTCGATGTCGATGCCAAGGTTAGCCTTACTTTCCAATTTTGTGGATTTCATTAGCGGCATTATGTATTGTGGACATTATAAGAATCTTTTTGTCTTCTATAGTTGATGTATGAAGAGGCAAGTCAGGTGGCAAATGATGCTATTGGTAGCATCAGAACCGTTGCATCATTTTGTGCAGAACCGACGGTGCGGATACAGGAAGAAGTGTGGACCAGAAAAACAAGGTGTTCGGGTGTGGCTTGTTAGTGGTGCAGGATTTGGTTTCTCTTTTTTTGGCTCTATATTGCACATTTGCTTTCTGTTCCTACATAGGATCTATTCTTGTGCAACACGGGAAGGCAACCTTTTCAGAGGTTCTCCAGGTACAATCAGTTAATTTGCTCATCTTCATTTGATGTTCTTTCGATCTAGTTCTTACAGGAGATTATGTGCAGGTTTTCTTTTCTTTACCCACTACAGCAATTGGTAAGGTAATGTAAGCTTCTAGGCTTCTAGGTTGTACTAATCACTTTGTTGAGAATATGTAACATATTTACATTATTATGTCTCTGTGTAGACTGTTGCCTTGGTTGGAGAGAGTGGCAGTGGAAAATCAACGGTGATCAACCTCTTAAGAGAGATTTTATAACCCTGATTTCGGGCATACACTAATAGATGGAGAGGATATCAAGAAGTTCAGAATATGCTGGTTGAGGTAGCAAATAGGTTTGGTTGGTCAAAAGCCCATTCTTTTCAACGAAAGCATCCATGCTAGCATAGCATATGGCAAAGAAGGAGGTTCTGCCCGAGGAAGTGATAAAATTTGTGTACCAGACTTACGGTATATTCAGATGCTCAAGAAGAATACATGCTATAGATTATGTTTCAAGTAAGATACGATAATATTTTTTTAACAATAATAAAAGTTGAATTTAACTTAATTTTTATATATTTAAAATCAATAATCTTTTTTCAAAAAATTTAAAGTAACATTAAGTATATAATGGAAGGCCTAATGTAGGTGAGACTGGTAGATCAATAAGTAACCCATGAAAGTAATTACCTGAATGAAATTTATTAACAGAAACTAATCAAAAGAATACAAAGATGATAGCAAATTGACTTTTTATCCTCACTTTAATTTCTCTTTCCTGACTTCCTCCCAGCACACCGTCACCGGCCCCTACTTCACCGTACCTCATTAGCCACCACACTGTGGCCACACGCAACATAGCCTCAATCACGCCACACCATAGCCACCATCCTTGCATTCACACTCTCGCAACACCTGAGGCCTTTCTTTAATCAAAGACACCATGTTATTCTGCTTCACAGTTATAAATGGCTTCTACTTCTTGTGTTTCTCTGTCACTTTACAACCTATGTTTCATCCCAAAACAAACTATAATTTTGTGTCGAAAGATTAACATAAATCTTGAAACGTGCATCACAATCATAGAGATTACAACTTAAGAAATAATAAGACAAAAATCAGCAAAATCTAGAAAAAACAAAAAACAACAACAGAATAGTGAAAAAAGAATGGAAAAACTTCATCACAATCCGAAATCTGGTTGAACTACTAATGGATAAGGGATGTGCAGCAAGCAACATGGTAGATCTAGTCGAACTCGAGTAGCAGGGGCTCAACGACGTCAAGGCGGAGTAGCAGGTGGACCACCGCTTGGCATCAGCTTGGATGGAGTGGCAAGCATGACAGCAATGGTGGGTTCAGTCACATGGGTGTGGACAATGATAGTGGCAGTGCTGCTGTCGCTATTGTCGCTTCTGATTTCCAGCATCATTGTCATATCCAATTCTATGTGCAAGCAGGAGGTGAGCAGCGGTGGGCGTTAGAGGCGACGGGGGTTGTAATTGGGGGCGGTGGCAAAGTAGTGGCGGCATAAAAGAGAAAAAGGATGGTAAAGGAAAAAGGTTAAAATAGGAAAATTATTTTTATAAATATTAAAATATAAAATTTAATTTTAATTAAAATATTAAAATATAAATTAAAATATAATTTTAATTTATAAAAGTGATCTTGAAACTTCTATATTTTATCAAGATTACTTCTGTGATGTACTAATTTAAGTTTGGCTAGGGTCTTTATTTAGCCACATTTACAAAATGCAGGTAAATATGCCTCAGAGTATGGCTAGATACAATTGGGGGATCATTGCACCTCTACCCCGACAACACTGCCATGGTTCACAATAGCCTCCATTCCCCCACCCCATCGACCCAACCCCTTCCGTTGGCCATTGCAAATCCCTCCCGTTGCAACCTGCAACCCGCCACCACCTTCTCCGGTGCCACCCACAACTACGGCCACAGCTCTTGCCTCCGTCACCGCCCCGACACCACTGTCGCCGCCTCTAGTGATAAAGCCCACTTCAACAACGACCACATCTCCAGCTAGAATGATGGCCGCATCGCCTTCACCGTCAACATGTTGCTCCTCTGCCACAGTGTACACAGCAAAGCCATCATGTGCTCCTCCTAGCAGCGACCACATAGAGAGAAAAAACGAGAGTGGTTTTTTGCCATGTTGATTGATGGAAGTAGTGGTACTGCCCACCGGATAGTGACAACGCAATGCTGGAGAAGGCTTGAAGTACAAAGGAGGTCGGTGGGAAGGGAGGCTGGAGGGGGGGCTTTTGGTGGTGTCATTGGTTTTTAATCCCACCATCGAACATTTAAGTGGCCTAATAAACGGTTTGGATGTAGTCGAGATCCACCATACACTATCAAATTTTAAATGGTGTATTACACACCATATTTAACTTGGTGTATCATAGACTTTGCCTCTTTTCAAAACTATATTTATAAACAATTAATAATTTTTTTTTGGATATATCAATAACAATAAGATTTAAATTTATGGTCTCATATAAATTATTTACGTCTCTCATCACTAATCCACTTCTAATGACTTTTATAAACAATCAATTTCAAATAAAGTATCTTTCAGTAACTTTGTCTAAAGTTATTTTTCATCTTTTTCTATCCTTAATTATTTAGTTGTACCATTCATTTTATATATTTTTCTAATTAGAACTTATATAAATGTTTTTCTTACATATAGGAACAGATCCAAACAATAACTGTTTTAAAGGCTAAAAATAATTAGTAAAATAAAATATTCAAAACTAATTATATTTGGTTTCAATCCTACATTTTTTAAATAAATATATAACTTTATTAGTAATTGATAATTAAAAAAAGTTTTAAGTACATTTTTCATTAAATAATTTATATTATTAATTCATTCACATATTTTGAAAAACATATAAAAATCTAAAATTTTGATGACAATTATTAATAAATGTAGATAAGTTAAAATTTTGATATTAAGATATAAAAATTTTGTGTGAAATAATGTTTATTTAGTTATAAATTAATTACACACAATATTATATATTAGGTTAACTTTGCAAGGAGTTTAATATGTTTATATAACTTTGAAAAGAAATGAGTTCAAGACATTATTTTATTTTCTAAACAGTAAAATTATATATTCTAAAATTGAAGTTTTGACATTTTATCAAGTAGTAAGAAGATTACATTTATTTTGAATAAACACAGCATAAGTCAAAAATTATAATATTTTAGATTAAGATATATATAACAAAATTTCTTGTACATATAGGAATAGCGGGGAGGGGAGGCCAAGCCCCCACTTTTCCTCTTTGTATCGATCACCACTGCTCACACAATACACCCAAAACCACTTGATTAAAATTAAAAAATATTTGATAAATATATTATGTATAGGATATTTTATTGGCTCATATCTTATTATTATTGGATAGAGTATAGACTTTATTTAGATTAAATTGATATCTACTTTAATGATAAATAGGGTGAGAGTCAATATAGTGTCTCATACATAATATGTTTACTTAATATAACCATCTATACTATAACAGTATAGAAAAGCAATCCCAATTCCAGATAAAAAAGAGAGAAGAAAAGAATCCCAATCCGAATCCCGTTTCAAAATCCCAGCGGTGGCATGCTTATTATACATTAAACATTTATAATATATCATTGATTAAGATTCCTAGCCCTCAATCGTTATTAAAACCTGTCAGCCAACAGCCACAAAATATTTATCAGTTGGCACATACCCATGCTTTTCTCGATAATGTTTTGCAATATATCTTTGACTAATATTTGTTTTAGCTTTAGTTTATGCTCATCAATACATCTCATATCTTTCATAAAAAAAGGAAAGACATATGCATGACTCCTGAGATATGGGCCTAGCAAAACTTCCACGTATTAAACTATCAATGCCCCCCCTCTCTCTCTCTCTCTCTCTCTCTCTCTCTCTCTCTCTCTCTCCCCTTCTTTATCCTTTTTTGCCGAAATGTTTATAAACCATTTTAATTTGTGTTGTCCGTACAATTAAAGAACAATGTTACAACGGACTCGAACTCAGATAAGTTATTATAGATCCGATAACGTGTCTGATGGAAATTAAAAAAAATGAACCCAATGTCAGTGGAATTGTATTCACTGAAATTCTTTAAAGTTTTTTATTTTTTATTTTAACTAAAAGTTTGCTTTTATTATAATAGATAAATAACATTTTATAAATATATGAGATTAAGGTTCGGTTAGTTATTTATTTCTAGTCATGATTATTATTTTATTGAGGATATTTACGCATAAATATTATTAATTTTTTACTATTAAATTTTTCATGCATAGTCTTAATTTTAAATAATAATATTTATTAAATATAAAAGCAAAAAATTATATTTTTTATTTTTTATATAATAATTACAAAAGTATCACATGCATGTTTAAGTTTCTTACACTCTTTAATTGTGTTGTGCCACGTCTCGAGTGTACAATAGCATAGGTAATCTCAACTTCGTATCATCACTACTCTTAATTAAAATTGAAGAGTATCCAAGACATCTAACCAAATGGCCCATGCTCATCAAAATGAATACCAAAGCATTCGGAAGCTGAAGATTGTTCTTGAATCTCAAGGCTGAGCACGTAACCAAGTAATTCCACATGTCATAATATGAAATGTATAATAATATAAGTGGAAAGTTTGACATTATTATAATTTCACGTCATACAATCGATCAGATGTATGATTTAATTGATACATTGAATTAAACTAACGCCCGAGTAAGAATCAAATCAATTAATTGATCATACTTTAATTAATGAACTTTTGTCAAATATATATATATATATATATATATATATATATATATATATATATATATATATGTATGTATGTATATATATAAGGAACATATCATATAAAAGGAGTGGTTTATTATGAGAATGAGAGGAGTAAATATAAGCCTTATAATCATATATGGATGATCAATATTTAAAGTGTTTAAAGGTCACATAATCTCTTAAAAAAATCATGTGACTTTATGTTTTAATCTTGACTATTTACGTAAGATTCAATAGTCAAGATTTGTTTCTCTCACTCTTATAATAAATCACTTCTCTCATATGATACAATTTACATACATACATATATATATATATATATATATATATATATATATATATATATATATATATTTCGGTAATATTAGTGGCAATGAGATTTGAACTTAGGACCTCATATTAATTGTCCAAATCTTTCATCACTAGATCAATTTTAGTGGCTTTTTTGTCAAATCATTAACGCCAACTATATTAATTAATTAATATATACAAGTTCAATAACCACGTTTTTTTTTTCAATAAAAAAAGGTCGATTAATAAACAGAAGCCGTCCTCGGCAAGTAAGGAGGGCTTAGTTACTCAAAAAAAAACAAAGAAAAAAATTATTATTTATGATAGCGTTGGTTGAACAAGTTCAAGACAATAATTCTACGGAAATCAAATATGCGTGTGATCTTTTTCTATCACGATTCACATTGTATATTAGCGTTTCGTATATTTCATATAAGCTAGAATTGACCGGCAATGAAACTTCTGCATGTCTGGAAGGCTCGAAGTGTTAAATTTGATCGGGTATGAGTTGCATTTGGTAGCTGTGACAATTTCTTCGGTGAGTAAAGAATTTAGAAGTTAGGTTAAGTTGTATGATACAAATATCCGAAAAAAGGGAGCCGTTGATCAACAAGGACACGTGGCCAACGATCCTATAATTCAGGAAATAGAATGGCACAAAGCGGGAAACATGAGAAGGAGCGGCAGAAACCGCAAGTAGCCGGTGTGGCTCAAGGATTATACCCTGTAGCCTTGGCATCAGGAATTGGTACAGAATAATGTGAAATTCCTTGGTGCATCAGTGAAGAGTTCACGATTTGTGTTGCTGCGACTGATTTACTTTTATTTTCATATGGTCAATCTTGTATCAGATTATATCAGCATTCAGTCTTCCACCTCTGTTACCATACTTTTGTTGTTCTGAATGTATAGACTCCATCTGTTTGATTCTTTGTTTGTTTCATTATATACTGCCCCCGTATTTGATCTGGTATCATTGTACTACTCTTTTGATTTCTTATCATATCCCTTCACCATATGAGAGACTAATTTTCTGAGTAGGTTCAAATGCTTAAGCCACACGTAAGTCTCAAGATAAAACATAAGACCTTATACTTAATGGATCCAAGCTACTTCTATTCGGATTAGCACCTGATTGGTTAAGTTGTCCAACAATACAGTAGGAAATATCTATCAACGAAGCACCGTCAAGTCATCAACAGAAATTGAATTCAATACTCTTTCTGATCTTGTTAAGTGAACTGAATTAGTTTTAAATAAACATGGCTTAATTTGCGGTCCATAACCGCAGTTGTGATTGTAGTACTGCATTCTTGACACTTTCCATGACTGTATTTTGCCGTTATTCCAGATTTCACCTTTCATCTATTGATTTTTCTTTTGTCAGAGTGCCATAATTGTAACACTGTGTTTCGTACAGGTATTGAACTATCGGTTAATGCTTCTCAACCTAGGGTATATCTGTTTGATCGATCTTGTAAGTTTTCAATAAATTTAAATAAAACAGAAACAAAACATATGTATGCCTGCAAACACTGAAACACGATAACGTTAATTTTCATTAAGATGAATTCATGATAATTTGGTAATAATGGCACGCTGTAGCAAAAATAAAAATAAAATACATTTAATACTCTTAAGGTATTAAGAAATAATATTTCATCCCATTTATTTAAAAAATATGCATTTCACTCCAATCCACAAAAAGTGTGTTTGGATTGATTCTTTTTTTTTTTTAAGAGAAAAACACCTTTTTAACTGTTTTTTATTTTCAAAAAGTGCTTTTATATGTTTCAAAAATTGTGTTTGAATACAACTTTAGAAAAAAAAAAGTTACTTGTAACAAAAAATTAATTTACCATTTTTTAAAAAGTTAATGATACCTGACTTTTAAAAAATAGATGTGATTTTGAAGAATCATTTTGGATGCATTTGTTTGTGTTTCTAGTACAAAAAAAGTATTTTTTTTCAAAATTTTCAAAAAATTACTTATAACATTTTTAACATTATTTATTTGTGCTACACCAAAAAGTATAACCAAAAAAAAAAATAGCATTTTAAAAACACAAATAAGGAATTATTGCTCCTAGAAAAAATAGTAGAAAAAAGAGAATTTTATTCTTCAAATTTAGGAACCAATATCTTCTAAATAAAAAAGAAGTTTAATTGGCATACACTGACAATATAAAATAATTTTACACTGTCAAGTAATAGAAATAGGGAAAAGTGAGAAATCATAGTAGATCTCTCATTGTAATAGGTGGTTATTTGTATGAGTTGGCACTTTTCACTAATTCTATTCGCTGACAGTTACACTGTCAGTACATTTAAATTAAATTCATAAAGAAAAATTACTCCCTTATTACTCTTGTTCTCTTTCTATATATCTCTCTCTTCATATCCTTAATTATAATTTTATTAAAAAAATACTTCTATATTTATCACATCCAAATAGTTTAGTAATTTCTAATTTAAAAAAAAAATACTTGTACAATTATATATCTAAATACAAAATATTTTTCTTCTTCCGCTTTTAATTCTACTTCTGCTTTTGTATCTAAAGAAATACTTTTCCTAAAATCTTAATTAAACAGACCTTTTATTAAAAATTACTACTGCTTCTACTTTTTTTTTTTTTCATTGAAGCTAGGTATTACTAATTTTAAAAAAGGCGGCACATTATTTATTTTTTTTAACAAGCACTTTTTTATTTTGGGTATCCAAACACACAATGTGCATTTGGATATGATTACAGAAAAAATAACTTTTTTTCTCTAAACTTTTTTTTAGTAAAGCATTATTTTTTTAGAAAAAATTATTTTACACTTGGCTAAACTATCTGAAAAGTGTTTTTAATGATTAAAAGTACCAATCTATTTAGATACAAAAGAATAAAGGTACTTTTTTTATAGCCAAATTATTAAAAAAAATCAAAAAGAGGAAAAAGAACTAGAGTTTAGTAAAAAATAAGAAGAGAAAGGATATATATTGTAATTTTAAATAAAAATAAAAAATATTTTTGCAAGATAATTTTATTAAAAATCACTCATACGTCTATTTTTTTTAGAAATTGAGTGTTTCTAACTTTAGGAAAAAAAATAGTAAATTAATATTTTTTTTATTACAAGCACTTTTATAAAAGTAATTCTTTTAAAAAAGGTTCTTTTTTCTTAAAATAAAAATCCAAACAGGCTCTAAAACTTATAAAAAGTACCTCTTTTAAAAAAAAAAATTTCTAAATTTTTTTTAATCAATCCAAATATACTCTTAATAAATTGAGGTGGAGTGTATATTTTATGAACAAATAAGGCGAGATATTATTTCTTGATACCTCAAGGGTGTTAAGTGTATTTTATTCTAACATTAATCATCGGTTATAAATGATAAAGTAAGGATGACATCCTATCTTAGTTAAAATTTAAATACTTAATTTGTTAGATTTTTTATTCTGTTTGTTGTATATTATCTTTAGTTTTAGGCCTTATCTTTATCTTTTTATTATCTATTGATTTTATCTCCTATTTTATTGTTGTCCTTGTAACTGCTTTATCTATATAATAAACTTTATGGTATGATTCATACTTGAGTTTAACTAGTTTTTTATTCAAAATATCTTCATGGTACAGAGCCTTTTATAGTTAATATCAAATCATACAGCAGAATACTTGATATCTTTTTTAATAGAGAAACTCTAATACCCCTTAGCTTCGATGGTTTTATCGGAGAAACTTCATCGTCTTTCCCAATGATCCCTCCTCTCAGATGTGCATGTAACTAGGCAAAAGATTTGATTATTTCATCTTTGGCTTTTACCATTGGCGCATCTTTTTTTATCTTGTTCGAGCATGATTCATAAGTCCTTTTATTGAAAACCCCTTGTTCTCTGGCTATGGACGTAAGATTTTTTTAAAATATTTGGTTGATACTCCAATATGTATTTTATGTTTACATCTGGTATTTCAAGACCAAATGTGATGATTTTATGATTGCTAGCAAACGACCTTCTAATCAAAATCAACTTATTTACCTTTATCGTGATTTGGACTCACCATTCATTTCCGCTGCCATCACTATCCAAACATAGCCTTTGCAAGACAACATCCAAGTTGAAGGGGGGTGATAAAGTAAGGATGACACCCTATCTTAATTAAGATTTAGATGCTTAATTTGTTAAATTTTTTATTCTATTTGTTATATCTTATCTTGAGTTTTAAGTCTTATCTTTATTTTTATATTATCTATTGATTTTATCTCCTATTTTATTATTATTCTTGTAACCGCTTTATCTATATAATAAACTTTTTGGTGTGACTCATACTTGGATTCAACTAGTCTTTTATTCAAAACTTCTTCAATAAACATTATCTCAATGTTAATTATGAGTTTTTGCTATGGCAAAGAAAGACTTCAAAATTGGTTTTAGAGTAATATTATTTGTATAATTTTTTGAGATGTTTTTAAAGTAATATTTTTTACTATTAAACATTGGTTGAAATTTTTTTAAAAAATACCTAAAAATATCCTAAAATATAGTACAAATACCTTTTCTCTTGTTTTTGTAATCTGAGTTTTCTAACAACTTTCTAAATAGCTCAGATAATTGGAATTTGGGTATGATTTCTAATACAAACAGAGAATAGCGCTAACTCATGTGGTATTTTCTTTGGTTCCTGTGCTAAGGAGTTATTAATAATGGGTTAGAGGTTCGGTCCTTGCATTTTCATCCTTTCCCCATCTCTCTGCCTCCACTAGAAGCTCTTTGAAACCCGAAATTAAAAAATGAAAAATTGACGAGTTGGGATATAGACAGAGAATAGTCGCGACGAGAAATAAAAATGAAAAGTCACAATAGAATAAAACAAGCATGCATGCATAGTCCACGCTGCACATCCTAATTTCAATGCCAGCATAGACAGAGATGCACGGTGAATTTACATATATAGAAAAATTCCAAGCACAGCATTGTTGATACTTTTATCCTAATTCTAATAAAAACCGAATTTCATTTGGAAGATCACTGCTCATTATTACTGCCAAATAGAGGATATGTTTTACCATTATTATTAGCAAATCTTTTTATATGAAAATTTCACATGATATTATTATATGTTGATTTTTTATTTTGATTAAAAAGATAGAGCCACACATGGGATCCATAAAAAAGTCTAATAAGTAATAAAAATTAATATATGACAAAATTATATAAAATTTTTGCATAAGAAAATCTATTTCCGATCCGATGGAGATCAATCAAGACCTCAGAAAATTCATTAAAATTCAAGCATAGCTAGCATAAAATAATAATATATACCTAGCTAGCATATTTAGCACAGAAGATCGTAATGTTATAGATATGATCCGATTCGTTGTATACCTAGCATAAAATTCAAAGCATACTTACCTATACATAAAAGGGGAAAAAAAATATATTCAAAGCATAGTTAGCATAGAAGATTGTTTGTTATGAAAATCATGTATAAATGAGTCATGATTTCAATTACATCACTAGCAAATTTGTTTACGAGAAATTATGAAAAATCATGTGCTAATAATTGATAATTTCAATCGTCTTATTCAGTAAAATAAATTATGTATCATTAATTATTAGTTACATTATTATATCCACGATATTTACTAAAAATATAATTGAAGTCCCTAATTATCTTACTAGTGAATCCAGTAAAATGAATTTCACATTACTATTAATTACCTTACCATATCAACCTTGCTAGAAAAATAACTAAAGCCTCAATTATTTATATGTCAATTCCTGGATGTCTAAAATAGTGTTTGGAATACAAGTTCAACGAATACAGGGATTAACATGCCTCTTAAGTGAAATTGCCTGGCATTTTCAATAAGATGTGCATATTATAAGAATTTATCAATAAATGTGCTTGTTATTTTCATTAGCAGCAGATGCAATGACATGTCATCTTTTTGATGAATTTACATGCAGCAGTTAGGTATGACAAAGCATGTGTATATATGGCGCCATAGATAAATGTGGTCATAAGAAACTTGTCCGAAAGAGTAATTATAAAAATTGAAATAACTAGGATTTACATTGCCTCAAACTATAAATGCAAGTCGTATAAATTCTCATCAATAATGTTGCTCTAACATGTGCTTCGAAAGACTAAACATGGCATCCTCTCATCCAACGAGATCTGAAAGCTCTTAATCAGTGCTGAGCATTCAAGAGCTCCTTAAGAAACCGCTGACTTCAGTTCCTCATTATTATATTATTCTATACAATCATGGACCTTCAGCCATCCAGAATAAAACCCTTTCTTCTAAAATTCTAACCACCAACCTAAAAAGTTTGCTTGATGGAGAAGCTACAGAACTTGAACTAAAGAAATTGAGCTCAGCTTGTAGGGAATGGGGCTTCTTTTAGGTTCGCAAATTGGCATTTTTCTTTTACATTTAGTGTTATGCATGCATTATGATCTATCATCCTTTGTAGCTATATATAATTATGTCTAGATAATTTCTATATTCTTATAACTATAAGAAACGGATCAACCAAAATTTTGCTTTTATGTATATATATTGGCTATGATGAGTAATATTGTTTGATTCATATAATCGTCACCTAGTGAGAAAAGGCTTAGCTAGAGTAGCAGGGGCTCAACAACATCATGGCAGAGTGGTAGGCAGACCACCGCTTAGTCATAGCTAGATTGGCTTAGATGGAGTGGCAAGCGTGACAGCGGAGGTGGGTTCAGTCACGTGGATGTGGACACCGATAGTGGTGTGTGCTATTGTTGTAGTTGTTGTTGCTTCTGATTCTCTCCATCATTGTTATGTCCAATTCTAGGCGCAACGACGGGGCAAGCAGTCAGAGCAGCGATGGGCATTAGAGGCAACAGGGGGCATAATTGGTGGCAGTGGTGGAGTAGTAGGAGGCATGAAAGAGAAAATTGATGGTGAAGGAAAAGGGTATACTAGGGAAATTATTTATAAAATTATTTTTATAAATATTATGATATAAATTTTAATTTTAATTAGGTGAATGCTATGGTACCATAGCAAAAGTGTGCATTTTGTGCATTTTTGTGATGAACGGTGAGGATCATGTCATAGATTGTGAGATGCATCAATGCACCAATCACCTATGATGTACTATAATAATATCTAATTTTAAGAAAATTTAAAAATATAATTAAATATATTTTAAAAATTAATTATCATACACTGACAGTATAAAATTATATTGACAGTATAAAATAATTTTACACTGTCAGTATAATCAAAAAATTTTATCAGTGTAATTTTAATTATCATATATTGACAGTGTAAAATTATACTGACAGTATAAAATAATTTTATACTATCAGTGTAATCAAAAAATTTTATCAGTATATAATAAAAAAACTTTATCAGTGTAATTTTAATTATCATACATTGACAGTGTAAAATTATACTGGCAGTATAAAATAATTTTATACTGTCAGTGTAATCAAAAAATTTTATTAGTGTAATTTTAATTATCATACACTGACAGTGTAAAAAAATTTTATCAGTGTAATTTTACAGTACTGCCAGTATAATTTTACATTGTCAGTGTATGATAATTAAAATTATACTGATAAAATTTTTTGATTACACTGATAGTATAAAATTATTTTATACTGTCAGTATAATTTTACACTATCAATGTATGATAATTAAAATTATACTGATAAAATTTTTTGATTATACTAATAGTATAAAATTATTTTATACTGTCAGTGTATGATAATTAATTTTTAAAATATATTTAATTATATTTTTAAATTTTCTTAAAATTAGATATTATTATAGTGCATCATAGGTGATTGGTGCATTGATACACCTCATAATCTATGGTACGATCCTCACCGTTTATCACAAAAAATGCACAAAATGTACACTTTTGCTATGGTACCATAGCATTCACCTTTTAATTAATTTCAATAGTTATATTTAGTATTCAGTGGTTGAGATTTTTTTTGCTATTGTGGTGACAAATTCAAAGTCTCCACTAAAATATTCGCCTCGAAACTTCTATATTTTATCAAAAATTATGTTCATAGACAATCAATTTTTTACTTTTTTGGTACATTAATGATAATGAGGGTTGAATTTATGACTTCATATAAATTATCCAAATCGTTTATCATAATTCACTTCTAATGGCTTTTTAGACAATCAATTTAAAATAAAGTATCTTTTGATAACTTTGTCTATAGTTATTTTTTGTCTCTTTCTTTCCTTAATTATTGAGTTTCACCATTCATTTTATATATTCTTCTTATAATAAATTATATAGATATTTTTCTTACATATAGGAATAAATCCAAACAATAATTGTTATAAGGGCTAAAAATAATTAGTAAAATAAAATATTTAAAATTAATTATGTTTATTTTTAATCCTATATTTTTAAATAAATATATAACTTTATTAGTAATTGATAATTAGAAAAAAAGTTTTAAGTATAGTTTTCATTAAATAATTTATGTTATTAATTCATTCACATGTTTTGAAAAGCATATAAAAATTTAAAATATTGATGAAAATAATTAATAAACGGATATAAGTTAAAATTTGGATATTAAGTTATTAAAAATTTGGGTGAAATAATGTTTATTTAGTTATAAATTAATTACGCATAATACTATATATTAAGTCAACGTTGCAAGGAGTTTAACATGTTTATATAACTTTGAAAAGAAATGAGTTCAAGACATAATTTTATATTCTAAACACTAAAATTATATATTCTAAAATTGAAGTTTTGACATTTTATCAAATAATAAGAAGATTAAATTTATTTTGAATGGGCATAAAATAATTGAAAAATTATAATATTTTAAATTAAGAGATAACAAATTTTCTTGTATATATAGGAAGGGTGGGGAGCGGAGGCCAAGCCCCCACTTGTCCCCTTTAATTTGTATCCGTCACTGCTGACACAATACACACACAACCACTTGTGACACCTGATATAACTTATTAAAATAATATTTTACCATCTTTTCTATAAGCGATATACAGAAAGCCCAATTCCAGAGAAAAAAGAGAGAAGAAGACAATCCCAATCTAGAGCTTGCCGAATCCCGTTTCAAAATAGAGGGGGTGTTATATGAACTCCAAAAAGTGGGCGTCCTATTGATATAATAAATCTTCTACTATTAAAATTTATTTTTACTTGTTTTTTATATTATTTTAAAAATATTTTTATACAAAATCAAAGGTTGTCATTAACTATGTTGCTGACAACCTATATCAACTTAGAATTCCCCTTCAAAATAACAGCGGGCCTATGTCAACTTAGAATTCCCCTTCAAAAATAACAGCGGGCCGCGGTGGCATGCTTATAATACTTTAAACATTTATAATATATCATTGATTAAGATTTTTAGTTCTCAATCGTCAGTAAAACTTGTCGGCCTATATCTTTGACTAATATTTCTTTTAGCTTTATTTTATGGCATCAAGTGCATCATCGTACATCTCATGTCTTTGATGAAAAATGGAAGACATATACATGATTCCTGAGATGTGGATCTGCCACAACTTCCACGTATGAAACTATAAATGCCCTTTTTCTCCCCCTTCTTGCTGAAATGTTTGTAACCCATTTTAATTTGTATTGTCTGCATAAAACTGAAAAGTATCCAACACATATAACCAAATGGCCACGCTAGCCAGAATGAATACTAAAGTATTCAGAAGCTGAAATTGTTCTTGAATCTCAAAGCTGAGCTCGTAACCAAGTAATTCCACGTGTCATAATATGAAATGTATAACAATATAACTGGAAATTTTAACATTATTATAATTTCACATGACATATAATCAGATGTATGACTTGATTGATACATTGAGTTAAACTAAGGCCAAGTAAGAATCAAATCAATTAATTAATCATACTTTAATAAACTTTTGCCAAATCTTTTATATCAACTATATTAATTAATTAATATATACAAGGTCAATAACCACGTTTTTTTTTCGAAAAAAAAAGTAGATTAAAAAACAAAAGCCATCCTCGGCAAGTAAGGAGGACTTAGTTACTCAAAAAAGAAAAATGCGATGACATGTCATCTTTTTAATGGATTTACAACCAGCAATTAAGCATGACAAATCACGTCTATACATGGTGCCATAGATAAATGTAGTCGTAAGAAATTTGTCTGAGAGTAATTGTAAAATTTGAAATAACTAGGATTTACATTGCTTGAAACTGTAAATACAAGTATTATAAATTCCCATCAATGTTGTGGCTATGAGGTGTGCTTCGAAAGACTAAACATGACGTCCTCTCATGCAGCAAGATCTGAGTGCTCTCGATCAGTGTTGAGCATTCAAGAGCTCATTAAGAAACCACTGACTTCAATTCCTCAGCGCTATATTCGTCCATACAATCATGGACCTTCAGCCATCCAAAATGAAACCCTTTCTTCTAAAATTCCAACCATTAACCTGAAAAATTTGCTTGATGGAGAAGCTACAGAACTTGAACTAGGGAAATTGAGCTTAGCTTGTAAGGAATGGGGTTTCTTTCAGGTTCACAAATTGGCCTTTTTCTTTTACACTTAATGTTATATACGCATGATGATCTATATCGTTCTTTGTACCTATATATAATTATGTCTAGATAATTTCTTTATTCTTATAATTATAAGAAATAGATCAACCAAATTTTTATTTTTATGTATATATATGGCTATGTTGAGTAATATCGTTTGATTGATATAATCGTTACCTAGTGAGAAAATACTTAGCTGTGATTGTTGCATATATGATATGCTTCAGATCCCCTTCTCTTCTTGAATTTATCATTCATATGCAGTTGATGGACCATGGAATCAGCCCACTAGTGATGGGAAAGCTTAAAGATGAGATTGAAGGGTTCTTCAAGCTTCCCTTGGAAGAAAAGATGAAGTACAAGTTAAGGCCAGGTGATGTTGAAGGTTACGGGCCAGTGATCATATCAGAGGATCAAAAGCTTGATTGGGGTGATAGATTATATATGATAACCAATCCTCTTAATAAAAGAAAATCATATCTTTTACCTGAGCTCCCTTTATCTCTCAGGTATTAATTCTCTCTCTAATCTCTATCATATACAGATCACACATAAATATGTATTAACTAGATGTGTATATATATGTATGCAGAACTATGTTAGAATCATACTTTGTGGAATGTCATAATGTTGCTATGACACTTCTAGGGCTGCTGGGAAAGGCCCTCTTGAAGATAGATAAGAAGGAGTGGGAGGTGTTTGAAGATGGGATGCAAGCTATGAGGATGACATACTACCCTCCATGCCCACGACCAGAGCTTGTTATGGGCTTCACTCCTCATTCAGATATATCAGGAATCACCATCCTTAACGAAGTGAATGGAGTGCATGGCCTCCAAATTAAGAAAGATGGGATTTGGGTTCCAATCAAAGCTAGCTCAAATGCCCTTATTGTGAATGTTGGGCACATTCTAGAGGTTTGTCATGATCCCCTCTCTCATTTTACCTTAGAAAACATTGTTTGTACTGATTTTTTAAATTAGACACGCAATAAGAGAGACAAATACAAGATAATGGGTGTTAAACAAGAAAAAAAAGTAATAAACTCGTCACATTGTGTTTTTCTTCTCATTATATCTCCATAATAAGCCTAAAAATGAGTGCAAATAATATTATTCTATTTTATTATGATTGCACATCCATACCCTTTTATAAATTTTTTAATTAAAGATAGAATAATATTATTTGTACATTAAAAATATTATTTTGTTAGACATTATAAGGGAAAGAGATATAAAGTATATATTGATTTCTCCCATCATTATTAAATATTTTATATATTTTTTCTTTTTATGATGTTTATTATTTTTCTAATGTTGTTTTTTTCGTCTTTATTAGAAATGTTAATTTTAACATACAGATAGTATTACTCTTAAACATAGATGTCGGAAGATTTGGGTGAGAATGAAGCTCATTTTTAACCTTTTGAGCAAAGTCAAATACTACTTTATAGAATAGGGAAAAACAAAACCTACTTTATAGTAGAAGTCCTTTACAAAATTTACGATTCACACTTTTAAAGTATAATAGATCTTTCAAGGTGTCTCTTCCAATTCAATTTACTTTTTTATTTACATTGGGTGGCGATGGAATTTATTTAATTTTTTTTTCTTTTAGTTTATTAATCTTGCTTATGGAAATGGATAATATCGCTTTTCCTGTCTCTAATATTTTCTTTATTTGATGGAGGAGAGGTTTCTTTTGAATCCTTATAATAAAAAAATTATGCAATTAAGCTAAGCTATACTTATAAAGTAGGATACGAATTGACTTATAAATTAATTGTTGTGTTTCAAATCTATTAAAATTATAATTGATTTAATTTTACTTTATCATTTGATACTTTTAAATCAATCATTATGTCCAAAATTCATTAAAATGGGATTTGAATTGATGTAGAAACTAACTTATAATAAATACTATAAAATTAATAGGATTTTAAAATTAAATAATCAAATTTTGTTAGATTTGCTAAATCAAATCATTTCTTATTTTTATAGGTTTCAAATATAAGATTTGATTTATAAAACAAATTAATTTTCTTTTTTATTCATTCCAAACACTTCTTATAAGAAATACCTCTTTTCTAAAACAAAATAAGTTACATTGACTTCAATGAGATTCTTATATCCATTAATGACAAAAAAAAAAAAAAGCCTTCTATTTTTTACTTTTCTGCCGATTTATTTGTTTGTAATTTTTGTAATTAGAACCAGGTCCATGAAGGAAAATTTTCAAAAGTAAAAAAGTATAGTGCATAAATTTGGTATATCTTAAGGAAGATTAGTGCAAGTGATAACTAAAAGTAAAAAGAGAAAAAACTGAATGAAAAAAAAATACCAAAATCAGTATGATTGTTTCTGCACGTGATTTGATTTGAACAAAATAAAGAATGCTGGAAATTAATTTGCAGATCATGAGCAATGGGGCATACAAAAGTGTTGAGCACAGGGTAACAGTGAATTCAGAAAAGGAAAGGATCTCCATTGCTATGTTCTTTCTTCCCAATGTTCAATCTGAGATTGCACCCGCAATTAGTCTCACTAACCCACAAAATCCCCCTCTATTCAAAAGGATTGGACTGGAGAAATATGTTGAAGATTACTTCACTCGTAAGTTGGATGGCAAGTCGTACTTAGAGCATATGAAGATCACACGTGAAAACGCGACAGTTTAGCATCTGCAATATTCATCAAATCTATGGCGAAAGGGTGGCTTGTGTATGTATATATTCATATATAATCCATATTTATATAATAAAGCATACCTAGGTTTGGTATATTATTTGTACTCTCCAATATATAAGGCTAGCTCTTCGGTTGTGTACTCGTGGCTGTCAACAGATCAATGTTCAATTTGTCTGGCTCCTCAGTCAGATTATTTGTAAACCAATGTGTGTGTGTGTGTGTGTGTGTGTATTGTATATATATTATATGTGCATATAGATGGAGATCACTTATTTATATTTTGTTAATCATGAATTCATTAATTATTAATTTATCCAACTAATTAAGTTTATCTAATATTCAAAATAATACATGCAGAATTTCGTGCCAAATATTATTTTCTCTAAATGCTTAACCACTATTTTTTGTCATAGCATCATAAATTTGGTGAAAAATCTGGACTTGTTATTATGATCCAAATGAGCTATATATGTTGAGTTCTTATGCACTTAAGTCTACACAAAATGTAATGATAATGATGAAATGTTATCTATTTACATCTAAATTAATGTGCATTAATTTGTATATAATTTGTTGGCCGAATTTATGGCCTTGAGTTTGGGTTTACAATTAATTTGGTCTAATGGTTTCCGGAGGAGCGTGTGGTGCGACTGCATTGAGGAGGTTCATGGCATGCATTCAGCGGATGATAGCTATGTAATCGATCGAGTTGTCGCCTAACCTATGTTCTAATTTGGGAAGGTAATGCTCCTACTCATGTCTGGGCTAAGAAACTAAATAGGAGTAGCTAATGATCAATATTGATTTGCTGTTGCTGCTCTATCTTCTCTAACTGCTGTAATACACAGCATTCACTCGGTGTCCAATAATTTTTATGATCGATACGCCCCCCCCCCCTTCTTTCTCTTTCTCTTCTCTTATTCTCTAAAGAATCATCTTACTTATTCAGAAATAAATAATGTATATCGCCCAAAAAAAAAAGCAGTTAAATAATAACCATTTTCATAATTTATAAATTTTGAATGTAAATGTTTGAGATAATTTAAATTTGAATGTAAATATGAATGCTAAGAAATCAGATTGGTAAATGTTTTTTGTTTTCTTTGAGCCATTAACTATTGACTTTTTACTAGAGAGCAATGCGAGTCAACTCAAGTGACTATTAAAGAAAATAATAAATTTACAATTATCAAACCATCTCATATATATTCCAGGAGTTATATTATAATTAATTTTTATTTTATCTTACTATTTTTATTTGATTATTATATTTTTTCACTATTATTATGTCCTAATATTTAACAATATAATTTTGTTTGTTACTTTTTCAGCAACAGTTATATAAATATTTTCTTTAAAAACATCATTATATTTATTCAATGTTTAATATTTGAATTTAATTTGTTGAAAATAATTTACTCCTCGATATAATTTTGTTACATATGTTCACTATTACTTGATTATCTTTTTTAACAGATCAATTATACCATAATATACGCATTTTAAATTTTATTATTTTTCTTTAAAATAAATTTTTATTTCTTAAGGTATTTTTATTGTATACTATCAGTACTATTTTATGATTAATATTTCTAATACTTTCAACTTTTTTAATTTTAATTTTTTATTTTTATTAATAAGAGATTAATTTGTATGCACTAACAATATAAAATAACTTTACATTATCATTTAATAGAAATACAAGAAATTATCAAATTATATTAGAAAATTATCTACTATGATGAGGGACCCATCATGATTCGGTATTTTTTTGTATTTCTATGTATTTCTATTGATTGATGGTATAAAATTATTTTATACTATTGGTGTATACAAATTAAATTCAATAATAAATATGTATTCAATTATGTTATTAAATATCTCTCAGGATAATTAATCTTACTATGTAAAGATGTTAAACGACTATAATTTGAATGCTATTATTATTATTATTATTATTATTATTATTATTATTATTATTTGGGGATATGAATGCTATTCTTGATCGGATCATAGCAAGAAATTAATAGAAAATATTTAAATATAAGTTTTGAATTGATATGAGTGATAGCAAATTGAGGACTAAGAGTAAGTGTGTCTGGATTGGTATTTGTAAATTGGGATTTGTATTAATTTGATTCTACCAAAATTGATTTTAAGCAAAAGTGTGTTAATGTCAATGTGATTTATGTTTGGATACTTTTTTTCCAAAAGTGATAATGATAAAATGAATATTATTTGAATGACATCAATTAAAATCACTTTTGGATGTATAATTACTAAAGAAGACATAAATTTTATATTATATTTGTAATATTATCCTTTTATTTCATTTTTTTGTTTTTAAAATATTTGAATAAAGCGTATTAATATTATTATAAATAAAATTATATAAATATTATTTTTAAGGTATAATGTAAATATTATAAATAAAATATTATAGATATTATTATGTCTTTTACTTTTCTTCTTATTTTGTTTTATGTACGTTAGCAAGCTTCTATTTGCAGGTGGCTTCATATAGTTGGTGTAAAATTAAGGATAGTTGTGTCCATAAGTTTTATTCTCAATCATCATATCTCAAAACTGAACCTGAAAGCAATAAAAAGTCGCTTCACCGCAAACCAAGGTTGGAGAGTGAAAACCCGTTGGAAGAGATAAAACGGGAAACATCCAAACATCTTAATTCCAGCATTTGAGGAGGCTAAATGTGTGTTTGGGATTTTAAACGCTAAAACAAACATGCCCTAAGTCTCACATTGAGACACATGTGGCACATATCCGGAATTAGTGTTAACTAACAAACCAAAGGCAGGAACCTTAAGGAGGAGCATCAAGACCCGCAAAGATCAAAAGTGGCTATAGACACTGTTCATAAGGCTCCAAGCGACACAAAGAAGGCATGCGATGAGCAAGAATTAATGCTTCCCTCTGCTGCTGTCCTGTTTTCTCTGTGTTGTTGTAGTGCTTCCTTTCTCTCTACCAAACTCTTTCAATTCTCTTGATCAGGTGTTTTCAGTGGAGCTACTTAATTCTTGATAGCATTCTAAAGTTGTCTCAAGTATTAATACCAACCGTACTTGATACATTGGGTGATTTTGTTTGCGCTTCTATAACAACAAAAGGTACTTTTTTTCAAAATTTTTCAAAAAAAAAAAGTAGCTATGAAATCTTTAATATTAATTATTTGTACTTCTCAAAAAAAGCAGAAATATAAAATAATTAGTTTTTCTTCTATTTTAAAAAATAGATAAGGAGTCGCTTCTCTTAAAAGCAGAAACAGTAAAAGAAAGATAATGTTATTCTTTGAATTTAGCAAGCACTTTTTTCACTCAAATATGATTTTATCCCTAAATTTTTAAAAAATATCACTCTCTTTCCCTTCTCATTTTTACTCTCTCTTCATATCCTTAATTATAATTTTATGAGAAAAAATACTTTTATATTTATCACATTCGATAACAACTTCTAATTTTGATAAAAAGTACTTATATAATTATATCTAAACACAAAATAATTTTCTACTTTTACTTTTACTTCTACTTCTAAAGAAGTATTTCTGTTAGAAGCTTAACCAAATAGGTCCATTGTCTCATAGGATCACATACTGATTTCTTACACGTGTAACACCCTCCTAACCACAGTATTATACTTAAGTCATAATATTATAATTAGGAGCTTACTATGTGTGGAGGTCCTATTTTCTTAATAGTATTATTTAAATCTGAGTTTTGTTGTGCAATTTAAGAAAGCGAAATTCAAGTTGTTGAAGTGCGTTACCAAATTAGACTTATACATATGAGGAGTTAACCATAAACAAAGAGCTACAATGAAAAATCATACATGCAATAAGATTAATTGAATTGCATAACATTTAGTATCATAATTACATCTCGCTAGTATGTACTTATAAGTCTCTTAATATACTTGATGTGAGACCTGCATGTAATAACTCACATCAACCTACATGTAATAACTCATATCAAGGAGACTAGAACTCAAGAAAGGTCCATGCAGGGACGCCTATCAAAATGCAGGAGAGCAAAAAGAAATAAAAGGCAAGGTCGCAACGCCGCAGTCATACTGGAATTTCAATAAAGTACATCTTCACCGTTATTGCGATCATCTGAGAATAACATGAATACATACAAATAGAATGAGAATTTGAAAAATTCTCAATAGCATCTCCTAAACTACCACATATATTGACATTGTTATCATTCTCAACTGCTTCGGTTTATTTCGAAAATGTGAACAATATAAATAGTAAAGCATAGATTCCAATTTTATAGATTTGAAACCATATTGTCCAAAGCATATTTCATTTTACTTATACACTTAATAAACAAAAAAGGAATCTTGTTATAATCCTAACAAGTCAATAAGCAATTAAATAATATGCATAGATGAATACCAATGAATCATAATGCAAGTGCACTTGACTTTTTCTTTTCTTAACTCGTATCATAACTTTTCATACTTGGTCCCTTGCGAGTATCTGGCCATATAAACTCTTGGGTAATAGTCTGCTTTTTAGGATTGAGTTCATTCCTATACGTGATTATCGGATTTACTTTTCGGATGCTCATACTAACTTATTCCCCTTAATTTATTATGGAGCTGACCTAAATAATATGGAATCATAATCATATTATAGATCATATATTCATGAATGGATATGCTTGAGGAACTTATAATCATGATACATAATTCATATACTTCCGCCAAAAATTTGGCAGCATAACAGCTGAAACATAAGGCTTCCTAATATATAAACAATGTATATAAAACCAGTCATAGTATTTAGGATCATTAATATCATTATACCAATATCACATTAATTTGATGAGAATTTGCATAAATGGTTCAACCCATTGGCTCTTTATAGTTTATGGAGCTTCTAAATCTTGAAGCTATCAAGCTGTCTTATTTTTCTCAAATCTATCTTAAAATTACAAATTACATTTTAATTCATTTTAGTCTAGAAATTTGAAAGTTGTAGTCTTGTTAGTTTACTTTTAAACCTTTTTAGTTTTACTAAATTTTGAGGTGTGTAACTTGAGTTATTAGGGTTTCACTCAAAATTGTCCTATTTTAGGACAGACTTGCATATCTAAATTTAGAAAATCACTAAAAATTTATCTTACATTATTTTCATATGAAATTTTACTAAAAATGCCTATTTCAACCCTTTTCAATCCCAAGAAGTTTCACTTTAATTGGGTCAGTAGAGTTTGAGTTATGAACTCGTCAATTGAGCTACCTTACTTCATACTGAATAGAGTATAGGTCAACTTCAAAGAATTACTAAATATAATCATGATATCATTATGAATTTTATAAGAATGATTTCCTATGTGTTATCTTCCAAAAAAAATTAGTTTAACTCAAATTGAGGTTATATAGGGCAATTTATGGCCCCACATCACACACTAGTCAGGACCATGAGTGTGATCTAATAGACTACTTCTAAAAGTTATAACTATTTTATTTCAAGTTTAATAGACCTATAATTTATATAGTTGGATTCATCTTTTAATCAAGTTTCATTTAAAATTAGTTTCACTCGAATTTGACCTCTACAAGTTGGGAAATACTATTTATTGTACGGACAGTCACTATGATTCTCCCAACAACTTTTTCTATTTTGTATATATCTTGGTCTTTTGATCTATTCTTCGACCTAAATCAAGTTTTTCTATTTCAAATCACTAGAAAATAGTCATATTACCATTATACAAGGATGAATCAAGAATGAACCAAGAAAACCCTAAAGGATAAACAAACTAAGAAATCCTACCTCAAAATTCAAGTTGGTAGCTCCTTAACTTGAGTTCCTTGATAGCTCTACCTCCCTAAGGCCCCAAGATGATTGCAACTCCCTTCTTACTCCTTGATGATTGAGGTTAAATGACTCAAAGGAAGGGGGTTTTTGAGCTTGTCTTAAGGTTTCTTAAAGATACACAAGAAAAAAGTGGAAGATTGTATCAAAAGGAGGTAAGATCACAAGAGTTTCTGGGTAAATATAGAGAAGTTGAAGAAGAGAATGAAGATGGAGAAGAAAATGAAAGATGAGTAAATGAAGGAGGGCTGAAATTTCAAGGATAGATTTTAAGTATGAGTGAAGGATGAGTAAATAAATATATAACTTTATTAGTAATTGACAATTATATAAAAAAAAAAGGTTTTAAGTATATTTTTCATTAAATAATTTGTTATTAATTCATTCACATATTTTGAAAAACATATAAAAATTTAAAATATTGATGACAGTTATTAATATATGTTAAAATTTTGTTATTAAGTGATTAAAAATTTGTGTGAAATAATGTTTATTTAGCTATAAATTAATTACACATAATATCATATATTAAGTTAACGTTGCAAGGAGTTTAACATGTTTATATAACTTTGAAAAGAAACGAGTTCAAGACATAATTTTATTTTCTAAACACTAAAATTATATATTTTGAAATTGAAATTTTGACATTTTGTCAAATAGTGAGAAGATTAAATTTATTTTGAATGAGCATAAAATAAGTCAAAAAATTATAATATTTTAGATTAAAATATAACAAAACTTCTAGTATATATAGGAAGATCGGGGGACGGGAGGCCAAGCGCCCACTTCTCTCCTTTGTATTTGTCACTGCTTATATAATACACACAAAACCACTTTATTAAATTAGATAAATATTTGATGAATATATTATATATGAAATACCGTAATAACTCATACCTTATCTACTATTGGATAGAGTGTGAATCCTATTTAAACTAAAATTATATCCTATTTAATAGTAGATAAAATATGAGTCACACGATATCCTATAAATAATATGTCTACCTAACATAACTCATTACAATAATGTTTTACGATATTTACTATAAGCAACATACAAAAAGCAATCCCAATTCCAGAGGAAAAAGAGACAAGAAAACAATCCCAATCTTAAAGCTGGCTGAATCCGGCCCGTTTTAAAATACCAGCGGTGGCATGCTTAGTATACTTTAAACATTTATAATATATCATTGATTAACTTTTTTTAATTCTCAAACATTTATATATTTTGCCGTTATTCCAGATTTCACCTATTGGTTTTTCTTTTGTCGGAGCATACGGTTTTTTTTTTTTTTTCTCTTTTTTACAGGTATTGAACTAGGTAATTTCTGTGGTACCCTTCTTAAATGAAGCGGTTTGGAATTCTTTTTACATGTCTAATGAGATTTGATTATATGTTAAACTTTTATCCACCTAATCAATGAGTTGTCATTTCTTATAAATCTATATTTAGATCCTCTTCAATTCTTTTGTGAGAAGTTTACCTCAGGATTTGTTCTTATTTCAAAATATCAAATTAACTTATCTATCCTAATTTCTATCCTAATTTGCAAACACTGATAAAATGTTTTATCTCCAAATCAAGAAGAACCCCAAAGAATTCAATCCCTGAATATAAATTTGTGTTCTCATTACTAATTTTTTTTTGCTGCAACAAGTGGATTTTATATTCAATTCACCAAAGCTCCCAGCGGCTTATTGTCTCCTACACCTACTATTCAAATACCATCCGCCTTCATTTAGCTTCGTCTATATCAGGCCTTCTATGTTTTTTTTTTTTTTTTTGCAGCCACCACTTCATCTTGAAAGAGAAGGGTCTTAAACAGTGACAAACAAAGCAAAAGCATCTTCTCAAGGGGGTGCATAACAAAGAATTTGAAACTAATATGAATCCACTTTCTAGTCTGATTATCAATGGCAACCATTACAGGATAATTTGATTAGGCATATAACTCACATTAAACAAAGCACGAAGTATTGCTACAGAGCAAACTCCAACAAAATAGAAGATATTAAACAAAAAAAAAAAATATAACCTATAAATCGAATCCATATGCATCGACTAAAAGCCAGTCGAAAAAAAAAAAAGACGACACTTCAAGAAACTCTAAGCCAGAGGAAGGGTGCATGTTAACGTGATCCGCCATGTGTTTTGAAGTTTCCGATGCTCTTGCATTTTATTTATAAAAATGCCACTGCACATGTGAATCTAAAATTTCTAGTGGGGACCTAAAGTGTTTTATTTGTAAAAAGAGTCTTTGATTTTTGATGGGTAGCTCATCGGAGGAGAGACAATTGGCATCCAGGTTGTTCTCTGGAGGGAAGATATTTCTTGCCTAGGTATTGTCACACTTTGCAAATATTGTAATAATATACTAAAATATAAAGGGAACAATTATGATGGTTGTTTTCATTACATTGCATCGTTCTGCTATCGTTCCGCAATTAAATTGTGATGGTTATTTGTTCTCATGTGGTCGAATGATGGTTCTTATGGGGTTGGATATCATCGAACTCAGCCCCGATCTGCTTGCTATCATTCTGCTATTCAATTATGATGGTTCTTTGTTCTCGTTCGTCCGCAAAATAGGTTACCTTTTTCATTGCATTGATTGTTCTTATAACTAGCAAGACATTTTTGGGTTAGCTTACAAAATAACGTTTGAAAATAGCTTACAATAATTAAAGAAAAAGCGGTTATAAAGAGGGGCTATAATATAGTAGTGGTAGAATTTTTGCTTGAAGCGGCTGATGATGTCAAGGTGAGAGGCCATGTTTGTAGGGATGAGGACGTTGGCCCACTAATTGGTCCACCGAAGATCGCTATCGCTGTCATAGTCGTGTTGCTTCTCTCTTCGCCTTCTGTGCTTCTTTGATTGCTCTTTTAATTAGAGATTAGGGTTTCATTTTCACTGCCCCCGACAAGACTCCTCTTGCTTAGACAAAAATAAATAGAGGGGCTCTTCAGCAGAAATAAACACCAAAGCTACTTATATGTTAATTTTAAAAATATAAAAAAGCGGGTTGCATAACAACCGTTAGATTTCATTAAAACACAATCCAACGGCTCTGAGGAGTGGACCATCAGAAACTCCAAAACATATGCTAGACCATCTTACCCACCACCCAGAGGAAGATGGTTTTTTTTTTTTTTTTTAGGGTTCTTCCTATTTTTTTTTTTAAGTAATGAGAATACACATTTACATTCAAAGATTAATTTTTTTAGGGTTCTTCCTAATTTGAAGATAAAAAATTTTACTAGTGTTTGCAAATCAGGATGGATAAGTTGATTTGATGTTTAAAAATAAGAATAAATCCTGA
The DNA here is from genome assembly GCA_031439595.1 of Pterocarpus santalinus. NCBI lineage: Eukaryota > Viridiplantae > Streptophyta > Magnoliopsida > Fabales > Fabaceae > Pterocarpus > Pterocarpus santalinus. Next base: position 21,528,031 of record CM062532.1, on the reverse strand, counting down.
GATAAATTTATAACCAAAAAACTAAGTAGACCTAAATATAAATTTATAAGTAATCATTGATTCGGTGGAGGAAAATTTAATACATGTTCAAATTTTATTCGACCATGTAAAAAGGATTCTAAACCCGTTTATTTAAGAAGGGTGCCGTAAAAATCACTGTTGGACTACCGGTTAATGCTTCTCAACGTACGGTATATGTGTTCGATCGATCTTGTAAGTTTTCAATAAATTTAAATAAAATAGGGGAAAAAAAACTTATGTATGCCTGCAAACTGAAACACGATAAAGTTTACCTTTATTTAGATGAATTTATGATAATTTGCTAATAATGGCACGCTGAAGCAAAAATAAAAATTAAATTAACATTAATCATTGGTCATGAACATTATCTCAATGTCAATTCTGAGTTTCTGCCGTGGCAAAAAAAGACTTCGAAATTGTTTTTAGAATAATATTACTTATATCACTTTTGAAGATATTTTTAGAATAATACTTTTGACTCTTAAATATTGATTGAGAAAAAAGTTGAAATTCACTCTTAACTAATATTTAAGGAATGCCCGAAAATATCATAAAAAAATAATATAGATACCATTTGTCTTGTTTTTATAATTTAAGTTTTCTAACACCTTTCTAAATAGCTCATAATTGGAATTTGGGTATGAGTTGGGATATAATCAGAGAATAGTCGAAGAGAAATAAAAATGGAAAGTCACATTAGAATAAAACAAGCATGCATGTATGCATGGTCTAGGCTCATCCTAATTCCAATACCGGCATAGACAGAGATGCATGGTGAATTTATAGGAAAATTCCAAGTACAATATTGCTGATGCTTATATCCTAATTTCTTTCGGAAGATCACTGCTCGTTATTACTGGCAAATACTGGATATGGTCTACCATTATTTTTAGAAAATCTTCTTATGTGGAAATTTTAGATGATATTATGTGTTGATTTTTAATATTGATCAAGAAGGTAAAATCATATACAATATTCACAAAAGAATCTAATAAGTGATAAAAATCAATATATCACAAAATCATGTAAAATTTTACATGAGAAGATCTATTTTTGGTCCGATGAAAATGACTCAGGACCTCAGAAACTTCATTAAAATTCAAGTATGCCTAGCATAAAATAATAATATATAACAAGCTAGCATACTTAGCACAGAAGATCGTAATGTTATAGATATGATCCACTTCTTTGTATACTTAGCATAAAAGTCAAAGCATACTTACCTATGCATAAAAGAAAAAAAAAATTCAAAGCATGCTTAGCATAGAAGATCATTTGTTATGTCATTTTTGCGGACACCATTTACACACTTAGAAAATTATGTATAAATAAGTGGTGATTTCATTTACATTACTAGTAAATTTGTTTACAATAAATTATGAAAAATCATGTGCTAACAATTGATAATCTCAATTGTCTTACTAGTGAATTCAGTAAAACAAATTTCATATCATTAATTATTGATTAACTTATTATATCCACCATATTTACTAGAAATGTAACTGAAATCCCTAATTATCTTACTAGTGAATCGAGTAAAATGAATTTTCCATTACTATTAACTACCTTACCATATCCACCATTTGCTAGAAAAATAACTAAAATCTCAATTATTTATACATCAACTCCTGGATGTCTAAAATAGTGTCTAGATATGAGTTCAAAGAATGTAGGGATTAACATACCTTTTTAGTGAAATTGTGATTGAGACCACAAATAGGAACTAGAAAATAAAAGAAACTGAGTGTATTATTAACATTTTTAGACAAAGAAAACACAAAGCCAGCATAAAATTAAAAAGGAAGTTCTTGAGCATTAGAGAAGCTTAAACTCTCCCAAAAGCCTAGTCCAATTTCTACCTCACCTACTATTCTTCTTTCCCCCTTTCATATAGTGCACACCCTCAAAAGAATCTCACAGAATCCTTATTCCCTCCCAAAATTATTGCTACCCCTTCATTCTTTCTCATGACACAACTTTAGCAATTTCAACTAAGGCTCATTTTATGATTGGCCCGATACCTAACAATACTCCCTTCTTAAATTATCACCTTGTCCTCAAGCTGATGGTGTGGAAAGCAAAAGCTTCCTCTTGGGTCCCAAATCTTATAGAAGGATAAGGGAGTCATGCATGTAGTGTGGCAATGCCCACTTGGGTCCCATAGATATGTTCCAATTCCCTTTGTGCTATCCATTAAGTAACTGATACCAATAGCAACACCATATGTTTCAACACCTCCAATGCCACAAAGTGAAAAATCCTTACTATCCTAAATCTCTGACATTAACTCCCATGAATTCTCAATTTTGGGAAGTTTCTGCCATTTGATGAATAACCCCCTTCTATTCTGATTTGCTTGAACTATCATACAGCTTTGAGAACCAGTGCACCACTTAGCCGTAATAGATAGGTAGCCAATTAGATTGTTGGGAAATACCATCTTTACCAGGTCAACTATAGCAGCCTTGCAAGAAGGATCAGAACATGCACCATATTAACCTCTTGATTGTTAACACAGAGCTTGGCTCTTTTGATTGTCAACACTCCCCCTGTCAAAATACATCTTGCCCTCAAGGAAAGGGTGCTAAGTTGGTTCTTTTATCTAGCAAAAAATTCCTTCACTGGGATCCCATTACTTGAAATCCAATGACTTGGAGTCTATTTTCCCAATGACAATGGTGGTGCTATAAACTTGTAGAATCTTCAACCTTTTTTATGCTAATAAAGGTGGAGTTAACATGGCCTTGGCAAGCTCCCACATCTCTTATATTATTTGCTCCTTACCATCTTTATATTTTTGTTTAACAGGGACCATATGTAGCATATATGTAAACTCTTTAATGGAAATAGTCAATGAAGAATAGTCCAAAACTCCATCACTTAGGAACCCCACTTGCTTCAATAAAATCTTCATGATACTCATGACTATATTTATAGCAGTTGCAGATAATAGATTACATATGCATAAAACAGATGCACTACAATTTTCTGTCTCTAAAAACATGTTCCTCATATTATCTTTCAAAGTATAGGCTGTGATTTTCCATCAAGAACCAGAGAGAATGCTAGCTAAGAAGCCCCTCTTGTTGTAGTTAGCTGTTGAACACTTGCTGATACTTGAGAAGGAACACCTCCCCTTAATGCCTTGGAACCAATTTTCTTACCTTTATCCTTCTCCAATGCTTGAATTTCAAGAATCTCCAAATGAATTGTAATTTGTTTTGTTCATTGTCTAATCAAACTCCTATAAAACCCAATATTGGTAGTAGTTTCCATTTTATCTCTAGCCAAAGGCCAAACTTTAATTCCAACACGAGCAATCTTTTCAATGCAACTAGGTCCCCAATTAGGAACTTGCCCTCTATAGCAATAGCTCCCAAATTGACAAGATTCCTCTAAACTTTATTTGATACTTCCTCAATCAATTTTTCGTAACCTACAACAACTGAGTTTTCATCTTTAAAAATTTTATCAAACCCGTTGTATCCCCCCTTACCAAATCCACAATAGCCTAGTACCAACTTTCTTATCCTTTCATTAGCATATTTATGCACAGGTTCCAAGGTATTCCCTTCAAACTCCCTCTTATTCAAGACAAGTCTTCCAAATATGATAATGCTGGCACATTCACTTAGTAACAAAATTCTCATTGCTTCATCTTTTACCAACATTGAGCTATTGAATACTAAATTATTGAGAAGCTAATAAATTCTTGATAATACTATCAGCATACCTTCAAATCTCATCTTGAATTCTTCTCTATGATGACTATCTCCAAGAGAAACTCTCATGATGAAAAGAGCAGCCTGCAACCTTCTGGTGGCCTTCCAAGTGATATTTGTTGAGAAGTAATTCCCAACATCATCAATCATTACATGTTTTCTTGAGCAATCTATTTGTGGCAGTATAGCAAATAATTTCACTTCACTGCCATAGGCCCACTTTGTGTCTTTCACCCAATCTTCTTTCCTCACACAAATGGGCCCAATATTAAGCCTAATGATCATGTACGTAACATTAGAAGGCAAACCCAACCCTCTAACAATGCTCTTACTGATCCAAACTCTTTGTTCTCCTCAATATTGTCTTTTAGCAACTTCAGAGACTTGATTTTAGGCTGACCCAGTTTGGACCATTAACCTATTAGGTCAAATTTTTTACCTAAATTGTTGAATGCTTAACCACTTGCTTCTTCTCCTTTCTTTTGCTGTTTCACGCAGACTATGGCTGCGCACCCACATTTTTGCGCTTCTTCTTAGTTCTCTGTCCAATGTGGCTTGCTAGCAACCATCTCTGCCACAACTCTCAGCATTGCACACGAGTCCACCGCCTTTTCCGACTTTGCCACTACTCGCAGTTCCACCGCCATTATTTCATTGACATCGCTAGTGGGTTCAGGTCTGGTGGCTCTGGCTGTGGTGGTTACATAGTCCTCGCCCCACTTTTCTCCTTCTACTCCATCTCACCGCCGTACATCTCCGTCAACGCCCTCACCTCCTCTCTTTCCTTCTTTGGTGGTTCTTCTTAATTCGCCTCCATCTCTGCCCATACCTCTAGCACAACTATTGTGGCGATCTTGAGATTTGGTGGCTTCTGCAGTGATCGATTATAGCCCCAGGGCTCTCCTCTTCTTTCCTTCCTTGCACAACCTTCTTTGTTACGTGATGATTTCCGCATTGTAGCTCTCTCGGTTTGATGGCCACCCCTATCAATGGTTGCTCATCTTTGTCCATCATTATGATGCCGTGGGTGCCCCCTATTTTGAGAGGAGTCAAGTGGCCTACTCCCCCAAGAAAATCCTTCTCCATGCCTAAAAAATCTATGCTTAGAATAAGGAGGAGAACATCGCTCCTTCCCATCCCAATGATTCTCCATCTCAATCTTTTGATGCTCTCTTTGTGGTGGAGATTGCCCTCTAGTTTGAGTATGGCGTTGTCCTTCAATAGTCACTCGACCTTGTCCATCTTCCTTTCTAGATTCTTTATCCTAGCTTCCATCCATGGCAGCTTCAACAATAGGCCACCACAGCCCCAAGAATGAGGCTTTGATGCTAATCGATAGAGACCGCAAATAGGAACTAGAAAATAAAAGAAATTGAGTGTATTATTAACACCTTCAGAAGAAGAAAATACAAAGCTAGCATGAAATTGAAAAGGAAGTTCCTAAGTATTAGAGAGGTTCAAACTCTCCCAAAAGCCTAGTCTGATTTCTACCTAGCCTACTATTCTTCTCTCCCCCTTACATATAATGCACACCCTTAGAAGAATCTAATGGAATCCTCATTCCCTCCCGAAATTACTATTGACTTAGCAGTTAGTTACACTAGAGTGTGCTCCTTATTCTCTCTTGTTACACATGTTTAACCCGATCTGTGGCGGACCAATTTTTAACAGGCTAGACCAAGCTAGCCCGCATAATAAATGGACTCCAAAATGGTTGCCCGCGTCTACACCGCATAAGCCCACGGGCCAACCTGCATTACAACTTTTTTTTTTTTTGTTTATAGTTTTTGGGCCCTATTTGCTCTTGTCCCATGTTTTTTTTTCTTGTCAATCCTAACTCCTAATGCTAAGGGTTAAAGAGGGCTTAGACTTGAATAGCTACTATGCAACTCACCGTTGGTCCACTAGGATAAACATGGTTAGATAATTGACCAAAAATAAACATGGTCAGAAGAGTTTTTTTGGTTTTTATTTTTTGGTCCAAAAGCTAGAACAGAGTTTGTGAAATTGGACTGAAGTCTGAAACTAAAAGGAGAAGTGGGTTGTGAATGTGGGCCGTGGATGAAAGACTTAAGTGAGGAGTGAGTGAGTGGACCATGGGTAAGAGATGTGAGAGTGAGGAGTGGAGTGGGTGAGTGTGGGTTATGGCCTTGTACATTCAATAAGGAGAAAAAAAAATAATCATGTGGGCTAATGGGTTGGTTCGTGAACCCGCGGACTTAGCCAGTTTAGCCTGTGGGCTAAACAGTGCGGGTTAAAAAACCCACAAAATAAATGGACCACTATTCAAGTGGGTAAAGTGGTACATATTGCGAATTAAATAGATCAACCTACGGATTGCAGCCCGTAAACCGGGCTCTAATTACAACTAAGACCCATTTTATAATTAACTCGGTACCTAACAAATTGCCTAGCATTTTCAACAAGATTTGCATATCATAAGAATTTGTCAATAAGTGTGCCTATTATTTTCAGTAAGAACAAATACAATGACATGTCATCTTTTTGATGAATTTAGAAGCAACAATTAAATATGACAAAGCACATGTATATAGGGTGCCATAAGTAAATGTAATTGTAAGAAACTTGTCTGAGAGAGTAACTATAAAAATTGAAATAACTAGGATTTACAGTGTTTGAAACTGTTAGTGCAAGTTGTATAAATTCCGATCAATACTATGGCTCTTAGGTCTCATGCAACAAGATTTGAGTGCTCCAAATCACTATTGAGCATTCAAGAGCTCATTAAGAAATCGTTGACTTCAGTTCCTTAGCGCTATATTTGTCCACACAATCATGGACCATTAACTTGAAAAGTTTGATTCATGGAGAAGCTAACTAGAGAAATTGAGGTCAACTTATACAAAGTGGGGCTTCTTTTAGGTTCACAAATTGGCCTTTGTTTTTTTTTTTTTTTTTTTGTACACTTAGTGTTATACATGCATTATGATCTACATCATTCTTTGTACCTACATATAATAATGTCTAGTTAATTTCTTTATTCTTATAAGTTTAAGAAATGGATCAACCAATTTTTTTCTTTTATGTATATATACGACTATGATGAGTAATATTGTTTGATTCATATAATCATCACCTAGTGAGAAAAAGCTTAGCTATTATTATTGTATATATAATATGCTTCAAATCCTCTTCTTTTCCTGAATTTATCATTTATATGTAGTTGGTAGACCATGGATTTAGCCTACTAGTGCTAGGAAAACTTAAAGATGAGATTAAAGGGTTCTTTAGGCTTCCCTTTGAAGAAAAGATGAAGTGCAAGTTAAGGTTAGGTGATGTTGAAGGCTATGGGCCAACGATCATATCAGAGGATCAAGAGCTTGATTGGGATGATAGGTTATATGTGACAACCAACCCTCATAATAAAAGAAAACCATATCTTTTGCCCGAGCTCCCTTCATCTCTCAGGTATTAATCCTCTCTCTAATCTCTATCATATAAGGATCACACATGAATATGTAATCTGTATATATATGTAGGACTATGTTAGGATCATACTTTGTGGAAAGTCACAATGTTGCTATGACACTTCTAGGGTTGCTGGGAAAGGGCCTCCTAAAGATAGATAAGAAGGAGTGGGATGTATTTGAGAATGGGACGAAAGCTACGAGGATGACATGCTACCCTCCATGCCCACAATCAAAGCTTGTTATGGGCCTTGCTCCTCATTTAAATGTATTAGGAATCACCATCCTTAACACAGTGAATGGAGTGCATAGCCTGCAGATTAAGAAAGATGGGATTTGGATTCAGTCAAAGTTAGCTCAAATGCCCTTGTTGTGAATGCTAGGGACATTCGAGCAATTTGTCATGATCCCCTTATCTTATTTTAGCTAGAAAAATGTTGCATGTACTAATTTTTTAGATTCAGAATAAACACATAATGAGAGAGATAAACACATGGTAATGGGTGTTAAAGAAGAAAAAGACGATGAATTCATCCCATTATGTCTTTCTTCTCATTATATCTCTATAATGAGCCAAAAACTGAATACAAATAACATTATTCTGTTTTATTATGATTGCATGCCCATACCTTTTTTTACATTTTCTAATCAAAGATAGAATAATATTGTTTGTATATTAAAAATATTATGTTTGGTAGACATTACAAGAGAAAAAGATATAAAATATATATTGATTTCACCGATCATTAATAAATATTTTAAAGTTTTTGCCCTTTTATGCTCTTTACTTTTTTTTATGTGGTTTTTTTGGCCTTTATTGGAAATGTCAATTTTAAGGTACAGATAATATTACTCAAACAATGTGGGAATATTTGGATGAGACTGAAGCTCATTTTTTAACCTTTTGAGTAAAGTCAAATACTACTTTATAGAATACCGAAAAAAAAAAAACTTACAACTTTGTAGTAGAATTAAGTCCGTTTCAAAATTTATGAATTTTAAAGTATGACAGATCTTTCAAGGTGTCTCTTCCAATTCGATTTACTTTTTTATTTACGTTGGGCAGCGACGGAATTTATTTAATTTTTTTCTTTTAGATCATTAATCTTGCTTACAGAAATGGACAATATCGCTTTTCCTGCCTCTAATATGGTCTTCGTTAGATGGAGGAGAGGTTTCTTTTATATCCTTACGATAAAAAATTATGCAATTAATTGACTTATAAATTAATTGCTATGTTTCAAATCCATTAAAATAATCTTGATTTAATTTTACTTTATTCTTTGATATTTTTTAATCAATCATTATGTTTAAAATCCATTAAAATAGGATTTAAATTGATTTAGAACCTTTATTTTTTTGACGTCGATTTTGAAACTAAACTAACTTATAATAGATACTATAAAATTAATAGGATTTTCAAATTAAATGATCAAGTTTTGTTATATTTGCTAAATCAAATCGTTTCTTATTTTTATAAGTTTCGAATATAAGGTTTGATTTATAAAACAAATTAATTTCCTTTTTTATTCATTCCATACACTACCTATAAGAAATACTTCTTTTCTAAAATAAAATAAGTTACATTGACTTCAATGAGATTCTTTAATCCATTAATGCCCAAAAATAAAAAATCTATTTTTTACTTTTCCATCGGTTTAATTGTTTGTAAATTTTGTAACTAGAACCATGTCCATGAAGGAAAATATTCGAAAGTAGAAAAGTATAGTGCATAAATTTGGTATATCTTAAGGAAGATTAATGCAGGTGATAACTAAAAGTAAAAAAGAGAAAATATAAATAAATGAAAAAAATACCAAAATCAATATGATTGCTTCTGCATGTGATTTGATTTGGAATAAAATAAACAGTGATTTACTAATTAGTATATCAAGTCCGTACAGCTATCTATGAAAAAAACCATTAACCTCTAATTAGCAGCCTGGTAGCCACTAGGCAGTAGACACCATTGTTGCCATGCTTGAAACAATGGATTCACTTTGTCATTATTCCTTAATATATATATATATATATATATATATATATATATATATATATATATATATATATAGGAACCTGTGATGGCTGATGATGAGTTTATCAGGGATCCTGAGGCTTTTTTATGTACATAAAATAAAATAAAAATATTAATTTTATAAATATCCTGTATCATTATTTTTTAAAATATCCTCTTTTGATTGTTTATAAGAAATTTGTGTGAACTTAGCATAATTTATGACATATTTAATGTTGATTATAAATCGTGTCAACTTCACACGATTTATGAACTAACAATCATTCCAACAATTGAAATGCATAAAAATTGTGTTAGCTTTACATAATTTTTGTGCATTTTATAATTCAACATTTATGTGAATGAGAGAATCAGAAATGGTCATGTTGGTGGTATTTAGGGTGGAGGACTCATCTTTGGATCTATCATGGACCCAACATTTAACCACATTTATAAAATGTGGTTCATTGTAAATATAAATGTGGTTAAATGATAATTATTATTAAATTAATATATTCAATTTAATAAAATTACATATTTATCTCTATCTATTTTTTCTTCATTTCTAGCACGTCTATTGATGTTTGTCTTGTTTTGAAGTATTGTTAGGCTAGATATTGCATAACCAAAAACTGATTTCCACCTATATTAGTTCTGGATTGTATTTATCTTACAAATACTTGCCTTCCATACTATTGAAATCATTCTAACTTAGCATACATACATAACACCTAGATTCTTAATGCCACTAACAAAGCATATCACTTGCTGTATAAGTTTTATGCGGTCATAACCACCAAATCAGCAAAACAGAATAGCTTATAACTCTTTCTCACTTTCTCATCAAACTAGCTTCACCTATGGTTGGGTCGGTGAAGCTAAAAATGAAGAAAAAATAGATAGGGATAGATATATAATTTTACTAAATTGAAGATAATAATTTAATAATAGTTATTATTTAACCACATTTATCTTTATAATTAACCACATTTTGTAAATGTGGTTAAATGTTGGATCCATGATGGACCCAAAGATGAGTCCCCCACTCTAAACATCACCAACAAGACCATTCCTGATTCTCCCATTCACATAAATGTTGAACTCTCGGTTTGATTAAAATGCACAGAAATTGTGTAAGGCTAACATGATTTCTGCGCATTTGAATTTTTGGGATGAATGTCAGTTCATAAATTGTGTGAGACTAATAGGATTTATGGTCAGTATTAAATATGTCATAAATTGTGCCAACCTCATGCGATTTTTCTACAAACAATTAAAAAAGGACATTTTGAAAAATAAAAATGACACAGGACATTTACGAAATTAATATTTTTTATTTTTATATACGTAAAAAAAAACCCGGATCCTGATGGTACTTGTGGCAAAGAAAGAGGTACTACGGGCTACAGATGAGGAAATAATTTCAGCAGCCAATGCGCACAAGTTCTCTTTCAAATGGTTATGACGCCTCTGTTGGGGAAAGAAGCAGCAATTGTCAAGGAGGCACGCAATGTTGGATGTCATTCTTATGCTCAATATGTAGGATAACATTTTATTTAAATAGAGATAAATTACACTGATCTTATTTGAAGTTAAGTGACATTACACATGGCACCCTTTAATTTGTTATGCCTACATTAACAACTCGTAAGGGTACTCAGTGTTATATTTATAGGAATACTAAGTGTCAAGGATATAAAGAGTAATATTACCTAAATCTCAAAAGAGGTTAGTGTGTATTTCTGTGCCATGCATAATATTACTTAGCGTCTAAACAATCTAAAAGAAGCAGCCTACTCTACTCCCTAGATTTTTGTTTTCATGCTATCTAACATAGATTTATAAGCACAATAGATGACACAAACATGCTATGCATATCATCATCACCATAAAGAGAAAGAAGTCGGTGCCGAACTTAAGAAGATAAAATTATCTAAACCACATTTAAGATTATATGAATGCAATTTGCATTCTCAAAACAAAATCATTTTTGCTAAATGACAGAAAAAGGCCTTACCGCATTGAAACGCGAGAAGATGGATCACCAACAAAGGAAAGTGATAAATGGAATTGAAAATAGCACCACGACTATAACGGTTATGCTTAGAATAGCAGCTAACTTCACAAATGCATCTAATTTTGTTGTATTCCACGCTCAACAAGTCGAAACATAAGGTTATCAGCCTCTGCCAACTTACCATCTAGCATCAGTCTCTTGCTCACTTTCTCACACAACTTCAAATCAGGAACCAAATTACGGCTAAACATTCTGCAAGCCACTATATATGCTGATAGAGCAGCCCCTTTAGTCAGATTGCTTTCCATGAGAACATGGCATGTATTAGCATCAAGTTTTGATGCTGTTCTCAAAACCTTCCCCAGAAGTTTCTCAGCCTCCTCAGGGTTCCCAAAATCACAAAGTTTCTCAATAACCTGATTGTATAATGTTCTAAATGGCTGCCTAGCAAGCATTTTTTCCAATAATTTTGACATATCATCGATTCTATCCAATTGACAATAATGGTGGATAACTGCCCTGTATGTCACAGGTGTCGGATCCAAACCTTTGCTGAGCATCTTCATGATTAACTCAGTAGCCTCGTCCAATCTACCTTTCCTCACCAATGCAGCGACAATGTTGTATATGTGACTGCATCAGGATGTTTGTTGATTAAATACATGTTATCTAGCACTGATAGAGCAGCTTCCAAGTCACCAATCTGACAAAAACCATGAATTACAGTGGTGAAGTTTACAACATGAATGGCACAACCCTTATTCAGGCACTCTTCTAAATATGTTTTAGCCTCTACTCTTTCCGATTTTGACAAAGGGACTGTAATAGCAGGTTAATTTCAACCGGTGTTGGAAAAATACCCTTTACAACCATTTCCTGACCAAATCGCAGGCCTCAGACAATTTTCCCTTCCTACGGAGCCCATGCATCAAAGCACTATAGGTGATGGCATTTGGGTTCCACCAATGCTCCTCACTTACATTTAGCATCTCCCTTGCCTCTAATGATTTCCCTCCATAAGAAACAGTATTTGGCTTGCTCCCATGTTTGTACATCTGCTGCAGCATCATTTTTTGCTTCATCTATCTTCCCCATGCCACAAAATCCATCAATAATTACAGCCCCTTGAGTACACCTCGTTCACTAAACTCTTTGTCTCCTCTATTTTCCCCTTCTTACAGAAGGAGTTAACTACTGCAATATACCCAACCTTACCAATGGGGAAACCTTTATCTTCTGCTTCCCGTAAGAAAGCCAGAGCATCATCTGCATGTCCATGCTTTGAAAGCATGTGGATTAGCGTATTGTATGTAACCTGATCTGGAATAAGTTTACTATTTGTGACCATTCTCTCCATTAACTGCTTCACTTCTTCAATTTTTTTCTCCCTGCAGAGGAAAGCCATCAAGGTATAATAAGTAACTTTATCTGGCAGGGCATCCCTTAGATGGCATTTCTGCAATAAGCTCCAACGCATCTTCAACACGATGTAAATCACAGTAACCCTTGATCAAGCAGTTATAAGTGACAACATTGGGTTTGATTCCAGTCAGCTCCATTCGTTTCAAGAATCTCAGTGCCTTTTTCCAATTAATTGCCCTTCACCGAAACATAGATTGCAGTGTTACATATAGATAAATTAGGTTCAACTCCAGCTTTCTGCATCACGGTCGAAACTCGCATGGGGTGCCTCAACTTGCCTGCACGACTATAGGACACCATCACATAGCCAAAAGCTTCAGGTGATATTTGATTCCCCGATGGGTCATACGCTTAAGAATCCACTTAGCAACTTGGCACAATTTAGTCTTGCTAAGGACATCTAGCAATGTATAGTAGACAATAGTGTCATGTCTGTAGCACCACTGCCGATCAGCCCAATATAAGAAATTCAAAGCAATCCGTTCATCAGCTTGAGAGTGTAAAACAGCACAAACATGTGGGGGCTTGAGCCTCCTTAATAAGTACCTCAAATATCCTTCAAGTCTTGGGTTCCAAGCAGATCTGAGTGCAATTAACCTACAAACCTCCCTCACCAAAGGGTGTCTAAATTCATGTTCATCAATTTCAACTCTCCCTGTTTCTGATTGCCATAAGAGGAGCTGAAAAACTCAAGACCCTCATCATCACTACATCTCTCCCCTTCACTATCTTCTTCCTTTTCCTCGTCTTCTTCATCATCATCCAGTGTATCAGGACTACCAAAACTGAAGTTAAGACCTAGATGGCGATCACCATTGGCACTTCCAGTAATGCACAATTCCCAGGAAAACCAGAACCCATTTTCTCAAAACCATCATTTTCGTCATTGATACCTGTAGTTTTACATTTACCCTCACCTTGAGCCCCAAAACTAGTGGTTGAGTAAGAGCCAAAAACACAATTTTTTGCAGGCAATGATGAAGAACACCCACTCAGACCAATACAGGATAAAGGGTCATCATAGAAATGGCTCAAGAATCTATATTGTAAACCTTTTCCCAGTGGATTGAACCTCAGTGCCATTTGGTGCAGGCAATGTTTTTTTTGCATTGGATCATTATATAAAAACAAAACTATATTATTGTCTTACTCCAACATAAGGAATACATAGGAATTTGATCGATTATGAAGAAATGAACAAAATTTCATGATGTTACCTGCAAGCTTGAGGTGGGTAACCGAGGGAGCATCATCAAGTTCCGAGCTTGAATATGCGATGATTCAAATTCCACAGCCTCGGCTGGTGGTTTTTTTTTTTGGGGGGGGGGGGTCTGGTTCACTTTGTCTTATTTTTATTTTATTATATTATATGGGTTAACTTGTTTTTTAACATATAATTTTAATAAAAATAATTTTATATAGTTATTTAATTATTTATTAATATATTAACAAAATTATTTGACTCTTATAATTATTAATTCAAAAATTATGTATATAATAATATTTAATTAGATAATAATATAAAAAATTTTATCCATATAATATATTAAAATTAATTTTTTAACCTATGTTACTTTTGTGTGTATATATAAGAAATAAAAATCAGTAAATATAAATAGTTATTATTTTGAAGCTACATAAATTATTTACTATTACTTTCTTTTTTATTAATTAAAATAAATATGAATATTATTTTTATTTTCAACATATACTCTTAGTAAAAAAAAAATTTTTTTAGGTACATTGTTATCGTTTTTTTTTCAAATATTTCTCTCCTTTTTTGCCTTTTTCACTAACTTTAATTTTTTTCCCCCTTTTTCTTCTCGTTTTTATTATTTTACACGTTAGAGTAACATGAAACCGGAAAAAATTATTCAAGAAAATGCTAGCATATTTTATTGTCGTAAAAAAAATGGCATAACTTTAATTTGTTAGAATTTAATAGACTTACAATATTAATAATTTTAAAACATATATATGTGATTGATTAATTGTAAAATATTTTATATTGTTGTTAACATATTAAAATTAGTTTCTTTAAAAATTATCTTACTCAAAATTTAAGTTTTTTGTTTTAAAAATTTTTAAAAAGAAAAACTACTTCTAGTCTACTTTGTTTGTCATTTTAAGTAAAAAAAAAAATTATTCATTTTATCTATAATTCTTACATATCAAAAAAAGTATTTATTATTAATTTTTTAATTTTATCCTTCACACAACTTTAATTATATCATCAATAGGGTTTTTTTTTTTTTTTTTTGCCCCATGAGTTATTAGCATATCTAAACATATTTACCAACGATAAAAGTGGTCAGATGCAACAGAAGCGAACTATCTGCATGCTTTTGTGTCAGGAGAAATTTTTGTGTAAGTACGTTGTATTATGCTAGTATTTAGATATCTGTAAAATTATGACTTCCACATCTTATTAAAATTATATAGTTTATTAATATTTATTTAATATATACATTTATTAATATCTATTAATATCCATTTATAAATTATAGTAATATCAAAAAAATATTATTTTTAGATTATTAATTTTAAAATTACTTTTTCAGCAATTTTTTCGAATTATAATTAGGGTTTAATTTAATATCCTGATAGTATAAAATTTTTTTACACTGTCATCCAATCATATACTGCCATATAAACAAACATGCATGGCCCTCACCTCCACTACTTTAAAAGTCATACAAATGGAAGAATGTAATTTGATGACAGTGTAAAACAGTTTTACGCTATCAATGCATATAAATTAAATTCTTATAATTATTAATTAATTTTTTAAAAAATTTAAATATTAATAAAAAAACTAAAATTTGAGATAAATCTTATTTGATTTTGAGAGCAAAACGAAAGATAAATTAATCAATAACAGATAATATAATTATCAGAAGTCAGCATCTTAATCTAATCTTTGCAAAGGAGCTCTTTGCTTCTATGAACTTTGGGAATAGCTCCACGGTTCAATATTGTTTTCAATTTTTTTTATCAAACTATAAATATGATCATTTTTAAATTGTTTTTCAGAAGTTTATTTTTTTAAAAATTATCATTATTAATTAATTTAAAGAATTTAAAGATAATACAAAAATATAAAATAAAATTTGAGATATAAAATTTAAAGATAAATAAGTCAAAATTATCAATGTTTAATTGATTTAACTTATTCAATATTTATTCTTTTAAAGAGAATCTTAAAAGAAATTAATATAAAAAAATTTAAATTTTATAATAAGCTGACTCAACTCAGGTGAAATTAGGTGGACTCTCATTATTTCGATTACAGTTGGTTTAGGGGAGGAAAAAATGAAAAAAAGGGGACAAAACTATTCCCCTTGAGATCTGTAGCTCTTTTTCCTGCAATACCCTTCTGAGTATACTGTATATCTAAGAAGCTCTAATTAGAAAACATGCAAATGCTCAAAGACAAAAGAGTAAGACCATTGCAAATGGCAAGGCCTGGTTCAAGTTGTTATAGTAATCCAGATTTCACTTGTCATCGGGTGCTTCTTCCCGTTCTTTAATTTTATTATTATTATTATTATTACATATAACAGATTTCATCTCAACTTGCAAACTGTGGCACCATAGTAAAGTTCCTTCCAGCGTTCCAGGGATCCCTTCTTTTGTGCTTGAAGGTGGGTCAGTTACACTTACCATGCTATGGTTATGGTTCTTTACTATATGGGATTTGAATCATTTACTTCAACTTTGCATGCATGCATGTTATCTTATGTGTTGATCACTGATCAGGCGTGTGGGAGTGGGTGAAAATGATGAAGTGCAGGCTTTCTACTACTCCATTGGCTCACAGAACAATCCAAAGTACGAGCCTCTCGTGCCTTGGCTCACGGGTGGTTCTGGTTCCGCTGCATTATCTGGCCTTGCATTTGAAATAGGTAGGAACATTGCTTGCTTTCTTAGTATTTCCACTCTTGGATGGTCTCAAAAAAGGTGTTGAAAGTGGGAGGAATCCCAGTTGAAAATTCAAGTGCTCCCTCCAATTCACAGCATCTTACATTTACATGATCTTATCTCTCTCCCATTGGGGTCCACCTAGTATTAGTAACAATAGTATTGGGTCAATATTTACCAACTTTTTTTCTATAACACACTCATTTCGGATTTTATTAATTTTATTGCGAATGTACTTAAATATAAATTATTAAATTTTATCTATCCAAGAATTTTTCTTGAATAGAAAAAATTATCTAAAAGTTTATCACTACTCTTTATGTTATAAGCTCTCTAATTTGTTAGTTTTAGTGTGGAAGAGTCAGATTACCCTGTGACTTCCAAGTAATATAAAAATGAAAGGACTCTCAACCCATTAATATTGAAAGTACAATGGCTCATGGAACTGGAGAGTTAGTAATAATCTGGGTATACGTATAAATACGTGTATAGAGATAGTCCTATACTTCCTTAGACCTAAATGGATTGCATTTGTAAAAGAGGAATCAATGAGAGCTTGCCTCATTTGATCTTGAGACCACACTCGTGGACAGAGGTGGGGGTATATATGTACATCTACATTTATATTGGCTGGAGTAGATATTTGGGCACTGTTTTGTAGTTATTTCATCAAATTCTTATGGATTTTTTTTTAATAATTTACTAATTCTTTTATGCTAATTTACTGTTAGTTATCACAATTTTTTTTTGATATGTAAGTAGCATTATATTTATAAATTTGCCTATTTCCAGGCTTCTCTTATGCCAGAACAGAATCAGCTGCTAACAGAAGTAACTGGTTACTAGTTCACTCAATACATGAATTTCTTAGGAAGGTTAACACTAGATCTTTTTTTGTCTCTGTTTCACAGTGCCTTTTCCTTTGATTTTAATTAGTTTTGTTTGCATTTATATTAATCAATCAATCAATTAAATATTAATTATCATGTTTAAATAATTGTAGTGGCTGGTTGATCATCCTAAATTTCTCTCAAATGAAGTCTACGGTGGGGGGGTTCATATTCTTGCATTACCCTTTTGGTAATTGTTCAACAAAGTTCACAAGGTACAAAACTCATATATGGCTCAATATGTATGGCAAAAAGGGAACCATCAACATATGTAGAGGCTAATGCCCAATTGGCCATTTCTGACGACTGACATGTACAGATTGTATTCCTAGCTGTGCCATTGTGTTGCTATAGATTGCTATAAGTATTGTTGACAGTTTAATGTTTGTTTGCAGGAAATGAAAAAGATAAACCTCCATGTTTGCATTTTAAATTTTGGTGATTTCTATGCTACCTTTTCAATTTCAAAGAGTTTGAAACTCTGTCTATATGTAATAATTCTATTTGACCACATGATAAATAATTGTCTATGTATACAATGACATGTCAATAACTCAACATTTAGATTTTAGTTCTTTTATTTATTTATTTATTGTTACAATTTCATCTCAAAGTCCATTTGAAAAATTTAAAATTTTTCAATCTCAAATATCAAATTAACTCTGTAATTCTAATTCCCAAACATGTGAACAGTTTTTTATTTCAAAAATTTTAAGAACCCTAACCCAACATCTCAAGAGCTCTAACACTTCTCCTAAACTCAAGAACCCAAAATTTCTCAATATTTCTCAATCAATCAGATCAAATCTAGTTAATTGCTGCATTCCAATCTCCCTTTGCCAACT
The DNA here is from genome assembly GCA_031439595.1 of Pterocarpus santalinus. Classification (NCBI taxonomy): domain Eukaryota; kingdom Viridiplantae; phylum Streptophyta; class Magnoliopsida; order Fabales; family Fabaceae; genus Pterocarpus; species Pterocarpus santalinus. Next base: position 21,509,751 of record CM062532.1, on the reverse strand, counting down.
AGCAGAGCCAGTACCCCTTTAATAATAATGTTACCATGTGTAAGTATGTATGAACACATTCATATTGCCTATTTTTCACATGTCCTCATTTAGAAGCCTTGCCAACAAGCACCCAATGTACAATTACAACTATTCTCTCTCTTATCTTGTTGCTTCATGTTGCTGTTCCCTCATTGGATGCTACAAAAACTCAAAAGCCTCAAGTGAAGTTCATGAATGGAGATAGGAGTGCAGCAACTAGCGATTTCACCAGATTAGTATTGGGAAATTGAGTTTTTGAGTTTAGGGGTAGGGTTATTAAAATTTTGTATTATAGTTTTTAAGATTTTTGGGATAAAAAGATTGTTTGATGTTTAGGAATTGGTATCACAAAGTTAATTTGATGTTTGAGATTGAAAAGTTGTTAATTTTTCAAAGATATCTTGGGACAAAATTGTAACCAAAAAAAAAAAAAAACTAAGAGGACCTAAATATAAATGTTGGGGTATTGATATCTCATTGTACATATAGACAATTACTTACCATATAGTCAAATAGAATTATGCCACATAGGAAGAGTTTTAAATTCCTTCAAATTGAAGGGGTACCATAAAAACCACCTTTAAATTATCCCTATCTTATGTCATTAATATATTGTTTTAACTAGTGCAATAATTTATGTTTGGGTTGTAGGAAGAATTGCATGCCATATGCTATTATAAATATGAAAAATGCAAAACTAACCAAGAGAGGGAGAGAGAGAGAGAGAGAGAGAATAAAGAAAGAGTTTAGAAGACAATGCCATGATTGAAAAATTTATATTAATTTTGTTTGTTTTGTAAATGATAGCATGAGCAATTTAACTTATGACCTGGTGCAAACTCCTTGAATCACTCACTACTAGTCCATTTATGGTAACGTACTATAACAATGTTAAACATAGCTTGTTTGATTGATTCTATCAAATAGATGGTGATATGGGAGAAAACAGTTAAATCATAGATTTTTTTGACATAAACTGTATTTTAACAGGTGAGACTAATACACTTGAAGCATATATTAATAGCCAAATATGGACATTGATACAAAATAAGAGGTTCAATATTTTTTTCTTCTATGGAAAACTTAGAAAGAGGAAGAGGTTTTACATGTGAAGAAATAGTTGACAGTTTGAAATGCTCTAGTGTGTTTGGTTTAACTTTGGAAGAAAATCTTTTGGAAAAAGATTTTTTAAAATAAGATCTTTTAGAGAAATTATTTTTAAAAGAATGATTTTTATTTGATTTGAATATGTCAAAAGTAAGTTTAGCAGAATGAGTTTTGTTTGGATAGAATAAAGTAAAATTACTTTTGATTGTTGATGTGAGAGTAATAATAATATTTCTTTTCAAAGGACTTTTTTTTAGAATGAAAAATAATCTTAAAAATACTACTCCCAAAAGGTCTTTTGAAATTTCAAAAAGGCCTTACATATCCAAACACATTAATTATTGTATATTTTTATTCTTATTCCAATAAAAGACCTTCTGGGCCTTCTATAACCAAACAGGCAAGACAATGGAATCAAGAACAATGGTACTATGCTACAAGAATGAGATCTCAAGAAAGTTGTTCATCCCCATAAAACTTGGATTATGTGAGTATCATTTTGAACAGATGATGAGCAATATCCCGTAACAAAATTACGAAGCAACCCCTGCCCAAATTGCATGGCCAATTTTTCTTGATATTGGTTCAATATAGTCACTATGCTATTATAGAGCAACCTCCACTTTCATTATGAAAATGTTCTTTTTCTTTAGGGATACTTGCTGGGGAATCCGATAACATGGCGAATAGAAGACAACTATGCAATCCCATTTGCTCATGGAATGGGACTTGTTTCTCATGAACTATATGAGATAATGTACTTATTAGTCCCCAATAGCTATTCTTAAAAACTGCATTAAAGCAACTTTTAGGAATAATGCATGTGACTGATGAGTTCTGCCATATGATTGATGTGTGGAATTGGAAACAGGGTCTTCAAAATAGCTAAGTTTTAATTGCCTATTCTTGAAAATATGCATGTATTTATTCCGTAATGACTATTTGCTAGATTGGATACACTTTTAGGAAGGTCAAAAGGCCTTTTATTATAATGAGAATGAAAATGCACAACAACTAATATGTTTGGGTATGTAAAGGCTTTTTTTTAAAAGGCCTTTTAAAATTTCAAAAAGCATTTTGAGAGAAATATTCTTGAAGTTACTTTTCATTTTAGAAAAAAAAACCTTTTTGAAAAGGAATCTTACTATTACTCTTACATCAATAACCAAAAATAATTTTGCTTTATCCTATCTAAACAAAACTCATTTTTCTAAACTTACTTTTGACATATTCAGACCAAACAAAAATCATTCTTTTAAAAGTAATTCCTTTAAAAAGTTTTCTTTTAAAAGATCTTATTTTAAAAGACTTTCTCCCAAAAGTTAAACCAAATAGATATATATAATGCTAATAGATATGTATACCTCAGACTGAGCAAAAAAAAAAAAAAAAAGATATCTATACCTAAGCACCTAATGAACCTACGCTATTCAAGCACACATGCACTTCTCCTTTTCTGTTATTTTCTACAAATTCAATAGAATAGCCAAAAGCTAAAAGATCTTATCATTAAGTTCATGTTTGGTTGCACATTTGCAACTCTCAGAATCAATTCTATGACCTTAGAATTGATTTTAGTGTTTTTGCATCTTGTTTAGTTTCAATTCTAGCCAATATCAAAATCGATTCTCATAAAAGTGATAAATTATCACATTTAGGTTTTTTACTCTTTTAATTTTGTCAAAATCACTTCTTAGATCAAACTATCAAATATAAATTATTTTATCACAAAATTAATTTTAACCAAATCAATTGTAGTAAAATTAATTCTACTCAAAATCAAATTCTGCAAATGCGAAAACAAATACACACTTACTTAATGAATAGTCGCTGCAGAAAATTGTAAAGGAGAGTATCTAGATGTAGACAGCAAAAATATGTTGTGCTTAGGAGACATAGAATCTTTCCGTGAGGTATGCAACCGTTACTTTCTATTTTGCCTTGTATCTTTGTTATCAGAACTTAATCCGGCCCATATTTTGGAACCATTATGTGAATTTGCTTTGCGTAAGCCAGTGGAAATTTCTTGGAGGAGATCTCTAACTGAGAAATATCTTTGGAAGTTCATCAATGCTCATCTCACGTTGCCATCCTTAAGCTGCTAGGTAATATCTTCAAGGCTTATTAACCAGAGTTGTTTTCTTTATTGCTTTTGTTCCATATATTTGTCAAAGAGATTAATTTTGATATACTTTGCCATTGTAAAAAGTTTTATACTGAGATCCAATCATATACTATTATATGTGTAATTTTTAAGATATTAATTGTAAGACTCAAATATTTTTTATAACGTCTCAATATATAATTGGATCAACTAACAGTGGATCAAAATTAAGTTCTATTTATAAGAAATTAATTTTGATATATTATTGGTGTCTCATCCAATCATATACTATTTTATGCATGGCTTTGGAGGTATTAATAGCAGGAGTTTTGGAGTATTTTCAGCCAAAACCTCCAAATATTTGTTTTAATTTGATCTTCATATCCTTTTCACTATTAGAGCTGTGGATTCATCCTCTACACTTATTGGGCCAATGATGATAATGTTCGCAATGCACTGCATATATGAAAGGTATATTTTGATATGTGAGTAATTTCCTCACATGGTTAGTAATACAACTATAACGTATTAACATAATACTTGGCCGCATCATATATATGCTGCAGATAGAGATGGCAAAATGAGTTAGAGCCGCCAGGTTGACGCACATAGCTAGCAAATTTTGGTGGGGTGGGTGCGTTAATATTTTCACTCCGTAAAAAATTTTCAACCCACATAACCTGTCTTATTTGACCCATGGGTTGAAATGAGTTGTAGCAGGTTGTGGCCCAAAGGTTGCTCTCTCTCTCTCTCTCTCTCTCTCTCTCTCTCTCTCTCTCCATATTTCTTAATTGTGCACAAACACACTCAATATTTGGGTCTCTTGTTGCCCATACACACATGCTCAATATTAAGAATTGTAATTTTTAATCCTTTTAGAATTGAATAAATGGTTTAATGCTTTATGATTTGCTATGGAATCAATAGTTCAACACTCTAAAAAAATGGAGAGACAATAGCATGCTTTTTTGTGTTTGAATATGTGCAGTAGGATATATATTATAGATAATATGGTATTGAATTATTAATAGCTAAGTTTGTAGATGTCCTCTGATGGCTTGTTATAATGCTAAATAATGTTGATAATGCTATATTTTATGGTTGTCTTGGATCTTTTCAATCAATATACTCATAAATTTGGTAATTAAAATTTTTTGATATATTTTTATGGATATTATTTTATTGTATTTAAACAAAAATTTATTTTCTTTAAAAAAAATAGATAAATTAATTTATTTAAAATAATTTTTTTAAAAAGTTTTTTATAGACAAACATACTAATCGGCCAACTCATGCATAAACATGGTGGATTGCCACCCATATTATTAATGTGGGTTGGCCCTGCCACATTTAAGACTTGACCTGCAATGGATAGGGGCTCATGGCCTCGTAGTCTTTTGTTGAAAATCCGATCGTGGTCCAAAATCGAAATATAAGTTTTGTTTTTTGCAAACGTGTCATGTGTGTGCTCATTATCGCCTCAACTTAGAGGGTCAAATACTCAGGCTCCTGCTACCAGCCCCTCATTTCCGTCAAACATACTTGGACAGTTGGACCTGCATAAGCAAATATGGGAAATTAGAATGATCTGATTCAAGTATGAGTGTATCCTTATCCATCTCTAAATCTAAAATAAGTAAAACGAATTGTAAAATTATTTTATTGTCATATGAGATTTGAGGGTGCTTAAAATTTGAGCCAAATTATTATATATATTTAAAATCTAGATAGGTTTCATTTGGGTTCGATGAACTTGTACAGGGTAACGTGTACGGGTGAACTTCTATAATTTGCTAATTAATTTAATTGACATGTAATTTGCAATGAGTGTAATTTTTCAAATTAATTTTTTTAAATAAATTTACTAAAATGATAAGAGTTTAATTGGTATGCACTGACAGTGTAAAATAGTTTTACACTGTCAACCAATAGAAATAGAGGAAAGTGAGAATTCATGGTGGGTTCCTCATTATAATGGGTGGTTATTTTGATATGTTGGCACTTTCCACCATTTCTATTGATTGACAGTGTAAAACTATTTTACACTGTCAGTGTATTTAAATTAAATTCAAATGATAATACTAAATTAGATTATTGTACACTACTTCTTCCATTCATTTTTATTTGTCGTTTAAAGAAAAAAAATTTGTCCAGAATTAATAAAATAGTAAAAACTTATAAAAATAAATATTTTTTTGTTATATAAATTATATTTAATTATTTATAGATAAAAAAATGAACTTAAAAGTAAGTTTTTGTTTCAGTATTTAACTTTTGCTTTCCTTAAACTATACAAATCTTTATTCATTTAAAATTTTTAACATATAAAAAATAGAAAAATAGTAATTACATATTATTAATCATCTGAGTATTTAAAAATAAATTTACTAAAATAATATTTTTATGAATTATTTAAAATGAAAAATGAATATTTAAAAATAAGCATAATTATTCAAATATTTTTATTATCTAACCATAAGTACACTCAAATATATATTTTTTTTGTAGATAAAAATTTATGTTGGGAGAAAAGTTCATTCCCGTCTAGGTGAGGATATATCTCTAAACTTGTCAACTGCTTATAAAGTTACTTACAGATTATCTGTTAATAGAGAAATCCTAATAATCAAACTAAAATTGTAGTAATATATGAGAAAAAAATCGACCAAGTGAGTCAACCCTCATTGGATATATTTTAACTTATTACCATATATAATTATAATTCATTTGAATAAGAGCCATAAGGATATCTTACATTGTTTTTGTTGAATATTAACATTTGATAATCCGATGATTATTTAAAAGGTAATATTAAATTTCAAAAATTATTTTAATATCTTGAAATTTTAAAACTATTTAATATATAAGTTCTTCTTAATATAATTATGAGAATTGACTAAATTCAAGCTTTAGTAAATCCAGCCAATATTTTTAAATACTGATAATAAAAATATTAACTAAAGAAACACAAGTATTTAATATGGCCAAAGCTATAAAATATATTTAATAATGTCTATTTAAATATCTCAAAATATTTATAATAAAGAGTGTAAAATTTTGCTGATATAGAATGCCAAAATGGATCATACTTTATAACCACAAGAAACCAGAAAGAAGAATGGAATTTGGCAGCCCCTTTTCTACGATATCTTTACATATTCATCTAATGTGTCTGTTGAACAATCACATGTAAACAAAAGAGAATTTACGTTGATACTGAAAAATCGAAGAGATTATAGCAAAAAAGTGATAATGATATTATCCGATTTGAAATTTTTGTATAAATGACGACAAATTTTACCGCTATATATAGAAAACTAAATAATAGTTTCATCACATATCGTTACAGTCTCCTCAATTTCTCAGTTATCAACCTGGATCGTTTACTATTTACGGTGACTTCCCTTTGTACATGCTAAATAACTTTGTACTAATATCATTTTTTCTATTATTATTATTATTTAATTAAATAATTAGATTTATAAAATTTTTTAAAAATATAGGTAATTAAATTAAATATTTTTATTAATATAATAATATATAATTAAATATTTATAAAAAAAATTTATATCAATAATGTGTATAAATTAAATTTTATTATTATTATTATTATTGTTGTTGTTGGGAATTTTAAAATGGGAGCCAAGTCACCTTCGGCTCATTTGCCAAGGCATCGCTAGCTTTGCACCAAAAAGAGCGCCCTTCATGCTCTTTCCTCTGATACTGAAACTATTTATTCCTCTTCTTCCCTTTCGTTCTGATTCCTTGTTCGTTCTCTCTCTTCACTTGTTATTCTCACATTCACCTTTTTCTTCACATTTTCTTCGCCTCGTTGAAACCATGGTGGCTGGTGGCAACTCCAAATCCGATATCTCCTTTGCTGGCACATTCGCCAGCAGTGCTTTCTCTGCATGTTTCGCTGAGGTATGTATCCCTCTTCCCATAGCTCTTTCTTCAAATTCTGTCATCTGGGTTTGCTTTATCTTTGGCTTCTCTTTTCTGGGTAGCCTTTTCTTTTGTTGATCCTGTGAAAGACCCTTTTTTTATTATTATTGGTTTTGGAATTAGACCAATTATCTGTTATGTCGTACTTTTGGGTGGTAATGGATCTTACTTACACTGTTCATTTCCTTGGAGTTTGTTTGGTGATTTTTTTTTTCCCTGTTTAGTTATGGTGCTTGTGCTTTTGTTGTTACAAACCATCCATGGTAGAGCAGAAAATGGGAGGAGAAAGTTTTTCTTTTCTTTCTTTTTTTTTTTTTGTTTTTTTTGGGGGGTGGGGGGTTCTGTCTAAGTTACTTGTCCATCATTGACTTTGACACCCTTTTGGTTGGTTTTAATTCAGTTGAATATGAGGTGGTCTATCTGTATTTTGTGAGAAAATATGATTCTTCAAATTGGTTGGATCAATTTGTGCAAAGCCAATAGCCAGTCTTATACGTTGATCGATTGTCAATGAACAGCGGTTGAATTCATTGATCTGACATGATGAAAGGCGTGCCGTTTTCACTTCAGGCTCTTTGTTTTTCAAGGATCAACGTGGGTGGCGATTATTTCATGGTTGAGGAAATGTACATTATTGGAATTAGATGAGTCATGGTTGGGACTATTTGATTGACTTGAAAGTCATAATTACCTGCCTGGCTAGGAAAAATCTGGGTAAATGTATCATCTCCGGCCTCACCCATTTATGTCTTTGAACTTTGGCAGCAGTGAAAATTTGTATAACTTTATTAACCTTCCGCATAATTATGGAGATATATTGATAAATTTTCATTAAATGTATGAATTTTGTTCCTGAGTTGCTCTGCATGGATATTGGATCAGTTTGTTATGTATTAATTAATCTGATTTCTTATACTCATAATACCGTGTTTACTTGCAGTTGTCATACCGCCATTTGAAAATCTAGCTCAAATTTATCATTAACTTGTTTTATTTGAAACAGGTGTGTACTATTCCTTTGGACACTGCCAAAGTTAGGCTTCAGCTTCAAAAACAAGCTGTAGCTGGTGAAGCAGCGACCCTGCCTAAATATAGGGGTATGCTGGGAACAGTTGCAACCATTGCAAGGGAAGAAGGCCTTTCAGCACTCTGGAAGGGGATTGTGCCAGGGCTTCATCGCCAATGTTTGTATGGAGGTTTGAGAATTGGATTATATGAGCCTGTGAGTTTTGAGCCTTGTACACAAAGATTGTCAATGTTTTCAGATTATATCTACTGTTTGCTCATGTAAACTGATGGTCCAAATAACATGTGGTTTTTAACAGGTTAAGAATTTTTACGTGGGGCATGACCATGTTGGAGATGTTCCATTGTCAAAGAAAGTCCTTGCTGCACTTACAACTGGTAAAGCCCTATGCTAGACATTGTAGGGATGGATTTTCTTTTTCTGGTCTAAATGTTAATATATGATCCCCCCCCCCCCCCCCCAAAAAAAAAAAAAAACAAAAAGTCTGTGGATCATTATCCTTCTGCAGTTTTGCTATCAAGAACATATGTTATTCTGTCTGGGTACATAATGCAAATATCTCTAATGATGTGCACCTTGACTTTGTTTTATCAACAGGTGCAGTGGCAATTGCCGTGGCAAATCCAACTGATCTTGTGAAAGTTAGACTTCAAGCAGAAGGGAAATTACCTGCTGGCGTGCCTAGGCGCTACTCTGGATCACTGAATGCTTATTCAACAATTGTGAGACAGGTACATGCATTTAGTGTGATATGATTTGTGAAAGACAAAGATATATTCCTCTTTAGTTCATTATTAGTTTCATTTAAACCTGCATTCAACACACAGGAAGGAGTTGGGGCTCTTTGGACTGGGATTGGCCCCAATATAGCAAGAAATGCTATCATCAATGCTGCTGAACTAGCCAGCTATGATCAAGTGAAACAGGTTATGTAAAAGATACTGCTGACTTGCATTTCAGAGTAAAATTTTGTTATTGTTCCTCTTTTATATTTTTTATTGCCTAATTTTATTTTATTTTTTTCTGCAGACTATTTTGAAAATTCCAGGGTTCACCGATAATGTTGTAACTCATCTTCTTGCTGGTCTAGGGGCAGGGTTTTTTGCAGTCTGTATTGGCTCCCCAGTTGATGTGGTAACTTGTGGATATCCATCGTTGATAACTTGATCTGGAACTTTTTTATTGTCTCCGCATTTTATATATCGTGTTAATAATTGTTTCTAAAGTTTGTTATAAGTTTTGGACTTTCTTTTTTCTCTGTTCAACTATGATAAACTGAAAATCCATGGATAATTAGAAAATGGTAGATTTATTAAATGCATCTAATGCTTAATAAGAATTTCTTGTTGACAGCTGTTCTTTTTAAGGTCCATTGACGTGGATATGTGTGGGATATTTTTTGTTTCTTTCTTCATTTTGTTGCTTAGTGAGTTTCTTCATTATGCAGTCTTACCATTCCCCACAAATTCAATTGTTCTATCTTCTTCTGTTGTATATGCCAGGTTAAGTCAAGAATGATGGGAGATTCTAGTTACAAAAGCACCCTTGATTGTTTCATCAAAACATTAAAGAATGATGTATGGTTACTTTGCACCTTATTGTTTTTCTCTTTGATGATCTTTACCAGCATATTTCTTTCTATAAGCATTAACTTCATGTGCATATGCTCGTTTAGATGGGTACATAAAATGATTCACAGAATTTGACCATATCAAATTGTAAGTGGTGACACTAGTGGCGGTGACTGGTGTATATTATGTATAATCCACTAGCACTGCTAGCTGAACAAACCCCCTTGTGACTTTCCAGTTTTTTATGACATCATTATTCATTCTCATTTCTTACCCTTTCTTATTGCTTATATGCTATTGATCAGCTTCATAGTTTTGTTGCATAATATGCCTTTCTCGTTTTTTGACTTTCCTGTCGGTGAAGTACAGGCTGCAGCAGGAATTACCCAAAAATATTCTTTCAATATTACTGAATATATGACTCTTTGTACTTGTCGAGATTAGAGGCATTCATCTATAATCTATTAATTTCATTAGACAAGGAACTATATTGCCAATAATTTATCACAACTGATTGGTTATGGGATCTAATGTTTTTGCAGGGTCCTTTAGCCTTTTATAAGGGGTTCATACCAAATTTTGGACGGCTAGGATCTTGGAATGTGATCATGTTTTTAACTCTAGAGCAGGTAAAACTTGAATGCTTTGTGATAGGTTTCTGGTTATCCTTTCTTTCTGTCTCATCCTATCTCATGGAGTTTTAGGTTATTTTTATTGCCTGTTGTTTGTTGTGGTGGAGGACAAAAGGCCCAGAATTTGCAAAATCATTCATTTTCCATTTAGCATCTAGACGGCTGAGATATTGATAATGGTTTGAGAAGCATATTGGTAACCTTCTGTCTTAATTCAAAGATATATTAATTCAAGATAAAACCCTTCTCCCAACCCACATCTTAACCTTCCGGGGCAAATTATCTTCATACCCTCTCTTTTTAAGTTTCTCAGACCTTACTCTTCCTCTTCTTGAACTTTCGTTGACGGGGTTATAGACTTATGGTTGATTTAAACATATATGTTAAATTTAATTTGGTAAGTGAATTTTATTATTAAGAATTTTAAATGCAGTAATGGTTATGCTTTGATAAGAAAATATACTATCATTATGTATAATAAATATGTTTTTGAAAATATAATTATATGTCAACTATTAGATTAGATATTTATTAATGTCCTTTTCTTAAATTCGGTATGCTTGGTTATCAAGATAATATCACATGATTCAACAATTGCATGGATGGGATTCAATGTTTATAAAAAGTTATTGAATAGAGTAAGTATACAAGACTAATATCTGGAGTAAGTGGATCTTTATTTTCTCTTGAAAATCAAAATCTAAAATTGCTATCATGAATGTACACTAACATGATGACGTTAGTGAATGTTGATTGACTCTGTTCCTACATGCATTTACACAAAACCCATCTAGCCTTAAATTGTTAATTTTGTTTGTCTTCTTGCTCGTTTGTGTCTTCCTTTCTTGTGACAGACCAAAAAGTTCGTCAAAAGTTTAGAATCAGCCTGAGATCCACCAATTACCAGTAGAATTTTCTGGAGGGACTGCCTCAACTGGAGATGCAATGGAAACAGTCAGAGAAAATAAAACTCCTATTCTCTAAATTTTGCTAGCTGGAATATAGCGAAACATTTTTTGGAGGAAAAATGAAGTATTAATAAATGAGAATAAACATATTCATATAGAGTAGTTTTTAAAGCTTCTAATAGTTGATTGCTATTTCCTTGTCAATTGTAATTCTCTCAAAATTTTATTGCTTGGGCATTAGGACTTCCTTTGAGATTTGATACTTGATAGGGTACGAGCCTATCATCTTTCTTTTTTTTTTTTTTCGGTCCGCAAGCCTATCAAGTTGAAGCACAAAGAAACAAATTTGATATTCGCAATTATCATAGTTTCTTTTTATTATGTTAACTTCTATCATATGTTTGGATAAGAGGTAAAGAAGGATAAAAGTGGCAAAATATTGCGCATTTTAATTTTCTTTATTTTAACCTCAAAGGTGAGGAAATTTCTTTTCGTACTTAATATCCAAATATGGGGATTTTTATCATTAAATGTCCCGTCTACCTCTTAGTACAAGAATTTGGGTTAAATGACAAAGATAAAAAAATATAATCGTTCAACTTTTTAATTACTGTTTAAAAGATTAAATAAATTAAAAAAATATATGAACCACCACATGTTAAATGATAGGACAAACATAAATATTTTCTTGTTTCGCATGTTTTTTTGTTTTGGGGAAAAAAAATTGTACCGTTAAGCATTTTTCAATGTAAGTATGCATTCACAACAAACACGAGCACTTTATCTCATTCGGCATTGAAGTGGGATCGGGAAATTTCATGCCCAATTCCTTCATTCAAGTGTCTCAGCATTGGAGGACCCAAGATTTAAAAGAAAATGTTATGCAAATTGTCAGAATGTTAGGCATTGATGGCCGTTATAAAATTTTCCGATAGAATTATCAATGTTGAGAAAAATTAGAGTTTTTATTGAAAAAGGTATCAAAGATTGTGATGTCGAGTTTGACAATACTCATTAAAAAGTTTTGATATTATACAAACCTTTTAAATATAAAGCTGATTGAAGTGAAATATGAGTTAGATTTTCTTTTTTGAAAAAAAAAAAGTTTTACTAATGAATATCTTTAGGATAGTAATTAAGGAACCAATAGAGAAAATTTTTTGTTAGTTTAATTCTTTTGCAGGTCCTTATAGTTTTATTTAATTTTTAATTAGGTCCCTACAATTTAAAAAGTTGTAATTAAATCTCTACATTATATAAAATTTTTTAATCAGATTTTTAAAGATAACAACCGTTACAAATAACGAAAGAATAGGCTTTTTCACATAAATAAATCAAAAGAAATGATTATATACGGTAATGTCCTGTTTCATCTTTTTTTTCAAAAATGTCCTGATTTGGATTTGTATGTAAATCGTGTGAGGTTAGAACGATTTACAATTGAACAGAAATCGTGCCAACCTAACACGATTTATGGCTGGAAAAGTATCAACCAGAAATCGTGGCACCCTCCCACGATTTCTGTGGGAAACATTTGAATTGAAATCGTGCTAGGATGACACGATTTTAGTTCAAATGGTTCCCACAGAAATCGTGGGAGGGTGCCACGATTTCTGGTTTATCTATGTAAATCGTGTGAGAGTCACACGATTTTCGTACAAATCCCTTCACCACATATACTCAACTTCCACCGTCCAATGCCATTTTCAACTCATCCAATATTATTTCCAGCAAGAAGAAAACGTCTTCTCCCCAAAATTTGAGTGATAGATGGAGAAATTTTACATTCTTATTCATCATAATGGTGAAATCATAAATACAAATGAGGGAGTAATATTTTGTAGTTCAAACTCAGTTTGTCTGAATATTCATCCTTCTATTACTTTATTGGAGCTGCAGAGCAAAATATTGCAGAAGTTGCGCCAACAAAATAACAAGCATATAACACAAATGGTGTACAAGTTACCTACAGCAATTGGGAAAGATCTGATTCGGTACAACAGTCTTGAAATCAACTGTGATGAAGATATCGGAGTGATGTTTGATTGCCGTGCTCAATTTCCAGAGATTCGTATTATGGAACTATTCATTATTTTACAAGATTCAGCTTTAAGCTCCGGAGGATCTGCTCCCGATCCAGCATCTGTTGCATTGTCACTGGCCGAACGTTCACCTACATTTGCAATGGCACCGCAAAGACCTGTGCAGATCCAAAATGTTAATGTAGACGATGTGGATGATTTGATGGGCGGGCCAAGTTTTGCACAGCTTGCAATGGAGATAGCAGCACCACTTTCGCAGCATAATCCTATTGCAGGTTATGACTTTATTGTTGATAATGGAGATGAAGAAGATGAGCCAGATGTAATACCAGATGATAGCGATAGTGACGAGGATGGGGAGGCAGTGCCTGTGACTTAGAGCCAACCACAGAGCAGTCAATCTCGATTTGGTTCGCATTCTCATTCTCAATCATATGCACATGTATCTCATTATGATTCTTTAAATTTAGAAGTCATGCATGAGAGTTCAGCTTTAGGAATTGGAGGCATGGTAGATAGTAGTGATATTTTGGGTGAGGCAGGAGAAAATGAGTTGGAAATTGGGCAACAGTTTCCTAATAAGGAGGCTGTATTATTTGCTGTTAAACTTTACAGTATTCGAAGATCAGTTGAGTATAAGGTCCTAGAATCTAATCATATAAAATATTATGGCAAATGCAAGCAGTTTGGAAATGGATGCAGTTGGAGCATACGTGTGACTTATTGCCAGAAAAAAGGAGTGTGGGAAATTCGGAAGTACAATGGACCACACACGTGTTTGTCTGCATCGCTTTCACAGGACCATTCTAAGTTAGATACTAATGTTATATGTGCCAACATATTATCCATGGTGCAAGCTGATTCAATAATTTCTATTAAAGTTTTGCAAGGGTCAGTGGAGGCAAAGTATGGATTCAAGAGTTCGTATAGGAAGGTTTGGCTCGCCAAGCAAAAGGTCATTGGTAAAATTTTTGGTGATTGGGAAGAGTCTTATAATGAATTTCCGAAATGGCTACAAGGGTTGCAGGCATTTAATCCAGATACAATTATTTAATTGGTGACTCAGCCATACTATATAGGAAATTTTGTTGATCATAGCTGTATAATGTTTCATTGTTTATTCTGGACATTTGCTCCTTGCATTGAAGCATTTAAATACTGCAAGCCGATTCTGATTGATGGTACGCACTTGTATGGGAAGTATGGTGGAACACTATTAATGGCAATTGCTCAAGATGGTAACTCTAATATTCTGCCAATTGCATTTGCCGTGATTAAGGGGGAGACAAGAGAAGCATGGTCATTCTTTTTGAATAATCTTCAGTAAAATGTGACTCCGCAGGAGGGTATTCTCATTATTTCTGATAGGCATGGTGCTATCAAAGCTGCTTTAAATGCCGATGACAGTGGGTGGCATCCTCCACGAGCCCATCATGCATATTGTATATGGCACATCGTTTCAAACTTTGCTCTAGCTTTCAAGAGCAAAGATGCAAAGCGAGCTTTGATGAATGCGGCCTATTCAAAGACCCGCCGAGAGTATGTTTATTATCGTGGCTTGTTGAGAGATGAGAATCCAGCTATGTGTGATTGGATAGACAGAATTCCTATTGAAAAGTGGGTACAACATGCTGATGAGGGCCGGAGGTTTGGGCATATGACAACGAATTTGTCAGAGTGCATTAATGCTGTTCTTAAAGGCACACGCAATCTTCCAATTATAGCTTTGGTGAAGTCTACCTATTTCCGTCTTGCAGCATTGTTTGTGAAGAAAGGGAAGGCAGCAGAGGCTCAACTTGCAAGCGGACAAGTGTTTTCACAAGCCTTGCTGCGAGCAATTGAAATCAACAGGCAAGAAATCGGCTCCATGACTGTTTTTGCATTCTCTCGGGCAATTGAGTCTTTTGTGGTGGAGGAGCATGCACGAATAGGGAATTACAGTCAAGGAAGTTATAGAGTGAGACTTTCTGATCGTTGGTGTGATTGTGGGTATTTTCAAGCACGTCATTACCCTTGTCGTCATGTACTTGCTGCGTGTGCATATGCACATCTTGATTGGGGCTCCTTTGTTGATGATGTTTATCGCATGCATACTGTATTTAATGTATACAGAATGGAATTCTCAGCTATTACAAATGCAGCTTATTGGCCTGATTACAGTGGACCTCGAATACGTCCAAATCCACAACTAAGACGAGCAGATAAAGGTCGTCCAGTTTCAACTAGAATCCGTAATGAAATGGATGCTGTCGAATCCGGACAACCAAAACGGTGTGGCTTGTGCAGACAAGAAGGTCACACAAGACGAAGATGCCCTACTCAGCCTTCTTCATCCTCCAGCCAACCTACTGACGGCAATTAATTTCCAGCTATTGTATATTATTTTTTTGGTTTCGTATTATTGATTTTGGTTTGTTATTCGACTGTTGTTTATTTTCCAAATGCTTAGATAATGTAATTTCGATTGTGTGTTTTTTAATATAAATATGCACTTAGACTATATCCAATTAGAGTTTGTTACTTTTTAGCATATTCTATATATAAGTAGAATATTCATCTGGCATAAACAAAATATTAGAATCTAAATAAGTAGAAAATAATTATATACATGGGTTTGAAATACAAAATATCCATATGCAAGCCAACGTTATGTACATCATATACGGACATCTAGTCTCGTCTATCTCGTCGTGGGGCCGGTAAATGACAACCTGTGTGGCACTGACGAGGACGAATCTCCCGCATAGGCCGACTCCTCCCATGATCGTACTCCAGCTCCAACCCTACATCAAGCTCTCCCTGCTGCTCCTGGTCCTGCGCCGGGTGTAGGTGCTGAACCTGTTGAGCCTGCTGGTCAATCTGATCAACTGTAAATGCTGATGACGGAGTCTCGCCAAGTAAATCAAATCCATATGAACCCTGATAAGAAGGCACTGGTGTAGATGGGTTCACATTTAGATCAATGCCATCCAACGATGGCCTATACACATCTGGAGGCACTGTCTCATCTCGAGTTGGTGTACCCGTCGAAGCATTTAGGAAAGCCTCAAGCTCAGCACACATCGCATCTACACCGGGACTAAACTGCTGGCTAGGACTAGATAGCAACTGGGAGCTAGGCCCAGCCATATACTGCTGACTAGGACCCCCTATAGTCTGTGAACTAGAACCCCCCATCATGGTGGCCGTCAAATGTGTCTGGCTGGATGTACCGTACTCAGGCATGGGCTGCAAATCCGGATTGCTAGCAAAAGAGTGAGAGTGCCTATGATACTGATCATCATCATCATCACCAAACTGGCAAGGATCTGCATAATCATCATCATTGTCGTCGTCATCTCTGCGACGGCTAGCGCATGTCCCGACGCGTAAACGGTGCTCCCATCGGCGGCGATCTGGAGCATGAGCTGGAAGGGCCACAGCAGGCACTGGTGGAACGTGCTCAGGAACATCTTGAGGCATCTCGGCCCGTCGAGGATCACGAAGGACTCGATCTGAACATAAAAACCTTCGCGCAACACTCGAATACCATCTCATGTACTCAGCTGATGGGCGATCGTCGAAAGAGGCCTGAAATCAAATTACTTGGTTCGCTCGTGCATCCCAAAAATCATGATATGCCCTGTACTGGTCAGGCCACCAATGATCTGCCCCACGAGCATCCTTGCCGTGAACCCTATCAAGGTTCAGCGGCTCAACTGGTATAGGCTGCTGTCCTCCAAACTGTCGGATAACACGATCCGGCTGCTGGAACTCAATCATAGTGAAGCAGATCAAGGTTGTGACTGATGGCCAAAGTGGGGAATCCCGAAAAATAAAGTCTGGTGTGATCTGGGCTACATCTAGGTCTTGGTACAGAGTCCACCTAAACTGCAATGTTTAACAACAATTCAATCAATCTAAAAGTAACAAATTCAAAAGTAACATGTAAGTAAGGTAACTGAATGCTTCTTACCCCAGTGATAGTCAAATCGTCAAGCTGTCTCCGTAATGCCAGCAACCGTCTCTTGTGGTTGTCAGAGGTGCAACGATAATCCCTCCACCTGAAACAAATTAAAGCAATAATCTTAACAATATTCAAATATGAAAGGTAAAAAAAAATAAAATTATTTTATTTTTTCATAACTGTACCTTGCAGTAAGTGGAAAAGTGAGCTCAGTTGGAGGAAGTCTCAATGGTAAGATTCTGAACCAAATCTATGACTGTAAAATGGCCAAGCACCCAGAAATATCGCTCACTCTCATATTGGTAGCGCGACAAAGATTGCGATATAGAGTCGCAAGCACTGCAGACCCCCAGCTAAAGCTCCCAAAATACTGAAAGTCGTGCAATAGTGGCAGCCACCTCAAATGAACTCTGGACCCTGACTTATCCGCCATCAGAAAACCCCCAAACATCATCATAATATAAGCTCGAGTGTGACGTATAACCGTCTCCGCAGGTGCATCTGCCTGCAAATCACGAAATGTGGTACTAAACCAAGACAGAAACACTGAATATCCATCTCACTCATCTAAACTTGGCACTGTGCCAAATAAATCATAGCATATCGTCCATATATCTCTGCCATGATATTTGCTCCATGATCCCATACATCCGCTAACTGCCTGTCCATCAACCCGCAGCCCTAACTGATAGGCAACATCCTCTAATGTGATGGTGCACTCTCCGTACGGAAGATGGAACGTGTGGGTCTCCGGTCGCCAACGCTCCACAAACGCGCTGATCAGCGCGTTATCGTACTCATAATATGGGACTTGAGCTGCATACCATAAGCTTGTCTGCCTCAAGTATGGCTCCATAAGAGGATGTGGCGCAGGTATACGGCGGCGCCTAGCGGTCAACACTCGAGATGGCTGTAAAAGTATGAACATAATATCATTCGTATTCAAAGACTCAAACAAACCTAAATTAAATTATCTCAAACTAAAGGTAGTAAATTATATTTATTAAAAATATATTAATTAAATTAAACTTCATAACACTAACACTATAATAAATCAAATAAATATTAAAATTAAACTTTATAATATAATAACAACAAAATTATTAATAATTAACTTAAATATATTAAACTAAACCTTAAAATAATAATCTTAATTAAAATTTATAAAATTTAAATTAACTTACATTTATTTTCCTTGTAATGTCAATAAAAAAATAATATTAAACTAAAAATGATTAAAATTAATCTGTAAACTAAAGTTTTGATTAACATATAAATATTTTACATAACAAATGATTACTTTACTAAACTAACCAAAACTAAACTAAGCTAACTAAATTTTTTTTTTTTGACAAATCTAAACTAATTGTAACCCTAAACTAAACTAACCAAATATTTTTTATACTAATCTAAACTAAAATAAAAAAATATTCTTTTATTAATATTGAATATAACTAAATTAAAATATAGATATGTAAACAAGTACCTTTTCATACAGATGTACAGAAATATGTGAAACATCATCTAACCGACGTAAATTACTTTATGCCATTTCTGTAGAAATTCCCCTTTTTCTCTCTCCTTCGCTCACCTCCCACAATTTCTTTGCAAATGGCTCTCCCACGATTTCTGAACGAATGAACAGTCCTCACACGATTTCGCTTTTTATAGGGAAAACAGAAATCGTGGCACCCTCCCACGATTTCTGTGGGAACTATTTGAACTGAAATCGCGTCACCCTGGCACGATTTCAGTTCAAATGTTTCCCACAGAAATCGTGGGAGGGTGCCACGATTTCTGATTGATACTTTTCCAGCCATAAATCGTGTTAGGTTGGCACGATTTCTGTTCAATTGTAAATCGTTCTAGCCTCACACAATTTACATACAAACCCAAATCAGGACATTTTCGAAAAAAAGGATGAAACAGGACATTACCGTATATAATCATTTCTTTTGATTTATGTATGTGAAAAAGCCCGAAAGAATATTATTAGAACATTCCATCTCCATCTCCCTCCTCACCCTCCATCCTCTCTCCCCCACCACCCACCACACCGACCACCTAAACCAAATAATAGTCACCCCAGACCACCAATCTACCAACCACTAGAAGGATTTTAATGTTGCCCTCTCCTATTGTGTTTTAGAAAGGTCTCAAAAATCAAAATCCTCTTAATAAATCCATAACCCCTTCACCACCACCACCATGCTGTCCCTCCTTCTTCCACTCCTTGATTTTGTTTCACCCTCTTTCTTGGCTTCCTACTTGCTCCACCGCCCTAGCCGCCCACCACCACTCCCGTAACAGCCCACTACCATCATTATTCCAAAGAGAAGGTGCCACTTTTTCTATATCTCGGCTAGTTCTACTTGGTGCTATCTCTATTCACTATTGTCATTAAAGATGGTGATATGTGGTGGTGATGGTGGTGGTTTGGGTGTGGAGGAAGTGGGGGGCATGGAGAAGTCGAGCGTGATGGTTTGGGTGTGTCTAGAGTGCATCACATTAATTGGGTGTATTGGTACTCTATATTATTTTTAGTCATGGATTTTTATTTTATATATATTGAATGATTTAGATCAATAAGGTGTGTGGTGCACTTGACTTCATTAAGTACACCATTGTATTGGCCAAAACGCTTTTGTAACATTATTTTTAGTAGGGATGTCAATGGTGTGGGCCAGGGGGGCGAACTATCCCCCGCCCTGTGGATAAATATCTGCTCCCGTCCCCCATCCCATATTTGTACGAGCACCCGCTTTTGTCTTCCTCGTGGATTTATAGATATCCATAGATATTCATGAATACATATTAAAATATTAAAAATTCAAAAAAATTAAATTAAATAAAGAAATTCTAATATCATAAAATACTTAAAATAAGCATAAATAGTAATTCAATTCCATAATCTAAATTCTAATAACTTAAGATACTTAAAATAAAAATAAGCACATAAAATAAACATAAATTAAGCACAATAATCCACTTCCATAATCTAAATTTCAACAACTTAAAATACTTAAAATAAAAATAAATATATAATAGCAATCTAACTATTAGTCCACTACACAACAAGTACAAATAAATCTAACTTTCAAATTTAAATCTTGGTCTAATTAATTTAAATAACAACAACAATATTAGCCTAACTAAGTTAATAACTTCAAGAGTAAAATAATAATTTTATATCAGGTACCCACAAGTATTTTAAATCTCCATCCCCATTATTCACGGAAGCAAAATTTTCCCTTCATACCCACCTTGTTGCGAGTATCCACAGGGGAAGGTTTTCTGCCATCCTCAATCTTTAGGGACTTGATTGAAAAATTTTATATAATGTAGGGATCTGATTGCAAATTTTTAAACTAAAAGGAACTAATTGCAAATTAAGTGAAACTATATAAACCTACAAAATAATTAAACCTTTTTTTGTTTTAAAGATAATTTTTTAAGTTTTCATTGCATTCGAAAACTTCAAAAATTCTATTGCACTTTCTTGATTTCTTAACGCATAGACTCTCATATGCTTGAACTATAAATTATATGTATTTTAATCTCAATATTTTAAAAAGATACAAATCGACTCTTATGTTAACTTTTTCATCTATTATTAATAGAGATAGCATATGCTCAAGAAAGTTTAGGAGATTGAATTACACTTTTTTTTTTTTAGTTTAGAGACTAAAATGCATAACCCAAAGTTCAGAGGAGATATAGTACACTTATTTTCTATTTACAATAGACACTAAAGTGCATATTTAGAAAAACTTATGGGTCGATTTGTATCTTTTCAAAATCTTGGGAGTAAAATGCATATGGTCTATAGTTCAGCAGATTAAGTGCTTTTTCCCCCTAATACAAGAATGGGGAGATATAAAGTTAAAAGGTATATCAAGGCAATATGTTTAGAATTTAATTTTGATGTATTGTTAATATAAAAAAAAAATCTTATACAAATATCCAATCATGTATTATTACATCAATAAAAGTGATGACAACACAAAACTTTTTCACAGTGATAGTGTATCAAACTCAATCTCACTAGATGGTACCTTGCGCTGCATAGGAAAAACAACTTTTTAAGTTATTATTAATTTAAAGTTATTTAAATTTGTTTAATACTTTATTTTATAATATATTAAATTAACTTTTTTTATTTTGAACACACACACACGTACATATATATATATATATATATATATATATATATATATATATATATATATTAATGTAGAATAGAAAAAGTATGAGTAAATTAGGCATTCCTCTCCTCAGAGATATCTTTATTATATAATTTTCTTTTCTATTTTCAAAATGTACACTCCATATATGATTATAACTTATCAGATGACATTATTAAGTTTAAATTTTAAAAAAATTGGAGGTAATTTATTTGACAATTTTTTCTACATGAATTTATTTGACAATTTGATTAGCTAAATAATTTTTTAAAAATAATTGAATACCCAATAAAACAATGAAGTAGTTCAAGTGATGTAAATATACAGATATAAAGATTTTGAAACTAATTAATTTAAAATATAGATATTGCCTACATTAGGTAAAATTTAAAATAAATACATTGGTCATGGATTGGAAACTATTGCAACTATTTTAAATTGTAACAATGATATTAATATATATTATAATCATCCAATGATTGTCCACAATTATTTATCTTGAGAAATTTGAAATTAATCAAGCCAAATCATAGATATTGTGTTTGTCAAGTTTAATTTAATATAGATTGAACCGATATATATAAGTATATTCAAATATTACAAAGTGTTATAGAGTGTATCCCTAAGAAATAATTGAAATCAATTGATTGCAAATGTATTTGATTTTGGACACAAAAAGAAACAAACTTGATTTTTTACCCAAAAATATATTTTGGAAAGGCTTCAATTAATGGAAAATTAAAAAAAGAAATTGGTTTTGAGAAAGAAACATGGTTGTCAATGAATGGGTAGAGAAGCCTGAAATTGGTGGTGTAGCTATTTAATGTAAGTGTTGGAAAAATATAAAAATGAAAAATATTAAATTGAGAGTAGCAAATTGAGATTTTTCGTATCTACAATATGAAAACCATAGTATTATTTTAAGATATAGATATATTATATAATATGATATGATATAATGTGTTTATGTAACAAAGATATCTTATTTGTGTTAATGCAAAAAATTTATGGATAATAGTCGAGGAAAAATAATTGAGTGAGGAAATAGTTGATAGCCAAGACATAGTTGATGCGGAACCCTCCGGAGCACGTGTCAATAAGGTTAGTCGACAGTCGAGAGCAGTTAGTTGAAGAGCAACGATAGCTGATGGTCATCAATCAATAACTAATAGCCCATAGTCGATAGTCAATAGCTAACAAATGAATAATGACTTTAGTCAATAGTTGAGGGAAAGGTCCTTCTATCGGGCCTTGGATCTTATGATGGTTAGCAACTTATGAACTACTTTTAGGCATTGATTAAAGAAGAAACATGTTTCAGCAGCTCAAGAGAAGAATTTGACCAAGCCACAACCACTTCTAAGAAAATATGAATAGTTTAAAAAGATGGTTTTTAGTTAATAAAGAGGGGAAATTTGTTTTGATGAAATAGTAGGAAGTTGCAAAAGAAAGTGAAAAGTGCTCCCAAAAAATAGGATGCATGGTTAAGCTATCAATCGATAGGAACATTAAAATTGGATGGAGTTGAGAGTTAAGGCATTATTAGTCGGTCCCAAATGCTCTTGGCCACTAAGCTAAATGTGTAGTAGTGGGCTAGTGAGGTTTAATGCCGAACAACTTTTTTTGGGGCGTTAATTATCAATAGCTTTGTACATTCTTATATAAAGAAAATCCAACACATCAAATGCATCTATTTTACATTTATTTTTACATTTTTATGCTTTAATTTTTAGGGTTTTCATTTCAGCTTTTGCATTTCAACTTTTGAATTTTAGTCTTTTACATTCCATGCCTTTATTTTTGGTGCCTTCATTAGCTAATTAACTTTTAGCTGAGTTAGTTTTAGCTTATTTGCCTTTCAACTGCTTCCTTTAGTAGCTTGGGACCTACAATTGAGGAATAAATTCTCTTTCTCAGCCTAATCGCCTTAGGATTAGTGGTGTTTTGTGCAACTAAATAACTGAGTTAATCTACTAACACCAATTTGGCTAATTCTTAGAATACTTTCTGGCTCCCCTACATTAAGCTAATCTCCCGACAACCAAAAAAGCGAAACAATTTGATATTCTATTCTCAAATATATTTTTACATTAGCATGATATGCGAATAAAATGATAATTTATGTTGTACAAGTGCTATGAGATTTTTAAAAATGTTTCATATTTCTTATATAAAAAATCATATTTTCTTCTATCCTTAACAATTTTTCATATAATTTTTAGTTAGCATGGTAGTAAGGTAAAGTTTTACCCAATATAACAACTTGAGGATTTTAACTACTAATAATACAAATAAAATTTGCCTCAAGCCATGTTTACTTCCACAACAACTAGCCACTTTTAGGTAAAAAGAAATATACATTTTAACAACAACATCAAATTTACTAGACTACTCATATATGGAGAGAGAGAATCAAGTGAGAAAAGTGGTTAATTATGAGAGTAAAAGAAGTAAATATTTACTATTGAATCTTATATAAATAATTAAAATTAAAATATAAGGTTATATAACTTTTTTAAGTGATTATATAACCTTTAAATAATTTTTAATCTTAACCATGTAAGTATATTATACAACCAATATTTGTTCCTCTCTATTCTCATATAAAAACGCTCCTTTTACTTGATGCACCCCTTGTATCATCATATCTAAGCATAATTAATTTTTCTAATAAATTATTTTATACTATCAGGATTAATTTGTTTATAATTACTTTTTGAATAAAGTTTAATATGCTTGTCTACCTTTTTCATATGGATTTAATTTTTATGTATTGAAAGTGTAAATACATAAAAATAGATGATGGTTGGCAACAATTAGTGGCAGATAATGGTGGATGTTAACGGCGGATGGTTGACAAGATAAATGTGGAAAAAAAAAAATAAAAAGATTGTTGCAAAGTGAGAAAAAAAATAGTAGGAAGAGATAAAATAAAATAAGTAAAATTTGGAATGAAATAAAATTAATTTAAAATTAATTTTTTTTCCAAAGCTAGTTTTAGGGCCTAAATTAGATCGAATAAAAATTAATTTTAAAATATCTAAATAGTTATCAAATAATATTTATTAAAAACAAGTCTTATTATATCTAATTATCCAATTTTTCTAATTTGATAAAGTAGTTGTTCAATTTATTGAAAATAAGAGTCGAGAACACATGGTAACAAAATAAAAAAAGGAAAATTTACAACACATCGTAATTTTTTTTACTAGGATTTCCTTTGATATCTTTATTTTTATAAGGATATTGATATTTTTTTATGTGCAACAATTGTGATTTAATCACAAGTTTTATATATCTTAAATATAATTAAAAAAGTATTTAATTTATATATATATTTTATACTATCATCTAATTATATATTGTTATAGCAGTAAATATGATTAAGTCTCACACCTATTATTTAAATGGTCATGCAAATAAAAGAATATGATTGATTGAGTATATAAAAATCTTTTACACGGTTAGTATATGATAATTAAACTCATTAAAAAATAATTTAAATTATTTAGTAATTTAAATTAGCAAAAAATTATGGCAAATTCTTAATCATAAATAACTAAAGGGTATCGGTATCTTTAAATTTTATAGGGATATTGGAGAAATCCCCTAATCTTTTATTTTTTTTAAAGAATAATTTTTTAAATTTAATTTATATATATTGATAATATAAAATAATTTATATTGTCAGTCAATGAAAATATAATAAAATATTATTTCATATAAGTAATTATCTACTATAATTTGACACTTTCTTATATTTTTATTAACTGATGGTGTAAAGTATAAATTTTACATTACCAATGCATTACCAATTAATATCTAATTTTTTTTATACGACATACATAATAAAATTAAAAATATTTTATTACATTTCTGTTACGACTTCGGTTATAAATTATAAATTCTCGAACAGTATTTTCTTAATTGCATATTTGGGTTGCAAAACTCGCAAGTCGCAATCGCTGTGTTAGTGGGGCGGCCCCTGCGTCGCGAACGAACAAAGAACCCGAAGCGACGCGAATCTGAGACTGCAACCTCCTACGTTCATTAACTACAAGTTAGTTTCTTCAATCAACGCTTCTTCTGATTCTCGATTTTCTTCCTCAATGGAGCTCTTTACACGTTGAGAACAACTCTCTTTATTTTCCTTTTTAATTTAGGGTTTAATTTGGGGGCAACCCAGGAATTAATGTCATCGAAATTGTTTTCCAATTTTTCATCGCAAAATTCGAACTTGTTTGAGCTCAAATGCTTCTGGTTTTGTTAACGCCAGATTCAATATGCAGCACAAATTCATGGGATTATTGTTTGTGTTATTATTGTTTTTTATTAATTTCAAATCATTTGCGTGTTTCTGGGTTCTTCTAGAGCTTCTGTACACTGCTTTAGTTAGGTTTATGTGCTATTGGTCAAATATAAAGCTTATAATACATAGGGAATGCTGATCACGTTACTTCTTTCTTTTGTTTACATTAATTATTGCCTTTGGATATATGCTTAATATATTTGTTGTTCCTGTAATTCTGTTTTGTTTCCAAGTCTAATTCTTTTTTTTTTCATTGCTATAGTCTTGCTGTAGGAGGAGGAAGCATATTTTGCTTTAATAATTGCATACCGAATTTGAAGTAGTCTCTGAAGGGGTTTGAGAGTTGAGTGAAGAAGTTTGGTTGAAACATGCTTCAGATTCGGCTTAGTAAGGCTCCTGCGTCAGAAGGGCCGGCACGGGTGAAGCCCACACCTGTTGAGACTGTCACGGTCGCATGCCCTGACCATCTGGTCCTTGCTGATCTTCCTGTTGCAAAGGGCATTGGATCGGCTACTGCTGCTTCCCTTGTTAAGACATTGGGCCGTAGATCCCGCCGCCAGCTTGGCGAGCGAGTCCATTTCTGCGTTCGCTGTGATTTTCCGATTGCTGTATATGGACGGCTGGTAACTACTTATGCACATGTCAGCCTGTTTTCCAATTGATGTTTCTGCTTGTTATGACTCTTAGTCATGATAGAATCTTAGTTGTTTGGTTTTAATTTAATATTTTTCATTGAGATTTCAGGATTAATTTGAAAAGAGGCTTTTTTTTTTTGTTTTCTATTGGGGGGGGGGTATATTCTTTGCCCTAGCCTCAGTCTGTGTCCCCTCCAAAAATATACTGCTTAAAAAAAAAAAAAAGAAAAGGAAATTTATGAACGAGAGCATGCCAGCTGAAATGCTGAATTGTTATTCAAATTTTCAACTGTCTTCATTTATGTTATTAATGTAGAATTAACTGGTTAAATTAAAGGAAAGGATGCATGTTTAGTAATTAGTACAGTCACTGTGAACTGAATATTGCATAGTTATCTTTCCTTGAAATCTCATTGTCACTCTTGCCAAGTATCTCTGGATAGTTATAACACTGGTCAGTGTATGAGATGTGGAAGGTCATTTGATTGACCGATATTAAGGATATGATGCATCTCCCATTTTACATATGAATTACCTTCATTGGTAAAATTTTAGTGTGTATGAAAATTTGCAGACAGCAGTGAATTCAGTGTTTTGAGCAGATAGCTCACTTCTATTTAATGTACAGATAAATTTTAACTGAAGCTATTATGTGAATATAAGCTGTATGTTCTTTTATGTGCTTGATTTGGAGTTGACTTCGTATTTTTGTGCTATAAGTGGTTATAAGCCTCCTTTTAATATGTTCATATAACGGTACTATTGTTTTAATTTTTGGCATTTCTGGATAACACTCTCGTTATTTTATCTATGGCTTTGCATTGTTACCTGAAATTTGGTTGAAAATGACAAAATGTATTTTAAAATGGTATAAGGAAAAAAGAAATCATATGACTTCTGAGGTGGACCTGGCTAATGATATGACATTTGCTGCCTTGTTTTAAATTTATTTACACTGTCTTTTTCTTACTGAACATAAGCTAGATGTAGAACTTGTTAAGTTCCTTGATGTTGGTTCACTGTAAATTAACAGGCTTATGGTCTTGCAGAGCCCTTGCGAGCATGCATTTTGTTTCGATTGTGCTAGAAGTGATTCAATGTGCTACCTGTAAGGATATTTCTTGTCTTCTAATTGACATTATACAATAAAGCAATGAACAAAAGTGACTTTTATCTGTTTCAACCCATTCTCTAGATTCTTATAGGACTTCACTTTGGAGCATAATGTTTAATATAGGAGATCTTGGTTTCAGCCTGACTAGGCCCCTCTTTCTTCCCTTTCCAAGTGTCTTTCACACATTACACTAAGTTAAAGAAGTACTACATCTACCTTTTTATTTTTGAGGCAAGAGGTGCATCATGAAGTTATATTTTTATGATTTCAGAATATGTTCTTAAATATTGTGCATTTGTATTGAGTCCATTTACTTACACGCTACTTTCTTAGACGTCACCTCATTCACACCTGATTTGTGGAAGGTGGCGGATTTTGATTTATAAATGTTTGTGGGGCCAACTGCACGCAATTCAAGATCTACCAGCTTGAATAGGTGTGAATGATGTGCATGAGTGAGCAGTGTGTAAAAGTACTTTCTTTTCCACTTTTCAATATAGGAGATACTGGAAATATTTAAATATGCATGTAAAAGAGGTGTGTCCACCTTAATATTGGCCCAGGGGAATTTATTTTGCATTTGATAGCTTCCATTCATAGAATAATTCTTTTTTATATAACATCTGATAGCTATGTAAGAAATGATTTTTATCTTCCTTCAAACATAGGTGTGATGAACGAATCCAGAAGATTCAGACAATCAAAATGATGGAAGGAATCCTCATATGTGCAGCTCCTCACTGTCTTAAGTCTTTCTTGAAGAAGGCTGAATTTGAGTCTCATATCCAGGACAGCCATGCTAACCTCCTTAGACCCAATGCAGATAAAGATGATGGAAATGAGTCAGAGGCACAGAGTGTTAGGCAATCTACGGCTTCAGATTCCACTGCTCGAGGTCCCCAAAGGCCAGTTTTTTCTCCTGGTTCTAATTCCCAGCAGCATGATCAGGAAGACAAAACTCGTCGACAGCCACCAAGAGAGCAACAACCTTCAAGGCCAAATATGCAGCCAAAGCCACCATTTTTCGGTCAACAAAATCACCCTTCAGACACCCTGCCTGGCTCTGTTGGAGGCATTCAACAGGGCTTCCATCAACTAAGTTTTGACATGCAGCATCCCACTCAAGAACCTTCCCAGTTCGTGGACAGGCAGCAAGCAGTTGGTCCAGAGTCCCCATTTCCTGAGTATCCACCAATGCATTCTGGCCAACCTCCCAACATGCCCACACTGGTTACTTCAAACCCAATGATGAACCCTCCTATGCCATTTGGTTATCCCCCTTACCCGCAAGAGCGCGCTCAACCATTTTATGGTGCTCCCTATGATATGCCTAGGCAGGACTCTGCATCTGATATGGGTGGAGACCAGAGTTCATTACTGGGTTTCCCACAAGGTGTCCCAAGTGGCCCAAATTTTCCTGGAAATTATCCCCAGCCATGGCATGCAGGAATTGGTGGTGTGCCTTTTGAACAAGGACAGGGTGGTATGGTTGTGGATCCAAGGGATGCCAAAGGTATATTGGCACCACAGCCCATGAACCTCCCACCACCACCCCCACCTCCACCCCACATGTCACATTTGAAACAGAATTACTATTCTGGTGAGCTTGGACATGAAGGTCAGGGTTATGGTTGGCAGCATGATAACCGTGATAGCTTTGGTGGCCAAGGCTAGTAATGCTTCCAATCATTAGTCTCTTGTATTAGGCTACTTCTCAGGATGTTTCTGCAAGACTAGTTATCCCTGTGGGTGATCTTTCAAATCACTAAACTGCAATTAAGCCCTTCTTTTGGGCCTATTTTGTGCTTTTATAATCTAATTGAATTGAGTTTTTCTATTTTTTCAACCAAAGGCTATGAAAAATTTGATGAAATGGTTGAAAAGATTACGGGGTAAGTTACTCGTATCTTTACTAGATTTTTGTTAATTTATAAATTTGTTAAGCATTTTTGGTTTTGACCAATCAAATGATCGGCCATAATGGAAGTAGGCCGCAATTCCAGGTGGATGCTACCTGCAGTGATAGAGGTTTGTTTACTTTAGAGAGGGCTTTACTTAATAACTATCTGACTTAAAATTACATGCGCAGGATAAATTGTGGTGGAAAGATAAAAACATGTTTAGACGAAAAAAGATAAAAACATGTTTCATATAAATTCTTTTTACTAGTTAAACTTTTTTAAATTGTCTGTATATTGCGTTTTTGTTGTTATTTACTTCCGGGATACTTTTCGTATGAAGCTACTTGGCAGGGCCAACCTTAGTTAGCCCAAATGCATAAACCGAGAACCTTGTCCCTCCTATCTCAATGGGTTTTAAAATAAGGCTTGGGCCTCGTTTGGAGTGATGGTGAAGGATGAAAAACAGATAGAAATGTGAAGGCATAATTGTTTGAAGGAATAATTTCCTTTAAAGTTAATTTTTTTTTAAAAAAAGTTAATTTATTTTTAAAAATGAGCATGAGGGTGTATTTGTTCTTGATTAAGGCTTGTGTGACATATTGTATTAGGTATAATAGGATAGAATAAGTTAATATAATTTGTTGTAATCTTTTTATAGTATATTTGGATGAGTGTTTGGGGGGTTTAGAATTGATTTTGAATCCCCCAAACTTGATTTTGCTAATTTTTTATGATGTTTGATTTGAAGAGATGAAAATTAATTTTTGCCTCTAGAATTAATTATGAGAGAAGTGAAAATTTTTTACTTTTTGTCAAAATTATTTTTAGAATAATTACTAAATATAAATTATTTTACCTCAAAATTAATTTTAGATAAATCAATTCTAACAAAATCAATTATATTCAGAATCAATTTTAAAGAAGAAGAATGAAACACGCTATTAGTTGTTGGTCGCAAGTAATATATACAAGTTTACCCATCATCAAGTAGGTCTTGGTGTCATGATTGGGCTTTCATATGTAACGTTCTAAAAATATTCCCCATTATAACCATAAACATTCAATAATCCCAACACTTTTGTATACTATACCAACAAGGTTTAGTGGCTGCCATTTTCACTACTGTAGGCAATAGTTGTCATGGCCAACTCCACGCATGATGATGGCGAAGAAGGAGATCGGTGACTTGCTAGCATTAGGGTCAAGGGTTGGTGCATGATGGTCGTTGATGTTGATAGCAGTGACAATGTGGATGGAGCATGTACTGCGGTGGTCAACCTGTGTTTGGATGGTGACCAGAATGGTGGTGTAATTAGGTTAAGGATACATGTAGTGGTTAAGATACCCGGGACCAATTATTGAATCAGTAAAATAAAATGTAGGAAAAAATGTAATTTATCTCTTGAACTATATAAGTCATGTGGAGTTAGTTCCTGAATTTTAAAGACGTATAACATAATACCTGACCTTCCCTCAGTGTCCACGTTTGCCCTTCTCTAAATTTTACCTTCCATTGCTATCATTAGTAGTCACATAGTGTGCACATGACTAATTTTATAACCAAACTATCCCTCTCTAATTTCACCTTAATATGAATCCTAATCAAATGAGAAAGGTAACCGTAATCCAATCAAAGCTAACACTCGCCGAGGGAGAAAGGTAACCGTAATCCAATCAAAACTAACACTCACCGAGGGAGAAAGGAGATTCGTCTGCACAATAAAAAAAAAAAAAAAGATTACATCAACACTATAAATGAAAGGAACACGATCCCGGAGGTCAAATAATGAATCAAGCATCTCATTCGACACATCCCTATGCACGAAAATCAAATTTTCCTTTCCATAAATGTAGTATTGGCGGTTTAGGATTTAATTTGTGGGTTGAATGGTCCCAATGTCGCATTTATTTCGTTGTTTCGAATGCATTTTGCGGGCTTAGGGCAAACATTTGTGGTCACAATTTCATATTGAATTAGTTGTTTATTTGAATGTGCATGCTGATTTCGTCATGTGTTGGGGTTTGGGTGTTAGGTTTATTGTTTTTTTAGTGTTTGGATGTTGAACTAGGCTAGAAAGCTGTTACCTTAAGTGAGCTTTTTATCGGTTTCATTATTAAGGAGTTATGTTATTTGGAGTTCTATGGTATCTGCTCCATGAAAATTGGATTCTAAGTTATTGCAAATTCTTATAATTACTCTCTAACGCTGGACTTGCTTCATGAAATTGGATTGTAGGTTATTGAAGACAGGATTCCAGTTGTATGAAATCCACATATAAAGTAAATTCTAAGACTTGCATTTTGACCCTAGGCATAGGTATTGGCATGTAAATCATGTTGACTAGGGTCTTTTATCCCTTTTAACTCATCTTTAAAATAATCAGGGCTTTAACCGAACTAGGATTCTAGATGTATTTGCTTCATGAAATTCTATAGTACAAAACTTGAACTAAAAGAATCTTAGTACATCTCGATTTCTACAATCCACAAGGGTAGGTCAGTCATGTTAGAGTCTCTTGCATTTTGTATGTTGATGAGTTGCTACTACAGAACCTCTCTTGAATTTCAAAAGTGGATTGAAGAAACCCAAGCCAAGAAATTGGATCTGTGATGGTCGAACCTGTTGTAAAATCAAAGCTGTCCATATACAACATAGCTCGAGTGTATTGGCATTCCCGAAAAAGGTAACAAACATTTTCTTCCCGCAAAACGCACTGGTAGTAGCTATTACCTAGTTGAACATTTTTTCATAACAGCCTACATCGAGAAGGGAGGATATTCCTGGCAAGTCTCATGAAAATCTTCATTCTGTGCTCTACCAATAGATTACACAATCTCTTGTATATTAGGAAAATGTTGTATAGGCTTTCCATTTCCCCCAGTTAGTTGATCTTCTATTTTTCCTTCGCCATACAACTTTATAGCCACTATTTACAAAATATAAACCTTATGGATCATCACCCCAATATACGGAGTCCGAATATTTACCCTGGGTCAGTGGAATTTCCTCAGTTTTTGCTGCCTCTTGAGGACTAAACAGCACATGAAGTTGCGCAGAGTTCCATCTTCTTGGGTTTGGCAGAAGTTGATTCACCCTTTCTACTTGTCAAACATTAAAAAAATCTTATAAATTTTAAAAAACATTTAATATTTTTAAATTTTATTTTTATGTAATATCTTTTAATCTTCAGTAAGTACTCAGAGATAGAGATGACACTTACGTAGCGCAGGCGCCCACAGGTCCCCGAACAAATAAATAAAATTAAAATTATAATAATAGAATTAAAATATAATAGTTATACATATTTAACCAGATTTATATTTTTTAAATTAATATAGTAAAACAATATAGAATATTAAAATAGAAATCTATTGTATATAACATTTATAATATTAAGGTATTTTAATAGATTTAATTATATGGGAGTGTGATCTCTACTTCTATCCTAAATCTGTTTTGAGTGATTTTGTTCCCATCTCTATCCCTATAGAAGAAAAAATATCCAAACTCAAGGCCTCAAAAGGGGCAGTCCACAGTCCCCGCATGATGAGAAAAATTGTCATCCCTACTCAAAGAAGTCTTAGGATATGTTTGACATTCTTTATTAGGTATGATAGGATATGATGACATTATTAATTGTTTGATGCGAGTAATTTATTGTATAAACTTATCTATTAAATCTCTCTTATATATTAAAATAATAGATCATTTAATCAAAGCTAACCAACAGAGATTGGGTCTAATAAAAGGAGCTAGTCTGCCACATTGTGATGATCTATAGTTTGAATTCCAATCGGAAGATATGCTCATAGTTAGCGTCTAACCGCTGCTTGAATAGGATTGCCTTCATCGAGAGATATCCGTGGGGGAAAAAAACTTAATGAAGGTTACGAAAGTAGGATTATGTTTGGTTAGCTTTTTATGTATAAAGTCTCTTTTACTCTTTGTTTTTTAAATATATTTTATTAAAATGAAAATAATTATTAAACCAATAATACAAAAATACAAAAAATTAAATAAGTACAAATAATTTTTAATAAAAATATTTGATAATAAATAAATTTTTAAATAAATAATATTTAATATAAAAATAACTGTTTAAATTAATTTAAAAACATAAAAAATAATGGTTAATTATTCAAATATATAAATAAATAATTAATAAAAATCATTATTCTCATATTATTTTCTTTTTTTATGCATAATGAAAAAGGTACAAGCAAAAAAAATTAAGATATATAAGAGAAAGATGATATTATATATTTGTTAATTTTTTTTATATTTTATTAAAATAAGAAATAGGTATTAAAAATATTGAGACAAATACTAAATAAAATTTAATACAAATTACAATTTTAAATAATAAATTTGCATAAATATTTATGATAAATATAATTAAAAATAACAACTATTTAAATGATAATATTTATTTTAAATTTATAATTAAATAATTAATAAAGTCATTATATTATTATAGTTTTATTCTTCACTAAATATTTACTTATGATTGAGATTATTTGTGATAGTAAAATAATAATATTATATTTTTTGTTTAACATCTTGTACAATATCATATTAAACACTAATATTAAAATTTTAATAGATGTTATACCATCAAATTTTAGACAATTAGAGACAACCAACATGCCCTCAATAATAAACTCCTAAAAACAATTAAAAAAAGAAAAAGAGAAGAGGAGAGAAAAAAGGGAGAGTTTTTGGTTTTTGGAAAGAGAAGAAGGGGGGGGGGGCGTCAAACATTGTAGCACCGTGTTCCATATTCATTTTATGAAAAATTTGCTCCTTCCTTCAACAGTAAACAATGCTGTCGACTTGTTTCTTTCTTTTTTTTTTTTTTTTTTCCGACGAGAGCGATGTTGTTTCCTATAGGCATGTTCCACATCAACTCAACTATATTCATTAAGAAATCTCAATTTAAATGGATTCAACGAGTAGCGTTAGCCAGCCACCTAACCTAACAATGGCAAATGCAACTTGACTCCTTTTTTATTTTTTTCTTTTCTCTTTTTTTCCTCTCTGGGGATATTGCATCTTGACTCTTTACTCCTATTCAACTATTTTTTTTCATTATTAATTTTTGTCATCTCACTCTTTTCCTCTCTGGGTATATTGCGTCTTGACTCTTTACCCCTATTCAACTATTTTTTTTCATTATTAATTTTTGTCATCTCACTCTTTTTCACCTGGAATGGTCCAAGTTGATCGGGAGCATATCCTAATCATAAATTTAACATAATTATGTAGAATCTTTATTATTAATCAATTTTCTTTTTAATCTTTTAGAGCATATTTAAAATGTAAAAAAAATGAAAATGATTTGATTTAAAAATTAAATCTTATATTTAGGTGTTCTAAAAATAATAAATGAATTAATTTCTAATTTTCATAGAATTTGATTTTTTGTATTTAAAATTCTATCAAAATTAAAAAAAAATTATGAAAATTGATTTGATTTTAAAGTTTAAGTACAAATTAAATCAAATCAATTCTCTTTTTAGGCATTTCAAATACAATCTAATATATTATAAATATAGAAATTGATTTATAAATCAATTCAAATCCTATTTTTACATAATCATTTCAAACATAAAATTTAATTTATAAATCAAATCAATTCCAAAATTTAGTCACTCCAAACACTATATTACATTTTCAACATATCCAAGCAATTATGAAGATCTTCACATAATCAATTTTTTGGTACATCAGTCATGTAAAATTTACAATAAGAGAATTTGCTAATAAGTTGATCTATCTCTTGCTACACTTCATATTCATTTGGAGAACAATAACACTACATGTAATTATTAAAACACACGCACACACACACACGCACAAAACAAGTGAGATGGCAAGATCAAATGTTCTCAAGTGTAAATTTTACATGATTATTATTCTCACCTTATTAATTTAATTTAAAGTTTTCAGCTGAAGAGGATTATGTGTGTTATTTGGAAAAAAAAAAAAACAAAAAAAATTATTTATGTGAAAACAACATTGTTCATAATTTTTTTCTTAGGAATTACTGACACAATTTTAAAATGAAGATAGTGATTAGGTAATTTATATAATGAAAAAAGATAAATTACACCTCCTATAAAATTAGATGATATTATATATGATACCTATTGATTTGTCACACCTATACTAACCACCTTATAGGGGTATTAAATATTTGAGTGTCACACATATGGAGGTACTCAAAATCATATCCTCTTAAAGCATAAGGGTGCCACATGTAAATATTGTCTAATCTTAAGGTATACCAATATAATTTTTATAAATTAAAAAATATTATACATAATATTATCTAACTTTAAAGAAGATTAATATAGTTTACTCTTATCCAAATCATAATTGAAAATTTTTAAAACAGGAAAACAAATATGATTTTAATAAAATAATGCACCAATTTTCATCTAATACTAATCACTTGAATGTAAAAATTCATGTGACTCCATCCCCATCTTATAATTATCAGCTTAGTTATTATTTTTTAAGCGTTAAACTTCGATCCTCGTCTTTTTGTTTGAAAAAAAGTAGTAAAAAGTAGTTTTTCCTCAAACTTACTCTGAAAAGTTAAAAACACGAACGCCATACGTCACATTTTGAGAATTCAAAGTATAGTACAGTAATCTCTTTCACTAAAGACTTTTTTTCTTCAATTTTACCTCTTTTGGCTTTTATCTAAAGTGATTTTTTTTTTTTAATGTAAGCACCAATAATATTTTTACCAAATTCATATAAAAAAAAAAGTTTCATACCAAATAACATAATTCAAACTAGAAAATACTAAAACATGGTTCCTCACCTTTTCATAATCAAGATCGAAAAAAAAATCATTTTATGCCATATATTTTTGTACCTTGCACTAAACCCAATTTGAAAGAACGAAAAAAAATGAAATTGTTCTTTATAGAAGAGTCAATTATCTTTAACAAATTTTATAGTTTTATGACATATAAGATAT
This sequence comes from Pterocarpus santalinus, assembly GCA_031439595.1. Classification (NCBI taxonomy): domain Eukaryota; kingdom Viridiplantae; phylum Streptophyta; class Magnoliopsida; order Fabales; family Fabaceae; genus Pterocarpus; species Pterocarpus santalinus. The sequence continues at coordinate 21,473,313 of CM062532.1, read as the reverse complement.
TTTATTTAGAGAATAATTTTTATATATGGATACTATAAAATAACTTTATATGATCATTCAATTTAACAAATTACCATGTAATCTTGAACAATTATATAAATTTGATTTTAAAAAAGATGGAATGACAATTTGTTAATTTTTGAGTAGGTAGCTTTTTTTATCCTAAGATTTTATAGTTGATATTAATTTAGTCTAGAAATAATTTTTGAAATCAATTTACTCCTCATATTTTAAAATTTGATAATGTAACATCTTCCAGAATTTTTATCGTTTATCGCCTAATTGTTCGGGCTTTTATCCAATAATTGGGGTTAATTAAAATTCAATTAAATATTCATTTGGAATCAATTAATTAGCAATTAATTGAGTTTAGATTTGAGGGAAATAGGTTAGAAGTATAGAATATCACATAGAAATTTTCTTAAACCAATTTACCAATTTAAAGGAAATTGGTAAAATTACGGTATTTTAAACTATTGGAACTGAACCAATAGAATTATGTGCCCAAAACCCTATGATCCAAGGCTGAATACTTAGCCATTCAAGTCCCAATGGGTAGCGCCACCAAGGCCACAAAGAGAAGGAAGCATGGCTAAAGATGGGCCACAAAATAGCAACCAATCAAATTCCAAGTTTCCAACTATCTCATTAGACTTTAACAACATATTCCTTCCTTTCCCTTTCGCAAAATTTGCGCCACTTTCTCTGCTGGTTTCAGCCTTCTTCTTCTCTTTTCCTCTCAACCAACTCCATCAAATCTTCAAGCTTTAATAAGGTTCCATTAACTTGAGCTCAAACTTAGCAAAATCACACTTAAAAGAGATAGAGATTCAACTTTGTTCTTATTTTTTTGGTTATGTGTGACTAATTGTGGCTTTATTTTCTCACTTCTTGATGTGATGATTGAGTGAATAGGATGATCGTTGACTGGTTTGTTGGCTGTTTTTGAGGTTAAAATCGATTAAGAAGTAGAAAAGGATGAGAATAGAAAGAAGTGACGAGCTGGA